>RCSV01000006.1:0-2400000 GCA_014898285.1 Botrytis aclada
ATAAAAACCCCCTAAATATTAGACTATAGCACTATATCATCAGGATTGAAAAGAGCTCTTTTAGTCTATAGAATTTTAATATTAAAATATAATACTAGAATTCTACTCAAAAAGTTATAGGGTAAATTTTTATATTATAGTAATCTAATCCCCTATAACCTTAATACTCTATATATATCAACTATACTAATTTCATATATACTCACCTATATATAAAAGGATTCTAGCTTTTAATAATAGAGTTTATAGGCTATTAAGACTCTGTATATTATATTAAATAATAATATACAGAGCCTAGATTGATAAAGGCAAGCCTAAAAAGCACTAATATTAGAATCACCTTATATTGAATGCCATTCAACTCACCCTTATCATATACCCATAGGGTCCTTATTAGTCGAAATTTCGTATACAATAGATTTATACGAAAAAAATAATTTCCGACAAATTATTTTACGTGCAAATCAATACTAATAATGCTAGCTCCCGGTGATCCACTTATAGGCATATAGAGCCTATAAATTAGGCTTGTATAGTCTATAACCATTGAATTGAAGCTTACCAGAATCAAGTCACCGGGAGGAAGCTCATTGGTATTTATTTATCGGGAATTGCTTATAGGCTTTAATACCTATAAGAAAGCCTATATTATATGATCACCGGCATAAAGCTTATCGACATTGAGTTCACCAGAACTAATCTTTTAATATAAATCTTTTAATATAAATTCTTTCAATATAGAAATTCTAATATAAAGTCTTTCAATATAAATCTTTCAATACGAATACTCTTAATATAAAATCTTTCAATATAAATTATTTTAATATAATTCAATAATATTCTCTTAAAATACTAATATTTTACTACTAATCTTTCAATATTATTCAATTTTACTCCCTTGAAATATTATTATACTATTACTCTTTTAATAAATTATATAGAATTAAATAAATTATAGAATTTAAGCTTTATAATCTTTATATTAATCTTATTAGTATTCTTATTAATATTTTTATTAGCAGTATTCCTATTACTATTGAACTTTCGATTATATGATTTGATTATCCCACATCTCTTTTGGCTAGATCACTATCACTCATACCCTTCCAAATTCGAGCTTTTTCGAAACTAGTACAAATGTATCAAAATCGAAGATATCAAAAATCTAATTTCATATATAGAAAATTCAATTGAATCTCTATTAATTTCTCTTTTCAAATTTCTGAAAAATCTAAAATGAAAGGATAGAAAGGTAATGACCAAATTCACTTATTTCGCGGGTCAGTATCTCCCTGCTTTCGAAAATTACCATAGCTTTTCTTCAACCTCATTAATCCTAAGCTTTAGGGTTACCTATACAAATCCATCAATATCAAAGATATCAAAAATCTAATTTTATATATAAAGAATTCAATTGAATCTCTATTCATTTCTTTTTCCAAATTTTTGAAAAGTTTGAAATTGAAGTGTAAAGAGGTGGTAACCAAATGATAACTTTTTGACTAGATCACCACCCCCCTATCGAAATGAGTCACCACTAATAGTGACCACCAAAAAAAGTCCGTGGAATAATAGTTAGAACGTGACACATTCTCAGTCACGTGTTCCAACAAAAATGATATGTTGATTTAGAATTTCTTGGGCTATTTCTTTTAACAATTCAAGAATTGTAGGGTAGGCAATAGCTATCAATCGTGAGATTTATTGTATTAAAGTTTTCTTTTTTATATTAAAAAGTTTTTAAAAAGATTCGTGAGATTGAGAATATAATTATTATCCAGCCATTTGATTTATTAGGATTGATTTCGAAATCTTAAAATAAATAGTAGTACTTCGAATTGAGGTAAATTCTTTATTTTTTAGATTTTCTATAACCTTTTGAATATTATTTTCCGATTTATTATGATTTGATAACTTTCGATTCATTATGTATTGAATATGTCACGGCACCAACTACATTGCCCTTGTGCCTTAGGCACGAACCACTAGTATGCCCTACTTCCTATAAGTAGAGCCTTATCCTCTTATAGCTTTTAGATCCTTATGGTACAATATAAGTCTTTACTCATATCATAACAGTTTATATTATTATCAAATAAGCTATCATAGCTTCATTTTTCTTCTACTCTTCTAGACAACATCCTCGCTCTCATCTCGATCGTATTGATCGCATTTATTATTGATCTATCAAATATTCTGCCGCCGATGTTTTCCATTTCGAAATTATCAAAGATGAGTGATTAAGTATTTATATCAGAAGTACTTTCATCAGGTTTACCTTTGTAGTTTCTTTTTTTGAACTATATTCTCAATTCCATTGAAATCGATACCTTTCTTTTTATAGATTTATTTAATAATCTAAATGCTTTATATTTCACTATTGCTTAAGCCGTATTTGAGTTAATTAAATCAATTGTAGGCTTATTACAAGCTTAAGCTATTATTATATAAACCTAAATCTTTGATATTCAATCAAGAATTATCGAATTGAAAGATATAATCGTAATATTGAATATTATAGTTCGCAATAATTTGTAAGCTCTACTTTATTACAAATATCTCACTGTTTTCGAAAAATTCAATAGTGATGAATAAAATATTGCGAAGCGCCAAGATTAGTATACAACTTTTTATAGTATAGTTAATTGCTGTTTGATTGTGGATTACAAAAACGAATCAGAATTCCAGAAAATTATATTCTTTGTTAGTTTATTCTTTAGCCCGGTATATACAAACAATTAAATAAATTTTGATATAATTATTAACAACCTATATGATTCCGATCTTTGGCCTCCCGGATAATATACAGTAATAAGTATCTGATATGAATTAAATAAGCAATACCAAACTTTAAATCTCTTATACAAAGCTTTTATAAATTACAACAAATATACAATGAAAAAGATTCTATTTGGTAACTTTATTATTGAATTCAAATAGTTTATTATCAAATGCAAGAAAATCGCTGAACAATAAATTACCGATTTTAAAATCAAAATCTCCCAAAAACTAATCAATGCTTTAATCAATCGCTCTAATAAACCCTCTATTACCGATATCGACATATAAATAGTTTGATAATAAGGCATTTATAACAATTTAGAGGAAAAAACTCATCTTGACAATCAATAGAAGAATTAAGATATCAAATTCAGTGATCAGAAAAAACCCTACGAAAAGAAGCCTTCTATTATAGCAGTTATAATACTTATACCTAATTCCTCCGAAGATCTTATACAACTGAATACCACTCGCTAAGGCCAGCGAACTCAATTATATTATAATAGAAAGCAATATCTAAATCTTGGCCTCTATCTTTATTACAAAAAGCTTAATTATATCAAATTCAATTATAAAGAAAAGTAATGTAATAATACAAAATATATTATTAATCTAGGAATTATATAATACTTCGATTGCTTTTTTATTATGAATCGATACACTTCGAGTATTTATTGTTTTTCCGTTTCTAATCATTATTACAATCTCAAACCCTATTGCAATACTTACAATCCTATTTATCAGAAAACATTCCCGCCTGCTAATCGTTTTTTAATTATTATAATATTATTTCGTTATATTTCCTCAGTCCCTATTAATAATATAGACCTGAATGGATTCGTCGAAGACTCAATATATTCAAATGATAACAGAAATTCTATTTCCTAGTTAAACATATTAAAAGATTAATCTCGATTTACAATTACAAATCGAAATCCTTTGAGGAAAGTTTACCTTTGTGGATTAAGAGATTAGTTATATCTAAAGACTCTTTATATCTTAGAACAATGAATAGCAAATCCCTTAAAATCTCAACAGAAATTTTCCTTACACCTAATATAATCATTCCATTTGTCAGTCTTATAAACAATAGAACTATAGAATATAAATTTATTAATAAAACCCTCATCTCCAAGCTTCGTATTTCTACACACCCCCTTCCTACCACTTACAACCTATTATTTACAAATAGAAAAACCTTTAATATTCTATTTCAATATATATTACTAAATCTACGAATTAATAATTATAAAAAAATTGGTTTATTCTATATTACCAACCTTTTCGATACAAATCCTATAATCCTCGATTTCTTATAGCTCCAACGCCATAATTCTATTATCAATTGGATAGTAATGATTTTAAAGTTTGTATTTATATACTATTCTAAATATTACTATTTAACTAATAAAATTACAACTATTATCCCCAATTACAACGATATACCAACTCCAACAGATATTGCGCTCAATCTAATATTATATATACCCATTAGAAAATTCATTTTAAAGAAAATCATCTCGACTCTATATCAAACCTTTATTGAAAAAGTCATTAATAAGAGTCTAGAAACCTTTTTCTTCTCGTTCCAAAACCAATCGATATTTTTAAAACCTATTATCTCAATTTCAATATATATAGAAAGGAATTTTAACGATATAGACTCTATTTATTCTATATTATACAATACAAACCACAATTATATTTATTCAATTAACAAAAAAGTAGAGACCTATATTAAAATGATATCAAACTATTCGATTCTAAAACTAGCCTCAATATGAATCATTACTGATTCAAAGATATACAAAAGATTATTATAAAACAAAAATGTTTTGTTTTTATAAAGTATCCCGCTTTTATTGAATCTTTTAAAGGAATTGATCAATATTTTACAAAACATTCGATATAAAATAAACGATATAAAGTTTCTTATAACCAATAGTTTTGTTCAATTTTGTAAGGATTGGAAAGTTTATATTACAAAAATAATCTGAAACGAATTGAATAAATCCTATGAGTTATATCGAATTCTAATAGATAACCCTATCCAACTATATTACAGTATCGCAAAAAACAATATCGAAAAATTTATAGAAAAGATCGATCGATCTATATTATCTACAGCTAAGATTCAAAGCAAACTATTATCTTAGATTTGTAATTTGTTTATCAATTTCCTATCTTCTTTTGCTAACAAGTTTTCACTACAATACTCTTGGAATTATAAAATTGAGATTATATTAGACGAGAAGTCTTTATACAATAAAGACTACCCAATATCCCCAGCCGAGCTTCAAATCGTTTGTAAATAGCTTGATGATAATCTAAATAAAGGATTTATTTACAAATCCTGTTTCCAATCAGTCGCTCTGTTTTTTTTAATTACAAAGTCTAAAGGGGATATACAAATCTACTAGAACTATTATAATCTAAACAATATTATTATCAAAAATCGATATCCTTTATTGTTAATCAAAAAAACCCTCGATACCCTTTATTATATCAAAGTTTATATCAAATTGAATATCATTGTTGTATTTAATAAATTATAAATCACTGAAGATTATAAATGAAAGATTATCTTTACAATCTGCTTTAATCTATTCAAATCTCTAATCATATCTTTTGGTCTTTGCAATGTATTTATCTCATTCCAGAATTATATCAATTACATTCTCTTCAATCTTCTGGATAAGAATTGTATAACTTACCTAAACAATATCTTAATCTATTTTGAAAATATTATAGATTATCGAAAACAGATTTGCAAAATTGTTCAAAGATTTATTGATACTAGATTACAAATCGATATCGAAAAATATAAATTTGAAACAAAAAGAACGAAATATTTCGATTTGATTATTACTTTTGGTAATATTGAAATAAATCTCGACAAAATCAAAACTATTTTCAAATAGAAATTGCTAATTAGATTAAAAAATCTCCAATATTTTTTAGGTTTTGTCAATTTCTATCAATACTTCATTTACAACTTTTCTAAAATTACAAAAACCCTGAACCGCCTACTAAAAAAAAAGAATATATAGAATTAGATTACTAATCAAAAAAACGTCTTTGAGAAACTAAAACATATATTTGTTTTTATCCTAATCCTCGCAATATTTGATTATCATTGTTGTATAATTGTCGAAACAAATACTTCAGATTGGTTTGCGAGCGGAATACTTTTTCAGTATAATGATAAAGATCGATTATACCCAATTGCGTATTTCTTCTCGAAATATAATATAGTTGAATATAATTACGAAATCTATAATAAAGAATTATTTATTATCATTAAATCTTTAAAAGAATAAAAACCCGAATTATATAAAACCTAAGAGTTATTCGAAATTATTATTGATTATAAAAACCTAAAATACTTTACATCAATGAAAATACTAAATCAAAAACAAACTAAATAAACTGAATTTTTATTTGATTTCAATTTTTGTATTATATACCACCCTAGCTATAAAGCAATTCACCCCGATGCGTTAAGTTGTAAAATAAAAAATCATTTTGTTTACACCGATTCTAATAATGATTGAATCAAAAATCGCCTACAAATGGTTTTTTCAAAAAAAGTATTCAACACTACTACATTCAAAGACATTATTTAACAAATGAACAATAATATTGACCTTATTACAACCCCTATAGGCATAATCATTCCCAATACTAAAAAACCAATCGATGATTTTATCAATAAAGCATACGAATCATCTAAACTGATTACAATTATACACAACACCCTTCAAAACCCAGCTGCCCATTATTAACTATTACCTATCCAAAAAAATCTTTAATTTGCTTTCCAAGATTATAGATTAATCAATAACAAAATCTTTTATTACAACTACCTTTTCATCCCCCCCTCTATTAAAATCTGCATTCAGATCATATACCGAATACATTTCACTGGATCTGCCAGACACTCTAACCAAATTAAAACTTTTGACCTCGTTTCCCATATATACTAATAATCTAATATATCAAAAGAAATCGAAATTTATATACAAACCTATCAATTTTATTTCCAAACTAAAGTCTTCCATCTTACTACACCCGAATTCCTAAAACCATTACCAATACTATTCCATCCCTGATCCAATATCTCCATTGACTACATTACATTACTACCAATCAGCAAACGCTATAACAAAAAGCATCAATATATTGTCACCAACGTCTACCACCTAACGAAAATGCATCATTTCATCCCGATTATAGGATTGTCTGCAGAGAAACTCACCAACCAGTTTGTCGAAAAGGTTTACTGCCTACACAATGCACCAAACAATATAATATTCAATAGAAATTCGCAATTTGTATCAAAATTCTAGAAATATTTATTCGAATGTTTAGCAATCACTTTGAAACGGTTTTCCTTATTCCATCCAGAATCCAACAAACAAACAGAAAGAATCAATACTATAATAAAACAATACCTTTGGACCTTTATAAACTTCCATTAAGATAATTAATATAATTGATTTCTATTCATAAAGTTTGTTTTTAATAATATTATTTCAAAGATTACTAATATATTCTTATTTTTCGTTAACTATAATTTCCATTTACATTTTGGTATCGAGCCTTCTTTATTGACTCCCTCAAATCTATTATACCAATATAAATATGAGTTTCTAAAAGCTAATGAAATTACAAATCGATTTAATATTATCCTAACAAAATTGAAAACTTTGATTGTTCAATTTATTCAGAAATATAAAGATTACACCAATACAATTTGTACCAATACTTTTCTTTATAAAGAAAATAATAAAGTGTAAATCAGTACTAAAAATATAAAAACCAATCGCCCAATAAAAAAAAGTGATAACAAATAGAACAGCCTTTATAGGATTCTAAAAGTTTATAAACAAATCTATTTCCTTCAACTCCCTACTAATTTTAAAATCTTCCTAGTATTCCACAATTCATTACTTCAATTATTTTATGACTCCCCCGGATTAGTCAGTTAAAAAACAATCAATAAAATCGAATCCTATTAAAACCAAAGCTGCATTTTAAAAAGAGATAATAAAACAAATAAAGAAATAAAGTGTTAGGAATTCAATAAATTATTTAATTATTATAATGGAAATAGATTTCATTATTAAATCAAATAGAAATATCACCCCACATTTTAACAATCTGTTGAAAACCTTTACAACCAGAAAAAAACAATTATTACTTTCCATTTAATAAATCTAGATAAATCAAAACCATTTATTTAAATAAACTTCAAAAGATCTACCACTTCTAATCCCCTACAAATACTTATATCAAGTATAATTCTAAAACGAGGCCAAAACAAATCTAAAAAGTTTTATTAATTAATCAATATTTTCAAAAAGATTTATTTTAATTTAATAATAGAAATTAAAATTTTCTAATTTTATTTTAAAAAATCTTAGATTCATTTCAAAAGATATTAGATTTCTATCTAATCATTTTCGCTATTCATTTAATTTAAATACAATAATAAACTAATACATTGAATTAAAAACCCCATTATAACTTTGCTGAAAAACCACAAAATTAATTGAATTGTTTCTTAGCTTGTTTAGAACAAATAAAACCTAAAGAGGGGATATTATTACGGTATCAATTACATTGTTTTTGTATTTCAAATACAAACTATTAGTATACCCTACTTTCTATAAATAGGGCTTTATCCTCCTATAGCTCTTAGATTCTTATAGTACAATATAAGTCTTTACCTATACTATAATAGAATAAATATATAAAATAAAGAAATGAGAAGGTGAGCCACACATAAGCCACAAGTGCGAATAGTCAGTGAAATAAAGTTTCAACATCTACTACATGCCATAACTAGTCGGATGAGTAGTCGGTCTCTCTTCCTTAGAATACGGACGTATCATATATCAACCTCGGGTGTCATGTATTCTTCGAAATTGCAATCTTCTCGACCTCAGATATATCTAGATACCTAGGTAGTCATGTCTGATAACAAATACTCTAAGACTCGTTTGCTTTACTGTTTTTGCTAAATATGATAGATAATATAGTTCACGTTCCTGACCTCTTTCTTTCAAGTTCCTAAGTGCAATCACTCAAGAACACAACAAAAGCATTCGTCTTGAGATTCTAATGATCTGTGAAAAGCCAAGACCAAGACTACGAACTGGCTTTGTGCTATGCGTAGTTGTGCGACAATCAATGAAGCCGAATCATTTAGGTTTCTGCAGAAATCTTGTTTGCACACTTCGCCGATGACGTATAAGCAGAATGTAAAACACATGAAAAATGCAACAGTAATGCTTTAGCCAATGATGTGAAATTCTCACACCCTACCTTTCTCGATTTTACTATTGGCGCAGAATCTCCTATGAACGAGTTATTGAAGTCCAACTCCAAGCCGTTGGGATCGCTTAAAAGCTAAGGGGGGTCTCGCAGTGTACTTAGTTATTCATTGTCACTTCCGCTCAAATATGTTCCGTGTTGATTATACTTTGAGTCCATGCTTGCCTTGAATAAGTCCCTGTCTATTTTATCTTCAATGATATTAATCTCTTCAACTCCCTGGGACCTCAGGAGTCCGGTGTTTAGGGCCTCCGCCTCCGTCTATAGGGGTTTGGATGCGCAATTGATATAATGACAAGTATTTTTCTTCAGCTTTGCTCAACTTACTTCCAATGTAAAAACTACATCAATCAATGCCATCCAAAAAACCATCGGCTCGGCCGAATCTAATTATAGAATATCTTCTGCAAGTCATTAATTACAATTACGAATAATGAACCGTATATATACACTCGATGCACTTTCTGAGGGTAAGCTGTGCATTCTTATCAGTCACACAATGTCACTATTTGTCCTGTTATATCACCAAATCTTCCAAGGAAAGTTCTCACACCCCTATTCCAGCAAGGCCTTCCAAATCTGAGAAGATTTTGGATGTAGCGTCCACTCCCTTCGAAGATCTCCAGTCCCAATGACACGGCCTATCAATAAAATTGTGGGTTAAGTCTTCTAAAACTAAAGTATTTGAATAGTTGATTGTATAATACAATGTTCACAGCAACAAACAGCGACAGGTTGTTTGCTGCATGATTTTTGAGAGTGATAGGATTTCAACTCCAGGGTGCAAAAACAGTGACGCAAGAACAGCATGACTGACTATTAGCGTAAAAATGAATCATTGTTACATTCAAAAAAATTGATTCTAGCACAAGTATTATTTATCTCTCAAGCGCAATAATTATCGGTCACTAACTTTATTACATAGGCCTTCATAGTGTATGCATCTTAATCACTAATATTGATCACATCTGTGACCTCTGCAACAGGTCCAACCATTCTAGGAGGCTTCTTGTCTTTTACACCTGCGGTGTGCAATAGCCATATATCATACTACAAAATTCGTCCTTTTTTGATTTTCAGTACATCTGAATATTTGCCATGATCGACACCAAGTACAGTACAATTTCGCGATGCACTCTTGATCCAAATCCACTCAAAGGTTGAACAGAGTTCATGTGAGAGGGCGAGGACTTGGTTGGTACAGAAAACTGTACACTATATGGCCAGTAATGCAGAAATGTACTCAATAGACTTTTGCAACAGTCCAGATGAGACTGAAGAAGCTATGCCATTGATCATTAGTCTATCTTGGTACATAAACATACAATGGCAAGTTAGGAGATGAAAGGGTAAAAGACATGCAACCTAAAATTATGAGCAAAGTGGTATCATAGATAAGAGCTGGATTTGACAGCTCAAAAGGGGCTGATACGCGATATGGCGTCAAGCGATCAATAATAATCGGTTGTGGTACAGTTGAGATGTGGAATCAAATATCTTCACACGATACATGATTCAGGTAATCGTGATACGGCGATTGCGCCAACCCAATACTCACGACAGGTGGATTAGGGCCATAATCGTCTATGGCTACTCGTGGCTTGGCCTGGCTGAGGAAGAAGAAATAAATCACAACATTTGAAAATTGGTAGCACTCTTTAAGTCGTGGATATATCAACCCAAACCCCAATCTATATACATGTAACATAATCAACTATCCCCTCGAATACGGCAACAATAGAACAACTTCGACTACACTCCAGATGATATCAAGAATCCTAGCCCTCGTGTGCGATAATGATAAAGCAACGCCATTTATACTCCAGATAATATCAACATTCCCAGGTACCTCTCCTTCCTTGCCTCTAGCCGGTTCCACTTTATCAATCCCCATCCGTCGCAGGCTTACACACCAGGCATGCCAGCTGCCAAGTTCGCATATGCACTCGCATTGTAGGTCAATAGATTCTGAGTCTGATCCAATGATGGGAACATTCCTGCCGTTGTTGAAATAAGACTCTTGCTGTCATTCCTATCCCCACTAGACTCCCAGAACATTGCACCCCCAAGTCCACTACTCATGATGTATTCCGTCTTTGTTTGGATTGCCTTGACATTATCATAACTCACAAGTTCTTTTGTGGAATTATCGTAGCTGTAGGTTCCCACAACATCAGAAGAGTAGTATTCTTTCGCACCGGCTCTGGGCAGATCCTTGTAATCCCAAACTCCAGCCTCCCATGACCCGGAACCAATTCCATTAAATGTTGAACCCAACCCAGTGGTACTTTCGAATGCTCTTCCATACAGCGGCAATCCCATGATTATCTTGGATACGCTAACACCCTTCGCGATGTAATCCGTGATCGCTCTCTGCGTCGAGTATGGAGTGCTTGAGTTGTTATCCACACTGGGGTTTAAGTTCGCCATGTGGCCTGTGACATTATCCCAGGATCCAGCATAATCATACGCCATCAAGTGCCAAGAATCAAGATATTTATCCATATCTGCTAAATGGAGAATATTGTATTTCTCTGGACCAGCAGGACTTGCAACAGTAATGAGAAAATGGTAACCAGGAGTATGCTGCGCAGCATATGCATCGAGAGCCGAGCGAACAGCTTGCAAAAGAAGAACGAAGTTGCTAGCCTCGACATCATTGGCGGGGTACTCCCAGTCAATATCAATACCGTCAAATCCAAGGTCTTGGACAAATTGAACAGCGGTTGCGGCAAATTTTGTACGAGTTGCATTTGTGCTAGCGGCAGCAGCGAAATTTGTAGAGTATGTCCAGCCACCAATACTTAAAAGAGTTTTCATTTGACGGTTCTTCTTCTTGAGTAAATAAAGTTGCTTGACGCACCCATAGACATTGTTTCCGACGTCGTTCCAAGAGTCAGTAGGATAATGTTTCTGAAGGTCAGAATATGTGTCGGAGAGGTAGCTGAGTATATGTTAGAGCAATTCCTACAGCATCGATCACAGAGAATGTTTGACATACACTGTACCATCCGTTTGAAGGTTAGCAAACGCGTAGAGGACGTGAGTCAGCTTAGTAGCCGGCAATTGTTGAGGTTGATAGTTTCGTCCATAGATTGCCCTGTAGTAAACAAATTAGAGGTCATGTTTGACATTATACTGGAAGGAATTCCATGTGGAAAGACGTACCAATTGACGAAGTAAGCTGCATTGTGATATCCTCCAGTATAGCCTACCGCACTGACTGAATCTTCATTTTTAACTGGAATTGCTGCGGAAAATACAAAGATGTTTAGATTTGTCAAAATCAGTAAAAAGTACTGCATGAATATAAGAATCATGTTTGGCTAGAGGAGTAGAAACACAAGGGTCAATATGATAGTGAAAGAGTGTTAACTTGTTCCAATTAAGTTAATCAACACTGAGCCGTAGAAATGATAATCAAGAGTAGTAAAGAAGATGAAGGTGAAGAGATGATGCTTTGTTCCTCCTCAAGCAAATTCCCCTTTAAATAGTTATACAGACAGTATTCCTCAAAATTTATTTAACGTTACCACTTGATATCGACGGATGACTGGATGATAATGAAGCATGAGAATATTATCACCACTCACCTCTAAATGACACAAACGACTTCCTGATTGGTACCATTTACACATCGCAGCTTGTACGAAGCCATGGTAAGAACAAACGCTTTCCAGATTGAGCAGCTACTCAAGATGAAATGAATGACTGAAACCTTCATAGCAGATGTGGAGGTCATATGTAACCGCATTTCTTGTTGTTGTCACTCGCTGGCTATGAAGTTTACTAACCGCCTACCATCAGGAACGACATCGGCCTTATTTCATTCACCCAGCAAATTTCGACATGGATGATGAGAAGTATAGCAGATAAAGAAAAGTAAGGAAGGAAGGTTGTAGTAGCGGCGTGCCCCGAATTTTAAAAATGTTCAGTTGATCTCCAAATGAGGATTTCATGATAGCTTAGCTTACCACATGCGGCGAGTTAGATAGGGAATGATCTTCAATCGTATTGTTTGTACATGTCTGTGCTGATTTATCCATCGACTTTGTGCCATCTGTGGATGATGTACCGATATTGTAGTAACGTTACAATAGGGTCTTCTGAACATAGAGAACATGAAACTACACGGTTATTGCGATAAGGAAATATGCTTATTTACCCGGCACGCGGATAGAATGCAAGGGGAACATACTAACGGATTGGTGAACAAAATTCTTGGCATCAAGATTGCCGATAGCAACTACACATGACCTCGACTAAAGTCTTCTTCGAAAGAGTGAGTGATGTTGATGAAAAGGCTTAATGTACTCTAGAATAAAAGATTGATAGAGAATTCGAGTAAGGCTCCTAGCATTTTTAGACGCGATGCAACAAAGGAGACTTTTACACGACATCGACATTTTTTGATGAGATCCACAAGCTGGGTAGATCGAGCACTATTTCTTTTTGGAAAACTCAATCCATTCATATTGAATGCTGCCCAATTTTGAAATGAACAGTTGATCTTCCCGTGCTGAAATCTTGCCCACAGATTCTGCGTAGCAAGCACCAGGTCTTGTATTTCTACCCTTGACGCTCACAGCAAGAATAGTGGTAAAAATCATTGAGAGCTTGACAAAGTACAGCACTTGCCCCCATAGGTTTACCGGGTGGAACAAGTTGTGAAGAATGTGAGCCTCGATCGCGAATAAACACGTCTAGCTGAGATAAGTGGCCAGCGACTTCGTTGACGGTGAATGCTGTATGGTCTAGACCACCACGACCGCTTCACAAAACCGAACAGGTAAAATATGTATCACGTATCTAGTGTGTACTCAGCGAAACACAAAGCTCATTTTTGTCAATTCCAAAGATTAACATTACCTCTCGCAATGCTGCTCATAAGGAAGACTTGGAAAATTTAGGTGAAGAATTGATCACAAGATAAAAAGGAAGCTACCAGTCGAAGTCGTGCATGATGTAGATTTGAGTTGGTATCACACAAGTACTTGGGAAAGGTTTGGTGCACTGGTGGTCGGAGATTAACATACCCTGCCCTGCTTGCGTTCCTGGATTTGCGTAAGGCACGTGCCAGATCGAGGCCTAGGCGTCCACATGGCACGTGTTGTTTCTGAACTTAATGTTGAAGCACGAGTTATCTCACTTTCAGACCCTCTTCGTCGAAACATTTATAATATTAAAGTTATTAATCTTTTATATTAATCTTTTTAATATTTTGGGTTGTTTATTAATGATAGAAAATTTTCGGATTAATCAGAATTGAAAGGTAACGTTTATCTCCTCAAGAGTCTAAGAGTTTTTGGGCATATTTTTGGTGAGGAATTTAATTTGTTAGGTGAGAGCATTTCAATATTATATTTCATTTTTTTAATTATAATTAATTAAAAAACTAAATAGAGTATTTGAAAGAGCTTAATTAATATTATTATCTGAATCTGCATCGAATTGATTGGGCTTGTAGTGGTAATGTAGAATGATTTGAAAGATCTTTTTCGAAATTAGGTAAGTTATTTTCAACAACTTTATTGTCAAGGTATGAGTAAAGACTTATATTGTACCATAAGAATAGAAGAGCTATGAAATAATAAAGCTCTACTTATAGAAAGTAGGGCGCGCTAGTATACTATATTTGAGGCATAAAGGCAACTACAGATCATATAGTTAGTGCCGTGACAATACCCCCCGCTCAAGGCAATCGATTTATAATCACAATATCAATTAACCCTTTAGAAAACAAAATAATATTAAAATACTGTTATGCAATATCACATGCTACACACGTATCCCGATCATCAAGATCGGCCTTTATGATTGATCTCAATTACATTATCACTATATTAGCTATTCCACTCATTACATAGTCTACTAGAATAATAATCTTTTCCAAATAAATGTTTACATTGTTTATTTTGGGTATATATAGAGGATATTGATTATTACAATCAATCCTTAAATTAATCTAATCTATTATTTATTTATTCTATTATCTTTCTATCAAGGTGATTATTGATATAGCTATTCTCCATAACAGTTATAAGCCTAATTTGCTCTTAAATAACTATACAACAATTTACATATCTGTTGAACTCATCTTGATACTCAATCCTTTCTATTATCTTTGCAAAAAATTATTATAAACAAAATTAATATTTCGAATTTAATCATTTAATTGAATATTTATATACATTAAAATCAATAATACTTTTAACTCCAAAATATCTATATATTGAAAGATATCTAGAACAATATTAAACCCAATAGAAATTTAATCGATCTACTCACCCATAAATCCATATCAAAATACAAAAAGAAATTTTTCTTATATACACCATAACTCTTTAATAAAGATTGATTTACAAAAGATTTGTTACAATTTATTAGAATCTTCGATCTCATATAAAAAACTGATACACAAAATTAAAAAATATATAAATATACTCTTAAAAATCATAAGGCTAAACTACCAATTGATTGAGATAATAACACTAACATAACCCTTCCATCAAAACCACTTTCATACACCTTTCAAAATGTATCAACTAAATACTCCATTCTTCAAAATAAATACCGCTTTAATAGAAATGAATACAATCATATATATAAAAAATATAAAAAGATTTTTGATTGAATCACTAAAACTATAAATCAAATTTATCTAATAAATATCATTATTGAAAATAAAACTCAAAGATTTATATTTTTAAAATTTCTCATCAAAAAACTAGAAGATTTTTTTGTATCTATATTACAAATAGTTGAAGCCACAATAACACAAAACTATCACAACTGTCTTCAGCAAACCTATACAAATCGTATTGGTTTAATCAAATAACACACTGAATAATCAAATACTTATACTAATACAATCGCCTACAATATCTTAGAAATCAAATATAACAAAACAATTGAAAACTTTATACAAACTATAAAAAAATGCATAACTCCTAAATAAGCATCCACTATATTTATACAAATCAATATAAATAATCAATTAAAAATACCAAATTACACTTTAAAATAATATAATGATATTTTTGGTAGTCTTGCTTATTAACATTCTATCGAATCTAAGACAAAGAATGTTTTTACAACCAATACTCCTTCTAATCAATTATTGTTTCAAACATTTAATAAAAACAAGTAAGGTAATAATAGAAAAAGAAATAACAATGGAAAAAAGTTTGCATGCCCATACAAACAAAAAAGTAATTAAAAGATTGCTAATCCAAGAATATATTATTCTCCTAAAAAATACTACACAATCGAATTTATCCTTACCAAAAAAAAACAGTAAAAAAAAGATTTCTAAAATATCACTAATCATAAACACACTCAAACCTTGAATCTGTGACGATAACAGGTTTAAGACATTGTAGAAAAGAATTAATTATTGTAACTAAAGAATAACAAACTATTATATAAAGAGTAAACCTATAAAAAACTTTTATAGGTTTGGAGGGGATTAGGAGGGAACCAAAAGGGGATTAAAGTGAAACGAGATTTACCCTATCAAATAGAACAAATGGATGATTAATCTCAATCTGAAACCAAATCGTTATATCACTCCTCTCTTAAGAAACAGTTTACCTTAAATTTATTCTTATCCCTTTTTTTACCTCTTTGTTCTCAGAGATTTAAGCTTTTTCTTTATTATCACTTTTTTCTTTATCTTTTTATTACTTTTCTTTTTCTTGATGGTATAACTAGCAATTCGTCTTTTTTATTACTACTATCTTCATTATCCGAAATGTTGATTGAAGCATTATATACTTATCGCAAAGGATTAACTACAATTGTGTGAATTATTCGATTATAAAGCAAAATATTATTTATCAATTTCAAGGTGTATTGCTTATCTTCTCTTTCTTTTTCCCTATTAAACCAGAAGTTGATTATTTGGTGTAATTCATTGTGTTGTTATTTGTTATAAATGCTTTTAAATAGTATATATATATTATACTTTTGTAGTAAGAAGAGTTTATAAAAGGGGTGGAGGGAGGTATGATAAAAAGTGTTTTTTAAAAAGGCTTGAGCTCTTTTAATATTAGCGATAGTTGGTTTGGGAAAGCGAATACTATTTTGTTAATGATTTTCGATTTTTTTAAATTGTTTGATGACTATTGTATTCAATATATAACAAATGATAAGATTGTTTGGAGCAGTTTTAAGAAATTAGGTGAAGGCTATGGTTTTAATTATATTATCCTTTTATTTAGTGTTATTTCAAACAAACTAATTTAAACATTTACTTTTCTCATCCACAAGGTTATTTAATCACTTAATAACGAATTCAATATTTTACTATAAGTATTTGCTGCGAATAGTTATAGCCATAAAAATAATATATTTAATTTCCAAATCTTTTTTTTATTATATTCAAATATTTGTAAAGTTTTTTCTTTATTTTGTAAATTTATAATTTAATAACAAAGTTGTTTAAACCGGTGCCAAACTTTGTAGATTGTATTTTACTGAATTCAATCATTTTAGTTTGTTAAGGTTTTAGGAGGGTTGAATATAAGTCGATAGGGATACGATGACTCTCACCTGTACGTGGTGTATCCTACGAACCTTCGGTCGTGCGATCGGAGAGCTAAGTAGAGTCAGCTGGAGCCGGGTGGTGGTTGTACACTAATCGGAGGCCGTACTGGGAGCGAAGGTACGCGCAGCTGATCACCAGAGGGTGATCGCGAAGATGCTCGGAACAGAGGACTACCAGCAAAACGGAGATGAAAACCATTCGACGATGGAAGGGAGATGAGAGCGGGATTGATGCGGAACCATGCCTTTACGAATCTGTGTGGGGAGCAGAGCCAGAGCATATCGCGGCAGAGCGTCTGCGAAGCGGAACTAGCCCTTGAAACAGCGGATAATGAAGCTTCTATAACATAGCTGAGTCTGACTGAAGCCTGTGTTGGGAGCAGGGCCGATATTCTTAACTTGACGAACGAAAATCGACAGAACACCTCTGGGGCGCTAGCGTGCAGAATTTTCACAACCCAACAATACGTACGATCTGCGGGTATACTGGATCGGATATTTACAAATGGTGAGGGGAATAGTAGGAAGTATACAAAGGCTAGGACAGTGTCTACTGGGGCCGGCGGGAGCATATATGGAGTAGGAGGAGGGACGTTTTTAGCATCTTACCTCCGAGTGTGTGGGAGCGGCATAGCGGCGGAGGAGCTCCGGTACAGGAAGGACGCTTTTAGCAAGCCACACTCGACATTACTCGATCGGTATTACGGCGGCGGAGGATCTCAGGCAGAGGCCAATCCTACGATATACATGTGCAACGCGCTCCTAGCGCTCTACTTTCGACTACAAACTATACATTGGGGGAGTGGATTCTACAAGCAGAGCTTTGGTTAGTGGGTTGGAAACACTATGGAAAGGCTGCCTGGCTAGGGGTCTGAAATAGCAAGCCTGCGAGACATAGTCGGCCTTGTTGTGTAGGAGAGATCCGGCAAGGTAACGCGAAACGGCTACTAGCCGCGAGGCGTAGCATATAATGACAGCGACAGCGACACTGTCTATATGGCTCGAGAGGACGGATGCGTGTGTCGGTCTATAATCGGATACTATAGGGCAGAGGGCATGATGGAGGTATCAGATAGGCTTAAGGAGCAAACAGGAATGGAGGCGTGAAGGAATGGTTTTGGTCCTGGCCGGAACTTCCGAAGGTAATCACACAATAGGTGGTTTAATGTAGTCAGAAGATTCTACAGAAGCCTAGTACTAGTGGCTTTATCACAAGTGAGCCGGGAAAGCGTCTGTAGGTGTAGCGAACCTACTTTGTATTATAACATATTCTAGAAAGTAGTTATAATATAATTCATTTCTGCGCTGAGCTACTGAATCAAGACACCAAGCTGCGCTTCGGGTATGCTGATGACGTTTGCATCTACCGCGCATCCAAGAACGTACGCAAGAATATTGGCCTCCTCAAACGCGATCTCCGCCAGATCTTCCAGTGGGGTGAACGAAACCGCATAGTGTTTGCACCGGAAAAGCTAGAGATGATACACCTCTCCCGGAGGAGAGAGGCATACACCCCGCACCTGGAGGTGAACGACGAGATATCGATCCGCCCTATCAGTGAGTCGGGCGACGAGACTATTCAACCAGCCCTACGCTGGCTGGGAGTCTGGTTTGATCGGAAGCTATCCTTCAAAAGACACGTAGCAGAACGAGAAGCGAAAGCCCGCAAGGTCGCGAGGCACATCAAAGGGCTCGCACAGACACGTCACGGCCCGCCAGCTGCGGCGCTGCGCAAGGCGGTGATCACCTGCGTCCTACCCTCTGCCCTCTATGGATCCGAGGTATGGTACACAGGCCGAACGAAGCCAAATCGGGCGGGGGGAGCTGCCCGTGGTACAATGGTGAGCACAAGGCTGGGCAGTCACATCACCAAGGTCGATCGAGCGATCGTCCTAGCAGCAAGAGGAGTTCTACCCGCTTGGCGCACGACTCCGACCATTGCGATCCTGAGAGACTCTGGACTACCGCCCGGCGAGCTAGCACTCGAACAAGCACGAATAAGATTCGCACTCCGACTCCGCAAGGTGGACGAAAACCACCCACTGGCGATTCGTCTAGCGCAGGCACCTCAACACAAGATGAACAACACCAACCTCCGCAGACTAGCTAGATTGATCCCGGAAGCACCGAGACCAATACTCTCCCCGCCGCACTTCTCCGCAGGGAGCCGCACCGACCCCACAGGAGGCGTGAAGAAAGAAGCAGCCGCGCTCGAATTCACGCAATGGTGGAATCGTCTGCCTGACAGCCATATCACAGTCTTCTCGGACGGCACTGAACAGTACCACCGAGGGCAAAAGATAGTCGGCTACGGCTACGCGATCTACCGGGGACAATTTCCAGTGGCATCCGGCCATGGGGCGATCAACCCGCTCTCGCATGTCTTCGACGCCGAGATAGTGGGTGCTCTAAAAGGTTTGGAGCGCGCCGTCCGACTGGAACCGGCTGGGCAGATCACTACGTGCATCGACAGCACCTCAGTCATTTGGTGCATCAGGGGCAACGCCTCCGACTCATCCCAATGGGCGTTTCTGCGCTGTCATGAGATCATGAGGAACAGACAAGTGGCGATCCGATGGTCGCCTGGACATACCGGAATCCTTGGAAACGAGAAGGCCGATCGGCTCGCCGATCTGGGCGCCCATAGCGGTCGCATCGAAAACGACAACTCATCGCTCCCCACTATCAGTGGTATAAGCTCAACGGCCAGAACCCTCAGACGAGAGGCAGAGCAGAGGTGGTGGAAGCGAAATGAGGTCTCCCTCGCTGGCCGATACCGTCGCTGGCACCTCAGCTACCAAGTCAAGGAACCTGAGGAACTTGCCCTCCCCCGCCCTATTCTTCAGCGATTGGTAGCGCTCAGGACCGGACACGGGGATTTTGCGTCCTACCACCGGCGCTTTCAGCACGACAACGCCACCTCAGAATGCTCCTGCGGATACAGCAAAGAGCCTGAGCACCTAGTGCTCTGCCGACACTCCCGCACCCAATTCAACAACTGGCCGAACAAACCCGACTCAATTCCGCGAGACACAAAGAGTGCAATCGACTATCTCTCTCTTCTTCTGAAGACCCCAACAGACTTCGCAATCTTCCTAGCGATCACCAATCACTTCGAGCAACCACGCTTAGCTTCCCCGGAGAGCCTCTGATCTCCCACTTTCACATTGCCAACCAGGGCTGCACCCCCCTCTGGAGCCGTTCCCCCTCCTCCACCGCCGCGTACAAACTGCAACACACAAAAACTGACAATATAGGGCCCTATAGCCAGCCGCAAACCTGGACTACCCAGCATGAAGTGGGTTGAACAGCACCGACATTGCAAGCGGGAGACAAGCGGCAGGAGCGCGCACAGCGCCCCTGGCCGCTTCTCCCCCGACCTGCATCACAGCCGTAGAAGAACGGAACGCGTGGCTATGCCGGCACCCCCACTAGCATAGTCCATCCCTAGTACCCCCTGGGAGGTCGTGGCGAGCCCCTGCGGCTTGCCCCCCGGATGTAAATTAAAATAAATAAATAAATAAATAAATATAAGTCGATATATATAAGGATATCAATAAAATGGATGGACTTGCTGAAGGTAAAAGTAAGGGCAGATGAGTTTGTAGGTAGTAGAGTGAGTGTTGTTGTTTACAATTATTGGTTTAATAGATTTTGTTCTTTATTATTTGGTATTGATTGTAGGTGGGAGAGCAAAAGGGATCTGGATAGTATTATCTAAATTTATTATTCGGCGGGGTGTATTGGGGAGTTAAAGATATTGTGTAGGGTTTGACATATTACTAATCTTTTTATTTCTGAGTTGAATTGAAGAATCAATTTGATTTAGATGAAATTGATTCACAAAAGTAAAATACAAATGAAAAAAATGTAAAAAATGCAACCAAAAAGTAAATATAAAGCAAACAAATTTTTGTAATAATAGAAAAAGGCTTATATGCAAGTTTACTTTTCTTAAGGTAAGTTGACTAGATAAGATTACCTTATATCTATATCTATAGATTTTCCATTTGTTAGGTTATTATAGTTGTCGATGCTGTCTTCCCAGCTTTTTATCCATTTTGATAAGTTTTTAGAAGGATTTGCGGTATGCAGATATTACATATAAAAGCTTTTGACTTTGTAGAATGTATATATTATGTCTTTGTAGTGGTACTATATAGAATTATCGTTATAGCCTATCCATCTTATTTTATAACGAATCTCTTTTTGGATAATCTTTGAGGCTAGTATATCTTGAACTTCGAATTCAGTATTTGCTATAATTACAATTGAAGATAAGGAATCGACTTTTTGATTAGGTATAAAATTATCGAATATTTTTCGAAGTTTGTCTGGGGAGAAGATTTTGTACACTTTTATACTATTGTATTAAAAGGAATAGAAGTTACCAGTGCTAAGCACGTGTAGTGATTAGTAATACAGTTACCTAAACGGGCTAGATTAGACGAATTATAGACAGGCATATTGGTCCCCTTATATAATATTAGAGGAGGATCAATATATTTATATATATAATAAAATAGTTAATATAGAGATCTTTTCCATCTAATCTTTTAATAGGTTATAAAATCTGGTTAATATGACCTTTGAATATAATTGATGTGGTCATTATTATAATCCAACTTGTAAAATTGAAAAGTATATAATATTATTTTACAATTAGTACGTAGTGCTATAATCACCATTACTATTAACTTATAAAGTTGAAAAAGTATATAATACTATTTACAAATAAATATATATATAATATAACAGAAAATATATAATACTAATTATACTTATATTTATAATCTGTATGGATCTATCTATATAGAAAAAGAAAAGGAAAACTTTGCAAATTCTTTATATAGATATCAAAATGGATGAAATCAAAGAGCAAATTAAGAATATTTCGAATCTTATTTAAAAGATTTATAAATGATGGTTTTGATAGATAAAAATATAATTGAAAGGAAAGGATTGGTTTTATACAATTGAATCTATATTATAGGAGTATACTAAGATTGAAAGAATTGGAATGAAAATTGATGGTATCGAAGTTTTTCTGATCCTTGTAGAAAACAAAATTGTGAATATAAGATTCAACCTCAACAAAAAGATTAAATACTTGAAAAATGAAGCTAATATACTTTTATATATATACAAATTATTCAATAACAACAATGAAATGCTTATTGATAAGTACAATATAGTACAAATACTGTAGAACTATTTGAAAACAAAGTACTCAAGAATCAATAATATTATAGCAAATTCGTATTTGATAATAATTTAAATATTTATTTTCAAATCTATTAGTTATTTAGAAATAATTGTTATTGAAATCTAAAATAAATTAAAAGAATATTAATATAAACTTGATATTGTCAATTTTGTATTCAAGAATTTATATAGAAACAAAATCTTATTTTTAGTTTTAATTAAAAATCTATCAAACGAATATCAAACAATAATCAATATTATAAATATTCAAAGTATATTAAAAGTAAAAAACAAGATTAAGTATTTTATTATTAAAGAGTTTAGTATTTAAGAAATAGAATAAACTTATATTGTTAGCAAAAAGTATGTAATTCTAAATCGATAAAGAGATAACAAAGAATCAAGTTTAATAATGTAATAAGATTGAAAGGAAACAGTTAATACTTATATTTGTTATCTCTGTAAATACGAAGAGTACTTTCTATATAATTATAAAGATCTTACATTTGTATAAACTTTGATCTGCAAATATTATAGAATTTAGCAACGAAAAGCAATACTTAAAAAAACAATCAAAATATTATTTTCTAAGAAAGAAAGTAATCAAACTCATCTTACAGATAGCAAAAATCTTTTAATTAATTTCGATTTATCAAAAAACGAAGAAGAATCTGATGACAAAAAGTATTATATCTTTAAAGAATTTATTTGTAAAACCATCCTCTTTCGTTGATATACAAATACCAATACTTCCTCACACATATCTAACCAACTTTCACTCTTTAAAGATATCAAAAAAATAAAAAGAAAAACAATAAAAATTGATAAAAAAGTTATATATTGTAATCGAATAGGTACAGCTGTAATAAAGCTAAAAAACAATGGTATAGTTTTATTTTCAAAGATATTATATATACCGGAATTAGAAGTCAACCTTCTTTTTGATAAGAAGATCTATAAAGCTAGATTCAAAGGCAGATTCAATTCAGATTGTATATATTTTCGGAAGAATAAAATAAATATTATTAAAGCAAAAATGAATAAAAGAATTTATATAATCTCAAAGATTGCAAAAGGATATAAAGATATTACTCTTTAAAATATAAAAATCATCAATAATATTGAATCAAATAAGATCACTCTAGATATCTTTTCAAATAAAATCAAAAAGGATTTAAAGATTTATTTATTATAATATAGACGATTTAACTATCTTAATCCAAAAAAGATACGAAATCTTCACAAAATCATTACACTAGAAAAGCCAATCAAAGTCCCATTTAAGATCCCTGTATACAAAGTATATATACTTATTAAAATAAAGAATCTAATCCTAAAATAATTTAATCCTTATAAAACAAAAAGATTAAAACTCATTTATTTTAATATTACTAATCTATTCTCAAAATTTCTACAAGGAAATTATTATTTCCTATTGATTATAAATAGCTGAACAAAAGTGAATTGGATTTTAGTTTTGAAAACAAAAGACAAAGCTATACCAAAATTGAAGAAATAGAAAATCGAATTAGAATTTGATATTGATGATAAGATAATAGTAGCTCGAATTAATAATATATTAGAATTAATTTAAACTATAAAAGAATGAAATTTTGGAATTCGATTGAAATTGATTATTATAATATCATTCTATTAAAACAGAATTGTCGAGAGAAATATTGATATTATTGAAACTGATATAAGAGTTATATTAAAAAAAACTGAATTGTTATTAGAATTTTAAAATGAAATTATTGAATATAATATATACTATAAGAATAGAATGAATATTAGATCGATTATTAATAATAATATTATAAACCCAATTAAAATGTTTACAAAATCAACCTTAAATATTAACTATTATAAAATATGGGGGAGTAAATATTATATATATATCAATCCAAAAATAATTCTAAAGAACTAATAATATAACAAATTATAAAATACAATCTGAATAAATATCTTTATGGGATATTTATATATAATCAATAAATATATCAAAATGTACTCACCAAAACTAGATTATACTATACGAGCAAGCCAAATAATTATAAATAAATCCAAAAGAGAAGGAAATTTAGATTTGAAAATAAAAAACTTTGTATCAAACCCTCAAAATATAAAAAATATTATTCCTAATAAAAGATCTAAAAGCAGATTTCAAAAGATATAAGAAATATAAGAATCTTTATCTGAATCCTTATAAGATACTATTACTTTTGATTATTCAAAAATTGTAATCTTTAGTATATTCAAAATCAATAATATTCAGTAATTTAATAAAAATAATGAAAAGAATATTGTAAAGATCAATTCATCTACAAAACTAATTCTATCTTCAAAAATAAAAAAAATAGAGATATTAGATATAATATCTGAAATCAATAAACCTTTGATAGAAACTCTAATTATATCTATAAATATAAACCCCCCCGAAAAATACTCTTTTTGAAAATATAAATGAAATAATAATAAGTTAGATAAGTATATCCAAAAATTGATAAAAGCGATAATAATAATATTTTCAATAAATCTAAATAGAAATACTATCGAATATACTATAATCTCCATACCCCTCACATCAAGGATCAACCCGAACGTTAAAATAAAAGTATTTGAAAGTCTTTAAGTGATTTTGAGAAACTCTACAAATAAAGATATAGCCTTTTTTATAAAACAAATCCTAGAAATCCCTATTTCTATTATATATAATTAAGCAATCTTAGATTTTAAATATAATAAAAAATGAAAGCAAATTATTCAAAAGGAAATCAGTTTATTAATTGAAAATGATACTTAGGAAAAGTATATTCTATCAAAAGGAGGGAATCTTGTTTCAACAAAATGGGTATTTACAATAAAGACGAAGAACAATAAGATTGAGAGATTCAAAATACAATTAGTAGTAAGAGGTTTTAATTAAGTTTTTGGAAAAGATTATAATGAAATCTTTGCCTTTATAATGCAATTCAATATATTTCGCTTATTTTTAGCAATTATTATAAAGGAAAACTTGAAATACTGATATTTCAATATAAAGAATATTTTTATAGAATCCCATTTCAAGAAGGAAATATATCTTATATTATCTTAAAGAATCAATATATCAGATGAATATATTTTATATACATTGTAAAGTTTGTATAACTTTAAACAAACTAGATAAGATTGAAATCAACTTTTAAAATCTGAATTAATCAATTAAAGCTTTACTTAAAGTCTCACCGATTCATATTTATATATATACACTACTCAACAATTCAATCTATTAATTTATATTAATAATATAATCACTTCTTCAATTTCAAAAGATTAATTCAATTGATTCTCTACAATATTCTCCTTACATTTCAATATCAAAAACCTAAAGGAAATTAATAAAATTCTAGATATTAGAATTATAAAAGATCAAGTAAATAAATCACTCATATTAGATCAAAAAGAATATCTGGAAACTATACTTATAAAATTCGGAATCTTATATATTTAATATTATATTAAAAAGATACTAATTATTGATTATTTATATTTATAATTAGCTATAAAAAACAATAAACTAATCGATATTATTGAATATCAATAAGCTATAGGTAGCCTCATTTATTCAATAGTATACACAAAACCAAACATTTCCTTTGTACTAGGCCGATTATCACAATATATAGTAAAGCTAGTGAAATGCTATAGAATAGGAGTAAAAAACTTAATACAATATCTGAAGGCTATAATCACTCAGAAATTCAAATACAAATTTAAGGGAATACAATACCAAATTATAAAGGAGTACAACCTATCAGTAAATATTATAAAAGTTTTTACTAATACAAACTAAACAAGTAATCAATATAATTAAAAAAGTATTTCTAGGAAAATTGTTATATTCTATAAAGGATTGATATTATAAACTAATAAGAAATAGAATTTAATAGTAATATCGAGTATTGAATTTAAATACATATCAATAGCAATATTCACTAAGCAAGAGAAATAATTAGCCCAAATGTTCAAAGATTTTGAAAAGACAGAATATATATCTGTACACAAAGATACTGTTCAACTACTAAACAACAATTAAGGAGTAATAGCTTTAATCAAGAATCTATATCTATATAAACAATCAAAGTATATTGATATATACTACCACTTCATCAAGAATCTTACTGAAAAACAAAAGGTAATAACCAATTACATTAATACATCAAACATAATAGTAGATAAAATAATTAAACCTTTAGCAAAAATAGCATTCAAAAGGTTCAAGGATATACTAGAATTAAGACTATAAAAGTATAAAAGATTAAAGAAATCAAAAATAATAACTCCTATAGGAAAATATTAAAAGAAATAGAAGTTATCAATGCTAAGCATATATAATAATTAGTAATACAATTACCTAAACGGGCTAAATTAAACAAACCATAGACAGGTATATTGATCCCCTCATATAATATTAGAAAAGGATTAATATGCTTATATACATAGTAAGATAGTCAATATAAAGGCCTCTTCCACTCAATCTTTTAATATGTTGGATAGATTAAGGTGATAAGAATGGTTTTTTTTAGAAAGAATAGTGTAAGGATTAGTTATTTATAGATCGAGCTTTCAGTTAGGTTTTTTAATAGCAAATTTTTTTGTAATAAAAAAAACTTTATCTTCGACCTCGAAATTGATAGCTTGTCTATACTTATCGATATCCCTTCTTTTTTTGTTTTAGAATTTGAGAATAATTTCTTTAACAACTTCCCAGGTTTTATATATCCTGGAGACAAAGATCTATACTTTCTTTTAAAAGAGTTTCTTTTGGATGGTAGATGTAGCAAAGGATCTATCCCAATCAAAAAAGGTAATAGATTTGTATCTGTTTTGAAATTCAAATGGGGATATTCCTAGATTTTATATAGAAGAATAAATTATATATAATTTATAATGTATAAAAACTTAGATTAATTGTTTTGATAATAATTGATATAAGGATGTAAGTATTGGTTTAGATATTGATTTATAATCTTTATTTGGTTATTTGTTTGAGAATGATATATTATAAAAAGTTTTAATTTGATTTCTAAGATTCAAATAAACTTTTTTTAAAAGAGAGATATGAATTGGGGGTTTCTATTGGAGGTTATGGTTTTTGGGACACCTTTCCATTAATAGATATTGTTTAGATATATTACTGCCATATCTTTGGCGTTGATAGTTTTATAGTATAATATAAAAATAAACTGTTTCGATAATCTATCTATTATTACAAAGATATTATTATAATCAAATTTATTAATAAGAAATATTTTGAAATCTATGGATACGTTTACCCAAGATCTTAAGGGTATAAGTAATAACTATAGAAATCCTGGTATCTTATTTTTGGGAGTATAAAAGTTATGGCAAATGATATAATTGTTAATATACTGATCGATGAATTCTGATATACCCTTCCAGAAATATCTTTTCCATAAAATCAGTTTGGTTTTGGTTTTTTTAGGGTGTATTGAAGAGATTTGAATGTAAGCTTTTTCTATAAGACTAATATACAGATAATCTACATTAGGTATAATAAAACAGTCTTTGTATAAAAAGAAACCGTTTCTTATAGAATATTCTTTTTTTTAGATTCATCGCCAAATCATACTCTGCCTATAAAAAAGAATGGTTTTGATTAATTGTTAGAATTTTGTTTATCAAATCTATATTTTCGGTATCGATAGCTAATAATTCTGCCATTTCCTTTTTTTTCATATTGAGTTCGTCAACAATCCTTTTATCGAGAATAGTATCTGGTAAAAGGGTTTGAGTATATTGTCTGGAGTGTTTAAGCTTTTGGTTCATAATATTTTGTTTTTTTGCGATTTAAGACATCCACAATAATATTACTAACGTTTAATTGATATACAATTTTAAACCAAAAATTCGATAAGATTTCAGTCTATTCAGTTTGTCTTTGATTTAAAGTTCTTTTTATTATAAAGTATTCTAATACTTTATAATCGATGTAGATTTTAATACAATAAAACGAAGTGGTACATTCGGTGTACCATATTTTGAATACTTTTATAATAACAAGTATTTCCTTGTCGAAAATAGTATAATTCATTTCGGCTGGAAATATAATCTTAATAAAAAAGGTTACAGGGTGTTATTGGTTATCTTTTTGTAATTGGAAGAGGATTCCACCGACTACTCCATCAGAAACATCCATTTCGATTATGGTTTTCTTCTTGGTGCTATTTATTTATTTATTTATTTATTTATTTATTTATTTATTTATTTATTTATTTATTTATTTATTTTAATTTACATCCAGGGGGCAAGCCACAGGGGCTCGCCACAACCTCCCAAAGAGTATTAGGGATGGACTATACTAGTGGGGGTGTTGGTATAGTTATGTGTTCTATTCTTCTATGGCTGTGATATAGGTTAGGTAAAAGTTCTTGGAGGTTATGAAATTGTATTATAATAATGATATTATTATTATAATAATATTCAGTGGAAGACTTAGTCAGATTTAGCTTAGGGACGAATCGAATATATAAGATAGTTGAATTGAAGTCAAAATAGTATAAAAGAATGAATTATATCTAATTTGCTTGCTTTTTCCTAGGTTTTCTTTAAAGAATATCCTAGGTTTATATAGTTTATAATGAAATTCTAGTAAGTTCTATGCTTATAAATAAGATCGATTTAAATCGAATCTTATAGAATCAATTTATATAATAAATAGAAAGTATAACCAATTAAATTTTATTGATTTATCGATTATCTTCCATATGATTCCATTCCATTCTATTCCATTATAAATCAATTTGATAAGAGATATAGCTATATTATAATATGATAATATAATTTCATAATATAAAATCATATTATTCGTATATTATATAATAATAATATAGCTTATTAATAAGATATTAGTAAGTGAATTACTATACCTATTATAGAATTTCACAAAAGTGATTAAAAGTGTTGTGTATACTTTTGCTATTTGTTTCTTGTTTGTAAAGTCGATGTTGTTCAATTTATTTCATATTGGGTAGTTTAGGTTTAAAACTGGTTGTAGGGTTTTGTATTGTTAGTTTTTGTGTGGTGTAGTTTGTATGTAGTGGTGGAGGGGGGGAAACGATTTTAAAGGGGATATAGTTCTGATTGGTAATGTAAGGGTGGGAGATTAGAGGATTTTTGGAGAGATTGAATGTAGTTGTTCGAAGTAGTTGGTGATCGCTAAAAAGGTTGTGAAGTTTGTTGGGGTTTTCAGAAGAAGGGAGAGATAATCGATTACACTTTTTGTATTTCACAAAACTGAATCGAATTTGTTTGGTTAGTTGTCGAATTGGGTGTGAGAGTATTGGTATAGTATTAAGTGTTCAAGCTCTTTGCTATATCCATAAATGTATTATAAAATAACATTATCATATTGAAAACATTAATGATAGATTGCAAAATCCCTGTATCCAGTTCTGAACACCATTAATTGTTGAAAAGTTGTCAAGACACAGGTGAAGACTTATATTGTACTATAAGGATAGAAGAGCTATAGAAGAGTGAGGCTCTACTTATAGGAAGTAGGGTGCGCTAGTATGCAATGTCTAAGGCACAAGGGCAACTATAGATCATATAGTTGGCGCTGTGACAGTACTCCCCGCTCAAGGCGATCGGTCCCCGATCACAATATTAATTAACCCTTTAGAAAACAAAATAACATTAAAATACTCTAATTTCTACTATTAAATAAAAATAAACCTTTTTGGGAGTAGTAATTAGTTGACGGAGCTTTTTTGATTTGTCTCGGCCTTGATTCAGGGGTACACTTGATATAAATACTAACAGGGGATTAGGAGTAGTAGGTCTTTTGAAACCTATTTAAATGGGCAGCTCTAGCTTATCTGGATTTACTAAATAAAAAGCAATAATTGTATCTTCCTAACCGCAAAGGTTTTCAATAAATTATTAAAATATTGGGTAATATTTTTATTTGATTTGGTAGTGAAATCTGTTCTTATTGTAATAATCAAACAATTTATTGAATTCCTATTGTTTGGTTTCTTCATTTATTTTGTTATTTTTTTCTAGGATGCAGCTTTGATTTCAATGGGATTCGACTTTGTTGATTGCTTTTTGACCAGCTAATCCGGGTAAGCGATAGAGTGGTCGGAGTAATAAATTATGGAATATTAGGAAGATCTTAAAACTAATTGGGAGCTGGAGTAGATAGGCTTGTTTATAAACTTTTAGAATCTTATAAGAGCCATCTCATTTATTATCACTCTTCTTTATTGGGCAATTAGTTTTTATATTCTTAGTATTAATCTATACTTTATTATCTTCTTTATATAGAAAAGCATTGATACAAATCTTGTTAGTATAATCTTTATATCTTTGAATAGATTGAACAATTAAAACTTTCAATTTTATTAGAATGATATCAAATCAATCCGCAATCTTATTAGTTTTTAAGAATTTGTATTTGCATTGATATGATAGGTTTGGGGGAATCAATAAAGAGGGCTCAACACTGAGGCATGGATGAAAACCGTAGTTAGTGAAGAATGGGGATACTCTAATAGTTTCTGAGGTAGTATTATTGAATATAAACTCTGTAAGTAGAAATCAATCGTATCAATCGTTTTAATAAAAGTTTATAAAAGCACAAAGGTATTGTTTTATTATAATATTAATCCTTTCTATTTATTCATCGGACTTAGAATAAAATGAAAAGGATTGTTTCAAAGTGATTGATAAACATTTAAATAGATATTTCCAAAATTCTAATACAAATTGCAAACCTTTATTAAATATAATGTTATTGAGTAAGCTGTGTAAACAGTAGACTTTCTTAATGAATTGATCGGTAAGCTTTTTTGTAAAGAGTTTTATAATTGGAATGAAATAATATATTTTCGTTAAGTAGTAAATGATTGTAATAATATGTTGATACTTTTTATCATGATGTTCACTAATTGATAATAGTATAATATAGTCAATAGAGATATCAAATCAGGAACGAAATGATATAGGCAGAGGTTTTAGGAATCTGGGTATAATAAGATAGAAGGTTTTGATTTGAAAATAGAGTTGATAGGCTTATATATAAGTTTCGATTTCTCTCGATATATTGGGCCACTAATATATACAAGAGATAAGATCAATAGTCTTAACTCGGTTAGGGTGTTTAGTGAATCCGATGGAGTATGTTCGGTATATAATCTAAATACAAAGTTTAGCAGAAAGAGGGATGAAAAGATGGTTGTAATAAAAGATTTTGTTATTAATTAATCTACAATCTTGGAGGACAAATCAAAGATTTTTTTGGATTGATAGTGGCTAATGATGGGTAACCGGGTTCCAAAGGGTTTCACATATAATAGTAATCAATTCGAATAATTTGTATGTTTTATTAATAAGATTATTAATCGGTTTTTTGATATTAGAAATGATTATATCTATAGGGACTATAGTGAGATCGATATTATTGTTCACTTATTAGATAAGGTCTTTGAATGCGGTGATATCGAATACTTTTTCTGAGAGAATTGTCTATAAGCGATTTTTGATCTGATTGTTGTTAGAATTAGTATAAACAAAGCAGTCTTCCATCTTACAGCTCAACACATTAGAATAAACTGCCTTATAACTAGGACAGTATATAATACGAAAATTGAAACCAAATAAGAATTCAGTTCATCTAGCTTATCTATCACGGAGGATAGCTACGTCAGTGGTCACCTTTGATAGAGAGATAATAGGATAAAGGATTAATAGACTAGATTAACTTGAGGATTGATCGTAATGATCAGTGTCCTCTATATATACCCAAAATAGGCGATGTAGGCGCTTATTTGGGAAAGATTATTATCCTAGTAGACTACGTAATGAGTGGAGTAGCTAATATAGTGATAATGTAATTGAGATCGATCATAAAGGCCGATCTCGATGATCGGGGCACGTGTATAGCACGTGATATTGCGTGACAGTAATATTATTATATATTCCAGAATATAGCTAGTAATGTTGTAGGCTAAGAGAAAACGCATTTTATAAAAATCGAAAAAAAACAAAACAATATTTAGAATAAAGAAAGGTAATAAAGAATAATAATATAATAAAATCATATAAAAACTATTTATAGTCTGAAATCAGAAACTAATGGAGTATTAACATTGCGAAGATATAAATTATAAAGTTTAACTTATCTTATTTCAAAGCCACTTCAAATAATATTATAATAACCACAAAGGATTGCTCTCTTGTGATATAAAGAGAATACAATTGTAAATAAAGAGGGTTAATAACAAAAAAATAGAAATTAATAGGATACTATAAGGTTTGAGGAGTTTATATACTTGATTAATAAGTGGTTGGGGTCGAGAAATGAGATAATAAATAATAGGCAAAATCTTCGATTTGATATTTTATTCAAAAATAATACATTCTAAAAACATTATTTACTTTTTGATAAACACCTAGTTTAATCTAGGTATATAATTAAAATAATATCTATTCTACAAAGTATATCTCAATATAACTAAGTACCTTTAATAGAAAAATACCTTTTTTCAATTATGTCATTCAAATCGATAATACACATAGCTGAAAATCATATCCATTAATATTACATGTATTGATAGACTTCAAAAGGATTTCCTTATAATTATTATCCTTAATAATATAATTACTAAATTGTATTACAAATTATATTTATTATTACTTCTCTTTTAATTGACCTTCTATTTAATATCTAATATTTATTAGATTCTTAATATATTTATATAATCTATAAGATCTTTATAAATAAATTTTTGTTAATAGATTTTTATTAATAGAATTCTATTAAAAGAAATTATCAAGAATTCCGAGAATTTAGAAAGTAAACTATATTATTAGAAATCTACTAATAGAAATTATTAAAAATTTCTAAAATTAAATCGCTAGTATTACTATAAGATTTTTTTAGTAGAAAATACAAAGTAATTTGTCGAAATGAGTTTTCTAATAATATTATTTTACTACAAGAATTCTACTAAAAGAAATTTAAATCAATTTTTGTTATTCCATATTCTAGATAACCGATTACTATTAATAATATTAATATATCGAACTTATGTTTATAGTTTTATATTTTTAACAATTATAACTTTGTCAAGATGAATTCAATCAAATCTATTATTATAAAAACATTTGAAAACCCGTTTTTACCGATTTCTGAATCGAGTATTATATCTATATTAAAACTAGAAAACGAATTCTTACAATAATAATATAGATTTCTATTAAAAGAATTGAAACTCAGGCGATTAAAGGTTACAGTTTATAAGCTAATAAAAAATGGATTTCAGAATACCACAATATTCAAAACTAAAGCTTTTATTGACTATTATTGTGTACCTTCACAATGTGATACCAGTGATTAATACTATATTATATACTTTAACCTAAATTGGTTAGCATAGTAATAGAGTAAGCACATCCCGATGCTAATTATATTAGTAGTCGCTGTCACAACTTATTGTTTACCTTTTTTGTTTATTTACATTCCAACAATTGATTTAAAACATCTTTACTTACAACTCTTTTCTATTCTGCATTATTTATCTACTATAGCCTTATTCTTTTTGTCTTTACCTTCTACAATTTTCTCTATAATCAAAATATCAACCTACGATTTTTAAAAACAACTATACAAAGCTATTGAAAGCGTAAAACGAGAACGATAACAGGCTGAAGACACTAATTAGTGTGCCAAAAACGAGCGACAACAGGCTGAAAATGCTGATCAGCGTGCCAAATACGAGTGATAACAGGCTAAAGATAAGCGAAAACAAGCTGAAAATACTAATCAACATACTAAAGATGAACGACAACAGGCTGAAAACAAGCGAAAATAAACTGAACACAAGCGAAAACGAACTGAAAATATAACACAACACAAGCGAAAAACAATTTTTACTGAATATCTTGATTTTTGCCATACCCATCTTTTCCAATCAATATCTGTTCAAACCAATAAATCTCTCACAATCTAAGGAAATATTATAAGTCCAAAAGGCAAATTCCGCTCAAATCGACTTTATCCATAAATCGATTTTTTTTGATCCAAAAGAATATACAGGAGTGATTTCAATCGGCATATACAGGTTATAATAAGAAGAGAATCTTTGAAAACTTCTCCTTTATCAAAGGGCTTGGAGAAAGAGTGGTATTACGAAAAATAGCTAGTAAGAGAGACCTTGCTAATCTTCAAAGAGCAATTATCGAAACACTTATTGTTTCGATTATCGGCCATCTACAATCCCTCGATTCTGTGCAAAACGAATTTAATATTGGTGATAGAATTTTCTTTGATAGTTATCCTAATATATTAAGTGATATAGTAGAGAAGGTTTCTTAATGACTTAAAAATTTACAACCGTTTACTCCAAATCGTTTAATATCTTCATTTAATGGTTTATAAGCTAATCAAATATATATTTATATAACTATTGAGAATAAAGATATACTTTGAAAGCTTACTTTTGTAATAAAATATAAAGCTCTTTATAAATTCAATCTTGCTAGTTTTCGTTTTGGTCTACAAAAGATGGATATTAAATCTGTTATCGATTGTTCTTTGATGTTTTCAGCTAAAGTTCAGGGTATTGATAACCTAGAATATTTTCAATATCATACTGATTGATTAGTGGTATTTGCAATAATACAAACATTTTTATACATGATTTAAGGAGAAACTCAATATACATATATTACTACAAACAAAGCTTTTGTTTTTCTTTATATACCTTTTGACAATCTAGAAACCATTTATTATTATTTGGTTGAATTAGAAAACGATGTATTAACACAAAAAGAAATAGGTCAAGAATTTGTGTATTGTATAGCAATTAGCCAAATTTTGGTATTTACTTTGCTAGTATTGGAATCAAAGATAGGAAATCAAAAGTGGATCGAGGATACAATGAACATACTCAATATCTGGGAAGTGGATTATAAGGTTATTTTTTATAATATGTCTAATAGCGTACAAACAGTTCCATTAAGTTCGGAATATTGTCCAAAAATGTATATCCCAGCTAAACTATTCGCTATGAACCTTCGAAATAGATTTGTTAATAGTATATACTGTCCTGATACATTCCCTCTTGATAACAATAATCCGGAATCTCTTGATGCATTTGATTACAAATCTTCTTTTGATACGCCTACTCGATTTACCAATCGTAAACGTTATAATCAGGTTTGAAAGGATAATTTTAAAAATACAAATACTTCTCAATATAAAATTCAAAAACAATCTTTCTGTACACAACATTGTTTACACAAATTTGTGGAAATAAGGAATTTAGATATATTTTGTTCTAATATATTGAATTATTGTAAAATAAATTATAAAAATAAATATCAATTTAATTGTTAAATATTTCTTACTCTTTTATATCAATAATTTAAATAAAATCAAAATAATAATTGCTATTCATTGGGGATATAGGGAGTTTATGGTGTTTTATTCAAAATCATATTAATATTATATAACTATATTATAGTAGTAAAAGAAATTGTGAGAGTTTTTATAAAAGATTTTCAATATAAATGCAAAATATATAAACATTTGAAAAAAATTCAAAGTATTTGTATATCAATCTGTTTTGGAAATATAGATCTTGTTTATTTATATTATTACAATATTGAAATTCTGTTGGGTGGACCTAGCAAGGTGGTGTATACACAAAAGCATATGGGTTAAAGGTATTGTAATTCTGTCTGCCCCCTTCGTATGAAGGGGCATTTCTAGGCTATATACACATTCTACCCCACATATACACGAAGAGTGTAAGTGGGGTAGAACGTGACACGTTCTCAGTCACGTGTTCCAACAAATTCAAATCATACATATAATAATTCTTTTATAAATCGGAAAAAGATTGAATAAGTGTAAGGTTGTAAAAGAAATGGATTAAAAGAATATGAATACTATAATGATACAATCAATTAAATAAATCCATTATGCTAGAATATTATATAAAGATTTGTAAATATCTAATATATTTTGGAATATAAAGATGAATTGGGTTATATTAATTAATTTTGAATGATTAAAAGTTATACTAGATCTAAGAAAAAATGTTATACTAAATCCAAACCGGGAGAGAAGAAAGAAATAATGGTTATTATTAGAGAAACAAGTAGAACAAAGCAAAAAGAGTAATTATAGTTTTATTATATTGAAATTTCAAATAGAATTATAATTTGTAAATGAAATATTAATTGTATAAAGAGAGTTGATCGGTGAATAAATCAATAATGAAATTAATTATATGATTTTTTTATTGGAGTTGGTAATAATGGTAATAATAGCAACAATTTTTAAAAGATTGGGTGGAAGAGGCCTCTATATTGACTATCTTACTACGCGTGTAAGCATATTGATCCTCCTCTAATATTATATAAGGGGACCAATATGTCTGTCTATAGTTCGTCTAATCTAGCCCGTTTAGATAATTGTATTACTAATCACTACATATGCTTAGCACCAATAACTTCTATTCCTTTTAATACTCCCCTATAGGAATTACTATCTTTGATCTTCTCAATCTTCTGTACTTCTATAATCTCAATCCTAACATATCCTTAAACCTTTTGAATACTATTTTTGTTAAAGATTTAGTTATCCCATCTACTACTATATCCGATATATTAATATAACTAATTACTACCTTTTGCTTTTCAATAAAATCCTTAATAAAGTAATAGTATATATCAATATACTTTGATTATTTATATAGATATAGATTCTTGGTTAAAACTATTACTCCTTGATTATCGCTTAGTAATTGAACAATATCTCCATATACAAATATATATTCTACCTTTCCAAGATCTTTAAGCATTTGAACTAATTATCTCCCTTGTTTAATAAACATCGCCATTAATATATATTCGGATTCAATATTCAATATTGCTATTGAATTCTGTTTCTTATTAATCTACAATATCGATCCTTTATAGAATATAGCAATTCCCCCAGAAATACTTTTCTAATCATATCGATTATTTGTTTAGTCTGCATCAGTAAAGACTTTTATAATATTTACTGATAGGTTATATTCCTTTACGATTTGATATTGTATTTCTTCAGGTCTATATTTAAGTTTCTAAATAATCATAGCCTTCAGGTATTGCATTAAATTCTTTACTCCTATTTCATAGCATTTCGCTGGCTTTGTTATATACTGTGACAATCGGTCTAACACAAAGGAAATGTTTGATCTTATATATACCATTGAATAAATGAAGCTACCTATAACTTATTGATATTCAATAATATCAATCAGTTCATCGTCTTCTATAACTAATCATAAACATAAATAATCAACAACTGATATCTTCTTAACATAATACTAAATATATAAGATTCCGAATTTTGTAAGTATAGCTTCCAGATATTCTTCCTAATCCAATATAAATAATCTGTTTGCTCGATCTCTTATAACCCTAATACCTAAAATCTTACTAATTTCCCCCAGATTTTTGACATTGAAACACAAGAAAAGTATTATAAAGAATCAATTGAATTAATCTTTTGAGATCAAGAAAGTAATTATATCATCAACATAAACTAATAAATTGAATTGTCAAACAATATATATATACAAACACAAATCAACGAGACTTTAAATAAAGCCCCAATTAATCAATTCAAACTTTAAAAGTTGACTCCAATCTCATCCAACTTGTTTGAAGCCATACAAACTTCACAATACACATAAAACACATCCATTTGATACATTGATTTCCTAAAATAATACAAAATATATCTCCTCCTTAAAATAAAATTCTATAAAAGTATTTTTTATATCGAAATACCAGCACTCCAAGTTTTTCTTTGTAATAATCGTTAAAAATAAGCGAAATATATCGAATCACATTGTAAAGGTGAAGATTTTATTATAGTCTTTTCCAAGAACTTGATTAAAACCTCTTGCTACTAATTATGCTTTGAATCTCTCAATCTTATTATCCTTCGTTTTTATTGTGAATACCCATTTTATTGAAACAAGATTCCCTCCTTTCGATAAAATATACTCTTCCCAAATACCATTTTCAACCAATAAACTAATCTCCTCTTGAACAGCTTGCTTCCATTTTTCACCATATTCAGAATCTGAGATTGCCTGGTTATATATAATAGAAATAAGGATTTCTAAAATCTATTCTACGAGAAAGACTGTATTTTTGTTTATAGAGTTTTCTAAGATCATTTGAAGATTTTTGGATATTTTTGTCTTAACACTCGAATCGATCCTTGACATAAGGAATATAAAGATTATAACATATTCGATAGCGTTTTCATTTAGATCTACTAAGAGTATCGCTATTATCGCTTTTATCAGTTTTTGAATATACTCATCTAACTCACTATTGTCTCACTTGCGTTTTCAAAAAGAATATCTTTCAAGGGGATCTACATTTATAAATATAATTGGGGTTTCTATCAAAGGTTTATTGATTTCAAATATTGTATTTAGTATCTCTATCTCTTTTGTTTCTAAAGATAAAATCGATTCTGTAGATAAATTGATTTCTATAATATTCTCTTTATTGTTTTTGTTGAATTGCTGAATATTATCGATTTTGGGTACACTAAGAATTACAACTTTCGAATAATTAGGGATAGCAACATTTTATAAAGATTCAAATAGGGATTCTTATACTTTTTATATCTTTTAAAGTTTGTTTTTAAGTTTCCTATCGAAAACAACGTTTTCTATACCTTGAAGATCTAATATAGAGTTTCTTATTTTCAAGTCTAAGTTTTTTTTTTTTTTTTTTTCTTTTGGATTCATTTATAATCACTTGGCTTGTTTGTATAATATAACCTAACTCTAATGAATACATTTTGATATATTTGTTAATTATATATAAATATTCTATAAAGATACCTATTTGGATTATATCTCATAATTTGTTATATCATTAGTCCTTTAAGATTATCTTTAGATTAATATATGCATAGTATTTACTCCCCTATATTCTATAATAATTAATATCTGGGGTTGATTTTGTAAATATTTTAATCAAATTTATAATATTATTATTAATAATCGATTTAATATTTATTCTATTTCTATAATATGTATTACATAGTCGGCCTTGTTGTGTAGGAGAGATCCGGCAAGGTAACGCGAAACGGCTACTAGCCGCGAGGCGTAGCATATAATGACAGCGACAGCGACACTGTCTATATGGCTCGAGAGGACGGATGCGTGTGTCGGTCTATAATCGGATACTATAGGGCAGAGGGCATGATGGAGGTATCAGATAGGCTTAAGGAGCAAACAGGAATGGAGGCGTGAAGGAATGGTTTTGGTCCTGGCCGGAACTTCCGAAGGTAATCACACAATAGGTGGTTTAATATAGTCAGAAGATTCTACAGAAGCCTAGTACTAGTGGCTTTATCACAAGTGAACCGGGAAAGCGTCTGTAGGTGTAGCGAACCTACTTTGTATTATAACATATTCTAGAAAGTAGTTATAATATAATTCATTTCTGCCCCGCTCTCACCCATACTATACATTCTATACCTTGCTGAGCTATTAAATCAAGACACTAAGCTATACTTCAAATATACTGATAACGTTTGCATCTATCGCGCATCCAAGAATATATGCAAAAATATTAACCTCCTCAAATATAATCTTTGCTAGATCTTTTAGTAGGGTGAACGAAACCGTATAGTATTTGCATCGGAAAAGTTAGAGATAATATACTTTTTCTGAAGGAAAAAGGTATATATTCTGTATTTGGAGGTGAACAACGAGATATCGATCCATTCTATCAATGAATCGGGTGATAAAATTATTCAATTAATTCTATATTGATTAAAAGTTTGGTTTGATTGAAAGCTATTCTTTAAAAAATATATAATAAAATAAAAAACAAAAGCCCGCAAGATTGCAAGATATATTAAAAGGTTTATATAGATATGTTACGGTTTGCTAATTGCGGTGTTGTGTAAAATAATAATTACCTGTATTCTACCTTTTGTTCTTTATGGATCTGAGGTATGGTATATAAACCAAACGAAACCAAATCAGGTGGGGGGAAATTATTTGTGATACAATGATAAGTATAAAACTAGATAATTATATTATCAAGGTTGATCGAATGATTATTCTAATAGCAAAAAAAGTTCTATTTGCTTGGTGTACAACTCCGACTATTGTAATCCTAAAAGATTCTAAATTATCACTTAATGAGTTAACACTTGAACAAATACGAATAAGATTTGTATTCCGATTCCGCAAGATAAACAAAAACTATTTATTAGTAATTTATCTAATATAAATACCTTAATACAAAATAAACAATATCAACCTTCACAAATTAATTAAATTAATTTTAAAAGTATTAAGATCAATATTCTTTTTACTATACTTCTCTATAGGGAATTGTACCGATTCCATAAAAGATATAAAAAAAGAAGTAATCACACTTGAATTCATATAATAATAGAATTGTTTACCTAACAACTATATTACAATCTTTTTGAATGATATTGAATAATACTATTAAGAGCAAAAGATAATCGATTACAATTATGCAATCTACTAAGAACAATTTCTAATGGTATCCGGTTATAGGGCGATTAATCTGCTTTTGTATGTTTTCGATATCGAGATAATAGATGCTCTAAAAGATTTAGAGTGTATCATTCGATTGGAATCAATTAGGCAGATCATTACATACATCAATAGCACCTCAGTTATTTAGTGTATCAGGAATAATATCTCCAACTCATCCCAATAAGCGTTTTTATATTATTATGAGATTATAAGAAATAGATAAATAGTAATCCAATAATTGCTTAAATATATTAGAATCCTTGAAAACAAAAAGACTGATTAGTTTATCGATTTGAATATTCATAATAGTTGTATTGAAAACAATAACTTATTGTTTCCCATTATCAATAATATAAGTTCAATAGTTAGAATTTTTAGATAAAAGGTAAAACAAAAGTAATAAAAACAAAATGAAATCTTTTTTGCTAATCAATATTGTTACTAACACTTTAATTATTAAGTCAAGGAATCTAAAGAACTTATTTTCCTTTACCCTATTCTTCAATAATTGGTAATATTCAGAATTAAATATAAAGATTTTGTATTCTATTATTAGTATTTTCAATATAATAATATTATCTCAAAATATTTCTACAAATATAGTAAAGAATTTAAGCATTTAATATTTTATTAATACTTTTATATTTAATTCAATAACTAATCAAACAAATCCAATTCAATTCTACAAAATATAAAAAATGTAATTGATTATTTCTCTCTTTTTTTAAAAACTCTAATAAACTTCGCAATCTTTCTAACAATCACTAATCATTTTAAGCAATTATGTTTAATTTTTCCCAAAAAACTTTTGATCTCCCACTTTCATATTACTAACTAAAACTATATTCCCCTTTGAAACCATTCCCCCTCCTCCATTATTGTATACAAACTATAATATATAAAAACTAATAATATAGAACTCTATAACTAGCCACAAACCTAAACTACCCAGTATGAAATAGATTGAATAACACCAATATTGCAAACAAAAAACAAACGATAGGAGTGTGTACAATACTTTTGATTACTTTTCCCCCGATCTGCATTACAGCCATAAAAGAACGGAACATATAGCTATACCAGCACCCCCACTAGTATAATCCATCCCTAGTACCCTCTAAAAGGTTGTGGTAAGCCCCTGCGGCTTGCCCCCCGGATGTAAATTAAAATAAATAAATAAATATAATATGTATTATATTTAATAATTTTATTTTAGAATTTTAATAGCAATTTAGCTTCTTTTAATATAATTCTTATATCGACTTCAATAATATCAATATTTCTTTTAACAATTTTATTCTAATAAAATAATATTATAATAATCAATTTTGATCGAATTTTAGAATTCTATTCTTTTATAGTTTAAATTAATTTTGATATATTATTAATTCAAACTACTACTATCTTATTACCAATACTAAGTTCTAATTTAGTTTTCCATTTTTTTAGTTTTAATATAGTTTTGTTTTTTGTTTTCAAAATTAAGGTTTAATTCATTCTTATCCAATTATTTATAATCAATAAAAAGTAACAATTTCCTTGTAGGGATTTTAGGAATAAACCAATAATATCAAAGTGAATAAATTCTAATCTTTTTGTTTTATAAGGATTGAATTGTTTTGGAATTAGATTCTTTATTTTGATAAGTATATATATTTTGTATACAAAGATCTTAGATAAAACTTTGATCAGCTTTTCTAATATAATAATTTTGTAAAGATTTTGTATCTTTTCTAAACCAAAATAGTTAAATCATTTGTACTATAATAAATAAGTTTTTAGATCCCTTTTGGTTTTATTTGAAAAGGTGTTTAGAATGATTTTGTTTGATTTAATGTTATTAATGATTTCTATACTTTGGAGAATGATATCTTTATATTCTTTCGCAATCTCCGAAATCACATAAATTCCTTTATTCATTTTTACTTTGATAATATTTATTCCATTTTTTCGAAAATATATATAATCTAAATTGAATTTGCCTTTAAGCTTAGCTTTACAGATCTTTTTGTTAAAAAGGAGATTAACTCCTAATCCTGGTATATATAATATCTTTGAAAATAAAACTATGCCATCGTTTTCTAACTCCATTATAGCTATACCTATTCGATCACAATACATAACTTCCCCACCAACTTTTATTATCTTTCTCTTTATTTTCTTAATATCTCTAAAGAGTAAAAGTTGATCAGACATATATGAGGAAGCATTGGTATCTGCATACCAACGAAAGGGGGTAATCTTACAAATAAATTCTTTAGAAATATAACATTCTTTATTATTAGATTCTTTTTTGTTTTCTAATAAATCGAAATTAACTAAAAGATTTTCGCCATCTGCAAGATAAGCCTGATTACTCCCTTTCTTAGAAAATAACATTTTGGTTGTCTTTTTAAATATTGCTTTTCGTTGCTGGGCTCTATGGTATTTGCGAATCAGAGCTTATACAAATGTGAGGTCTTTGTAATCACATAGAAAGTGCCCTTTATATTCATAGAGATAGCAAGTATAAGTATTGACTATTTCCTTTCAATCTTACTACATTATTGGACTTAATCCTCTACTATCTCTTTATCGATTTAGGATTACATACTTTCTGTTAGTAGTATGGGTTTATTCTATCTCTTGAATATTAAGCTTTTTAATAATAAGATACTTAATCTTATCTTCCACTTCTAATATGCTTTGAACACTCATAGCATCAATTATCGTTTAGTATTTGTTTGGTAGACTTCTAATTAGAATTAAAAATAGGGCTTTATCTCTATATAAATCCTTGAATATAGGATTAGTAATATCAAATTTGTATCGATATTCTTTCAATTTATTCCAAACTTTAATAATAATCATTTCTGGATAGTTAATAGATTTAAAGATAAATGTTTAGATTATTATTAAATACGAATTTGCTATGATATCGCTGGTTCTTAAATACTTTATTTTCAGATAATTCTATAATATTTATACTATATTATACTCACCAATAAGTGCTTTATTATTGTTACTAAATAATCTATATATATACAAAAATATATTAGCTTCATCTTTTAAGTATTTAATCTTTTTATTAAGATTGAATCTTACATTTATGATTTTGCTTTTTATAAGAATTAGGAAAACTTTAGTACTATCAACTTCCATTTCAATTCTTTTAGTTTTAGTATATTTCTATAATATAAACTCAATTATATAAAACCAATTCTTTTCTTTTAATTATATTTTCATTTATCAAAATTATCATTTATAAATCTTTTGAATAAGATTCGAAATGTTTTTGGTTTGCTTTTTGATTTTGTTTATTTTGGTATCTATATAGAGAATTTGTAAGGTTTTCCTTCCCTTTTTTTATATAGATAGATTTATATAGATTATAAATATAAATATAATTAGTACTGTATGTTTTTTATTATACTATATATATATTTATTTGTAAATAATATTGTATATTTTTTCAATTTTATGAGTTGATAATAATAATAATCACAGTATTGTGTACTAATTATAGAATAATACTGTGCACTCTTCAACTCCACGAGTTGGATTGTAGTAATAACCGCGTCAATTATGTCCAGAGGTTGTACTAACCGGATCTCATAACTTTTTAAAAGATTGGGTGGAAGAAGCCTTTATATTGACTATCTTATTATGTGTGTAAGCATATTGATTTTCCTCTAATATTATATGAGGGGACTAATATGCCTATCTATGGTTCGTTTAATCTAGTCTGTTTAGGTAACCATATTACTAATCACTACACGTGCTTAGCACCGGTAACTTCTATTCCTTTTAACAACAATGGTAATAAAAAAATGAATACTAAATTGTATAAAAATATATTGTTTTAAATCTTAAAGCTTTGGATTTAATAAATAATTATAATTAATTAAAATATAAATTATACCAATAGTATTATTACTGTTTTGTAAGCTTTTTGAATTGGATTTTCAATATAGAATTTTGTTTGAAATAGTTATTCTGTAATTTTGGGGTATTTAGAATTCTAAAAGTTCATTATCTTTTATATCAAAATATGGTTTAGTTTGCAAGCAAATTATAATTTACTTTTGTTTTGGGCAAGGTTAAGTAGGGATATCAAGCAAAGTTGATATTACTTTTATTCTGGTATTTATTATATTGTTGTATTATTATCGGATAGTATATGGTAATATAAATGAGAATATTCTAGAATTGATAAAACAGCTGAATATAATCTAATACGGGATTTGGTATTTGTAAAGTTATCGATTACAAATCGTTTTTGGTTCTAATTGTGTTTTATATAACTTAACAGTAAAAATAGCTGAAATTTTAATATACAGTATGTATAAGACAAACAGACTCCAACTCTTTTTTACTTGTAGGCTGTAATAGAATTCTATTATAAAAAAAATAATTTGTAGAATGTGTGTTCAATATGAGATTGGGTTGAATCTAAATCAAAATAATAATAGTACTCTAAGATATTGCAATCTAATTGTATTAGTGGTCTTCTCGATTATTATCGGGTTGCTGAATAAATTGTGTGAGTATAACAATAAATTCCACTAAATCTTTATTTTTATTTATATCTCGATATTACATTTTTTCCATTTTATATTAAATATATATCCCTCTCTTGAGTCTACTTTGTATCAATTTTATTTCAGTCAAAAAAATCTATAAAATGATATACATTTCTTCTTTTATATTTGTTAATATTATTAATTTCGTAATAATCAAATCAAACAACTCTACTTCAAGTCTTTAAGTTTCAAGAAACATATTAGAATTCGATTTTAATATTTACAATCTCTTTCTATCTGCAAATTCTTTTTATTAATAATATTATTTAATTAATAGCTCTATATAATTATATATAATTAAATATTATACTTTAAATAAAAATTTCCTTTACTATTTTATATATAAAATTCTATTTAATATTTGTAAGATTTCTAGTTAATTATTATTTTATATTATATTTATATTTGAGAAAAAAAAGAATTTGTAAATCTGAAATATCAATACAAATGATTATAATAGAATAATTAAGTTTAAAAACAAATCAATTACAATTTATAATTTGATAATAAAGGATATATCAATAAAGAAGAGCAGTTCTAATATTAAAAAAAAAATATATAATTGAAATGAGCTATAAATATATATTTTATAATGATAATGAATCTATTATTAAGCTATTTGATAAAACAATTTGAAAAAACAATTAAAAACTTTTTTCAATCTTATATAATTTAAACAAATCTTTCAATCTTAAATCTGATTTCTAATCAATTATGATAGAGAATGTAATATCGTTATTGTTTGTATTATTAGAAATAAATATAGAAATATAAGTACAACGAGTACAATCAAATCTTAATATCGATTTATATTTTTTATTGCTTATTATAGCTTGATATAAAAAAGGCTTTAAACGAGATAAATTTTCTATTGGTATATCCAAATATTGATAAATTTGATTTTGTATAGATTGAATTTGTGGTTGGTATTGTAAATCAAATATATAAAGTAGTTTGAATTTAGTTTTGTAATTAATAATTATGGAAAATATAGCATTTTGTTTTTAATTTTAAAGAAACATTATTATAATATTTTATTAATGATTCTTTAGATTTAGTTGTAATTTAATTATTATAAGATTGCAAAATGGTTTCTTAAGATTAATTTCTAAATTCTTTTTTTATTGATTACTATATACAAACTCGATTTCTAGATTTATTGTTATCAACCTCAACTCGAAGATGTATATATAATTATATTTACTTCTTTGATTATTTATAATTTGAATATAATCGTCAGCGGTATATTCCTTTATAACGCTAATAAGCTAATAAATATCTTTCGTTTGTAATAACAACTGTTGATTGTGTATAAACATTGTAATATTTGTATTCAAAAGTATATATATGGAAATAGAATTGTTAATAGAAGTAGTTGGATTGATATTTGGAGTATACGCACAAATAGTAATAGATATATTTGGATTTTGTTGGAATCAATCAGATACAAAATTATAGGCTTTGTTACTAAGATTATTGGTTTTAAGTTGATTTGCGAACTTTATAGTGTGATCTAGGGCAGTCAATTTGGCCTCAGTACTACATTCATTATTGTTCAAGATATCCTTTATAGTATTGTTTTTGTTCCTTTTCTTTTTTTTGTTTAACTAATGACTTGACTTCTTCATTGATGGCTACTAAATTGTAATATTTTTATTGATCTATAAGTATGGAAATTTTGGCAGAGCTAAAATATTAATGAATATTTTTAATTCGTTTTTCGTTATTTATAATCATTTAAAATGTTGATTATTTTTTTAATAAGTTTTTTGTATTTTTTCCTTAAGTCAATAATACCTTTATCCATCAAATATTTCATTGTCTGGTTCAATAATAAACCTTTTTTTAACAATCATTTTTTCTAATTATATTATAATTAAAACTATATTTTGTCCTGAGCTAATATATATATATACCAATTGGAATTATATCTTCAAGGAAAAACAAGTTTTCAAAGTTTAATTTCTTTATAATGTTTTTATATTTCGGGCTTACTTATAACAAGATTTCAATTATTTTAATAAAAGATTACATATCATTGTTAACCTTTTCTAGAAATTTGCCGAAATAATAAATCGGGAAAATTGTACATATCATACTTTTTGTATTATCATTTCAACACTCAGCTTTTCGATATTGATAAAATGCAATACAATAAAATCTATATAAAATCCGGGAATGAATATCGATTTATTAAAGCTGAAAATAATTAAGAATAATTATAGATTGGGGATCAATTGTCTTATAAATCAGCTGTGCTTACTAATATACAAAGAATAATTATAATTACTTATCCTAAATATCAAAGTTTCAATAGAAAAGTGTTTGTATATAATAATCAACAGGATTATATTTATAAATCTTTATTATACATTTCTTTTTCTCAATCTATAAAGGTTCAGATGCTATACTTAATACTAAAGCTATCCTCTTTTGTAATATAAATAGAAAATACAGTATCAATTATTTATTGCTAGATATGTAAATATACAACTACATCAAAAACACTTTCAAACATTCAACGAACTTTATAATTTATCAATAATAATATCTTTTCATTGAATTCATCTTCTTATATCTCTTGATTATTAAAAGATTGTATAAATCCATATTGAATATTTGAATATAAACATATTTTAATAATAATTGAAAAATGAAAATTGAGAAAATAGAAATATAAGAAGTTGATACAAGAGATTAAGTTTTGTATACTTTACTGTATTTAGGTGTATATCTATACATAATAAATATCTCATTTTTATAAAGATGTTTCACATTTATTTATCTTGCATTTCTATAGGAAGTTATAATATCTAAATATAGTATAATTTCCTTTTCATACTAAAAAGTAAAAAAAGATTCTGAAGATTTTAATCCATTATAAGATAATTGTTTCTCAGGATTGTTTGTAACAAGTAATATTGTTTTTTTTATATAAATTCTTATTTTCTTAAGAGAAGAAATTGTGAAGACTTCAATAATAAAATAGATCAATAGATATATAAAAAGAAGCTTGTGGAATAAGACAACCAATATAATCATTTTATACAATTATAAGGAGGAGTGATATAAATACACTTCCAAAACCTTTTGTATTTTATTCAATATATTTAATAATGTTAAAGAAATTATATATTTATTTATTCTTAAAAATCAAAATATTGAAAAAACTTTAATAATTAGTTGAATGATTGGCGATCTTTTTATTATAAGTTTATACATATTCAATTTTTTTTTAATTCTTGATAAACTGAATCTAATTATATAATTTGGTTTAGCTTCATTTTTTAGAAGATAATTATTCTATTTCTATAAAATATTCTGTTATACCGAAGATAGATAGACTATTGAAATTCGAACTTATACTCCAAGAATGCTCAATCTTAAAAGAATTAAATAAAATCATTACTGAAAATAATTGCTTTTTATTAAATATTGTTCTTATATTTCATTATAACTCAGATACAAATTTTGAAAATTGTGAAGTTTTCTATAAAATAATCAAAAAGTATTGGATTTGTTGTAAATTCCTTTGGATTTCCAATACAGATTATTTGTTCAAAGGAACTTCTAAATGAAAGAAAAGAATTATATAATTTGTTGATGAACCAGAACCCCGATTCTTGCAAACTTCCTTAATGGAACCACATATAGATCTTTGTAATATTATCCACTCTTTTTTTACTGATATCTTGAAAAATAACCAATTTGCTACTAATAATCTTTTTATTGATAATTACAATTCTTCTCGGTTTGATATAATAATTTTTGAAGTTTCCAAGCAACTTTTCGAGGGTTCGTAAATCAATGGTTTTGCGATTATTGAAAGTTGTATGTATTAGGAAACCTCAAGAGATAAGCTTGATATGGAATTACAAATATGATTTTGGGTGGGTGGTAGGGATGATATAAAAGAAAAGTTGTAAGAGCTTGCTACTGTAAAAAGAAATACACTATAAAGTGGTTGATCGTTTGGTACTATATAAGGTAAAGGAGATACAGTAGAGAGTTATATCGCTTTGTAGGGATTGAATAGTGGAAAATCAGATAATGAAGTGAGGGAAATTCTGGTACAAAATGATTGCATTCGAGTACAACACAAGAGAAGTCAATCAATAAGGAAAACTCGAGTGTATCGAATGAAATGAGTGGTTGGGATATAGACAATGAAATAAAAATATGGATAGAATGGAGAATCAGTTGGTGTATTAGTATTCAGTGGCTTCGACGCTTCTATTTCGATTGTATTGATAAGAGATGAGCATTATATTATAATACATTTTTCTTTTTGATCTTATTACTATCCCTATGTCATTTTAAATCACAGTTTAGATTATTTATTTTAAGATTCTTACACTATTGATATTTGCCTACTAGGATTATAAATACTATTGTAATATTTAGAGATATAATTAATACGCTATTTGTTTTATATCCCCTAATAATTCGAATACCAAACTTAATAGAATTGGGGTATGAGGTGTAGATAATTGAGGGTTTTCATTTATATATATTGTTATATGTTGATAATGTTATTTTTATTGTTCAAGTATTTCTAAAAGAATATTCGAGAAAGGTTTGTTGGTTTAATTGATTGTTGAACAAAGTATTAATATTAAAAATAAATTATAAGTGATAGATGCTTAAGGATGTATAGTATAAGTTTTATTAGCTTCAATTGATACATTAATACTTTAGTATCATATAGATTCTAGTCATCTCATTGTATATCTAATACTTTGAATGTTATTATGAAAAAGTTTATTCATTATATATAAATATTAGCTATTTGTTATTACATTTGATTTTCGTTTTTTAACTTTAATCGACTTTAATATTTACTTATTCAATCTTAATCTCAATCAAACTTTAAAATACCTTCTTTTATTCATCAGTTACGTTCCTACTACATACAAGTATTTATAATCACAATAATATCTACTACATGGACAGAATGGATACTTCAGTAGAATAACACCTAAGATTCAAAAGAGGTGGTTTAAAAGTTTATAGAGCTTTTCAATAGTAGCGAATGTAAATACACATCTTATACCAAAAACTTAATATATATATTTCATTTCTTAGGGGTAAAATGGAGTTCTAATATAATAAATCGTAGAATAATAATGCGAAATAATTTTGCAACCGATTACAATAATCATTTCCTATCCAGGTATATATTTTACTATTAAATAATATAGTTAATGAATCATTTACCTATATTACAGGATATAATACCTAGGTAGATAAATGGGATGGAAAAGTTATAGAAGAAGGTTTTCTTTAGGAGGAGGTTAGGGAGTAGTTTATATATACTAAAAATTCAATATCCATTATCAAAATGAAGTATTTCTATGAGGGAGTAGGTTTATAAACATTTTGATCTTGCAAAGTATATAATGATGGAGCTAAACTTTATTTCTAATACCAGTATGATTATTACCTTTATATTCATGACTTTCTAATCCTACTTCAATTATAGCCTCAATATAAAGTGATATGGAAGAGCCGGTTTCACCCAGGACCTGATTCAATCTCTCAAGAAATCTTATTGATATCTTTTTGAACTGAAATTCATCTAATTTAGAAAATTCTATTTTATTAAAAATTTTATAGACTCTTGTATCATTAATGATTTCAATATTCAAATTAACAAATTCCTCAAGTATACTAAATTGTTAAAATATCCCCATTACTTCCTTTATATAGTTTACTCTTTTGAGAAATCTAGATTGCATTTTATTTTTAAAAATTTATATCTGAATTTTAGTTAGCTTTCTATTTTCAAATAATTCTTACTAAATTTATTATAATCCTTTACTACTACCAAATATGATTAGATAGTTTTTTAGATCTTTTCAAATACAAATTTATAATCTCATCTATTTTCGCAAAAGATCCACTTATTTTGATATTGATACTATTATTAATTCTAATTGTTGTATTATTTAATAAAAGAGATTTTGATAATGAGAATTCTATATAATAATAGTTCACTAATTTTTATATAAAGTCAAAATAAGACATTACACTTTGCCTACCTCATTTTTTTCCTTCAAACTATTTTTAGAATATTCATTTTTATATCTTTTTATTTTATTAAATCTTTTAATAAATTTAGAAACCCTGTCTCTATATATAAATAAATAAAACCTTATAATCGATTTGAGATTGATGAGGAACTTCAATTTATATGGAGTTGTATTCCAGTTAAAAACCTGATAACGAAAAGAAATCTATTTAAATTACTATTTAGAAAAACTATATCAATTATACTTTTTATTTTTAAAATAATGTTTTTATATATTAATAATCTTTATATAACTTTATTTTGAAACTTAATTTGTATAATACCTTATATATTAAATCGAAAATACCCCAAAAACCTTTCGAATTTTATATAAAATTAGTTGAGATATGGATTAACAAAATTATTGGAATCCAAGATGTTATATAAAAGTTGAAAATGATTATTAAGGAATTTAAGATTCCTCAAACTTTTCTAAAGGGAATGCCAATATTTTTATATTTAAAATCATTATAAAAATATATAAAGAAATTTCAATAAAGATTTAATAAGGTTATATAAGGTTGAAAGCAGAAGCTTATAATTATCAAACCAGGGGGTAACTTGAAACATCGAAAAAATATTAGAATAAATACTGATAAAATGGCATTGAACGAAATAAAGGCAAATAATAGCGAATGTGATAAAAAGCAACTTAAAGGAATAATGGAAATAATCAAAGGATTAAAATTGAAGAGAGTAAAGAAAGAAAAGGAGTGAATACAACAAAGAAATTGAATAAAAAAATATTGTTGCAAATCTTGTTTTGTTATGATTGGTTTGAAGGGTATATATGATAGATATAGAGAAAATAAAAGGGAAAGGAAAAGAGAGTTACTTTGTATGTTATATTTTGTTCTAATAATAGGTGGAGATATATGTTAGAAGTGTTGTAATAAGATATACAAAGATTAGATGAGTGAAATTGTTTAAGGGAAAATATAAATCCAAATAGTAATTGATAATTTCTATAAATGAATATTCTTATATAATATTGCGGATTTAATTTCTAAAATATATAGGGAGCTAAACAGTATATTTTTAGATACCTCAGGATATGATTCGAACTATTCAATTTCAATATATATATTAAATAATATCTCCCTTTTAGTATCTTTTTCATTTTTCGATATATTATCAATCTTATACATAAACTTTTTTTTATAATGATTATGAATTTTGGTTCAAAACAAATTAAAGGCTTAATAAAAAATATCCATATCGATTTTGGCACTAAAGATCTTTACATAACCTATAATATCGAAGGTAGCAAAAATTACAAAGAAATTGAAAACTATTCTAAAGTATAAGTTGGTATGCTATCTTTTGTTTCTCAAACACCAATAAATATTATATATAAACCCAATAATGATAAACCAATTAAATCTATAGCATTTGATTATATTAAATCACATCATTATTAAAAACTTGTATTTAAAATAAAGATTGCTTTTTTATTAGATTCTGAAAATTATAATTGTATTTATACTATTCTAATTAACATAATAAATAATCTCTACTTAAAATCTGTATAGCAAATTCTAAAAGATTTTTTAAGATTCGTAATCGAGCATACAATTAAGGAATGTAATGGACAATAATCTATAAAAGACTAGATATTTTCAATACCTCAATATTACAAGATTAAAAAAATATAAAACTTTTAAGTATTAATTCAAAGAATAAATTGTCTTAACAATATATATATTTATAATAAAAGCGATTGTATTATTTATATAAATCTATTAACAATTGAAGATATTATTAACAATATTAAAGAAAATGTTTTTAAAAAAAATATAATTATATTATCACAATTAGAATATTTGATCTTGGAGTTGATACAACTATAAATGATCTGATTCAAATAAAAATGGATTAATTAACTTATAAAACATAAAATATAACTACCTTTAAAATCTACTTCAAATATAATAAAGAACCACCTATAATCAATGAATTGAGAGCCCCTTTAGGTATATTATAAGAATCAAAACTATATATCTAGTATTAATAACGATATTATAGGTTTTGCAATTAAAGGGGTCTTATTTGATAAACGATTTATTAATCTCTTACATATCAAACTCGATATCAATATAACTCCAGATAAGGAGTAGATCTGCCGACACTCCCGCACCCAATTCAACAACTGGCCGAACAAACCCGACTCAATTCCACAAGACACAAAGAGTGCAATCGACTATCTCTCTTTTTTTCTGAAGACTCCAATAGACTTCGCAATCTTCCTAGCGATCACTAATCACTTTAAGCAACTACACTTAGCTTCCCCAGAGAGCCTCTGATCTCCCACTTTCACATTGCCAACCAAAGCTGTACCCCCCTCTAAAGCCATTCCCCCTCCTCCACCACCGCATACAAACTACAACACACAAAAACTAACAATATAGAACCCTATAGCTAACCACAAACCTGGACTACTCAATATAAAGTAAATTGAACAACATCGACATTACAAGCAGAAGACAAGCAGCAAAAGCATACACAACATCCCTAACCACTTCTCCCCCAACCTATATCACAGCCATAAAAAAACGGAACGTGTAGCTATACCGGCACCCCCATTAGCATAATCCATCCCTAATACCCCCTGGGAGATCGTGACGAGCCCCTACGGCTTGCCCCCCGGATATAAATTAAAATAAATAAATAAATAAATAAATAAATAAGGAGTAGATCTTTTTTAAATCATTTGTGAATCATTTCCATACATAATCGAAACCCTATTAAACAACGAATTTCGAGGATAAAGAATATCCTTTTTGTATTTCAGATAACAAAGATCTATTTATATTAACAAAATAAGTTTATTGCCAGCTTTCTCTAATGTAATCTTTAATTGCTAATTCAATAATAAGGGAAAATATAACTCATATTATAAAGCCACCAATTGATAAAACTTGCCGACATATCGGCAAGTATTTTATTCAAATAATTAGATCTTTGGATTTTGTCATAATCTTAAAAAAGAATTTTGAAGTATTTGATATAATAAATAATTTATATATTATGCTTAAAAAAAAGAATATTATCAACAATAATGAAAAAGTAATTCATTTGGTGGGACAATTATTATAAATATTAATTCAATATAAAAGGAATTTTGGATTAAAAAAAACTAATTTAGAAATATTTATAGGAATGCAATAATTTACAACTTATATTACTAAATCAACCATCCTCAACTAGTCAGAAGTTGATATATTTGCATGATTCTGGCTTAAATGATCAAATGTTATTATAAAGAGTTTGTAAAATGAGTTAAAATGCCTACTAAAAATGCAAAATTATTCAAATTTTATGATTATGCAAAAAGGATTATGATTAAAGTAATTATATTTATAAAGATTGAGTAGGATTTTTAATTAATAATTTTCTAAAAAATCCTTGTTTTAGATAGCATTTAGACTATTGATATCTATTTTGATATTAATATAAATATTAAAAATTTGAATCTATTTTCTATTGATATATACATTTCAAATAAAAATATCGAAACTTATATTTTTGGAAATTGTTTTTGGAATTTTATATTCGAATATAGAATTATAGGTGCTCTTTATTTACAATCAATAATAACAAATATCAATATTGATACATTTAGGAAAATTACTATAAAAAGTTTACATTAATTCTGATTTTATTTAAATATTAAAATTGATATTAATATTAATGTTGTAGTATCTTAGAAATCTAATGGATACAAGTTTATAAAGAATATAGAATTTTGTTTAATCAAATTAATTTTGAAAAATATAAATTTATTTGGTTAAAGATTAGTGGATGAATTTTGTGTTTTAATTTAGTAATGAGAGAGTTTTAATTCAAACATTACTAATAATACCTTATCAAGTTATTTTTAGATATTAAAGACTATTGGTGGAATGAAGATTTATTTAAAGAATTCATTTTCAGTAAGTATTCTTTTTTATTTTGGTAAGTAAATTTATTAAATAAAAATTTCAACAAAAATTGTTAATATTGATAGATCCTTTTTTTTCTAAATGTGGTGATATTCACTTTGCTTTTTGGTTATATAATAATTTGAATAAAATCAATAATTATAAATCAATTATACAAGTGGTTCTATATTGTCCCAAGAATCTTAATTGTAAAAAAACTTTTTCTAAAATAGAAATAAAATATAAATATTCAATATTATTATAATTATATACTATTCCTTATCAAAATTCTTATAATAATTTATTAATAATAAATCCTTTGTTTCATTTATTTTCAATCTTATATTAGAATATACCACTATTACTATTTACAGCCACAATATTTGTATCACTATTTTCGAATAATTCTTTATATTACTGTTATTAAATACTATTGTATCCATTTTAATTATTATATTTATTTTAGTTATCTAATATTTATAATAAAAATATATTGATTAATTTATGGGATTTTTTATTTGATTATAATCTTATTAATAATTAAGTTTTAATATTAAGATGATAAATGGAAAATGGATTTTTTGGAAGTTTTTTTCTTAATTCTTAAGTTTTCTATAAACTTTTTTATCTTTTAATTAGGATGGTTCAAATTTTATATTTTGTTTATTAATAAATTCTTATTGTTTTCTTATTTAATATTAAGTTATTTAAGGAAGGTTTTTATTAGGCTTTTTATTAATAAAATATAATATTATAAATAATAATATAAAATAATTATTATTTATATTATTATTATTATATTCTCAAAAAAAATTTCAATAGGGCTATTTATTATTGATTCCTTTTATTTGGCTTTTTAAATACTTTCTTTTCAATTTTTTGAAATAACAAGATATTAGAAGTAATATATCCCAAACCAATATAACTTAACTGACTATCAACTTCCTTCAAAGATACAATATTATAGCTTATTTATTTAAAAAGATTATAACTTTTTAATTCTTATGAAAATCCAGATTCCCCTAATTCGGATTATTGTGAAACCTCAAAATTTAGATCAAAGAATAAATCATCGATAATGAAATAAATTTTTTTCAAATGAATCGGCATTTAGATATCATAAATATTTTTAATAAATTTATATGCCGTCCATTTCTTTTTATTATTTAATACTATAAAATCGAATATATAAATCGGATAATAATAAAAGATGGTTTTCCCCTTATCAATCACAAGATAATAATCATAAATCCTTACAATTCGATAATTATATAAGATTGAAAATACAAGTATCTTTCAATAAAACTCTTTTTCTTATTTTACAAATCTAAAGAATTTAATTATCCCTTTCATTACAAATATCATGCTATAAGCATTTTATCAATCGGCAATATTGAGAATCACAATACCACATTTCACTTCCGATATTAAAAACGGAAGGTATATTTGTTAAATAATTATAAAATAAAAAGTAAAAGTATTTGTAATTTCGCTAATAAAAGATATAAGCTTTTTCAATTAATTGTTTGTAAATATAAATCATCCAAACCCTATTAAATAATCAAATTGTAAACAAGGATTGTAAAAAGGTATAATGCTATTTTAATCTTTATTTATATTTTCAATTAAAGGTTTAAGATGTATAGTATCATATATAGCTAAGGTTTTCACAAAAAGAATAATCAATCAAACAATATCTTGAACTATTTTTGTCTTATTTCTATCCTAGATCTTTTGGTAAATTTTCTTGAATATTTTATTGTGGAATAAAGAATTTTCAGGTATTATTTGCTCTGTTTTTAGTAATGTTCGATAGAGATTCTTGTTTGTATTTATAATATCTAAATCGGATGTATTTATAAAGTTATTTTTGGTTGCAAAAATAGTTATATAGTTTAAGTATATATAAAAAATACTTTTTACTTCCTTTAGCTTTTGATTACTAGATATAATAAATGTAGGTGTAATATAGTTAGTTTCCAATTATTTGTTACAAAAAAATAAAAAAAATTTCTTTTTTATAAGTAGATAATTTATATTATTTTTTGGTTCAAAGTATTCATTTGGCCAACAAAATTCCTTTGTTCAATATTTAAGTGAATCAATCTTCTTCTCACTGATATTAATTGTTATATTCTCACAAATTATATTCTCCTTATAAGATCGTAAAGTCAATAACTATAGCTGTTTTTTGGAAGGAATGATAGAAGGGGTAGTGGCTTTATTTTGTGATCATTTTTGCTTTAATTAACAATTCTCAACCTATGAAAACTTAATATAAGTTAACTTTGTAGTATATCAGAATGAGAATAATATACCTTTATACCAGGAGTATTACTGATTGGAAAAGGAAATGATTACTTCGATTCAATATTCATATCTTTGGATACAGATTGTTCTTGGGGAAATAATATTTTTTCTAGATATACACTCTTATAAAAGAATGATTACAGTCTTAATAATTGCTGTTTAACCTTTTACAAATCTTGTTTTATTTTATGTGTAATTATATCAATTAATAAATAAATAAATAAATGAATAAACAAATAAATAAATGAATAAACAAATAAATAAACAAATAGATGGATAGATAGATAAACAGATAAATAAACAAATAGATGAGTAGGTGGATGGATAGGTGGATGAGTAGATGGATGGAAAACTTGATATAATGAATAATAAATGTCCTAGAATTTTGGATAATATATGATAATATACACCTAAGCTTAATTAATAGATTTTATAAAATGATATTTTAGAATTATAAAGGAAAGATTGCTATAGATATTAATTAATATTAGGTCAAAAAGAGATTAGTTGGTATTTAATTATTTGGGCCATCTAATTACCTTATAAAGGAATTTATTTTGGGAATTAGAAAATAAAGAATTGAATTCTGAAAATAATTTTGAAGAAACTATTTTGGAAATTGGAAAATAGAATAACTATCTTTTGTAAATGTAATTAGATATAAATACTATTTTTAGAAAGTAGATTACTTGTAGTAATATAAACTAAGAAATGTTAGAATAATCTAATTATAAAGCAAAATAAGATTGATATATTAATAACCATAAAACCTGAGACCTAACATGAAGTAAAAAAAATAAATGGGGAAAATAGGGAATTGTAGCCATAATACATTAATCTTATTTTGCCCTACAATTAAGCCACAATTGTTTAAGATTAATAAAGATGATAGGAGGCTGAATTAGAAGATTAATATAAAACTAGAAATAAAATAATAAATAGTTAATAATATTTGAAAACTGATATGTTTTTATCTCTTACACTTTAAAAGAAACCCTTTTCTTTAACTTTAGATTTTAAGATAAAATTGAATCCTTTTATAATAACTCTTTATATAATTCTTGTTATTATCTTTGTAATATTCAAGCATAATTGATACCAATATATATACCAAATATTCAATTCATTTCGAATTTTTTATTGTATTAGTATTTATTAGATTAAATAAATTGAAATCTAATAATAGAAATCTAATAGAAAGCCCAGGGTTTAGTTGGCAAAAGGATAATAGTTACGTAATAGATAGACTGGAAAGACTAAATATATAAAATAAAAGCTAACCATTCTATCTAAAAAGTATAAAGATCTATATACTCAGAATGGATTTTTTTATTGTAAAGCTTTGTACTCAAAATTAATTAAATAATATACTCTACTATTAGTTATAAATTGTAATCATTATTATTATTACTTGAAAATCATTGTTTAATATTTAATTATAAACCTACCTCGAAAATCTAAAGTATTTCAATATAATCTAAAAGATAATCTTTATATAATAGAAATCTTTTAATAGATATTTATTATATAAACTCCTATCCATAAAAAATTCTCCAGAAATATATTCGATATCTTAATAAAATATTCTCAAGCTAATAAAAAATAAAATATTGGAATTGAGGGTTTCAAGTTGGATTAGGATTATATATATTAGTACCGCCAATTTTAATCAAGATAAACCTCACTTCCATTTCTATAATTCTGACTTGCAATTCTATATACCTATTACCTATATTTTTAATACAGAATTTAAATACCACTGTTATTCAAAATTTGATTATCATTGGCTAATAATGTAGCCCCACTTTTATTAAAAATATATAATATATACCAAAAGCTTTTAATTAATAAACCTTGATATATTATAATCTTTCAATTATTTTCCAGTTATTTTCTGTTATGGGAATTATTTTTAGGGTTATATAGAAATAGTTAGAGATTTTTCGAAATAATTTAGATTAGATTTCAAGTAGAAATTCAATAAGATTATAATTAATTGTAATTCTCATAATTATAATAATAAAATTAATAATTATTTTTGAATACAAAGCTCTACATTATAATAAAAACAATTTCTTTATATAAATCTTTCTGTTCTATAGAATCTACAATTTTGTTCTATTTAGATCCCTTAAATTCTAAACTCTAATTGTTATCACATGACATTTGTTGTATAATTCAATATTATCCATCATAACACTTTTTATTTATTTTTTAATTATTGAATAGTAAACTATCTTTTTTATAACAAAGGAAAATTTATATTTGAATTAGGAGATTAAAGAATAAAATGAAACTAATCCTATTTAAAAAATCAATCTTTAGTAAAAGATTAATTATAGAAAAAATTGAAAGAGGTAATCTATAAGTGTTGGGGAATATAATATTTTAGTTATTTTTTATTTTGTTCAAACCAATTATAAGAAATTCTAGATTTGGATATTGTTTAAGGATAACTTATATAATTCTAACAAAGATCTATTTGTTGGATTCACTTGGGGGGGGGTGTCGTCGACTCGAATCACCGTATACAGCACTATATAGCCTATATAAAATGAATAATATGAATTGAGATAATCTAGAATAAGGTATGATTCTTCCCATTATATATATAGTGGGAAGAATCATATGATTCGCTTAAGTATGTGATCGTACATTCCGACACAGGCAGAATTTCCATTTTTCAATGAAAATTCGGAATGTATAATATAAAGAATGAATTGTACTAACTATATCCCTTGAAATCTAAAACCTCGAATTAAAATACTCCTTCTCCTTCTTCTCCTTATCTCCTTCATTCTATAATCGAGCTAAAAGATGAGATTCGAAGAATAAATCGAATTGAAAGTTACATATAAATAAAGAAAAGCCTTATTCACTAGAGTAGGGTAATCAAGGGGGAATATTGAATCGATTTGATTGAATAAAATAACTTTGTATTCAATCAGATTTGAAATGGAACTAAAAGAAGGGTATTCAATCATTATACAAAGATGAATAGAAATAAACCATTCTTTTATTCCTTTGCAAAACTTGAAATATATGAATGATTGGATTCTTCTTAGTAAGGGAATAACAATTTGAAACTTGCAAGGTTTCAAAGCAATGTATCCTCCCAAAGGTACGAATGGAGGTTGAATTCGTACAGAATTTGTAAAGCTATTTCGTCAAATAGCTTGTATTATAATAGACTCTTCAACTTTATAACCTTTTTCCTTTTTCCTTTCGAATCGGATTGGATTAGGTCTACTGTTTTTGATAGGCAGGCCTTTTTCTGACTTAACAGATGTACGAAGGAAAGCGTTTCGTATTATAAAGTAAAGGAAACTGAACGATTGTTTTTGATATAAAGGTGAACATTTCGTTTTATAAAGAAAATGAGGTTGAACAATTATTTTTTGATATAAAAGAAAATGTTTTGTTTTATGAAATAAAGAAGGAAGGCTTAATAAAAGGTTTCTAATAGAAGGGGGGGAAATGGAATAATTCTTTTCGTACGAAAGGAAAGAGTTTCGAATTCGAAAAGCGTATTAGATTCTGAGTAGAATATAATAAATACGAATTGAGCTGATAATCTATTGAATTATACAAATATAGTAATTTAATTTATAAAATTAATGATCCATTCAATCCTAAAGAAAACACAACTGTAATCAGGGATCTCTTCTTAATATATAATTCGAAAAGATAGTATAGAGAATGTAATATTCTAGTTCTTCTATATAGATCGTATATAAACTCAGTCTAATACGATCTTATTTGTTTTCTCAAAAGATATCTCTTCAAATAGTTTCAACCATTATCTTCATCTTTGTATGAATGCCTTCATACAAATCCTTAGAATAGTAATCTAATTTGTAAATACCTTTAAATAAAGGTAAACACTAATTAGTATTGGATTCACTTGGGGGAGGGTGTCGTCGACTCGAATCACCGTATACAGCACTGTATAGCCTATATAAAATGAATAATATGAATTGAGATAATCTAGAATAAGGTATGATTCTTCCCATTATATATATAGTAGGAAGAATCATGTGATTAGCTTAAGCATGTGATCGTACGTTCCGACACTATTAAAAGTCTTAAACCTTAAAATTCTTATTTACATTTGAATCATCCATATATTTCCAAATCAAACAATAATATAAATTCCTTTTTCTCAATAGTAATATACCTCAACAAAATACAACCTCAAGGCATTAGTTTGTTTACATAACCATTTAATTTGTATTATAAATAGCCGTTCGTACATTTTTTTTTCTCTTTACTTTTGATTATATTAATTATTAGAGTTTCAAATATTATACTAATAAATCATTATTCGATATTATGATTTCCAAGATTAAAATTATAAGTTTTATTAAACTATAGATCTATTTTCGATTAATCAACCTCTAGAAACAAATTTACACTCAAACCAAGATTGCCGCCATCGTTATCGATAATAACAATAAACAGTTGTTAATACTCTGAGAGAATTATAATAATCAAACAATTCGCGATATACATTTTCAGCATATAGAATATAAGAAATTGAGCAATAAGGATAATTTCAAAAGTATTGTAGTTCAGGCTTTTGGATTGATATAAATTAATATCAATACTTGTTTTTATTATCAAAATCACTATTCATTATATCCAAAGTACATCAAGATATTTGCTGATCAAATTACAAACCTTAGGGTTTGGGCGTAGTTATATAATAATTGTATTTGAAGTAATCAGTATCCCGACTGTAATCTGCATACAACAAGTTTATCAACAAAATCGAAACCTTATTGTTTTAAATTTATTAATGAAACAGCTAACGAATTAACTGTTAATAGAGTATTAAATAGAGTTCCCATTGCAAACAAGGATAACAATAATGATGACATTGTATATTAATTACTTAGCGAATCAAGGTTTCATTGTAATCTTCGAAATATTTCATTTTATTGTTATATCGACTAATGATATATTTCTTTTGGTTGAAATCAAGATGTCGATACAATTACGAATTTGAAAAAGATAATTTAATTATTAAAGGAATAGATGAAAATGATTGAGCATCGGCTAATAATGAAAATCAATAATCAGCCGTTAAAGCTAATTAATCCTAAATCTGTGGAAAATGAAGAGGATAAGATTGAAAAGAAGGTTTAATGTATATAAATAATAGAAATAGAAATAAGTAATAGGGGTTTTTATAAAATTTAAGGAACTTTTGTAATATTTTTCAGTTAGAGATTTATTATTTGGGAAGGAGAAATTAGAATTGATTTGGATTGAAGATATATTATATTTTATACAAATATTGTACTTATTAAATAATTATTTGCATATCTTACAAAACTTATTACAATAGCAAATCTTTATATACATCCAACCAATTTTAAACTAATTCAATGTTCTGCGAATTGTTTATAAATAACTACTGTAAATACTATATTTATTACACACTCTAATTCATATTTTTAGTTTATATTTGTATTTTGATATTTACAATTTCATTTATAATTTCTACTGCCTTGATTTTATTTTTCAATAAATCCTTATTGATATTATTACAAATAAATCTTTCGAATTCAATAGAAAAGGTTTAATAAGGGATTGAAATAATTATTATTTTGCTTTGAATTGAAGGCATTATCACTAATATCATAATTAATCATCCATCTCAAAAGCTGGTGATTTTTTGAAAATATTATTTATACTTGATTCCAGTCTTTAAGTCAGCAATGGCTATACCAAAATAAACTAGCTTTGGTGTAATTGTCAAATTTTCCTTTGGATTAATTATTACCAATATAATTTAAATAACTTTAAAATTTGATATTTGAAGAAAATATATTATTTTTCACTTAACTAAGTATTATAAAGGTTGTATTTTCTATAATTTGCTTTGAAATAGTATCTATTATTCTAAATATAAGACTAATATTAAGATATTGTAGTAGTTACATTTAAAACGAGTTCAAAATTGTATTATACAGTATGGTAAACTAAAGGAGCTAATATAAGTAAAAACTATTTTTAATTTTCAATACTAATTATTTCTATATATCTAACCCTTATTATCTAATTCAAGGATACGGAATTGCAGTATTAGGGTTTGTACAATTGGTTAACAAATCATCCTCAAAGTAATAATCTATTGATGTTAAAATTATTAGATAAGCTTCTTCAATGAAAGGTATTAAATTAAAAAAGAAATATTATTGTTGTTAGTGTATTGACAATAATTCCTAATGTTATTATTTGGATCTGTTCTATATATAAAATTATTAAATTTGTAATTTGTATAAGAATAGGTATATAAAGATGGAAGATATGTGGGATTCTTGATGGCAAAAAAACAAAATTTACTTAGATAATAAAGAATAAGGATTTAGGATAACATAAATATTATTTATGTATTTTCATATGGTTGGGTTTGGGCAATAATAAACCCTAAAAAGACGAAGATTGCAGCAATTCTAAGGATGGATATTATACTGAGATGCCAAATGATATATAGAAACTAATGAAATCTGAAAGATTGAAATAATATAAATTTTTCGAAAACAGAATATAATAATAATGAAATAAGAATATAAATAAGACAAAGAAGGAAGAATTATATATAGTTTCTTGAAAACTTATTGAAAAGAAAAGCAATATGTTTGTACAATATAAGAATGATTTATAATTCCTTTTAAACTCTCTACAAATAGAAATCTCTATCTCCAAATGCATTTAGATCTTACATTTGAGTTGATGAAATCCAATATCCAACATAAACATCTCAGTTTCTTTTCAGAAACGCTTCTATTCATGGATAATCTATTAGCATATTTATAATAATAATTATATGATTTTAAATCGATTAGCATATTAGACTATAACAAAGTATCCTATTCCTTCGGTTTCTTATAAATAGCCTAATCATTGGTAATAGTACATTTCGGCTTATAAGCATATTGATAATTGATAAATGATTAATTAATTCAATTATAAAATGTAACTATATTATCTCACTTTTTATACCATATGTCTTGATAGAGCCTATCAATTTGATAAAGCCTATTAATGTGACGGATTGAAGGATTATGCCTGCCAGGGCAGGGGAAAAGGTTCTACCGGCAGGACCTTAAGGTCCTGCTAGCAGAAGGTATAAAAGGACATGGTATCCTTTATTCTTGTATTCGATAACTTGATATTCTTTTGTATAGATTGTTAACTTCAATTCATTATTTATTATCAATTATCGATCATGCCTTGAACCCAATCGTCACAATTAAGTAGATAGAGATATAAACAATGATCGGATTTTCTCGAGATTACTCGTATTTGTTAACCGGATTATTTGTTCGATAAACGAAGGAAATTAAGACAAATCTCATTCAATCATTTTTTTGATTGCCTTATATTATTAGTAAATATATGATAGGGTGTTATAAGCAGCTCATAGTTGAGAATAGATTTTCCGATTTAATAATTTATTTATTTATTTAGATTACTTTTTTGTAATAAACTTTAATCCCGCCCGGGAATAAGTTTTCGGTTAGTATCCGCTTTTCCATATATCAACTAGCTCTTGATACATATTGCCGTCTTTACCATCTTTGCCGTTTTTTCTAGTTAGGGAATTGTTTGGGGGCTTTATTGTATTATAATAATTGAATAAAGTTAAGTGATATTGCAAGTGTATTCTTATACTCCCTGTAATCCTTTCGATTTACGATTGATCACCTGTTGAAAATGGTATATTAATTTTTTTATATTTGTATATAATCCGTATAATAGCTTTGTATCGATCAGTGCAGACGAGGTTTAGAGATAAGGTATAAGTTGAGCAATTGTGTAAACGCTAAAATCCTTATTGTATAGTTACAGTTTGGATTTATATAAGATGCGATAGTGCTATTGTTCAGTTTGTGATAATAGAGTTAAAAGAATATATAAATATCTATTCTTTTTATTATAAAAAACTAGCAATATTCATTTCCAAATCTATTCATTATCAACCAAACAAGGCAATTAATAAATTTCCCAAAATAGTTAACTCAATTATCAATCACAATAAAGTTTTGCTCTCTGATATTAACCTTTTTTGTGATCTTTGTTTAGATTGCTGTAATAACAGATCATCTAGTTCAACGAGAAATTATTAAAGGCCTGATTCAATGAAAAATCTATAACGGAGTGATTCATTTACGATTTTTTTCTTTCTTTAGAGTTTTATATAAGAAGAATATCTGTTAACATTGAAATTTCAATAGAAGTATAGACTTGATACCGATTTCCCTATTCCCAATACATGTAAATATAGTTCAGATAAGGGAATTATGGACATTGTGAATTATAATACCAGCTCACTTGTGAGTTTATACACTTCGATCTTTATTTTGATCTTTTTCGAAACTAATAATAGAATGTCAGTGCAATAATGACAGCGATATTTGTAAAATGAATATCAATAATAAAGATAATAGAGCTGTTTGCAATTGAATAGTTTTATAAGCAGGCCGATCTAATGGTTGAGATTAGAATTTTCGTTAAGTTAGATATATTATTTATTGAAAAGTGTTGGAATTGAGGACTGAACTTTTTGCTTAGCATTGTTATAAAGAGATTATTTTGTTAGTATGACAGCTTAAAGTATATTATAAATGAGAATAGTTATATCAGCTAATGAATTGTAAAGTCGGTTAAATGGGGTTGTTGGTTGTTCCTTATGTTATTATAAATAAGTGACGAAGTGCAGAGAAAAGAAAACAAATTAAACAGCAACAATAAATAGTTTAGATATTAGATGGATATTACCTAAATACCAAGGCCATAATGATTAGGATTAAGTGTAAAATATATATAAATAAATAGTAAGAATTATCATAACCAATGATACTCTCAGTCGGCCCTTGTAATTGGCACCTCCAAATAGCTGCATCTCTATAATGTAACCCTAACCCATGTAAAATTTCAAAGGGACCAGCTGATTCTCCGAGTTGTGTGTTCAGAGTTTACATTCTGACTCGTTAAGCCGAGATATGTGTGATGGGGTCTGTGGCAAGTTACATTCCTGCCTCTCTGCACGACCCGACTTTTGGGCCACTCATAAGCGTTATAAATCGATAGGTTGAGATAGCGACTGCCTAACTCCCAACTCGGGAATTCTGACTGTACTTATTTATGGTAGGGTGCGGAGAGACAAATAATGATGTTGTCATGATTTATGAGGCAACGAAAACAAAAACAAGGAAGGATGTGTGATCCGCTCTCTCTATTTTGCTTCTCTTATTATCTGCCATTTGCCACTTGCTATTCCTTCTTTTCGCCTTGTTTGTTACCATTTCAAACTCAACTCACCATTTCGAATATAACCACACCTGTGCGGTTCGCATGATAAGTAGAGGTAGCTGCAAAACAGAAAGAAAGAAAGAGAGAGCAGAAAATGGAACCGGCTGATGAGCTTATCAGCACTGTCGAGCGACGAGCAGCCTTTAGCACCAAACGATTTCGCTCCTCTGTTGATGAATCTGTTCGTAAGAATGATCCTAAGCTCTGGAATCGAGCTCGCATGTTCATTCGGAGCATTACTCAACGCTACGTAAATTCAATAAATTCAGTCCATCTCATTGATGTTTTCGAAATTGACCTTCACGATCTATGGTACCTTTTCGTCGAGACAGCCAAAATTACGCCCACCAATGAAGCGGAAGCCGACCGACTTGTCAATCAAGTCATATACGCGCGTGAATTGGGAGAAATATCTCGAATCGTTGTGCCGCCAGCAGGAGAGAGCAACAAAAATCAGTCCGGAAAGCAGCAGAACATTCAAGTCGAATCTGCAATCACCAGTACCTCGGCTCGGATATGGATCGATCTCCCCTTCTTGGTGACAGATCTACGACATGCGTGGGCCACATCGATGATGAAAATGTCCATGGTTGAGCGCGAGAATCTCGCTGGTTTTACCGCCCGACTCGCAGCTCTCGGTGTCTGCGATTCTGAATTGATGTCGTGTGCACTCATGCTATTTCGAGAGGCTCTTGAGACACCACGACAGCTCCTTGAAAGCGATGCAGCCTTGACAGCAGATCATGCCAATGGAATCCCGCTATCCGAGTTTTTACCCGCAGTATTAGCTTGGCTCTGGTATGGCAGCTACAAGATTCTAAGCCTTTGCGCTCGAAACGAATTGTCCTTCAAAGATGATTACGCCAATGACAATAGAGAGTGGGCCGAAGCTGGACAGCTAATAGAAGCTAGTGGAGAACGGCAGCAGTCGGGATTCAACATGCGACGATGGCAATTCTGGAAAGATCGACTCGAAGAAGTTAGTCAAAATACTGAAAGTGAAATTGTTGCTGAGCAAGGGAGGAAATGCGTCCATATCTTCGAGTCTTGGGAGCAGATCACAGGAGGCAGACGCCATGATCGTGAGATAGCTCGTGATGCTTTTTTCGGCAAAAGTGTCGGCTCAGCGTAAGCAATGGGTTCAGATATCTGTGACAGAGGCTGATTGATGAGCTTTTCAAAATATATCTCTTTGTTTTCAATATGAAACGGTTACATGACTATTATTCTACTATCAATGCACAGCCTTTTATATGCTAGAAACTTGTCTCACTACGTCTGTAATGGAGACCAAAAGCTAGTGTGAATCAGCGTAGGATTCTGGATCATTTGGAATATATGTATGCTTAATACAGAGCCAGTCTATTATTGCAATCAGACTGATCTTAGTGTGGGCCAATGCATCTCTAAGATTTCGCCGCAGTCTTAGAAGTTGTACTAGTAAGCTCTCGTCAAATATTAATATTGTGTTATGAGTGTCTAGGAAGGAATGGATGTGTGATTTGTTCAGAAATCGAGAATGTTTGTGGGGGACGTAGGATGCTAATTGAGAGCCCGTTGACTTTTAAATGAGCGATTATAGCTCTTATATTCAAAACAATGCGCATAAGAATGAAGGTACTGATTGAGAGCTCTTCGTCTATTTATATCGAATATCTTATAATTATATGCCTGCCTTCTAAAATACAAAACGATACAATCTATGAAACATCAAAACCGAAGACGAATTCCATGGGTTTTCTACACATGATTCTTGAAATGTGTCAAGTTTTCTAGAACTAAACCATTTGATTTACAGACTAAATAGTTACAACTTATCTTATCATTCCTTGGCACTCCTTTTACATACTTTTCGAAATGGTCCATCATCTTTGATAAACAACAAAATCTTTTGGTTCGATTTCTATAAGAAATCCGGTTATTCCTGATACAAATTATATATTGGGTTTTCTTATAGATAAAAGAAAGTGGTTCAGGGCTTGAAGAGGCATATAGAGCAGAAGTCGAGGATATTCCTTTACGAGGCTTTCGATTTTATACTTCTCAGCGATAGGAAAGTGCTACCATTAAGTTGATAATACTGATCCGACGGGCAACGATGGTAGCTACACTGTGGTCCTTTGAAAAATCACATAAGATCTCTTGAAACTTAATCCATTTGAAAGCTGATACTCAATGACGGGTTTAACATACTCTGGTGTAACAACCTTCTTCATCTGCCTCTCCAATTCTTCGTCATGAATACAGTAAAAGTAGTCTTGGCGAAATTCCTTCTTAATCTCTCGAAGGTGTCTCTTCTCTAAGGAAGCAAGTTTCCAGAGAAGTTGCTGGTATTCCTTACCAATATCAGTTCCCGAGGCCCTAGTCACATACTTATATCTGCTCTGGATCGCTGCATATAGCGCTTTTCGTTCCTTTTCTAGCTCAGTGATCTCCGCGTCAGGAGGAAGCGCATTGATGATCTCTTCGGGTACATCAACAGGGGCTCTTGGGTCGCAGGTAAGGCTCATATGTGTAAATGCGCGGAGGAATCCAACATTCGTTGGCTGGTCTAGCACTGCATCTTGAACGATGAACCTGACTTTCTCATTGATATAAGATCCTGAGAATACTCCAGTTTGAGGATTATATCGCAAGATCTGGTCACGTACAGCGGTAGTAGTAGCTCCTATACAACCATCAGTCTTATATAACAAATTTCGGCACAGTTACACTTACTATCTACAGCATTTCCGGTACCTCGACGAAAACAGTAACTTGTTAGCTTTTGTTCAAACCCGGTAGCCCAGCCAAGCTGATCGAGATAAAAATCATATGTTGAATATCGGAGTGCTTTGTATCTAGATTGCATAAGCCCATTGATACCTCGAACAGCTTATCAAAAGATTGGTATTGTTAGCATATGTAGCTTCCAATGGATCAGTACAGTCTTTGTGGAGTCCTGAAGGTTGCTTTCAAAGAATGGCTCTGCTCATCTATATCCATCTACCTTGATAGCGTTATTTCTAATTGTAATAGTTAGGATATAAGTTATAGGGTAGAGGATTGGAGAATCTCTTCATAAAAGATAAAGATTGTTCTAACAGCACAAGTCAATTAAGTATAACAAGAGAGCAGCTGTAATATACAGTTTAGGCTTTTTGTCAACTCCTTTATAATAAGCGAATGTAACTTCCATCCCAAAAAGGTCTCATTCTCCTTTAATAGGATTCTGGATAATCCATAATCGAATATCCTCATAGCAAAATGATTTGAATCTTCTTGTTTCAATTTCATTATCTTCAATATCATTCTTGTAGTCAATATTGTTCAAATTTGACCAAGGATTTTGTTGATTGTAGTTAGGGTTATCTAGTTCTTTACTTTCAATAAAACTTCTTTTATTTTCAGAATCCTTTAAATCCTTGTTATTCGAGTTTCCATTGTTATTCAAACAAATAGAATCATTTCTAGATAGCTTTCCGCATAAAACAGCCTTACCTTTTGATACATCAATTAGCTCAGTAGGTCTATAGTTAATATAGATAGAGAGGAGTATGATTGTTGTAAGTGCCAAGCACTGATTTTCAATTGGGAATGTAGATATATCCCGTGCCCAATGATGTGTGAGTAGAAAAAGAATATCGTTGGTGCTGAGAATTGGTTTCGTTTTTGTGGTTCGCTCGAGATTGAATCGATCAGTTAAAGTGGTATGTAGATATTATTCAAACATTATTAGTGTTTGGTCTCAATACTTCAAGTCGCTATGCCAATATATTATAAGGACCTCTTTTGCATCGTTTGTGTTTATATAATAATCATTGGCTCGATTATAAAATTGCTTGAATTGGAGAAAATACTGATAGACAGAACTAAATGTACAAATCTTACCGGTTTTGTAGATGAATCGGAGGAATGTTATTATCATTCCTTTATTACAAGTATAGATTGCTTCACATTAGTCCTGTATACCACGGAAGTCACAGAATCTAATTTCTATAAGCTCTTTGCTTAAACTCAATATAGGCTGTTTGATAGCATACCTTATCCACTTCCGCTGTATGCCATCGATATTATCTTTAATAGCATCGGCATCTTTTGGAGCTATAGGATCGGAGCTGTTGAGTTCCTGGATATAGGCCTGATAGTCTTCCGGAGTGGATTTCGGTACCTGTAGCTTCTGAGCGACCCTATTGTGTTGTTCCAGAAAGCCCTAAAGGTTTTGTAGAGTATCTTCACCTCATGCAAATTCCTTACGGCCTACTTAGGCCTTATCCTTATATAATATCATAACCTAACTAGATCTAAATCTTGTAAAGTAATCGGCTTGATAGTTTTTAACCTTCATTTCCAAACGCAACAATCACATTTCGAACTTTTCAGTTTTATAGATATACAACAAAACTAAGATCTGAGATTATCTCCAATACATCAAATAATCTCAAATTATAACAAATCATCTCAAATATTGAAATTATCCCAACTTATTAAAAATTAACTCAAATTTTTAAAGATTATCTGAAATATAAATTCAAAATTATATAATAATTCGACTTGAATTAATCACTTATTTATTCTATTAAATAAAATACAAATATATTCATTAAAACATTTTAACTTATCTTTAAATTGAATTGATTTTATTCAATTTAAAAAGATAAGATCTATAAAAATCCTGTTTATGTTTATCTTTATTATATATAAATAAATAGAATTATTAAATTAGTTTTCATTAATCTTTACTAAATTGATAAGACTCCTTAGATTATGTGACTCGATATTATAACTATATAGTTATTATAAAACAAACAGGCAGAATCAGGTAAGAATATAATTCAACTAACTTTATTGCTTTTCGGCAAAGTTACAATAGGTACAGAGTATAGATTAAAATGTAACTCGAAAAGCTACAATATAGGATATTCCGAATTAAAGATATATAGACTTTTCACATCCGAACTAATCCGATCAAATCCAGCTCGGATAATAGGGTTTCACACCATAACAATAGTAAAGAAATTCAAAGGATTCTCTTTAGTCCCTTATAGAATTTTAGATTATGTTTCTTGACCTCTAGTACGATCCACACGGTAGTAAAGTTATAAGTGGAAGAAGAAGAAGAAGAAGAAGAAGAATAATAATAATAATAATAATAAGTTCTCATTTTTTATCGTTAAATCTCATTAATAACATTTGGCTTTTCAATCTAATCTTAATCTAAAATCAAATCTAAATTCTCTAATATATAATTGAATTCTTAAAGACTTAAAGTATATTGAAAGTATATTGGTTATATTGATCATATTAGCTAATATGGTCAATATGCACTTTGATTTACTTTTAATGGGATAAGTAAACTGAATTTTAAACTATCATTTTGTTAATAATTATAACTATAATAATAATATCATTCTGTTATTTCAATTATAATATGAAATAATATTTAAAAGATTAGTGTGATATTAGAGCTAGAAAATAATTCGGTTTTTTTAATAATAGAAAATGATAAGTTTTTTGATAAATTTATAAATGATATAACACTGGATAATTCTATCCCTGATCTATCAAGTCAATAGGCTTATAGGCCCATTGCGATTGTTATAAATGATGGGGTAAACAATTCAACTATAAACAAAGCCTTTATATTATATTTGATTTTTATTTATATTTTGTATCTCAGCAATTACATACATTCTGTTATTGTGATCTGCCTAGATTCAAAGATTAATCTCAATCCCTAGAGTTGTATATAATTTCTTATTTCCAGTAACAATCTACCTTTACTTTTGTTTTAATAAATCTTAGAAATCGCCACACAATAGAATACAAAAAGAAATAACCAGAATTATTGAATATTATCAGTATAACTATTACATCCAAAACAGTTAAAGCTTTAGCACTACGATATTCAATTTGTTATTTAATTGAACTACATCTCAATAGGATTTTAATTAATTTTGCACAAAGCAAACAACAATTATATACAGCTATAATATATGAATAAAGAATTTTGAAAAGTAAAAAAAAGGTATGTTACTTATATAGTTCTGCTTTTAGAGAAATTTTCAAGGATTGTATTGTATTGAAGGATTAATATAATAAAGTTTATATCAATTACAAATATCAAAATCAAACTACCAAATATATATATTAATATCGAGATTAAAATTATCAAAAAATTAATATAAATATTCTTCAAATTGAGATTCAATTAATTGTTTAAAAGTAAATTCATTGGAAAAGTATTATCGAAGTAATAGTTCCTTATAATAGGTTGAAAATCTAGAAACGGATATTAAACTTAGATTTCAAACTAGATTATAGAATATAAGTTCTAAGGATATTATAATATTACAGTGAAACCTTAATGATATAATATTAGTAGAAATATTTAGGCAATTAAAATAATCTTAAGAAAATTTGCTGATAATAGAATTGAATGTTCAATTTAATGTATAAATACTAGCGTATAATATCTTTTGAAAACATTTTATAAAATGTAAAAAAATTTACTTTTCCTTTTTAATATATCTCAACCCAATTTCAGATTGTGATTATATTTATTTTCAAATAATCAATACTCTTCATCCTTTTTATCCATACTTTTTTTATTCTTCTTACCTTTCTCATCTTTCTCCTCCTCCTCCTCCTTCTCTTCTTTTTAATCTAATCCTGTTTCACTTTTATTCTCCAAATCCGAACTTTGAATAAGATCAGGATCTGCTTTGTCATCAGAGTCGATTCAAATCTCTTTCTCGAAAACTTTGGGGTTGTAATTATCGATTTCACTATTTGAATTACTATTATAAAAATAATAATGGGAAGATTCTGATTGTTTTGATAGTATATGATTCATTGTATAATCAAAATCCTAAAGTCTGTTTCTATTCTTTCCTTTATTATTATCATTATTATTATTACTATCTAGAACTACCGCATTGGTAGTAGAGCTATTTATATTAGTAGGAGAAGAAATATGTTGTTTAGAAGAAGGAATGATATTTGAATCAAATGGAATGGATCTGATGTGCTAAAATCTTTTGATTTTGATTTCGGCATCTTCACTTCTATTAGGATTGAAAGTCAAGTTTATTTGTTGAAATATTTTTCTAATCAACTTTAAATAATTGTTGTAAAGTTTATTTTAAGTTTGATTAATCTATTCAATAATCAAAAGATATTGATTGAAAAGGGTATGGGTATTATTATAAAGTGATTTTCGATTTTGGGGTATTATTATCCATTGTTTTTCAGAGTTACAAATATAACTCTTCAAAAGCTTGTTAACAATAATATCAGTTAATTGAATATAACCTGTACATCCAATTAGAATAAGAATGTACAATCAACCAATCTTATAAAAAGTCTCCCCAAACTTTCTTCAGTTTTCACAATTGTTTAGATATGTTTTGAAACAATTTATAGTTATCAAATTACAATTATTTTTATTATCAATCTTTATTTCCTTGGTAAAAAAAATTTCTATTTATTTTTTCTATTTATTTTTTCTATTTATTTTTTCTATTTATTTTTTCTATTTATTTTTTCAGGATATTCCTATTTATATAACCTTTCTTTTAAAAAAAAACAATCACTTTGTTTTCCAAATATTATTTGATCCGATTTTTATCAATTGTGGTTATCTTAACTGTAATTAATAGAAATATAACAATAGATTTATAATATTTGATTCTATTACCTACTAAGATTAGTATAAATATATATTTAATTTTTGTCCAAGGATTTTTCTTCAAAGGTACATTTCTAGTTCCCCAAATCTTATAGGTTTTATTCTGACGAGAGAAAAGAATAGTTATAAGCATTTGATTGCTATTAACAATACAAGATATTAAAAGATTTGGAAGTTTTACTCTTTTAATTTATTGAATGAAATTAATCCAACTACTAATAGCTTTTTTAGCATCTATTAGTTTTAATTGTGATATATGAGTATCAATTCGTTCAACAATATTGAAACGATATCGAAATCTTACTAACCATTTAGACAAAAAATTAAAACTTAAAGCATAATCCAGATCATTTGTATCAAAAATATTTTTTAAACTTTTAAGATTATAAATAGTCTCGCCATTTGTAGAATCAAGCTCTATATTATCAGGGTAAAGCTTTTCAAATACAATTTATACATTATATTCAAACTAATACAAATCTATTTGCTCTCCTTTTTAATATTTCTTCAAAAATTTCTTATATAATTTCTTTTTTATTTCTGGGTATTATAAAGAATATATTTTAGAAAGATTCTTTTCTATTTGTTTAATAAATATACAAGTCTTAAATCTTACTCGATATTTCAATCAATCTATTAATATAAAATATAAAACTCTATATCGCCCAACCATATTATAAGATTTCATTAAATCTGTCTCCCATCTTTATAATATTCTTAACTTTTAATTGATATTGAAAATATATTGAGTTGATTTATTAAAAACTATTAATTTCTTTGCATTTTTATATACATTTTGAATGATTTTTTCAGATTTGTGTTTGTTATTATTGCTTTCCTTATTGGTTTGAGAGGACTTTGAGAATATTGTAGATGTTTTTGTTATATTGAATAGCTTTGATTTGGATATTATAAATGTAATTAAGTATATGTTATGGATTTGTTAAATATTGAAACCTAGTGGTAAGATTTGAGAAACAAAAGAGAGATTGAAAAATTTTCAATTGTGAAAAAAGCAAGAACAGATCTCTGAGGTTATATTGCAATCTAGATTCTCGAAATGCTATACTCTTTGTACTAACACCTTACTACTTTATTACTTTAATATATTATATTATATTGAGCTATAATGAAGTGATTAAGCAAGGAAACTATCAGATCATTTGTAAGTATTTAGATCAAATCCAATTATAAGGAAATTGACTATAATGTTATATATAATTTTGTTTGCTAAATACTATATTCTCTTAATGTACTAATAGATTCCTTAATCAATACAATTAAAAATGGATAACAAGCTAATATATTATAAGTAATTAAAGGAAAACTTATGTTTTTTATTAATACAATGCTAAATCAAGAAACTATTTTCAAATATATTTTATTTATATTTAGGGATATTAGCATAATATAAATAGCTTTAAAAATTAAACTTTATAAATATCGAATATAATGTATTTGTTAATAGAGGAGTCAGTCCTACCCTTATCAGCTTGTTAGAAAGAATGAAGCCCAATATAAATTAATATTATTGAAAGTAATAAGACTTTATAAAAACTCAAGCGAATAAACAAGAATAGAGATGATGAATCTTTGTTGTCCAGAGTATAATTAATAATGATCTAAAGAGTTGGAAGGTTGTTTGGAATTATAATAAATATATGAATATAGTATTTTGTTTTTTCTACTATTCTTTTATTCGAGATTCTTTTAAAAAAGAAAGGGAAAAGAAGGAAAAGAAGAAGAAAAAAAAAGTATAAAAGATAGGAGAGAAAAAAAAGAAAAAGGAGATAGGAAAAAGAAAATAAAGATTACTGATTTTTTCTTTTGGGATTAAAAATTCATTTAAGATGTTAAGGATATTTTAGTAAACTTTCTTCAATTTGATTTCAATCTTTTGATAGTAATTACAAATGGTGGAAATGTGTTTATCAATATTCTTGATTTCTCTTTCTGTTCGATTGAAGAGATAATATATTAGAAAATATATTTAATATTAATAATGTTTTTATATATAATAGATAAGAGGTTATATTAATTAATAATAAGTTTCTATTCAATTATATTATATATTATCAATTTTCAAGATAATTTCAAATCTCAAAAGATAATTTCAAATCTTAAAGGATAATCTTAACTCTTAAAAAATAATCTAAAATATTTAAAAATAATCTATAAATAACAATATTTCTCAAAATCAATTCAATCAGAAAAATATATAAAAATAATTATTTTCATCAATATTTCTTTAGCAAGAATATAATAATCTTTAATATCAATAAATATTTCTAATAATTATTTAAAATTAAATATGTGAAAGATTCTTTTATTTATATTTATTTCTCAATCTCTATATCCATTGTATCGACAAAAAAGTTAATCAAAAGGTGAAAAGATTAATAAATTATTGGATATATATAATGAGTTTCATATTCAATTGTCACGCAATATCACGTGCTACACACATGCCCCGATCATCGAGATCGGCCTTTATAATCGATCTCAATTACATTATCACTATATTAGCTACTCCATTCATTACATAATCTATTAGAATAATAATCTTTTCCAAATAAGTGTCTACATCGCCTATTTTGGGTATATATAGAGGATACTGATTATTACAATTAATCCTCAAATTAATCTAATTTATTATTCCTTTATTCTATTATCTTTCTATCAAAGGTGATTATTAATATAGCTATCCTCTGTGATAGTTATAAGTTCGGTTTGCTCTTAAATAATTGCACAACAATTTAAATGTTTGTTGGATTCACTTTGATACTCAATTCTTTCTATTATCCTTAAAAAATCATTATAAATAAAATCAGCACTTCGGATTCAATCATTTGGTTAAGTACTTATGTGCATTGGAATCAATGATACTGTCAACTCCAAAATATCTATATGTTGAAAGGTATCTAAAACAATATTAAATCCAATAGGGATTTGATTGATCTATTTATTTATGAATCTATATCGGAATATGAGAAGAAAATTTTTCTATATATATTACAATTCTTTAATAAAGATTGGTTTATAAAAGATTCATTACAACTTATTAGAATTTTCAATCTTATATAAGAAACTGATGTGCAAAATCAAGAAAAATATGAATGTGCTCTTGAGGATTGTAAGGCTAAGCTATCGACTGATCGAGACAATGATATTAATATAACTCTTTCATCAAAACTACTTTTATGTATCTTTTAAAATGTATTGATTGAATATTTCGTTTTTTAGGGTGAATATTATTTTGACAGAGACGAATACAATCGTATATATAAAAAGTATAAGAAGGTTTTTGATTAGATTATTGAGATTGTAAATCAAATTTATTTAGTGAATATTACAATTGAGAATAAAACTTAAAAGCCTATATTTTTAAGATTCCTTATCAAAAAGCTAAAAAATTCTTTTGTATTTATATTGTAAATGATTGAAGCTATAGTAGTATAAAGTTATTATAATTGTTTTTAGTAAGTTTATACAGAATATATTGATCTAATCAAATAATATACTAAATAATCAAATACTTATGTTAATACAATTGTTTATGATATTTTGGAAGTTAAGTATGATAAAGCAATTAAGAATTTTATGTAAGTTATAAAAGAATGTATAGTTTCTGAATAAACATTTATTATGTTTATATAGATTGATACAAATGATTAATTAGGGATATCAAACTATATTTTAAAGTAATATGGTAATATCTTTGGTGGTTTTGTTTATCAATATTCTATCGAATCTAAGATAAAGGATGTTTTCACAGTCAGTACTTCTTCAAATCAATTATTATCTCAAGTATTCGGTAAAGGCAAACAAGGTAATGATGGAAAAAGAAATAACAATGGAAAAAAGTTTGTATGTCTATGCAGACAAGAAAGTGATTGGAAGATTATTAATTCAAGAATGTATTATTCTTCAAAGAAATATTATATAATCGAATTTATCCTTACCGAAAAAAGCAATAAAAAAAAAACTCCTAAGATCACTAATTATAAATATATTCAAATTATGGATTGAATAAAATCTAACAAATAGAACGATATAAGAAAAGTTTGGGAGAGTAAGGAGTAATTGAAATCCTCAAATCAAATTAATTATTATAATCCTGAATCTAAACTGAATGCTACAATCATTTAGGGTAGATTATTTATTTATTTATTTATTTTAATTTACATCCGGGGGGCAAGCCGCAGGGGCTCGCCATAACCTCCTAGGGGGTATTAGGGATGGACTATACTAGTGGGGGTGCTGGTATAGCCATGTGTTTCGTTCTTTTACAACTGTAATACAGGTTGGGGGAAAAGTAGCTAGAGGTGTTGTACGCGCTCCTACTATTTATCTTCTGTTTATAATATCGGTACTGTTCAATTCACTTTATGCTAGGTAGTTCAGATTTGCAGCTAGCTATAAGACCCTATATTGTTAGTTTTTGTATATTATAGTTTGTATGTAGCGATAAAAGAGGGGAAACAGCTTCAAAGGGGGGTATAGCCTTGATTAACAATATGAAAATAAAAGATCAAAAACTCTCCAAAGAAGCTAAGTGTAGTTGCTTGAAATGATTAATAATCGTTAAAAAGATTATAAAATCTGTTGAGATTTTTAGAAAAAGAGAGAGATAATCGATTGTACTCTTTATATCTCATGGAATTAAATTGGGTTTGTTCAGCCAATTATTGAATTGAATATGGGAGTATTGGTAGAGTATTAGGTGCTTAGACTCTTTGCTATATCCACAGAAGTATTCTAAGGTGGTGTTGTTGTACTAAAAGTGCTGGTGATAGAATGCAAAATCCTTGTATTTAATCCTAAGCACTATTAATCACTAAAGAATAGGGTGGAGGAGGGCAAATTCCTTAGATTCCTTGATTTGATAGCTGAGGTGCCAGTGATGGTATTGGCTAGTGAGGGAGACCTCATTTCGCTTCCATTATCTCTACTTTACCTTTCATTTGAAGGTTCTAGTTGTTAAGCTTATACCATTGATAGTAGAAAGCAATAAATTATTGTTTTCGATACAATTGCTATAGACGCCCAGATCGGCGAGCCAATCGGTCTTTTCGTTTCCAAGGATTTTGGTATATCCAGATAACCATTGGATTGTTATTTATCTATTCCTTATAATTTTATAACAATGCAGAAACGCTTATTGGGATAAATCGGAGGCATTGCCTTTGATATACCAAATGATTAAAATACTATCGATATATATAGTAATCTGCCCAGTCGGTTTCAGTCAGATGGTATACTTTAAATCTTTTAAAACATTTATTATCTCGATATCAAAAATATATAAAAACGGGTTGATTGTTTTATAACTAAATGCTACTAGAAATTGTCCCCGATAGATTGTATAGTTGTAATTGATTATTTTTTGCTCTCAATAGTATTGTTCAATACCATCCGAAAAGATTGTGATATAACTATCAGGTAAACAATTCCACCATTGCATAAATTCGAATACAATTGCTTCTTTTTTTATATCTTCTATAGGGTTGATGTAACTCTCTATAGAAAAATGTAATAGGGAAAATATTAGTTTTAATACTTTTGAAATCAATTTAATTAATTTATAAAGGTTGATATTGTTTATTTTGTATTAAAATATTTATATTAAACGAATCGCCAATAAATGATTTTCATCTACCTTGTAAAATCAGAGTACAAATCTTATTTATATTTGTTTGAATACTAGCTTATTAAATGATAATCTAAAATCTCTTAGAATCACAATGATCGAAGTTGTACATCAAATGGATAGAACTTCTTTTACTACTAGAATAATTGTTTAATCAATCTTAATAATATAACTGTCTAGCTTTATATTTATTATTGTACCACAAGCAGTTCTTTCTATTTGATTTGACTTTGTTTGGTTTGTATACTATACTTTGGATCTATAAAGAATAGAGGATAGGATATAGGTAATTATTACCTTATACAACACCACAACTAGTAGATTGTAATATATCTATATAAACCCTTTAATATATTTTGTAATTTTGTAGGCTTTCACTTCTTATTTTATTATATATTTTTTGAAAGATAGCTTTCAATCAAATCAAATTTTTAATTAGTATAGAACTAATTGAATAGTTTTGTCGCCCAACTCACTAATAGAATAGATCGATATCTCATCATTCACCTCCAAATATGAGGTGTATATTTTTTTTTTCAAAAGAAATATATTATCTTTAACTTTTTCGATATAAACACTATGCGATTTCATTTACCCTATTAAAAGATTTGGCGAAAATCACATTTGAAAAGATTAATATTTTTATATACATTCTTAAATACACAATAAATATAAATGTTATTAATATATTCAAAGCATAGTTTGGTATCTTAATTCAATAGTTTAACGAGATATAAAATATATAATATGAGTGAAAGCAGGAAGTTCTACAAGATGCCGCATTTGATGTGGTTGTATTTTATAATTGCATTTTCTAGCTGTATTTTTATTAAGCAATCACTTAAAAAGGTTTGGATTAGTTATAAAAGGGAGCGGGGCTATCTTTGCTAGTGTATACATTCCAGTAGTTTATTCAGCAGGAGTGTATTGAATATACCTTGTATATTTAATATGATTATTATAATTTCTTGTTTGTGGGCGAAGGCTTCTTCGATATTATATACAAATGAAATAATTAGATTCATTGTTGTTCGCTTGGGGAGTACTTTTTTGTATTGGGGGTTAAGTATACCTACTGTTATTATAATCTATAAGATGTGTTTGGCAATTATATATTCCAGGCCCTTTGAGATATATAAAAGTAAAACTATCGATCGCCAGGATTGCACTAACGATTTATTTTTCTTTTCGATCTTAGGGATTATTACTATCTTTGTATGTTTCTATCTGACTAGGAAGTAACTTAGTTGTAAGTATCGATTGAAGATCCTAGCGATCATTAGTCTAATGGTGTCCCAGCAAGCTTTCAAAAGGCGAACAGTGATTTGGTTAGGTTTTGGTGAGGTATTTGAAACTTTTATAATATTTTTTTCTATTTCTTTAAAGGTTATTTTTGTGTATTATGGGAGTTTGTTGGGTATGTGGTCTGGTTGGAGTGGATTTATCTTGAGATTGTTGTTGCTATCGAAGTGTTCGAGGATTTCTTTTTGTAGGATCTGGGCCTTTTCAGTGGTATCTTTGATTGCTACGCTATCGATGATTAGGGGTGGTGCTTTGAGGTTGATAACAAGTTTGTGCTAGCCGATTACTTTATATAGGTTTTTGTTACAATTTATTTTATTAATGATTTCGTGTTAGTATTGGTGTTTTGTTTTTCTGATTGTAGTTATTAATCTCTGTTGTTAGTGTTCTGTTTGGTTGGTGCCCTCAGTTTTAACTGTTTTATAGTTTTGATAAACCATTTTGTATTCGTTTGTTCACCAAGGGGTAGAACAATCAGAAGTGTTTTTCTTTTTTTTTGCTAGGCGAATCGCTGATTCAAACAAAGAATCCAGTATTTCTATTAATTTATTGATTTGTTTGGCAGGTATATTCTCTGGGTTTGGGAAGTGGGGAACCCTGTTTTTTATGATCCTCTGGAATATTGAGAGGCCTTTTTTGTTGATTATGTAATCAATGGACTTGGTAATGGGTGAGGTGAGGTTTGGAATTGTAGTTATTTGTATTTTGTGATTGGAGTCGCTTTTCAGATTATAATCAATAATAGTATTAGCGAAGGGGATATTAGAGAAGGTTAGATTAATTGTATGATTTGCTTTGTGAGTAGAGATTTTTGGGGTTCCGATAAAATTCATTCCATTTGAAAGGGATTATTTTGTAAGGAGTATTTCTTAACCGGCCAAAGTTATATTGGATTTGAATAGGTTGTGCTTGGTATTGAAATTATTGTTTATCACTATGTGATTGGGGAATGTTGTGGAGATTATTAAATCTATTATTCTTTTAGTATTCGGTTGTTGGTATATGTTAACAATCTGTATATTATTCATTTTTATTTAGAGAAGGTTTTGGTATGATTGAATGTGTTTTTGTTAGGTATGGATCTGTTTGTTTTTGTGTATGTATATTATTATTCTTGATCTTTTTGTTTCTTTTTTGGGGTTGTTTGGGCTGTTCTAGCTGTTTATCGGTGCAAAGAGGTTATACCCTGGGTGATTCTGGATTCGAGATCTAGGGTATGTGAAGGGTTCTTGTATGTAAAGGATTTCTAATTCTTGTTTATATGTTATTTGTAGTATTGCGATGTACACTTCTATTTTTTTTTATATATTCGCCCAGCCGATTCGTATGAATCTAGTTGTAGTTATCTAACGGTTGGTATTGCAGTGCTAGAAAGAATGATTATTTATTTAGGTCAATATCGATATCCATACCGGTATATTATATTATTATAATATTAAAAAGTATTTTTTTGTTTAGGCTACCCTCATTTAGGTATTTTCTTTTAGGGTGATAAAAATCATTGAACAAACTATCAACTGAGAAGATATTTTGAAAAGTATATTGAAAGCTGTTCAGATTTTTATATGTAGTGATATATTTCTTATAAAAAGGGAAGGGTATCTCAATTACAACACTCTGAGGAGCTGCTGTAGCCAGGGTAGTCGTTCTATTGGCTAATACTTCAATGGTCAGACGAATCTTTCGACTTTGTTTTTTGATTTTATAGATTTCAGATTTCATAAGGTGTACGATTTTCCTATTGATTCGATATGGTATTGCAGGGCAACTATTGTACTTAGCCGGAAACGATCCTACACAATTTGTATATTTAGTTTTGGTTTTGTATTTAGGCTTAAATAGGTTATCGTGATTCGTTTGTAGGATACTATAGTTATTGCATTTTGAAGCACTCTTGCATATCATTAGATTGTAGAAGCCCTGATACCCTAGATTATAATAGATGATACACTATTTTGGCTTAATGTATCAGACTCGTTTGGAGCTATTCAAGAGTTTGAAGGGAAAGACTTTTATCGGTAGGCTAACGATTTAGATTTGTTTATAGAAGTTGGTTGTTTGGATAGTAGTTTGGTAGTTGATTGGGGGAGTGTCTATTTGTATTGATACTTTTTCAGTTATTATTTTTTTAGTGATTAGTATTTTATTTTTGTTCAGATTATAAAGGAAGGTTGGGATTCCTTCTAATATATAGCGATGCCAGATTATAAATCGTTTTAGATTATTACAATTCAGGATCTTCTTGATTTTTTCCGTATTCTCGATTTCGAATAGTTTATTGTATATAGCGCTACTAACAGTTTGTATTACCCATTCAATAGCTGTAAAGATAATGAACACTATATCAATATTTTTCAAACTAAGGATAGCTTTATCGATCGCCTTTCTTAGTATATAAACGCTTGGACGATTTACTATTGATATAGCAATTCCTGCTATTAATAAATAAATATCCACTCTAATTTTCTGGGGTTTAACCGATCTCCACTTGTTGACCTACCCTTACATATACACAATCGCGTTCGTAAATGCACTCGAGTTTTTCGAAATCTTTGTAATATCCGCATAAATACAGTTTAAATTGTTGCTATTTTTATCTTCAGTTATAAAATATATCACATTTTGTAATAATTTGATTTTGATATTGTTTATTACTATATTGCAAATTTCTTTACTGTAAATTACTTTCTTTAATATACTATCGATTTTGAATTGATGAAGTATTGCTTTGAATATTTTATAAACCTTGCATTTGAGTTGTGCTTACTTATCGAAAGTATTAAATTGATTTATAATAAAGGATTCTCTTATTGCCAACAGGCTTAATACAGTAGCTCTTATAATTTCTGTGCTATAGACGCTTGTACTATTGAAGTTGAATAATAAGGGTGAGGGTAATAATCAATTGTAAATAAATTAGGGATTGATTGCGATTGGTGTTTTTGTAAGGGTAATCACTATGGTGTTTACACCATTGGTAACGATTATAGGTGTGTTTGATGTTAGAGCTTATGTAATCGGTGTGACACTTTGCCGTAGAAGAACTGCGAAAGCAGGGTACAAGATGCCTTTAGAATCTACAACTAAGGAATTACAAGCTGAGTGCTTGTAGAGCAACTATAAATACTAATTATATACATGTGGATATATGTGCACTTTCGAGAGCATATGATCGATTGCAATACAATTGAATGTGATCTGTGATATTATTCTTTTCTTTAAGTAAACTCGCCTTTAAGCTTTACAATTTATTTTATTTGATATTCTACATTACCAATTACAATCAATCACTATTTGTTGTTGATAAGAAATAATGTGATATTTTAGTGCATACACAAATTTTTCTTTTTTACAACAGTAAGGTGCATGTGGAGTGGAGGAAATCATTTAGTTGATTTTGTTATCTAACAATAAATTTATCCTTTTGAGAGTATATAATCTATCGATATGTTTATTATCAATCTTAATTCTATATTTAATTTTTTTATTTGTTTTTTCAACTATTATCAATATACCTGTCACACCAACAAAGAATCCTACAAAAAAAAACAAGTTGTCGCCTACACGAGTGCGGCAATTGAAAGCAGCTCGCACGGCGGTAAGTTTGAATGTTTTGTTTGCCAGTTTTTTTAGTACTAATATATCTAAACAGAAAGCTGCGAAGAATCGTCCCCAATCGGCCACAGCACATGATAAACAAATCGCAGCAATGAAAAAAAATGATAATGGAGATAAAAGGGATAAAAGGAATGCTGAGGTTTCCGATTACAATAGTAATAGAGATGTAAAGCGATCCGATGATAATGAATAGAATTTTATTTTTTGATTATCAAAACATAGTCGACTTGTTTGACAAATACGATTTTACAAATCTTGATAATATAATTGATAATAATATTGATCTTCGATATACCAGATGGATATATCCATATTATTATTTGCCTAGACAAAACTCGAAGGAGAAATACGATTCATTGATTGATAGGGTTAACGACTATAAAAATAAGTTTATTAACAAGTTAACTGAGGCAATAGATTACTTCAATAAGCTTGGGGAATTTGATACAATTATAACTAGGGAGGATATTATAATGGATTTGCGATGTGACCAGGCTCATCGCCACTTCGATATAAAGTCTCAACGAAAGATTCATTTCGACAACAATAACAATCGAAGATTTTCCAGTAAGAGGTTACCCAAAAAGGCAGCGCTTCGAAAAGAAGAGTGCGTTTGGGAGGAAGACTGGGTCTGTACAGGCTATATCCATAGTTGTATAGCAGGTAAAGGTGATAACTTCTGCTATCGGGTTCCTGGCCATAGTATTGGTATTTCTCGTTGTTTGTTTTGTTTGAATAATAAGTATAAATGCAAACGCTTATACTTTAGAAAAACTTGTTGTTTTTTTTTGCAATATCGAATAATTGTAAATGAATGAAACATCTTGACGAAGGTAAATCATAGTTTGTGCAAATGATTCATATATAACTGATTTGTTTTGGTAACCAAATTTAAAGGAAACCCTCAAAGGTAGGGTTTCAAAAAATGGTTTTCCAATCTTATTGATTTGTGAGCGGGGGGAATAGTTGCTTACAACAAAGAAAAAGCAAAGAAAAGAGGCAGAGTAGTAATATTAGTTGGCTTTAGACCAGATAGATTTTAAGACAAACCTTATACATAAACGATTGGCAATTGCTGAATGCAAGCTCAAGCTTCTTACAGCTTGTATTACAATTGGTTGTCGCCACCTATAACATCTAATAATAATTGTTTCTCTCTTTGTCGTCTTTCTTTCCTGAGACATAGACTGATTCTTTAGTTTAAATCATCCAGTTTTTGCTATTGTTCCTCGTCCGACAGTAACGATTGATACCCACATAAACATTTATAAACCTACCTAACTGGGATAATATTGTTCTTTGTTTATATATTTGTCGGGATAAACATATTTATTCAATTATAACTAACGCTTTGTACAATTGTAATTTCTTTGTTAAGCTAATAAATTAAAAAAAGCTTTTCAATTTTTAATATTTATATCTTAATTATTGTTTGCAAAATTATAATCGTTGTATCCACTTTCATAAAGATATATCCAATCGGGTAGGCTTGCGGGCAGGCCCGGTAAATTCGGATTAACTTTATGAAAATTGCAAAGTTGGTATAGAGTAGTTTTTAGATTAAATGCGGGGTACCAGTCAAGATCATCATCGGCGTTTAGTTACAAGATTCGATATTTCAACCGGTTTCATATTTTCTTGATGACCAGAATTTTTTTTATTTTTTATTCAATATCACCAATAATATTTATAAAAGGCAGTAACTCGAGAATTTGACCAGAGAGTAGATTATCTACCACTTTACAAAGTTTGCTGGATAAAAACACAAAATGGATTTTTATAGTTGGAGGTAAGTCTAAACGGAAAGAGTCTCCAGTCCAACCAATAATCTTAAACCTACCCTAAGTAAAGTAATCAAGTTTTTTGAAAGATTATTGAATAAAATTTTTTTTCATATTTAACCATACATAATCTCTAATATCGAAATCAATCACTCGGCAATACGAATTTACCAATCAAACCATTTTTTCTTGTACACACAAAATATTCTTTTTAACTCAATCGAATACTAATTTGTTACATTTAACATATTCTTTAGTATTATTGATATTCAGATCATCAACAAATATAATTAAATCAGATTTCTAATTCTAGAAATTTTGGAATAGATGGCCATATAATATTTTATATAGAGTTTGACCACCTAATAACTCATAAAGAAATATAAACTGAATATAGTCCATCATTAATAAGAATTTGAACCAATCATCTTGATAATAACTAATAAAAGATCTCAAACACTATTGGAAATATTGATTATAAATTTTAGTTTGACTATCCATTTGCAGATAATAAACGGTGAAAAGTTTTATTTGTATTTCTAAGATTTAACTAAATTCTTTCCAAAACTTTGAAATGAATTAGGAACCACAATCAAAAATTATAAACTCAAAGACTCTATAATAATGGTATACATAATATAAATACAAACAGACTTGATCTTTGACATCAATCGATTTATAATAAGATATAATAATAACTTGTTTGATCAATTGGTTGATAATAACTAATACATTGTCATAACTATACTTGTCCTTATTGAAACTACAATAATCCATGATAATATACTACCATACTCTTTCTGAAACGGGAAGAGGATGTAGGAGGCCTAGAATCTTGTCTCTGGGTACAAAGCTGCGCTTGTATTTGTAACAGTTCTGAATATATTGGTTGATAATCTTTTTTATTCCTTTCTAATAATATTGTTTGGATAAGAGTACATTGGTTTTTTTTATATCAGGGTGTACAGTAGAGATTAAGTTATAAACTTCTCGAATTAGGTAAGTTTATAAATTATCGATATTCGGTATGAATAGGCATTCGTTATAAAGTAAGAGGTCTTTTTCGAGGGTGAGATGCTTATGCGGTTTTATGGTTTGAGTGTGTAATATTTTCAAATTTGGACTAAACTTATTGGTTTCTATAATACAATTAATAATATCGAAAAGGGGGGAAATTGTATGTACATCGAGATTTGCAATTATATCCAAATCTTTACACAAAGTTTCCCGTATAATCTTTAAATCTATCTAATCATCTTTTATAAACTATTAAAGGTGATTCTTCTTCTTTATACTATTCTACTAATTCAACTCGTCGGTACACCGGATAAACACATCTACAAATAGATTATTCTTTCCAGCACAATACATAATAATAAAATTATAATTAGTGAGCAACTCAGCCCATCGCGCTTATCAAGTATTCAACTATTTAATTGATATAAAATACTCGAATGTTTTATAGTCAATGTAAACTTTGATCTAATAAAGTGAATCAACAAGTTCGGTTTTTTAGTAACCTAACAATCAAATGATTGCTAACATTTCCTTATCATAAACCTTATAATTCAGTTCAACAGCAACCATTGTTTTCAAGAAATAGGTAACTAATAACCATTCGTTGCTATACTTCTAAAAAAGCACACTAACAACAACACCATCAAATACATCGGTTTCCAACATACAAAGTAGCGTATAATCGTAATGCTATAAAAGAGAAACAGAAATGAATCTGTCTTTGAATATATCGAAAACGTTATGATAGATTGTATCGAAATGAAATTTGATATTTACTTTGATAAATTCAACTAAAGGTTTTACTATTATACCGTAGTCTTTTATGAAACGACGGTAAAAGTTACAGAATTTTAGGAATAACTGGATACTTTTCATAGTGGTGGGGTATGTCCAGCTAACGACCATTTCGATTTTTTCTGGATTGATTTGTATGTCTTTAATTGAAATGATAAATCTTAAATATTTGGTATGTTTGATGTTGAATTTGCATTTCTTGAGGTTTACTTGAAGTTTGGCAGATTCAAATCACTCGAGGATGTGTTTTACGTGTTCTTTGTGGTTGTCTTTATTTTCAGAATATATTAGTATATTATTGAGGTAGATAGTATAGAAGTTGTTTAAATAGTTAAATAAGATATTATTTATATATTTTTGATAAGTTGCTGGGCCATTTATTAATCTAAAAGGGAAAACCTTGCATTTGTAAGTACTATATCGGGTGTGGAAGGTGGTGTATTCCTTAAAAGCCGAATCTATGTATATGCGATGGAATGTTTATCGAATATCTAATTTGGTATACATCTTTGCATCAGCAAGTCGTACGAGTGTTTTATCAATGAGAGATAATAGATACCTGTCTTTGCGCATTAAAAAATTGAATAATCGAAAATCAATACAGAATCTTAAGCTTCCATTTGGCTTTCTCACAAAAAGAATCGGAGCTACAAATAAGGCTTGGTTAGATTCAATAAATTCTTTCGCCAGATTATCTATAATATATTCTTTAATGATTTTAAGTTGTTTAAAAGACATTTTGTAAAAAGAACTATATTTGAATACCTTTTCTCCCTCTCCTTCCAATATGATTTTATGATTGTACAATCGGGATGGGGGTAAGATGTTTAAATTATGCTTGAAGAATACTTGGTAGTATTGTTGGTAAACTTCAGGAATTGGTAATTCCACCTCAATATCGGCTAGGATATGATAAAAAGCAATCAAGGTTTGCAGATTGGAATTTTTTAAAATAGTAACTACAATTGAAATATAATATTCTTTTTTTCGAATAGATTTTCAAATAATAATAATATTGTCTATCTCTGTACAGGTGACTATAAAGATTTTATAATTCTTACTCTTTTTACAAATAAGATTGAACTAGAATAGTTTAAGAATATAAATATCGAAAGTATCTGAAATACAAAGCGATAAAGATTTGTACACCATTTGGATAGAAATGGTCCTAAGGATATACGTCTTTTCCAGATTGATTAAAATCTAAGTTTCAATTAACACCGAAGGTTTTGTTTTAACTTTTTGAAAAAATATTAGGTATATCTCTAGGGTTATTTCGACTAATCGATAAATCTTTTTTTCTAATTACTTGTACATTTCATCTAATTGGGCATCCCGCTTATCGGCATCTTTCTGCTTTAGACAATCTATTCTAAAATCTTGAAAGCTTTTTTTAATTAAAAGAATATTTTTTGATAAGGAAATGGTAGAAGGACGCTTGGCAGGCCAATCGAATCTGTGGTTGAAACAATCAATCTTGATTTTTATCTCTATTAACCAGAATCGATCTAGGATTACACTATATGATTTCAAATCGGTGATTAGGAATGGTAGATAGGATTGTTATCAAACATCGATAGTGAAATTAAGAAATATATAATAAATGATAGTTTTGTTTTTGATACCATTATAATCTTTGATTTCGATAGGGTAGTTGAACGAGATAAAGTGGGGTTTAAATATAGGAAATAGTTGTAAAATAAGTGTATTATCAATAAAAGCGAAACTATTTGTTTCGAAGTCTATAAGAGATTGGGTTTGGTATAAATAATTATTTTTTGATATTATATATGAAAGGGTTAAAGAATTACCTTCCATTAGTTTTGTTAAATCGAGAAATCTTATGTCCCAGATTGTACTTAGAAGGGAACTTCATCCTAAACATCAGTATTTAAACATTGATCTTTAATGTATTGAATGGCATCGATAGTTTCCGCTTGGATTTTTGAGTTAAGGTTATTCTCAACATCGTTCTCTACATCGTAAAAGTTTTTACCTTCTTTAGCCTCTTGAATTTCAATTATATCAGTAAAACTGACTAATCGCGGCGTTGCACTACAATTAGTTTTTGGGGCGGGAATACTAGAATTACAATTGAAATTACTATTTGGAAATGAAATAGGGCTTGATTTGAAGCTTCCAGTATAGTTAGTAGGAATATTACAAAAAGAAAAGTTGGTTCAGGATTGGATAAATGAATTGGCATTATTGTAGGCTTGGAAATTATTTCGAAAAGTGTTTTATATATAAATATTAATATTTACCTTTTTTACCAATATTTCCTTGATTTGTTTATACCAATTGTATTCTCAAATAATAACCTTGAATTCATCAATCTCCATAAGCTTATTAACAAGATCTTAAATATTAACATAATCTTTGATGTGTAGGCCAATAACTCACCAAAGAAAATCGAATATCTTTCTTTTCAAATCACAAAAAAGCATTCTACCATCTATAATTTTCGCTTACATAACAAATAATCGGAATCTTCGGTACCATACCACAAAATTACCTTTTTGAACACCGTTGGGCATAGTCCAGTATTCGTACTCAATTCGTGCGTGATCGACTTCAGCGAGATTCCTATAAATGGCTATTAGCTCGTCAATCAATTATTATCCTATCAAACGAAAAACTTGTGTATATAAGGAGTACACATGTTCTTAAACTTCTCCTTTTGTTTAGTCTACTACATAGAATCAGCGTTACACTTTTGAAATAAATGAGTTTTTGTAAAGTTCAAGATACTCAGTGATTAATAACTATCAAAGGTTTACTTTCGATTCCATATTATCTTTGAGTTTTGATAAGAGATTAGTAAGCTTCGGAATATACAGGCGCTCTACTACAATAGTAGATAAGCAAAAGTAGGGTCCACGAAGAGAAGATAGATCGTCCGATAGGGTGACTGGGTTTGAGGGGGGTTTACTATCATAACTCGGAAGAGATCATCACAAAGATTGGCTATACAATCAAAAGTTTTTCTTGTTTTTCTTTTTTCCAATAGTAGAAGATACCTTCTCAATAAAAACAACTAAAACATCAGGAATTCGAACTCCACAATTCTGCTAGAAATCTACATAATGTTGTGGTTGTTGTTTAAAAAGTTGAGATGAGCCAGCAATATTAAAACTACACTATAGCAATTCGTTTCTAAATCTTGTATTTTCGTTCTACAATTCTCTAAAATCGTCCATTATCGGCGTTTGCTTTTTGTGCACGGAGAGGGAGTGTGTAGACATACTGTTCTTGAGAGTTAATACTTCGATCGAAGAGTTGTTTCCAGGCTGTTTACTCTTTCCGCATTTATTAGTATTAATACCAGCACTGTAAGAGGGGTGCTCCTCGTTCTATTGAAATCGGTTATCATCGATTTGAAAAGCCGGGTCGACGAGAAAAAGAATACATTGAAATCCTCTTTTGATAAATGGGTTGGATATAATAGCAATATTTGTAACTCGATATATATAAAATATTATTATCCTTTATTGAGTAGATTTTATTTGAAATCAGTCTTCTTTCTATAAATAATATCGAACATCCTCAATTCATCCAAAAAAGTATTATGATTATAAGATATTATTTGAACAGCTATCAGATGGCTGTGCGATTGTATAGTGAGTTGTAGATAATATAACACTTTGCTGTAGAAGAATTGCGAAAACAGGATACAAGATGCCTTTAGAATCTACAACTAAGGAACTACAAGCTGAGCGCTTGTAGAGCGACTATAAATACTAACTATGTACACGTGGGCACACATGCGCTCCCGAAAGCACATAACCGATCGCAATGCGATTGAGTGCGATCCGTGACAATCGGAGGGTGCAACTTAGTGCGATTTAAGCTCGTCAGAAATGAATTGATGTTTTGAATTGTAATGTGTTTAGGGTAGATTATTAAGTGGGATTTATAGTATTATAACAACAATCCCTTATCATTTATTCTAGAGTACCATTCTGGATATAGATGGCGTTATGTATTTTATTAATGATATTTCACTTTTTAATAAACAAAAATATATACCTTCTTTACTATCAGATTATGTTAAATCTGGAACAACAATCTTTCCAATTATTAATCATAGCATACACACAATCAAAAGAATTATTCGTTGATCTAACAATCTTGAAAATAAAGATCTTATATTTAAGAATGTAATATACATCCCTAACTTCTATATTAATATTATTTCGAAAACTAAATTGAAAAAAGCTGGTTTATGGTTTATAGGTATAGATTTTATTCTTCATTATAAATCTGTTGATAACAATTCTATTATTATTCAATATACTCGTGCGAACAATCTTTTATTCCTAAAATACAATCTATTTTCATCTTACTCCCTATCCCTTATGAATATCCCAATAAATAGATTAATAATTATATGTTCTTCAATTAATAAAAGGATCAAATAATCTTTTCAACGATCTTGTGATTCTTCAAGATTATGATATAACTCTGTTGAATTATGGTATAAAAGATTTGGATATTTAGGGAAAGAAACATTAGAATATTTGGTTTTTTCTGTAAAAAATATCAGAATAAAGAGAATAACTAGGTTGGAATGCATTGATTGTACCCGTATTTATACAAAACAAATCATTTCACGATTGTTTAGTAAGTATTAATCACTGTGTCCTTTTTACAAAGTTCAATAAAATCTTTTCGATTTTACAAAGGGATACACAGAAGTTTTGTAGCTTTTAGTAATTAAGAAAATATTTAATAAAAAAATATTCATTTTCCCTTTTTATTAAAAATCTCATTTTGAAGTTTATAAAACTATTTAAGGATTTCTTGCTTGGGTACTACAAAAATACGGTTTCTTTATTGTATGTATTAAACAAGACAATAATATCTTTATAATAGGCATTATAAGAGATACCGTATTCGAAAAATGGATAATTTAAAAAGATATAGAATTAAAGTTATCCCTATTTAATATATATAAAGCAAATGGAGAATCAGAACGAATAGAACAAGAAATTATAATGAAACAAATCAAAATATATATTTCTTTAGGATTTTCTAATCATATATAGATAGAAGTTATATAAGCAGCTATTTATTTATATAACATTAATCCTTATAAAATCCACTCTTTCAAATCTCCAAATAAAGTATTGGATATAGTTTTAAGACTATTACCATTATTCTATACTATCAATTATTGATTATTTAATTTGCAATCTCCGATCAAATTAGAATGATATATATCGATATGAATATCGAATTTATTTATTGAATAAAAAAAGAGAACTTAGAATTAATAGAAAATTTTATAAAACTAATCTTAAAATATATATTGGATACCTCATTAAATATATTATAGAATTATTAATCTTTTGTATATAAATTTCAAAGCTCAAAAGGATTATTATTACTTACAACGTCACATTTGATGAAAATTATATATATAAAACTAACACTTTTAATAGGATTATCAATACATTATTAGAACAGGAATTGCAAGAACTCTCTAAAGAACTTGATATTTTAATTTCAATTGATATCGATAACATTCTTTTAGAAGAAGAGTATAATAAGATTACTTCAGATCATGTTATAGCAACTTCCTTGTTTGGTATTATTATATACACTATAAATACATTTATAAATGAGTAGAACTCAGGGGTATATCTGAAAGGTGGAAATATATTTATAAATTGTAGAAGGGTTATATTATCAAAGGATCTACAATCTCTAGTAATCTAAGATTTAGATATTTCATTTCAGGAATGATTAGGTAATTTGCAATTCCCGGATATCAATCGTTCTATTTCAGACAATTCAATAGGTATTGAAGAATCATTTATTATTTCAGAAAATATGGATTATAAGCTTATTGGATTTGTTATTGATGTTCTGTGTGCAAAATACAAAAGTGATTTAGAGTTTCTGTTTACTAATGATTATACAAATTCTTCGATAAGTGAGGATAATATATTTGAAAAGAATCTTATTTCTATATTAAGATTAATTGAAGATGTATCTATAGAAAGTTTGCTTTTTTTAAAATCTTGTATAATAAAGGATATATTATTAGTTTGATTATTTATTTTTAAAAAAAGAATATTTGATTTATTTATTAGAGATGAAGTTGGTTTTTATAAGCAATTATTTAAACAACAAAAAGTTATAAAGATTGAAATTCTATAATCAACTTTTAATTTATTAGAATATCAAATATTCGATTTTGATTTTTCTATTCTCAACACTCTGTTTTCAATCAATCACAATTATCTAATTAGATGGCAAGATCTTCTAAAACAAAAATCAGGGATATTAATAAACTATACATTCATTGGTATAATCATTACAAATCTATCTAATCAAGGCGGTGATAAATTAGAAGATTTCTATAAAATATTTTGATCTAGCTATTTAATTATAGAACAAAAAGAAAACAACAATTTTTATATTATTATTTATAGTATGATTACTATAGTTATTCAAATAAAACCCAATCCTTTTATTACTCTAAATAAAAATCAGCGAAAGATATTATCAAAAGTTTATTTTTCAGATTTATTATCATCATCTAAATACTATCATCAATTTAAAAATCATTTCCTAAGATTTTGATTTAAGTATAAATATGAAATTGAAATCAACAATTTGAAGAAAAAAAAAATCTGGTATAAGATAAATATAGAGGATACTCCAATTGCTTTTATTTTATTATAATGAGTATTTATATACAAATGTAATGAACAAGGTTTTTTATTTAGATATAAAGTAAGACTAATAGTATAAGGGGATCTTTAATCAAAAGATATTATTGAATTTATTTATACTGTAATTCTTGTTGGACAATTATTTAGGATTGTTATGGTATTAATTGCAAAATACAATTTGGAAATCAAATAATTCGATATAGTAAATGTATTTGTTAATATTTATAGAGATCTATTAGATATATCAATAGTTTATTATTTATTAAATAAATTTAAGGAATCAAATAAATATATAATACTTAATTGTACTCTATATAATCTTTGTGATTCTTTAGCGATTTGATTCAAGGATTTCAGTATTATATTGAAAAATCTTGATCTCATTTAATACAAAGAGGAACTCTATCTTTTTATAAATCTAAAACAAACGGTCTTAATTTTATTTTTTGTAGATGATATACAGATTAGCTATTATAAAAAGAATTTAATAACAGTTGATTGTATTATCTCTAGTATTAAGGTTGTCTATAAACTTTGTGATCTAAATGATATAGAATAGTTTTTGGGTATTTATATTATCTATAATCGAAAAGTGGGGAGATTATAATTAATATATAATATATATATTGAAAAGATTATAATAAAGTTTAATTTTAATTAAGGTAATATATGTATTTCATTATTTTTTATAACATTTGTAAAGAATAATAATAAAGCAAATATTATATTTATATAAATATATTAGAAAAAGGTAGAGTTTATATTATATATTATAATCATTATGAGAGTTGATATAATATTCATTGCATTTTAGTTTAATTATTTTCTTATTAATCTATCTCCAAATCATATGAAAATAATTAATTATTATATTCAATACTTTTGGAATACAAGGTATTATATTATTGAATATAATAAAGATCAAATCCCTCAATTTCTATCGTTTTCAGATGTATCCTTTGCAGACAACTCAGAAACTCAATGATTATTATAAGATTACATTATTTCGTTATTTGGAAAACCAATAATCTGAAAAGCTTTGAGATAAAATATAATAACTACTTTTACTATTGAAACTAAATTACTAAATATAAAATATATATCGAAAAAAACCCTTACAATTTTTCGATTCCTTAAGGAAATCAATCTTTTTGTTAAACTACTAATCACCATATTTTATAACAATCAATAAACCATTAGATTAATAATAAGCAAGAATAAAAGGATTATTATTAAACTAAAACATATCAATATTCAGAATATATGGTTAAGATAAGAATATGCAAAAGGAAACTTTTATTTCACTTATCTTCTAACAATTGAAATAATAGTAGATGGATTTATGAAGAATTTATTTCATCAAAAGTTTAATTATTTTATATTATTGTTAAATTTCTAAGATGTTAGAGATAGAATTATTGAGATTATTTAATTAATTTTTCTTTGAGAGTTTTTCTTTTCTTAATGTATTCAATATCAATTTGCAAAATCTCGGTCTTCCTTTTTTTTTCTTTAATAATATTATCAATAAATATTCCTTCGAATATCTCACACTTCTCATCATCATCAGAATCTCAAGGAAAAGAAAATTGATCTTTTGTTTCCTTATCATTTTTATCAACACCTATATCCAAATTGAATTAAATCTTTTTATTTTTTTTATTTTTCGATATAATCTTCCTATATGTCTTATTAAAAACAGATCTAAAAGCTACAAACTTATTAAAAGTTTTTAATTGTTTTGCAATAGATGATAAAAAAGAAGAAGATTTCTGATTCTTAATCAAAAAGAAAAATATAGTTATTAATCGAATTGATTGATTCAATTGAAAAGAAATCCTAAATAATTGTACTAACCGAAAAAAAGCAACATATATTAATAATAAAAGAAATGTATTAGGAATAAAATCCAATAAATCCAATAAATCCAAATCAAGGAATTCATTATTTTCTTTTTATATCACTAACATTATAATCATTACAGTATAAATCGACTTTGTATTAGAAATAGTTTTTTATCAAAATGATTATTAGTTCAATCAAATAATTGATTAAAACTCTCAAGAAATTTATCTAACCTAATAAAACAACGAAGTTCGAATCTGAAAGCTCAATTAACCTTTTTACTAAAAGTTTTAAAAAGATTGGCAATATAGTACAAATATATATGAGATATTTCCAACATTGAGAAAAAAAAGAATCCTTATGTTTAAAGTATTTTCTATAATCTTTATAATAATTAGATAAGAGAGATTGGATATATTCAGTATATAGGATTATATACTAATCACTTCAATCTTTTGTATCCCGAACTCTATTCTTGGGATAATCCTTTCGATTCGATATTTTTGATTCCTTTGATTTAGAATTCGAAATAAAAAAAAGAAAAGAAAGGTGATTTATTTAAAAAAGAATTATTATTTGAGATAACAATCTCTTTTTGAATATCAGAAGCTTATATAAAAGGATTTGTTCGCTTAGTAATAATAATGATAATACAACTTTTCTGATTAATACAACTACAAAAGGATAATAGACTAGCTTTCTTTAGAATATTATTAGATTCAATAAATGTGTTAAAACTAGATGCATTTTTTGAAAAACTTTTGTTATCCTTTTCAAGAAAATGATTTCGAGTAGAAAGGGATATTAATGGAGAATGGAATTTGTAAGGAGAACTCGAAATGTTAATATTAATCTCAGTGAATAAACGAATAAAAAAAGAGAAACAATATCTTATTGTATAAAAAGTATAGGATTAATATAATATGGAGATCGAATTATATCAATTATTTTATATCAATAAAAATAAATCGAAGAAATTTGTAATTGAGATAAAGATATATATCTAATGGTGGAAGAATGATTTATTTAGGAGATTTTTTTTTAATAAGAGGGGGTATGGTGAAAACTTTAATTGAGATTATATAAAATCAGGATTTAAAAAGAATGGGAATCATTCTATTTTTATTATTATAATCAACTAATAAATACTTTAGAAAATTTTAGAGTCTTCAAATATTCTGATTCTAGGTATTTTTATTAGAGAATCATTATATATACAATACACTCAAATCAACTTACAGATTTAGTGCGTTTACAATGTTTCTAATCTATCGAATTATTCCTAACCGTCTACTTATATACATTCCCGAAACATTAGATCATCAACTCGATGATCTATATATATATATATATCAAAAATACAACCATTTAGTTTACTCAATACATTTCCTTATTTTTTATATCATTTTTCATTCCTTTATTTATAAAATTTATATATTTGGTAGGGAAATCATTTATATATATTATATAAGTAGATATATTATTATTTATGGCGTTTGTTATTTAAAAAATTAGAAAACTTTCTTTTGTTCTTAAACAAATCGAGATTATTTCGATCTAAAAAGTGTATTATATAATATTATGTGCTATATATGTGCTCCAATCATCGAGATCAGTCTTTATAATCGATTTCAATTATATTATTACTATATTAGCTACTCTATTTATTATATAGTCTACTAAAATAATAATCTTTTCCAAATAAGCGTTTATATCGTCTATTTTGGATATATATAGAGGATACTGATTATTACAATCAATCCTCAAATTAATCTAATCTATTAATCCTTTATCCTATTATCTCTCTATCAAAGGTGACCACTGACGTAGCTATCCTCCGTGATATCAATTAAATTCATTTCTTCAAATCTTATATTTTTTCTTTTTTTATTGTAATGATTCAAAAACTTATACAACTTTATAACTTTCGATTTTATATTTATATTTTCAATCTAATTGAATACTATAGTACCATTACTATCGAAATTGCGGGGTTCTAATCCTAGGAAACCCTTTGTTCATAATATTAGAATCCGAAAACGAATAAATAAAAAAGCTGGGAGTAAATTGAATTTGTAATAAATATCAAATAACTATCTAACTCGAAATTCACAACAATTAATATGCGAATTTCAATTATGAATAATATTACTACTCTTGTTGAAGATAACAATAATATTATTGATATCGAAAATCTCGAAGATATAATAATAAAGATTCCTCAAAAGTTTAGCTAAAAGGATTGAGCTAATAGAAATAATGCTATAGAGTAAAATGGGAAAAGGAATAGTTTTTTGGATAAAGAATTCGAATTCGAAAATAAGGTTGATATTATATTTGATTTTGAAAAATCTGTTAAGAATATAGAGCTCCAGAAAAAAGGATCTGAACAAACTAAAAGGAATTTAAAGAACAAAATGGATTAGATGTTTAAAGCAATTCAAGAGTATAATCGTTATTTCTCCATTCCAATAAACAAAGTGGAAAAATACTTCAAATAACAATTCGTAGTATTCAAAGGTATAACAATAAAAGCATCCAATAGCTGAAATATCTTTCAATTAAAAGCAAAGAATAACAAATATATATCTTCTAGTATTCAAAATAACTAATGAAAAGATAATATTAAAAGATTTCAAGGTTTGGTAGAAATTAGTCAAGCTTTGAATAAGATTTGGAAAAACATTTCAGCTGATACAAAACAAACTATAAAGCTTTAGGGAACCCTCAGATTCATTGTAATATACTTATTAAAGCTAAAACGCGGAGCAGATCTTTCGCAATAGAAATCTTATAATAATATAAACTAAAAAATGAAAAAAAGAATACAAAATGATTTAATAATTTTATTCGAAAATATTATAAGTTATCTATATTGAAAACTATATTTTCAAACTAACTTCCAAAACAGGCAGAACAAATGAAGCAGAACGATTTATTGGTTATAGCCTTTGTTAATAATCGAAAAGGATATTATAATCCTTCTATTGAAAGTCTCATCCTCAAATCCAAAAAAAACCATAAGTTTTATAATAATTTATAAAAGTTGGATCTAGGGATAATAAGATTTTAAAAAGAATATAAAGTAATTGATGAAAAAAAAGAATTAGAATAATTAATTAAACAAACTCGAATAGAAAAAATACAGAAAAGCAAAGAGATTGATATGGTTGAAGATAAGGTAAGGGAGAATATAATTGATAAAGGAAGTTATAATATAGTTGTTGAAGATTGTAAAAATAATAGTAATTCTAATAAGATAGTTACATCGATTATTATCATATCAATTATAAGCTTTATTACAATCTATATAAAGCTGGAGAATCTATGTATAATGATCTCTTAAAAGCTTTTGAAGTTCTATAATATTGTATATAGAGAAGAGAGATTGTAATTATCAAAAAAGAAATCAGAATAACAAAAGGCTTTATTTTATTATAATATTGAGTTATAATGTTTTAGTAATAAAGCTAAAGTAATATATAAAGATATTAAAAATAGATATAATAAAAGAAAAATAGAAAATAGAAATATTTTAATAAAGATTTAAAAAGCATTATTTATTAAACAAATCGTTTTCGTTAAATTTAATAATAATGAGAAAAAGATTGTTAAGGTTTTAAACAATACAGAAGAAATTGTAGATGAATGGATTGAGATAGGGATAAATTTGAATAATAAAAGTAAAGATATAAGCAAACTGATAGGAATGAATATAGATACAACTTCAGAACCAGAAGAAGGCAATAACAATAATGATCTATTTGTAAAAATCTAATAATATATAATAATGAAAATAGACTTATATCTTTTATTAGAATATACGAATCATATATCTAAATGAATAATATCTTAATATGATTATTTGTATATCTTAATTTATATTTTTTCAAAAATATTTCTAATGCTTTATTAAAAAAAAACCTTACTCCTTTAAATAATAATTCCAATATCCTTAATGTCGAGAAGCTATTATGATACAATTTATAGTCTTCGTAATAATTCTTCTTTTTATATATCAAAATAAATCTATTAGGAAATTCCTCAAAAATTAATAAAACATCTAACTTATTGAAATAAGAGAATATTTTTTGAAATTATCCTAAAATCTTGAAATTAATTTAGAATTAAATTTATTTTATAAATAATTTTATCAAAAACTAATAAGATATTCAACTTTTTGAAATAAAAATAGATTTCTTGAAATTATCTTGAGGTTTTGAAATTAATTCAGAATTGAATTTATTGGAAAAGGAATTTGTATAAAGAAAAGGGGAACAAGAGGGAGGGGGGGTTTGAGAAAGTATTTGAATTAATCTCAAGTAATTTTGGTAAAAATATTTTGTATAAAATTGAATTTAAAATTTGATTGATATTATTTTGAAATGTTTTCTTTTAATATAAGGTTTATATAATTTGAATATTTTAAGAAAATAAATATATCTATATATTTTATGGATTTCAAAAAAGAATTATATTTTTTATTATTAGATTTAAGGTAATTAGGATAAATATATTTCTATTATATATTTTAAACAAAAAATGAAAAATCATGAATATTTAAATGTTTTTTTTATTAAAAGAATTATTATTATTTCATTTCACAATTACGAATATAGTACATCTTATTTAAGATAGATTTAAATATAGTTTTTGAATTTATTTTTAGATAATCTTAAATATAATGAGTTTATCTCAATATATTTGAGATTATCTCATTATTACTTTTTGAATTAAGATTATAACTGCAGATTTCCGTGCAGATTTCAAGTTTTTCAATAGTTATAGATTATTATTTTCTTATTTAGATCGATATATATTATTATTAGCTATTATATATCAAGTTGTATAAATAAACATTATATTAATAAATACACAAACCAAACTTTAAAATCATTAGTAGAAACGCTTAGGGGTTAAAACTATCTATAATATTATCGATTCTTGAGAACACTATTATTATATCAAATAATAACTTATTATTTCAAAGCTTATACTTCCTTTTCTCGGTTCAAACGTGTGACGTAGACTTTTCTGATTTTTCTTTTTGCCTTTTTCTTCTTTTTTATTTTCCTTTTTATCTTTTTCTCTTTTGTCTTTTATTTATTTGCTTCAATTATTTTTGATATCAAATCCAAAAGCCTATACTTATATTCCTTGATATTTAGTAATGTAGACGAAGGAAGACACAATATATCCTCCTCAAAGATTCAACCAAAAAGATGTTTATAGGACAACCCTTTATAAATCAATGTAAATAAAAATTTTAAATTATTTAAACCTTAAACGTTTATTGTTTGATCGATTTGATGTAAAGTGGTAGATATGTTCAAATTATTTGTAGGTGCTTGTAATAATAGTAGTGGTGTATTACTAAAATCATTTTCTTTTTTGATAGATAAGAGTATATCTTTGTACGAGTGGATAGATTGATAAGAATATCTTTTGATCGAATTCGAATTGAAAATTAGTTTAGAATCTTTATAATAAATATCATTCTGAAAATCCTTGAAATGAGGATTATAAATAACAGTAATCGAAGATCTTTTGGAAGATTTCAATAATATAAGCAGATATGATTTCTGGGAAGATTGATTTATTATTAGTTATTGTTGTAATATCGGAAATAATAAAGATCGTGATTAACAAATGAAATAGAATCTTACTTGTAATCGACACCAAACATTGTATTCAGGAATGCTAAAATCATTTTCTTTAAATATCTTTTATCAATTCAGATTTTTAGAATATAGATTTCTTTTGCTTCCAAATTTCAAAACAAGTAATTCGATTTGGTATAATATTTGTTTATCCTTATTGATTTATTACAATTAGTATTTTACTTAAATTCGTTTAATGCTGTACTAATCATTATGCAAAGCCTATTGTTGTTGTAATGAAAAAGAAAGGTATGGAGTAGATATAAGATAGAAATGCTTTCCCCGTACTACTTTTATAGGGTATGTGCAAACCCAACCTTATACTAGTAGCCTTACAATAAGGCTGATCAAACATTTTAGGAATTCTTAATCTCCCTAGCAACACTTTCTTACTACCCATAATATCTACTATCCAATTTTTTTTTAATCTTGAAAATTTCGATTTTCAAACCCTTATATCTTCTTTCCAATTATCACAAAATTATATTTATCTTTCCCTTCCAAATCATTAATATACTTCTAAATTCATATCTCTATAATATTACTTTAAATTTCAATATAATGATTATTCTATCTCAAACCATATATATACAACTCTTAATCAAAATTATTGCTTCTCCAAATAATCCAGATTATCAAAAACAAGAAATCTTATTGAAAGAATTTACAAAGATTAAAGAACTTTTTTTAAGATTTATACTTGTGATCTATCAAAGCCAAAATCTTTTAAGAAAGATAGCGATAATTCTAATTCCTTATTAAAGATTGAAGACGAAAACAATAAATATATTACAAATAAAACATATAAAAACATTTGGATTAAAATCCCTTATTCTATTTTCAGTTTTATATATTTATTATTTTTGACTAATATATCCAACTTCAAAATACCTGAAAAGTATACAAATGCTACAAGTCTTTTTATTTTAGTTCTAATACGAAAAAAGTAAGTACAATACTCCAAATATTATCAAAATCAATTACGATTTTTATAATAGGAAAAAGGATTATTAGTTTAATTTGATTAAGAAAAAAAGAAATGTAAATAGAAGGATTTTCAAATAATATTTAGTATTAATCTTTTAGAATATAATATTACAATACAATAATATCTTAAATTAAAGCTTTGTCAACAATTCAAAAATAATAAAGATGCTTTTATTAAATATAGAATTTTGATTCTATTTGATAACGAAAAAAGGAAGCTAAGTTATACAAATCCGAGTAATAATTTCAAGTGGTTAATAGTATATATAGAAAATTAGAATAAGTTCTTTATACTTTTGATATTGGAAAAACCAATATCTCAATTAGTATTAATACAAATTGATTCTTTGATTGAAATTTATATTAATTATTAAATTGCTAAATATATATATATAATTAAAGATTCTTTAAATTAATATTTGCTTAGATTTGATAATAATAGAATATCGGTTAAGATAAAGAAAATTTAATAAAACATTATAGGAAGTATAATCAATCAAATTGAAATATTAATAAAAGGAATAAGTTTTGATAAAGATTCATTTTATAATAAGGAGAATAATAATCTAAATGGTATAGTAAAGAGAGATAATAAAATAAGTTTTTCAGAAAATAAAGATAATTATAAAGATAATTTAAATCTTGATTATTTTGATGAGATTATTATAGATAATAAAAGGGAAAGGATAAAAAAGAACAATGTATTTGATAATAGAAAGCAAAACTATTCGAAAAAAAGTTTAAATTCTAATAGAAATATTGTTCTAATAAATTATATTTATTTATAATTCTAATAATATATTTGCTTATTGGCTGATATTTTGAATTAGATGTAATTTTTGAAAACTTCTAATTGTATTATTATAATAGAATCAGAAATAGAATAATATATTTTACAAATTTCTTTTTCAAATTCTATAAAATCAAGACTAGGTTTTGATATTCAAAGAAATTGTTTACTAAGTTTAAAAGAAATAGTATCATTAAGTTTTCTATGGGATACACAAATAATTTCTATAAAACCTTTATATAATTCAATATTATAGAAAGTAATGGCGAAATTGAAGAAAAGTAGTATAGTATTAAATAAGGATGATGATAATAATAATAAGGATGAGGATAAATGTGAATAGGATATTAATATAGAAGATAAATAAAGAGAAAAAAAGGAAACAAATATATAGGGATATTTGTTGTATTGATTGAATAAGATAATGTAGAAGTTATTAGATTTTAATAATCAAATAAGGGAATATTTTATATATAATAAGTAATCAATAAAATAATATCAAGCAATTTAAAAATATTGAATAAACTTTATAGAATATATAATGATTTATAAAAAATATAAATTATAGGATTAAAGGTAATGTAATTTTATTTATTTATTTTGAAAAAGAGGGAATACTATTTATTATATATATATCCTCATTCTACTTTTATATAATAATATATAAATAGAATAAAATATGATTTGATATTATATATGATTTGTATAATAAAATAAAAAGTGTAGTCAATAGAACAAATTCATTTGATTAATTTGGAATATAATGATTTTGAAATCTTAAGATCATCTCAAATCAGAATAGATTTAAATAATTAAGGATATCTTGATAACAATTCAATTATCTCTTTGATCTGTGTCATTTGCTTTTTGTATTCTTCAATATCATTATATCCAATCTTTTTCAAATTGTTTTCTTTGTTTTCATACTAGATGGACTCTCCTTTGCAATAAATAACTATATCTTGAACTACAATTCTGTATTCGAAAGGATCAATCTTAACAATCTTAAATTCAATTTGTTTTATATCATTACAAACTGTAAAAAGATTGCCTTGTTGTATAGATTTGTAGATTTTGTGAATGATTTCAAATTAATTCAAATAATTTTAAATTAATTTAGATAATTCCAAATTAATTGAAATAATCTCAAATTAATTGAAATAATCTTAATTAATTTAGATAATTTTAAGGAAATCTATATCTCATTTTTTTATATTTCGAAAAACTAATTATTGTGAGATCATTTCAATATATAGTTTATATAAAGACAACAAATTTGGAATATAATAGAAAAGAATTAATCATTTAAATTAAAGAATAGTAATCTATTATATAAAAAATAAAGTTATAAAAAGCTTTTATAGATTTCTTTTAAGGACAGGGGATCTTGAGAGGACCAAATACGAAACGAGATTTGATCTATCAGATGGAGCAAATGAATAACTAATTTGAAAACAAAACTTTGGTGACTAAATCATTACAATATAAATATTTTTTAGCAATATATATTTCTGAATTTTAGGAATCTCATATTACTATATCCTCAAATCCACCAAACTATCCATTATCTTCTTTTTCTTTCTCTTTTTCTATTTCCTTTTTTAATTCTTCATTAAACATTCTTTTTCGATCTGAATTATTGATATAATCATTTATTTCATTATAATATTGATATATATTCTCATCATTATTATCATTATCACTTTTATTATAATGAATCTCATTGTTTTCTTTATCTTCTTTCTTATTACTTTCTCTTATTTCCATTCTTTTTTTTTCTACAATACTTTCATTTATTTCTACTTTCCACTCGCCTTTCTCTTCGAAATTTTCTTTCTTTTTTATTTTAGGGGTGAGAAATTGGTGATCTTTCTGAGATCTAAACATTAGGATTTTGCTTAAAGCTTTATCTTGTGAATCTAATATCATTAGCATTTTGAAATAAATACAAAAAAAAGAAAAAGTTTACCTCAAAGTTTTTCCTTTATTTATAAATTAGCAAATCTATTCGAACATTTTAATACAAATTCAGCTATAAAAATTAGATATATCAATTCTAATATTAATATATCTTTATTATTTTTACTTTCGAAATATATTAAATCCTTTAAAATAAGTATCTCTTCTATTCTCTATAAAACTCAACTCATTAAATATAGTCATTATTCTTTACAAACAACTACTTACTCTAAAGCTCTATAATATTTATACCAAGAATTAATCTCTTATAAAATAGTTGAATTACTTAAAACTCTTTAAATATCTAAATCAAATTGATTCAATTATAGCCCTTCAGCATATATAATCTGATATTATCAAATAGAAAGATTATACTCATCCTTCAATTCCAATATATCAAAACTTAACATATCAAGCAATAATAGTTTATTGATATCTATAGAAAACTGGTTAATTAGATTATTAATTTTCCCTATACAACGCTTTAATGAAGGAATAACGTTCTATAGCTTTTTGTAATATTTGCTAGACTTTTTCGTACCGCGAAGATTACTATAATATCTGATACTCTGATATGTATACACTCGATAAGCCATCTCTTTTTAATAGATTTCAACTTCAAACTCAATACATTCCCAAAGAAATGCTGTTGAGTGTGTACGATATAACTTTGTATCAATCCTTCAATCTTCCCGAATGAAAAGTGTTGAGGATAGTTAGTTATTAGTTTTTTTAATAGCATCATCTTTCATCTCCTAAAGTGTACGAAACCTAATAGAATACTATCTTTTGAATTTAACAGGATTAGGTTTTGATTTATAATTACTTTTTGCAATTACTTGTTTTATATAAATATCTTCACCTTTTTAAAATATTTAATCATAATCGAATATTATTTCGTTTTTATAACATATCTACTTCCAAAAATATTAATGAAATACTAACTCGAATCTTTTTATAGAAATATCAGCTTTCTTTTCTTTAATTCAATCAGTTTGTATTAATACTAACTTCCCCAAAGCTTCAAAAACATCACCTTCAGAATAATCTATTTTATTTATCTCAACTAAACTAGGAATAGCTTTCTACATTTCAATTTTATAATATATTTAATCTTCCATAGCTTTTTTATACTTTCTCTCCAAAGTAAACTCCAATTTCGAACACTGAATACAATTATACCAAAAGGAATATTCTGTAACAAGACTTTCGCAATATTTTGCAATTGAACACCGGCAATAGATTATTATAAAGGATTTTCTAGATCAATCTTTCTTAGTATACTCTCCACATAACAAAGCAATCAATTCAATTCGAAAAGGATTATATTCTATTTGATAAATGATTATATATATATAAACATAAAAAACATTCATAGCAATTCTCATTTATTTAATTGTATTAGAATATATTCGTTAAAGCTACAGTCCCAATTTGCAATCGATATTATAATGAAGAAGCTTGTGAATATTATCTAAAAGCTCATTTATAATTGATGTTAATAGATTATACATAACATTGAACTACTCACCTCAATATAAGTTCTTCAATTAAAAATAGATCTCATACTTATAAACAAAGTTTATAAAATCAGTTTGATCTTAACCTTTATATTTCCTTAAACTATATATCATCAATTTAACAATAGTAAAATAATAAGAACATCTGTTATTTCTTTTAATTGTTAAATCAAAAGGATTAGGGTCATTATCTAAAAAGTCTTTAATAAAGATATCGCTTATAGATTATTATTGTAAAGTTTTCTTTATTTCTTCTGCATATAACAATTGTTTAAATTGGAAGTTTTTATTAGTATCTACTCTTCAAGACTTATTTGATCCCCAATCATTGCTTTCCCGAAAAAAACAATAAGGATACATCTCGGATAAAAGTTTTCGTATAGGCAACTCAACAGAAGCCAATTTAGCTTTCTCGATAACGATTTCTTAAGAGATTCAACAAACTTCAAGCCAATTATAATAAACAATAATAAAGGTTCTCTTAAGATTCATTATATAGATTTTGAATTTCGATTGAAAAGTATTTTGAAAACCTATTACAAAATTCTTTTTCACAAGTCAATCTTCTATTGAAATATTATAAAAGAATTCCAATATATTGAAATCAAAAGCAATACGAGGATTAATGGAATCTAGATATATATTAATTGAAACAGAGATACTGCTTAGATTTTCTATATACTTCCGGAAAAAAATCTCTAGGAAATCAACCTTAATATTTTTGATTCTATACACTGATAAAATTCAAAATCAAATTTTGCTATATTAACTTTGAAATAAATATTAATAAAATATCTTTATTTTTTGAATAAATAAATATCAGACTTATATAGCGATATATATATAATATTAAATTTTATTATTTTCTTAGTATACGATCTCTCATGTCTATACCCATACTGTTTCTTATTAATCAAAGTTTTTATAGTTGTTTTATAAATCTTCTTTCAATTCTCTTTTTTCTTAAGGTTTAAATAAATATTATTTGATTTTCAATAAGATATGTTATATAAGCCAATATTAACTAACTTCTCAACTACTACATTATATATAGCTCATTCATTATCGGTATTGTTATCCAGTGGTTGGAAATTGTGCTTATCGTCTTTAGAATCATTTCCATGCTTATAATTAGGGTTTTGAGGTATCTTCCCTTGTGATTTTCAATGTTTGTGTTGTCGAGTGTTGAATTTATCTTTCAGAAAGTGTTTTCTCTTTTTTTGTTTATTATTTAGTATCTCATCAGATTTAAATATTTTATAAGTATTTTTGTCACATTCAATTTTTCTTATACCATTGTTATTCTTAAAAATAATTCTGGGGTTAATTTTTAATATTTTGTATAATAATATCTATAAATAGCAAAACAATAAAATCAGAACTTAAATCCAAACTGTACTTTAATATCAATCTCTTTATAATATTGAATTTTTTTTAAATCAATTATATACTTCAGTTTTTGACTTTCAAGGATCTTTTGAAAAGTATAATATCAATGATTGCTTTTTTGAATTTGAAACAAAGAAACATTTTGATATCTTGATTGATAAATCTTGATCCTTTTTTGGAATAGGTTTTGAAGATAGTTTAAGATTCAGTTTGTGGATTTCAAGATTATTATATATATTAGGTTTAGATCCTTTGGAATGTGGAGGTAGTTTTGGTTCGGGATTTAATTGATTCGATTCTTTTTGAATGAAGTGTTGTTGATTGTTAGATATACAATTGAATTTCGAAGTAGGCGAAGAAAAGTTTAGTATTCGCTGATCAATAGAAGGAGATTTAGATTTCAAAAGGTTTGAAATAAAGCTTGAAGACTGTTGATCAATAAAAGAAAGTTTGGATTTTGAAAAATTCGATATAAAGCTTAAAGGATATTATTCAATGGAAGGCTTGATTGTGAATATAATAAGGAAAGGATTTATAATATTGTAATTGATTAAGATTCTTGATGAATTAGATTTATTAGACTATATAGAAATAGCAATATTCGAAGAAGGAAATGGGTTTCTAAATAATCTTTGTAATATTTTGATGATTTTTGGATTTGCAAGTCTATCTCGAAGTGTATAGTATCTTATACAATATGCTAATTGAGTTCTCAGATATGAGATATTTCTTAATAATATTTTCTTTGTTCCGCTAATATCTAGAATAACTTTCATCAATTTTTTGAATAGATTTTGATATAAATTTTGTATAAATTTTGCTTTCACTAATTCTAATTCAAAGTATATCAAAAGAAAAGAATGTACTTCAAACAATATAGCGTTTTTGCACTCTTTAGTATATATAAATTGTTTATAAATATTAAGATTTAAAGATAAATTGATTAAATAGATTAAATAGATTTATAAAGAAAAAAGATATTCTTAATAATATTCCAATAATTTTGATTTCGATATACTTTTTATAATAATGTATTGAATAATAAATATTTACTACTTATATAATTTATATCATATGATTTATATACTAAAAATATTTTATTTTTTATTATATTACAATATTGAATATATATTCTTTAAAGATTTTGAATAATAATATCAAAACTATATTATCATGGGGCAAGCAGATAGGATTAGATAAAAATATAATTTAGTTAATTTTGCTATTTTTTAATAAAATTATAATAGGTATAGAGTGTAAATTAAAATGTAATTCGAAGAGTTATAATATAGAATCTTCTGAATTGAAAATATATAAAGTTTTCACATTTGAGTTAGATTGATTGGGCTTAGCTTGGATGATATAATTCTACATTGTGATATATATCTAGTTATACAACTATTAGATTAGGTAATATCATCTTAACTTTTTATAATATAATATATTATATAAGATTATCTTATACATTTCGAGATTATCTTGGAATATCTGAGTTTAATTTTAGTTTTGAATTAATCTCATTTCTCTTGAGTTTATTTCAAAATACTCTATTTTCGGTTTTGTTGTATATCTACAAAAATGAAAAGTTCGAAATATAATAGTTGTGCTTAGTAATGCTTAGTAACAAAAGCCCAAAAACTATTAAGCCGATTATTTTACAAGATTTAGACCTAGTTAGGTCACGACATTACATAAGGACAAGGCCTAAGTAGGCTGTAAGGAATTTGCATGGGGTGAGTATCTTACAATACTTATTGTTTCTTGGAGGTTCGTGCCTCTATCATAATTCTTAGGATGCAAAAGTTAAAGCGAAAGAATAACGGCGTACCAAGGAGTACAACGATTCGAAAAAGGTAGGGAGTTGTTCTGCAAAGAAAACGAACAGAAATCTGAGTGATTAACACTTTACACAATAAGGGGTTGTTTGGATATACAAATCCACTCCGAATTCGTTGAATAATTCACTCTTCACTGTTATCACAAATTCCGTGGTGGCAGTAATCCGTTTTAAAAAGAGTGGATTGTAAATCCACGCTTTTGTTGTTTGGATATAAAATCCACTCCGAATTCATCAAATAGGTTTAAAATTGAAGTTTTCAGAACTTTCCAAAATAGATATCAAAGTGGATTCTTAATTTGAAAAGTTTTTTTTCAATCCGAAAAAGGATTGAATAATTTTACTTGCTTTTCTTCAATTTTATATGATTTTGTTAAAATATTGAAAATGAAATTGAAGATATACTATTATAAAGCGATAGTATTATGACTAATGAAATGGCTAGGGAGGATTTTGAGGGATAGATGCCTTAAATTCTAGGCACTTTAGTTGAAATTCCCTTAAATTCCAGGTATTCTAATTGAAAGTAAGAATAGCTTCAACTTTTCATTTTCCTTATAGACTTTGAAGCCTATAAAAGCCTATAAAAGCACGGATTATTTAATGAATTAAAGCGAGGACTACTTTTTCTGATTCTTGTTTTCAATCCACACTTTCATTTTCTTATACAAATTCATTAGAAAACGCGGATTGTTTAGTGTCATTTTGAGAGTAATCCATCTCCTCCCTACTGCAAAATACGCTAAATACGCTAAATTCATTGAAGAGCGGATTATTTGATGGAATCCGCGTTTTGATATCCAAACATCAATTCAGAATCCGCTCTGAAAAAGCGCGGATTATTCGACGGATTCGGAGCGGATTTGTACATCCAAACGACCCCTAAGGTACAAAAAGCATTAGCTTTGGCTTTATAAATAAAATAATACTAAGCTGATAAGGCTAAGGATTGAGTGTGGGGTCTCACAAACATTTAAGTATCATAAAAAGAAGCCAAATATAGCTTTTTGTAGAAAACATTGATTCACCATTTCTGACAAGAGATTCAAAGAGTGGAATCAGGAAAATTGTGTTGTATAGAACCGCTGTATCTTAAGAAAGCCCATGGCATTCCGGAGATTCATTGGTTAGCTCAGCCTTGCATTTGGATGAGAAGGCTAGATGCTCGAGCTATTATAAAACAACGCCTAAACCTGCCAAATATAGTAATTACAAATATTTAGAATAAGGTTCTACTTTGAGTCACAGGAACAAATATCATGTGATAAAGAAGTCGATTCGACTTATCGACGCGATCAAGGTATAAAGATCTATATAAGAGAATGGGTTTCATTACAATATAGAGCTTCGTGCTCAAGACAATTATTAGTTTTATATTATAATTACGAGAATTGCAACCAGTTACAACCTTATTGAATTCCTACTTGAAGTTTAGTCTAAACCACCTCGAGAGATCTCTAGCCACTTCCACGTGACCTTGGAGGCAGCTCCCGTAACACTTAATTAATTCTCGAGATACCAGAGATTCTCCTAAGCCTCTTTGGAGACTATCAACAAACATCCGTTGTTAGTTTCACATTTGGCAAAGCGGCCCAGACTTCAGCTGACCGACCCCAGGAAATGAATGGCCCGTCCCGCGTTAGCTTAAGATCACCCCACACTTATAGGACGAATCGGATCTCCAATCAGATCACTATTTTACAAGCTTTTATCAACTACATTTATCGAATTGGTATAACATGGTTTATTAGCGAGTAGATCCTATCCAAACAGATCACTTCAAACCCCCACCAAAATTAATGCTTTTACAATATTCTACTATAGAAATATTTAAAATATTAGTATTCAATACTAGCAATATTAAGTATTGTTGAAAATGGCCTTTCCAACCTTCTTTATTATAAAATGGTGGTCCACATATAGCGATAACTTGATCAATCTCTCTTCTAACAAAGAGCATGTTTGCAATCTTAATCTCCATGCATATAAAGATGGAGCGAAGTAGACGACAAGTAACTAAGCTCGCCGCCGATTTGACTTCCCGTTTCGATCGGGTCTTTCTATATTGATGGTGTTGGGTACACACACATAGTTGTAAAGCAGGTTTTGAATGCAAATCCAAATTCAAATTGAGGACACAACATATCGCTGGGCGAATAAGTCCGCAAGGGTGACATACTTCAGCGACTAATTGTTGATCGTGCACTAAAGTCAGTTATTCAGTAATGGTGAGTTGTAAATTATTGTATAGTAGGTTTTATCTTGACATAATAGCATAATTATTGTAAAGCATGGTTTATACACTATTTGAGCTATGTCAAGTTAACGTTACGCTATACATGATGACAGACTGAAGTGCATTATGGAAAGCATATACATAACTTAAATCTCCTCAAAGATATGTTGTATTTACGGAGATTAAGGTTAAGCAATAATTATTTTTCCAAATCACTTGAATTCTATCTTGAAGTACGGAAAGTAAGAACTTACTTACAAAGTTAAAAGAAACTCAGTATCTGCATTTGAGCTTTAGGGGATTTATTTATTCAATACTTCCTGTGGTCACACCAGCCACGCTCGCCGAAACCTTCTCTACCCAATTTGCAGAACTCCGCAGAGATATCCAGTCCATCACTGGAAAACTTGCTCCTTGAGAAATGTCTTTTTCCGATACCATCACCTGGGTCACCCGCCAGGTAAAAACTCTGATTTCTATCCAAAGAACTCCTGCCGCTGCCGGACCCTCCCAGCCTTACCAGGATCCACCTACCTCGTACGCCAATGCCTTGGCACAACAATTTGGAGTTGACCTACCCGCCTATGACGGGGAAGACCAACTCTCGTGGACCCCCGACTCACTTGCTGCCGCCCTCGCTAACCTCTTGCCCTCTTCGATGACCCGACCAATGTCTGGCATCGAAACTGAATGTTCTCACCCCGCTTTGCTCGCTGGTGCCCTTAACCGCCCTCTCGCCCAAGATTGGGATGCCTCCATCTACGAGGTTCAACTCCTAGTCAACAAAGACCGCACCATGCTTTCTCTTCTGGGTCTAACCGCCCCTGCTGCCTCCGCTCCAACCACGTACTCGGAATTCCGCATTACTGAAATTCCTGAATTCTCTGAGTATGAAAAATACTTCACTTGGAGATTTTCTTTCCTCCGCTTTGCTGAGTCTACTCGTGTGGCCCAACACGACGTGGGCATTGCCCTCAACAAAGTCTTCACTCGCTTCAATGGTTCTGTCGCCGAAATTACCGATCACTTCAAAATTGATATTTGGGCTGACCTCCCTTGGGATGCTGCTGTCTCTGCTCTCGTTGCTGCTCTTGATGAGAAATTTCTCTCTGTTGGCTTGTTGGATGAATGCGAAAAGAAGTTTTACGCCCTTCGCCACTCTGCCTTGCTCAATGGTAAGCCATATACCACTGAGTACCAAAAACGACTCTTCTCCCTCCGTGAGGCCGCCGCGGTTAAAGGCATCACGGAGCTCAATGATGACGCTGCCAAAATCGACTTTATGCGCCGCCTCCCTGCCAATATCCGTGCCCAATTTGCGATCCACCACAAACGACCAACGGAACTCTCATTGCCTGCTCTCTACAATGAGTATCAAACTTTCTGCCATGCCCTCGAACTTGAGGGAAGACTATACCCGGTTGCAAAGCCAAAAACTGCCTCTGCCCCAGCGCCTGCTGCGGCCTCGACTTCTGCCTCTGCTTCTGTGCCTGCTGTTGCTGCTTCATCATCCCTTGCTGATCGTAATACTATTACGGTCCGATTCTGTGGTTTGAAGTGTAACTACGAATCACCTGCCCCTGCTGTCCCCCACGAGTTTCGTGGACCCCTTTACGCTCGCCCTGGTAACACTCCGGACCAACAACTCCAGAGTGAAGCTCGCCGTGCTGCTTGTCAAGCAGCTGACATTTGCGAATCTTGCCGCCGCCCCCGCTCCGCCCATACGGGCAAAATGATCTTCCGTCCTGTTGGCATCGCACGCCAATAAGGAAGCCGCGCTCCCTTTTCGGGAAAACTGAGTGTTGGTAAATTCTCCCCTCCTGCTTCTCTCCTTTCAACCAACTGGAGAAAACCACTGCCCGTCACGGGTAACACCGCGACACCCTCTGTTCAGACATTGCCCCCTTCTACTAGTACTCCCGTGCAAACAGAAGAGTACCCTGCCTAGTCTGCGTAGAAAACCCAGTGGATAGGACCCCACCCACTGGGTAATGATCCCAATGGGTGGGTAATACACCTCATTGGGTACCCAATGGGTGGGTAGGATTTCTAAAAATCTATCCCATTATCTATGAGTAACCCAAAATACTATGGGTTACCTATAATCCAATAGGTAATAAATAACCCAATGGGTAATGGATAACCCAATGAGTAATGAATAACCCAATAGATAATAAATAATTTAGTAAATAATGGATAGTAATTAGTATCATAAAATATATTATTTAAGATTAATAAAAAGATTAATAGAATATTCATCAATTCTCAATTTAGAAAACTATTTATATCTATTAAATACATTATAAAACCTTCTTTGACTTCTCTCTCTATTGAATCTATCAATTATAATTTCATTATCTTTAACTCATTACTTTTTCGAATTATAGCTTAATAAATCAAATTATATAACTTAATCTTCTATAATAATCTATAAATCATTATAAATTATTGGATCTTTGTTTTCCAATCTTTTATTTATTTAATTTGATATATCTTACTCGATTTTGTAATCAATTTGAGAAAGATATTATAATATTCTGATTAATAATATATTTCTTTATAATTAACAATATTTTCGAAATTCTTTTTGTATTATATATATAGTATTTGTATTTGATTCTTTGTTGCTAATATAATTCTTTTGATTTCAATTATTAAGTTGTTTGATCTTAAAATCAATCTCGTTTTATAAATTCGTAATTTCGGCTTCGATTTCCTTTTCAATTAAAGTTATAGATTTTTCAATAATTTGTATAATATCCTAGAATATATAATAGCCTTTATTTCTATTTAGAATCTTCTTTTATAATTTCTATTGGTAATGAAAAAGGAAAATACTATTACAAATAGTTTCTAAAATAAATTATTCATATTAATATAAACATAAATCCCAAATATAATTAAATATTTATTCTACACCAACCCTTGCTATTGAAATACAAAGGAAATCCCTAGCCATTCTAACTAAACCTGAATAATTATATTTTTTTACTTTCCAATAAAAAAGAATAATTATATCAAAAAAAGCTAATAGACTATTAGAAATATAATTAATAAAAAGATTAATAAAAAGATTTATAAGAATATAATCAAGAATCTACTTTATTTATAACAATTTATTGAGATCTGTATTATCCAAAAGTATCCTAACAAAATTGTTCCAAAACAATTGCTAGATTATTCTTATTTGAATTTTGTAAAGCTTGAAGTTTAATAATTCTAGATAACGAATATTATTAATATTCGGTTTTCCAAAGTCGATGAAATTATACTTCGAATTCAATTTGTTAATTTCTATTTTGATAATTCAATTAATAAGAATTTGGATTGAAAACAATTGTTTTCGAAGCTGGATATAGCAAAGCTTTCATTATATAAATATTATTAAGATCATTATATATATTATTATAATATTTATCCAATTTTTTCTTTACTTCATTAATAGCCTCTATTAGTTTTTCAACCCATAAATATTTCGTCTTTTTTTTAGTCAAACGACAACGACTTTCAATTAGATGCTTATATAAATTATTGTAAATACCTAATATATATAACAAAGTGATTCCTTTTATTCTATCTACATATATAATATAGAAATTGAATAAACGAACAAGATCAATAAAATATCCAATTTGCTTTCATTCTGTTTCTAATAAAGAAAATATTCTTGCATCAGAATAATCCTGGCAATATTTATCGATTGCATTTCGAAAACGTATTACACATATCAATATATGACAAATCGAATTCTATCGAGTTGAAACATTTATTAAAAGATTAATTGGCTTTTTTAGCTCCATCTAATTATTTCTAATAAATTCTTATTGAATATTTAGAAACCTTAATCGTCGTTGTATACTAGAATTCGAAAGTATAATTAGTTTTCGAATCTAAATAAGGATTAATAAAAAGATTAATAGATAAATCGAACTATTTACCTTTACAAGAATAAAAGGAATAATATTATTTTCAAATAAACCAATTCTTTTTAGATCGCTTATTTCTACATCATTATTTCAATCTTGAATAAACGTTTCATTAGTTGAAGTTAAACGAATTAATTCAAAAAATGCTTTTAAAACAAATTAAATAATATATACTAAACAAGATATATACTGAATATATTTATTTAGAAATCGATTTCTATTAAATACCTCTTCAAATTGTTAATTGATTTCTTCTATCATCTTAATATTATTAAATATATTATTAATAATAATCGAAATAATCTGATCAGTAATATTGAACTTGTCGATAACATCTTTTACAACTTTAATTAAAGCTTATCCTGAATAAATATCTATTAAACTTTCGAATCCAATAAGCTTTTCAATTAATTCCCAATTTTTGAAAATATAATAAATCAAGATTCCAAGAAAAAATAATCTATTTGTATTAAACCAAATATCTAAAGATAAAGCAATCTTACTCCCTTTTATTATTCTCGAAAATAATATATTCTTTTTAAGATTTTCGATTTAAACTATTAATTGTTTTTGAAATATATATACAAAGAGAAAAAGGAATCCAAGATTTTATATTTGAATAAGCTATTGCTATTCTTTATTTTCAATAACTCGAAAAAATATTTGTAAAGAAATAATTGTTTATAGAAATTAATTATAAAATGCTTTTTCTATAAATTGTTTTAATAAACCCATTTGAAAAAGAATTAGCTTTCTATTAATATTTCTATTAATCATTTATTACCTACTTTTATAGCAGGATATTTATCTATCTCTTTTTGATATTTATTTTGAAGAATTGCTTTTCGATATATATCACTTTGAAAATGTTTAGATAATACATTGGTACTAATATTCTTAATCCCAAAGTGATTTAATTCTTTATTATATTAATGATATATCAAAACTGGCTCTTTAATTCCTTTATTCGCAATTTGATTATATTTAATCTAATATATCGATTTACAAGTAATTGAATCTCAGTGAATTTTCTTTATTAAATTAATTGAATTATTGATCTGATTATTGAACTATTGAATAGTTTTCCATTATTTAATAAAATCGATATAAATTTCTTGTATCCATTTAAAAAATCTTCCACCTTTTCCATATAATTCAAAAGACAATTCACAAGGAGGTGAAGAACGAAAAGAATCGAATAGCTCAGAATCAGAAGCACTTGAAAGTTGACTGGAAGATATAATGAAGTTATCCAAATAAATTTCAATATCTAATGAATTTTCGAAAATAAAATCTATTCTCACAAGAAACAAAAATATCAAATAGAAAATTAGTAGAAAACTTAATAGAAAGTATATAATAGAATTTCAATTTAATTATTTTATACTAAAAGATTAGTTTTAATTATAGAAACTTTCAATAAACTTCCTATTAACTTAAATATCAAATAACATTTGTAGATTTGTATTTATAGATAAAACCAATTACCAAAGATCCTACAATTCCTAATCGATTTTCTTACCATAAACCAATCTCCTTACATCAATATATTGCTTTCAATCATTCTCTAAAATAAAAAATCCTATATCATCTATTTCTTTAATAAACTCTAATCATCAAAATACAAAATCAGAAAAATCAATCCAATTATCTATTTCAGAATCATTTATGAGATAAACTATACATATTCTCCAGAATACTTTTTTAGGATTTGTAAAAAAAATTACAAATAACTTTTATATAAAAGTTTTTTTAATAAGGATTATATCACGAAGGATAGCTACGTCAGTGGTCACCTTTGATAGAGAGATAATAGGATAAAGGATTAATAGACTAGATTAACTTGAGGATTGATTGTAATGATCAGTGTTCTCTATATATACCCAAAATAGGCGATGTAGGTATTTATTTGGAAAAAATTATTATTCTAATAGATTATATAATGAGTGGAGTAGCTAATATAGTGATAATATAATTGAGATCAATTATAAAGGCTAATCTCGATAATTGGGGTATGTGTGTAGTATATGATATTGTATAATACATTCCCTAGATCAAGATAATCTCGATTTGTCTAAGGATAAAAGAAAGTTTTCTAATTTTTAGATAACAAATGCTGTAAGTAATAATATGTTCACTTATGTAGTATATATAAATAATTTCCTTACCAAATATATAAATTTTATAAACAAAGGAATAAAAAATAATATAAAAACAAGGAAATACATTAGATAAATCAAATGGTTGTATTTTTGATATGTATATATATATAGATCATTGAGTTAATGATTTGATATTTCGAGAGTATATATAAATAGACGGTTAGAAATGATTCGATAAATTAAAGGCATTGCAAATGTACTGAATCTATAAGTTGATTTGAGTGTATTATATATATAATAGTTCTTTAATGGAAATGCATAGAATCAGAATATTTGAAGGCTCTAAAGTTTTCTGGAATATTTATTGATTGATTATAATAATAAAAATGAAATAATTCCTACTCTTTTCAAATTCTGATTTTATATAGTTTTAATTAGAGTTTTTATTATACCTCCTTTTATTAAAGAAAAATCGTTTAAATGAATCATTCTTTTATTGTTAAATATATATCTCTATCTCAATTACAAATTTCTTCGATTTATTCTTATTAATATAAAATAATTAATACAATTTGATCTTCATATCATACTAATCCTATACTTTTTGTATAGTAAAATATTGTTTCTCCTTCTTTTATTTGTTTATTCGCCAAGATTAATACTAATACTTTGAGTTTTTCTTGCAAATTTTATTCTTTATTAATATCCCTTTCTACTCGGAGTTATTTTTCTAGAAAGGATAATAGAAATCCTTCAAAAAGTATATCTAGTTTTGATGCATTTGTTGAATCTGATAATATTTTGAAGAAGACTAGTCTATTATTTTTTCGTGGTTGTATTGATTAAAGAAATCATATTGTTATTATTGTTGTTGAGCGAGCAAATCCTTTTGTATAAGTTTCTGATAACTAAGAAGAGATTGTTATTTCGAATAATAATTCTTTTTTGAATGAATTATTTTTCTTTTCTTTTTTTATTTCAGATTCCAAATCGAAGGAATTTTTGATTTCGAATCGGAAGGATTATCTCAAAAACAGAGTTCGGGATACAAAAGATTGAGGTAATCAGTATACAATTCTATGTATTGAATGTATTCAATCTTTTTTGTTTGGTTGTTATAAAGATTATAAAAAGTATTTTAAGTATAAGGATTCTTTTTTTTCTTAATATTGGAAATGTTTTATATATATTTGTATTACATTACTGGTTTTTTTAAAATCTTTAATAAAAAGGTTGGTTAAGTTTTCGGATCCGAACTTTGTTGTTTTATTAAATTAAATAAGTTTCTTAAGAGTTTTGATTAATTATTTGATTGAGCTAATAATTATTTTGATAGAAAACTATTTTTAATATGAAATCGATTTGTATTGTAATGATTGTAATATTAATAATGCAAAAAGAAGATAATGAATTCCTTGATTTGAATTTATTAAATTTATTGGATTCTATTTCTAATGTATTTCTTTTATTATTAATATAAATTACTTTCCTTTAATCAGTGCAATTATTCAGAACTTCTTTTTAATTGAGTCAATCAATTCGATTAGCGATTATATCTTCCTTTTTGATTAAAAATCAAAAATCTTTTTCTTTTTTATTATCTATCGCAAAATAACTAAAAACTTTTAATAAGCTTGTAGCTTTTAGATCTGTTTTTAATAAGATATGTGGAAAGATTATATCGAAGGATAAAAAGAAAAGAAAGATTTAATTCAATTTGAATATTAATGTTAATAAAGATAATGAGGAGACAAGAGATCAATTTTCTTTTTCTTGAGATTCTGATAATGATAAGGAGTATAAAATATTCGAGGAAATATCTATTGATAATATTATTAAAGAAAAGAAAAGGAAGATTGAGATTTTGTGGATTGATATTAAATATATTGAGAAAAGAAAGGTTTTCAAAGGAAAATTAATTAGATGATTTCGATAATCCTATTTCTAATATTTTGGAGATTTAATAGTAATATAAAGTAATTGAATTTTTGATAAGATAAGTTTTTTGTAAGTTCATTTACTGTTATTTCAATTATTAGAAGATAAGTGAAATAAAAGTTTTCTTTTGTATATTCTTGTTTTAACCATATATTCTGAATATCGATATGTTTTAATTTAATAGTAATCCTTTTATTCTTGCTTATTATTAATCTAATGGTTTATTGATTGTTATAAAATATAATGATTGATAGTTTGATAAAAAGATTGATTTCTTTGAGGAATCAAAAAGTTGTAAGGGTTTTTTTCGATATATGTTTTATATTTAGTAATTCAGTTTTAGTAATGAAAATAATTATTATATCTTGTCTCGAAGCTTTTCAGATTATTAATCCTTCAAATAACAAAATAATGTAACCTTGTAATGATTGTCGAGTTTTTGGGTTGTTTACAAAGGATGTATCTGAAAACAATAAAAGTTGAGGGATTTAATTTTTATTATATCTAATAGTGTAATATCTTATATTTCAAAAATATTGAATACAATAATCAATTGTTTTTATATAATCCAAAAATAGATTAATAAGAAAATGACTAAATTAAGATACAACAAATGCTATATCAACTCTTATAATAATTACAATATATAACACAAACTTTACCTTTTCCTAATATACTCATATAAATATAATATTTGTTTTACCATTATTTTTTACAAATATCACAAAAAATAATAAAGTATATACATTATCTTAATTAAAATTAAATTTTGTTACAATCTTCTCAATATATATATCATATACTAACTATAATCTCCCCACCTTTCGATTACAAATAATATAGATACCTAAAAACCACTCTATATCACCTAGATCACAAAATTTGTAAACAACCTTGATATTAAAAATAATACAATCAACTATTATCAAATTCTTTTTGTAATAAATAATCTATATATTATCTACAAAGAATAAGATTAAGACTATTTATTCTAAATTTATAAAAAGATAGGGTTCCTCTTTGTATTAGATAAGGCCAAGATTTTTCAATATAATATTAAAATCCTTAAATCAAATCGCTAGGGAATCATAAAAACTATACAGAATATAATCAAGTATTACACATTTATTTGATTCTTTGAATTTATTTAACAAATAGCAAACTATTAATACATTTAATAGATTCCTATAAATATTAACAAATATATTTATTATATCGAATTGCTTAGTTTCCAAATTGTATTTTGCAATTAATACTATAACAATTCTGAATAATTGTTTAGCAAAAGTTGTAGTATAAATAGATTCAATAATATTTTTTGATTGAAGATTCCCTTATACTACTAATCTTGCTCTACATCTAAATAAAAAACCTTGTTTATTACATTTATATATAAATATCTATTACAATAAAATAAAAGCAATTGAAATATCCTTTATATTTATCTTATACCAGGTTTTTTTTTTCTTTAGATTGTTGATTTCAATTTTGCATTTATACTTGAACCAAAATCCTAGAAAATGATTCTTAAATTGATAATAGTATTTAGATAATAATAATAAACCTAAGAAATAAACTTTTAATAATATTTTTTGCTAATCTTTATTTAGAATAACAAAAGGATTGGGTTTTATTTGAATAACTACAACGATTATATTGTAAATAATGATATAAAAGTTATTACTCTCCTCTTATTCCATAATTAAATAACTAAACCAAAATGTTTTATAGAAATCTTTTAATCTATTACCGTTTTGACTAAATAGATTTATAATAATTGTACCAATAAATATATAATTTATTAATATTTTTGATTTTTGTTTCAAAAAATCTTGTCGTTTAATTAAATGATTATAATTAACTGAAAACAGAATATTGGAAATAAAAGGATTGAAATCGAATATTTGATATTCTAATAGATTGAAAATTGGTTATAGAATTTCGATTTTTATAATTCTTTATTGTTTAGGTAATTGTTTATAAAAACCAACTTCATCTCTAATGAATAGATTAAATACTCTTTTTTTAAAAATAAACAATCGAACTAGTGATATATTCTTTATTACATAAGATTTTAAAGAAAACAGATTTTTTATAAATACATCTTCAATTAGTTTTAGTATAAAGATAGGATTCTTTCCAGATATACCATCCTCACTTATTGAAAAATCTATATAATCATTAATAAATAAAAACTTTGAATCACTTTCATATTCTATACACAAAATATTAATAGTAAATCCAATAAACTTATAATCCATATTTTCTGAAATAATAAATAATTCTTTAGTATTTATTGGATTGTCAGAAATAAAACAATTGATATCTAGAAGTTACAAATTACCTAATTATTTCTGAAATGAAATATTTGAATCTTAGATTATTGAAAATTGCAAATCCTTTGATAGTGTAATCCTTCTATAATTTATAAGTATATTTTCATTTCTTAGATATATCTCTGAATTCTATTCATTTATAAATATATTTGTAATATATATAATAATATCAAATAAGGAAATTGCTATAATATAATCTGAAATAATTTTATTGTACTCTTTTTCTAAAAGAGTATTATTGATATCAATCAAAATTGAAATATTAAATTCTTTAAAAAGTTCTTGCAATTTCTATTTCAATAATATATCAACAATTCTATTAAAAATATCAATTTTATATATATGATTTTCATCAAATGTAATATTATAAATAACAATAACTCTCTTAAGCTTTGGAATTTATATACAAAAGATTAATAATTTTATAATATATTTAATGAGATATTCAATATAAACTTTAAGATTAGTTTTATAAAATTTCCTATTAACTTCAAATTCTTTTTCTTTATTCAATAGGTAAACTCAATATTCATATCGATATATATTATTCCAGTTTGATTAAAGATTGCAAATTAAATAATCAATAATCGATAGTATGGAATAATAATGATAATCTTGAAACCATATATCCAATACCTTATTTAGAGATTTGAAAAAGCAGGTTTTACAAAGATTAATATTGTATAGGTAAATAGCTGCTTATACAACTTCTATTCATATATAATTAGAAAGTTCTAAAGAAATATGTATTTTAATCTGCTTCGTTATAATTTCTTGTTCTATACATTCTGATCCTCCATTTGCTTTGTATATATTGGATAGGGATAACTCTAATTCTATACCTTCTTGGATTATCCATTTTTCGAATATAGTATCTTCTATAATACCTATTACAGAGATATTGTTGTCTTGCTTAATATTTATTTATTTTAATTTACATCCGGGGGGCAAGCCGCAGGGGCTCGCCACGACCTCCCAGGGGGTACTAGGGATGGACTATGCTAGTGGGGGTGCCGGCATAGCCACGCGTTCCGTTCTTCTACGGCTGTGATGCAGGTCGGGGGAGAAGCGGCCAGGGGCGCTGTGCGCGCTCCTGCCGCTTGTCTCCCGCTTGCAATGTCGGTGCTGTTCAACCCACTTCATGCTGGGTAGTCCAGGTTTGCGGCTGGCTATAGGGCCCTATATTGTCAGTTTTTGTGTGTTGCAGTTTGTACGCGGCGGTGGAGGAGGGGGAACGGCTCCAGAGGGGGGTGCAGCCCTGGTTGGCAATGTGAAAGTGGGAGATCAGAGGCTCTCCGGGGAAGCTAAGCGTGGTTGCTCGAAGTGATTGGTGATCGCTAGGAAGATTGCGAAGTCTGTTGGGGTCTTCAGAAGAAGAGAGAGATAGTCGATTGCACTCTTTGTGTCTCGCGGAATTGAGTCGGGTTTGTTCGGCCAGTTGTTGAATTGGGTGCGGGAGTGTCGGCAGAGCACTAGGTGCTCAGGCTCTTTGCTGTATCCGCAGGAGCATTCTGAGGTGGCGTTGTCGTGCTGAAAGCGCCGGTGGTAGGACGCAAAATCCCCGTGTCCGGTCCTGAGCGCTACCAATCGCTGAAGAATAGGGCGGGGGAGGGCAAGTTCCTCAGGTTCCTTGACTTGGTAGCTGAGGTGCCAGCGACGGTATCGGCCAGCGAGGGAGACCTCATTTCGCTTCCACCACCTCTGCTCTGCCTCTCGTCTGAGGGTTCTGGCCGTTGCAGAAATGAATTATATTATAACTACTTTCTAGAATATGTTATAATACAAAGTAGGTTCGCTACACCTACAGACGCTTTCCCGGCTCACTTGTGATAAAGCCACTAGTACTAGGCTTCTGTAGAATCTTCTGACTACATTAAACCACCTATTGTGTGATTACCTTCGGAAGTTCCGGCCAGGACCAAAACCATTCCTTCACGCCTCCATTCCTGTTTGCTCCTTAAGCCTATCTGATACCTCCATCATGCCCTCTGCCCTATAGTATCCGATTATAGACCGACACACGCATCCGTCCTCTCGAGCCATATAGACAGTGTCGCTGTCGCTGTCATTATATGCTACGCCTCGCGGCTAGTAGCCGTTTCGCGTTACCTTGCCGGATCTCTCCTACACAACAAGGCCGACTATGTCTCGCAGGCTTGCTATTTCAGACCCCTAGCCAGGCAGCCTTTCCATAGTGTTTCCAACCCACTAACCAAAGCTCTGCTTGTAGAATCCACTCCCCCAATGTATAGTTTGTAGTCGAAAGTAGAGCGCTAGGAGCGCGTTGCACATGTATATCGTAGGATTGGCCTCTGCCTGAGATCCTCCGCCGCCGTAATACCGATCGAGTAATGTCGAGTGTGGCTTGCTAAAAGCGTCCTTCCTGTACCGGAGCTCCTCCGCCGCTATGCCGCTCCCACACACTCGGAGGTAAGATGCTAAAAACGTCCCTCCTCCTACTCCATATATGCTCCCGCCGGCCCCAGTAGACACTGTCCTAGCCTTTGTATACTTCCTACTATTCCCCTCACCATTTGTAAATATCCGATCCAGTATACCCGCAGATCGTACGTATTGTTGGGTTGTGAAAATTCTGCACGCTAGCGCCCCAGAGGTGTTCTGTCGATTTTCGTTCGTCAAGTTAAGAATATCGGCCCTGCTCCCAACACAGGCTTCAGTCAGACTCAGCTATGTTATAGAAGCTTCATTATCCGCTGTTTCAAGGGCTAGTTCCGCTTCGCAGACGCTCTGCCGCGATATGCTCTGGCTCTGCTCCCCACACAGATTCGTAAAGGCATGGTTCCGCATCAATCCCGCTCTCATCTCCCTTCCATCGTCGAATGGTTTTCATCTCCGTTTTGCTGGTAGTCCTCTGTTCCGAGCATCTTCGCGATCACCCTCTGGTGATCAGCTGCGCGTACCTTCGCTCCCAGTACGGCCTCCGATTAGTGTACAACCACCACCCGGCTCCAGCTGACTCTACTTAGCTCTCCGATCGCACGACCGAAGGTTCGTAGGATACACCACGTACAGGTGAGAGTCATCGTATCCCGTCTTGCTTAATACATACAACAGGGAAACCATATTTTCGTAGTATTCAAGTAAGAAATCCTTGAATAGTTTTATAGATTTCAAAATGAGATTTTTGATAAAAAGGGAAAATGAATATTTTTCCACTAAATATTTTCTTGATCATTAGAAGCCATAAAGCTTCAGTGTATCCCTTTGTAAAATCGAAAAGATTTTATTAAACTTTGTAGAAAGGATACAATGGTTGATATTCATTAGGCAATTGTGAAATAATCTGTTTTGTATGAGTGCGGGTACAGTCGATACATTCCAATCTAATTATTCCTTTTATTCTAACATTTTTTATAGAAAAGATTAAGTGTTCTAATATTTCTTTCCCTAAATATCCTAATCTTTTATGTTATAATTCGATAGAATCATATCGTAGTCTTGGAGGATTACGAAATCGTTGAAAAGACTGTTTGATCCTTTTATTGATTGAAGAATATATAATTATTAATCAATTCATTGGGACATTTATAAGGGATAAGGAGTAAAATGAAAATAAATTATATTCTAGAAATAAGAGATTATCCGCATAAATACATTAAATAATAATAGAATTATTATCAACAAATCCATAACAAAGAATAGAATTTATACCCATAAATCATAAACCAATTTCTTTTAATTTAATTTCTAAAATAATATTAATATGGAAGTTAAAGATATATATTATATTCTTAAATATAAGATTTCCATTTTCAAGATTGTTAGATCGACGAATGATTCCCTTAATTATATGTATACCACAACCAACAATTGGGAAAATCATTGTTTCAGATTCAATATAATCTAATAATAAAGAAGGTGTATATTCTTATTCATTAAAAAGTGAAATGTTATTAATAAGATATATGGTGCCATCTATATCTAAGACAATGCTTTAGAATAAATTATAAAGGATTATTGATATAATACTATAAATCTCGCTTAGTAATCTACTCTGAATAATTATAGTATTTAATTTAAATCTAGGATTATAATGATTAGCTTAATTTGAGGATTTCAACCATTCTTTGCTCTTCCAAACTTTTCTTGTATTGTTCCATTTATCGGATTTTATTCGATTTATGATTTGGGTGTGCTTATAATCAGTAATTTTAGGAGTCTTCTTTCCATTGCTTTTTCCAGTGAGGATAAATTCGATTATATAGTATTCCTTTGGAGAATAATACATTCTTAGATTAGTAGTCTTTTAATCACTTTTTTGTTTGTATGGGTATACGAACTTTTTTTCATTGTTATTTCTTTTTCTATTATTACCTTGCTTGCCTTTACCAGATGCTTAATATAATAATTGATTTGAAAAAGTATTGATTGTGAAGATACTCTTTATCTTAAATTCGATAGAATATTGATAAGTAAGATTATTAAAGATATTATTATATTGCTTCAAAGTGTAATTTAGTATCTCTAATTAGTCATTTGTATCGATTTATATGAGTATAGCAGATGCCTATTCAGAAGCTATACGTTTTTTAATAGCTTATATAAAGTCCTTGATTACTCTATCATACTTGATTTCCAAGATATTGTAAACAATTGTATTGGTGTAAGCATTTAACTATTCAACATACTATTTGATTGGATTAATATGATTTGTGTAGGTTTATTAAAGATAGTTGTAATAGCTTTATATTACTATAACTTTAATCATTTGTAATGTAGATATAAAAAAATCTTTTAGCTTTTGATGAGGAATCTTAGAGGTGTAGGTCTTTGAGTTTTATTCTTGATTGTGATGTTTATTAAATAAGTTTGATTTATAATTTTAGTAATCTAATTAAAAATCTTCTTATACTTTTTATGTATATGATTATATTTGTTTTTATTAAAGCAATATTTATTTTGAAAAATGAAATATTTAGTTGATATATCTTGAAAGATGTATGGAAATGGTTTTGGTGGAAGGGTTATATTAATATCATTGTTTTGATCAATCGGTGGCTTAGCCTTACAATCCTTAAAAGTATATTTGTATTTTTTTTGATTTTGTATATTAGTTTCTTATATGAGATTAGAGATTCTGATAAATTGTAGCAAATCTTTTGTGAATCAATCTTTATTAAGAAATTGTAGTATATATAGAAAAATTTTCTTTTTGTATTTCGATATAGATTTATAGGTGAGCAGATCAATCAGATCCCTGTTAGATTTAATATCATTCTAGATATCTTTCAATATACAGATATTTTGAAGTTGACAGTATTATTGATTTCAATATGTGTGAGTACTCAACCAAATAATTGAATCCGAAATGTTAGCTTTGTTTATAATGATTTTTCAAGGATAATAAAAAGAATTGAATATCAAAGTAAGTCCAACAAATGTATAGATTGTTACACAGTTATTTAAAAGCAAACCGGGCTTATAACTATTACGGAGGATAGCTACATCAATGGTTACCTTTGATAGAGAGATAATAGGATAAAGGATTAATAGATTAGATTAATTTAAGGATTGATTATAATGATTAGTGTTCTCTATATATACCCAAAATAGGCGATGTAGGCGCTTATTTGGAAAAGATTATTATTTTAGTAGATTATATAATGAGTAAAGTAGCTAATATAGTGATAATATAATTGAGATCGATTATAAAGGCCGATCTCGATGATCGGGGTACGTGTGTAGCACGTGATATTGTGTGACAGATTAATAGATTAATTGAAAGATTAGTAAAAAGATTAATGGAAATGGTATATTATACTCTATAGTTTTCTTATATTCCTTTCTCAAATCACAAAGTTTATTAAATAAGCTAAACTAATTAGATTTTTGAAATAGGGTTCAAAAGTGGGAATATAAACTTACAACTAAAATTTGTGTATATTCTTTATCAACTTGCCTTGTTTCTTTTGTAATTGATAATAAAGAGAAAAGCGTCTAACCAAATTAATCAATTTATATAAAAAGTAATACAAGGAATAATTCTTACCTTAATTCTTTTTGGATTTCTCGTTGGTTAAAGGTAGAAAAGGCCTTTACAATATCCTCCAATTTCCTGGATTTTTTGAACAGTATCTTTCCAGTATTTCTTCAAGTTTTTTGTTAGCGTTGAAGTAGCAAATACTTGTATTTCTAATAAAGGTCAGTTTCTATTAATCTTTCCATTAATTGTATGATATAACTTATTTCTGGAGGATTTTCGGTATTGTAAGCCAAAAGTGCTTTTTTTTCTTCAAACTCTTTATTATTTTTTCCTTTCCAATTATATTCTTGATTGAAATCTTCATTATCTTTTTACAAAGTTTTATATATTCTGTTATACTTTTCTTTATATTCAATATCCTTCTATACACTATTGTTATTATTTATAACAGCAAATTGCTTATTATAATCTCCCCAACCTAAAGATATAGCAACACTTTTTTAATTGTTGTCTTTTATTGCTCTAATAATTAGATTAATAGAAAAATTAATTGAATAAAAATATATACATATCATTTATACCAAGTTTCAATATTATAAATAATCAACATTTGGTGTTGAATATCTTCAAAAATATTAATAAATTCTTATATTATCTTCAATTTCTTTTTTGTATAAATAACAACATTTTGATCTTTTGCCTTAACCTTTTCAATTTGTTTACAAATAAAATCATTTTTTAAAACCTTATTCTTTTTATATGTTTTGATTATATTAGGATTTTGCGATAACTTTTTTTGTGCTTTTCGCTTTCCAGATATTGTAAAGATTTTGAATTAATAGAAAAATTAGAAGAATCAAAGGTATTTTATTACAAAGATAAGATTCTATAATAAGAAATCGAAGAATGTTGTTTATTAGAATAATCGAAAGGCAAAAGAGAAATAAGAATTGAAAAATGATAATATAATAATAAATTTTGAAGTGTTTGTTTTTTTGTTTCCAAAACAACAATCTAGATTCTAAAGCATTTATACAAAATATTATATAATACAAACAACCTTTTTTTTCCAACTTCATTTCTTTATTACAATAATAATAAATTATTCAAAAGATATAATCAAATATATTCATTAATTTTATTTTATTAATTTATCTACTAACTTTAATAAAATATCAAGTATTCAGAATTGTTGTCAATTACTTCCAAATAAATCAGTACAATTTATATGAAAGAAATCTATTTATAAGAAAATTCCAAAGAGAATATATTGCTTTAAGTCAGGTAATAAATTGATTAATAAAAATATTAATAAAATAATATACTAAATCTAATTTCTAATAATTGTATTATATAAAATCAGAAGATATCAAAAAGATATTAAATTATTGATCCAAAAACTTTTTTTTCAATATTTTATTCAAAAAATCACTTAGGATTTAACTCTAAGAATTATTCATTGATAATCAATTATATTATTGATTCTATAAAAAGCTATTAAAATATATTTAATTAAAGAGTTTAAATATAAATTTAATTTAAGCTTTTGATTTCTATTAAGTTTTCTATTAATTATTTAATTTCAATAACAAATCTTATAGCGATTTATACAAAACGAATCACAATTCAATAAAAGGATATGCTTCTAGTTCGAGTTATGTGTAATAATATTTTAGGATATTTATATACTAGTAATCACTATGTACATGCAGATTAAATTGATTATTTTAATACTTTTTCTATAAATTCATATATGTATTTTCTTTTAAAAGAATTACTAAATACTATAAATACAATAAAACACTTTCCCATCTTTATAATAAAAATATAATCGAAATATAATGTGAAAAAAGTAATTAATAGAAATATTAGTAAAATTCTTTATATATATTATATCAATACTTAATAAATTCTAGATTTTGGGTTACCCATTGGATTCTAGGTTACCTATTGGGTTCTGAGTTACCCATTGGATTCTGGATTATTCATTGGTGTCTTAGCAATCTATTGGAGTTTTGACAACCCATTGGATAATCCATGAATAGAACATCTATTTATACTATTACCCACCCAACCCATGGGATCCCGATGGGTGGGACGTTAGATCGAAAACCCGACCCATAGGGCCCCATTTTACAGCCTAACCCTGCCATTCACTGTACAACTGCTTTTGGTGAAATAGAAATCGCTAACTCCTTTGAAACTACAGGTTCGCTTGAACTAGTGGATGATGAGGAGAAAGTGGTGAAAATTTCCCTGTCGAAAGATACAGGTGCTGATTGGAACTTGGTCTCTTCCTCGTTTGTAGCTAGTTTAGAAAATAAACCTGTTGTGTCCTCCAAGATTTACGATATGAACCAAGAACAATCGACAAGATATCAGATTAGCAGTTGACGAGGTTGTGAATGTTTATACTGCAATGAATTATGTTACTTGGGGTTTCAAATCGGTTGATATATATAACATTGTAATCAATAAGAAGAGTGATAAAGGATATGTACAACTAATTCATAAGCGATTAATTGCTACTGGACCTAACGATGATGGTTATGAACATATTCCTAACCCTAAACCCTAACCCTAACCATTTATGGGTCTAGTGCAGTCATGCAAACCTGCGTCGTTAGGAAATTTATCTGATTACTAGGGGCTATTTCAAGTCGATTCCCTGTGGACCTATCGATCTTCTACCACCTTGAATAATTAAAAACATTAATTATTATAGAAAACTGATCACTTCTCTTGGAGGTTAAAAATTATATAATAATAATAATATTATAATTATTATAATATTTAGTGGAAGACTTAGTCAGATTTAGCTTAGGGACGAATCGAATATATAAGATAGTTGAATTGAAGTCAAATAGTATAAAAGAATGAATTATATCTAATTTGCTTGCTTTTTCCTAGGTTTTCTTTAAAGAATATCCTAGGTTTATATAGTTTATATTAAAATTCTAGTAAGTTCTATGCTTATAAATAAGATCGATTTAAATCGAATCTTATAGAATCAATTTATATAATAAATAGAAAGTATAATCAATCAAATTGAATTGATTTATCGATAATCTTCCATATGATTCCATTCCATTCTATTCCATTATAAATCAATTTGATAAGAGATATAGCTATATTATAATATGATAATATAATTTCATAATATAAAATCATATTATTCGTATATTATATAATCATAATATAGCTTATTAATAAGATATTAGTAAGTGGTTTACTATACCTATTATAGAATTTCACAACTTCTTAATGGAAATTTGGAATAATTTACCAGCCATAAAGTCTCATATATAGGAGACCACTGTTTCTACTAGTTTGTTATATAAAACTAAACAACTTCTCGCTCCTACCAACCTAAGAAAAATTCAATTGCTATCAATACAATGCATTACTTCTTATAAGAGGCGACTATAGCGAACAAATTGATATGAATGTCAATCGTTATCAACCAATAATAAGGCAATCGAAATGAGACAATGTAATGTTAGATAATGTGGCCTGCCATTGGCTTCACAATCATAATCGAAAAACAAAAAAGGATTTTGTGGAATTCATGGAATGAAAGAAAGGGCTAAATTTAGCACCGGTGGCTCGCTTCTCTGTTTTCATTGGTTGGCCGTTATCCAAGTATCCTCAACAATACAACATTACTTACATGAAACAAATATTGAACTAGATTAACAGCATTCTGCCTGTGAAAGTAGAGTTTGCTTGTTTCTCTTTGATTCAATTATTTCTTATCATTAGGATTGATTTACTTTTCCTTTAATCAAGCTTAGTCGCTTATACTTGTACATTTCATTTCATTCTATTTTACTTGGAAGTCAATCTCCTCCTTTTTCAAGTCACCCACAACCTTTGAAAATAATACAACAACCAAAGAGCCAAAAAGAACCTCTTATCCCCTGTCCAATATGGTCTGATGCAAGCCTTGCGATCGGTGGTTCAGCAACGAAAGAAGCTACAACCAATACATTGAGAATAACTTTGCGTATTGCAACGAGAAGTTATCTTATAATGAATATTCTTTCAGCAATAGAGAACTCGAATTCGAGTGCTATGGCTGCTATGTATGTTTCTGGTCGGAAGACGCTTGCGAAAACCATTATACTTCCGATCACGATGATCGTTATTGTACACCTTGCAAACGCATATTCCGATGAACTATTGATCCCTTTCAATTGTTATATCGATCCTTGGCACCTTATCCAATTAGTATCAAGATCGAAGACTAATGCTATATACAATTTGCATATGATTCTTGAAGTACCATAAGTGTTTAAGAATAAGCCTTTCCAATTAACAAACAGAATAAATACAGAATATTCTCTGGAATTCCGGAACTTTTTTTAAATGGCTATCCATATGGTTCATCATTTTATATGAGATGGTGTAAGTCCGTGTCCAATACTTATAAGTACTTCAATTATCTCTGATATATATAATACATTGAGTCTTTTTATAAAGAAGAGAAAAGAGGTTCTTGTATAAAGGCTGCTTTTCAGAAAACTCTAAAGATTTCCTACTTGAGTAATTGCTATACCAAGCTTTTTATTCCTGTCGATAGGAGAGTACTATTATTAAGTCAATGATACAAATCCGACAGCTAATGATATCGCTTGGACTTATATCTTTCGAGAAATTACAAAGCACCTCTTGGAATCGAATTCGTTCTGAAAGTTGATAATAGATAATAGATTTAATATATTTGTTTGTAGGGATCTTTTTGAGTTGCCTTTCTAATTCTTTATTATAAATATAATCGAAATAATCTTGTTGAAACTCTATCTTGATTGCTCGATCATATTGTTTTTATAAAGAATTAATCTGCCAATGAAGTTGTTTACATTCTTTACGGATTTCAGGTGGAACTCGGCTGTAGAATCTATATTGCTTTTTGTACTCCTCGCATTCTCTTATAAGTTCTATTATCTCTGGATCCGGAGAAAAGGCTTTCAAAACCTTTTCGAGTATATCGATTGGGGTATACGGATTACAGGTGAGACTCATATATATAAAGGCACAAAGAAATCCAATATTCATTGATTAATCCAATACTGCATTTTGGATAATAAATCGGACCTTTTCGTTGATATAGGATCCGCAAAAGATTCCTGTCTGAAGGTTATACCTCATCATCTGATTATATATAACAGTTGTAGCTATTCTTTAAAAGATATTAGTAAGAATACAAAGTATTTATAAAAATCTTTTATTATTTATAGTATTCCCAGTACCTCGATGGAAATAGTAACTAGTTAGCTTTTATACAAATCCAATAGTTCAGCTAAGGTGGTTAAGGTAATATACAAAAGTCGAGTAACGAAGGGCCTTATATTCTAATATTGATAGATCATCAAATGTCCATATCGTTTGTCGAAAGATTGATATTTTGAGTTTCTCCGGTTTCCAATATATTAGAACTGCTTTTGTAGGGTTTTATAAATTGCTTGCAAAAAAAGGTTTGGTATAAGTAAACCCATCTACCTTGATTACATTATCCCTGATGACGATAGCCAAGATATAGTTAACAAAATAAAGAATTGGTAAAGCTTCTTTGTGAAAAAGGAAGGTAGTTTTACGAATATTATATTAGCAAGATTAAAACACACTAAATCAAGAATGTACAGTTTGGGTTTCCTATCAGCTCCCTTGTGATGAGTAAGAGTAATCTCTATTCTAAGGAGATCGTATTCTCCAGGGGTAGGATTTCGGATAATCCAAAGATGGATATTTTCATAACAGAGTGCTTTGTATTCTTGTATAAGAACATTCTTATTATCCTTATCATCCTTATTATTGCAGTCGGAGATCTTTGGATTAACCCAAGGCTCTGGATTCTCATATATAGGATTATCATCTTTTGTCTTATCCAAGCCCTCACATTCGTTATCCCAATTGTCGTCTTCATTTTTGATTACAACCAATAGCAATTTTCCTTTTAGCTATATCAACCAGCTTGGCAGATCGATAATCGATATAGATAAAAAGAAGTATGATTGTTGCAAATGCTAAATATTAATCTTTGGTTAGAAAAATAGATATATCCTGGGCCTAGTGATGGGTGAGGAGGAGGATAAGGTCGTTTGCTTTTAGTATTAGCTTTGCTATCTTTTCTCATCTTAAAATGAACTCCTTAGCTAAGATAATATCAAGATACTATAATTATATAATTAGTAAACTATTTTAGAAAATAATAACAAAGTATATTATTATACCTTCAAAACTTCTTTCGCATCATTTGTATCCATATACTATCCATTGATTCGATTATAAAGCTACTTGAACTGAAGCAGATATTGATATACAGAACTAAATGTGCACACTTTATAATTCTTACAGATATATCGGAGGAATATTATAGTAATCCCTTTATTGCATTATTAAATAACTGTTCACCAGTATTACTTGTTTTTGAATTCGTAGAATCTAATATTATATATTAACTTTGTAAAATGAAAATCGAGATAATCAATTGTTTTCTTATCTTTTCTATTTGCAATATATATCAGTAATGTTTTCCTTTATAGCGTTTGTATCTTTTGATATAATAAAACCATCTCCATTCAGCTTTTGAATATTAATTTCATGATCTTTTAGTATAAGCTTAGGTTTTTTTGGTTGTTGCTAAAGATTGCTATACTATACAAGGAATTTCTGGAGATTAATATTCCCTAGGATATCATTACAAAGGCAGTGCTTTTTCGAATTATTAGTTATAATTAATACTAGAAGATTTGAAAGATAAAAGGAAAAGGTAAATTGAAAATAGTTTGAATGTGAATGAAGATATATTGTTGGTTGAGGTGAAAAAGTGTTAAGGAAAAGAGAGGTGGGAAGGCTACGGTTTAAATAACTTGAATACAGTCATTTTTGGCTCTCTCTTAATTAAAATAATAATATTGAAATTGGGAAACGGGAAATGGTGATAAATAACAATCATAAATTTTGATAGAGTAGAATTCGTACTGATATATATGAACAATACTGTTAGCACATACTGAGGCTGCATAAAACAATAACGAAGCCCGCTGAATATAAAGGCCAAAACACTTCGAACTCGTTTTATTTTATAAAGTCTTTAGAGTATATAGAGACAATATATAATACAATTATATACTAAACAACCTAATTATTGAAGATTTTTCTCAATCGTTTTTTACAACTCTTATTCAAAGCATCTCGGATTAAAATAGTTATTGAAATAAATCTAATTTTTAGAATCTTTATAACTACTTATACTTTTTATTTTGAAAATAGAGGTACTTGTATATTTTGTATTAGATATCTAATTCCCTGTAATTGTTATTATTATAGTATATACAAAGGATAGATTCGAACTTCCTCTAACTCTATTTGAATCTAAGTTTTTATTTACTCATTAGTATATACATCTTTGTATATATTTTCTTATAATACAAATTGCATTCTTTTTTTGTAATCTTTTGCTTATTATATAGAGAAGATTTCCTTTTCCTCTTTGTCCCAAGCGGTTTTGAAAATTTTTTATCTTTAAGGTTTTTGAAAAAATATTTATATTTATTAAAGTTAGTATTTGCTATTCTAATAATAATTTTAATATAAAAATTGAGGAGGTAATAAATATTATTTCTATCTATTCCAATTATAATATACTTTCCTTTGAGTATTCTAGATTCGAATTTCTTTGTTATCAAATCTAATTGCTGAGGGTTTTTGATCTACATTTTATAATCAAATATCCTGAATTTTTTAAAGTTAGATTATCTATTATATATAGCTTTGTATAATATTATCATTATAGAGAATATTCTAGTTTCTTTAAAAGATAGAGATTTGATAGGAGATCTGTTTTTCAAATATATAGTATATTTAATAATAAACTTTTATATATTGGGTTCAATTTTAGATTCGTTTAATAGTGATTTTATAATAGCATTAATATTTTGAATCTTCTTTTTTGCAACTTTATTTATAAAATGTTTTCCAGAAGGTAATGGTTTGAAGATTAAATCTCTCTTTTCAATTTTTACTTAAAATAATATTCCAAATTTATTCTTTTTATTGTTTGTTCTAATAATAACAATTTTATAATTGAACTCTTTTTCAATCTAATTAATCAAATCTATCAAAATGGGTATGACAATGCAAGTAGATTTATCTTTCGTGAATTTGGTTCAAATTGCTTTTGTTATATTGTCAACAATTGCAATAAAGTATTTGTTTCCATTTTCAAAAGGTTTTTGAATCTCTGATAGATTTATATACAAATGACATAGTTTTGTAGATATACGAATAGCTATATACTTATTGAAATACTTATTCATCCTTTTTGCAAGATAGAACTTATAAGCTTTTTAATTAGTATTTTTTTTAATATAATATAAAATATTCGAAGTTTTCTTTAATTTGTTTATTTGATTGTAGTTGAAATAATTTAAGTATTAATATACTATTTTGGCTTTATTGTTATTTATATTAATTTCTTTTGTGTTAGATTTTGAATCAATTATATATACTTGTTGAATAAATAGTTGTCGAATGGTATAGTTGTTATTGATGTGTCTTGTAGTTATTTCTAACTGATTATTTTTTTAGTATAATATTGAATCCCTTTCGAAAATAACTTTTCGATTTATTTTAACAAATATTCCAATTGAGATAAGTTAATTATATCGAAAATCTTTAACATATTAAATATCTCTTAATATAAGATTATTAATAGTAGCTATTCCATATATAATGCTTATAATATATATATAATTTGTTGTTTTGACTTTTCATAATATATCTTAATATATAATATTGGTAAGATTTTCAATAGAACCAATAAAATGATGAGAAACTCCTGAATCAAGAATCTATATATTATTTTGGATTTCAGTATATATTATAATATAAGAATAAAAGGAATCAGTATATTTGTTTACTATAGTTACTCGTACAAAACCGTTATTGTCAGTCTTTTTATTTGAATATAAGACTTCTCTAGCTTTATTGTACTTTCAATAAGTATTTTATCAATATCCTTTCTTTCTGTAGAATTTGCAAATGTGAGATTCAGTTTTGATAACTTTATTAGAATTTGATAAAGTTGTATAGCCTTTTTTGGGCATATATTTTCTTTTGTTTCTATAATATTCTTTATATTCTTTTCCACCCTTTTTTTAAGTTCTCTTATTGCTTCTATATCTTATATTTCTCTATATAGTATTAACTATTGCTAATTGATTTGTAATATTTTAAAGAATTCTTTTTGTTTATTGTAAAGTATATAATATATTTTGAAGATTTATATCTATAGATGTAATAAAATTATATTATATTTATTAGATTTTTGTTTCTAGTAATATACTTAATAATTGAATGTATATTTTATTATTAAAGATGGGTTGTTGTATTACAGATATTTTATATTGATAATCGAGAAATTGGTTGAGAAAGATTTGAATAGTTTTGGTTTTAGAATTGAATTGCTTGTGAATAAAATATTTTCAAAGATTTTGGATATATTATAGATTTATAATATTATTGAAAATCAAAAGTTTTGTTTAAACATTTATAAGATCATTTATATCGATTATAGATATAAGTTGAGAGCAATATATAGAAGTCAAATATAAATTGATAATAAAGAATACAATTCTTTTTCTCTTTCTTTATTCAGTAATTTCGATATGATTGACTTCAGGTTCTACTTTTATTTCTGTATATATTTCTAGTATAATAGTTAATATTATTACAATTCAAATAGATTTATAGAATTTTATTCAATTATTATTCTTGAATATAACTAAAGATCCCTATTTTGTTTGTATTGTGTCGATAATAGCTTAACTTATTATATCTTGAAAATGAAGGTTCGTAATATTGAATATATCTAAAAACTGTAGTATAAAAGAAGTTTATAATAATATGGAGCTTATAACCTATCAGAAATAGATAGCAAGTTATATATAAAGAGTAATATATTGAAAGATGTGATTAAAGTCTATATATCCGGAAAGTCAGAACAAAGGAGTTTTATAGTGGTGTGTATATACCATACACGTATTACACATGTGATTTCCAACAAAATTAAATAGGTTTTTAGGTGAATTTTATATATAAACAATTAACAGTTGCTAAATATAAGTTTGAGTTTTTTACGGTTTGTATTGCAATTAGTTATTATTGTCTATGGCGTTTGGTGATAATTGTTTCTCTTTTTGTTATCTTTCTTTCCTAGAGTATAAACTGGTTTTTCGATTTTAACCATTCAGTTTTTGCTATTGTTCCTCGTCCGACGGTAATGGTTGATACCTGTCTAAGCATTTATAAATCTATCTAACTAGGATAATATTATTTTTTGTTTATATATTTATCGAAATAAATATATTTGTTTAGTTGTAATTAATATTTTGTATAATTGTGATTTCTTTGTTAAGCTAATAAATTAAAAAAAGTTTTTTGATTTTTAATATTTATATTTTAATTATTATTTGCGAAATTATAATTGTTGTATTTATTTTTATAAAGGTGTATTCAATTTAATAGACTTATAAACAGGTTTGGTAAATTCGAATTAGCTTTGTGAAAATCGCAAAATTGGTGTGGGGTAGTCTTTAAATCAGATGCGGGGTACCAGTTAAGGTTGTTGTTGGCATTTAGCTATGAAACTCAATATTTGAATTGGTTTCGTATTTTCTTGATAACCAGAATTTTTTTTACTTTTTATTCGATATTATTATTGATATTTATAAAAGACAGTAGCTCGAGGATTTGATTAGGAAATAAATTATCTACCGTTTTGCAAAGTTTGCTAAATAGAAATAAAAAATGAATCTTTATAATTGGAGGCAAATTTAAACAAAAAGAGTCTCCAGTTCGATCAATAATCTTAAACCTGCCCTAAATAGAATAATAAAATTTCTTAGAAAATCATTAAATAGAAAAGTTTTTTATACTTAACCATACATAATCTTTAATATCGAAATCAACCGCTCAACAATACGAATTTGCCAATCGAACCATTTTTTCTTATACACACAAGATATTCTCTTTAATTTAATTGAATACTAATTTGTTACATTTGATATACTCTCTAGTATCATTGATATTCAGATTATTGATAAATATAATTAAATTGGATTTCCAATTCTAGGAATTTCGAGATAGATAGCTATATAATGTTTTATATAAGATTTAATTATTTAATAACTTATAAGAAAGTATAAATTAAGTGTAGTCTATTATTGATAAGAATTCGAATTAGTTATTTTGATAGTAGTTAATAAAGGATTTCAAATATTATTAAAAATATTAATTATAAATCTCAATTTGTGTTGGGTGGACCTAGCAAGGTGGTGTATACACAAAAGCATATGGGTTAAAGGTATTGTAATTCTGTCTGCCCCCTTCGTATGAAGGGGCATTTCTAAGCTATATACACATTCTACCCCACATACACACGAAGAGTGTAAGTGGGGGTAGAACGTGACACGTTCTCAGTCACGTGTTCCAACAATTTGGCCATCCATTTGTAGATAATAAATGGTGAAAAATTTTATTTATATTCCTAAAATTTGATTGAATTCTTTTCATATCACGGAGGATAGCTACGTTAGTGGTCACCTTTGATAAAGAGATAATAGGATAAATGAATAATAGATTAGATTAATTTGAGAATTGATAGTAATAATCAATGTCCTCTATATATACCCAAAATAGGTGATGTAGGCGCTTATTTAGGAAAGATGATTATTCTAGTAAACTATGTAATGAGTAGAGTAGCTAATATAGTGATAATGTAATTGAGATCGATTATAAAGGCCGATCTCGATGATTGGGGCACGTGTGTAGCACGTGATATTGCGTGACATTTCAAAATTTTGAAATGAATTGGGGATTATAATTAGAGATTATAGATTTAGGGGTTTTGTAGTAATAGTATATATAGTATAAGTACAAACGAGTTTAATTTTTAGTATCGATTGATTTGTGATAAGGTATAATAATGGCTTGTTTGATCAATTGGTCGATAATGATTAGTACATTGTTATAACCGTATTTATCCTTATTGAAACTATAATAATCTATGGTAACATATTGCCATACTTTTTCTAAAATAGGAAAAGGATATAAAAGACTTAGGATCTTATCCCTGAAAACAAAACTGTATTTATATTTGTAATAATTCCAAATATATTAATTAATAATCTTTTCCATTTCTTTCCAATAATATTATTTGAATAAAAGTATATTAATCTTTTTTATATTAGAATATATAATAGAATTTAGAATTGTAAGCTTTTTGAATCAGGTAAATTTATAAATTATCGATATTTGGTATGAATAGATAATTGTTATAAAGCAAACGATCTTTTTCAAGGGTGAAATGTTTGTATAGTTTCATAACTTAAGTACACAATATTTTTAAACTTGGGTTAAACTTATTAGCTTTTATAATATAATTAATAATATCGAAAAGTGTCAGGGTTCAGTAGTAGGTAATATGCCGGGAAGATACCGATTGGTATGTCAGAGGTTAGGTAATAAGGTGTATTGGATTCTAGTCAAAACTAATCTTATGCCCCGGCCAGTCCAGGGCATATCCGGTCCCTTATATATTACTCTTTATTGTAGGTCCTGATATCATAGATTCCTTTAGTCCTTTTCATTTCATCATAGATTACGGGCTTGTCGTAGGCCAAGCTGGTAGCCTTAAGGTTAAGGTTTACTACTACCAACTTCCCGATCCTTTGCCAAGGCCCGGGCCCTTGGTGGCCCCGGCACCTCCCAGGCTGACTAATCGTGTCCTGCGCTGACACAATACTCCCCCCCCTGTACCTTCGTCCCGAAGGTGTAGTTGTTGATATTCACTTCCTGGAAAGTTTGCTCAGTTCCTTATTGTGATACAGGCAGGGGCGCCTACGTTGCTACCCCGGCGTCCAGTGTCGTATCCTGTAGTCGTGTTTGTCGTGGCGTTTGTTTGTTATGGATGCGACTGGTGTTGTTGCTGGGGTCACGCGTGGCTGTCGCGGCAGCTTCCCGTGGCGTGACTACAGACCTCCTTTGTTTGTTTTTCTCTGTCGCTGCTAGGGGATAAAGCCGATCTGTATTCCCCCTTTCTGTCCCCTCTGTAATCCAATTCTCTTATCAGTATGGCGAATGTTAATGCTGCCAACCTCCCTACGATACTACAGCCTATCGTGTCCGCGGACCTCCCGACCCGTAACTACTGCCTTCGCTGTATAAAGCTTCTCTTCCTGAACCCTGAGCACGTATGCGTGGCTGGTCCGGGACGCGTCTGCACTTACTGCGTAAAGCAGAAGGCCTCCTGTGACAAGGTGAGATCTCGCGGTTTCCTTGCAACCTTAGTTCTAATGCGCTGGCTAACCACCGTGACTTTTCCGGTACAGATCCCTTTGGCTTTAGTGGCTCAGGTTCGTGATATTGTCTTGGCTGCGGATATGTTTAACAACTGGGTGGATGTAAACAACAATCTTCCGGATGCGCCCATACCCCCGGCCGTACCCGATCCGAATGCTGCGTACAAAAGCGAGTGGACTTTGACCATGCTAACCGGTCCTCGTACCAACAACCGCCCTCCTCTAATCTCTGCCAGCAAGCACCTCCCCAAACGCCCTAATGGCGACTGGAAGTTTTCTGCCGGAACCCCCCCGGAGTACCGGGATCTCTATACGGCTTCCCAGGATTTTCTCCGTGAGCTTCGTACCTTGGTTGCCCCGGCACAAGCCCTGGTCAAGGGTGTTACCGCCTTCGAGGCTGCATTGTTGGGTCGCATGGATGTCCTTACCCATGAGCTGCGGGTACAGAATGCATGGTCTCGTTGGAATGTAATTTCCCCTTTCCTGCTCCGGTGTTACCCCTTGGTTGTTGCTGACTCTGTCGTTTTTTAGTCGAATATGCCTCACACCGACGAAAGCTTTTTCGCCCGGGAGGCCTTGTCCTACTTCACCAAGGACTAGGGTTGATTGCTGTTGGAGGTTTTCATTTTGGGTTGTTTCGAGGTCTACCTCTCTTGCGTTTTGTGGGTGCGTTGTCGCCCCGGTTATGTTCCTGATTGTATTCTCTTAGGATTTCTTGTGCATTTTTCAGATTCGGAAATGCTGGCAACCATGTATTGTAATCTTCGGGCCACCCCCGCCACTTTATAAGATACTCGTCTCCTGCCTTTCTACTTCTGTGGCCGGTGATTTTCTCTACTTCCCATTCCTGTGTTTCCTCGTCCTCTAGTTCCGGGTATTCTCCGGCGGGGTAGCTGGAGGGGTCCATGTCTTTTGGTGCTTTGTATTTTTCCAATAGGGATACGTGGAATACATCATGCAGTCTTTTGTAGAGGCTGGGCAGCTCCAGCCTATAAGCGTATTCCCCTTTGATGTCTAATATCTTGAATGGTCCAATCATTCTTGGGCTTAGCTTTTTCTTTGTGTTCTTACCCTCCTGGGTTTCGCCGGTCCGGATCCGGATGTTCTTGGTTGACAATAGTACCCAGTCTCCTATAGCGAAATGCATCTGTTTGTGTTTTTTATTGTAATATCTTTGTTGTTCCTCCTGAGTCTTTATCCATAGTGCTCCGAGGTCGTCCCGGAGCCTTTTCAGTGCTTCTACCCTTTGTTTAGCGCTTGGTACCTCCCCCGATGAATCCATGGCCTCAGGATTCCATGGTAGCTCCGGGTTGTATCCGTAACATAGATAGAATGGTGAACAGTTTAAACTGGAGTGTGTTGAATTATTGTAAGTGAATTCTGCCATTGGCAGCTTTATCCCCCAATTCCCCTGCTCTGTCCCGGTGTATGCCCTGAGGTAGTGCTCTAGTGTCTGATTTTGCCTCTCTGTTTGTCCATCCGTTTGTGGGTGGAATGCGGTGCTGAGCCGACGCTTTACTTTTAGATAGAAGCAAAAAGTGGACCAAAAGTGACTCGTAAACACAGTTCCTCTATCCGATACGATCCCCCTCGGGATTCCGAATTTTGAAAATACCTCGGACCACACCAGGGATGCTAGCTCTATGGTATCGATCGTCTTGTGGCAGGGTATATATCGTGCCATCTTCGTGAATCGATCCACTACTACTAGGATACTGTCGAAGGGTCGTTTCTTGTTCTGTGGATTGCTCGTAGGTGGTAATCCCGTCACGAAATCCATGGAAATTTCGGCCCACGGGCGGGTAGGCCGCGGTAAGCTACCTAGTTCCCCGTAGGGCTTGTGGTGTCTGGATTTATTCCTTTGACAGGAATCGCATTCTTCCACATATGTGGCGGTGTCTTCCCGTAAGCTGCTCCATATATAATTCCTTGTTAGCAATTCTATGGTTTTATCTCGTCCAAAATGCCCCGCCAAGGGGTCGTCGTGATGCAGCCGGAGCAGTTCCGCCCTTAGTGCAGTGTCCCTAGGAATAAAAACCAGATTATTCAGATGCAATATACTATCTTTCAGGGTGTACTTCTCTTGACTATTTAAAGTTGCTCTTATCTTAATGCAATCCGGGTCCACTCCTTGAGCTACCCGGATCACTTCCATTAAAGCCTCTGTTTTGGCTTCATAAGCAGTCGCGGTTGCAGCGGCTATCCTTGCCCATACTCTGGGCATGGTGGGTACATCGCCTACTAAGTCTTGCAAGTTGTGACCGGTGGGGTCCCGGGCCTCATTCCCCTCGTTTGCCTGCTGTGGGCCGGGACTAGCCGCGACATCAATATGCTCCTTTTCTGCCTCCGTACCCCCGCTTGCGGCCCCCCTGGGCTCCGGACTCTTAGCATGATCTTTTGCATGACTAACGATCCCACCTGGGATCCATCGAGTTACTGCCCTAATGAATTTCACCATTCCCGGCTCCTCACCGGACTGGTTCTTCGTCCAATTAGCGACTCGGATTGCTAGGCTTCCCTTCATTTTCTCCTGAAATGTTGGGAGCCAGGTTATATCTTCATTTTTATCACTACCCATGTAGTCTGGCCTTCTACTGGGCCCATCCGCAGGATTGGCGGATCCTTTCCGGTAATGAATATTAAAATCATATTGTGATAGGTACATAGCTTGCCTTGCTTGTCTTTGGCTCAATTGTTGTGCTGAGGTAAAGTATTTGAGGTTATTATGGTCCGTAATCACCTCGACAGTGAACCGGGCCCCCTCCAAATACCTTCTCCATTCTTTGAAGCACTCAACAATAGCCAGTAGCTCTTGATCGTAGGTTGTATACCGACGCTCTGCCGGTTGCATCTTTCTTGACCAAAACGCTACTGGGTGCCAATGCATTTGAGTACCATCTCCCTTGGAATCATGCTGTTGGGATATCACCCCTCCCAGAGCCTCTCCGGAGGCGTCTGTTTCTACTCTCGAGGGTAGATTGGGGTCGAAATGCCGTAGCATAGGTGCTTCTTGAAACTTATTTTTTAGCGTCAAAAAACTGGCCAACGCAGCGGCAGTCAATTCAAAATGTCCTGACTTCTTTCCTTGCTTCATTCCTACTAGCATATCAGTGAGTCCGGACGCGACCCGGGAGTATTGATATATAAATCTCCTGTAGAAATTGGCGAATCCCAAGAATACTTGGATTTCCCTGAAGGTCTTGGGTTCTGGCCATTCTGCAATGGTTTGGGTCCTGCGCGGGTCCGCAACTACACCTCCGGTGGTTATAATAAACCCTAGAAACTCCGTTTCCGTAGTGTTGAATTCGCACTTGCTCAATTTCACAAAAAGCTTATACTGCCGGAGCCGTTCCAATACTTTGCGGACGTGCTCCGCATGGTCCTGTTTTTTCTTTGAGTATACTAAGATGTCATCCAAATAAACAACCACAAAGTCGTCCAACAGGCCGGCCAATGCCCGGTTAATATATGATTGAAAGGTTGCAGGGGCGTTTGTCAATCCGAAAGGCATGACGCAGTATTCGAATAGGCCATATCTGGTGCGGAATGCAGTTTTCCATTCATCACCGGGCCTAATCCGGATCCGGTGATACGCATCCCTTACATCGAATTTTGTGAATATTTCCGCATTCATCAACTGGTCTAGAGTTTCATTGATCAAAGGGAGGGGGTGTCGGTCTTTCACTGTGACCTCGTTCAATCCCCTATAATCCACACATAGTCGTAGGGACCCATCCTTTTTAGGTACGAACAGGATGGGGGCCCCCGCCGGGCTATTGGAGTGTCTGATCCATCCTTTTTCTAGGGCATTCTCCAAGTATTCCCTTAGGGCTGCCAGTTGTGGTTCAGAAAGCCCATAAAGTGGCATAAACGGCGGTTCCCCGGTGGTGTTAATTGCATGTGTAAATTCTCCTACTTCCGCTAAGGTGTTGGCCCTCACGTCGTCGAATACATCTGCAAACTCCTGGTACTCCTCAGGAACCTTAGTTACCTCGTTCCTTACCATGGAAATCTTTCCTTTCCTTCGGCATGTGCATCCTTGCCAATTTCGAAGACATTCGCATTCGGAAGTGGGCCGGACATGCACCTGGCCGTTTTTGGACAACTTTACCATCATTACTGCCGGGGCATTTTCAGGTTCCTCTAGAACTACTTGCCCGAATTCCTCAGGAGTTAAGATGTCTACCTCTGCTTTACCAGCGTAGCTCCACCTGCCCTGCCCCCATTGGTATGTGCCTTTTCCCATTTGCCTCAGGAATGGCAAGCCTAGGATAAGACGTTGTCCGGTATTATAGCAGCCGTAGGCCGTGACCTGAAAGTCTCGTCTCACCCCTCCTGAGTCAAACACCTGCATTGGAATGATGTACTCCCCCTGGACTTGGAGCTCTTCGCCGGTGATGCCCCCAACAGAGTACGGTCGTTTCCCGGTATCCGCTAGTTCGTATTGCCTAGCGATGCTTTCGTCGATGATATTCAAGTCCGCTAACGAATCTACAGCACCTTCCTCGCGGTACCAGGCCGTATGCGTAGCGCTAAATATCTGGCACCGTGCCATCATTCGCTGTGTGTTAAGGTCAACAGGGCCAGCGTCGCCTATTGATCCATCCCATTTTTTGCTCTTTTGCCTACCCGGTCGTCCTCCTGGATTTCTACTGCGCTAATCCGCTTTTTATTGGCACAGCCATCGTCTGTAGCTATATGGCCCTTCTTGCCGCAAGAGAAACAGGTCAAATGTTCCTTGGAGTGGCCTCGGATCCCCGCCGGGGTGCTACTAGGCTTGAGGTGACTCCGGTCCGTTCCGGTAGGGGTTTGTCCCGTAGCCGGCGGTTCTAGCGAGGGTCGTTTGGGCCGAGGTGCTGCTGGGTGGTGCCCAGTACGCTCTTGGCTCCCTCTATGGTTCTTCCAGTTGTATTCAAACTGACTGGCCAGAGCTATGGCTTCTTCGATGGTCACCGGGAGGCTAGTTGCCTCCGTAACCTTGTTTCGCAGCGGGAGTTTGAGCCCCTGGACGAACTTATCCAGACGGATAGGAGCCGGGATACCTTCGAGTTCGCTCTCATACTCAGCCAAGGTAGCGGCGTACTCCTGTACGCTTTTCTGTCCTTGTTGAAGTTCAAACCACTTGAAGGAGGTTTCCCGGCGCCTAGCCTGGGGCGTTTGTATCAAGTTGTGCAGGAATTCCGTGAACTTCGCCCAAGTCAGGTTCACTATTCCTGACTTAGCATCGGCCCACCGCTTGGCCGGGGTTCCTCCAAGAAAGGTGGTTGCCCACAAGACCCTGTGGGGTTCTTCCTCGTAGGTCAATGGCATGATTTCGAACATGTTGTTGCAGCCCCGGATGAACTCATGGAGCTTCTCAATTGACTCCCCGGAGTACTCCTTGGGAGCTGCCGGTTTGCGATTTCTTTCCTGCTCCATCTTCTCCTTTTTCCTTTTTCCTTCTACGTCTTCCCCTACCCCTACATTGTGAATAGGCGGCAAGCCGGCCCGGATTCGGAGTTGGTCCACGCTCTTCTTTTTCTCGTGAAGTTCAACAGCGCGGAGAAGTTCCCGTTCCTGTCGTTCCAGCTCTTCGAGGTGGGTAGCCTCCGGATCTGGTGCGGGGTTCTCGGGAGGGGAACTTAAGGCATTGGACCTTGTGTATCTTCCTGTCATACTAACTACCTCCTTTGTCAAGGTGTGTGATAAGATTAGAATGTCAGGGTTCAGTAGTAGGTAATATGCCGGGAAGATACCGATTGGTATGTCAGAGGTTAGGTAATAAGGTGTATTGGATTCTAGTCAAAACTAATCTTATGCCCCGGCCAGTCCAGGGCATATCCGGTCCCTTATATATTACTCTTTATTGTAGGTCCTGATATCATAGATTCCTTTAGTCCTTTTCATTTCATCATAGATTACGGGCTTGTCGTAGGCCAAGCTGGTAGCCTTAAGGTTAAGGTTTACTACTACCAACTTCCCGATCCTTTGCCAAGGCCCGGGCCCTTGGTGGCCCCGGCACCTCCCAGGCTGACTAATCGTGTCCTGCGCTGACAAAAAGGGGGGAAATTGTATGTATATTGAGATTTACAATTACATTTGAATCTTTGTGCAAAGCTTTTTGTATAATCTTTAAATTTATTTGATTATCTTTTATAAACTATTAAAAGCGATTCTTTTTTTTGTATTGTATTAGAAAAGATGCTTATATCGTATATCACGCTATGTTATATCGGGATTAGTTTATATATAACTTTATTGAATCTATATATATATATTGTATCTTTATGTAGAACTTAATAATATTAAGGCTTTTCCATCAACTTTTATATAATCTTTTAATAGGTTATAAGTTCGGGTTCGTGTGGTGTTAGGATTAGTTTTTCGAAGTTATTTGATTAATGCTATGATAGATAGTAACGACTTCATCAAATTCGGAGATTGTTGTTTTTGTAAACAAAGTTAAATCTCAAAAACGATTAGGTGGCATTTAGTCTAATCCAATTGATCGATTGGGGGAGTACAACTCTATTTAATAAATGAATCTGGTTTTGGTGTTGTTGTGAGATTTCAGTATTTTGTGTGGTGTTGTAAAATGTGTGGTGTTATTATGGTGGAGATTGTAATGAATATTTAGGTGTGTGGTATTACAACAATTCAATCTTTGGGATTGAAGATGGTGGAGATTGTAATAAATATTTAGGTGTGTGGTATTATAGCAATCCAATCTTTGGGGTTGAAGATAATAGAGATTGTAATAAATATTTAGGTATGTGGTATTACAATGATTCAATTTACGGGGTTGAAGAGGGTGACGAAGTTTTGGTAGATGATTGTCACCTACTCTTATTTTCTTTCAATAATTCGAGAATCTTAGCTACAGCAAGATTCCCTTGTTTTATTTTCGATTCTTTTCTTTTCGATCCCTGTAAGCCCTATATCGATGGCAACGATGCGATATAAGCAACCAGCAATGCTTTATGAATCAATCAAACTTTATACAGTTGAGGGTTACCTGTAGAAAACCTTGAAGTTAAAAATGCTTTAAATATAGTTTATGGGGGAGTTACGAAACCCATCTAATTTAATAAGATTTTCTTTGTTTCAGAAATTTCCTTACCATCCCCCCATTTCTTCAACAGTTTTTCAATCATTCACATCTACAATCTAATAAATATAATGATTATTAGATTATTATTTTATTTAATAGATTTTTATAATATTTAATTTATTTTGTTTATCAGTTCCGTTATTTTACGATATTTCAATTCTCAATCTCATTTCCTTTTGATAAGCGATCGAATTTTACTTGTATTCTATTTATATACAATCATTTTGATCCTCTCCTAATCCCCTTCAAAAAAAATTTTGTTTTCTTTTTGATTATTGTCTTCATATGATTTCGACTTCGATCTTTTATATCGATAATAGCTACACTAGCAATCGAAGGGAAGAGAGAGTATATAGAGAACCAAAAGATCTATAAAGACCCAAAAACATTGAGTGTAAAAAGCCGGAAATCCCAAAGAGAACCAAAGGCAATCCGAAATTATATATAGAGAAGAAACAGATAACTACAATAATAAAAAAACACATACTATTATATTTGGGGGAATATTTTGGTGTTCTACTATGTAGGAGATGGTGGAACCATCTCCTACACTTTTTATGGTAAAGACTAGCAAAACCAAGGTAATCAAGGATATTATTGTTAGTCTTGTATCCCCTTTTGGATATATCCAAAAGGGAAAAGAAGAGTTATAGGATACACTCTATGTGACACTTTGCCGTAGAAGAACTGCGAAAGCAGGGTACAAGATGCCTTTAGAATCTACAACTAAGGAACTACGAGCTGAGCGCTCGTAGAGCGGCTATAAATACTAACTACGTACACGTGGGCGCACGTGCGCTCCCGAGAGCACGTGACCGATCGCGATGCGATTGAGTGCGATCCGTGACACTACCCCCCCCCTCCAAGTAAGCTCGCCCTCGAGCTTTACAATTTACCTTACTTGATACCCTACATTGCCGATCGCAATCAATCGCCGTTTGTTGTTGACAAGAAATGGCGTGGTATCTCAGCGCGTGCGCGAATTTTTCTTTTTCACGACGGCAAGGCGCATGTGGAGCGGAGGAAACCGTTCAGTCGGTCTTGTTGCCTAGCAACAAGTTTATCCTTTTGGGGGCATATAGTCTATCGATATGTCCATCATCAATCTTAATTCTACATTTAATTTTTTACTCGTTTCTTCGGCTGTCGTCAATATGCCTGTCACACCAACAAAGAGTCCTGCAAAGAAGAGCAAGTTGTCGCCTGCGCGAGTGCGGCAGTTGGAAGCGGCTCGCGCGGCGGTAAGTTTGAATGCTTTGTTTGCCAGTCTTTTTGGTGCTAATGTGTCTGGACAGAAAGCTGCGAAGAGTCGTCCCCAGTCGGCCACAGCGCGTGGTAAACAAGTCGCGGCGGTGGAGGAGGATGATGATGGGGATGAAAGGGACGAAAGGGATGCTGAGGTTTCCGATCACAATAGTGATGGAGATGTAGAGCGGTCCGATGATGGTGAGTAGAATTTTATTTTTTGATCATCAAGACGTAGTCGGCTTGTCTGACAAGTGCGATTTTACAGATCTTGATGATATAATTGATGATGGTATCGATCTTCGATATGCCGGGTGGATGTATCCATACCACCATTTGCCTAGGCAAAACTCGGAGGAGGAATACGATCCACTGATCGACAGGGTTAGCGACTATGGGAGTAAGTTTACTGACAAGTTAGCTGAGGCAGTAGACTACTTCAATGGGCTTGGGGAATCCGATACGGTTATAACTGGGGAGGATATCATGACGGATTTGCGACGTGGCCAGGCTCATCGCCACTTCGATACGGGGTCTCAACGAAAGGTTCACTTCGACGACGATGACGATCGAAGATCTCCCAGCAAGAGGTCACCCAAAAAGGCAGCGCTTCGAAAAGAAGAGTGCGTTCGGGAGGAAGACTGGGTCTGTGCGGGCTGTATCCGTAGTTGTACAGCAGGTAAGGGTGATGGCTTCTGCTATCGGGTCCCTGGCCACAGTGTCGGTACTCCTCGTTGTCTGCTTTGCTTGAATAACAAGCATAAGTGCGAGCGCTTGTACTTTGGGGAGACTCGTCGTCTCTTCTTGCAATATCGAGCGGCTGTGGGTGAATGGGGCGTCTTGGCGGAGGTAAGTCACAGTCTGTGCGAATGACTCGTGTGTAGCTGATTTGTCTTGGCAGCCGGATTTGAGGGAAACCCTCAAAGGTAGGGTCTCGAAAGATGGTTTTCCGATCTTGTTGGCTCGTGAGCGGGGGGAACAGTTGCTTGCGGCGGAGAAAGAGCGGAGGGAAGAGGCAGAGCAGCAGCACCAGTTGGCTTTGGACCAGATGGGTTTTGAGGCGAACCTTGTGCGTGAGCGGTTGGCAGTTGCCGAGCGCGAGCTCGAGCTTCTTGCGGCTCGCATTGCAATTGGTCGTCGCCGCCTATGGCGTCTGGTGGTGATTGTTTCTCTCTTTGTCGTCTTTCTTTCCTGGGGCATAGGCTGGTTCTTTGGTTTAAACCATCCAGTCTTTGCTGTTGTTCCTCGTCCGACGGTGACGGTTGGTGCCCGCATGGGCGTTTATAGACCTGCCTGGCTGGGATAATGTTGTTCTTTGTTTATGTGTTTGTCGAGATGAACATATTTATCCAGTCGTAACTAGCGCTTTGTGCGGTTGTGATTTCTTTGTCAAGCTAATGAATTAAAGAAAGCTTTTCGATCTCTAGTATTCATATCTTGATCATTGTCTGCGAAATCATAATCGTCGTGTCCACTTTCATAAAGGCGTATCCAATCGGGTAGGCTCGCGGGCGGGCCCGGTAAGTTCGGATTAGCTTTGTGAAAGTCGCGAAGTTGGTGCGGGGCAGTCTTTAGGTCAGATGCGGGGTACCAGTCAAGGTCGTCGTCGGCGCTTAGCCACGAGACTCGGTATTTCAGCCGGTTTCGTACTTTCTTGACGGCCAGAATTTTCTCCACTTCCCATTCGATGTCACCAGTGATATTTATGGGAGGCGGTGGCTCGAGAATTTGACCGGGGAGTGGGTCATCTGCCGCTTTACGGAGTTTGCTGGGTGGAAACACGGGGTGGATTTTCATAGTTGGAGGCAAGTCTAAGCGGAAAGAGTCTCCGGCCCGACCAATGATCTTAAACCTGCCCTGAGTAGGGTAGTCAAGTTTCTTGGAAGGTCGTTGAGTGGGGAAGTCTTTCATGCTTAACCATACGTGATCTCCAATGTCGAAGTCGACCGCTCGGCGATGCGAATTTGCCGATCGGGCCATTTTTTCTTGTGCACGCAAGATATTCTCTTTAGCTCGATCGAGTGCTAGTTTGTTGCGTTTGGCATATTCTCTAGCATCGTTGATATTCAGGTCGTCGACGGGCGCGGTTGGATCGGGTTTCCAATCCCAGGAATTTCGGGGTAGGTGGCCATATAGTGTTTCATATGGGGTTTGACCACCTAATGACTCATGAGGGAGCGTAAGCTGGGCGTAGTCCATCATTGGTAAGAATTCGGACCAGTCATCTTGATAGTAGCTAATAAAGGGTCTCAAGCGCTGTTGGAGATACTGATTATAAATCTCAGTTTGGCCATCCGTTTGCGGGTGGTGAGCGGTGGAGAGCTTTACTTGCGTTCCTAAGATTTGACTGAATTCTTTCCAAAACTTTGAAATGAATTGGGGACCACGATCAGAGATTATAGACTCGGGGGCTCCGTAGTAACGGTATACGTGGTATAGGTACAAACGGGCTTGATCTCTGGCGTCGATCGATTTGTGACAAGGTATAGTAATGGCTTGTTTGGTCAATCGGTCGATGATGACTAGTACGTTGTCATAACCATACTTGTCCTTATTGAAACTACAATAGTCCATGGTGACATGCTGCCATGCTCTTTCTGGAACGGGAAGAGGATGCAGGAGGCCTGGGGTCTTGTCCCTGGGTACGGAGCTGCGCTTGCATTTGTGACAGTTCCGAATATATTGGTCGATGGTCTTTTCCATTCCTTTCCAATAATATTGTTTGGACAAGAGTGCGTTGGTCTTTTTCACACCAGGGTGTGCAGTAGAGATTGAGTCGTGAGCTTCTCGAATCAGGTAAGTCCGCAAATTATCGATATCCGGTACGAATAGGCGTTCGTCATAAAGCAAGAGGTCTTTTTCGAGGGCGAGATGCTTGTGCGGTTTCATGGCTTGAGCGCGCAACGCCTCCAAACTCGGGCTAGACTTATTGGCTTCTATAATGCGATTGACGATGTCGAAAAGGGGGGAAATTGCATGTACATCGAGGTTTGCGACTACATCCGGGTCTTTGCGCAAGGCTTCCCGCATAATCTTTGAGTCTACCTGATCATCTTTTATGAGCTGTTGGAGGCGATTCTTCTTCTTTGTACTGTTCTGCTGGTCCAACTCGTCGGTACGCCGGGTAAGCGCATCTGCGAGTGGATTATTCTTTCCAGCACGATACATGATAATGAAGTTATAATCAGCGAGCAACTCAGCCCATCGCGCTTGTCGAGCATTCAACTGTTTAGTTGACATGAAGTACTCGAGCGCTTTATGGTCGGTGTAAACTTTGATCTGGTGGGGTGAACCGGCAAGTTCGGCTTTCCAGTGACCTAACGATCGAATGATTGCTAACATTTCCTTGTCGTGAACCTCATAATTCAGTTCAGCAGCAACCATTGTTTTCGAGAAGTAGGCAACTGGTAGCCATTCGTCGCTATGCTTCTGAGAGAGCACGCTAGCGACGACGCCATCGGATGCGTCGGTTTCCAACATACAAGGTAGCGTATAGTCGTAATGCTGTAAAAGAGGGGCAGAAATGAGTCTGTCTTTGAGTATGTCGAAAGCGTTCTGACAGATTGTATCGAAGTGGAATTTGATATTCACTTTGGTGAGTTCGACTAAAGGTTTTGCTATTATACCGTAGTCTTTTATGAAGCGGCGGTAAAAGTTACAGAACCCTAGGAACGACTGGATACCTTTCACAGTGGTGGGGTATGTCCAGCTAGCGACCACTTCGATCTTTTCTGGATCGACTTGTACGCCTTCGGTTGAAATGATGAACCCTAAATATTTGGTACGTTTGACGTTGAATTCGCACTTCTTGAGGTCTGCTTGGAGTCCGGCAGATTCAAGTCGCTCGAGGACGCGCTTTACGTGTTCCTCGTGGTCGTCTTCGTTTTCAGAATATATCAGTATATCATCGAGGTAGGCAGTACAGAAGTCGTCTAAATAGTCAAATAAGACATCATTCATGTATCTTTGATAAGTCGCTGGGCCGTTTGTCAGTCCAAAAGGGAGAACCTTGCATTTGTAAGCACCATACCGGGTGCGGAAGGTGGTGTATTCCTCGGAAGCCGGATCCATGCGTATGCGATGGAACGCTTGTCGAATATCTAGTTTGGTGTACACCTTCGCACCAGCGAGTCGTGCGAGTGTCTCATCAATGAGAGGTAATGGGTACCTGTCTTTGCGCGTTAAAGAATTGAGTAGTCGGAAGTCAATACAGAACCTTAAGCTTCCATTCGGCTTTCTCACAAAGAGAATCGGAGCTGCGAATGGGGCTTGGCTGGGTTCGATAAATCCTTTCGCCAGGTTATCTGTGATGTATTCTTTAACGACTTCAAGCTGCTCAAGAGACATCTTGTAGAGGGGGCTGTATTTGAGTGCCTTCTCTCCCTCTCCTTCCAATATGATCCTATGATCGTACGATCGGGATGGGGGTAAGACGTTCGAGTCGTGCTTGGAGAACGCTCGGTGGTATTGCTGGTAAGCTTCGGGAATCGGTGGTTCCGCCTCAATGTCGGCTAGGACATGGTGGAGAGCGGCCAAGGTTTGCGGGTTGGAACTTTTCAAAGCGGCAACTGCGGTCGAGATGCGGTGTTCTTTCTCTCGAGTGGATTTTCGAATAGCGATAACATCGTCCATCTCTGTACAGGTGACTGTGAAGATTTCATGATTCTTGCTCTTTTTACAGGTGAGGTTGAACTGGGACGGTTTAAGAGCGTAAATGTCGAAAGTGTCTGAAATGCGAAGCGGTAAAGATTCGTACACCGCTTGGATGGAAATGGTCCTAAGGATATGCGTCTTTTCCAGATTGACTGGAACCTGAGCTTCGATTAACGCCGAAGGTTCCGCTTTAACTTCTCGAAGAGGCGTTAGGCGTATCTCTGGGGTCATTTCGGCTAGTCGATAAGTCTTTCTTTCCAATTGCTTGTGCATTTCGTCTAATCGGGCATCCCGCTCATCGGCGTCTTTCTGCCTCAGACGGTCTATTCTAGAGTCTTGAAAGCTTTCCCTAGTTAAAAGAATGTTTTTTGATAAGGAAATGGTGGGAGGACGCTCGGCAGGCCAGTCGAGTCTGCGGTTGAAACAATCAACCTTGACTCTTGTCTCTGCCAACCAGAGTCGACCCAGGATCACGCTGTATGATCCCAAATCGGTGATCAGGAATGGTAGATAGGACTGTTGTCGGGCGTCGATAGTGAAATTAAGAAATGTATAATGAGTGATAGCTTTGCCTTTGACACCATTGTAACCTTTGACTTCGATAGGGTAGTCGAGCGGGACAAAGCGGGGTTTAAACATAGGAAATAGTTGTGAAATGAGTGTGTTGTCGATGAAAGCAAGACCATTCGCTCCGGAGTCTATGAGAGATTGGGTTTGGTATGAATAACCATTCTTCGATATTGTACATGAAAGGGTCAAAGAGTCACCTCCCATCAGTTTCGTTAGATCGAGAAATCTCATGTCCCGGATCGCACTTAGGAGGGAACTTCGTCCTAAGCGTCGGTGTTTAAACGTTGGTCTTCAGCGTGTTGAGCGGCATCGACAGCTTCCGCTTGGACCTCTGAGTTAAGGTCATCCTCAGCACCGTCCTCTGCATCGTAAAAGTCTTCACCTTCTCCACCCTCTTGAATTTCAATTACATCAGCAAAGCTGACTGATCGCGGCGTTGCGCCACGATTAGCTCCCGGGGCGGGAGTGCTAGAGTTGCGATTGAAATTACTATTTGGAGGTGGGGTAGGGCTTGGTCTGAAGCTTCCAGTGTAGCCAGTAGGAACATTGCGGGGGGGAAAGTTGGTCCGGGACTGGGTAGATGGATTGGCACCATCGTGGGCTCGGAAATTATTCCGAGGAGCGCTTTGTGTATGGGTGTTGGTGTTTACCTTTTTTACCGGTGTTTCCTTGGTTTGCCTATACCGATTGCGTTCTCGAATAGTAACCTCGAGTTCGTCAATCTCCGTGAGCTTGTTAGCAAGGTCTTGGACATTAGCACAATCCTTGATGTGTAGGCCGATAGCTCGCCGGAGGAAATCGGATATCTTTCTTTCCAAATCGCGGAAAAGCGTTCTGCCATCTATGATTTCCGCTTGCGTAGCGAGTAGTCGGAATCTTCGGTACCATACCACAAAGTTACCTCTTTGGGCACCGTTGGGCATAGTCCAGTGTTCGTACTCAGTTCGTGCGTGATCGACTTCAGCGGGGTTCCTATAAATGGCTGCCAGCTCGTCGATCAATTGTTGTCCCGTCAGGCGAGGGACTTGTGTATATAGGGAGTACACGTGTTCTTGAGCTTCCCCTTCCGTCTGGTCTACTACGTAGGATCGGCGTTGCGCTTCCGAGGTGAGCGAGTTTTCGTAAAGTTCAAGACGCTCGGTGACCAATAGCTGCCAGAGGCTTGCTTTCGGTTCCACACCATCTTTGAGTTTTGATGAGAGATTGGTGGGCTTCGGAATGTACGGGCGCTCTACTGCGGTAGTAGGTGAGCGAAAGTGGGGTCCACGAGGGGAAGGTGGGTCGTCCGGTGGGGCGACTGGGTTTGAGGGGGGTCTACTATCGTGACTCGGAAGAGATCGTCGCGAAGACTGGCTGCGCGATCGGGGGTTTTTCTTGTTCTTCTTTTTTCCGGTAGTAGGAGATGCCCTCTCAATAGAGGCAACTGGAACATCAGGAGTCCGGACTCCGCGATTCTGCTGGGAATCTGCGTGATGTTGTGGTCGCTGTTTAAGAGGTTGAGATGAGCCAGCGGTACTAAGACTACGCTGTAGCAATTCGTCTCTGAGTCTTGCATTTTCGTTCTGCAATTCTCTAAAGTCGTCCATTGTCGGCGCTCGCTCTTCGTGCACGGAGAGGGGGCGCGTAGGCATGCTGCCCTCGAGAGTTAATACCTCGATCGAGGAGTCGTTTCCAGGCTGTTTGCTCTTTCCGCGTCTACCAGTATTGACACCAGCACCGTAAGGGGGGTGCTCCTCGCTCTGTTGAGATCGGTCATCGTCGGCTTGAGAAGCCGGGTCGACGAGGGGAGGAGTGCGTTGGAGTCCTCTCTTGGTGAATGGGTCGGACATAGTAGCGGTACTTGTAACTCGGTATGGATGGGGTGTTGTTGTCCTCCGTCGAGTAGATTTTACTCGGAATCAGCCCTCTTCCTATAAGTGATATCGAACGTCCTCGATTCACCCAAGAAGGTATTATGGTTATAAGGTATTATTTGGACGGCCACCAGATGGCCGTGCGATCGTATAGTGAGTTGTAGATAATGTGACACTTTGCCGTAGAAGAACTGCGAAAGCAGGGTACAAGATGCCTTTAGAATCTACAACTAAGGAACTACGAGCTGAGCGCTCGTAGAGCGGCTATAAATACTAACTACGTACACGTGGGCGCACGTGCGCTCCCGAGAGCACGTGACCGATCGCGATGCGATTGAGTGCGATCCGTGACACTCTATAGGAGAGCGCCCTAGTGTTTTACTATATAAAAAAAGTATATAATATCTTCTATACTTTTATAAAGGAAAGCAAGGATTAAAGGATTTTATATAATTAGGGTGATTATATAGGAGATTGTATTCTAGTTTCTTTTAAAGGAAAGAATTGTAAAGATATATGCTCTATAAATCAATAGATATTATATTATTAGTATAATCCTTATGCTCTTAGAGAAACATTTATATTAGATATTGGGTAGTCCTAAAGGAAACAATTTTCTTTAAAAATTGATTAAAAACATTAATTCCTGGAAGAGGTATTATCAACAATCAATATCTTTATTATCAATCACTTATTGATCTCAAAACACTTCCTAATAGCTTTTGAGATCTGACTTATTAATCCCAAAGTGCTCCTTAAAGATTATTGAGATCAACACTATCACCTCAAAACACTTTTCAATATACTCTGAAATTAACTCGCTAGCTTCAAAATATTTATTAGTGCCTCTCAAGATTCACCAAATAAAAGCAATCGAATACTACACACACATCTTTACGATATAGATTATATTGCTTAACTTAATTGAAATCAATTATAACACCGATTTACAATATAGCTTCTATAACCTTCCTATAGCTTTCAATAAACTACATAACTTCAGATATACAATATCAGCATAAAAGAATATTAGAAAAAGTGTTTATACCACAAATCACACTATACTATATCGGGATTAGTCCACATGTAACTCTATCGAGTCTATACATATATATCGTATCTTTATATAGAACTTAATAATATTAAGGCTTTTCCACCAACTTTTACATGATCTTTTAACATATTGTTCTATTAGTTTAATTCATTAATATATTGGATAAATATATCTACAAATAATTTTTTTTTAGCATAATATATAATAATGAAATTATAATCAGTGAGCAATTCAGTTTATTATATTTATCAAATGTTCAATTATTTAATTGATATAAAATACTCAAACACTTTATGATTGATATAAATTTTAATCTGATGAAATAAATCAACAAGTTTGGCTTTCCAATGGTTTAATGATTGAATAATTACTAACATTTCCTTATTATAAATTTTTTAATCCAGTTCAATAGTAACTATTGTTTTCGAAAAATAAACAATTAGTAGTTATTTATTGTTATACTTTTGAGAAAGTATATTAATAACGATTTTATTAAATATATTGGTTTTCAATATATAAGATAGTGTATAGTTATAATGCTGTAAAAAAAGGGTAGAAATGAGTCTATCTTTAAATATATCGAAAGTATTCTAATAGATTATATTGAAATAGAATTTGATATTTGTTTTAATAAATTCGATTAAAGGTTTTGTTATTATATTGTAATCTTTTATAAAATGGTGATAAAAGTTATAAAAATTTAGAAACAATTGGATATCTTTTATAATAATAGAATATATCTAGTTAATGATTATTTCGATCTTTTCTGAATCGATTTATATATCTTCAATTGAAATAATAAATCCTAAATATTTGATATATTTGATATTAAATTCACATTTTTTGAAATCTATTTGAAATCCAATAAATTTAAGTTGCTTAAGGATGTGCTTTATATATTCCTTATAATTGTCTTTATTTTCAAAATATATTAGTATATTATTGAGATAGATAATATAAAAATCGTTTAAATAGTCAAATAAGATATTATTTATATATCTTTAATAAATCGCTAGACTATTTGTTAGTTTAAAAGGGAAAACCTTGCATTTGTAAGTATTATATTAGATGCGGAAAGTAATATATTCTTCAAAAACAGAATCCATATATACATAATAAAATACTTATTGAATATTTAGTTTGATATATATCTTCGCATTAGTAAGTTATATAAGTATCTCATTAATAAAAAGTAATGAGTATTTATCTTTACACATTAAAGAATTAAATAATTGAAAGTCAATATAGAATTTTAAACTTTTATCCGGCTTTTTTATAAAAAATATTAAAATTATGAATAAAGTTTAACTAAATTCAATAAATCCTTTCCCCAAATCATTTGTAATATATTCTTTAATAATTTCGAGTTGTTCAAAAGATATTTTGTATTTATTTATTTATTTATTTATTTTAATTTACATCCGGGGGGCAAGCCGCAGAGGCTCGCTACAACCTCCCAGGGGGTACTAGAAATAAATTATGCTAATAGAAATACCGGCATAGCTACACATTCCGTTCTTCTATAATTGTAATACAGATTAAAGAAAAAGTGACCAGGGGTGCTATATACACTTCTGCTGCTTGTCTCCCATTTATAATATCGATACTATTCAACCCATTTTATACTAAATAGTTCAGATTTGTAATTAATTATAAAGCTTTATATTATCAGTTTTTGTATATTATAATTTATATATAACAATAGAGAAAGGGGAACAACTCCAAAAAGGGATATAGCTCTAATTAATAATATAAAAGTAGGAGATTAAAGGTTTTCCAGGAAAGCTAAATGTAATTGCTTGAAGTGATTAATAATTATTAAAAAGATTGCAAAGTTTGTTAAGATCTTCAAAAGAAGAGAGAGATAGTTGATTGTACTCTTTATATTTTGCGGAATTGAGTTGGATTTGTTTGATTAGTTGTTGAATTAGGTGTGGGAATATTGGTAGAGTATTAGGTACTCAGGCTCTTTACTATATTTGTAAAAGTATTCTGAGGTGGTATTGTTGTACTGAAAGTGTCAATAGTAGGATACAAAATCTTTGTGTTTGGTTCTAAGCGTTACCAATCGTTGAAGAATAGAATGGGGGAGGGCAAGTTCCTTAGATTCCTTGACTTGGTAGCTAAAGTGTTAACGACGATATTGGCCAGTGAGGGAGACCTTATTTTGTTTTTATTATTTCTGCTTTACCTTTTATCTAAAAATTCTAACTGTTGAACTTATATTATTAATAATGGAAAGCAATGAGTTATCATTTTTGATACAATTGTTATGAGTGCCTAAATCGATAAACCGATTAGCTTTCTCGTTTTTAAAGATTTCGATATATCCAAACAACTATCAAATTACTATTTATCTATTTCTTATAATCTTATAACAATATAGAAATACTTATTAGAATAAATCGAAAATATTACTCCTAATACACCAAATAACTGAGGTACTATCAATATATATAGTAATTTGCCTAGTCAATTCCAATCAAACAGTACACTCCAAATCTTTTAAAACATTTATTATTTTAACATCAAAGATATATAAAAACAAATTAATCACCCTATAACCAAATACTATTGGAAATTATTCTCAGTAAATCGCATAACTATAGCCAACTATCTTTTGCCCTCAATAATACTATTCAATACCATCCGAAAAAACTGTAATATAACTATTAGGCAAACGATTCCACCATTACATAAATTCAAACACAACTACTTCTTTCTTCACACCTCCTATAAAATCGATACAGCTCCCTACAAAAAAATACAATAAAGAAAATATTAATTTTAATATTTCCAAAATCAATTTAGTTAATCTACAAAGATTAATATTGTTTATCTTATATTAAAGTACCTACATTAAACAAATCGTTAATAAATAGTTTTCGTCTACCTTATAAAATCAGAATACAAATCTTATTCATACTTGTTCAAATACTAGTTTACTAAACAATAATTCAGAATCTCTCAGAATCACAATAATCAGAATCGTACACCAAACAAATAGAATTTCTCTTACTACTAAAACAATCACTCAATCAACCTTAATAATATAACTACCCAGCCTTATACTCACTATTGTACCACGGATAGCTCCCCCTACCCAATTTGACTTCGTTCAACCTATATACTATACCTCAAATCCATAAAGAACAAAGAATAAAACACAAATGATCACTACCTTACATAACACCACAGCTAACAAACCATAACATATTTATACAAACCCTTTAATATATTTCACAACCTTACAGACTTTCGCTTCTTATTCTACTACATATTTTTTGAAGGATAGCTTCCAATCAAACCAGATTTCTAACTAATATAAAACTAATTGAATAATCTCATCGCCCAACTCATTAATAAAACAAATCGATATCTCATTATTTACCTTCAAATATAAAATATATACCTCTCTCCTCCAAAAAAAATATATCATCTCTAACTTTTCCAATACAAACACTATACAATTTCATTCACCCCATTGAAAAATCTAACAAAGATCGCATTTAAAGAAACCAATATTCTTATATACATTCTTGAATACACAATAAATACAAACATCATTAACATACCCAAAACACAGCTTGATATCTTAATTCAATAGCTCAACAAGGTATAAAACATATAATACAAATAAAAACAAAAAGCCCTGCAGAATATTACACTTGATACAGCTATACTCTGTAATTGCATTTTCCAGCCATACTCTTATTAAGCAATCACTCAGAAAAGCTTGGACTAATTACAAAAGGAAACAAGACCACCCTTACTAGCACATACATTCCAATAACCTATTCAATAGAAATACATCGAACACACCTTATACATCCAATATAACCATTATAACTTCTTGCTTACGGGTGAAGGCCTCTTCAATATTATATACAAACAAAGTAACTAGATCCATTACTACTCGCTTGAAAAGCACTCCTTTATATTGGAAACTAAATATACCTACTGTCATCACAATCCATAAAATACATCTAACAATTATACATTCCAGGCTCTTCGAGATACATAAGAATAAAACTATCAATCGCCAGAATCACACTAACGATTTATCTTTCTTTCCAATCTTAAGAATCATTACCACCTTTGCACATCTCCATCTAACTGGGAAATAGCTTAGTTACAAGCATCGATTGAAGATCCCAGCGATCACCAGTCTAATGGTGTCCCAGCAAGCTTTCAGAAGGCGAACGGTGACCTGGTCAGGCCCCGGGAACCGTTTGTTTAGATAGGTTTCAAAAAACTTATTATTTCTAATTCTCTATTAGTATTTATATTAAGTGTATTTTTAATTCGAGGTTAAGGTAGATCTAAAAAGCTTTATTAATTAATTATTATTTTTAAAAAGGTTCATTTTAATTCAATAATAGAAATCAGAGTATTTTAATGTTATTTTGTTTTCTAAAGAATTAATTGATATTACAATTGTGGATTGATCGTTTTGAGTGAAGGGTATTGTTACGGTGTCAATTATATGATCTATAATTGTCTTTATGTTTCAGGCATAGTATATTAGTGTGCCCTATTTTTTATAAATAGGGCTTTACTTTTTTATAGCTTTTTCATCCTTATGATACAATATAAGTCTTCACCCGTACCTTGACATCAAAAACATCATTTTTAGATTTCAATACTATACTTATATATGATAGAATAAAGCTACAATAATAAAAAATATATCAAAATAATAAGAAAATTCATCTTTATAAATTGAATCTGCAGTAAAATAATACAATGGTTGAAAGATTTGAAATATTTAATTGAAAAATCGAAAAATCACGAATTGTTGGGATTCACACCAAAGCCGGAACCAAATTGTTTCAGACCCTACGGTGAAAAACCTTCGGGAGGCCTCTGCCTCGAAATCAAGGCCTAAAATTATGTAATCACCGTGTGGTCTGAGGATGAGATAAAGCACGAGAGGACGCCCGTGACTGGGGAAGTGGCTAGGAGATGAAATCGAGTTCGAGTCTATATGATTTGGTTGAAGTGAGAGTAATAAGTAGCGAGAAGCTCGATAATTAAGCACAATTAGAGATGAAAAGGCCTGCATGTTAATAAGTGTTGTGTTGGCTTTGATGAAAGAAAGTCTAGACACAGCGGAGCATCTTCAGGGTACGAGTATTGGCCCAATAAATACAGCTGTAAATTCTTCAGACTCAAGATGACTTTCTTCTGCAGTCTTTTTCTCAGGAGGAATCAAGTAGAAAAAAAGAGATTCATATTATGTGGTGGGTATCATGTCCTATTCTTCCTTGCCAAACTTCGCTTTTCCTGTTATCCGAGCCAGTAGCTTTTGCATAACCATTAAAACACGCATCCTAACAGCCTTGATGTCCCAAATTTCAGCTTCGTCGGCTGCAACAAATCTCCTGACTAGAAGATTGAAAACACTTCCAAATGCCAAGGCCATTACAGTACTGGTAAGGATGATAACATTGTAAGGCATGCTGAAATCCGGTGTAGGAAGAGGAAGCAAGAGACTCGTGGTTCGAATGCTAACATTTCCAATGGTGATAACCGCTGGGGCAACATCAAATCCACGGTTTGCGTCAGGAGGATACTCTGTATATCGAAGGATGGCCTTTTCAAAGTCATAGGTCAAAATGACTGTAGAATCCGCTGGAATGCGCATCCGCACTTCCAATTGAGTCCCTCTCTTGCGATCCAGGGCTGGACGATAGAACATCTCTTGTATGACATCTTCATACAAGCCGTTAGTATCAGCCTTTAAAGTATGGAGATAAACCTTCATGAACCAAGGGAGCGACTCCATATATACAAAATCGACTGCATCCGTTTTCGAAGGATTCGTAAGTATGGCCTGCACACCACCTCGTTCCTGCCCATATCCAATAAATGAGCGTTCGGCATAAAGTAGGGGTTGCTCCAATGGAGCTTTCTCGTGTATATCTTGTCGAGGTAATACCATCTCAAAGTCGCTGTCTGGTTGTACTCGGAAGCATCGGCTGTATCCAGAGGGATCTTTGTGCTCGACAGCTCCCCCAGAAGTGAAGACATTGCGGGCATGAGGAACATTTATGCAAACGGAGTCTTCAACATCATCGGTTAATGGACAAGATCCCTTCATCGAATGACCAAAAATTTGTGATAAACTCCAATCCTCCTCTTCCGCGGCGTTATCCAGAGGAAAGCAAGTATCCTCGGCATGGTATGATTTGGACGTATCACATTTCAAATCTTCAAAAGGTACGGGCCGTGGAATTGGATTGTCTGGGTTGAACTTAGCACGCTGATCATATTGGGTAGCAATTTACAAACCTCTTGGGCGCCTGGATCTTTGTATATCTAATACCATATCAATAGTTTGTGTGATCTGAAGCTGACAGTCACTTGAATCGCTTGCGCATATAGGTTGTACATCAATTGACATGCTCTGCCATGATGCATCAAATAGCTTGTGCCCATCGAGTAAGCTCGAAATACCAGCCTTGCCTTTACAGGGCAGGAGTTTCAAGAAAGGCGTCAGATTTTCTGTGCAGACAACTTCTCGAGGCAGAGTTCCATGCAGTAAGTGTAGGTTCTCTAATGTGGAGTTTGAGTGATCATTGACTGGTTGAAATGATAAGACGGGTCTCGTTGTTCTTGTGGAATCGATAAAATTAAGAGAAGCACAGAAAAGGCCAGACAATGCATTGGTCAAAGTTAACCAGCGACCATCAGCCCTAAGAAAATGTCAGTTGAATTTCTTTCTTAAAAAATTGCATCGTACTCCTCATCAGTAGCTGCTTCTACCCAAGCCCAAAGCTCTACACCCGTTCCGCCCTCCCTCGTACCTCCCCATGGCCTTGCACCCCAATTTTCAGCATCCCATCTACCAAGGCTGAACCTCAAATGTAATTCTCGGGTATTGGCATACTGAAGAATTTGCCCCAATGATCTTGGAAAATAGCGAAAATTCTGTTGCTCGAATGGTTCGAGGCTTGTGTTGCTTTGGAAGTTGAATGAAGCTAGTAACGATGACGGATGAAGGGGTCGTAAAAGAAGTTGCTCGTGGTAATCTGAGGATGCGATTACTCCTGTAGATAATAAACTAAATATAAGGAGGAAAACATGATAAATTTTATTCATTGGATTCATGGCATTTAAAGCCATATTGTCAAGAAGCTCTTCATTGAGTTGTGAAGGTCATTACATAGGTACAAGCCTCCATCGAACACTTGAATCTGAGGAAGTAGTTCGAATGCGCAGCCTTATCACGGCGTGTTCCGTTTTGCCCGCCGCTCCGAGCCTTGCCTTGTCTTGTCTCTACCTTTTTCTATAAATCTCCAAAAGTCAAACCACAACAAATAATACAACCATATACCTCAAGACATGGCCGCTGAACAGAGAAAGCTCCTTGGTAAGTCATAATTCCTATCTCAACTCTTCAAATATTTGCGCTCCGTTGAATACAATTTCAATTCGTCTTTTTACATCGAAATTTCATCATTTTACTAACACAACCCTCTTGATAGAACAGCTTATGGGCGCTGGAGCATCCTCTCGCGCAGCACAGCTTTCAATTACAGATCCAAAGATTTGCCGTTCTTTTCTCGTCGGCACTTGTCCTCATGATCTATTCACAAACACAAAACAAGATTTAGGACCATGTCCAAAGATCCATTCAGAGCCATTAAAGACGGAGTTCGAGACTGCAGCACCTCCTCAAAAACAGAAATGGGGTTTTGAATACGATTATATGCGCGACCTACAGAAATATATCGATGAATGTAATAGAAGGATAGATGTCGCACAGCGACGCTTGGAGAAAACACCCGATGAAATTCGACAAACAAACGCCCTTCTTAAACAAATATCTGATCTATCGAAATCCATCGAGTCGGGTTTGTTAGAAATTCAGATTCTGGGAGAACAAGCGGAGGTATCGCGCGCTTATGAAGAGTTCTTCCGTATAAGACAGGCTATGCAGACAAAGGCGGAGAAAGAAAAGGAGCTGAAGGCATTATCAGATACCAGCGGACCTTCAGGACATCAAAAACTACAAGTTTGTGATGTCTGCGGAGCTTATTTGAGTCGGCTGGATAACGATCGAAGATTGGCGGACCATTTTTACGGCAAGATGCACCTAGGTTATGCGCAAATGAGGAAGACATACGACGCATTCCCGAAGGAGATGAAGAGATCAAGACCTAGTGCTGATGATATGGATCATAATTCGGCGCCAAGAGGTTACGATGGAGGTTATGGTGATGGCGGGTATGGCGGCAGAGGGGGTGGATATGGAGGACGCGGTGGAGGAAGAGGTGGTTTTAGAGGCAGGGGAAGAGGATTCAGAGGTGGATGGTAATGAGAAAATATCGAGGCGTTCACGGGCCTATCCTCACGGCGTTTTGGGTCGGCGGATATACAATGTACAACCATCCATAATCAATGGGGTTTGTTTCTGGGCTTTTTCTACCCTGCGAGTCAACGTACCAGTACCTAACTACTCGAGATACTTCTTCGGCTCATATGCAGACGCGCAATTAAGAATCTTTTTTCTTTCAACAACAAGAAACCGAACCCAAAAATATGACCTCAATTTAAGAAATGTCATGTCGAAGGTTCCCGTGAGGATTTGCTGGCTAGCTCGTTCATTGAAGATGGAACTGTGGTGGCTTTTGCTAGTGCAAAATGCCTCCTTTCTTCCCTGCCACATATCCACATGATGATCTAGATTTCATTTGCGAACCAGGAATGTTCTCTTCGTGTGGCTGTCGCCCAGGGTTGAATATCCTTCATGGAGGTTGATTTGTCGCCGTTCCCTTGGAATCTTGATTAACGAATTGATTGATTACCCTGTATCCCTGGATGGCAAAACAGGATTTCCCACATTGTATCACAAGGCGACCGGGATATACAACCTACGTCATTGAACCCTTGGGCTCTGTACGGATTTCCTTATTATATCTTGAACTGTACTCCAAACTAGTTTCAATAATTTTCGCCATTTTAATACACTTTTTCACTATTTGTTGTTGTCGTTACCTCTATCAAATCGTACCACAGTTCCAACACTTCTACCCGAGACCCCAAACCACACGAACCACACCCGCTTCCCTCTCAAAATAATATCATGGATGCCTTAAAGAACGCGACAGGTAATGCTGCTCCTGAGCATACGGATGAACAGAAGAAACAGCTCTACGACAGTCTCTCCGAGGATCAAAGACAAAAGCAACCCTATACGGAATGGGTCAAGGAAGCATATAACGATCAATATGAGAAGTGGATGCCATGGATTGAAGACCAGTATTTGAAATGGTTCGGAAAAGGAGACAACAAGGCATCATATGCAATAAAGGGTTGGTCGGTCTAGAGTTCTACGACAAGATGCCTTTAGCTAATGATAATCACAGATGCCCTCAACAAGACTAAAGTCACCGGCGTATCACAAATCGACCAAATACAAGACGATGTCCATAATCTTGTGGGCAACCAACTTGGAGAGAATGGCCTGCTAGCTCCGATTGGAAACTTGGCTGGGAAAGAGGGCATAAACAGGATGGAGCGAAATGGAAAAGATGAAGATGGTTCCTACGGCGGTCCCACATTAGCCATTAGCGATCCAATCATCAATAATGCAAAGGGTGCTGGCCAGGGAATTTTGGGCGGCGCACAGAGTGCTGGCTCTGGCCTGGCAAGCGGTGCTAAGAGTGCAGGTGGCCAAAAGGAAGAGCCGAAGTCATAAGAAGGGGAAAGCTGAATCACACTCCGTTCGAGGGTCAGTCCCTTGTATTGTGAGAGTGTGATGAAAGTACAAGGCTGTGGAATATGCTTGAAGGCCTAGCAGCCTGTTGGAGAATAATGGATATATTGATATGATACCAAATTTTGAATTTATTACTTTTTTCGTAGCGAACCCTGAAACTCTTTTCAAGTTTCATCCTATTTAGTTTCCATGATGTGCTCATCAAGCACAGACAGGTTTTGTTGTAGGTACAACAGCTGAGTTGCTGGGGTTTGTCCGAGTACATCCATCAACTCCACCAAGAAGATAGTCATCTTCTGCCGCAGTATATGCCGAACCACAATTAGCATCACTGCGTATCATTTAGTAAGTTGTTGATAAAACACAAAAACAAAATACAGATCATACCTTGCACCACCTGAGGCGTTGTTGAAGTAAGAGCATATATCATGGTTCCAGCAGTCTTGTGTACTTTAAGTTTTTCTCGTTAGCAATGACAACTCTTACTGAAGTTACTGCGTTTAATTCAGCTTTCAACTTACTAGTAATTGCCAAGGGCACTTCCAGTGCAACCTGCTCCACATCTTCCATTGCAGCTGTAACTTTTCAAGATGGTCAGCATGCTATATGAACAGATTTGGAGACAAAACACTTACTCTCCAGCGTTTACTGTGTTAGTTCCAAAGTTGTTTCCAACTGTTCCCGTCCACGTGCAAGTCTGCCCAGCTGAATTGGTCCATGTGGCTTTGGCTGTCGCCCCAACCTTGACGCAAGTAACCGATGCTTCAGCAAGCGTGATTATAAATAGAGTAATAAGGGGAGTGAGTGAAGCACGCATTTTCAGGGTAATTGGAGGCTCAAATGAGTCGTTCGTAAGGATATTGGAAGAGAAGTGTTCAGTACTAAATGATGATCATTACTGGCCAGCTTCTGTTTTATGTATTTTTTTATGGTTTAAGCATTTGAAGTTTTATTTGCTAATTTAAACGGAATGTCACTTTCTGCATATGTCAACTAACCACTTATCCATAGATCGGCAAATTAGTACATACATTTGTGCCCCGGATTAAAGTTGTTGAAATAAGTCATAATGCCGAAGAAAAAACTCCATTCGCCAATCGGACGGTCAAGTACATTGGCATGTCGAATTTGCCGTTGTCAATGACGTGCTTCTATTTTGGGGTGCATCACCTAGAGATACCTCGGCAGATTGCTATTCACAAGGACAAGCTTGTGGAAAATTCTACCATAAGTGGAATGAAAGTCGGATTCAATAGGGGTCTCCAATTGATACATGAAGATTAAAGTTCGAGAGTACTAATCTCTGGACTACATCGGGAAAATTGAGTGCGGGGGTTAGCGAAGTGACATGGATGTCTCGTCCAACCACAACTTCATTAAGTCGTACGTGTCGCATATCTACATTCTCCTCGTAAGCCTTATTCGTGTAAGATAAAAAAGGATTAAAGATTTATAGGTATTAAATGATTGTGTGGAAGAGGCCTCTATATTGACTATATGTTCTACGCATATAAGCATATTGTTCATCCCATAGTATTATATAGGGGTGACCAATATGCCTGTCTATGGTTCGTCTAATCTAGCCCGTTTAGGTAACCGTATTACTAATCACGACACGTGTTTAGCACCGGTAACTTCTATTCCTTTTAACACAATCCCTATATTTGGGATTCATTGGGATTTATTTTATATATTGCCTCATAGATCATTTTAGCTAGAATAGATTTTATTACAAAAAAGGCTTCTCAAAGCCTCAACAATTTGTTACTAATTCTAATAGAGCTTTCTATTATAGATTATAAAGTGATCGATTGAGTGTTGAAAAGGAATTAGTGATTCTCTTTTTAATTATTATTATTATATTTATATATCACTCCGCTATTGAATAGAATTATTGTTTCGGTCGTTTCTTTTGAGCAATCCAATAATCGAATCCTTTATTTCCTTAGAGTATTATTATATATACACCCACTTCTTTGAAGTAATATATCTATATATACTATTCCTGTTTTTATATAAAAGTAATTGTATTATTAAAACGCTTTTCTTTATAAATAATAGGAAGCATTGGGAATATAGAATTGATTAATCCCATTTGCAAATATTATATTGATTTGTTTAAATAATATAAAAGGATCTGGATTTTTTCTGAAAGGTTTTATTAATATGTATATCAGTATCCTTCTATATTTGTAATTTTAGATCTAGTTATATCTTATATACCCCTAGGGAGGTCCCCAACAGACGTTAATCACTATAAATAAATAAATAAATAAATATACCCCATCACCTCCTTTTTTATTCATTTTATATAAATAATAAGAATTGTGATTTGATTCCTATGCTTATCTTTATAAAATTGATTATTTTTTATTAATTCTTCGAAATAATTTTAAATTATATTAGCATCTGATTATACAAAGTATAAGTACTGACGCTTGATATGAGAGACGCCGAGCCGCGGTACATTTCGCACAGAAACTCAGGGAGTAGAGGCAAAGTATCAACTTGGTCGAAGGAACAGCTCATGATGATTCCCTTTCTCTCCTGCCAAGATGGAGTATTATCCTCTTTTGTATCGTGCACCCTTTCCCTCACATCGGGAACTTTTCCTTCCGTCGCCTTAGGATAATTATGATAATAGGAGAATATTTTTCCATGCTTGCTCAAATCACATAGTCTGGTTCAGCTACTACCTGGGTAGGTATGCATTAACGCCTCAAGAACACTGCATATCATGTCCATCATTATGCATTGGGCTTGGTCATGCCCCTCTCATCTATACCATATTCCAATCCTTAACCTTGACACTAATTCCTGGGTGATGCACCACGGACCCAAAAACTTTGAGCCACATCATATCGAACGGCCACCGACTCTCCGATTCAATAAAAATCTGCACAATAGTTGTACGAGACCCAATTACAATATCTGCTATCATACCAGTGATACTCCATTGAGATGTCTAGATCCGCTATTCGGCACCATGTGAGATGCGTTGTGGTTTCTGCTTTCCAGTCCTCCCTGTCAAATTATGCAGTTCTAGTTTCCGTGTGCCGTGATCGTCCAAAGGGTATATATTGACTAGGCAGTGCCTACTTCAAACATCATTGCTCCGACTTCCCATTTGAAGTTTTCTTTCAATATAAATCTGCCACTCATTCATAGTATCTGAATCGCAGAATTTAACATGGCCGAGTTGGAAGAGATACCTGGACCTCCAGGTCTTCCTTTCTTAGGGAACGTTTCAGATGTTGACCCCGTCAATTCAATTGCTAGTCTTGAGCGTCTGGCAGAAATATATGGTAGGAATGAGGAGGTTCCCCCATAGCTTTGAATATTGTCGCTGACCATGTGTTTTCTTGCCACCAGGTCCCATCTTCAAACTTAATCTCGGCGGTGTCGAAACATTATTCATATCCACACAAGCTCTCCTCAATGAGATCTGCGACGAGAAGAGGTTTACAAAAGTTGTAGCTGGAAGCTTGGAGCAAGTTCGCAATGGTATTGGTGATGGTCTCTTCACTGCAAGGCATGGAGAAGAAAACTGGGAGGTGGCTCATCGAGTTTTGATGCCAGGTGTGTACCAGCAGTCTCAACAAGATGTTATGAGCAACTAATAACTTTACAAAGCATTCGGTCCCCTATCCATTCGATCTATGTTTGACGAAATGCATGACATAGCCTCACAATTAGTGATGAAATGGGCTAGATTTGGGTCAAAGGAGAAGATTGATGTTACCGATGGCTTTACGAGATTGACGCTTGACTCAATTGCCTTGTTAGTTTCCACTTATCTTGTCGATTCTATTGACAGTTAAATAGACTGACAACTCAGATGTGCAATGGGAACCCGTTTCAATAGTTTCTACCATGAAGAAATGCATCCTTTCGTCGATGCCATGACTGGGTTCCTTCTCGAGTCCGGTGCTAGATCTCAAAGACCTGCGATAGCCAATTATTTCATGCGTTCGGCACAAGCCAAATACGATGCTGATATAAACTTGCTTCAAAGTGTTGCTAAAGAACTTTTGGCTGAGAGAAGAGCAAATCCAAACGATAAAAAAGATCTACTGAATGCCATGATTAATGGCAGAGATCCAAAAACTGGCAAAGGTCTCCCAGATTCGAACATTTTGAACAACATGATTACCTTTCTCATCGCCGGTATTTTTTATTCTCAACTATTCATTCAGTTACTATTCTAACAGAGTTTTTAGGTCACGAAACAACGAGTGGCATGCTATCATTCCTTTTCTATAATTTGTTGAAAAATCCTTCAGCATACCAGGCAGTTCAGCGTGAAGTCGATGAAGTCGTCGGCAAGGGACCCATCACGATTGATCACATGTCAAAACTCCCATATATTGAGGCCTGTCTCCGAGAGACACTGAGATTGACTCCCACGGCACCCGCTTTCACGGTCTTTCCTTCACCTGATACAACGGAGTCGCCTATCATCATTGGCGGTAAATACGAAGTTAAGCCAGGGCAACCTATTCTCGCTCTTATTTCTGTTGTTCACCGTGACCCTACTGTCTACGGTGATGATGTCTCTTCATTCAAACCTGAACGAATGCTTGACAAGCCATTCAAAAATTTACCACCTAACGCCTGGAAACCTTTCGGCAACGGAATGAGAGTGTGCATCGGAAGACCTTTCGCTTGGCAAGAGTCAATTCTCATCGTCGCTATGCTCTTGCAAAACCTCAATTTCAGGATGGATGATCCAAGTTACAACCTCCTTATCAAACAAACTTTGACTCTCAAGCCAAACGGATTCTTCATGCACGCCAGTTTGCGGGATGGTATCGATCCTATTCATCTCGAAAAAATGCTACATGTTGATGTTTCCAAGGAACGTCTGGCGGGAAGCGATCAAAATCTTACCAAGGTCTTGAGCAATTCTGGAAAGCCAAAACAACCAATGTCTATCTTCTATGGTTCAAACTCCGGAACATGTGAAGCTCTTGCTCGAAGTCTTGCAAGAGAAGCCAGTGGACGTGGTTACGAGGCCCAAGTCGATCCTCTTGACGCTGCTGTAGACAAGATTCCCAAGGACCAGCCAGTGATTTTGATATCTTCTAGTTATGAAGGACAACCTCCCGATAATGCCTGTCATTTTGTTGAGTGGTTGGAGAACTTGCAAGGTAGTGAACGCCTTAAGGGCGTCAAATATGCTGTATACGGATGCGGAAATCGTAAGTGTTCCTATTGCGTAGAATTGGAAAGGATCAAAGTGGTGATTAACAAGTACTGCAGATGATTGGGTGTCGACTTTCCACCGAATTCCTAAATTACTCGACAGCGAATTTGAGAAAAACGGCGCTACTAGAATCGGAGATACTGGATTAGGCGATGTTGCTGCTGGAGACATCTTTGAGGCGTTTGATGAATGGCAGGACAAACATCTCTGGACAAAATTAACTAGCAGTGCGGATCATGGAGAAGAAGTAGGTTTGGAAATTGAAATCGATTCTACCTCCCGCTCTTCGAGACTTCGACAAGACGTCCGTGAGTCAATTGTTCTCAGCAACAAGGTTTTGACAGCACCCGGGGAACCAGAGAAACGTCATATATCACTTAAAATCCCAACTGGAATGTCATATCGTGCTGGCGACTACATGGCAGTTCTTCCAATCAACAATTCCAAGAATATTCGACGAGTTTTGAAACAATACGGACTTCCCTGGGATGCTATGTTAAATATCAAGGCTAGTCCGAATACTACTTTACCAACTGGACACCCAATATCCGTGTGGGACGTTCTTGGGGCTTACGTCGAACTCAGTCAAGTTGCAACTCGAAAGGTATTATTTTTCACTCCTTAGGCCATGCCAAATGCTAACGTCTGTAGAATGTCGCAAAAATAGCCTCAAGTACACCTGAGCCGGAAGTGAGAGAAAAGATCGAATATATAGCCAAGGAAGGTTTTGACAAGGAGATTTTACTCAAACGACGTTCGCCGCTCGATATACTCGAAGAATACCCGTCAGCTGCACTATCTCTGGGAGATTTCTTAGCCATGCTTCCACCCATGAGAATTCGCCAATACTCAATATCCTCATCACCACTTGAGGACCCTAGTGTTGCAACCTTGACTTGGTCTGTTCTTGATACAGTCTCGAAAGCCGGTGAATCAAAACGCCATTTGGGAGTGGCATCAAATTATCTTTCTTCTGTTGAGGAAGGAGACCGTGTGCATGTTTCTGTCAAACCAAGTCGTGGAGCTTTCCATCCTCCTACTGACTTGGAAAATACTGCAGTAATCTATATTTGCGCTGGAACTGGATTAGCTCCTTTCCGTGGTTTCGTACAAGAACGAGCCTTGCAAATAGCTGCTGGGCGAAAACTAGCCCCTGCGTACTTATTCATTGGCTGTGGACATCCCGATAAAGATGCTCTGTTCTCCGATGAATTAAAGAAATGGGAAGCGGATGGTGTAGTAAAACTCTACTACGCGTTCTCAAAGGCTCCAGAATTAAGCAAAGGATGTCGTCATGTTCAGGATAGACTTTGGGAAGAAAGAGAAGAGCTAAAGACGGCTTTCGATAGTGGTGCAAAGTTGTATGTCTGCGGTTCGAGTATGGTTGGAGAAGGTGTCTCGGTCATGACTAAGAAGATTTACGCCGAGGCTGCTGATTTACTCGGAAAGACTAAGACGGATGAGGAGGTTGAGGATTGGTTTCAGGGCATTAAGAATGATAGGTATGCAAGTGATGTCTTCACTTAATGAGGTGTGTTGGAAGTTTATTCCCACGAAAAGAATTTGTTTGACGGATTGGCGTTGGCGCTTCGAGGTCGGTTATCATCGAATTGAATCAATTGTCTTCAATTAAACCATTCAAATGAAAAGGGCAGGTAGACTCTATGTTTCCATACTAAGAACAATTTCCCGACACCCTACAAATTTTACAGTGAGCCCATCAATCACATGATTCAAGGTTTGAAGCAAGACATATGCTTCGAGCTTTACATCTTCCCACACAAAAGTAACTTCCGACAAACTATCAGGGCTGAGTGCAGGCTTGCTTCTGCTGCCAACGTCAATTGAGCTCCCTGATAATAGGATAATTTTTCGGCAAACAATCCTGTATGACAACATTTATCGATTGGGGTTCGTGGGGGTCGATGTATATAACCTCATCACCAAAGCAGCTCACCGAGAACTTTTTATAGGGATGTAGTAGTACCAGCAATCCTCTTGCTTTTTTAACCTCAAATAGTTCATGTTATCAAATCTGTCTACTCATGTTGAGATTGAGACTGGGCCAATTGATTGATTTTTCTGATTTAGTAAGAAGGCTGGTCAAATCATAAGGAATGATGGCTGCCAATACCCATTACCAGTATAAAACAACTCAATCCAACATGAAGTATGTCAGACATGATCTTTTGATTGAGCCTCTGAAGATATTTCGGAAAAAGGGACGATGAGAACAAAATGATACAGAGAATATTCCATACTATTCAAGTACCAATTTGGACATAATCCATTGTTTCTGAGTTACCCATTGTAGTCTTATGTGTTCTAGGAATGACTTCCTCGATATCGCAATCACATGACGATTTCGCTGAGCGAGTGCTAAAATACCTAAGCACACTAAGTACTCTTAGATTGTCTTCGAGGAGGTTCTCCATTGCATACCGGCTACAAGTCACAGTCACTTCAGTGTGACGACATTGATAGCCTCTCACATAGGCTAGCTGATTTAGATTCTACAAAATTGCTAACAAGTACTTCATAACTATGTTGGTTCTCCTCCAATTTGTAGCACATGTGCTATCTCAGAAGACGGGAAACCTGCAAGTTATCACCGTACCAAGCCTTTCCACATCGTCTGCTCTAAGGTGGTCAATCCTGTACTACTCTATTCCCAATCTTTTAGCTTCAAATGCAACCACTTCTCTCAGTATATCATTCTGATCCTTCACTGGTTCATATCCCAATCTCTCTTTTGCCTTTTTAATACTTCAATCAGTTCCTAGGCCTAAATACTCAATCTTTCCTTGCCGAAAAGTAGGAGTTATTGTATTAAAGGTGAAAGCCCAGTAGAGCTATTTACTAAGGATAGTGAAACCAAGGACGAGCTTATATGGCACAGAGTTCACTTCGTTTTCTGCGACTGGATGACTTGCCATAGCGACAATCTTATGTGCGAAATCAAAGTACGGTATGCTCACTCTATCAAAAATGAAGAATGCTTCGCCATTGACTTTCTTTGAATCCTCCCCACTGCTACTATTCTGGGAATTTCTGCTGTAAGATTCAGAATCAATATCTGCCTCACGAACTAAGGCATTCACAGCTAGAACGTGTGCCATCGCGGCACTTTCAACAAAAAAAATCCAAATTTTCTTTTATTATCTCCAACTTGCATCATATGTTGATTTATCTTGATGGCGTTCAACAGAACACCTGTACCAAGGCTTTCCCTCCCATATGTACTGAGTATACGCAGAGTCACCGTATATAAAGTTGGAGGATCATTTGCGGCAAGAACAGCTGCGTCCGCCACAGCTTTGGTTTTCGAGTAAGTGTTGGCTTCTTTACTATCTTCTGTGAACAGCTTTGCAATATCTTCAGTAAGTCTGACACCTGGTTCTTGAGGCGTGTTAACAAGGGTTGAATCCGAGCTGGTGTAAATGAATGCCTTGACAGCTTGATTCTTATTTGCGCATTCAAGAAGAACCCGAGTCCCTTCGATATTCGTCTTGCGGAGAATCTTTGCTGAATCCGTGTGTATTGGAGAAACAGTGTGAATAATAACTTTTGGCTTGATTTCGGCCAGAATGTCAGTCACATGTTGATGGTTGGTTATGTCCCCTTCGTGATATGTAACGTTTGGAAGGATATTTGTCTTGGGGTTTCGACTAATGACATGGATTTCTGATGTGGTTGTTGTGCTTAAAAGTTTAACAATATGAGAACCAAGATAGCCACAACCTCCAGTGACGAGCACGACACCTAGATCATTGGGAAGGGAGATTTGAATAGATGAGTAGACTTTGAGCAAGAATGTTGGAACTTTTAATCTTCAAGAATAGCTAATGATAAGCTTGCTTTTCAAGAGCAGCATTGTGCGATAGACATAGTCAATAGATATAATAACCAACGTGTTGGTCCCGCTAATACTTACTGGATGAATTGCTTGTCTTCCTGCAGTGAGAAGCTTATGTGATATATTAGTGTACACATCACCATCTCCAGTATTCAACCATTGTAATGGGGTTGGCCCATTAGATTACCCTGTCATATCAGTAAATTTCCAGAAGGAGCAGAGCAGTTGAGGGTTCTTCATCGATTGTAAACGGGACTGAATTGATTGAGGTAAATATGATATGAGATTTGTAGCTACCCCGGTAAAAGATACTCCGTGAGTACTGGATGTATTGGACATTGTGTGCTCTGTACTCTGTACCAATCATCCCATTTGAAGTTTGTAATAAAAGAAAATACCGACTAAGGAGGCAGTGACTAGCAGACACATGATAAGCTTACTAGAGGCTTGTTACCTGCTTGGCCATGAATACGTATACCAACTGTATCCATCCATAGATCATATCATACCTTATCATCAGAAAGGGTGAGATAATCCACGAGCTCGAGTATCAAGAGATGATTCCAAAGTAGGCAGAGGAGTTTTGTAGGCATTTAAATCGAGGTAAGATCTGGAACGCTATCATCTGTTGCATCGTCAAGAAATACCTACTCGACTGGTGGGTGGCTGGGTAGAATTTATTCCCGAAAGCTCGGCCGGAATACTGTTTCCTCCGTCTCGGTCTCGGTCTCGGTCAAGGAGATTTTCAGATTGATTTATAAAATCACGTGAGGTTGACTTGATCACATTTATTTCTCATGATTACTTTCAATGTCGACCCGCAACTTCCCACAGCAACCTTCATTGCGTTACATCGTTACACTCCATTCCACATTTTTCTTCGTAATGGCACAAAGGATACTCCCAGGGTTAGTCTCTTACTCAACACAGGTAATATCAAAACCATTAGTCGGCCCTAAACATAGCGCACGACACCTCCCAAGTCCTTGGGAACAGACTAAACGCGGAAGTCCGCACCATCTGCTTGTAGCTGCATATTTCGACGAAAGATGGACGCAAAAAGTTCTTGCCAATGAAAAAATTGGTTTCCTTGCAAGGAGATATTTATTCTACCCTCGATTTGAGCCCATACTTCGCGAAAATATCCCTACTAAATACGCATTTCGCATGGATTGGCTTTTGGAGCAACTTGCGGACGAGCAAGGTAGTTTCTCAATCGATCCTTTCGAGGGCGAACCTCAATACAATTTTCATGCGGATACCGAAATTGTTGAAACAAGTGTCGAAAGAAACAGGAGCAGTGCATGGATCCCGATAACATCCCAGCCATTCGTTGAGCTCAAAAGGTCCCTACTTCGTAAGGTCGAAAAGGAATTTCCTCCAAGTAAGATTGTTGGAAAAAAACCCGAAGGATGGTTGCACACTTGGTCAAATCTCCCGGAGAGACCCTCAAAGCTTTTCTCCTTTCCAACAAGTGGACACCCGAATGACGTTCTCAATGATCTAGAAGATGTTAGACTCGAGTAGGAAAGAATTGGTCCTGCTCGAGTTAATGGTTTCAAGATTATGCACTTCAAGGTCAAACACTCCACAAAACAGCATGCAGAGACCATTATCAAGTATTATCCGTTTAAGGATTGTCTGGAGGACTACCAAAACGGCCCTCTCTCCATTCAAAGGTCGTGAGATATGCACCTAACACGGGTGATTAATCAGATGACAGACTTTTTTTTCTGGATTGGTTTTTGATTTTCAATGAAATTTGGGAACTGAATGATACTATCGGCCAAAGACTGTCGCGATACCTAGAAACAGCTTCGAATATTGATTTTGGTCACTTACATTGACCCAATCACACCACCATCAAATCTGGTATTTTCAGCCATAGGTGGTTGACTCGATGATCAAGGTGCTCGAGAGTCCTGGGAAGGCCTATGAAATGATGCGTCGCTATCATGACGTGAATCTTACTCCAATGTTTATCACGTCCGATATAAGGTTCAGAAAGGCGCGGCAGTGCTGAAAAGGCAATTTAATGGCGATAAGAAGAGCGAGAGGCGCATGCTGTTGTATCATACCATGGTTCGTCTTATTCAACAAGCAAGACATCCAAAGGATCCTTGGTGCTCACACAGCTAGCTCCGACGGGACCTAGCTTCGTATTTACTCATATTGGTAAATAGGTACAAAACTCATCTTCACAAATATTCCCATTTTTAATTTCCTATGTTTATTCTGTATTTGTAAGTGTTGATCGTGTTTTCCTTTGTCACCGGGAGTTAGACTGCCGGTTTTGGCAGTTGAACTTTTCTAACAATTCCTTTGTATCTGTCGAGATTGTAATATATGTCAATTGATTACCGGAATACCGGACTTCTTTGTTGGATAGCTCATAGTTTGAGATTCGTTGCTTGCTTTGATTGCACCTCCGACCCATTTGTTAAACATGTTTCGCCCTCTACGAAAGGTTGATTTTTGTTTTGAGGTATTATCATAGCAATCTTATAATCAATACCCGCGTGCTACAACTTCAATCTAAACGCCACAATGCTTCCTCCAGACACGGAAGATGGCCAAAGAATATGGAATGATTACAAAGGTGGCAATCACTGTGCACACCAAGACCACAACCGTCCCGAGACACTTCCTAATTGTCCATGTTGGTCCAACTGGGTATCCAACCGAGTTGCCCATCTCGAACAGGATCTAGATCGAGTTAGGGGAGAGGTCAACTTCAACCCACCGGCAGAACTGTCGCATTTGCAAGAAGAGCTTGAATCATCAAGGGCGAGAACAAGATCCAGGATTGCTCAAGAGACGCAATATCGTGATGAAAGGGATAGGCATTTTAACCGAATATTGGATATGCAGCGACAAATACAAACCTGCGCTGCTGATCTCGAAGCTGCTTGGGCTCCAGTGGGACATAAAGTGACGCTCAATAAAAACGTAACTCTTGAAGAATTGTTAATTGTGGTGCGGCGAGAATTAATATTTCGGGAAGAGAGAGAGCGAAGTGGCATTCCTCGAGAAGAAGTTGAAGCTATACGTTCAGACCTGTATAAACTGTGGCAACTTGCTGAAGCTGCCGCTCGAGAAATTGGTGTTCATCTCAAGGAGAAGGATCTACTCACCATTCAAGGATATATTGTCGCATCCGTGCAGATGATCAAAGCATTACAAATGGAAATTCAGCAGAAGGACGTGAGTAGTGATTATGTTATGTTTTTGCAACAACGAAACAGAGAAGGAGCGAGAGTCATCAACGAGATGGGGGAACAACTGAGAGGCGTGTGGCAAGGGAATATGCCTGGTGTTGGTGTTGTGCCCGGCAATCTCGCTACTGCGATAGGAGCTGCCAACGTTGCGCCGCCAATAGACTTTAAGTCGTTCAAAGAACTTATATGGGGTATATATCTTGGACTCTTCAATTCCGAACGAAACCTTACGATAATCATAACGGATCGGCAGATGGAAGTACCAATATGGGAACCCGCACCTATTCGTATAGACTCTGAGAACATAACTTATTCCAACAAATGGGAACTCTGTGCACAACTTGTTCGAAATGAGATTCAGAGATTCTTGGAACGAGTATGGCAACTTTACTTGTACATTCGCGAGAAGAACGTGCCGGGGAGTCAAGAATACTGGAATGGGCCATACGATGACGATCACGGACGAGCAATCCATGTGCACGAAGCTATGAAAGCTGTTGAAGGGCGAGGACTTATGGCACAAACTGAACTAAAACTTGTACGCCAATATATTGAACCCGCTACCGATGCGGCATATAGAACTGATTTGGAGGAACGTATCGATCGACGATATCCTATTTACCGGGACCTACAAGCCTCAATCAACAACCTCACCCAGAGAATCACAATGTTTCGACAGGTACCTCCTTCATGGCCCGAACCGCACGAACGCGATAACACCGCCTTCTTACCCAAAAAGAGTTTTGATTTATTGGCTTTGATGCTTTCACGTATCGAAATGGAGTATCTGAGCATCCGATTGATCCAACTTATCCAAACAACGAATAATTACTGGCACTTGATTCCTCGAGATGATCCTGATTTGGCTAGATATATGTCCAATGAGATGAGTCGAGCGCATGGAATACAAGTAGCTTGTGAAGCCGAATTGACACGGCCATCTGAAATTGCGCCACCACCTGCATATCCAGGAAAGAGGTTACCCCCACTCCCTGCGTACCAGCCCTATGGAGATCAGATCATTCCCAAGTCAACATACGACAATAATAATCAACAGCAAAACAAGAATGATAAAAAAGGCAAAGGGGGGACCAGTAAGGAAAAAAAGGATAACGAGACGAAAGTGAGAAGCAACATCAACGCTTTGGAAAAGGCCCTGGACAGCAAGAAGATCAAGTATGGTCAAAAAATGGCGAGAAATGCGAAATCAAATTTTGCAAACGCTCCTAGTGACGCCTCGCCGGATGATAGATTACAACTGGAATTGAACAAATTGCATGAATATAGGAAAAAGTTGGAGGGAGTATGGACCAGCAATGGCGGAGGAAAGGTCACCAGTGTCAAAGGTTATAAAACGTAATCTTGTAGTTCATTGATCTGATATCGCGGTCTGCTGACGAGATATTTATTGTTGTTACATAGTCCTTGAGTTTAGACCATCAAGAAACATCTAACTGATTATTCGATCTCCATCTGGTCCAGTCTCATCCTTAGCTAAATCATGTTCCTTCAATAATGTCGTAATTTCATCCGCGCCCCAGAGGTGATGGTAAATGGTGCCATCCTTGTTCTTTCCTACTGTCGCAAATTCAACTTTATCGGCGTTAGCATAGAACTTTCAATTCCAGTCAAATTAACTTACTCTTCTCACTGCTCAACTTTGTAGAATCCATAGTCTTGCTCAACACCTTGACCGCCATTCCACAGGCTTCCTTCAGATTACAGTCCTCCTTGTAGTCCTGCTTCAACAAACTCTGAGCACTAGCGTTGTTTGCACCAACACTTGTAGCCTTCCATCCTCCATAGTTACCACTTGGATTGCTCTGGTATAATTGGAACTCTCTCTGTGGGTCGTAACCTGCATAGATGAATGAAACACCAAAGGGACGAAGACCACCATGTTGAGTATAACCTTGTTTCAAATCGCATAATCGACGTACAAGTTGTTCGCAAGGAATATCTTCGTTGTAGGTGAGGAGATATCGTTGAGCAGCTTGGCGGGCGTAATTGATGAGAATGTTGGCATCAGCTGTCATACCTGCTACTGCGCAGATCATATTGCTGAAAATATGTCAGAAGATTCTATAATGCAAACAATGATCTGACATACTCGTTCAAGATATAAAGCTTCTCAGCTGAAGTATCTTGCTCCAATAACTTGCTAGTAACCTTTCTTTCTGCTGCTAATACGATTCCATCCTTTGCTAATATTCCCAATGCTGTTCCTGCATGAGAAATAGCCTCGAGAGCATATTCGACTTGGTAAAGACGTCCTTCTGGGGAGAAGATGGTAGTCTTGGTAAAAGTCAGCCAGGTATCTGGGAGCTGTGAGTTATTTGGAGCTTACTCTTGAATCGTATCTTCTGGACATGATTGCGATTTATCAAGATGGGTATTTATTTGTTTGAAGGAAGGGTATCTAGAAGAAAAAGACGAAAAATAAATACGCCCAATCTTCGATATGTTTGTAGAATAACTGAAGTTAAAATAACCTCTTTTCGTTGACAGCGATGTTATTATATCTCCAAGCTCAACTTGAACCTCATATTGGAGCTCCAGGCACGACCCGAACCACGCGTAGTAGTGCGGAGCTTAGCGCCGGATTCTGTTGGCCTTACAGCCTCGTATTACAGCCTCACGCGCAATTTAGCCTCACGCATCATTTGAATCATAATTTTGTATCAATGTCATTCTTCATCCCAATGCGCCGAATAGAATTTTGATTTCACAAATGAGATACTAGGTATTAGTATTTTGTGGTAACTTACACGATCACTTACGAATCGTTTGCCAAAATAATGTTAAAATCAACCCACAAACCAACCCTTCCACCTCCTTTACCACCGGGATGGACTGAGCATAAAGCTCCTACAGGTAGGAACTATTTTTTCCCAGTCGTATCATAGCTAATGTGCAAAGGACATTCTTACTACTACAATGCTGAAACGAAACAATCTACATATACGCGACCAGCACCAGTAGTGGTACCACAACAACCTGTTCCAAATCCAATCCAAAGCTTTCTTCAATATCAGTCTGTTGGGAATTCAATACCAAGTGCTGGACCGAATTTCAATAGTCTTCCTTCTCGAGATCATGGACAGACTCAAGGTGGCAGAGGTGGCTCACAGAGTCACCGAGGGGGTAGAGGTGGTCATGAACGTTCACGGGAGAATCGACCACAGCCAAATGACAAGCCAAAGTCGCGCTTTCCCATTCCAGGATGCAAACCTTGGATCCTTGTACATACTAAATATGGAAGAAGGTTTGTCTACAATACTGAGAAGGATCAAAGTTTCTGGCGGATACCAGATAAGCTCAAGGATGGCATTTTGAAACTGGATCAGTTGAGAATACAAGAAAAGGCAGATTCACTTTCGAAGGATCAGAATACCGAAGAAAGTTCCAAAGTTTCTGGGCCTGCGCAAAGGCCAGGGATCAGCGATGCGGCTGCTGAGGTTTCGCATCATGATGGAGAAGACAGCTCTGAATATGAAGAAGTGGAGGTCACAGATGATGAAGGAGAAAATGATGAAGACGTAGAAAATCCTTCGAAACGTCAACGAACCGAAGAACTCAATCCTGACGAACCTGTTGAGTTCAATGAAGACGATATCGCATACCAGCTCGCAGCCATGGGACAAGAATACGGACTAGATCCCGGGGAATATGATGATGGCAATATGGATGAATGGGAACCGGGCGCAGAGGGATTGGAATTGTCATTGGAAGATTCGGCAGCTCTTTTCAAAGATTTGCTCAATGACTTCGGTATAAATCCATACTGGCCATGGGAGAAATTGATTGAGGATGGTAAAATCGTGGAGGATACTCGTTACACAGCTCTTACGAATATGAAATCGCGAAGGGAAGTATGGGATGAATGGTCAAAGGAAAAGATTACACAACTTCGAGAACTACGAGCCAAAGAAGAGAGGAAGGATCCCAAGATTCCATACTTGGCGTTCTTGCAAAAACACGCAACTCCCAAATTATACTGGCCAGAGTTTAAACGGAAATACAAAAAGGAAGCGGAAATGAGGGACGCATCATTATTAGATAAGGACCGGGAAAAGTTTTACAGAGAACACATCAATCGACTGAAGCTTCCACAATCAAATCTGAAATCCGACCTCTCAACACTCCTGAAGTCTCGATCTCCATCTGCCTTGAACAATGCGACTCTTATCTCTCACTTGCCAGCAACGATCCTTGGGGACATACGATACATTTCACTGGATGCAGCCGTAAGAGATCCTTTGATCGAAGCTTTCATCGCCACTTTACCACCACCACCTGAAATCGCTACTGTAGAAGAGAGCGAAGAAACCACCAGGCAAAACTTGGAAAAAGAAAGAAGACAGAAGGCATTAGAGGAAAGGGAAAGGAGAGTAGCGGAAGAGAAACGGAAACAGCAGAGGGCTTTGGAGTTCGGAAAGGGTAGGCTAAGAGATGAAGAGGCGGAGATACAACGTGCCATGAATGTCTCTAAAAGAGGCCTCTTAGGACATTTGAATGGAGGGGATGTGGAGAAGTAAAGTCAGAGATACTGGAGTCTCAGACATCAACCTCGAAATGCCAAAACTACTCGATATTGGTGGATTTGGTCTAAATGATCGTACATCAAAATCTTCTAACTGCCCATCCGATCTTTGATACATTCTTTCTTTTTTGGCTACAAGTCCATATCTCAAGTCCACGATACCCTATACAGTCAGAAATGCAAATTATTGCCCGCATCCCAATTTCTTCGTTCCCATCTATCAAGTCAAGAACTACGAATCCTTTGGTCAGAGCTACAAATGTGATTTGGTGACTTTCGTCGTTCTCCGGGGAAGAAAGGCATTGCTGATTTCTGATCTTCCATTTAATGAAGTAGTTCCTCCGCTATTCAGAGAAAATCTCTTGATTTTCACCCTATTTCGTGTTTCGATTTCTCAACATTATTAATCATTTGCGCGCGCCTCTTTTGATTAAGATCCTTTTCCCTCCTCATCAAACACTACAATATAAAATTACGATGATTACAACATCATGCATAAACTTACAATATTATCACCAGCTAGCTTTACATTTTCTGCACTAATCAAATCATCATTTTGAGCCATTCTATCAGTTAGTCTAACTACATCATTCCGATCCACATCATGGCTTTCACACATCGTCTGTTTGCTGTCTCCTATTTCTTAACTCTGTCCGTACATTGTGTTCATACAAAGGGATTGTACCAGTATACTCTACCAAGTCTGTCGAAGCTCGGCACTATACTTAACCACCCAAACTATATTATCTATCTCATATGGTGAGGTGATATATACCTGATATTGCTGGGCTTCTTGAGCATTTCTTGCCGGTTACAGAAGAAAGTGATGGTTACACATAAGTATTTGATGCATTCCTGAAAGCGGATCAATTGCTACAGCGATATTTCTCATTCTGGATCATATTTAGCGAACAAGTACTTCAGATTGTTCCTACACTTGAATATCCATAGTTGCATATTGTATGTCAGTTCTGCTTCTTAGCACTTGATTGTTGCTTGTCCTTTCCAAGATCATGTTGAGGTTTGCTCCATGCGACCTCGGAAGGTACAGCCAATAGCTGTCTGTTCAAGCCAAACCTCGCATTTGGGGGCCAGGCTAATTCCCCTGCCATTTGCTGAAAACTTCCTGCGGATCATGTATGTAGATTGAGATTGAGGCTGAGTATATCGTATTCCCCACCTTCAATCATTTATCTTCGAGAACATCCTTTCTTTTTTAACGTCTTGTTTGACTTCTTCTCTACTGATATTTGTATTGCCGGAGAATGACGACACCGAGCGAAAATGAGTGCTGTTGAACTTTCTTGGTATGTCTCATATTCTTGGTGGTATAATAGCGAAGGAATTGATTGCTGCAAGGCTGGCAGTTAGATTTCGACTATTGCTAATCTTGAAAGCTTTTGAAAACAGTTCCTCGATCACAAAATTCGGCCTTCGGGGATATTTACAAGATCGACCATACTTTAGCAAAAAAACTGTGCGATTAGTGTCTACCTGCTAAGCAGCTTTCTGGTTCAACAACTCACGATGACTGAAAATGACAAGAGGGAGTTTGAGGGAGATGGAGTGTCTCTTTCTGATGGTGAAAATGCGTATGCGCAAGTAAATAATGAAGATTCTCTCTCATGGTACGTTGACCTGCTGTCGCTCGTCCCGAAAATGTCTTGAACGGTCATGTACTGACAAGTATAGAGAGCAGGAAAACCCGTAGAGCATATCAGCACTGGCGCGCGAAGGTCAAAACTGGCTGCAACACTTGCAAGTATGCTGTTCCAAGTCAAACCCTCCGGAACATCAAAAATAATATATGATGATAGAGCCAGACGAGTCAGATGTGATGAAACAAAGCCAGCTTGCGTGAGATGTCAAAGGTCAGGGCGTTTATGCGATGGATATCCAGCTTTTAACGAGCGATGGAAGCCGGAAAACCAAATGATAGCTGTCTCTACATCCGGCTTGTCTACATATCAAGAGGTACACACCGGTAGTCTATTTTGAATAATTGAAGAGTATATTGACAGCTCTAGAATCCAAATCCCGATGCTTTGCTTCTGTCACGAAACATTGACCACGTATTACAAAAAGACCAGATGGGGAGGAGCACTCCTCAATCTGGTAAACCATTGTATCAAATGGAGGGTCCTTTTATAAATCTACCACCGATCCAAGAGTTTCTTGGGGGGAAAGACAGAATGTGAGATCATTCGATCCAAGGCTTGCCTCCATATCACCAGGTATATCCAAAAACTTCAGTGAAGCTAGCATCGAACAACGAGGAGTTTGAAGAATTTCTAAAGAACGACTCTCATCAACCAGTTTCTTTCATGAACTCCTGGAAATCCACTCACGCAACTAAAATCCCAGCTTCCTCCGGCATCTCAGAATCTTTCTCGGATCCTGTATTCCCAGATCATGAGCGGCTTGACCATGACAATCATGCTCCGCAGTTATCTCGCATGGGATGTGGGACTGGTCTTTTCGATCCCACTCTTACAGAAGTCAACAAAGATGATGATTCGATCACACAGCCCAGCTCATACACAAGATTTTCAGACAATACTTTCAGTGGCACTGGACTTCACTCCAAACAAAAGATGGATCAACGAAATTTCCTGGACTACACCACTCCCCAACTAGACATCCACTCCTGTGACGCTCCCTGGTCACCAATCTCTCAGGGAGCTGGCAATTTCGAAACAGTTCAGGTCCCTGAGGAGAGCTCTGAATTTTTCGAGCGATTCAATGAAACAACCGAGTCACCAAAGGATTCTGATTTTCTTTTTTATCCTCCTAGATTAGACATACCATGGTCCTCGGAGATAAAAAAGAACAGGACTTCTCCAACGGAATGTAACAGAGCTCAGAGCACAAATGATTGGGACTTACAATCAATCGTATCCATAAACACTTATCGAGACAGTGGATTAGGCTCGAGTCTATACTCCCAGGGATCTGACTCAATCACCCAAGGCCTACCCCAGGCAGCGAAAGAGGAGATTTTAACCATTATCTGTTCCGATTCTGAGCTCCAGTTGAGTCTTTCGAACATTGCTTTCAAGATTTCCAAACCACGATTCATTCGGAACATTCGACGATTACTTCAATTTTTTATTCTTGATCTCCGAAAAGCAGTTACTGATACTCGAGAAAAGGATGCGGTCAATATCCTCGAAAGACATACATCATGGTTTGCAAACAGGCTTTTCGACTTTTCAAATCCTAATAGAGACTCGGACTCACGCGCCATGGCTTCACATCTAAATCAACAAATTGACAAGAGAATGCTTCTTGAGAAATACATGGCATCAAGCCTAGAAACTAAGCTATCTGACACTCAGATAGCAGAGGAAGTGGAGAAAATTGATACCGATGTAACGGAAGTTGACGATTTGATCGATATTGATTACTCGAACTTTCCAAATGTAGAACACATCAAGAGTTTCATCAGTGGAGGCTCGGCTTTTGCCGTTTTGCGCCTCAACACCTCTCAGTTTGCAAGAAATGAGCTACCAGACCCTTCCTTGGAAAGTGCAAGCGTCCATATTGAGCAAAGAAACCCCTCTCGCCTCAAAACCAACCACATCAGTAATTTTCAACGATTCAGATCGATCTTGACAAAGCAAGCGATAGTCGTGTTAATTGTTCAGAGGTTTCTCAAACTCATGAAAGCTCATTCTATTATGCATTCAAATTTTACCGTGAATCAAGCCAAGCCTGATATCTTCGAAATTGTGTTAAATTCTTCTGATAACAATTCGTCGAATGAAACATCAGAAACATCAGAAACATCAGAAACATCTCCAAACACATCGACCACTACTTCTGGTGATATCGAGTCTGACACAAACGATACAGACTACGATTCCGACGACCTTCCGGATGATCCAGAACTTTCTGCTTCAGCAGAAGAACGAATAACAAACCCAAAGGCCTACTTGGACAAATTGAAATCCTTGGAACAGCAAGTTTTCAACAATTCAGGACTTTTTATCCACAAAACTGGCGATTCTACTGGACCAGCCCAGGATGAAGCTTTAATCTGCCTTCCAGGATCAGAGTATCATAATTACCAGACTGATGATTGTTTGGCCATCATTAAAAACTACGACTCCGGACTTCTTTTGGACCTTCTTGTATGCCATAACAGGGCCCACAGGGCTGGCAATAACCTTACCGCACTTCAAGAGAATGGTTATTGTGCAGAGTATATCTCCTTGTTAGTACAAGATCAGCAGAGGGCCGGAGTTGTGAGAGTCATTAAGATTGAGATACAAACTGTATTAGGTTTAGTAGAAGTTTTCAAAACGGTCATGGATATATTACCGGTCAATCTCAGTTCGAGCTCATACTACTACACTTTCGTCGCGGATAGGCTCAACCGACTAAAAGAAGAATCCGACAAATCGTTGTTTCTGACCCAGAAATGCCTCGAGATCTTGGGTATAATGCCAATCTCAGCATTGCCCTATGGGGCTAGTCGGATGCCACATGGCTTTGTTTGGCAACTTACAACTCAGGTCATCGAACTAGCGATTTTATCATACGCTGGCGCTCACATTCAACCATTTGATACAGAGTTAGTGGAGAAAGATATCCCATCTTTCCATATTCCACAGCGGTTCAGGTATCATGATAATGCTCTAAATCGACTTGGAGGTCTACCATGCATCTCAAATTTAGGTCGATTGGGTGTCATATTATGCCGTCGACAGTTAAAATGTATGGACAGGTTCTTAGGAGGGAAGAAGCCATGGGTTTTCCATCCCTTCAATCATGGTTCTCCTGACTACAATATACATTTGTTTCTATCATCAACCATCGAGGCTTTAACAGATCTTTGGGGTCCGTCTTGGAAAATTATGAGAAGCTCCTTGACAAATGAGATCAAGCAATATGATATCGGAAATGGTGCTATCATTCCATGGTCAACTCGAGACGGCGGTAATGACACCCATCTGTTTCCTATGAGCTCAGAGGTCTTTTGCCACTGGATACCATTCAAGAGTTGGAACGAAAAAGAAGTTGATGCAAACCAGGAATCGTTACCGAGACAATACCTTTTATCTTCTGACATCTTATTGGTTGGCGCACCTAACGATTATGGCCTTCTCGTCAACGAAAAGTGCATTTCGTCTCCCGAACGGGTCTTACGTATTAAAAGCCGATTGTCGGATCAACAAGCTCTTCGCTCACCTAATACTTCTCGTGCCAGACGATATGTCGATTCACATGCAATACAAATACAGGGAAGCGCCATGGGATTTATCTCTGGAGCAGGTCAAGTAACTTACAAACGGAGAATTGGGCACACAATGAAGGATGTCTTGGTGGAGCGATGGCGACATGGTTTACGAAATCCTCTTGATCTTGAAGCTTACTCTGGAGTTGAGGTATCTCTCTGTTCTCGCAATGCTCGTCGTCGACGATTGCTGAATATTCTCGCATCGGATACTATGATCAATTATCTTCGTGCAATTCCATTTATATGGGATGACGGAGTCTGTGAGTATTCACACTTCAAAGCATTACGCTGCCCAAAGTCATTTCGAAAATTTTGGAAAGCACATAAAGATTGGCAGTCAAATATTGGTGATGCAATTTCCAAGTGTTTGGATGCACTAGAAGAGACAGGTATTGATGAGGATAATCAAGAATTAAGTGCTTTTTGGGTTGAATCTTTTGATGCGGAAGGGGATTCAGATGGGGAGGACGATGACAATTCTATCGGAGAGCCCGACTTGATCAAAGATAATACTACTGGCGGCGGCATTCAATCAGCAGTACAAAATAACATTGCCACCGGACTTCCAACCCCACCAAATAGTTTAGTTTCGGTGGATTTGGACACTTGCAAATTTTTTGAGGAATGGGTTGTTACATTATTTCGATCCGAACATACTTGGACAGGATTTTTAGAGGACTCTGAAGAATCATTAACTATGGTAGTCGTTGGAAAGGAATGTCTTGATTTTCACGACCAAGATGGATTCGGACGCTGTTGTTCCCTTGCTGCGAAAACCAAAGGATACCCCGTTCTACAAACCTCCCTACAAATCAACGAATCACTACTTTCCAATTGCTCTGCAAAGCTGAAGCAAGAAAAGGTTGACAGTAGTAAGAAGACTATCTGGAATGCACACGAATTAAAGAGGGGAACAACATTTTCTTTGAGTGATCATGGAACATTGGAAGTTGTGTCTGGATCTTCCAAGGTATGCCCAACGGTAGTAGAGTGGAAGGGAGTAAAAGGTGGGAAAAATGTCGGTGTCAACGAAAACTTGCTTGGAAAGAGCGTTGAGAAACATCATAAAGAGTTTATAAGGGGATGTTGGGAAGTCAAGCCACTGCCAGTTTTGGTTTTGAGTAAAAGTACAAAGATAAGGTTTGGAAAAGATTAGGTAAAGGGAGGAAAGTCAAATCAACATATACATGCTTCATATTTCTTTTTTTCTCTCATAGCAATATTCATGTGGCTCATTTTTGTTCCTGTTGCCTTCGTTTTTTCCCTTTTCCGAATGCAATGCTTCATTATTGAAGTGAAGTAGTCAATTTGTTTGGTCAAATGAACTCAGCGCAACAGCAGTGGATGCAGCAGTGGATGTACCTTTGCGATCAAGAAGGACCCAAATGTTTTCTCTTGGGTATGTAGCCTAATATTGTTGAACCATGCTGATTCATTGAATTACTTACCAGTACACTCACTCTGTGGCCTGCATCTCATATATCATTTAAGATTTATGAGCCGAACTCAGTACCTTTAAACATCCATTACATCTGATGTTTCACCCTAATCATATTCGTGAATTCACTATCCTGAGAGTCAGAGGGTCGAATCCACACAAAATACATTGTGAATAATTGTTATCATTTCTATGGTCATTCACACAAGTTCAGGCTTCACCTGATTATCTGCGATTGTTCTGGTAAGCTCTTATCTACCTAACATCTTTGGTAAATGAAAGGTTTGCACGAAGATATTCCCTATCCAAGGGAATTCTATTCCTTAAATCCAAGCTTACTACACAGAATGTCTCTTCATTTCACTAGTCTTTTTTACATCTTGGTCGCCGGTCAACTACAATCACAACCACAATTACAATAGCTTCTTGAACCATTCCGATTGAGAATTCCTTTCAAGCAACCTCAGGAGCGAAAATCCAAGGTACTTTATAACCTTCAGGTCTCAGGGAGTATGTTGTCATCAAATCTCAATTGAATTATCAGAAATTTATCGACACGCTATATATTTCCTTCAAAATTGCTTGCGCCTACATTACAGTACAAGAAAGCCGATCTATTACACCGCTTCAAGTATGCCACTGTTTCATGGTATTCATTCTTCATCAGCTCCACAAGATATTGAAATCACCACATGCGACTCATCGACGGAAAATCACGCGACCAAATATAAAGTTTCTCAAACATCACCATGGCATCATCCCTCACTCCCAGAAATTCGACCATTTTCTCTCGATCTTCATATCCTGATCGACGATAAGCAAAATCTTCGGTATTACATCCTTTTACCTCCACCAAACTGGGATTCATTCAATACTTCTCATTTGCCAACTGTGTCTAGTGTCATGCCCATCCGTCGTTGCTCTGGGAAGGCTGTCATTGAAAAAGTTCACAATGCTTTCGGGATTCAAAAATTAAGGGACTCTACGAGTGGAATATGTTATACCATTCTCACAGCTCGTTTCGCACCTAATGTTCCCAACAAAGTTATCGCTCCCTCCTTAGCTACCTCTCCAAAGTCAACCAAGACAACGCCATACATCATAAGACCGGCCACCGAGCTACCTCGAATATTAGCAAGTGGAGATATATACCCTCTCGAATACGGATCTCACTCTCTCCATGTTACATCTCACGATATGCAATTCAAAAAAGTTTGCAGGGAAATCTATGGCTGGTACATGTACAGTACTAGGCCACTTATATCCGCCCCCCCGCTTATTTTATAGTGTCACACATTGCACCACCCTTTTTCAATATTAGATATTAAATCAATCAAGAATTATAAAATTATCAAAGTTGAATAGATGAATAATGCATCTTTATATTATTGATATATATAAAAATAATTCTATTATTGATTCTCAATCTGTTAATATTTAGTATACCAGTTATTCGTTGCAATACAAGCCTCAATTCTAAAAGGTATATTAGCTTTCAAATTATTAAATAATTCTTTATTTAATGTATCCTAGGCTATTTGTAAACAACTCTTTAGCCTTTGATGAGCATATTCTGATTTGCTTTTATTAATAACAATATTAGGAAATATCTCATATATTTTTATCTTTAAAACTCATTATATATACTTTATAAAATTGAAATTGGGGGAGTAAGAAGGCTAATCCTTTAATAAAAGGATCTCTTTTTTTTTGAAACCAATTTTGTATCTTATAGGTATAATGAATAGAAGCATTATTCTATATGAATTCATATTTTGAATTAAGCTTTTCGAAAATAAAGCTTATTTCAGCTTTAAGAATCTTGAGGTAAGAATTAGTGTTATACTTATGTTTCGCATTCTCAAAATCCCTATTCATTATATATAGATTGCTTTTTCTAATATTCTAAAAGTTTTCTTAATATATAATATTTATATTCTTATTTATACTTAGGCTATAAAATGGGGCCCCATGGGTCAGGTTTTCGATCTAACATCCCACCCATCAGAACCCCATGAATTGAATGGGTAATAATATAAATAGATGTTTTATTTATAGATTACCCAATGGGTTGTTAAGATTTTAATAAATTGCCAAAACTCCAATGGATAATCTAGAATCTAATAAATAACCCAAAACCCAGGATCTATCAAGCATTAATATAATATATATAAAGAATTCTACTAATATTTCTATTAATCACCTTTTTCACATTATATTTCAATTATATTTCTATTATAGAGATTGGAAAGTGTTTTATTGTATTTATAATATTTAGTAATTCTTTTAAAAGAAAATATATATATGAATTTATAGAAAAAACACCAAGATAATCAATTTAATTTGTATATACATAGTGATTACCAGCATATAAATATTCTAAAATATTATTATATATAGCTCGAATTAGAAACATATCCTTTTATTAAATTATAACTCGTTTTATATAAATTACTATAAGATTTATTATTAAAATTAAATAATTAATAGAAAACTTAATAGAAACTAAAAGCTTAGATTAAACTTATATTTAAACTTTTTAATTAAATATGTTTCAATAACTTTTTGTAGAGTTAATAATACAATTAATTGTTAATAAGTAATTCTTAGGATTAAATCCTGAATGATTTTTCGAACAAGATATTGAAAAGAAAGTTTTTGAATTAATAATTTAGTATCTTTTTGATATCTTCTGATTTTATGTAATGCAATTGCTAAAAATCAGATTTAATATATTATTTAATCAATATTTCTATTGATTAATTTACTATCTAATTTGAAGTAATATGTTCTCTTTGGAATTTTTTTACAAATAGATTTCTTTCGTATAGATTATATTAGTTTATTTGGAAATAATTGATGACAATTCTGAATACTTAATATTCTATTAAAATTAATAAATAAATTAATAGAATGAAATTAATAATTATATTTAATCATATTTTTGAATAATTTATTATTATTATAATAAAGAAATGAAATTGAAAAAAAAAGGTTATTTATATTATATAATATTTTATACAAATGTTTTAAAATCTAGATTATTGTTTTGAAAACAAAAAAACAAATACTTCAAAATTTACTATTATATTATCATTTTTCAATTCTTATTTTTCTTTCACCTTTCAATTATTCTAATAAATAATATTCTTTGATTTCTTATTATAAAATCTTATCTTTATAATGAAATACTTTTGATTCTTTTAATTTTTTTATTAATCCAAAATCTTTATAATATCTGAAAAGCAAAAAGTATAAGAGAAGTTATTGCAAAATCCTAATATAATCAAAGTATATAAAAGGAATAAGATTTTAGAAAATGATTTTATTTATAAACAAATTGAAAAGGCTAAGGTAAGAGATCAGAATATTATTATTTATACAAAAAAGAAATTAAAGGCAACACAAAAATTTATTAATGTTTCTAAAGATATTCAGCATCAAATATTAATTATTTATAATATTGAAATTTGGTATAAATAGTATATATATATCTTTATTCAATTAATTTTTTTATTAATCTGATTATTAGAGTAATGAAAGGCAACAATTAAAAAAGTATTGCTATATTTCTAGGTTGAGAAGATTATAATAAGCAATTTGCTATTATAGATAATAATAATAGTGTATGGGAGGATATTAAATATAAAAAAGAGTATAACAGAATATATAAAACTTTGTAAAAAGATAATGAAGATTTCAATTAAAAATATAATTAAAAAGGAAAGAATAATAAAGAGTTTAAAGAAAGAAAAGCACTTTTGGCTTACAATACCCAAAATCCTTTAGAAATAAGTTATATTATACAATTAATAAAAAGATTAATAGAAACTAACCTTTATTAAAAATATAAATATTTGCTATTTCGATATTAATAAAAAACTTGAAGAAATACTGAAAAGATACTATTCAAAAAATCCAGGAAATCGGAGGATATTATAAAGGTTTTTTTCTACCTTTAATTGATAAAAAATCCAAAAAGAATTAAAATAAGAATTATTTTTTGTATTACTTTTCATATAAATTGATTAATTTGATTAGATACTCTTCTCTTTATTATCAATTACAAAAAAAACAAAACAAATTGGTAAAGAATATACACAAATTTCAATTATAAGTTTACATTCCCATTTTTGAATTCTGTTTCAAAAATCTAATTAGTTTAGCTTATTCAATAAACTTTATGATTTGAGAAAGGAATATAAGAAAGCTATAGAGTATGATATATCATTTCTATTAATCTTTTCATTAATCTTTTAATTAATTTATTAATCCTTATTAAAAAAAACTTTAATATAGAAGTCATCTGTAACTTTCTTTATAAGTTCTAAAAAAGCATTCTGGAGAATATATATAGTTTATTTTATGAATGATTCTGAAATAGATAATTAGATTAATCTTTTTGGTTTTATATCTTGATAGCTAGAGTTTATTAAAGAGATAGATGATATGGGATTTTTCATTTTAGAGAATGATCAAAAGCAATATATTGATGCAAGGAGATTGGTTTATAATAAGAAAATCGATTAGGAATTGTGGGATCTTTGGTAATTGGTTCTACCTGCGAATACAAATCTGTAGGTGTTATTTGACACTCAAGCTAATAGAAAGCTTATTGAGAGTTTTTATGATTAAAACTAATCTTTTAATATAAAATAATCAAATTGAAGTTTTATTATATATTTTCTATTAAGTTTTCTATTAATTTTCTATTTAATACTTTTGTTTTTTGTGAGAATAGGTTTTATTTTCGAAAATTTATTAAATATTGAAATTTATTTGGATAACTTTATTATGTCTTTTAATCAATTTTCAAGTGCTTTTGATTTTAAGCTATTCGATTCTTTTCGTTTTTTATCTCCTTATGAATTGTTTTTTGAATTATATGAAAAAGGTGGAAGGTTTTTTAAATGGATATAAGAAGTTTATATTAATTTTATTGAATAATAGAAAACTATTCAATGGTTTAATAACCAAACCAATAACTTAATTAATTTAATAAAGAAAATTCATTGGGATTTAATTATTTATAAATCGATATATTGGACTAAATATAATCAAGCTGTGAATAAAGAAACTGGAGAGCTAGTTTTGATATGTTGTTAATATAATAAAGAATTGAATCACTTTGAGATTAAGAATACTGGTATTAATGCATTATCTAAATATCTTCAAAGTGATGTATATCGAAAAGTAGCTCTTCGAAATAAATATCAAAAAGGAATAAATGAATATCCTGCTTTAAGAGTAGGTAGTAAATGATTAATAGAAATATTAATAGAAAGCTAATTCTTTTTCAAATAGGTTTATTAAAACAATTTACAAAAGAAACATTTTATAATTAACTTCTATAAACAATTATTTCTTTATAAACATCTTTTCAAGTTATTGAGGATAAAGAATAGCAATAGCTTATTTAAATACAAAATTCTGGATTCCCTTTTCTTTTTGTATATATACTTTGAAAACAATTAATAATCTAAATCAAAAATCTTGAGAAGAATATTTTCAGGGCACGGGTGAAGACTTATATTGTATCATAAGAGTGGAAGAGCTATGGAAGAGTGAGGTTTTACTTATAGAAAGTAGGGCACATTAGTATACTGTACCTGAGATATAAAGGCAACTATAGATTATATAGTTGGCGTTGTGATAGTACTTTTTGCTCAAAGCGATCAATCCCTGATCATAATATCAATTAATCCTTTAAAAAACAAAATAATATTAAAATACTTTAATTTCTATTATTGAGTAAAAATGAATCTTTTTAAAAATAGTAATCAATTAATAAAATTTTTTTGATTTGCCTCAGCCTCAATTCGGGAGTGTGCTTGGTGTAAATACTAGCAGGGGATTAGAAGTAGTAGGTCTTTTGAAATCTGCCCAAATGAACAGCTCTAATTTATTTAGATTTGTTAAATGAAAAGTAATGATTGTATCTTTCTAATCGCAAAGGTTTTCGACAGATTGTTAAAACACTAAGTAATATTTTTATTTAATCTGATAATAAAATCTATTCTTATTATAATAATTAAATAATTTATTGAATTCTTATTACTTAATTTCTTTATTTGTTTTATTATTTCTTTCTAGAATATAGTCTTAATTTCAATGGGATTCAGCTTCATTGATTATTTTTTAATCAATTATCACAGAGGATAGCTATGTCAGTGGTCACCTTTGATAGAGAGATAATAGAATAAAGGATTTATAGACTAAATTCACTTAAGGATTGATCATAATGATCAGTATCCTCTATATATATTTAAAATAGGCGATATAAACACTTATTTGGGAAAGATTATTATCCTAGTAGACTATGTAATGAGTGGAATAGCTAATATAATGATAATATAATTGAAATCGATTATAAAGGCCGATCTCGATGATCGGGGTATATGTGTAATATGTGATATTATATGATATATCCCCCAGATCGAGATAATTTCGATTTATCTAAGGATAAAAGAAAGTTTTCTAATTTTTAGGTAATAAATATTGCAAGTAGCGATATATTCATTTATATAACATATATAAATGATTTCCCTGTTGGGCATGTAAATTTTGTAAACAAAGGAATGAAAAATGATATAAAAAATAAGGAAATACACTGGGTAAACCAGGTGGTTACACTTTTAATACATATATATATATAGATCATTGAGTTGATAATTTAATGTTTTGGGAGTATATATAAATAGGTGGTTAGAAATGATTTGATAAATTAGAAACATTGTAGATACACTGAATCTATAAATTGATTCGAATATATTATATATATGATGATTCTCTAATAAAAATGTCTAGAATCAGGGTATTTGAAGGCTCTAAAGTTTTCTGGAGTATTCATTGATTGATTGTAATAATAAGAATGGGATGATTTCTATTTTTTTCAAGTTCTAATTCTATATAATTTCAATTAGAGTTTTCACTATACCCCCTCTTATTGAAGAAAATTCTCCTGAGCAGATTATTCTTTTATTACTAGGTATATATTTCTACCTCGATTACAAATTTCTTTGATTTATTCTTATTGATATAAAATAGTTAATCAATTTCAGTATTGTTCACAAAAAAGAAGTGATTCAAAAAGCTTGTGATATATATGATTCTTTCAAACGAGTTCGATATATTAAGCCAAACAATTCATTTCTAACGAGCTTAGATTGTACTAAGCTGCATCCTCCGACTACGTAAGCTCTAGCATCAGATACACTTATAGTTGTTGTCAACAGTGTGAGTGTTATAGCGATTACCCCTACAAGGGCGTTAATTGTAACCAATCCTTAGTTTATTTGCGATTGATCACTATTCTTATCTTTACTATTCAATTTTAATAGCATAAGTGTTTATAGTATAGAAGCTATAAAAGTCATTACATCAAGTCTATTAGCAATAAGAGGATTTTTTATTATAGATCAACTTAATACCCTTGATAAGCAAATGCAATTTAAATATAAGATTTACAAAATGTTCGAAACAATGTTTTATCAATTTGAAGCTAATAGTATATTAGAAAAAGCAGTTTATAGCAAAGAAGTTTGCAATATAGTAATAAACAATATCAAAACCAGATTATTACAAAATGTAATATATTCTATAATTAGAGATAAGAATAATAATAATCCAAACTATATTTATATAGATATTATAAAGATTCTGAAAAACTTAAGTGTGTTTACAAATGTGATTGTGTATATACAAAGGTAGGTTAACAAATGGAGATTGATCAAACCCTAGAAAATCAAAATGGATATTTGTTTACTAGTAATAGGAATTGCTATATCAATAATAAGTTGTTTAAGTATCTACATACTAAAAAAGGTGATCGATAAGACTATCCCCAATTTAAAAGATATTGATATAGTATTCATTACCCCTATAGCTACTAAATAGGTGGTACAAATTGTTAGCAATGCTATATGCAATAAACTATTCGAAATCGAAAATACAGAAAAAATCAAGAAGATTCTGAATTGTAATAGTTTGAAACAATTTATAATCTGGTATCGCTATGTATTAAAGGGAATCCCGACCTCTTTCCATAATTTGAACAGAAATAGAATATTAATTATTAAGGAAATAATAGCTAAGGAAGTATTAATACAAATAGGCATTTTCCCAATCGATTATTGAACTATTATTTGGATAGCCAATTCCTATAAGCAAACCTAGATCGTTAGCCTATCAATAAAAGTCTCTTCTTTCAAACTTTTAGATAATTCCAAACAAGCTTGATATATTAAATCAAAACAATATATCACCCACTATAATCCAGGATATTAGGATTTCTACAATCCAATGATATGTAAGAATATTCCAAGATACAATAACTGTAGTATCCTACAAATAAATTATAATGATCTGTTTGGGCCCGAATGTAAAGCCAAAACTGAATACACAAATTGTGCAGGATCGTTCCCGGCCAGATACAATAACTGCTTTGCGATACTGTGTCGAGTCAATGGGAAAGTTGTGCGCTTTATGAAATCTGAGGCCTATAAGATTAAAAAACAAAGCTGAAAAACTTGTTTAGTTGTTGAAGTATTAGCCAATAGGATAGCTACCCTAACTACAACAACTCTTTGGAATATTGTAATTAAGATACTCCCTCTTTCTCACAGGGAACATATTACTATATACAAAAACCTGAGCAGCTCCCAATATGCCCCTCAAAATGTTTTCTCGGCTAATAGTTTATTCAATGATTCTTATTGCCCCAAAAGGAAGTATCCAAATAAAGGCAGTCTAAATGAAAAGGCATTCTTCAATATTGTAATAGTGTAGTATACCGGTATAGATATCGATATTAACCTGAATGAGTAATTATTCTTTTTGGTATTGTGGTGCTAGTTATTAGATAGCTACAACTAGATCTATACGGATCGGCTGGGCGAATGTATAGAAAAAGATAGGAGTGTATATCACAATACTACAAATAGCGTACAAATAAAAATTGGAGGTTCTTTGTATATAGAAACCTTTTATATATCTTAAATTTCGAATCCAAAACTATTTGGGGTACAACCTTTTTGTGCTGACAGACAGCTGGGATAGTCCAAACAGTCCCGAAAGAAAAACAAAAAGATTAAGAACAATAATATATATATGCAAGAGTAAGCAGATCTATATTCAACAAAAATGTATTTAATTATATTGAAATCTTCTTTGAATAGAAGTGAACAGCGTGCAAATTGTTAATATATACTGGCAGCCGGGTACTAAAGGGATAATAGATTTGGTAATCTTTATAGTATTCCCCGATCGCATAGTAATAGGCAGCGATTTCAATGTTAAATATAATTTATTCGAGCTTAGTATAGCTTCGGCTAGCCAAGAAATGCTTTTTGTAGAATAATCCCTTTCGAGTGGAATGGACTTTATTGGGACCCCAGGGGTTTCTACTTATGAAGCAGGTTATATAATTGATCTAACCTTTTTTAATATCCCTTTCGCTAGTATTATTATTAATTATAATCTGAGAAGCAGCTCCGATTACGAAATATAGGTAATTACAATTCCGAATCTCATCTCATCTATTGCCAAATCTATTGGTCATATGATTAGCGAGAAAGGTCTTTTAGTATTCCAAAAGATTATAAAAAACAGGGTTCCCCATTTCCCAAATCCAAAGAATATATTTGTTAGGCAGATTAATAAATTAATAGGAATACTAAATTCTTTATTTGAATCGATAATTTATTTAATAGGAAAGGAAAAAGATACTTCTAATTGTTTTGCCTTTTGATAAACAAGCGAATACAAAATAGCTCACTAAAATTATAAAATAATTAGAATTGAAAATATTGATTAGATAGAATACTAGTAATAGAAATTAATGATTATAATTAGAAAAGTGAAATATTAATATTAATATAGAATTATTAATAAAATAAATTATAATAAAGATTTATATAAAGTAATCAACTAATATAAACTTACTATTAACCTTAAAATATTACTTTTAATTATTGATAGTATAGTAATCAAAGATATTATTGAAAAGGTTTAGATTTTATAAAAGAAAGTCCTCGAGTGTTTTAATAGTAGTAATAATCTCAAGACGAATCTATTCTAATTAGGCCGTATATCTAATGAACTTTTATAATGTACAAAAATAATCTTTAAAGAAATGGAAAAAAGTGTTATAGGAATTTCAAGCATTTTATTAGGGTTTGATTAGATCACTGTTTACCTTCTGAAAGCTTACTAGAATATTATTGGATTAATAATCGCTGGGATTTTTAATCAATACTTGCAACTAAGTTATTTTTTAATTAGATGGAGATGTGTAGAGATGGTAATAATTCCTAAGATTGAAAAGAAAGATAAATCATTAGTGTAATCCTAGCGATCAATAGCTTTACTTTCATGTATCTCAAAGGGCCTGGAATGTATAATTGCTAGATGTATCTTATGGATTATAATAATAGTAGGTATATTTAGCCTTTAATATAAAAAAGTACTCCCCAAACAAGTAATAATAAATCTAATTATTTCGTTTGTATATAATATCGAAGAGGCCTTTGTCTATAAGCAAAAAATCACAATGGTCATATTAAACGTACAAGGCATATTCGACACACTTCTACTAAATAGACTACTGGAATGTATACACCAGTAAGAATAGCCCCACTCCCTTTTACAACTAGTTCAAATCTTTCTAAGTGATCGCTTAATAAAAATACAACTGGAAAATACAATTACAAAATACAGTTGTATCAAGTGTAATACCCTATAAAACTTTCCGTTTTTATTTGTACTATATATTCTATACTTTATTAAACTACTAAATCAAAATACCAAATTGTGTTTTGAATATGTTGATAATGTTTGTATCTACTATACATTCAAAAACATATATAAGAATATTGACTTTCTCAAATATAATCTTTATTAGATTTTCTAATGGGGTAAACAAAACTGTATAGTATTTGTATCAGAAAAGCTAGAAATAATATATCTCTCCCAAAGAAGAGAGGTATACATTTTATATTTGGAGGTAAACAATAAGATATCGATTCATTCTATTAGTAAATTAAGCGACAAGATTATTCAATCAACTCTATATTAATTAAAAGTTTGGTTTGATTAGAAACTATTCTTCAAAAGATATGTAATAAAACGAGAAACAAAAGTCTACAAGATTGTAAGATATATTAAAGGGTTTATATAGATATATTATGGCCTGCTAACTATAATATTGTATAAGGTAGTAATTATTTGTATTCTATTTTTTGTTCTTTATAAATTCGAGGTATAATATATAGACCAAACAAAATCAAATCAAGTAGAAAAAGCTGCCTGTAATATAATGGTGAGTATAAAGCTGGGTAATTATATTATTAAGATCGATCAAACAATTGTTTTAATAATAAAAGAAATTCTATTCGTTTGGTATACAATTCCGATTATTACAATCCTAAAAGACTTTGGATTATTGTCCAACGAGTTAGTATTCGAACAAATATAAATAAGATTTGCACTCCAACTCTGCAAGGTGGATGAAAACTATTTATTGGTGATTTGTTTAGTATAAACACTTTAATATAAGATGAATAATATCAATCTTTGTAGATTAGCTAGATTGATTTCGGAAGTATTGAGATCAATACTTTTTTTGTTGTACTTCTTTGTAGGAAACCGTACCGATCCTATAGGAGGTGTGAAGAAAGAAGTAGTTGTATTTGAATTTATGTAATAATGGAATCGTTTGTTTAATAGTTATATTACAGTCTTTTCGGATAGCATTGAACAGTATTATCGAGGGCAAAAGATAGTTGGTTATGGCTATATGATCTATCAGGAACAATTTCTAGTGGTATCTGGTTATAGGGCAATCAATTCGTTTTTGTATGTCTTCGACGCCGAGATAGTAGATATTCTAAAAGGTTTGGAGTGTGTTGTTCGACTGGAATTGGCTGGGCAGATCACTATATGTATTGATAGTACCTCAGTCATTTGGTATATCAGGGGTAATACCTTCGATTCATTCCAATAAATGTTTTTGTACTATTATAAGATTATAAGGAATAGATAAGTAATGATTCAATAATTGCTTGAATATATTGGAATCCTTGGAAACGAGAAGGCTGATCGGCTTACCGATCTGGGTATTTATAGTAGTTATATCAAAAACGATAATTTATTGCTTTCTATTATTAATGGTATAAGCTCAATAGTTAAAACCCTCAGATAAGAGGTAGAGCAGAGGTGATGGAAACAAAATGAGATCTCCTTTATTAGTTAATACCATTGTTGACATTTCAGTTATCAAATTAAGGAATTTAAGGAATTTGCTCTCCCTCGCTCTATTCTTTAGTGATTGGTAATGCTTAGGACTAGATATAAAGATTTTGTATTCTACCATTAGTATTTTCAATATAACAATACTATTTCAGAATATTTCTGCGGATACAATAAAGAGTTTAAGCATTTAATACTCTACTAATATTTCCATATTCAATTCAATAATTAATCAAATAAATCTAATTCAATTTTGCGAAATACAAAAAATGCAATCGATTATCTCTCTTTTCTTTTGAAAACTCCAACAGACTTTGCAATCTTTCTAGCGATTATTAATCACTTCAAATAATTATATTTAACTTTCCCAAAGAGTCTTTGATCTCCTATTTTCATATTATCAATCAAAACTGCACCCCCCTTTGGAGCTATTCCCTCTCCTCCATTACCGCGTACAAATTGCAACACACAAAAACTAACAATATAAGGCCTTATAATTAGCCACAAATCTGGATTATTTAGTATAAAGTAGGTTGAACAGTATCAATATTACAAGCGAAAGACAAGCAGCAGGAGCATATACAGTGCCTCTAGCCGTTTCTCCCCCAATCTACATTACAACCATAAAAAAACGGAATGCATAGCTATACCAGCATCCCCACTAGTATAATCCATCCCTAGTATCCCCTGGGAGGTTGTGGCGAGCCCCTGCGGCTTGCCCCCCGGATATAAATTAAAATAAATAAATAAATAAATTTTGGAAACAATTATATATATTGTAGTAGTATTCGTTCGTTTCGTTTAGTATATAATTTAGATCGATTGGTGTGTGATAGGTATATACTATTGTTGTGTATTAGATCTTGTAAGAGGGTGTATTATATAGTTCTGTAAGAAAGTCTGAGGCTCTTTACAATTCGATAAGAATTGAGGCCTTTTTTTGTTTTGCTAACTATTTTGCTATATATATATAGAGTAAAACGCTTATAAGAATTATTTTGCATACCTCCAACACATTATGCATTATAAATTGAAAGTATAATTAAAATAATAAAATGTGATTGTGGGAATGTAATACGTAAAAAAACGCGTTTTATAGAGTTTCGGTTAATAGAAGTGCACAGTGACTGTACAGCTGGCCTTGGCTTTTGAATGGTGGTGCACAGACATCTGTACGTATGAAAGCACAAAAGGATTGTCAACTACTAGCTCAACAATGCCGTTGGAGAAATGGAGGATGGTTACTTGATCAACACATTCAACAATTCTATTGTCCTAATGGGTTGTCTTTCGCAGCATATTCAGATGATTGGGATGTAACAGCTTATCACTCCAGCGATAAGCCAATCATTTCTGCGGATCCAAATTATTACATTGAAGGATCATGGTTCACAGATGGCCTTTATAAACGAGCTCGCATTGCGCTTCGCCGTAAATATCTGATGGAATTCCCCTGGTTCGAACTTTCAAGCTTAAAGCGCAAAGTTGAATATGATATTGAATTTTTACATACGGCATGGCAATTGGTGGGATACCCATATATGCAAAGTAACAACGAGGATAATATTCACGTCGAAACATTGCAAGATAAGGAAATCATACAATTTCATAATGCGGATGTATATGATTTGGTGAGGTATTGGCCGGAGGAAGATGAGGCTGCAGGAAAGCAAGAAAGATTGCAGAGGAGGATAGAAAAGCAACGTCCACATATCAATGTAGATATTAATGTTATGCCTCAAAATTGGAGGAAGTTGATGAGCCTTGATGAATAGAGTTTCATCATCATTCCTCATCAAGATTCAGAAAGGATGGAGATTTGGTATCAAAATTTGAGGAACGGCTAGAATTCCATGAAGTATCAGGCGACGACACAGCAAATAAAGAGACGTTGCGAGTTTGAAATAATAGGAGGTTGAATCGAAGGTTGAAGTGAAGGTTGAATTAGAGGGTTAATTGGAGGGTTAATTGGAGGGTTAATTGGAGGGTTAATTGGAGGGTTAATTGGAGGGTTAATTGGGGTAAAGCGTAGTGAGCTATTGAACTTTCGATGCTGTTTCTGAATGTTTCATTGACTTTCATGACTTACATAGAAGAGGACAACAATGGTGGCTTGGAGACTTCCACACCAATGACTAATAGAGCCACAGAACAAAAGAGCAAAAGAGCAAAAGAGCAAAAGAGCAAAAGAGCAAAAGAGCAAAAGAGCAAAAGAGCAAAAGAGCAAAAGAGCAAAAGAGCAAAAGAGCAAAAGAGCAAAAGAGCAAAAGAGCAAAAGAGCAAAAGAACAATAGATCTATAAGAACCAGCCGAGGACCTCCTATTTGTTTGAGTGACCCTCCAACTCTATCCCTTTCTCATCTGGTTCTATAACCTTTATCACTGGGCCTTCAATCCTTTTAACCTTCCTCCCCTCCCACCACATCATGATACCTGCGAATAAGCTAACAGCGCACCCACAGGCAATAAAGGTACCAGTCGCCCACGATGGTCTATTGATTCGATTATATCCCCACATAAACCCAGCCAATACACCCTGAAACAAAGTATTCAAAACCATCATCCAAACCACAAAGCTGAGTTTCCATAAACTAGTGGGAGGTGCGACTTCCCCAGTGAAAGTGGCTGGAATCGAAATACCATTCTCTTCCTTTTCCTTACTTAATGAATCCGTATACCAAGCTCCAGGTCTGAACCAACTTTCGTTTTGCTTTGCCAATCTCTCCATTGCTTTCTTATTCTTCCCAAACCTCACCTGCAACAAATTCCATAAATCTCTAAACCGCCACGGCGCCAATCCAAATCCAGTAACGCAAAATAAAGCATTTAAGATCTGCGAATCAATTTCCAACCATTTTTTTCTAGGCGAATCATTGGAATCTTTATCCGGATGATCCATTGCTGGAGCAGCATCTAGCAGTAAGAAGAAAAGCATAGCTCCCCATGCCACAATATTCAATCCATATATCGTCATCAAGAAACCAGTAGGCGTCTTTGCAAATTTCCAGAATGCAGCAAGACCATGTTTAATGGCAGGACCCCAACCATGTCTTTCTTCTTCCATGACTGTTGTTCGAGTCTTTAATGAAGGTTTCGTAAATTTAGATTCAGTTTCTCGTACGGTATTGGAATTCTCATGGCCCACCACTGGTACAGTATTTAAAACTTGCGCATTACTCAATCGACGGATTTGTGTACTTGATGAGGCTTTTGCAAGGACTGGTTCACCATTGAAGTCTGTCGTGACGGTACGCTTAGAGTGGCCATGTTCATTGAATTCGATATTTGCGCCTCCGGAAATGGGCTCTCGGAGTTCTTCCAATGTTGGAGCATAGGCTATGGCAGTACCGGTTGCTGCCCACATCCCCAATTGGGGGTTAAAATTTAAAGCTGCATCTGCTAATGAGATTGAGGTGTTACGAATGCGCCCAGAAATGCTCGATCGTCGCTCGTTTATATCCATGGTGACGGTTGATATTGAGGATCAATTGATGAGAAACTCGTTCGAATTAAAGATTCGGCCAATCGAGAATTATCTAAACTCAGAGATGATTTATTTATGTGTAATCGACATTTTATTGTATCGATGTTATAAGAACTTGGAGGAGATTGAAAGATGGCTGAAATATAAGATTTTGCCATGTTTTCATTCTGGAATTTAGAGTTCTCTAGGCTCGAATTGGCCATGCCACGATCACACCGTTCTACATGGTAGTTAGTCTTCAATCATTGTGTAAGGGTAGGCACCAATCTCATTAGGATAAATGGGTTCCCTTGGCATCCAGTTCTACGGAGTATCTGCCGTCCATACAACAACTTAATCATGGGGAAATGTCGGTAGTGAAATGAATACGCGGAAAGGAATTCATTGTGCCCCTCACGTGCCCGTCTCACGCCCCTGGGCCTTTGGATATTTTAGTGGATCAACGCTCGAGCACCGTCCTGAGCCCCGCGTTCATCCGTGAAAATCACATCTCACTCTAATCCTCGAGGATTCGATTGTTCTTTCACATGTGCTAGGTAACCTTATACGAAGTACCCGCTCAGATTACTCGGATTTACTCGGATTCACTCAAATGCATCGGGATCGGTCAATCAATCATATATGTACCACTGCAAGTTTCTCATCGGTATACTCCACGCATTGTAGGCATCCTCCTTGCGCTGTGATTATGAAACAATTGCAGATATCGTCACACATATAACAAATACATTGTTTTGAGCATACCTTCGTCATTACTGAACATAAATTTCTTGTCATAAAACAAACATACACATATCCAGCTGAGAATGCCGCAATCGTGTGGTCGATTGGTGATTTCGCTGATCACATGTGCGAAATCAAGCGTTTATCTTGATGTGCAGTCAAACAATATGAGCTCAATCTTTCCATGCCAAAAATCGTTTCTGTTTTTTTTGGTAGCTTTGTCGTTATCTTTTTCTTGTTTCTTGACCCCATCCCCATCTTTTTAACTGAACAGTTGCCACTGAACGTTTGAATTTGACTCTTTAGCTTTTATATCTTTTGTTTGTGAGATAAACTTCTTCCTAGAGATGTACACTTCCATTCTCTTGTTTTCATTAAATTCTAAAACACTTCTCTGTCACCCTGTTGAATACTTTATTGTCTCCTCTTAGTCTGAGATTGCAAAGATGATGCGTACCTGGAAGTTCGTGTTTGAGGTACCTGTCTGAAGGATGATCATAACCCGAAATATCGAGTGATTGAATAGAAAGGAGAATTGGTCGAAGAAGAGGTTCGAATAGCATCGGAGTCCCCACTGGAGAAGCGGGCTAGCCCTCGTGTTTTCAAGAATAATGGGAGATAATACGTATGTATACACAGCCGCTAGAAAATGAGACTTCTCAATTTGACTACAATAGAATTATGGACCAAAGGAATTCGGATATTGAAAACGTAAAAGCATCTCACGAACCCACCTACCCACTCTTATACCAGCACCTCTTTCATCTGTTTAGATTACTTCATTTGAATTGACGATCGATTTGTTCATCAGCATTGCATCATAGCAATCAAGTCTGTACTTCCATTTCAAAATTGGTAAAAATTCAATTCGCTTGCTGTTATGGTATCCAAGACGATGACCAAAATTCGCGGCTCAAAGTCTTTCCCAAGACGAGCCAATGTGTAACGCCTGACTTTGATTTTCTTCCCAATCCAAATTTGACCGTCCTTAACCACAATATGCTTTCCATCAACCCAAATTACGCTGTGATCTAAACTGTGATCTAAACTTCGAGTTTCTTCTCTTTTTCAATAGGTGTAGCCATTTCATCAGCCCAATCGCCAGCTCCGACTAATGGAGAAATGACACCTGATGTCGTATTTTTGGATGCTGAGGTTGTTGGTAATGAGGGGAAATCCTCTGGCGCGGGTACAGTTTGAACTTGCTGTGCTGAACCTCCTCTTCCACCTCTACCATTACCCCTTCCTCTTCCTCTTCCTCTTCCACGTCCATTTCCCCGTCCTCTATTCTCATCATAAATGTACGAAGACATATCATCTTCTGGGGTATCATTAAACCTACTACTAGCCAAACCACCTCTTCCTCCAATAACTCCACCATGACCACCCCTAACATATTGTGAACTCCTTCCCTTATTATCCTCGAACTCTTCTTCATCCTTGCCCTCATCCCATTCCCTTCCACCCATAGCCTTTAACTTTCTCTCTCTATTCTTCATTCGCTCGCCTTCCATTACTTTACCCCTCTCAATTTCCTCTTTCCTCTTGCGCTTCTCTTCTTTTTCCTTTGCAGCATAACCTTCCCTATCTTTCTCACTCTTTCTGAAAGATTCTGCCTTTTCTGCATTTATTATCTTCATTCGCTCGAGTTTCGCTGTCAATTCTTCCTCAGTCAACTTCTTGTGCGACGGACCACCGGTTAAAGAACGATCGCCACGAACGGAAGGTATGGGCTTTTGTTGAGTTTGTGGTTGCGCTTCGGTGGGAGATTGTAAAGGAGGAGAGTTCGAAAGCGCAGCAACCGGGAGTTGTTCTGTTGTAGGTTCGACAGATTGAGGTTGAATGGCGACAGGCTCTGGTTCTTGAGTCGCATATCTCGATGATTTCAGACCATTATTCTGCGCACCACCTCGACCTCTTCCACCTCGTTTTCTATCCGCGCCTCGTTCCCGTTGGTTTTTGTTGTTGTTATGATGGTTGTTATTTGAAGGTCCAGTAGGTAAGGATTGTGCGCCATTGCTATGTACATATGTTTCTGCGGTTGGTGAAAGTTTGGAAACGGATTGAATTGGTGCCTCTTCTATGACTGTAGGTTCAGATGCAGGTTCGAACTCGTCGGCGAAAAGATCATCATCTCCTCTTGATTGCGCGAATTCATCCATGTTGGGTATGAACTGGTGGGGTAAGTGGAAGAAGGTAGACTTGTTGAGTTCTTTGTAAAGTATTTGAAAACGAGGAAGTAGATATTTAAAGTGGCGTATCGCACTGTGTATCTCGAAGTCAATTATCGTTTGTATATCTATTTTTGGAGAATTATTGGTGGTGAATAGCACAACAGGTAACCAGGTGAGTTTTCATGAGAAGGTGGGAGGGCCGGTTAAATATCGGCATGGAGATCGGCATTGGGATTATGTAATGCTACTCCATGATGACGTTGATGACGACAAGTTGTGGCGGTCGATACTATGAAAAATCACAAGTCGAGATATTTATTGCATACACCTAATTGAGAGGTCTTATGCCAAACTGCAATGACGCCTCAAGTGTGATAGCTTCTAGAGTTGGACCTAAAACATTGGAAATCTTCACGTGCATTCTATCGGCATCCACCTCGCAAAACCAATGTACTACCAACTCAGTAACTTTATTTGCTCTTGCTGCTGATAAAGATACCCCGTCAGTATTCGATGACAATGTGAACCCGGCCATGAATTCCGCATTAACAGAAAGATTTGAGATTCCAATGGTGACGTTCAACAAAGGTCGCCAAGAATTGTAAAGGTAGCTGTGGACGATTTCCACATTTTCCTGAATCAGGGCTACATTAGGTTTATCACATGAGAATTGAGTGATTATTGCCAATGTGTGCTCGTGGCTATCAAAGTTATGATGATGGAGAATCAGGCGCAACTTCGTCAGGACCGCTGTGGTGGGAGAGCGGTCCACAAATGATAATCACATTGCTCGCCACAGACAGAGTTGCAATCACGATTTTAGCAGCACCATAGAGTTTCGTTTGCCAAAATTCGTATGAAATATTGATCTAGACCACGGGAGGTGGGTAATTATCTTGGTTAGAGCCCAATCTACCGAAATGGAATGTAAAATTCTAGGCAATACGTACATGTTACAGCAAGTAAGGTCTCGGTTATCCGTGGTGGGGGTTTGTTAAGCGAAGTGTTTTGAAGTTAGGCCGATGGACTTTGCTTAGATGCTAAGAGACATGTTGTAGCATGGCAAGCGCATATTTGATTGAGGAATGATTGAAATGTCTATGCTCTGGACTCTCTTACTCCAGGATACGTCTAAATCCGCGAGCATAAGTGAAACGAGACAGTCCTTATCGTCATGACTTTGTTGAATGATGAGTTCTTTTCGCTTGATAGTTGTGTATTTCTACCACAAACAAGGAACTCCTAGTAGTTTCAGGCAGTTTGTGCCCAACAATACTACCCTCAGCGCCTTAAAATAGTATTCTTGTCATCAGAGGAAGTGTAGGAAGATGTTGGAACTTCTCATGTTCAAATCAAATAGAATGATTGCACCTATTCTTTTTGTTATACTATCAGCCCCTTTTGGTTGCCACAATAAGAATGCAACAAATCTCTGTTCAGAGGATCCATTGGCGGGTTGCAATACATCGGTATACTCACATTTTCCAAGAGCTTTTCAACAGCTTTTCAACAGCCAACACTTGGATACTTTCAAGCGAAAGAATCTCATGACAAAATCACTGATGTCATCAAAGAAGCTCCTTCTGCTTGCGGAAGGTAGTGCTGATCTAGTTTTCGATTGAAGAGAGAAATTGCCAAAATGCATCATCTATATAATATAAGGGCTAACGTGGTAGAAGTGAAGGTGGAAGCAGAAAGACCTGAAAGTGGTAGGGATTGAGATTAAATTCCATTGCATTCTCAAAGAAAACGAATTTTGCCATCTGTTGTTTTATTATTTGATGAATGAATATAAAAACCAAGCTGATATGTGTAGATGAGAGGTTGTCGTTCCCAAAAGAATGTTGGAGAATGTAAGATCACGGGTTACGGAATATCATTCTACCGGACACCGACCGATTCCATTTTCAGCGCTAGGAATTTTATCAATCCATCACCATATCGCCATCGATTGAAGAAAAAAAAGGTTGAATATTAATCAACCAGTAACGACCATTTATTATCCCATCCAGTCGCAATCTTTGCAATCTACCAGTACTCATCCTTCGAACCCAACGCTCATCTGCCACAATTACAAGACTTTACGGTTTTTCTAGGCGGGACATCGACCGGAAAGAAAAAAGTAACAAGACCTCTCATTTAAAGAACATACGAAATGGATCACACACGAGACCCATGTCCTTGGGTGGCCTTGAACGATTTTGGAGGAGCTTTTTGTATGGGTGTACGTGAATGCATTATTTCTTTTACTCTCCCGAGAAATATATTGATTTCCGCAAAATTCTCAAGTGTAAAGATCATAAGAAAGAAATGCTGATAAAGTTGTTTCCAGGCAATCGGAGGTGCAGTATGGCACGGTGTTAAAGGCTTTCGAAACTCACCTTACGGTGAAAGAAGGATCGGTGCACTCACAGCCATAAAGGCACGAGCTCCTGTACTAGGAGGAAACTTTGGTGTTTGGGGTGGGCTCTTCTCGACTTTCGATTGCGCCGTTAAAGGATTGAGGAAAAAGGAGGACCCTTATAATGCTAGTATGTTCTCTCGAAAATTTGAGCTTGAAATCCTTGCTGGCAGATTGTTGAGTGGGTTGATTGTTGCGATTTGAGATACTGACACTGAAATAGTTATTGCTGGATTCTTTACTGGTGGTGCTTTGGCAATTCGTGGTGGTGCAAAAGCTGCAAGAAACTCAGCGATAGGATGTGCGGTTCTCTTGGGTGTTATTGAAGGTGTTGGAATTGGGTTCCAAAGAATGATGGCAGGAAATACGAAATTGGAGGTACGCATCCCTTTGCCCATTTTCATCCATTCCCCTATTAACTTCTAATAGCTACCTCCTCCACCATCTGAATCCGGTCAAACCGGGTTCCCAGCCGTCGCATAATTTCTCTACTTTAAATTGCTACAAATATAATACCTCATGTTGGTCGACCCCTCCAACAAATTACACAAACTCTACTCTTTCCGTCCAGCCGACGTAAGGTTTTGGTCGCATGTATTCTCCTACCTTATAATATCGTGTAGGAAGCCCGCACTTCACACTGGACTTGTTTGCATAGCTGGGATTGGTGTATGTATATCTAGATTTGACCTTGTAGACCCTATCCCAGATTTGAGGAAGGTTAAGGTTGTGTTATCAAGCGTAACGAATGGAAATGAAGATGAAATTTCATGTGCCTTCAATTGTGATTCGATGACCGGGCTGTGTGCAAATGATCCAGAAGAATCTGTTTGGTCTAGCGATCAACTTATCGTTTGGCAAGACAATATCCAGATGAATATATGTTTCTTGGTGTAGATAAATGGAGGTCTCTTTCCGTGATGAAATTTGTGACCATTGGTATTTTGATCATAGGATTTATTTCATTTACCATTTTACCCCATCTCCATCAGTAAATGGACACTCATAATAATCATTTACCTCCTCACTCTGATATGCCGCTACCAATGAAAGCAATCAGATCTTCCAGTTTCCTATCCAGAACTTGCGCTGCAGTCAATAATCCACTAATTCCTTAGTCTGTAGCAGCAATCAAAGTACTAGGTACTTGCCACATAATTTCCGTTCCTTCGTCATCTGATAATTGACGGACTAAAATCTCCACAGGTACAAATAATCCTGCGTCGAGAGATTTACTAGATTGAGAGAGCATCGTAATAGCGATTAGTGGATTTCCGAGTATGATACGTTTCAGACCAAGCTGTGGATTGGAATTTATATTGAAAAGGGGGAGCCAGGAACCATGATTCATTTCCTTTTGATTGTCAGTCAGCTCTCGCTGTCTCTTCACAAGTATGCTTCTAGAGTTTGTCTCGCCAGCACAAGCCGATAGCAGCACCGATAGCAGCAGAGAAAAATGTCTGGGGTAAACGTACACCAAAATTCATGAATCCTTGAGGTCCAATGGCCGCCTCAACTCCTTTGATGAATTTCTCCTTGTTTTTTTCATCATATGATGTGATATTTGCGGCGATTGCTGGCGATTTTAAATCTGTAGGTTTTCCAATTGAAGCATAGAGATTGGACATAACAGTTTCGAATGCTAGAGAGGTATGTGAAGTTTTTCGAGTGACGGAATAAGTAAATGAAGTTGTTGAGCTTTTATGAGCCATTATGGGAATAGGAATGAGAAAAATGAAGACTCTGAATGGCGAGAGTCTCAGGTGTTCAGAATTCAAAGTTCGAAGATGAGTGATTGAAACTTGGGTACCGGTAGCTTTTAAGTTTCGGGGCATACTAGTAAGTTGAGTGCCACCCGCAATTACCATTCAACGATTACTCATTGTATTTGGTGGTCCTATTTGAGAAAAGGTCGCCGATGTCTGAATGATATCACTCGGTGAAAACTAGGTCGTGTATTTGTCTTTCCTTAAAAGATCTTACGCCAATGTCAAGAGTCCCCAGGAAATGGGGCGTCGACCGTGGTTTCCACGGCAAGAAGTAAAGAAGTACATAGTAGAGTATTTTGGTGTCACGTGAGCCCGGTCGATTACTCTACCTTCGCCCACCGAGGCTGACTACATATATCCACCAACTCTCCACGCCCCGCTCTGACTTGAAGGTTTGATAAGATGGTTATCGTAGACAATGTGTAAGATGCGTGTCTTCCCAACAATTGGCTCTCCCTTTTTTGACATCATGTACCACGTATTCGCTAGTGGCGACATTGATACCTCATGCAATGACTGGACCTAGGCCCTGGCGGTGATGGTTTTACTTTAGAGCTTTGATGGATATTCGGTATTGTGACTGCGTAGGTTCTTGCTGACCCCATCTCCTGCAAGGAATTGCCACTCGTTGACCTCGAACAATTGAAGGCGTGGTGATATCGGAAGACTATTCCTCGGTAAAAGAATTCCGAATGGATGTAAAATCTTAGATTTTAATAATCATCTTAAGTCTATGCAGTCCGATCTGCTTTTCTAACTGCCAATCTAGTGTATATTTCTAGAACTCCCCTCAATCTAATAATACTTGAAAACCATGCGGCGATCAAACTGTCTCAACAATTACTGATCCATTCCATCCAACTCCACCAGCTTCAACACAACTTCTACTACCTCATTCTTGGATAAATCCATTCCAGGTTCATCAATCTTCTTTGCCAAAACATCATCCAGCATTCCTCTCAATCTACTAACTAAAACACCGATACGTGCCCAACCCCTCAATCGTAACCAACCATCTACCAAAAGACCTCTACCCAATGTATCCAGTGTAATTGGTCCAGAGAATAAAAGTGCCGTATACGCGTTGAAAGGTGTAAGATCTCTAACAAATATTTTACTCGTCGCCATTTTATTGAAGTAACTCATATATTTGCTGTTACCAGGAAATGTTTGTGCATCAAAGATTGTGCTACTTGGATGAACAAAAACACGACCGTTTTCTTGATTGAAGTATTTGATTGTCTTTGCTTCCGGATCTAATTCCACAGCACCAGAAACAGATGCTGCAAATTTCTTATCCGGGAAATCGATACGTGCAAGTTGAGGATTGAAAGCTCCTGCGCAAAGAGATCGAATGAGAGCATTGTTTGATGATTTGGCTGATAAAGATGGAGGAAGAATAGATGATGATGGAATGAAACCTATTTCACGTAGCGATGTAAGGTATTGAGTTCGATTCGAAGATATATCATTGAGTGTTTGATATGAAAGGTAATTGTGGTTGCACCAGTTTCGAATTTCTCCTTGTCGATAACTATTAAGAATTAGCTTCATGTTTCAATATCGGGAGTGTAATAACATACTTTCTATTGTTAATCATCTCGTACCACTCTTCAAAAGCTCGGAGATCGCCAATCAAATCACCCTGATTTTTAGCGAACTTTGCCCTTGCAGATTTTGATTCTTCTCTTTTATCTTGTGGTGATACAAAAGGGGATTTGACTGTCAAGATAGCTGCAATTGTGACAGCGGCATCCAAACATCCAAACATGGCACCGTAAACCATCAGTTTACCACAACGAAGATCAGCAGGGATCATTGAAAGATGACGTCCTAAAGCAGTAAGATCATCACCATCAAGGGCGCCCATCCTTCCTAGTAGATCCATCGCACCATCAATAGCTATACTTTCAGGGGGAGTAATGGCACTTGCTAAGAATGACGCAACTTCCTTGATTCCCATAGCTCGTACAGATAAACATAATTGTTCCAATGGTACTCTTCTAATCTCAGGTTCAGGTCTCTCCATCATTTTTGATGCCTCGGCATTTCGTGTGTATAACTTGTAACATTTTCCTGCTTGAACACGACCTGCTCTACCTCTTCTTTGTTTACATGCAGCACGTGAAGCCCAAACTTCTTCCAATTTACGCATGTTATTTTGAGGATCATAACTAGTCTCCTTAACACGACCAGTATCTATGACTGCAACTATATCATCAATTGTGATTGAAGTTTCGGCAACATTCGTGGCAACGATGACTTTACGTTTGCCATATGGAGCATGTGGGAATACTTTTCTTTGATCTGATGATTGCAGAGATGCGTGTAAAGGTAGAGCATGTAAATTCGGTATGGTCTTCAAATAATCCAGCGTTCGAGTGATTTCAACCAGACCTGGCATGAAGATGAGAATTCCACCATCTTGTTTCAGATGAGTCAATTCAGCATCAATCTCTTTGACAGTTTGACCGATCAAATCATAATTGATTCTCATACCAATACTTTGAATGGCAGCTGCGACGTCCTGATCCATACCAGAAGTTTCCTGATTATCTTCCTGATACTTACTACCAAATCCCGGATTGAAATTAGTCATTCGAATAACATCATCAAGATAGTAGTCTTCTACTGGATATGTGCGACCACTAATCTCGACCCTACCAACCTTACCACCATTCTTGAAATAATCTTCGAAAATGCCAGCATCTAAAGTGGCACTCATCAAGATTAATTTCAAATCTTTTCGTTGGCGAAGAACATCTCGTAACAAAACAAGCAAGAAATCTGTATCCAAAGATCTCTCATGAACTTCATCAATGATAACATGACTAACATCTGCAAGTGATGCCACTACATCATCACTACTTCCTCCAGATGTTTGTAATCGCCTGAGAAGTACACCCGTAGTTACAAATGTAATCTTTGTATTCGGTGATGCTTTTGACTCTCCACGAATAATGTATCCAACCTCTTGACCAACGGCAGAACATCGCTCATCACTAACACGATCTGCCAATCCCAAAGCAGAAATACGTCTAGGTTGCGTACAAATGATCTTTGCACAATCTCCAAATGCTCGCTGATACATGTCATCCAGGATAAATTGGGCCGATTGAGTTGATTTACCAGAACCAGTCTCACCCGAGATAATAGTGACTTGGTGAGAATTCACAGTATCCACAATAATATCCCTCATCTCCCACGCGGGTAAAGTTCTTCGACCTTTGATCATAGATTCCAACTTCGGATTTAATTGTCGACTTTTCCATTCATCCATACTTCTAGTGTTGGCAATCCATTTAATCGCTCTAGGATGTCTTGAGATATTCTGCCTTCTCCGACGAACTGGCTGAACTTCGCTGACTATTGATGCAGCGACTGAAACATCGCTAAGCTTTCCGGGTCTCTCAATGATACTATAAAGATTTTGTTCCACCCAGTCTAGAAGGAAAAATAACATATGTTCACCCAATAAACTATCCATGGCAAAGTTTAATGCCTGCTTCATAATGCTCAAACGAATATATGCTGGCAATTGAACGTGAACAGATATGACCGGAATTTTTTGAGGATACTCGGAAGATCGACGAAATTGGATGATAGGCTCGACAGGAAGGTTTGTTCCTCGTTTTGATGGTTTGATTTTAATTCTGCAAACATCTTTCGATGGACGTGAATATTTCTCCCCAAAGACTGATTGAAGACCAATCATTTCCTCTTCCCAAATTTCTTCTGAAGATTCTTTGGCATCTTCAGTATCCCAGGAATCCTCGCTTGGAATAGATTCCACATCTTTTCCACTCGACATGAGTATATGTTGCAAAGCTTCCGAAGCTTTACCTTCATCGTTATGAAGATCAAAGATTTGTTTGCAAAGCTCGATTGAATATCCAGCTTCAGCCAATCTCTTGATAGCACCTTCACGCTTCAAGTCACTACTTGCCATACTAATACCGGCAACGTATCCTTCCGGCAATGCCCATCTCGGTAGATCATCCTCTGGAACATGAATCAGTAGCCATTCAAGTGTCTCCTCTCTATCTTTGCATATCTCCACAGCTTCTTCGACGTGACTCTGCCTAAAATCAAGAGTCTTGAACTCTTTCACAATTGAATGCTTCTGAAAGTCGGATAACACAACGTCATGTGGGTTCCAGATAGCATGTTTTCTTACTAAACTTTCGACTTTTGTTCGCGTACGTTTACCCATCTCGATTTTAGGTACCTTTGTCCACCCTCTGTGAATATTGTTATGCGATGATCCTCCTCCGGTTGAATTTGTGCCACTACTTCCATTACCACGTAATGCCAACCCTGCACCTCCTGGACCTGCTGATCCTGGTGTATTCAGAGCCTTTTCCCTAGCCTTTTGTTGTTCGTTCCGCTTCTTTTCCATTGCAGCCTTTGCATCTTCTCTTTCCCTCAACGCAGCAAATGGATCCGCCTCATACATCCATGACCTTCCTTCCTTGATGTCCTCTTTCTTCAAAACTTCGAACTCACCCTTCCACAAATCTCGATAATCAGGTGGAAGTGTCATATGAATGTTTCGCATATTAAGAACCCGAAAGAGACCATATGTGGCAGCGAAATGTCTAGCTTCAAGAGCTGTAGGTTTGACAGCAAGGTGTTTATGCGAAGGCGGTAATTTGAAGGGGGCTAACGATACAAGTTCTTGAGTTTTCGTATTCTTAGCTTTTAGGATTACCATTGAGGAGAACCCTTCGGGAGTTTTGCTCTATTGTTTATAGCATCAGTATGCACCATCATTAATTGTAGATATTTCTGGAATCTCCACAGCAAAAGACGTACCATAGTATATTCTGGTTTCTCCCATCTTTGCTTTTGACAATGTTCCGAAAGTAAATTGACAGGCAACTTTCCAGTCCATGATTGTCCACCAATCAATTTCTTAACATCAGGTCTCTTTGGTGCCTCACCCAATGGATCGGGTTCATCTTGTCCTTGAGTGAGCGGCTTTCTTTGCTTTGGCTCTTTATCCGAATTCGAGAACACTATAAAGCTGTCGTCTGCAGCGGGTGTTGAGGCTTTATTTTTACCGGAAGATGTACCTGGTTTTGGTCCACCTTTCGATGATTGTCCTTTCTTGACCATGTTTGGTCTCTACAGTCTTGATGACAGGTAGATCCATGAAATCAAAATTAGTAGTAATGAAGGCGTTGAGATCTTTTAGTGGTTCATTGAATTTGGATGTTAGTTGCAAATAAAGTTTTCCCCACAAGGCTGAGATAATTGTAAAGCTCGGATCTATTTACGAGTACATTTGAAATATATGTGCGTCATTCTGGTGGAACTTTGAAGCTCAGCCTTGTTACCTACCTAGTAGTCATGCCCGAATGGACATCTAATAAATACTGTTGGGTAAATACCATTCCACCACTTCCGCTTTCACAATTTAAATATTGACAAGGGTATATTTACGGTTAATAGCTGGGGTCTTACCAATGTACAAAGTACATGGAACCTCTCCTGCCTAGTTAATCAACCTCTGCTCATTTGTAACTATGGCTTCGACAACCGAAGAGGATCCTAATGGGACACCTCAAGCTTCTTCATTATCAACTAAAAAGTCGTCTAAAGCAAACGCATGTACCGTAACACCATTTGTTCTTTTACTCCCGCTATACATAATACTAACAAGACTTTCATAGTTACCGAAATGATGTCAAGTTCGCGATCCAAACGCCCTAATTCATCTCCAACGTCCTCTCCTCCTCCTAAAAAGATTGCGAACTCGAATCCTTTCCATTTTGGTCGAGCGGGCCTCGGAGCTTACTTATCAGATCCCGCATCACATCCTGCATCACGCATGATCTATCACAACTCTTCATTTGTAGCGATTCATGACCTTTACCCTAAATCTTCGGTTCATGCCCTCCTAATTCCACGAGAGGAGAAATGGAATAATATGCACCCGAAAATCGCATTATCCAACCCCGAGTTCTTAGAAATGGTGAGACCAGAAGCAGAAAAGTTGAAGGGGATAGCTGCATCAGAGTTACGTCGAAAATATGGACCGGAATCTGCAGAAGATTTGCAAAGGCAAAAAATACTTAATGGAGAAGTCAATCTAGATGATGATGCTGAGATGCCAGAAGGTAGGGATTGGGAAAAAGATGTTATGATTGGAATACATATGCATCCATCCATGGATCATCTTCATATCCATGTTCTTTCCGTGGATCGTTATTCTTCATGTTTGAAGAAGCGGAAACATTATAATTCATTTGCTACACCATTCTTCGTCAATTTATCAGAGTTCCCTTTATCTGAGGAAAGACGAGAAGCTCTCGATAGGAAAGGACAAGGTAAAGCATGGCTAGAAGATGATATGAAATGTTGGAGGTGTGGAAAGCAATTTGGAAATAAATTTGCTAGGTTAAAGGCACATTTGGAGTTGGAGTTTGATGAATGGAAAAAGAAATAAAGGTCAGGCAAAATCGCCATGTCAATTTTATTCTTCACTTAAAGTCATGAATAGACTATACAGAGAGCAACAAATGCATGGTAGATCCAAGATAACGCTTTTCTTTTCTTTTATGCTAATTGTGCAATTCTTTCAGTGTTTAATCATTCATCAATAAGCTTCCAATATTTACCCGTCAGTGTCTAGAATTTCAGCAGCCTCGTCTTTGACTTTCTGCTTTGCTACTCAATAATACTACTAGATGTTTCTCGGTATCAAATGCCGGTCAAGCTAAGATTTAGTACGTAGCTTTCTCCCTTCTAATTTGGATAATAAGCTTGAATCTAGCATGAGCGCTAGAAAAATGGATTTTGTTATAATGGACATGGTTACCATTGGACCAGCCATACCCCTCAGGGCTCTGGCATCGAACTTATAATACATTATATGCCTGTTTAGGCTAGCACCTTCTTCTGCGCTCTTCTTTTTTTTTTTCAAAACAAAAGATCATGCCTCGTGACCTATTCCTACTACTCTCTGTCATCACGTGCATATACATTCATATGGGTCGCAACACACCAAATAGAAGACAACAACTCGAGGAAAGCTCAGATGCTAAGCTTGTACTTACAAGATTATTTCGTCTAGAAAACAATCCACCTCGTTTGTCGAGCCCCTTTGTTCGCGCTGTCAGTTCATCACAAAGGAACTTCCTTTACCACTGTGTCGCAACTACTTTGCAACAATGCTAATTGTGTGCATAAAAAAGTCTTTTCATGACTTCAAATATTCCCATTTCACTCTATCCAAACTCCATTCAACTAACCTCTTAACAACTAACTCACCAACTAACCACAAGCTACCATTTTAGATCCCACTCATAACTACAAGTTTCAATCCACCGAAAAGATGTCCGGAATGAACGCTGTTACCACAGTTGTAGCTTCTCTAATCATCATCATCTTCGTTATTGTCCTCATGATCTTTGTCCCCAGCTACATGGGCATCAGATTTGAACGTCGACGCATCGCAGCTCGAAACAATCGTAGATCAATAAACTGGCCATTCCCTGCATCACAGGCACAAGAACAACATCAACAACCAAGACATGAATACGATATCGAGATGAATGATTGGCCATTGAGATGTCCAGAACCAGCTTTGACTAGAAGAGATTCTGATTGGCCCTTGAGAAGATTGGAACCAGTTGTTATGTCGGAGAGAAGAAGAGGAAGTGTTAAGAATGTTGGTGCGGAGTCTGGTGGTGCTGGTGGTAATCTTTAGGGGTTTCCTTACTATGTGCGATGAATGCTGGCATTTTGCGCGCAAAGGGAGAGGACTAGGAAAGGTAAGTGAAAATTGTGATGGTAGACGTTACGAGTTTCTCATCAGGTAAGTAAGTGCAAGTGCACTCAGTCTCAGACAATTCAATCTTTACATCCAAAGAAAAGTACAAATATATTCATAATTGTGAACAATTGTGAAATGAAATAAAGTTAAATTATAATAATCCAAAAACTTTCTAGTGTTAAGTTTATGACGTTCGCATCCAATCAGACTAGAAATAAACTAAGACATCAACTATGTCAACTTCACAACGTCATAAAAAAGATCTACAGCGGGGTAAAGTTAGGAGAACCTCACATACCAACCCCAAAAATTACATCAATGACACAAACACAAAATCAACCACACAATACGAGAAAAATGGCTCTGTACGATATCTGAGTTACACAATATATGCAGATCCGACTCGTATCGACTTTTAGGATGTGCAACGTATGATGCCATGAACGAATGAAGATCCATTGCTCCCAGAAACACGAGAAACTCTCCTCTTTCAGGTAAGGGTTTAGAAAAATTGGTGCGTTTTCTATGCTTATGACGGAAAGAAAATGTAAGGTGCCGCGATGGCTCTCAGAAAACGGTGAACGCATCATAATGTATGTATGCAGAGAACTTTCCCAATTTTGGTGATGAAATTTAACCCTACCGCATCTCTTGTTCAAAGAAGAATCGCCTCGCAATCAAAAAAAATTCATATTCAAAAACTAAATTCAAAATGCATATCCCAAACTTTCTCTGCGCCCTCACCTCCCTCACTCTCACAAACCTCGTGACCTCCTCACCAACTCAAGCCGGTACCCTATCTACCCCACCCCCACCAGGAGAAAGTAAACGTCCCCCCTCTTCTCCCACTCACTCAAATAACTAACAAACACCCAGCCTACGTAGTCGGCTTTCCCATCTGCGCAATCCCCGGATTTACTCAAATCCCCGGCGATTACAACGAAACCATTCACCAGTATCCCAACGCCACACTTGCGAGCTGCATTAACGAGTGTCGATCTGCGTATCCAGAATGCAAAAGTATTGCTTTTCATGCGCGGTATACGGAATGTTTATGGTTTGACGAGAGGGTGGATAAGACGCCATTGTATGAGGATGATACGAGTGAATTCGTTCATTATGATTTGATTTGTCCGGTGCCTGCTTGTGAGGCTTGAAGGGATGAATGTGAAGTGAAGGATGGGGTGGGAATAGAATGATTTCATAATGATAATACAACAAAGCGATGAATGAACTTTACTAGCAATGTTCTGATGAAAAATAAGGACAAGGAGGTTAGTGGGGTATGAGGAGGTGGAGGTTGTTGGAGACTCTTGATTTTATACTTTTCCAAACAATTTCCTCGATGCAAAATTGCCATTGATAAGATTGCTACACCGTGGATTCTGAATGGATATTGAATGGATTTTGAATGGATTTTGAATGCATCTGTCCCACAATATTGTACTCCAAAATGTACCATGCTATTTCCACATCTCAAATATGTTCAATCTTCAATGTGAAGCCTTCAGGTGAGATTCCTCGTCTGTTCCACTCCGACTTATTGGCAAACCAACTCGGGTGAACCACTAGATCATTGAGACATTAAGTATTATCCCCATTCATCTGTTCCTCCTTTCTTTCATTCCCCTCTGCCTACTCTCTCTCCTCTCCCTTCCTTTTCTACTTCTCGATATTCCTCTCCTCTGTATTGTTCTCTTGACCCACCACACAATCATATCCCTCATTAAGAATAAAATGACAACAAAAGCAACAGGTAAAGCTATTTGCCAAAAATATTTCTCGTTATGTTCTATACTTGGCATATCGGTGAAATTCATTCCAAAGTAACCTGTCAAAAAACTTAACGGCAAAAAGATGATAGTGACAATTGTTAATTGTTTCATAGATTCATTTTGATATGCTGAGATGGTGTTGAAGATTAAATCAATCATTCCATCGGCATTTCGTCGAAGTTGATCCAAAGATTCTGTAATTAATACAATGTGATCTTCAACATCTCCAAGATATGTTTGTGCCATTTGACTAATCTTGACGGCAGATGCTGCCTTTTGTACATCACCTCTCTGTCCAACATTTTTTTGATCTCGAAGAGAATTGATGAGGTTAGCAATGGGATTGATGAAGTTGCGTAATGTGGTTATTTCGCTAGTAACGACGTATAATGATGTTGTATGTTTAATATTTGGATTTGTCAAGACATCTAGCTCTAATGAACCAATAATGTCCTGATAGGCGGAGGTAACAGGTATAGCAAGATCAATGACAGCATCGATAACGGCCTGCATTACCATTGATGCATCACATGATTTGCGAAGTATTGTATCAGAATTACTTAATCTGTGAAGAATGGGCTCTTCAATGTCATCTGCGGAATTTTCGAAGAAGGAAATGACGGTATTATCTATGATATATTAGATCAAACTCAACGAAAATAAAAGGACTACTAACCAGCAGTCAAAAATATCGAGACCTGCTCAGCACTAACAGCCAACTTCTTTTGTGTTAAAGGAGAGATTTTCTCCATATGTGCCGCTCTTTCTTGGTTTGGTCCTCCATGATATCTTTGTAAAGTCCTCAATTTTTGCACTGGAGAAGATTGTACACCATCCGTATGCCCAGTGATATATTCCTTAGTTGTGTCATGAACACCACCTGCTAGCCCATCCATGGGTGCAGCATTGGAATTCCTCCGTTTCATAAATTTATATAACGCTTTACGGAAGGGTCCTCGTTTCCTTTTCCGTGGAGCCTCCAGTGTTATATCATCTTCGTCGTCGCTTTCGCTTTCCGAATCGCTATCTTTATCTGGATGTAAATGAACGAGTTTTTGCAAGGTTAAAACGACATAAGTATGGTCAGTATACCTACATATCGTTAGTCCTCGACCATCAAAATATACTGTACAACATACCAATCTGCCTTTGTCCTATTATTGAGGTTAACCATATCCTCAATCGCCAACCTGTGTAATTTCTTCTTCTTGCCAATGGCTTGTATTACATCCCAACTTAGTCCATTAACGTTGACCCATCGACATTCAATCCACTCCTCTTGTTCCATGTCCATAAATCGAACAAATTCTTCATTGTTGAATTCTCTTTTGACTATTCTCTCTTGACTGAAATCCACAAGAGTTATTTGACACTCCTCGTGTAGGTTGAAGCTAGCGGTTCGACCACCATAAGGTTTTGATGGATCCAAACCAGGTTCTTGTCCTGGATGCCATTCTGGTTGACTCGGTGAAACATCAACAGCGGGAAAGGTATTGGTTCGTGCACGGGTAGGGCGACGTCGAACTGGTGATTGTCCCGCCATGGAATCCGGGGCAGATTGAGTAGACATTGTTGGCTCGAGTTCATCTGCAAATTGAGGATAAGCAGATTATTGCAAGTGTGCGCATAAAGATGTTATCCATTGGAAGGCATGAGAACATGTGCGAAAGCTCTTGGAATGAGGAGAATGGTATATGCTGCTGTCGCACGAATATATTGATTGGTTGAAGTTGCGAAAAAAACTCACGGCTTAGTCTAGGGAATGCCTCCGTTTCAAATCCAGCCGTTCTTGATGGTGAGCTTATACCCCCAGGCGAAAAATCTCTTATTTCTGGTTCATACATTCTCCCTTTTCGATATCATTTGTATGCGATGTAATAATTTGTTGTCGTTTCAATTATTGGATTGATCAAACTCCTTTTCCCAAAATCTGACGGATTCGCGATTCAATCTCCAAACCCACAATTTTTCTCGAGAATTAATATTGCGTTACAATAGGGGTATCAAAATAAAGATTTAATGAATGAGAAGAATTGAAAACAAAACATGCAACAAAAACAAGTAAATACAGATAAAATGAAGATGTTGATAATTCACTTGTGGAGAGTAAACAATATATCGACAGTTCATCTGATAATTAATTTTTGGTGTAGTTACTCGAGTGCATGAATAAACAAGACAAGCTTTGCCAAGCTAGAATTACTTATTTCTAGAAAGCCACATTTTACCAAGTGCCCACTTCAAATTTGCATGTCAAAACAACCCCTATTATTTAACGAATACTAGCTGGTCTCTCTTAGGGAGGTCCCTTATGTCGAAGACTTTATTTGTAAAGTGATGGAGATCAGAATGGTACTCAAGTAGATACACTAATAGTATGCGTAATTCAGTTTGTTTCGTCTCACATTATTCACAAAGGCGTTGCATTTACAGCGTATTGATCATCTTGGATCTTGAAACTGTTCTCCTACACGTAGGTATTGAAAATGAAGATCTGGAATTTGGGATTGTATTGTACCAGCCATTAGACTCTAAGCTTCTAGTTAATGACGCTCCGCTCTAGGTCAAAACATTAACAATTAACAATTGGATCAATTGAAGAAGAAAGCGGAGGAAGATATCACTTCGTGATAAACACATGATGAACACATGTATGAGGGTTAACATCTATGAACAAGTTCAAATATGTAGATTCGCATAGATCCCACAGCTAGTGTATTTAAACCCATGATAATACATAAGGGAAGGAAAGGATAGAAGACCAAGAGGTTCTCAGGACAAAAGAGGAAGGAGGGGTTTCATTTAAATAGTCAAGATACATATGATAGATACCATGACTTGAAGAATCTCCTCCGTAGATCATACCTACTCTGTATTGACGTGAGAGGGAGCCTGTTGTTCAAGGCCTGGTGCCAGGTGGATATCCAATCTGCTTAGTCATTGTTCATCAAAGCGGTGAATATGACATGAGCACTAAACCCCGCTCAAACCTTATTGATCTCATGCTCACATTTACTTCGTACATCACTTTACAAAGTATCTACCACGTGTCTACCTATCACATATCATCGCATCAAAGAGCCCAATACGATACAGATACGAGTTAATGATGTCAGAATTCGTGCTCACGTCATCACAAGAGACTTCCATCCGAACCCAATATTATATCTTATTTATGACAAACACGGAGAACAGTGGACCCCAGGAAGATCATTATTTCCTAAGCTTGACTTGTCAATATTCATAAACTTAATACGCAGCCATCCATCCAACATTACCTACCAGTACCCCAACAAGCCCCCAATCAGGCCCCAACCACTGCAAAGTATAAGTCTTTTATACTTCAATACTTCTTATACTTCGTGCATTACATATGACAGCTGAGTGCAGAGCGAGGCTGAGTAGTTCTCAATGTCAATTTATCGATTTTTACATCTTTTGGATGTAACCGCCTGAGTGGGGCAAAATCATGTTTACAGTCACATCTTATCTTGGCTATCTAATTTTCAATTGGGAGCCTTGTACCTTGAATACTGTGTGTAGATCTTAATATGCCTGTACGAGTGCCATGCATAATTCTGAGTCTGGGGAAAATATCAATTATTGTAGATCTGGAAGTGGACAATCGACGGTTGTTCTGTTGACGTGACGTGGCGTTCTATGATCAGTGTGAAAATCATAGGGCAAAAACACATTCCCACGTGCAAGACCATGGGTCATGAGAATAGAGCGAGTTGAAGACCTAGTAGGTATTTACCGCATGCTGTTCGTTCTTGCAAGAAAAAAAAAAAGGCTTCAACAGATCATTATGTAGTTTCATCTCACTATCAAATCATCAAGGCAGGTAGTAACAAAGATCGAGAAGAGAAAAGCTTTCATTTGGTATCATTCCCATATCGCCGTCATAAAACCCCATTCCCAATTCATTTCTACCGTTCCAATCCATCTAATAATCATGCGCATCAACAATTCTTACTTCCGAAGCCATACCGACTTCAAAAGGCGAATGTATCTCAAATGGTGATCCAACATTGATATCCAATCCCGTAAATGAATCTCTATCCCTCCCAAAACAATTGCCATCAAATCCAGATGCTGGATCAGAGGTATTTTTCCATGGTGTCGGTGGGTGAGTGGGTACCATAAACTCATATCCTGATTCGCATGCATCGGTACCCATAGGTCGTAATAAAGGACTTGCACAAGGTGTAGATCTAGCACTTGGGAGACTGGATGATCGTGGAGTATATGTGGGTGTATCGCAAGATGATGCTTCGGAAGCATTACTTCCTCTTCTTTGACGTGCTGCATCACCAGATGCTCGAAGAAGGTCGAAATCCATCGATGATGTCTTTTTTATTGGTCTATGACTTCGTGTGCTTTGTGCCAATTCTCCGAGCTTCATAAAGTTGTCCATATCTGATATCGAGATAATTGGTCCGCCGGCCATTTGTGTAGTAGATGAAGGCATGATGTACTACTTTGATTAGTATGCGTCGAGAAATTATTTTGGCACGAATAAACTTACAGTTATGAAAATTGTGAATAAATGATTAAATGAAATCCTGTTCAGGTATAGATTACTTGAGAATAGATGATGAATGTTTCTCAAAGTGTGGAAAAACGTTTTCGTGTATTGTGAATCCGTGTTGGTATATATTGAGAGAGAAAGTCGTGGACGAGAATGAAATCGTTTTATATTCTCAAAGTCGTAATGATATAATGAAGTGAATCGTTAAGGATAGTATGAGTTGAATTATTAAACAATAAAGTTATGATTTACAAAGAATGATTGCGTGGTATGAACTTTAACTTTCAGATAGGAGGATAGACGGATACATATATCAAAATCCGAAAACTCCGTACAACCACATCACGAAATCCTACTTAGCACGATATTCTAGTACCCCATGGCCAGCGCCTAGAGATTTAAGATCTGCCTACCACTTGGGTCACCCCACTCGCGCTTGTCACAATCCACCCGAGATCCACCATAAGGCTGTCTCCATTTCCGACCCAACCAAAAGTTTTTTATATTAAGAAATGAGTGAACTGAACCGTGCCGTAAAATGAGGAAAATAGGTACCAAGCGGTTGCAGTTCGCTTATCCAGTCGTTTCATATGATCACCACGTTTTTGGGGGACATGCGTCTAATTTTGTGGGCCCATCAATCCGCCTGTCGTTCGTGTGAGCAAGGTCAAGCGAAGGCTGTGTTCTTGGTCCAATAGATCCACAAAAGAAATCAATTCTACGATTGGTGCGTTCGTTCCGGAGATCAGGTTTGCCGCCAGTATCAAATATGCTCCGAAAATCCATGTTTTAGGCCATCATCATAACCGTTTAAGAAAACGTTCATAACCAATGCAGGAACAAGAAAAGAGAGGACAGGGGGGAAGCTTGGTATGTATGAAACCGTCACATATTGTACTTATAGAGTTTTGTTTTGTTTCTTCCTTTCGAATTGGGGTAAGATTCCAATACTGGAAATGATGGAAAGTTCTAGTTATCTCTTGGAAGGATAGTGTCCACAATATTTGTACGAAGTATACGACACGTATATGACCGGTCTCATGTTCTGCGACCTAGATGTCATTCGAAAAGAGCCTGTTCTAGAATTACTGGAATGATAAGATCGATTGGTCCAGTGACTCCATTCGTGAGTATAAAGTAGATAGAAGAATCCTTCTGTTGGAATGTTCAATTGTAGGGATATTGCGATGCGGATTCATTAATTGTTGTTGGTTATCTTGTAGCCAGAGCCAACAAAATTCCAACGAACTTCCAACGTTTGAATTGAGCCAAAGCAGTAATGTTGCGGCACTTGCCCACATGATGACATTCAGAATAATTGTCTGAATGTCATATGAAGTCAATATCAGAGTAAGCATTTGTTGAGAAGTTAGTTTTTAAAAGTATAACCAACTGACTTCAATAAAACGTGGCACTGTCGGACTCTTATCAATTCAGGGGATTGAAGTTGCGCAGCTTGGTACCATTTAAAGTTAGATTGCGCCAATTAAGGTTAGTTGGGGTTCCAACCTTAACTTCCACATTAGTAATTGACAGCACCATGGATTCCGAAAATCCGATAATCCTTGAAAGGGAACAAATATTCGTCATTGAGAATATCATAAATTGTCTAGTGGTACAATGTAAACAACAGTTAGGATGCCGTTGTCGTGAAACATCTCTTGACGCCTCCATCGAATTAAAAACTACAGATCCATTAGTTTGGAGTCTTATTAAGCAGTGAAACATTCGGAAAACACATTCCGTCGTACTGTAATGGCTCACTGATCACGAAAACACTTACCATGCACATATTTATCCACTGTGTATTGGATTCAGCCATGATTTTGCTCAATAGTGTGCCATTGTTGATGTATCTGGCTTTTCTCAAACGGATACACATGGAACTGTATCAAAGTCATCTTATCGTAGGTCTGATAATCGGTGGGCGTGATGTTGACGACCTGCACGACCATGATAGTGCATTGCAGTTACGAGATAATACCTACCAGACTTAAAGTTATGGTTTGGGGTTTATCCGGAAACCAATGAAATCTTGAACACCGTTGATATTGGTATTGGTGTTGGTGGGGTGTTGGTGTGGTGTTGCAAGTCTTGCGTTTAGGCTTTTCTCTTTGTGTTAACCAATGCCAATCAAATTCTCTATAGCGATTGGTCAGCTTGATTCTGCTCTCCCGAGTGTTTGGAAATTAAGGACTGACGATTGTAAAAAGCCACCAACTCGGGGAAAGATACCCGCACTTTCGCAGTAATTCGCTAGTGTAATGGCTGCTTCTTCGAGGATGTGTGGAGATTTGAAAACATGGTGCATCACTATAGGAAGTAATGCGACCCTGTAATAATACTCTGCTACCGCGAGCGCGGTAAACACAACATCAGTCTCCTGAAACATTAGAAGCGGGCTGCAGTATTCGGGATGTCGTACCAAATGGGTAGGAACAAGGCATAGCGTGAGCTGGAGGCTCGGATGCAATCATGTTAGTACGTTTCCCAAAGTTGGACGAATGCGAAATGGAAGATGAGAACTGCTGGAATTGGTAACTCTACTCCAAAAGCAAGAATCACAATTTAAGGTGTATGTTGGATACATGTTAGTACAAAATCCTTTTACTATTATAACCAATTGATCTAGAAAGCAGATGAGTTGGTTGATTTCCATCCTTACAATACTGACATGGTCAATTTTGTGATAGAACTCTTTGAGACTGGAGAAAATCTAATCAAAATGTCGTAAACCAAACATGCTCCGTGAAATTTAAGAGTGACTAAGACAAGTACTCTTGCACTAAATCATCTCCATTGAAACTCGGGATCAATTTCGCTCATGGAATTTATTTACTCGGCCCGTAAAAAGATGGTACAAGTTTCCCAATCTTGCCCGAATCTATCCGACCGTACTTAGTGGGTGAATATCGCTCCTACCCTTTCCTAGTTTCTGCTAGTATTCGGGAAGATATTATTTTCCGAGATCCGTGACCGGTCTAACTGCAATCGCCATGTGGCTTTCCAAGGTTGGACTATTTGGAATTTTCTATGACCAACATTCAGATGAACTACTATTGGTACGTTTACTTTTTTGACTTTAACTTGAAACGGTCGATCTTGAATATCAATCATTATGACAATTTTAGATCGTCTTCCTGCAGGAGCGGCACAAAACGAAAACGAATTCTACTAAGGTTGAATCACAAATTGAATCACAACCTGACTTTAGGGCGTTAAAGGGTCCAAACACTACAGTCAAAGCTAGAAATATTTCTCCGATTATCGCTCCGATAACCTAAACCAAATGGTTATGGTTTATGGTTTCTAAAACATCATTGTCTATCATTCTTGATGTGGTTTAGGAGAACCATTGAATGCGCTTATTTTTCAAAGCAAGAAAAGAACCCAGGAGTAAAACACTTCTTCACTAGAAGACTACGAGTAAAAGATTCAAAATCGATGATAGGAGGCACAAAGGACGACTACATACTTATAGAAAATCTACCAGTACTCTGACGTCGGGAAGGTTTCAATAAGGACGTGTGTCATGAAGTGAATTCTTTGTTCAAATGATCATCACTCCTTCCCTGCATTCCCAAGAGCAGATTTGAACTTTTGAGTACTGAAAATCGGAACAAGACAATAGGGTCACCAGGGTCTTTGTCCATTGGTTAGTGTTGCCACGTGGAGATGTTAGTGCCCGTTATAGCGTCGAACAGACCTTCTACCATCCCGCTTGGGTCGTCTAACCCCACCTAACCCCTTTGATCAAAACATAATTAGCAAGTTCTAAAACATCTTCTATCCAATGTTCAATTTCCCGGATCAATGTTTTCATTTTTTCTTACATATGATATGAAATGAAAGAATATCAAAACAATGCCTCTCAGAAAATCATCTTCGGCCATTGACATCGCACCACCTGGATACAAATCATCTCAAAAATCTCATCATTCACAAACTCCAAGTTACAGTTCAAACTGTAGCACATCCTCGAATGTAGTCTCGAGATCTTTGAGTTCCTCCAGCACATCGGAATCTTCGTTTGATTCGAAAAGATTGGAAATAATGAAAACACAAACGATAGAATTGACATATGAACCAGCATCATATTCAAAGACCGAAAAAATCCACACAATTCTAATATGTATCATACATGGGAAGCGAAAGGTCCACATAAAAATTATGATGGAAATTCTGAAATGGGTGAACTTTCATCGAAGAAGCAAAGATGGACTAAGGACTAAGGACTGGGCGTTTGATATCAATGAAAATTTTGTTTCTTTGATATGTGAACGTCAGCTACAAAGCATGAAGAACCAGAGCCATGGTATAATCATTTGTATTCATGAGGTCTGGGTAGAATGCAGAGCAGAGAGATTGAGCGGAAATGATGTCTACTGGACGGTTGAATCATACCACAAATCATAATCAGACAACACAAACCAGAAGAGTACAATCACTTGAAGGGTATTCCGAAGGATTCACGCGTGCAGATTCTTTCCAGACTTCCTACTCTTTGAACAGATCTGAACGAAGATGTACTGTCAAATGTATCGCTACTACATGCGTATGAAGCCGATTTCCGAGCAGATTCCGGATATCATCACGGGCTCAGCACCTTCGAGAAAATATTGTAGGAAAGCAGCAAATTGGAAGAGATGAGAGGCAAAGATAGCTTTTCGAGCTATCTACTTTGTCCTGGGGGGTGTTGTATGAGGAGCGACGTGAATAGAGAATTCAAGGCAAATATGATGCGAAACGGTGACGAAATTTCACCGAATCAAAGAGGGATGAAGAAAATGACTGCTAGAAATGATGGACTAGAATTCCTAGCAGTGCTCGAAATTGGGAGGAAAATTTGAATCATTGAGGAATTCAGTGGAAGATCAATGTAATGTCATGATTGATCTGTACAATAGAAGCAGGAGATGTTTGATGATGGCAGGTCTACAGTGAAGACAAAGACTTCCTTGTTACTATTTTTAGGATATGTTTTCAAACAAAACATTCAAACAAAGAGACAAAGAAAAGTGTCTCTGATTGTGTGAGAACATAAGAACAATGCCTCAGTTAAATCCATAAAGTAATCTCAAACCCCCGACCCTCTTCCATCCAAGTTACTTCTCAATTCTTCGTCCTATCAAACCATCAATCACTTGATAGAATTTACAACGAAAACTTCACAGCAACTTCACTACCACCCATCTCATTACGACAAAATGGGTCTCTCCAACAAAGGCGACAGCATCGCGGTATTCACCCTCGTAACATTTTTCTTCATTTTCCTGTCCATCTTCCTAATCTATGTTCCCCGCTATATCTTTCTCAAGATCAAAAACCACAAAAAATACCCAGTCAAACAGAAATGAAGACTTGGTTTCAAAGAGGAGTTGAAATGACCGCCTCGGTAGGGAGACGAAAGAAAGTGGAGAGGGATGCGAGAGCTCATCGATTCGAAGATGTTGAGATGGGAGATATATCGGGTGTTACGAGTGCGAATGTGAGAAGAGGTGCCGTGGTTGTGGCATTGCCGGAACAGGCTAGAGTCTCTGGTGAGAGACTACCAAATGTAATATGAATGCTGGCATTTATATTGATTGGTGAGTTTGAGAAGTAAGGGGAGAGGTATGCTATAATGCTGGACATTGTGTTATGTTGACAGGTAAGGATATAATTTCAATTTTTTTCTTTTTCTTTTTCTTTGAGTTTAAATTTTTCATATGTGAATAATAGGATATAAGTGACTTTAATGCTGTGGTCTGTACTTGAAGCCCCAAATTTCTGGAAAAGGACTTAGGACTACTGAATTTACTGATGGTCTCTTTGTTTGACTGAACAAGAACAACAAGAGATACTAACTTTTGTTGTTTGTGATTGTTCTTTGCATTTCGGACTTATCAAAGGCTGTAATAATAGCAATCTTCATTGTTGGAGCTCGTAATTCGTATTGAACCTCATAATGATGTTTCCATGAGAAAGAACCCGGTTGAATCAATGAATCTTCCTTATGTTATAGGGAGGAACATCCCAAGGCCTGTTTGCGCAGGAGCGTTGTGTCTAGGGAGCAGATTTCATGTATAAAAGTGCCAGCGGTAACGCAGTTCACGGGTTGAGATATATTTCAGCTTTTGAATGACATATGCAAGCTTTGCCGCAAGAACAAGAATGTTTTGATGGAGCTTCCAACTTTGGAACCCGATGAAACTACCTGCTCAGTGACTGGCAGGCAGATCAGAAATTTCTATCATCAAAATGAAGCCAAGCCAAATGAATCAAAGATAAAGTCTGCGACTCCGGAGTCCTGTGTAATGGACCACAGCATGCTCCCTAGGGTTTCTGAGCCAACTTTCGATGTGAATATCCAAAATTTCGGCGATACAAGAGATCTTCACCCCAGTATACTACTCGAGTTTAGTGAGCGTGATTTGGTTCACCAAATTCTCTCGAAAATTGGAAGATTTGTTCTAGTTGACATTTGTCAATTGTATTACCCGTATAGAGTAAGGATACCAGCTACCAATGTTATCCCAAAGCTTTTGAAGTCCCCAAGAAACCACAATATTCAAAAGCACAATACTTCCACAGACTTAACCAACACACCAATAAAAAACTTTGGTGGCCCAAGAGAATATTGATCCCTCCATTTTATTGCAGTAGCAAGCAACGTGTAAAACTTCATCAAGCCTTCGAAACAAAAGACTTCATGAACTCTAAGAATCAATGTGTCCAATAGTCCGGACTATTGGATACCCTGCTAAGAATCTTTGTGTAACTCTTCACCAATAGTCACCTTACGCACACCCAGGTGCAAACGCAGCAGAAACACAGACTTGTCCTCTACTCATAATCTTTCCACCAATTCCAGCTGGATATCTAGCAGAATATTCCAGTAACATACCATTCAATTCAGCAGAAATCTCAAGCTCAACACAGTAATGCGGTTCGGCCAATTTTGTTTTACCATAACGACGTTCTGCTAATGGTATCTTCTTTTGAGTCTTGAGAAAAGTCATGTCAAATTCAAGTCGACCAGCTATTTGGGCATCTAGAAAGATGTGTCAGCAATACTGTAAAGAATGTAAAGAATTCAAAGAATATTTTCAAGAAGATGGTAGTAAGACGACCCACAGTAGCAGGCTTTGCAACCATGAAAGATCGTAGTGAGGAAAACTGAAGTCGAAAAAATATATAAAATTCTAACCCTTATTATTCTCGTGCTCCAAAGGATAATGAGAATATTTCGTTCTATCAGAGACATAGATTAATTCCTCGCATATCCAGGATGTATACTTCTCAGGAAAGGCGTGAATTGATATCCAAGGCTCAAATCGATGCCTAGGTGGGATGAGTGAATCCTGGTTGATGGTTAGCTGAATACCTCGTGACGATCTGAAATATTTCAACTTACCTTGAAAACAAAATAGTTTACAACATAAAGATATTCTTGATCGTCAATTGAACACTTTTCAGCGGTGCAGTCCCTATGTGCTTCAAACCCTAGTACGTTCGGTTGATAGAGCTCTTTACGGAATATCCCGTAGCTAGATTGTGCCCTTCGTGCTGGTCCGTTGTTCTTGTTCAAAGCAGCTAGGACTGCACCACAAGATACCGCTGTGACTCTACCCATGATTTGAGTCAATCACTGCATGTAAACATTCAAAGAATATTCATTAAACTTACGGATATCCAGAAGCATCGTTCCCTGTCATTAACTCAATATCATAACCAACCTCAGGCTTGCTTGACATCTCTCTTAGATAATTTCGAAGATAAGACCTCAGAGATGGAGATGCTCCAAATCCTCCAAGCAGGAACACTTTCTAAGACATCTGTTAGTTCGTTTTGTAGAATTACAAACTCTCTTCATGAATACCTTGACTTTTAGGCCCTTTTCAAGCGCAGCAAAAAGCTGGGTATGCAATAGCTTCTTTACCCGCTCCAGAAGAGGATTGAATACTTCTTCCCAATCTTGTCTATTTTGGCAATCGAAGCTAAGTCAGCAGGTTTTCATTCCTAACAAAAAGTTGATGCGGAGTGAAACAGACTTCATGACAACGATATGACCGTCATCGAATCTTTTCTCTTCATTTGCCCTCAGTCCAGGAAGATGGATACGAGTTTTTAGTCCGAAAATAGAGGTTACATCTTTGCGCCTCTTGTAATCATTCTCAAAATTCGGAATGAAACGATTGACAATTGATTCCAAGGATTCGTCAGCCGGCCACATATCGAGTAGATAACTTTCATTTTTTAATCTAGTGAGAAGCATATTCTTCCAATTCTCATTGAGATAACTACTCCCACAATTGTCACCTTTTTACATCAGCATGATTACGAGTATGGATGTGAAAGACTTTCACCTGCCTCCTGGTGTGACCTTTTCTTCGCTCAATCTCAGAGGATACTCTGTGCCAATCTCATATGTGACAATGTCGACAGTACCACCCCCACAATCTGCTATAATGAAAGTTTCTCTGGGCTACATAGAGTTTGTTAGTCGTCAATCTCCAAAATTAAGTACCATGCATGAATGAACGGATTTACATGTATTGACAGATTTCCTGCCAGCATATATATCGCAGCTGCTTCTGGCTCAGACACAATATATGGCACGACAACTTTCTTCATCGAAATATTTCCAAATTTGACAAGTCTTGCCGCGGTCTGTAATGCGTTTTGAAGAATTCGAGATGCATTGGGACTCCAAATTATTGGTACAGTCAAAGCGAATTCAACGACAGAGTGACTAGAGAAGTTGTGGAGTTGAGTGAGCTGCTCTTTGGTATGATTGAGAACTTTGACCAGAAAGTCTGTGAATATGTCGAGCACATCCCTTGCATCAGGTTCATCTTTCGAACCATGTTTGCGAATAATTCCGTTATCAATCAGAATCTCCATACTACGAAGTAGCTCAACACGATCGTCATGCGTGTAAGCTGTAGGAACCAGGTGCAACTTGGATCTCTTGACTCTGGTCGCAGTATTTCGGGAAATGTTCTCTATGTACTGCTGATGATGCACCTGGTAGCCCCAGAGAAACTCCGAGGACTCGTCTCCACCCGACTCGGCATTTTTGTCTTCCGCGTAAGTCAAAGGGTGATTCTCGTCGGCATATACGAATTCTTCCAGTGTTCCATCCTGCTCATCGGTATCCTGAGGCGCTTCCCTAGACAAAGGGATTGTTGAGTACCACTGCGAATTTTATTAGTATCCCTAAATTATTTCGGATACAATCTGAAGTAGCTATGAACCAACTTACCGTCTCAGAGGGGACTTGAGGGCGAGTTCCACCAGCATCACCACTACTCAGATCATCTGGCCAGCTTTTAATGCTCAAAAGCTGTTCCGGAAAAGCTCGAGGATGCCTTTCGTTGATAGGGTGAAAGAAATAGGATACAGAGGTGAATGTGGTTCCAAAATCCACGCCAATGACAAACTTCTTTTCAGTTGTGATATTTTTAGAATATTCCCCGGCTATACTAGCCGAACTGAATTTTCGTTCTCTAAGAGAGGATTGTGCGCTAGGCGCACTGCGTTGTGTAATAGACCTCATTATTCGAATTTATGAGGGTAAAAGAAAGTTGGGCTCGAATTCACCGCTCAAGAGGGAGAAAGTAATGATGCTTATGGAGGGAGGGGGGGGGGGATTGGACGTAAAAAGGTATTTCAAAAATAAGCATTTGATATTTTGTGGCAAATCAGAATGGGCATGTTTGAAGATTAGTGACTTTGATGGTTTTGAACATGTAAAGTGGATACAAACAAACGGATTAGAATTGTAATGATGAATCAATAGGCTCTGACCAGCATCTCGGCAAGGTGCATTCATCCCTTTCACGGATTGCAACCGACGGGAAACAACATCTATCAAGGATTCTTAGGCAGCAAGCTATCAAGGTTTTCCACATAATCCAAGAAGTTGGAACACCGTTTGAATTTACGGTAGTCGAATACTTGAATAGCACTTGATGATCACCGTAGAAAAGCAAAGCTGGGAAGTCAACGAACTTCACTTTCTGAGTCGCAAATAATATTGGAAACATCTGCGGGGTTATTTGGGAACATTTCAAGTCAGTCAAAAGAATTGTTCAATGAATATGGGTTTATGGCCACTCGATCATGATGTGGTTCTCTTTGCTTGGCTCGACTTTTGCAATAAACACAGAATAAATTACTTGGCAACAATCGAACGAGAATTGGAAGAAAGAACTGAAGTTCCTCGTTCAAGGGCCGCTGTATGTAGCCATCTACGCTATACTGAGTGGAGATATCGCAAGCCAAATGAGAAACGTCGTATTCAGACGGTTGAACTCGTGCCGCATATTGGAATTATTGAAAAGGGATCTCGAGGTTTACAGTATCCTTCGAAAGAAATGATTTTGAAAATCAGGAAGGCTTTACAAGAATATGAAAAGGAGTACAGCCCAGATAAAATCCAGGAATTGGTGGCGGGCACATCCGAGAAGAATAAACCGAGCCTGCTAAAAGCACAACCACTCCCTCTCAGCTCGTCTCCTGTGAAAATCGCAGAAGATTCATCAACCTACGTTCGAAAAAGAGTTTCGTCGCCAGAAGATGGGGAGTATCCAAATAAAAAGAGATGTGTAGAAAGGGTACGAGTATTCTTGGTGTCACTTGATCTGCACTCTGAATTTTTTCTACCAACAGTTTAATTCAACTGACAACCTCTCTCAAAACAGAACACCAAATCAATCCCATTTCAAAAGCGCCGAAAAAAGCTTGAACTTCAAAGACCTCAACTTACTTCTACTATAAAAAGTGCGAAGGTTCAACCGCTGAACGACAGATCGTCCATTAAAACAAAAATATCGAACGTTCAACCGGAAATTACTCATCGTTCTGAAACCCCCTCCATTGATGGAGAAAGCGAAGACAACATTACAGAGCCAACGCAGAAGGATATTGAGGAAGTTTTATCAAAAAGTCAAGAAAACTACAAGAAACTTCTGAAGGAGAAGGAAGCAGAAATAAGTGCCATTCGAGAATACTGGGATTGCGACCTCCGGAAACTACACGAGAAAATTGAAAAGCTTCAAAGAACGAAATTGGAATTGGAAGCTAAGACTTCGAGTCTGGAATCAGCTGTTATCGATGTCAGGAATGCAGGAAGAAATCCATTGACATATATAATTGATCAAAAGAACATGGAAATCTGGAAGTTAACTGATATGATTCACCGGCAGTTCGAGGTGTCAAGTATCAAGGAGACACAAGTAAAGTACCTCCCACTTCAAGATGTTGATGCTGCCATGAACGAAATTCGTCTGGAGTTAGAAGCAATGACTCAAATGCAAGACTTCTCAAGTATATTGAATTCAAAAATATGGTTCGGCGGTGACTTGAGCCACTTGGTCAATTCTGCTTTTGCTTCTCCCGAAGAATCAATCGACGGCAGGCTTCGATTAAAGAAGCTGGCCGCAAGATTCGGTGCAGCTGCGGTACTCAGCCTCTTAACCATCACTGCATTGAGAGATTGGGTTTTCCTAACAGATTTTCCAAAGGTGGAGTCAGGATCTTTGAGTCTGCTTGAAGCATATCGTAATATTGCTTTTAATCAAGGTGGGCACTTTCTTTGATGTTCTTCATCCTCTGATCATTCATAGGGGCAATACTATATCCTATATTTTTAGCATTTGTTTTATTGTGATAATTTAGAATACTGATTCAAACATAACAGGCGGATGGGATGAACTACGATGCTACGATTTCGGAGCATTCAAGGAACATATGAAAAGATCATACTTCAAGGAAGAATTGACTCGCATCGCCAGGCAGCTAGCTTGTCGTTTGTCAAGGACACTAAGCCTTATATTCGGCGAAAGTCTTGAAGGTGCGGTAAACGAATTCTCCTTTCACACATGGGGCGAAGATTTAAAATCCTGGAAAGAGAGACAATACCACTTTGAAACGATTTTTCGGGCTGCCTTAGAGTTAAAGAGTGACTCTATAATCACGGATGATACCTATACCTTCGAGTTTCTCCTGAATGAGACATACGCCAACAAGCCATTTGATGAATCGGAAGTTCCTGAAGGTTTTTGGCTCCGACTTTCTATTGGCGCATATAAATCAAGATCATTGGTATCCCAGGACGAAAAGACTGGCGCGCTCGTCCAAACATGTAATTTTTTATCCTCTGTAACTGACGACTGGATTTGCGACTACCGGAAGAACCTATATCTCAGTATTGATCGAGCACATAATCCTGAGATTATGCTATCGCCTGGCAGAGATTCGAGTAGACTTGCTACAGGACCTCGGACTGATAATCAAAACTTGGAGCAGGACGCTTTTCAACCTGAAGAGCCTGGCACCGATGAGGTGGCCTACAATAACAGTATGACGATTGACAAGATCCCCGAGCCGATGAAGAATATCCCACAGCTTCGTTTACAACTCCCAGATATATCATCAGAGCATATGTGCAAGATATGCAAGAGGAAATTTGAAAAAAGTCAAGGGTTGAGGGCGCACCAGAGAAACAGTAAGTTAGTATTATTGCTTGAAAGATCGTACTAACATCCCTTCAAGAGACTTGTAGGCGATGTACGGCATGTCGGAAGGTTTGGCCAACGATAGCGGCCCTGAAAGAACACACCAGTAAGAATCATAACGAAAGGATTTTAATTTTTGCGTCTAGCAAAGGCGATCATGTGGAGCCAGAACCAGCGACACTCCCTGTATCAAAACGAGAGACTAGACCAAACGTGGCCATTGAAGATGGTATATGTGAAGAGAATGAGGTCGAGGAGATTGAGCTCGAGGAGATTGAGGTTGAGGTTGAGGTGAATGACATTGAGGAGAACGATCTTGATTTGTTCTCTGCAACAGTCTTGGAAAGTATGAACAATCAAGAGGCAGATCTTCCTCACACCACAGAATCTCGAACGTATTCAGTTAGTGAGATGCCCAGCAGCATCGATTGCGAGCAAGAAGAAGGAGAAGAACCAGGATCGGCAGGATCAGTCCCGTGCCTCGTTTCTACAGTTGAAACAGACGATACCAACCTTTTGCCTAAAGGAACTAGGACCATCGGCGAGGAACTTGACTTAGCTTCAGAAGAATCAGAAGGCGAGGAACTAACGACCTCAGAGAGTGGACACGCGTGCGAGAAAATTGAGCGTGACGAAGAGGATACGGTTGGATCTGGAGATTCTACAAATCGATCTGATTCGCGGTCAGTCATAGGACTTGATGATTTAATCACAATTGATTCAGAAATTCTCGAGACCAAAGGAGAAGCGGCTCTTGATTTATGCGGGCAAACAATTGAAGTCGAACCCGAAAGTTCAAGTACTACTGGGTCTTCCACAAGCGACGCAAATTTGTACACTTTGGCAATTCAATCTCCAGATCAGTGGGCAATTCCAGAGGATTGCGACACCTCAAACTTTTTATTCGAAAGCCCCAAACTTATACCCGAAAGACGCGCGAGCCAATTATTTTTGGTGACCACTGAGGACGAAAAGGCGGACCAAGACGCGGATGAAGATAACAGTCATGATGTGAATGCACCTGAAAATGTTATTGCGGAAGAACCCAAGAGTATCAACACTGCTGAAGATGAGAGTACCGAGTTCGACAATCATGACGGTAGTGGGATTAACATCCATGATGGTAGTATTTAGATTGATCCTGATGATGACGACCAAATGAAAATGAACGAAAACTGTAAAATTCATGATGTTGATGACGAAGAGGGTGTGAAAGTGGACAATAATGATGGCAGAGAAACCACAGCGGGTGGCTTCATTAGGGACAAAACAGACGAAAACGAATGCTTTGACGACACAGGAACAGCTGAAGCAATGAGCGGGATCATCAAGAACATCGTCAGGAAAATGTGTGAAGAATTTACCGCTTGGATTGCAGTCACCACCAATGGCACTGTGGAAGCAGCGAACAGCGAAAGCATTACGGATGTTTTCAAGAAACTTTGCGAAGATTTCGCGTGTGTTCTAGTCATGATAAATGGCACGCCAGAAGCAGAAAGGAAAAAGGCCATTGACGTCGATGATAATGCATACAATGTACAGGAAACCGAAGGGGTAGATATCACAGCGAAGGAGCACATTGAAGGATATGTCAACGACATTGATATGGCGAAAAATGAGAGTAGAATTGAAATCGAGGACAAAGATTCTCTCCCAGAGCACACAGTCGAGGATAATAGAGTTATGGATGAGGATACCGAAGTTCACGACGATGTGACTGCTGAAACAAAAATTGAGAAAAGCATCTCCGTTTCAACCGATGAACCGAATGACACGGAGAGTGATCAGCCACTCAGGCGAGAGAGCGTGGACAAGCTAATTGATTGTGATTCTACAGTAAAAAAGATGCAAGAAGATGGCTCGAGTCTCGGGAGTGAAGGAGGCTACAAAAGCTCTTTGTTGTGGTTTCGTGGTCGTCTCTGGGGGTCGCAACAACAAGATAAGTCGTACGATGCGGACGCTCAATTGAAAATGCAATCGGAGGTACAATCTGAGGAAAAGAATGATTTGGAAATTGAGGAGGACAATATTGATGAAGTACAGGGCGTTTCAACGGAGTTTGCTTATGATTAATTGATTGACGAAGAAGGGTGGTGTGATTGTCATATTTTCCACAAATATGAGGTACTTGAACAATAAAAAGACGATGATGAGTGTATGAGTGTGTGAGTGTATAAGTATATAAGTGTATGAGTGTATGAGTGTATGAGTGTATGAGTGTATGAGTGTATGAGTGTAATGCTTTGATGAAGTAATGAGATGACAATATATAGAGAAATGAAGATGAGGATGGTGTTCGCCGAGCCACTAGTTCCATATCAAACCTACACGTGATTTGATACCATCCAAGCATTTTCAAACATTTCGGGCTTTAGCCGTAGGTTTAGTGTTACATTACAGGGCTTTCAGGCTTTCTCGGTCGCATAACCTACAGCGACGTCTTTGAAGGCTGAACTCAATTCCACCCATTTATCAGGTCCTTTAAAAACAATCTGAATACATATTAAACCTTCCCAAATATCGATTTGCAATGCAAGAGAAGTGATCAAGAGTTCCTAGTTTCCTACCAAACAACATCCCCAAACGACAATGGTGTGAAAGTCACCCCGAATCCACGACACTACACTACTCTAGGACTTACTTATTTACATCCATCCATCTCCACACTCCCCAGAATGTACATCTACAAATGGATGCTCATCACTCTAACCATCCAGATCGTCCACTTATCTCACCATTCCTACCAATCCAAGCTCAGTCCTTCACCCCGCAAAATGATCAACAAAGGCCTCCACTCTTTCTTCCCCATTACCCCAGCACCATCAACGGCAGCCTTCGCTCTTTTATCCACAACCACTTTGTTACGAGGCGCAACGGCACCGATTAGATGTTTCGAAAGTATTCAAACACTTGCTTCTGTGAGCGATTGCAAGAGCCGTTGTATGGAATGTATTCAGGGTGATATGGTCTTAACGAAGGTCATATATGGGGAATGACAGTGTGTTGTCAGCGTGGATCATGGGATAAATGTGTTTCTGGTTCAAATGGAGGCGGAAACTCATCGAGACTCTATCTTAGGTATAATCAACGATCACTACCAAAATACTTTGGGAAAAACGATTATTTCTATAATTATACTTCGTTGAGTAGTAACGAGGCTGATCTAGCACGAATTGTATGCTTTGGAAATACTATGCGCCAGCAGTGAAAGTATACCTGCTCTTTCATCCCATCCCTTCCCAAAAACTCCAATAGATACAGTACAGTGCATCATTTTCTTTTCCTTTCGTGCCCTGTACCCCAAAACTCCACCAGAACTCCACCAGAACTCCAAATGATCTCAAAATCTACTACTTCAGCTATATCACTGATCACTCTCCAACAAATATCTCCCCACAATCATCCACCACCAATCGCCCACCTCCCAACCTTCCATATCTTGTGCCTCTCTAGCAGTTGCTCCCAACCCCTCATAATCACATTTTTGCCAAACACCCCTTTCAACTCCCCAATCAATCAATTGTTTGATTTCCCATGCGTCGAGACTCGGTGCGAATACTCTTTCCAATCCCTCGATATCGATGCTACTTCGTAAAACGAATGCACCGGTAACTCCTAAGAGTACTTTTCTCCACATTCCCTCAATCACTTCTCCTGTTATACTTCTCCAAACCGGAAGTGCACCTCTTGCCCCAACAAATGGAGGTTCCGAAATCAAGGCGTCAAGGTTAGGTATCTCGTGATTGTAAACATATCTTGAAGTGGGCGCGATATCCATTTGAAAACGATATTTCGCTTTATCAATAAGTCTTGTTTCGTAACCACCTTCGGTAAGACCGAATTTGTTTGCTCTGATGTTACTTTTTTGAATGTGAATACATCCATTAGCTTGTAAATTTGTGATAGCCAACACAGCACCTTCATTCACACCCCAAGGAATGTTGACAATAGTCTCCCCATTTTGAAACTTTTGATCCAATTCACACTTGAATAAGTAAGCCTCTCGGTATTGTTTCTCGAAGATGATCTTTCCCGTACGAACGAAAACGGCGTTGAAAGCATCTGGAAGATTGTAGACTCGACCATTAGTACGAAGGCGTTTATTTTTGGTTATAATCTTGTTCTTCAACAAATCTTCTCTAGCTTCAATGATGATAGCACTTGGAAGACGATTGAGCAACTTGTTTGCTGCTTTGCTATCCCATAAATGATCTGGTGTAACGGCTGCGGCCCTACACCAAGATTTTGCAAGTGCATAGTCGGTTATCTCATAATTGAGAGCATCTGGTTTCAATGGATTTGAAAAGGGTACAGAATTGACAAGATTCATTCTTTGATAAACGGCAGCGAGGGTGTAATAATACTGTTCAGACCAGTAATTACTTCGGGTTTCGGGGACTAGTGCATACTTTTTCTTGAGCTCTGGGAATGAATTTGGGAGGTCAAAGACTTTTTCTTCCTGTGTGGGAGTATTGATCTTTGACATGGCCCAATCGATCAAAGTGTTGAAATCATAGTCGACAATATGATCATAATCGATTGATTGAACTTGACCTTTTCGATATCCCTTGATGAAAGCCTCCTGGAAATCTTTTGTCAATTTATCAACCATTGGCTTCTTCTTAGCCCAAACCACCTGCCACCATTTCCTCAGGAAATTCAAGGAATAATCTTTAAAGACCGTTCCAAGAATAACCCAATCAATGTTCATTTCTAATCCTCCAAGCATTGCTCGAATGATAACAATACCCATGGTTAACCTCGCTTCTTCATCAACAGCTAAGCCTTGCTCCTTGAATCTCTGCCTCTTTCTGCGAATGTTCATATCATAATTGACCATTTGAGTACCGAGTAATTCTGCGGCGTATCGAACATCTCTGTGAACACCAAGAAGATCATCCGGCGCAGATGTGAGACGTCTAGGCATTACCCATTTGTTTTTCAGACCTTTACGTACACCTACATGTGGCTCTTTTTTCTGTTGTCTCTTGCGTTTAGCCCCAACAATGGTGTCTTGCTCTGGTGGTAGATCATCATTGTCTTCGAGAGCTGAGTATGGTATAGTTTCCATTGTAAAAGCAGTACGATCAAGCCATTGCATCTTCAGTTTTTCAGCATCGGCGCAAGCTACAAATGGATGAGCAAGATTCCACAGTCCAGCAGATTCGTCGAAAAACAAATGGGATAGACCTGGTGTCGCAGGGGTAGATGGTATTGAATCCAAACCAGGATTGTTCTGGCGGCCAATTTCTTTTTCTAGTGGTTTAGCCTCGTAGTGATTCAAGATATCGAGTTCAGTCAAGCCATTAATACTAGCTTCCGTCAAGTCCATGGGATCTGGAGTTAATGATCTGTAAGCTCGCTTTGCAAGACCAGTATGTCTTGATATATCAGGATTTTTTTGTGATCTGGTATGATATGTATAATTTCGTTTTGGCTGTCCAGTAGTCTTCGACATCTCTACCTGACCATCTGGTCGATCAACAAGATCTCCCCGAAGATTTTTATTGAGAAAGAACTTTGATGGAACGGAAGGATGCATGATTGGCTTGTTAGGATGAATGACTGGTCGGTGGCTATCTTCCCGCTGCTGAAGATAATGTTCACCTTGGGGGTTTCCAACAGTAATCTTATTTGGTCTGGCAAATATGGGATTTACACCATGTCCAAAAGGTCTAACAGACCAAGAACCAGAATCACCTTGCATGATTGTAATTGGCTCCGGAAGACGCTCTCTCAATTTATAAGTTCTCTTTGGTTTGGCAGGTGTATTCCATGCGCCATTCGCCGAATTTTGCAACATTGTTGATTGTGCTGACCATACATGTTCCTGTGAAGCAGTTTTACCCTTTCTTCTTTCAAGTTCTTCGAAATTAGAAGTGTGGGCAGGACGTCTCATACGAGGTTTTTTTGATTGACTACCATCAATATTTGCCGGAATCTGTTGGTACAATGGATAAAATTGCAACTCTTGCGTGGGGGTAGATCCTGGAAAGGGTGAAAATTCGCTTCCACCACCATCCGAATCCACGTCAAGGTCCATTGGATCATCTTCAAGGTCATCCTCAGCATCCAATGCGTGAACCTCAGGTTGGAACTCATCATCTGATGAATCACCTCTACCTAGCTCCTCATCGGATCCCAGTACATCATTGAGTTGCGTTTCTAAAATCTTTGGAGCCAAAGGGGGAAGCTTTCCGATTGAATTCAAAATCTCCAAAATGACACTTGGAGGAGAATATCCAACTGGAACGTAAAAATCAGGATGCTTTGCTTTTGTATCATCTTGCATCTTGGTAATGTCAGCTGAGGATGGAGCACCCGCTTTTGGATCAAATAAAATGCTCCTAGTTATAGTTCTGCTCCTGGCACCTGCAAATTCAAATGTAATCTTTGAAAGTATTCCGTCCTCAAGTAATTCGTCAAGAGCTCTTACAAATAACTTGTGTTCCGGAAGTACTCTAGAATTATGATAATACTTGAGCCAACATGCAACAAATGCGAACCAAAGGCCACGCTCTCCCGGTAATTTATTTTTGTTAGTTCGAAGAAGACAAAGAATGATATCTTTAACAACCTTTTCTTTCGACATTGGTGATACTGATTTCGGAAGTGATTGTTCTGGAGTTTGGGGTAATGATGGGATTTTGGCGAGTTCTTCAACGAGCGATGGTTTCTGCTTGACGATTTCAGCAATTTCCAAAAGTGCTGGTCGTTCCCCTCCCAAGGATTTGTAAACTTTTCCATTTCTACCAATGACTGGATCCCCTCGATCTCCTCTATTTCTATTTGGAGATTTCTTCAACCCAGCAACTTTAGCAGCCCATTCAAAAACGGAGTCATCCGAGTCGCCATGTTCAGACTCAGACTCAGATTGATTTGACGGTTCAGGTTGAACCTCTTTCTCTGGAAAGGCGATAGATTTGCTTTTCGCCTTCGTCACTTTCACCTTTTTTGGCGTTTCCTTCTGCGATTTGCCGTGTTGGCGTGGCTTGGTTGACGGAGCCTTCCAATTTGGATTGCAGGTCGTTTGTGATTTAGAAAGATGATACTTGATACCTTCTTTATTCTTAAACCTGGAGCCACACTTCTCACATTTCCAGGGCTTAAGAGCGATCACTTCTGGATCTTCCACCTGAATTATCTGAGGATTGGCCATTTGTACGAAAATTCTAGCAGTAACCAAATTTGCCCTCATTTCATTTGCCGACTTGTGAGCTTCTTTGGTGCGAGCAATCAAAAATCGATGAGCAGTAATGGATTCATCATCCATCTTCTCTTTCAGGCGTAACTCCATCGGATTCGAGCCCGGCATGGACACGATTGGGTTCTCGGCCATTTTACAAACTAGCATTGTCCAAATAGGCTCAGTTATTCCTTCAGCCATGGACCAGAATTTTAATGTTGTTTTATCAGAAGATAAGATAAGATTTCCCATCACAGAATTGTAAATTGAAGACATGCGAGCAAAGATCGATTCAAATGGAACAGCATCGGCCATTTCGAATCCTTCAAGATCATCGGGGTTGGCTGCCGGTGGCATGGTTCCGGTTGTCTCGGCGACGGAGGTTGAGGATTCTGGCAACATAGAACTCATTACCGCTGAGACTTGGGGGCTAGGTATCTGTTCAATGTTTTGAATCGATTTTTCTCGTTGCTTCAATACTAGACTTGGTTCTGAACCGGGCTGTATTGACAGTGATCTGTGTGATTGAACTGGAACGGACTCCACTGAGGTGAATTTGGACTGAGATTCTACAATTTCAGAAGACTGGGGTTGATCAGTTGCATGATCAGGTTGAGAATCCTCCACAGATTGCATCAACGCGGAATCCTGAACGGCGGAAAGAGAGGCTTGTACTTGTGCTTGAGGTAATGCTTGAGCCTGAGCCTGCTGTTCAATCTCGGGTCTATATGGATGTGTATGTGGGTGCGAATGACTGTTGCTAGAGGGAGAAGAGGGTGGTAAAAGTGTTGGGGACTGAGTCTGAGTTTTTGTCTCAATTTCTGGTCGGGCTGGGTGTGCATGGGTGTCGGTGAGTATCGCATGTTGTTTTGTCAACGAAGAGTCTATTGGGCCGAATTGCTTGCTGAGAGGCGAAGACACTTGCATTTGTCCCAAACTATTTTTTCTTCCCACAAGACTCCGCGGTTGTTGAATATTTGTAGAAACGGCAGTTCTGGAATATGGAGATGAATTATATGGAACGGGTGAAATAGATCGAGGCTGAAATACATGAGGATGATTTGTTAACCCGGGACTACCATATGAAGCTAAACCGTTGGTAAGATTTTCTTGCGATGTATGAGACGATGTAGATGGATTTAAGCTATGCGATACGGAAGCGGGACTTGATTGCTGAATTGAGCCTATGCTCATCGAACTTAACGAAGAGGCTTCTGATGGCAGAACATCTGGAGCTAGGAAACCCGCTGGCCATTGAATCTTGAGTCGTGTCTGAGGCAGCTTAGGGGGTGAGGGGGGTAAGAAGCCTGCAGGCCATGGATCTTGCATTGGATCTTGGCGGTCTTGACTTTGTTGAATAGGACTTTGATGCATAGGGTTTCGATGATCCGGGGTATGAATATGAGCTTGATTTCTAGCTAACCAAGGGTTCGGGGCTGTGAATGAAGGTGTAGCTTGTCGACCGTCTTCATACGGAGACCTATACCTGTCAGCTTGAGAAGGTGTAGATATAGCTCGTGCATTGCTACGGTATGGTTGTTGATAATGACGACCAGCGACTTGTTCATATTCAGACAGCTCTCCGTACGGTGAAATATGAGCATTGAAATTTGATGCTGGTGGTAGAGAACTTCTCATAGTTGCGTGTGTCTGATGTGTTTCTGATGATCCATTCCATCGTGTTGGTTGTGACTGCTGCATAGCAGCTGAATGAGCTTCGGACTGAATTGAGTCAACCTGGTGAGAAAACCCACTATTGAATTTTTGAAATTCTAGTGCCAGTTCTTCGTTGGATGGGAAAGAGTCGGGGTTTGTGTTAAAATTTGATGATGGCTTTGCAGCTGATTGAGCCTTGAACTTTTCGAACTCCAGTGCCAGTTCTTCATTTGATGGGAAAGAGACAGGATTGAGATTAGGTCTTTCCAGTGGCTTTTCAGGTTCAAGTATTGGAATGTCTGAAGTCTTTTCAGTCTCAATAATGGGAGCTTCTGATGGCTTTGCTGCTACAGCACTGGGCGCTTCTGAGAGAATTCCAGGCCCAGGAATGGGCGCATCTAAAGATTTTTCGGTTCCAGCACTGAATAATTCGAGTGGCTTTTGTGGTTCGATATCTGATGGCCTTGAACGCTTTGAATTCTCTGTTTCAGATTTCTCATCTCTCTTTCTTTTCTTAGACTTTTCCTCTTCAGTGGCAGCGGCAATCTTTGCAGCTTCCGACTCAACTATAGATTGCAGAGCTTTTCTTCTCTCAGCAAGCACCTCAATCCATGTTCCCTTTCTATTCTCCAACAAATTAGGGTCACGAAGTTTTGTGGATTTAATCAATACAACAAACGTCTTTTTTCGAGCCAGCGATCTTCCTTCCTTAGAATCAAGAGGGTTTATGTAGACGCCATCGATTCCAGCTTTGCGCTTTTTGTCATCTTCTTCCCTTAACAAATCTTCATATGAGGTGAAAATGGGTTCACGATGCCTTCTGTGGGGCTTAGATTTTGTTGGTGTAGGAGAAGCCTCAGATTTTCCAGATTTTCCGACAACCGCAGGCTCAGGCTCTGGTGATGCTGTTTGAGTAGGAGTAAAGAATTTTCGGGGTTTTGGTTGTCTACGAGATGTGCGAAGTCCCGATTCTGATATTTGAAGTCCTGCATCGGCTGTTTCTTCAGAGATTATCACTGGGCGCGACTCACTAGAGATTTCTTGGCGTTTGACGGTAGATCCTTTAGGGCGACCACGTTTTTTGGGCGCAAATTTTGGAGTTTGAAATGATTCTAATTCAGCGAGTGACGAGAAACTCATAGATGCAGGATCCTTCGGGGAACCCACTTCCATTGCTGAACTGCTAGGAGTGGCTTGACGACCTGTGCCTTTTGGACGGCCACGCTTCCGCTGACCCGGTATAGGTCCATGACGAGTTACTTCCCGCGCAAAATAATCAATGTCATCCGTAGCATCTTCAATTGGAGTCGTCTGTTGAGCATCTTTACTAGGGGCGCTGCTCGATTGTGGAGATTGGTATTGATATCCAACTGTAGGTGCAGATTGTCCAGTTCTTGACGAATGTATTTTGATTGGATGTTTTGGTATGCTTATGTGTACTGCATCGCGTTGCTTGTCACTGATTGTGGTGGTAGTTTTTGGGGCTTGCTCTGACGGCTCTGAACGTAGAACATGAGAGTCTACGACGATAGTATCTGCATTGATCTCCGGAGGATTATCAATCTCAGGTGTTGGTGTATGTGTACTTTTAGCTGGAGAATCTGCGTTACTCTCGACAACCTTCGCTTCAATATGATTTGGAAGAGGGGCAATTTTGGGAGTGTGAAACCCGTCAGCCTCGGCGCGTGCTGCATTTAAAAGGCTTTGCAATCTTCTTTGCGAACCTTGCGTACCTCGTGGATCATCTGCAATCTTGTAAGACTTCTTATTACCAGACCTCGGCTCAGAAGAAGGAGCTGCCTGTGTAAATGATCCGTTCGGGATTGAATCCAATTGTTCTTGTGGTTCTGGTGATTGTTGCATCGGAGTTGTCACATTCGGAATGACTGGGCCAGGGACTGCCTTTGTTGATGAATCATTACTGACATTGGTAAGTTGCTCCATTGGCTCTTTTGCTCGCTGTATCGGTGTTGTTCTATCTATAATGACTGGTCTGGGAGGGTCGGTCAAGGCTATTGAGGCAGTAGGTCGTTCGTTGCTACTCGCTATCTTCTTTTGCGAAGCCTTCTCGCTAAGTTCCTCCAAGGCGGCATCAACCATTTCAACATCAATTGAATCTGCTTGGACCACAACTTTTCTGACTCCATAGCCTAAAGCGACGGTATCACTCAACTCCAAACTCTTCATTACACCAACCTCTTCCTCGGAACCCTCTATCCTAACATCATCCCGACTGATAAAATCTTGCCAGACCTCATCCTTGATTTGCTCATTCGCAATAATTTCTCCCCTGAAATTTTCATCAAACTTCTCGGAAAGACTTTGTATAGCGATTCCTAGAAATTTTCCATCAGTAATGATCTTAACCTCGCGAAGTCTCTCCCCATGATTGACAGAGGCGGGTGATCTTCTTGGTCGATCACACGTGATGGACTATCACATCGCATTCGCGAGAAACTCCAAAAAAATGATGAAAAAGAGTGCCCCGCTCTCTCAAATGCGACTACAGACCACTGAACCATCGTAACATTTTTGTTGAAACAAGTCTGCCCTTGGAGGGAACCGTGGATATCGATGATCCCAGTCACGCAATATCCAATAGAAAGATGAATGAAATAAATTTTGACAAGGCTGAAAAGATTTTGAATATCAAATTTGACTCACCATGCTCTCCCAAGCTCTTCACGAATTGATAAAGCCAATCCATTACTTCCTCTTTTCCTTTTGGCATTGTGAGAAATTATCAACTAGCATTGTCTTATGTATTGAATGAGATTGCAATTGATAGAAGCAATAGAAATTTATCAAATATTGCGGTTGTAAAAGTTGAAGTTGTAACTGCACAATGTATATTATTGCGACATGTGAATTGAAAGGCAATTGATAAATCTGTGATGAAGGCTTTGAAGCTTGAAATTTTAAGCGGGTATTGCGGGGTTTCGGTAGCCTTGGTGCATGAACTAGTCAGACCAATGATTGGTCAAAGTGAATTTTGATAAGGCTACGGCCTCGAAGTGATTGATTGGAACTGAAAACCAAGAATGACGAGCAAGGCTGATGAAAGTCACTTGGTTTGATAAAACGAATATATTCGGGGTGGTTCAGTATTACTAAATTTATCGACGGGAAGATTAAAAGGTTCATATTTCTTATTATACTGGAGTAAGTTGCAGGTGTTCCATTCAAGTATATTACTGTGACTTGACTTTGTCCTTGTGATCCTTCATCATCTGTCTATATGATTCAACAATATTCTTCCTCTCTTCTCCCAATTCTTCTCGTCTCCTTAAACTTCCAGCTGCTTTGGGTACATCTGAAACTTCTACCTTGGCTCCATGAAGCTCCTTGAACTTTGCTTTGGGAACTTTGGTGAATGTTGGCGGAGCCTGTACCACATCATTCAACCCGCCCTTTACTTCGCCTCTATTCTTCGCAATTATTGCCCAAGGATCATCATTTCCATCATCAATTTCTCCCAAAACCTTCTTCTTCTTCTTTTTATTCTTGCCTGTTTTTCCATCTGTGTTTATGTCGGATTTCCATTGCATTTGCCCTTCTCCATCCATCTCCATATCATCCTCCTCCCTCAATTCTGCTGCTTCTTGTCGTTTTTCTTGAATCTTCTTCTCTTCTTCCCTCCATTCGTCATACATTCGATGCATCTTCTTCTCCGTCTTTGTACGTCCCTGCTTGAGACCTAATGGGTCTTTACCACCTCTAGCACTCTTATGAATCAATCCTCCAACTGGTAATGCCGCATCAACTCTCGCTGAAAACTCCGACATCTTTTCTCCAGGTCTAATTTTGGGAATTTCCATGGCTGGCTCTTCCTTCTTTGGTGTTGGCACATTCTTTTTTTCTGAATCATCGTCGTTATTCTTCGCCTTTTTAGCTTTTGGTTTTCTCAATCCATCATCTAATCCTTTGCGTAATTTCTGTCCGGATTTAAAGGCCATAAGCCTGGCAAATGCTTTTGGTGTGTCATCGTCCGCATTGGTATTTCTCTTTCTCTTCTTGTTTTTGCGCGCAGGATTTAGTTCACTGGTAAAAATCCCGTTGGCATTGCTGGATTTAGAAACAGGTAAAGGTTTTGCGATAGTAGTGGGTGGTAAGTTGATACTGTTGAAATGTTGTGTTAGTAATTGAATGTGGAGAATAATTTTGATTGGAGAACCCATACGTAGATTTATCCTCCCCCCCTTTACGTGTATGTTTATGCGGCATGTTTTCTTAATGATTGAAAATAATGTAGTATCGTCGTTGTCATTCAGAACGTTCAAGTAGTAATCCAGATTTGCGCAAAGAGATATTGGAAATTAAGTTTTTCTGCCATGAGATCTGGGGCGGTGAGCTCTTTAGCTTGGCATCATTGATCCGCCGCACAATTCTAGACTAACTTGAAGATCTCCCATCAGCCACCCAAAATGTGTGAAATACAAATCAACGATAAATTGAAAACCCAATAACTTTGTGACATTTTTACCATCACTTCATTCAGTAAAATGTAGAATATTTTACCATATAAAATTATCATGACACCTCCACTCTCAAATCTAAAACCTGGGAAAGTCACACAACGCAGGTCTCGTTCCCAAGTAACTTTGCATTCAATGGAAGATCTTGAAGCATTCTTAATGGTGGCTTTTAACACGTGCTCAACGAACGCGGCACGATTGTCCTTGATGGTCTAGATCCATTTATTCGTTCCATGAGGTAAGATTGAAATGGCATATGAGATGAAGGCGTCGAAAGGTGTGCTTAATCTATAGGAAATGCTTGGACATATGACCGAAAGCAGAATCATATCCGGGGATGTATGTATGTTAAGATGTAAAATGCTTAAAGGATCAATGTGACCATACGAAACACGTTTCTAGAATCATTTGATTCTATCAAGTCACAATTGAAGAAAAGGTGCCACCAACATTTCCACATGGGTTATTCTTGAATATTTTTAGTTTTTCCATAGTTATTTTGACTTCTTCTCTCCCGACATAACCTTAACTCTTTTCTCTCCCTGACCAGCATGATCCTTTCTCCTTCTCCTGAATCATACACTACAACGCCCAGCGGGTACTCTGTACAGTCACACGAGCCTCTTCTCTACAGCCATACGAACCTCCCAATCAGAAAGCTTCAATCTCGTGCAAATCCTCATCCTAGAAATCCTACCTGCCCTACCATCACTAACAACTGTACGAGACCAAACTTCAACTGACTGTTTTACATGTACGGAAATACCCCAGCCCTAACTAAAATACGAGCTCTCCTTCATCGCCTCATCCTGCTGTTCAATCTGTCAGCAGTGACATTTCCCTCCAACAAGCGCACGGAACTTGGGGTCTGGAGGGCGCTTTGAATCTACGCCAAACAGCCAAATTGTCTCAAGTATTTAATACCTCATAATTGTCCTTCGAAACTTAGTCCAAGCAACTATTCAGGCTCAAACTACAGCTGGTTTCGTATTCAAGTCAACTATTGAAGGCAAATCTTCGATTCGAATTGGGATTGCTTCAAACATTTTTATTTATATTGGACTGAAAGACCCTGCCAAGACTCTCAACTTTGTTCGATAAGACTATCAATACGGGGAAAACCAACATGTCCCACTTATCATCCCGTCATGGCATCGAAGCTACTGAGAGATATGATGAAATGACGGAATTGTTTAATGGTTCCATACGAAATTCTCATGATGACGATATCCAAGCTTCAAATCATTCTTCTAGTTCACCAATGGAAAAATCAAGGAAACCAGCAGATTCTTTCGAATATTCGGATACACCGACTCTTCGAGATGAATTCATATCAAGACCGAGGATTTCAAATCAGACGAGTAGGGCGAGTAGGGCGAGATATTGGTTGAATAAGATGACTTTAAAGAGTAGGAGGAAATCATCATTTGATGAAATTGAAGGATTTGAAGATTTCAACACAGACACAACTTCAGATGTTGGAGATAGGTTATGGACGGGTTTACATAAAACGACCAGACGGCAAAGGAGAAAGAATGGAATATTCAATTATTTCGTCTTTGGGGGTATAAGTGGTCTAGGAATATTGTGAGTTTTTCATACACTCTCCATCTTAGGAATTTAGTACTGATACCTCCTAGATCAATTCTCCTTCTCACAAATCTTCTACTCGGGGCCGCAACATTATTTTGGGGTCATGACATTGATGATGTTCTAAAAAATTGGGGGAAACCTGGAACAGGTACAGAAAATTTGGCTTGGTATCCAACCGACTTCACACGAGATATAAATCCTGTTCCATGTCATTCGCACAATGATTATTGGAGACGAGTACCATTATTTGATGCATTAAGAGCAGGATGTACAGGAGTGGAGGCAGATGTTTGGCTTTTCGATAATGATTTATACGTTGGACACAATACTGCATCATTACAACGAAATCGAACATTTCAATCCCTTTACATTAATCCTCTTGTCGAAATTCTCGAGCGACAAAATCCAACCACGGATTTCTACAATGGAACAAATCATGGAGTTTTCGATGCGGATGATGGGAAATCTCTAACACTTTTAGTGGATGTGAAGACTGATGGTGCAGAAACATGGGAGTGGGTCCTCCAACAACTGGAACCATTAAGAAAACGTGGATGGCTTTCTTACATCGAGAATGATACTTTACATACTCGGCCTATTACTGTTGTTGGAACGGGTAATACACCATTCGATGTCCTTACTAAAAATTCAACATATCGCGATGCATTCTTTGACGCACCGCTTGATACAATGTGGGAATCAAAATATGTTACTGAAGAAATCGAAGATTCGTCTAATCTTGAAGACGGTGCACCAGAAACATTTAATGACGAAGAAAATACAGAGGAGCAAGTTTCAGAAACTTCTACCCGGAATACTGTATCGATTCCAGCGAGAAAAGCTATGCCGATTCCTCATAAGAAACCAAATAATGGACAGGGAATGTCTGGTGTACCACCGGATACTGATTTCAACCCCCTGAACTCATATTACGCATCTGTCTCTTTTAATAAAGCAGTGGGTACAATATGGAGAGGAAGACTAAGTTCCAAACAAATGAAGATCATTCGTGGGCAACTTAGAGGAGCACATAGAAGGGGATTGAAGGCTAGATATTGGGATCTCCCAAGTTGGCCGATTGGCTTAAGAAATCATGTTTGGGATGTTCTTGTTAAAGAAGGAGTTGATTACTTGAATGTAGATGATTTGAGAGCAGCAGCAAAACAAGTATGGTAAGGGGATTTATAGATTCTGTTCTCGGACAAGATGTTTGCAAAGACAAGGGCAATGAATTGTGTAAGGCATAGTGGGTTGTGTATATGGTGGTGGGTTGATGATCGATCATCATGATGTTTAATATTAGCATGGGGCATGTGTATGAGGGCCTCTTGGTGCATAGATGGCGTTTTTATCTGCATTAGCATTGGGTATACCTTGGGAGTAGTTTGACATGAAGGTACGATTAGTACGATTTTTTGTCTGAATAGTTTAGCATAGAAATAAAAATAACATTTATATTCTGGGTGTGGCTTGTGATGAAATCTCGTTCGTTCAGACCTTTGCAATAGCAGCCATGACCCGAGAAAGATTGTCACGCGAGGAGGTGACAAAAGAGAGGAGAGGTGGGGAAGATGGGGTGAGGGTGGAGGGGTAAGGAAGGAAGGAGAGAGATGGGAGAAGAAGGGGTGAGGGTGGAGAGGTGAGGGTGGAAGGAGAGAGGTCGGAGAAGAAGGGGTGAGGGGTGAGGGGTGAGGGTGAAGGGGTGAGAATGGAGAAGAAGGGGTGAGGGTGGAGGGGTAGGGAAGGAGAGAGATGAGAATGCTATGTCGAAGTCGATCAACTATGCTGTGCCATAACTAATGGCAACGCGCAAATCTTTTCATCTCCTATCCAGATCTCGAGTTTGCTGCTGAAGTCAATTTGCAAGTGTGCCTGAGCAAAAAGAAGGGGGAAGCGTGAATTCTAGTTACTCAAAAACAGCAAGGCAAGGTCCCACTAGAGATACCCAGGCCAATGTACCTACCCATTAGTACTTCAACGTCATCGTGTTCCCACTTGGGTATCTGTTCACCATCACTTACATCCACAACACATATTCCAACTCCACCACGGACTCCTTGACGCAATATTGGACATGGAAAAAAGAGAAATTATTTGCTATCTATCTATACTATTTTTCATATCTCTCATAAGAGGATTTAGGCCTCATAAAAGACCGCGCAGAATGTCTCCTATGAGTTATCATTCAATATCCCCATAAGGGAATATTATAAAGAAAAGAAATCATTCCTCATCCACCAACCAACCATCGAACTGGTTCCATTTATTTTGCGTTCCCTGGATGCTGTGGACAGATCTTCTGGAAACTCATGTGATCTGGTGCACCACATCGGAGGCAAATCTTATACACGACATATGCGCCAATCGCACCAGCAGGATGTTTATTAGGGCCTGTGTGCTCTGGGCCTCTATCATCCGAATTTGATAGAGTCGAGACTGATGGGCCTCGTCGTTGCTCTTGTTCTTGACCTCGAAAGAAGGAATTGGAAGCTGGTGGGCCTCGTCGCTCTTCTGGTTCTTGATTTCGAGAGAAGTAGCCAAACACTGGCAGACCTCTTTTTTCTTTCTTTCTCTTGTCCTCGAAATAAGGAATTAGAGGCTGGTGGGCCTCGTCGATTTCCTTGTGCTCGACCTAGAGCTGAAAAATTTGTAGCTGGTAGGCCTCGTCTCTCTTGTTTCCTATCTCGAGAAAGGTATCAGGTTGCTGGTGGACCTTCTTGTAGAACTGCTTGATTATTTCTGGATAAATTGCTGATGACTGGGGGACCTTGTCTTGCCGCTTGATCTGTATGGATGCGTCCTGATGTTTCTTGTTGACGTTGCTGTCCATCATTATCTACATCCACAGGTTGCGGCAGAGTCAACTCTTGTCGTTGACATGACTTTCCTAGTGAGGCCTGATCTTCAGTTTGAATTTCTTCATCCCTCTGGGTCTCCGCGATATCAATGTCTCCTAGCACTCGGGTATGGCGAAATCTCTTGGCAGTGCGGTCCCCAAATTCTTCCTCTCCTGCACGCTTATGTTCCACGATGGAAAGGGGTTTCTCGATTATCGGCTCTGCGGTATAACAGGTAGCATCTGCCGTGGGGGGAGCCCCATTCAACGACAGGAAGGTTGACGGTTGTGGAGGAGGAGGATTATCAGATTCGAGTTGATCGATTCCTTCTCCTGTTTCTGTTTCAATTCTGCCATCTGCAGTAACATCTTCGGTGGTGGTAACCTGGAAGGGACGCGAATCTGGCGAGTTTTCAGATAAATCAGAAGGCTGTTGACATTCTGTGCTTGCTCGATCTCGCATTTGATAATCGTTTCTCGTATTCAGAGCCTGCTGAAGTTCTTCAATATGTTGTTGTTGGTTCTGCATTTGGGCACGCAGCTGTTGTATCTGATCCTCCAACGCTTTTATCTGGATTTGAGTTTGAATCTGTGTTTGTGTCGTCTGTTGCATTTGTGTTATTTGTTGCACTTGTTGTATTTGTTGTATCTGTTGCATTTGTGCTATCTGTTGCATCTGCTGTGTCCATGGTACCACAGCGGGCGATATTGGAAATTGAGAAGCGGGTGACGGATGAAGTAAGACATGCGCCATCTCAAGCTCCAAATTCTGATTGTCGTTTTCTTGTCTCTCGTTGTTGCCATAATTCTGATAGATCTGATCTTCTGATGTATTTTGGTCTCCACCAGGAACATTATTCCTTGGATTCTCCGCCATCTTGATGAGTCGGAGGATATTGTAAGTTTTTGTTGGTGGCGGTTCTATTTCTTCAATTATCAAAATTTGTTGTGGGAAAGCAAGCGAAATCAAGCAGCTGAGCCGAATTTCAAGTCAAGTGAATTTCTCACAAATTTTTTCATCTGGTCATCTTGGACTACTACACAGTAGGCACGCAGCAGATATTGGGGTTCGTCACATTTATGTAGTAAAACTAGCAACAATAGTGGTATGAAATAGCACGAACTGCATGTTAGAAGAGTTAATTCCAGTTATATTTCATGACAACGTTGGGTTTCTATTATCGTGGTATCTCAAGACCATGGTATCCTTATTGTTAACTGATATCTCTGTTAAATCTCCCTAATTGTGCCTGGATGTCCACTATTCTTGAAGGTATCTTTCAAACCAGAGATTCCTCCATACTCTTGTTCCTCGTAGTTTCCGTTCATCCCCGAATCTCAAATTCTCCCTTTAGATATCTCCTTCACCCTCCCATTCTCCTTGTCCTCCTAACATTCAAAAAATCCTCTGAAAGGTTCATCTCAAATGAGACCATTCCATGACCAAAATGTCTTCTCCATCCATAGTCATCGAGTCTCAAAAGAGAAATACCCACTTCCAGCTCTCGTCAAAACCTTGCCGTCCAAGCACCCCCTTTACTGTCAGTCTCCAATGAGAGTACAGCAATCACAACCTTTCTGTCAGTTCTCTAATGAGAAATCTCTAATCCCACTTCTTCATGTTATTCATCATACTGAGAAGGGCTTTTGTTTCTTGACTAACATCATCATCACCATCTCCCATGAAAGCATCTCTCCAACAACCTGTCTTGCGTCTTCGTCGAGCATTTGACACATGCACCCACATTGCGGTTGCTCGATGCCCGCGATATATTAAATGAGGTGAGGTCGGTGGAGGGCCATCGGCGATATCGGAATAATAAGGTATGGCAATATCTATGACATTTAATTGACTCATATAAATGTCGCAAAGCCGCTCACTCTTATTTAAAAGCCTCATCGCGAGGTGCATATCAAAACCATATGTTGCATCAATTACGTGTTGCAGCATGTTTGGATCCGGATCTGGCCAAAGTTTTCTAAAGTCAAGCCCTCGAATTTCTATGTGTGCTAGAATTTCGTGTGGTATCATGTCTCTTGTCGATATTCTTCTGCGAGGTGGTCGCTGCTGTTCCAAAGTGCGACCTCTATCCGGTGAGTTATCTTCTTGGCTGGGCTCTGCAGAAGTTTGTATCTGATCCTGATTGTCTGTTGTCTGTGCTATCTCAAACTGAGAAAATACCGGTCCAGGAGAAGAGCCATCTATCTGATCGATTTCTTGTATCTGAATGTTCTGATTTGCTTGAACGTATTCATCTCTATTGGAAGGATTGTTTTCTAAACTTCCCGCCATTTTTTGGAGAGGAGTTTCCGAATCGTCTTTGTCGTTTTGTTGATGTCTGTATTTTCGGATGTGGAATGATTTGTGGGAGGAAGATCAAGCGAGGTCAGTAAAAGAAATTGCAGGCAACCTGAAAATAATTTACTGTCGCTTTACGATTCATTCTTCCAGTGAGGTTCACCTTGCATAATCAAGTCAATATCACTTGAGGAGAGCCTCGCTTTTATTAGATTGAGTTAATATTAAATTTTGGAATTTCTCAATTTCATTTACAACGCAACCACAGCATCCAGAAGAACAAGGATTGTAACAGAGGTAAAGGTCTACCGCAGACTTCAATCGATGCAAGAATCTGCTTCATATTGTAACTTTGCCAATAACAAACGAGAGTTTCGATAAAACACCATAAAAACGACAAACGTGTTTAGACTCATACAGAAGATTGAGGAGAAAGTATTAAAAGAGTCACACCACAGCCCGAAACTTCATTAGTCAACCAGTCGACCCCAGCACAACAGCAAAGGGTGACCATTGTTAGCTATCATGGCTTAACAGCATCGTTATGGGCGCCTATTTGCAAGGATAGTCCTGATATGGCAAAAATGATGTATGAATAATATAGGGCTGCTACTGGACAGGCCACTCCATTGACACAAATCAGTACCCAGCAGATTTATGGAAACCTTTCGACTGTCACCGAAGAAGCCACATCAATGGCGATTGATCCAGACACCAGTGTTCTTGAACCATCGGCACAAAGTCATCCCCAAACAGTGACCATTTCTGATACCCCCCAATATCAAAGCTATTCAGCCGAGTCTGAAGGCTTTTCTGAACAACCACTCACGGATCCACGCTCCAGAAGGGTCTCAAGTGCTCTAGATTCGACGAGAAATTGCAGGACTATAACTTTCGGTCGTCCATATGGCACCACCAGCACCACCAACTAGCAGACTTTTGACACCTCCAGCCTCTATGGAGCATACAGAGAAGGGGTGTGATAACCATTGGCAGGAACATAAATTCAAGAGATACAGAACACAGAAAAGATCATCCCGTTATCACTACTAACTTGTACGCCTTTCGCGTATACAGGAGTAAGGGCGATTTTTTTTCGGGACATACGGTCGAAATCACCAATACCCATGGTTGGCAGACTATATACAGTTTGGCTCTGGTTTTGATCGGGCATATCTTTAGATCCAAGTCTTTTGGAGGGTTGACCAACGACAAGAAATCTGGACCCTCGAAAATAAATCAAGGAAATTCACCAATGGAACTGTGGTTACTTCACTGTGAAAGAAGAAAAGAAAGAATAGGAGAGAGCTTCCTAGACCGGATGGAAGCTCGTGATGGAATTTTAGTTGGGTAATTTCTTTCGGAAAATACTGTATTCTTTTGGAGAAAGGTGAGCGGGTGTGATGGATGTGGAAAGATTGTGGAAGTGATCAAATTGGAATGAACTTGGTACAAATAACGAGGGAGAGTTCCGCTCGGAAAGAGTTCCTCTATTTAGAGATGGTTGAGATTGTAAGGTGGACTGCGGGCATGGAGGTTGAATTGAAATATATCCGGTAATCGTTGGAGCGGATAGTTACTTTTGGGACAAGCTTTCTTCTTTAGGAGTAGATATGGGAGGAGTGCTCGAGAGAATCAGAACGGCATAGTTAGGCTAGTAGAATATAATAAGAGGAAGAATGAAGACAAGATTGTACATTTATGCTTGCTCTAGCTCTGGTAGATAGAATTTGAGTAAGTACGGTGAGGAGCATCGACGCTAGGATTATCAAAATGAACCAATCTCTTTTGAAGATGTCAAGTGTCTTCGTGGAAGGTACAGCTGAGGGACCTACTCGAAGTATTGCACTGCTTAAAGAAGCTGATGATCAGATTCTCCTATCGGTAGTATGTTCGATTCCTTTTATATTACAATAAGGATACAATACCATATAATACACCCTAGCCTTACTATTCAACCACCATCTTCACTGTTACTCTCCATGAAGACATGGCAATCATAACCTTTCCATCCTCTAAATAGTAACTCATTGCAATCTCTTCCAAGTTTAATTGATTCATATATCTGAACTGATATAAAATACACAGAAGTAGACATGTCACGCGACTATTTCCATAATTTCAATATCAATCCTCACTTTTAACAAAATCCAAAGGCGGTAAGAGTATATCGCTCTAAGGAATCTCATCCCACAACAAACAAAGTTTGTAAAAATATTTTGAACCTTCTTTCAATCTATCAAACGATCAATCTCAACCACCACCGCCGCCATCTTTCAAGATGGAAGACTCTATAGATACTGAGCTTTTGTTTAAGTAGATTAAAGAGAAAGTTACAAGAGATGGTGACGACCAAGGGGAAGTCACCGAAGAGCTTTTCGAAAGTGAGCTCAAGGTTCTTCGGAAAAGATTAAGACTCAAGAATCCAAACGATACTGCCTTGGAGCATGAGATTAGAACCGCGAATTTGTTTTGCGCTTACTTCTGTATGTTCATATTCAATGTCTTCTTGCTTTGAGAAATTAATTAATATTTTAATAGGGCATGAAAATGGCATCAAGAAGTCTTGGGAGCTCTTCCCCGATGCATTCGAGCCCAGAAAGAGATCAAAAGCTCCAGAAGCTAAGATTGAGAAGGTTGAAAAACCTGTCGTGGCGCCACCACCACCAAGTACATCGACTACTCTGATTGCTGGTATGCCGCTGCAAGATTGGTTGGCTCTTAAGCAAGGAGATCCAGATACTGCCAAGGAGATGATGGAAAATTGGAAGGCTGAGCAAGCAGAGAAAAAGGCCGAAGAGGCAAAGGCCAAGGCAAAGAAAGAAGCTGAAGAAGCAGAGGCCAAGGCAAGGAAAGAGGCTGAAGATGCAAAGGCCAAGTCGAAGTCGAAGTCGAAATCGAAGCCTACCGCCAAGGAGGAAGATTCGGATTCAGATGTTGATCTGTCGCACCTAGTCGACAACAGAACTATCTCAGCGTACGCGCCAGGTGGAGCATGGCGAGATAGAGTGCAGCCAAATCAAGATAGAAGAGGTTCTAAATCGCAAGATTTGAATCAGAAGAAGAAAGGCTTAAACCCTCAAGGTCAAGACGAGAGAGAGAGCAAGCAAGTCGAATTGACTCTTCCGCTTCGCTCAGACTTGCATCCGCTGCTGTATGTCGCTGTACAGTCTCAGCCTGGTCAGGTCTCCAAGATGTTTGTTGGACCAAAGGGAGAGTACGTCCATGAATTAGAGAATTACTTCAAGATTAATATTGTCAAGGATTGGAGAAAGAATGGGAAGTTCTCGGTGTTGCTTCTCATCCCACAGCCGTGGAAGAAATACAAGGACTGGGAGTTTGTCCTAGCAGAAGAAAAGCGAGCTCTTAGCGCAGCATACCAATTTTTGGAGCTTTGGACTCAATTGAAGAATCGTCCCGAGTCGAGAACAGCTTTAGAGTTTCTCAACATTTTGTTGAAAGATCCAGAGCAAGTACCTCAAGATGGTCCTTTGAAGGAATTCCTTCAGAAGACCAAGAGAATTTTGAGCAGCCCGAATCATGTCTCAAACTTTTTGAAAAATTCTAGTGGCAATGGTGGCTGGCCAGGGGTTTCTAACAGCGGCCCAATGCCAGGTGGAGGACTTCCCTCGACTGATATGAAGAAAGTTCAGAGTCGACTCGAGCCATTGCGCAGTGTTGGCGATAACCTCGGAACCTCTGAGGATGAGATTCAGATTGCCAAGTTGACTACCGACATGGAAGCAATTTTGCTTGCCAGCGAGGTCACTGAAGAGGAGATGCTAGATCCTAATGGACCTATGCAGAATGAATCCAAAACTTGCGCCAACTGGATCAATTGGCGTAATCAGAGAGAGGCCTTGGTCAAGAAGAGAAAGACAATCTCTGCTGTTTACAGGGGAGGTGTCAATGTCAATGCAGTGGCATTTGGTGATCCAAATCCGTTTGGTTTACTTGCAAAGAAGGAATCAAAAGAAGAATTGAAGAAGGAAGGTCCTTTGTCTCCTGCTGAAGCAGAGAGTGAAGAGACACCAAAGACTATTGCTGAGGGGGGTGGAGATGTTGGTGGCGACACCTCGGTAGATTAAGTCAAGGATATGAGAGGATGTGAAGGGAGGTGGGAGTAGGAAAAGAGAGTGGGTGAAGATTTATGAACTCTTTAGAGTTGATTGAGTGATTCCTGAAGGAGCACAATACCTCCTGAAGGAGATTATTGCTATTATGAAACTCTTGAGAGTTGATTCAGTGATTCCTTGAGGGACACGAAAAGATGACATGCTTTTTGAGCATGGTACATCGCATTCGGTAACTATAGTTTTAGAGAATGACACTTGTCAACAATGTTTTCTGAATTGCTAACTGTTGTCATCTACAGATATCATGCCATGGTGTTGTGAATTTGTGGTGAATTTTATGTTTGATATCTTGAGAATTCCCGAATTATCACCGAGACAGCTGACATGCTTCTGCGGCAAAGCAAGACCAAATGTGACAGCTTCGTCAAATCCTATCTCGTGGGGTTACTCAATCGGAAACCCCTAGGAGATTCCACGTCTCGACTGAGAATTTCCCGGAGCGTTGTAAAAACGGCCAAACTGAAATTATTTTCATGTGCAAGTACCGAGTAGTCTCTGTATCTAGTCACAGACGCGTGATTCATAAGGCAAATGCTGGGCAGTGATCCGCATACAAGTCACTTGTGAGCTTCACAATACCTTTCCGTGCCAAGTTGATAGCGGGGACACGTATATCACTCCTTGCAAAAGTTGGGCTCATACTTTTGGAATTTAGATTACTAGCCAAGATCGCTACCCCATACTACTGAGCTTAAATGTCTTGACCAACTCTGTTTGCATCGATCCAGCCCTTGTCGTTTCAGTGGCATCCCATTGTATAGCAGCCACCAACCCATAACTGACATGACTTGAAAGAAGGGATACTCTCCAAATTAACCTTGATGAATGTCGAATCAGCAAGCAGATATTGATCGATAATAATAACAAAGTCATTCAAATCATAGGACTGAACGTGGTAAGAGATGTGCTGACGGTATTATGTAAGCCGTCAAACATCGATTGACGGGGCTGGTGAAAGGGTGCACGCGTACATCCACCTCATCCCTCAAACTTAAATTTTGCCCCACTCTATCTTCTTCTTCAGATAGCTACATGAAAGTACTATAACTTCTTCGATACGCCCTCATATTTCATTCATTATCATCTGTGAAAATTGACCGATGCTATGATCAGAAAGAATGGGTGAAAAGTCGGACCACAGTTCCACTCCGTTTATCTAGCCTTTTCTCCACCCGCTACCACCACAAATAACACAACCACAACTTCGAGAAAGTACTGAGATGCTTACTCGTTACTTTGATACTATTCATAAGCAATCAGAAGCTTGAATACGTGAAGTGGCTAAAGACCCTTTACAATGCATGATCCGCTGCTACCTTGGAGATCTCATTCTTCAAGATAATCTTTCTGCTCCTAGAAGCCAAGCATCTAGAGTCCAGTCTCCGCTCTTGAACCGGCAGAGCAAAATTGTGTTGCCTCCCCGTTCTTGTGTTCTTGGCTTCTCTTTGCTGCTGCTCACTGTCCTCTGGTTAGCCCTCTAATTGGGCCATCTTTAATAAGCATTAGCAGGAGTAGCGACGCCTTCGATCCTCTTGAACGATTCTCACCGTACTGCTTGCCTTGCGACCAGCAATTATTCTCGACTGCCTCATTCGTTATCGACCCAAATGCCACCAGCAACGATAGCCCTTCGCCATTGTCCTAGAGGTATTGGGCCCCTTTGATCACTGGGAAATTGATAGGATTAATAGAGCAGCAGTTAAGGTCTTCTTTGGTAGCCACCTATGGCCGGGTCCACCGTCATGCGTGTATCAACCGAAGTTTCTCACCGTACTCTTCGCAATAGTGCCCGAACCACACATCAATGACTATGACGGTGGGCTCGCGATAGGTAAACAACCTACTAAGTCTCAAATCCTTCTCTCAGATACCATCGTAGTGTCGGCAAAAGAGCCCCGAAATATTTAAGAGCCGGGAACTTCCACTATTCTTCGGATGTACAATCGCTCTCGAAAACTTCATTGACTCGACATGTAATGTACAAGCCTCTATGCGATGTGCCTACTATCCAAGTCCCGTCAGACCATAGTATCTGATCCCATTATTCCGGAGTCTAATTATCGTGCCGAGGACGAAAGCAAACCACACCGCGTTGTGTTCGATAGTTATTGGGGGCTTACAGTATGTCAGATTCCGCTCGAAGTGTGAAGTCGGATTATTGACCGTATAAAAAAATGGCTGAATTTGGTCTTTGCAACATTCTTGGGATGATTTGAGCCGTGGCGTAAAACGGTGCGATTTCGATCTAGTTACAAGATTAACTACTTGCTGCCCTTGTTCTGGCGTCATCGCCAGAAGCCCATTCAGAATGCGTTAATATATCTGCTGTTCCGGGGTATGGCCCATTTGGGCTCGAGAAATCCAGTGATTAGTTCTATCTTGTGCGGCGTTTTCGGAGTCCTTGATAGAGCTTATGAATCTGTACGCGCACTGCAATGTTTTAGAATCATGCAGTATTATTCGGAGCCCTTGGAATAGCCGTGGATCATTAAAAGTACTAGCCCTTTTTGACAGCCCTTCGTCACCTACCACCAGGCCCCTTTTATTACTATTATCATTAAGTACTTGTTTTCTTTTCATCAGTTACAATGTTTTCAGTAATTACATAGTTTTTCATACCCTATATTACAGGGCCTATACGGCGTATGAAGACTCAAGTGAATTTGATCAAAAATTGGGGTTTTTGGGTAATTTAGAAGAATCAACCTGAACAATTAGTTGTTTGTAGCTTTCCACATTTAAGCTTATACTTCCTAAAGATTCAGAAGAAATAAACTTTTGAAGTTATAATAGTAGGGACTGGTGGACGAATGAACAAGGGATCATCACATGTATTCTTGATTAAGCTTAGATTATATGGGCTATCTTGGTGTTCTCGGTGTTTAACTAAAGATTGCAGTGCCGGTATCTCCACTGAGTGCGGTACTTGTACTTCTAAGCTGCCCGTTCAATACTTTAACTTCATGAAAACAATTATGAGCATCATGGACACAGTGGAGTGGACGCGTGTGCTATCCAATCACAAACGGCAGAGCACACAAACGAATTTGACATAGTCATAAGGATTGGCATTTTTCGTTAGCCGTCCACATTCGTCCACACTGTCCACGCATGCTTATACACGTCCACACTCGTCCACACCCGTACCAGCTAGTTGGCAGTTCCTATGGACGCTTCATGCCACTAGAAGTCGTGTTTCACGTCGCAAAGTGTTTGTTGGGAGTGTTTGCTGGGTGCAGCTCTGGTTGATAATTGAGATGATTGTTGCCAAACATTAATCAAGAACTATATGGCCCATCATGTAAAAGAGCTCTGATGTCAACCATACATTGACCGTGGCAATTGGTCTGAATAAGATAACCTGGTATTACAGCTACTACTCGTCGGCACATAATAGCGCATGGTAGGGATATGATAGGCGAAAGGCTAAGGCAATACTACCCTCCCCTTAATGAATGACATTCAGAGGGTCCCGTCCACTCTATGATGAAGCGTATAATCTAAGTAGTTGAAAGCCTTGACATACAGACCAGAGACCGGTCTTCTAGCAAACTCATGATGGTATAGAAAAAAGTCACAATCAGCGGCAAGATTCGTGTCCAGTGGCATCTTCTAATCTTTGAACTCCTCTAAATCTTATATGGGTCGCCCCGCTGAATAACTTTAATTTAAGGAGGATGGGGAAGAATGGTCGATGGACCCTTTTGCGGTTTGAAGATATATAAGACGAGCACAGAGGCCATACTCTGAAAAGTCACCAACACTTACATTTCAATCATTCGTTCAATATGAAGGGCCACAAAGTCCTCAGTGTCGCTTCGGCGCTTTCATTCTTTACCGTCGGCCTTTGTGCCAGTAATTCCACCACAACTACTTCTACTTCTTCATCAGGTCTCCTGGCAGATGGCAATGTAAACTTGGAGGATGCCTCTGATGCCTACGAGAAAGCTGTCACTTTCATATCTTCTTTGACCAATGCCCAGAAGATCGCCATTATCACCGGCCAATCCGTCGACGATGGCAACGTAACATGGACTCCCTTGGCATCGAAGGATGGTGCCGTTGGCATCAACATGAGCTTCTTTGTTTCAGGTTTCAGCACACCCCAGGCTGTGAGCATGACTTGGAATCGTACACTGTTCCTTGAAAACTTTTCAGCCCTTGGAAAGGAGTTCTATGCTTTAGGCGTAAGTCTGGCAGATGGACCTATTTCTAGCCCAATGGGACGTGTGGCTTATGGCGGCCGTAATGGCGAAGGATTTGCTCCTGACCCATACTTGAACGGTATCGCCATGGGACAAGCTATTGCTGGTATAAACAGTGCTGGCGTTGTCACAGCTGGTAGACACTTCCTCTTCAATGAGCAGGAGACAAATCGATCTTCTACCAACAGATATTCGAGCAACGTAGACGATAAGACAACTCGCGAAGTCTACCTCTGGCCCTTTGCTGATGCTGTCAAGTCTGGCAGTAAGTTTACCCTGTTTGAAAGGAATGATTAAAACTAATATATTAATCTTAGTGATGGCTACCATGTGTGCCATGAACAAGGTCAACAACACCCTTTCTTGCGAAAACTCCGAGCTTCTCAACAACTACTTGAAGACCGCCGTTGGCTTCCCAGGTATGGTCACTCCTGATCAAGGTGCTCAATCTACCTCTTTCGGCTCCGCCAATGGTGGTCTGGATTATGGATCATCCAAATTATGGTCAGAGGAAATTCTCGAAGCTGGTATCGCCAATGGAAGCTTTACGCAAGAGAGGTTAGATGATATGGCTGTTCGCAATGTCATTGGATACTACTTCGCTGGCCTTGACAATGGCCTTCTACCTTCGGAGGCGGGTTACACTGACGATCGTGATGTTCGTGAAGATCACGCCGATATCATACGACAGGTTGGTGGCGAGGCACTTGTCCTCCTCAAGAACACACAAGATGGTACGGGTCGGGGCCTACCTTTGAGCAAGCCTCGCACTATCTCTCTTTTTGGGGCTCATGCTGGTCCTGCCATGGCTGGTCCCAACCGAGCCTTTAGTGTTCAAGGAACGCCTGCCGACACCTACCAGGGTCATCTCGCCGGTCCTGGTGGATCTGGTCAGCCATCTCTCTCCTATCTCGTCACTCCCTTCCAGGCCATCAGTGCCCGTGCAATCGCCGATCGATCGATGATCTGGTGGGTCCTCAACAAGTAAGTTTAATGTTCTACTTCCTTATCACCTCTAGCATTACTGACTTATTTGTGATGTAGCACATACACAGACTCTTCTAGCTCGTCTAGTGGTATGGGTGGTGGCATGGGCGGTGGTATGGGAGGTGGTATGCCAACTACCAACGACAACAGCACCAGTATGACAAGCACAACCAGTACCTCTCCCGGAAATAGTAGCTCTAGCTCCGGCTCAAGTTCTAGTTCCTCAAATTCTGTCAATCTCGGTAACTTGGGCACAGGCACAGCATTATCCCCTTCAATTTCGAACTATGCTTTGAACTCTGCTGCCTGCCTCGTTTTCATCAATGCCGATTCTGGAGAAGGTGCTGATCGTGGCGAGCTCTCCAATGATGAGCAGGATACTATGGTCACTACCGTTGCCGACAACTGTAACAACACTATTGTGGTTGTGAACACTGTTGGTCCACGTATCCTAGATGCTTGGATCGAGCACGAGAACGTCACTGCCGTTCTTTACAGTGGTCTTTTAGGCCAAGAGTCTGGAAATGCCATTGCCGATATCCTGTACGGTGATGTAAACCCTAGTGCCAAGCTCGGGTACACTCTTCCAAAGAATGCTACCGATTACCCCTCTGAGTTCAATATTTGCGAGGAAGATCAATGCGACTACAGTGAGGGAGTATACCTCGACTACCGCTACTTTGACTCCAAAAATATCACTGTTCGTTACCCATTCGGATACGGTCTCTCCTACACCAACTTCACCTACAGCACTGAAGTTACTGCAACCATCGTCAATCAAACTGCCCTCACATACAAGTACGCTTCACAACCGATCGGTCTTGGTGGTGAAGCCGATCTTTGGGATGATGTTCTCAACGTTACTACTAGTGTCTCGAACAGTGGTGCTGTAGCTGGTGCTGAAGTTGCTCAACTTTACATTAGCTTCCCCGATGAGGCTGAACAACCCGTTCGTATCCTTCGTGGATTTGAGAAGGTCAACATTGCCCCTGGAGAATCAGCAGATATTTCTTTCAGCCTTCGCCGACGTGATCTTAGTTACTGGGATACCGCAGCTCAAGCATGGGCTATCGCTTCCGGCGACTACACTATCTCTGTTGGTGCCAGTTCGAGAGATTTGAAGGCTAGTACTCCATTGACCCTTACAATTGGCTCTACTAGTGCCTAGTGATGTGATTGATGCAGATGACAGTTGAGCTTTCGTCTCCCATTCAATTCTTCCTTATTTGTATATAGAACTTGGAAAATATAGATAGCCAGCAACAATTTATAGATATATATTAAATTTCACCTCATTCGGCTTGGAAATGTGACAATTTTCTTCTGTTGTATAAGACATATTAAAGCATAGTTCGAGTTGGATCTTTCTCCATTACACATATATTTACTAATTTGCTGTCTATCGTCAATTATCTCATGAATCACCTTCCTATACTTTTTCTGTGTCGAGCTTCTAGCTCTCTTGTACTTATAAGGTCAAGTCAGTGTTAAGTAAGAATGTAATGAAATAATCTTTACAGGAGCTTTTAGACTACCTCTATTACTATTCTATGATTAATTTAAAAAGAGGTTGAGAAGAGGTCAGGAATAGTCTAGTTGATTATAACGTTTTAAACAATGATTATTTGCGTTTTAAACATTTTACAATTGATACTTGTCACAGATCGCATTCAATTACATCACAATCGGTTATATGCTCTCGGGAGTGTATATACGCCCACATATATGTAATTAGTATTTATAGTTGTTTTATAAGTGCTTAGTTTGTAATTCCTTAATTGTAAATTCTAAAGGTATTTTGTATTTTGTTTTTGTAGTTCTTTTATAGCAAAGTGTTATATTATCTATAACTCATTATACGATTATATGATTATTTGATAACCATTTAAATAATATTTTATAATTATAATATCTTTTTAAATAAATCAAGGATATTTGATATTATTTATAGAAAAAAAACTGATTCTGAATAAAATCTATTCAATAAAGGATAATAATATTTTATATATATTGAGTTATAAATATTATTACTATATCCAATCTATTTATTAAAAAAAAACTTCAATACATTTTTCCCTTTATCGATCCAGCTTTTCAAATCGATAATAATCAATTTCAACAAAGCAAGGAGTATCCTTTTTACAATACTGGTATTAATATTAATAGATATAGAAAAAACAAATAGTCTGGAAATAACTTCTTGATTGAAATATTAATTTTTGAGGGTAATATATCTATATATTCTTTTTCCATATATAAAAAACAAATATTGATAATAAACAATTTTAAAGAATTACAAAATGAAAATGTAAAATTTAAAAACGAATTACTATAGTATAATTTTAATATTGCTAGTTCATCTCAACCTCTTAAATAGTAATTATAATATTATACAAATTCCTAGCAAAATTATAGAATCCGGATTTCTGATGTTCTAGTTGCCTTTATTGAAAGGGTATCTTTTATTATCGGAAAAAAGAAGAATAAGAAAAACCTTCGATTGTATAGTCAATCTTTGTAACGATCTTTTTCGAGTCATAATAGTAGATCCCCCTCAAATCCAATCGTTTCATCAAATAACTTATCTTTCCTTTATAAACTCTATTTTTGTTTATTTATTATTATAATAAAACGTTTATACATTTTGAAATCTATCAATCTTTTATTAAAACTTAAAGATAATATAAAACCAAAAGCAAGCCTCTAACAATTATTGATCATCAAGCATCTTGAATTTTATAAAAACTTATTTATCTCGAAAATACAATGTTGATCCTATATAATAAATCAAATGGAAGGGGAAGTTTAAGAATATATATACTCTCTATATATACAAATCCTTTATTTGATAAAACAACAATTGATTAATAAACTAATAACTATTTATAAAAACCTTATTGAAATCGATTATGTATAAATTGAATATAAATATTGAATTATATTCAATAGTGCTCAAAGAGGTAATTTTATAATATAATATTAAAGATTCTGATTATTCGCTATACAAACAGAAATTATAAATAATAAAACACTTTTTTGTAATTTAAAAAAAAGATATTTGATTTCTTTTAATAAATTATCGATTTATATATTAAGGATTATATTAATATCCAAAACCTTGTTAACAAATTTATGGAGATTGATAAACTCGAGGTTATTATTCGAAAATACAATTGGTATAGGCAAATCAAGGAAATATTGATAAAAAAGGTAAACACTAATATCTATATATAAAGTGTTTTTCGGAATAATTTCCGAGCTTATGATAATGTTAATCTATTTATTTAGTTCTAAATCAACTTTCCTTTTTATAATGTTTTTATTAGTTATACTAAAAGTTTCAGACTAAGCTTTATTCTATCTTCAAATAGTAATTTCAATTGCAATTTTAATATTCTTATTTTAGAAGTTAATTGTGATACAATGCTGTAATTAGTCAGTTTTGTTGATATAATTAAAATTCAAGAGGTTGAAGAAGGTAAAGACTTTTATAATGTAGAGGATAGTGTTAAAAATAATCTTAATTTAGAGATTTAAATGAAAACTGTTGATACTATTTAATATACTAAAGATTAATATTTAAATACTGATGTTTAGAATGAAGTTTTTTTTTAAGTGTAATTTGGAATATAAGATTTTTTGATTTAACAAAACTAATAGAAAGTAATTCTTTAATTCTTTTATATATAATATCAAAGAATAATTATTTATATCAAATTCAATCTTTTATAAACTCTGAAATAAATGGTTTTGTTTTTATTGATAATATACTCATTTTATAATTATTTTCTATATTTAAATCTTGCTTTGTTTTGTTCGATTACTTTATTGAAATTAAAGGTTATAATAATATCAAAGGCAAAACTATTATTCATTATATATTTCTTAATTTCACTATTGATATTTAATAACAATTCTATTTATTATTTCTGATTATCGATTTGGGATTATATAGTGTAATCCTAGATCGATTTTGATTAATAGAGATAAAAGTCAAGATTGATTGTTTTAATTGCAAACTTGATTAGCCTGCCGAGTATTCTTTTACTATTTCTTTATCAAAAAACATTCTTTTAATTAAAAAAAGCTTTCAAGATTTTAGAATAGATTGTTTGAGGTAGAAAGATATTGATAAGTAGAATACCCGATTAGACGAAATATATAAACAATTGAAAAGAAAGATTTATCGATTAGTCGAAATGATTCCAGAAATATGTCTAATACTTTTTCAAGAAGTTAAAACAGAATCTTTGGTGTTAATTGAAGCTTAGATTTCAATTAATCTGGAAAAGATATATATCCTTAGAATCATTTCTATCCAAATAGTGTACAAATCTTTACCACTTCGTATTTCAAATATTTTTGATATTTACACTCTTAAACTGTTTTAGTTCAATCTTACCTATAAAAAAAACAAAAATCATGAAATCTTTATAATCACTTATACAAAGATAAACAATATTATTACTATTCGAAAATCTACTCGAAAAAAAGAATACTATATTTCAACCACAATTACTACTTTGAAAAATTCCAATCTATAAACTTTAACCACTCTCTATTATATCCTAACCAATATTGAAACAAAACCACCAATTCCTAAAGTTTATTAGTAATATTACCAAACGTTTTTCAAGTACAACTTGAATATCTTATCCCCATCCCGATTATATAATTATAGAATTATATTAAAAGAAAAAGAAGAAAAGATACTCAAATACAATTTCCTTTATAAAATATCTCTTAAGCAGCTTAAAGTTATTAAAGAATACATTACAGATAATCTAACAAAAGGATTTATCGAATCCAGCTAAATCTTATTTGCAGCTCCAATTCTCTTTATAAAAAAGTCGAATAGAAGTTTAAGGTTTTGTATTGACTTTCGACTACTCAATTCTTTAATACACAAAGACAGATACCCATTACCTTTTATTAATAAGATACTTATACAACTTACTGATACAAAAATATATACCAAATTAGATATTCAACAAGTATTCTATTATATATATATGGATTTAACTTCCAAGGAATATATTATCTTCCGTATTTGATATAATGCTTACAAATGCAAGATTCTTCCTTTTGAATTAATAAACGATCTAGTGATTTATCAAAGATATATGAATAATGTTTTATTTAATTATTTAGATAATTTCTGTATTACCTATTTCAATAATATACTAATATATTCTGAAAACGAAGACGATTATAAGGAATATATAAAGTATATCCTCAAGCAACTTGAATCTGTTGAACTCCAAGCAGATCTCAAAAAATACGAATTTAATATCAAATATACCAAATATTTAGGGTTCATTATTTCAATCGAAGATATATAAATCGATTCAGAAAAGATCGAAGTAATTGTTAGCTAGATATACCCCATTACTATGAAAAGTATTTAATTATTTCTAAGGTTTTATAACTTTTATTGCTGCTTTATAAAAGATTATGATATAATAGCAAAACCTTTAGTCGAATTTATTAAAATGAATATCAAATTCTACTTCGATATAATTTATTAGAATACTTTCGATATATTTAAAGACAGATTTATTTCTGTCTCTTTTTTATAGTATTACGATTATACACTACCTTGTATATTGGAAACCGATATATTTGATGGTATTATCGCTAGTGTGTTTTTTCAGAAGTATAGTGAAGAATGACTATCAGTTATTTACTTTTCAAAAACAATGGTTACTACTGAACTGAATTATAAGGTTTACGATAAAAAAATGTTAGTAATCATTTGATTGTTAGGTCACTGGAAAGCCGAATTTGTTAATTCATTTTATTAGATTAAAGTTTACATCGATTATAAAGTGTTCAAGTATTTTATATCAATTAAATAGTTGAATGCTTGATAAGTGTAATAGACTGAGTTGTTCACTAATTATAATTTCATTATTATGTATTGTGCTGGAAAGAATAATTTATTTGTAGATGTGTTTATTTGGTGTATTGATAAATTGAATCAGCAGAATAGTATAAAGAAAAAGAATCACCTCCAATAGTTTATAAAAGATGATCAAATTGATTCAAAGATTATGTAGAAAGCCTTACACAAAGATTCGAATATAATTGTAAATCTCGATGTATATACAATTTCCTTTTTTTTTGATATTGTTAATCATATTATAGAAGTTAATAAATCTAGCCCGAGTTTGGAAGTGTTGTGTGTTTAAGCTATAAAACTGTATAAACATTTTGTTCTTGAAAAAGACCTTTTGCTTTATAACAAACACTTATTCGTATTGGATATCAATAATTTGCGAATTTATCTGATTCGAGAAGCTCACGATTCAATCTCTATTGTACACTCTAGTATGAAAAAGACTAACACATTTTTGTCCAAACAATATTATTGGAAAGGAATGGAAAAGATTATCGATCAATATATTCGGAATTATTACAAATGCAAACATAGTTTTGTATCTAGGGATAAGATTTCAGGCCTCCTGTATCCTTTTCCCATTCCAGAAAGAGTATGTATTAAAAGGAATAGAAGTTACCGGTGCTAAGCATGTGTAGTGATTAGTAATACGGTTACCTAAACGGGTTAGATTAGATAAACTATAGATAGGCATATTGATCCCCTTATATAATATTAGAAAAGGATTAATATGCTTATACATATAATAAAATAGTTAATATAGAGATCTCTTCCATCTAATCTTTTAAAAAGTTATAAAATCTGGTTAATACAGTCTTTGGATATAATTAACACGGTTATTACTACAATCCAACTTATAGAATTGAAAAATATGCGACATTACCCTACAATCAATATGTAATATTGTAATCACTATTATTATCAATTTGTAGAGTTGAAAGAATATATAATATTATTTATAAATAAATATATATACAATATGATAGAAAGCATGTGGTATTAATTATACTTATATTTATAATCTGTATAAATCTATTTATATAGAAAAAGAAAAGGAAAATCTTGTAAATTCTTTATATAGATATCAAAATGAATAAAATCAAAGAGCAAATCAAGAATATCCCGAATCTCATTCAAAAAATCTATAAGTAATGGTTTCAATAAATAAAAATATAATTGAAAGGAAAGGATTGATTCTATACAATTGAGTTTATACTACAAAAGCATGCTAAAATTGAAGGAATTGGAATGGAAATTGATGATATTAAAGTTTTCCTAATCCTTATAGAAAGCAAAGTTGTAAATATAAGGCTCAACCTTAACAAAAAAATCAAATACTTAAAAGATAAAGTTAATATATTTTCGTATATATACAGATCATTTAATAATAATAATAAAATGTTTATTGATAAATATAATATAGTATAAACACTATAGAACTATCTGAAAATAAAATACTCAAGAATTAATAATATCATAACAAATTTGTACTTAATAATAATCCAAACATTTATTTTCAAGTTTATTAGCTATTTAGAGATAACTATTATTAAAGCCTGGGATAAATTGAAAGAATATTGATATAAGCTTGATATTGTTAACCCTATATTCAAGGATTTATATAAAGACGAAGCCCTATTTTTAGTTCTAATTAAAAGTTTATCAAACAAATACCAAACGATAATCGATGTTATAAGTATTCAAAGCATATTAGGAGTGAAAAATAAGATCAAGTATTTTATTATTAAAGAGTTTAGTATTCAAAAGATAGAACAAGTTTATACTGCTAGCGGAAAGTATGTAATTCTAAACCAATGAAGAGATAGTAGAGGATTAAGCTCAACAATGTAACAAGACCGAGAGGAAACAATCAATACTTATATTTGCTATCTTTGTGAATACAAAGGGCACTTTCTATATAATTATAAAGACCTTATATTTGTATAAGCTCTGATCCACAAACACCACAGAGTTCAGCGACAAAAAGCAATACTTAAAAAGACAATCAAAGTGTTATTTTCTAAGAAAGGGAGTAATTAGGCTCATCTTACAAATGACGAAAATCTTTTAGTTAATCTCGATTTATTAGAAAGTGAAGAAGAGTTTGATGATGAAGAGTGTTATATCTCTAAAGAACTTATTCGTAAAACCACCCTCTCTCGCTGGTATACAAATACTAATGCTTCCTCATATATGTCTAATCAACTTTTATTTTTTAGAGATATCAAGAAGATAAAGAGAAAGATGATAAAAGTTGGTGGGGGAGTTATGTATTATGATCGAATAGGTATAGCTGTAATGGAGCTAGGAAATGGTGGCATGGTTTTACTCTTAAAGATATTGTATATATCGGGATTAGAAGTTAACCTTTTTTCTGGTAAGAAGATTTGTAAAGCTAGGCTTAAAGGCAAATTCAATTCAGATTGTATATATTTTCGAAAAAATGGAATAAATATTATCAAAATAAAAATAGATAAAGGAATTTATATAATCTCGAAGATTGCGAAAGAATACGAAAACATTGTTTTTCAGAGTATAGAGATCATTAGTAATACTAAATCAAACAAGATCATTTTAAATATCTCTTTAGACAAAACCAAAAGGGATCTAGAGATTTATTTATTATAATACAAACGATTTAATTATTTTAACCTAAAAAAAATATAAAATCTTTACAAAGTTATTATACTAGAAAAGCCAATCAAAATCCTATCTAAGATTTCTGTATACAAAATATATATATTTATCAAGATAAAAAATCTAATTCCAAAACAATTCAATTCCTATAAAACAAAAAGATTAGAATTTATTTATTTTAATATTACTAACCCATTTTCAAAATTCTTGTAAGAAAACCACTACTTTTTATTGATTATAGATAGCTAAACAAAAGTGAATTGGATCTTGATTTTAAAAACAAAAGATAAAGTTATATTAAGACTAAAAAAATAGAAAATTGAATTAGAACTTAATATTAATGATAAAATAATAATAGTTTGAATTGATAATATATTAGAATTAATTCAAGTTATAAGAGAATGAAACTCTAAGACTTGATCGGAACTGATTATTATAATATTATTTTATCAAAATGGAACTGCTAAAAGAAATATTAGTATTATCAAAGCCAATATAAGAATTATATTAAAAAAAACTGGATTGCCATTGAAATTCTAGGATAAAACTATTAAATATAATATATGTTAAAAGGAATAGAAGTTACCGGTGCTAAGCACGTGTAGTGATTAGTAATACGGTTACCTAAACGGGCTAGATTAGACGAACCATAGACAGGCATATTGGTCCCCTCATATAATACTAGAGGAGGATCAATATGCTTACACGCGTAGTAAGATAGTCAATATAGAGGCCTCTTCCACCCAATCTTTTAATAGGTTATGAGACCCGGTTAGCACGGCCTCTGGACATAATTGACGCGGTCATTACTACGATCCAACTCGCGGAGTTGAAGAGTGCGCGGCACTACCCTACGACCAGTACGCGGTGCTGTGATCACCACTACCACCAACTCGCGGAGTTGAAAGAGCACGCGGTGCTATTTACGAATAAATACGTACGCGGTACGACAGAAAGCACGCGGTGCTAACTATACTTATATTTACAATCTGTGTGGATCTATCTATACAGAAAAAGGGGAGGAAAACCTTGCAAATTCTCTGCATAGATACCAAAATGGACGAAATCAAAGAGCAAACCAAGAACATCCCGAATCTCACTCAAGAGACCCACAAGCAATGGTTTCGACAAATGAAAATACAATTGAAAGGAAAGGATTGGTTCTATACGATTGAGTCTACACTACAGGAGCATACTAAGGTTGAAGGAATTGGAATGGAAGTTGATGATACCGAAGTTTTCCCGATCCTCGTAGGAAGCAAAGTCGTAAACGTGAGGCTCAACCTCGACAAGAAGACCAAATACTTGAAAGATGAAGCTAGTGCACTCTCGTACATATGCAGATCACTCAGTGACGACGATAAAGCGCTTGTTGATGAGTACGATACAGCACGAACACTGTGGAACTACCTGAAGACAAAGTACTCAAGAACCAGCGATATCACAACAAATTCGTACTTGATAATAATCCAAACATTTACTTTCAAGCCTACTAGCTATCCAGAGATAATTGTTATTGAAGCCTAAAATAAATTGAAAGAATACCAACACAAGCTTAATACCGCCAACCCTACATTCAAGGATTTATACAGAGATGAAGCCCTATTTTTAGTTCTAATTAAAAGCCTACCAAACAAATACCAAACAACAATCAATACTATAAGCATTCAAAACACACTGAAAATAAAAGATAAGATCAAATATTTTATTGTTAAAAAGCTCAATATTTAAGAAATAGAATAAACCCATACTACTAACAAAAAGTATATAATCCCAAACCAACAAAAAGATAGTAGAAAATCAAGCTCAATAATACAGCAAAACCGAGAGAAAACAGTTAATATTTATATTTGCCACCTCTATAAATACAAAGGGCATTTTCTACATAATTGTAAAGACCTCACACTCGCACAAGCTTTGATTCGTAAATACCACAAAGCCCAGCAACGAAAAGCAATATTTAAAAAGACAATCAAAATGTTATTTTCTAAAAAAAAAAATAATCAAACTCATCTTGTAGATAACAAAAATCTTTTAGTTAATTTCGATTTATTAGAAAACGAAAAAGAGTCTAACGACGAAGAGTGTTATATCTCTAAAAAACTCATTCATAAAACCACCCCCTTTCACTGATATACAGATACCAATATTTCCTTATATATGTCTAATCAATTTTCATTTTTTAGAAATATCAAAAAGATAAAGAGAAAAACGATAAAAGTTGGTGGGGGAGTTATATACTATAATTGAATAAATATAGCTACAATAGAACTAAGAAACAATAGCATGGTTTTATTTTCAAAGATATTGTATATACCAGGATTAGGAGTCAACCTCCTTTCTGACAAAAAGATCTGTGAAGCTGGGCTCAAAGGCAGATTCAATTCAGATCGTATGTATTTTCGGAAGAATAGAATAAATATCATCAAAGCAAAAATGAATAAAGGAATTTATATGATCTCAAAGATCGCGAAAGGATACGAAGACATCACTCTCTAGAGTATAAAGATCATTAATAATACTAAATCAAACAAGATTACCCTAGATATTTTTTTAGATAAGATCAAAAGGGATCTAAAGATTTATCTATTATAGCATAGACGATTTAATTATCTTAGCCCAGAAAAGATACGAAATCTTTACAAAGTCACCACACTAGGAAAGCTAATCAAAGTTCTATTTAAAATTTCCATATGCGAAGTATATACGCTCACCAAAATGAAAAATCTAATCCCAAAATAGTTCAATCCCCATAAAATAAAAAGATTAAAACTCATTCACTTTAATATTACTAGTCTATTTCCAAAATCTCTACAAGGAAACCGCTACTTCCTATTGATTATAGATAGCTGGACGAGAGTGAATTGGATCTTGGCCTTGAAAACAAAAGACGAAGCTATACCAAAACTGAAGAAGTGGAAAACCGAATTAGAACTTAGTATTGATGATAAGATAGTAGTAGTTCGAATTGATAATGTATTAAAATTAATCCAAACTGTGAGAGAGTGGAACTTTGGGATTCAATCAGAATTGATTACCGTAGTATTATCCCATCAAAACGGAGCTGCCGAGAGAAACATTGGTACTACCAAAGCCAATATGAGAGTTATATTAAAAGAAACTAAATTGCCATTGGAATTTTAGAATGAAACTATTGAATATAATGCATACTGTAGAAATAGAACGAATACTAAACCGATTATTGATAACAGTATTATAAGCCCGATTGAAGTGTTTATAGGATCAACCCCAGATATTAGTTATTATAAAATATAGGAAAGCAAGTGCTATACATATATTAATCCAAAGATAATCCCAAAGAACCAACAACACGACAAATTACAAGATACAACCCGAGTAAACATCTTTATGGGATACTCACATACAACCAACAAACACGTCAAAGTGTACTCACCAGAGCTAGGCTATACTGTACGAGCAAGCCGAGTGACTATAGATGAATCCAAAAGAGGAGGAGACTTAGACTTGAGAATAAGAAACTCTGCATCAGGCCCTCAAGGTACAGAAAACGTCGTCCCCGATAGGAGACCTAGAGGCAGATCTCAGAAGATATAAGAAGTATAAGAATCCCTATCTGAGTCTCTACAAGATGCTGCTACCCCTAATCACCCGAAAGTTGTAATCTTTAGTGTATTTAAAGTCGATAATATTTGGTAATTCAATGAAGATAGCGAAGGGAATATCGTAAAGATCAACTTATTTGTGAAACTGATTCTATTTCCAGGAATGAAAGAGATAAAGATGTTAGATGTAATATCTGAAATCAACAAACCTTCAATAAAAACCCCAATTATATTTATGGATGTAGACCCCCTCGAAAGATATTCTTTTCGAAAACGCAAACGAAATGATGGTGAGTTAGATGAATATATCCAAAAACTGATAAAAGCGATGATAGCGATACTCTCAGCAGATCCAAATGGAAACGCTATCGAACATACTATGATCTCTATATTCCTTATGCTAAGAATCGATCCGAACGTTAAGACGAAAGTGTCCGAAAATCTTTAAGTGATCTTGGGGAGCTCTACAGACGAAGATACAGCCTTCCCCGCAGAACAGATCCTAGGAATCCCTATCCTTACCATATATAACCAGGCAGTCTCAAACCCTGAATATAATAAAAAATGAAAGCAAGCTGTTTAAGAGGAAATCAGCTCATTAATTGAAAATGATATTTGGGAAGAGTATATTCTATCGAAAGGAAGGAATCTTGTTTCAACAAAATGGGTATTCACAATAAAGACAAAGGACAATAAGATTGAGAGATTCAAAGCACAATTAATAGCAAGAGATTTTAATCAAGTTTTTGGAAAAGATTATAATGAAATCTTTGTTCCTATAGTACAACTCGATATATTTTGCTTATTTTTAGCAATCATTGCAAAGGAAAACTTAAAATACTAGCATTTTGATATAAAAAATATTTTTATAAAATTTTATTTTAAGGAGAAAATATATCTTATACCACCTTAGGGAATCAATATATCAGATAAATACATCTTACATGCATTGCAGAGTTTGTATAGCCTCAAGCAAGCTGGACGAGATTGGAGTCAACTTTTAAAGTCCGAATTGATCAATTGGGGCTTTACTCAAAGTCTCGCCGATCCGTGTTTATATACATACGCTGCTTGACAACTCAATTTACTAATTTATATTGATAATATAATTGTTTCTTCAACCTCAAAAAATCAATTCAATTGGTTCTCTATAATATTTTTCTTACGCTTCAATGTTAAGAACCTAAAGGAAATTAGTAAGATTTTAGGTATTAGAATTATAAAAAATCGAGCAAACAGATCACTCACATTAGACCAAAAAGAATATCTGGAAGCTATACTTACAAAATTCAGAATCTCACACGCTCAACATTACGCTAAGAAAATACCAGCTACTAATTACTTATGTCTACAATCAGCTACAAAAGACAATGAATTGATCGATATTACCAAATATCAACAAGCTATAGGTAACCTCATTCATCCAATGGTATACACAAGACCAAACATCTCCTTCGTGCTAGGCCGACTGTCACAATACATGGCAAAGCCAGCGAAATGCTATGGAATAGGAGTAAAGAACTTAATGCGATACCTGAAGGCTATGATTACTCAGAAACTCAAATACAGGCCTGAGGGAGTACAATACCAAATCGCAAAGGAGTACAATTTACCAGCAAATACTATAAAAGTCTTCACTGATGCAGACTGGGCAAATAATCAATATGATTGGAAAAGTATTTCTAGGGGAATTGTTATATTCTATGGAGGACCAATATCGTGGGCTAGTAAGAAGCAGAATTCAATAGCAATATCGAATGCTAAGTTTGAATACATATCAATAACGATATTCATCAAACAAGGAAAATGATTAGCCCAAATATTTAAAAATCTTGGAAAGGTAGAATATATATCTGCACGTGGAGATACTATTCAATTGCTAAACAATAATCAAGGAGTAATAACTTTAACCAAGAATTTGTATTTATATGAACAATCAAAGCATATTAATATATACTACCACTTCATTAGGGATCTTATTGAAAAGCAAAAGGTAGTAACCAGTTACATCAATACATCGGACATGGTAACAAATGGGATAACTAAACCTCTAGTAAAAGTAGTATTCGAAAGATTCAAGAATATACTAGAATTAAGACTATAAAAATGTGGAAGATTGGGGAGATCAAAGATAATAACTTCTATAAAGGAGTATTAAAAGGAATAGAAGTTACCGGTACTAAGCACGTGTAGTGATTAGTAATACGATTACCTAAACGGACTAGATTAGACGAACCATAGACAGGCATATTGATCCCCTTATATAATACTAGAGGAGGATTAATATGCTTACACGCGTAATAAGATAGTCAATATAAAGGCCTCTTCCACCCAATCTTTTAATAATATATATTATAGGAATAAAACGAATACTAAATTGATTATTAATAACAATATTATAAACCTAATTGAAGTATTTATAGGATTAATCCTAGATATTAGCTATTATAAAATATGGGGGAGTAAGTGCTATGCATATATTAATCTAAAGACAATCTTAAAGAATTAATGATATAACAAATTATGAGATATAGTTCAAGTAGATATTTTTATAGAATACTCATATATAACCAACAAATATGTTAAAATATACTTATCAAAACTAGGTTATATTGTATGAACAAACCAAGTAATTATAGATGAATTCAAAAAAGAAAGAGATTTAGATTTAAAAATAAAAAACTCTATATTAGGCCCTCAAGATACAAAAAACATCATTCCTAATAGAAAATCTAGAAACAGATCTTAAAAGATATAAAAAATATAAAAATCCCTATCTAAGTTTTTATAAGATATTGCTACCTTTGATCACCTGAAAATTGTAATCTTTAGTATACCCAAAGTCAATAATATTTGGTAATTCAATAAAAACAGTAAAAGAAATATTATAGAGATCAATTCATTTGTAAAATCAATTCTATCTTCAAAAACAAAAAAAATAGAAATACTAAATATAATATCTGAAATCAATAAACTTTTGATAAAAACTTTAATTATATTTATAAATGTAGACCCCCCCAAAAAATATTTTTTTCGAAAATACAAGCGAAATAATAATGAGTTAGATAAATATGTCTAAAAACTAATAAGAGTGATAATAGTAATACTTTTAGCAAACTCAAATGAAAATGCTATTGAACATATTATAATCTTTATATCCTTTATGTTAAGGATTGATTTGAGTGTTAAAACAAAAGTATTCGAAAGTCTTTAAATAATCTTAGGGAGCTCTATAGACGAAGATACAGTCTTCTCTATAGAATAAATCCTAGGAATCCCCATCTCTATCATATATAACCAGGTAGTCTCAGATCCTAAATATGGTGAAAAATGGAAGCAAGTTGTCCAAAAGGAGATCAGCTTATTGATTGAAAATGGTACTTGGGAAGAGTATATTCTATCGAAAGAAGGGAATCTTGTTTCAATAAAATGGGTATTCACAATAAAGACAAAGAACAATAAGATTGAGAGATTCAAAGTATGATTAGTAGTAAGAGGTTTTAGTTAAGTTTTTAGAAAAGATTATAATGAAATCTTCGCTCCTACAATACAACTCGATATACTTTGCTTATTCTTAGCAATCATTGCAAAGGAAAACTTGAAGTACTAGCATTTCGATATAAAGAATGTTTTCACAGAATCCCATCTCAAGAAGGAGATATACCTTACACTACTTTAGGGAGTCAATATATTAGATGGACGCGTTTTACACACACTACGGAGTTTGTATAACCTCAAGCAAGCTGGATAAAATTGGAATCAATTTTTAAAATCCGAATTGATTAATTGGGGCTTTACTTAAAGTCTCATCGATCCATATTTGTATATATACATTGCTCAACAATTTAATCTATTAGTTTATATTGATAATATAATTGCCTTCTCGACCTCAAAAAATCAACTCAATTGATTCTCTACAATACTTTCCTTGCACTTCAATGCCAAGAATCTAAGGGAAATTAGCAAGATTCTAGGCATTAGGATTATAAGAAATCGAGCAAACAGATTACTCACATTGAACCAGAAAGAATATCTGGAAGCTATACTCACAAAATTCGGAATCTCACACGCTTAGTATCACGCTAAGAAGATACCAGCTGCTGATTACTTATATCTACGACCAACTATAGAAGACAATGAACTAATCGATATTATCGAATATCAACAAGTTATAGATAGCTTTATTCATCCAATAGTATACATAAAACCAAACATCTCCTTCGTGCTAGGCCGACTGTCACAATATATGGCAAAGCTAGCGAAATGTTATGGAATAGAAGTAAAGAATTTAATACAATACCTGAGGATTACAATTATTTAGAAACTCAAATACAGGCTTGAGGGAATATAATACCAAATCGCAAAGGAGTACAATCTATCAGTAAATATTATAAAAGTCTTTACTGATATAAACTAGATAAGTGATTAATATAATCAAAAAAATATTTCTAAGGGAATTGCTATATTCTATAGAGGACCGATATTGTGAGCTAATAAAAAACAGAATTCAGTAGCAACATCGAATACTGAATCCGAATACATATCAATAGCGATATTCACTAAGCAAAAGAAATAGTTAGCTCAAATACTCAAAGATTTTGGAAAGGCAGAATATATATTTGTATACAGAAATACTATTCAACTATTAGGCGATAACCAAGGAGCAATAGCTTTAATCAAAAACCCGTATCTATATGAACGATCAAAGTATATTGATATATACTACTACTTTATTAGGGATTTTATTAAAAAGCAAAAAGTAGTAACTAATTATATCAATATATTGGATATGGTAGTAGATGAAATAATTAAACCTTTGGCAAAAGTAGTATTCGAAAGGTTTAAGGATATATTAGGATTGAGATTATAGAAGTGCGGAAGATTGGGGAGATCAAAGGTGATAATTCCTATAAGGAAGTATTAAAAGGAATAGAAGTTATTAGTGCTAAGCATGTGTAGTGATTAGTAATACGGTTATCTAAACGGGCTAGATTAGATAAACTATAGATAGATATATTGATCCCCTCATATAATACTAGAGGAGGATCAATATGCTTACACGCGTAATAAGATAGTCAATATAGAGGCCTCTTCCACCCAATCTTTTAAAAGTATGACAATATATTACCATGAACTATTGTAGTTTCAATAAGGATAAGTATAATTATGATAATATACTAATTATTATTAATCGATTAACCAAACAAGCTATTACTATATCTTATTATAAATCAATTGATGTTAAAGATTAAGTCTGTTTATATCTATATTATATATACTATTATTATAAAGCTCCCAAATCTATAATCTCTAATTGTAGTCTTCAATTTATTTCAAAGTTTTGGAAAGAATTCAATTAAATCTTAGGAATATAAATAAAGCTTTTTATTGCTTACCATTTATAAATAGATAACTAAATTGAGATTTATAATTAATATTTTTAATAATATTTGAAACCCTTTATTAACTATTATCAAAATAACTAATCTAAATTTTTATCAATGATGAATTATATTTAGCTTATACTCCCTTATAAATCATTAGATAATTAAACTCTATATGAAATACTATATAGTCATTTACCCCGAAATTTCTAGAATTGGAAACTCGATTTAATTACATCTATCAATAATCTGAATATTAACGATATTAGAAAATATGTTAAATATAATAAACTAATATTCAATTGAGTTAAAAAGAATATCTTGTGTGTATAAAAAAAAAAAATTTGATTAACAAATTTGTATTACTAAATAATCGATTTCGATATTGGAGATTATATATAGTTAAATATAAAAGACTTCTTTATTTAATAATCTTTCAAGAAATTTGATTACCTTACTTGGAATAGATTTAAGATTATTGGTTGGGCTGGAAACTCTTTCTATTTAGACTTGTCTTCAATTATAAAAATCCACTTTGTATTTTTATTCAACAAACTTTGCAAAGTAGTAGATGACTTATTCCCCAATTAAATTCTCGAGCTACCGTTTTCTATAAATATCATTAATGATATCGAATAAAAAGTAAAGAAAATTCTGGTTATCAAAAAAGTATAAAACCAACTGAAATATTAAATCTTATAACTAAACGTTGATAACAATTTTGACTGGTATTTTATATTTGATCTAAAGACTGCCCTATATCAACTTCACGATTTTCACAAAGCTAATCCGAATTTATTAGGCCTACCCGCGAACCTACCCGATTGAATACACTTTTATAAAAGTAGATATAACAATTATAATTTTGTAGACAATAATCAAAATATAAATATTAAAAATCGAAAAGCTTTTTTTAATTTATTAGCTTAATAAAAAAATTACAACTATACAAAGTATTAATTACAACTAAATAAATATATTCATCCCAACAAATATATAAACAAAGAATAATATTATTCCAATTAGATAGATTTATAAATACTTATATAAATATTAATTATTACCATTGGATAAGAAACAATAGCAAAAACTAAATAATTTAAATCAAAAAACTAATTTATACCCCAGGAAAGAAAAATAGTAAAAAAAGAAACAATTATTATCAAATATTATAAGTAGCAATAATCAATTACAATACAAATTACAAAAAGCTTAAGCTTATACTCAGCAATTACTAATCGCTTATATATAAGGTTCACCTCAAAATCTATCTAATCCAAAGCCAACTAATATTACTACTCTACCTCTTCCCTTCACTCTTTCTTTATTACAAGTAATTGTTTCTTTCACTCACAAATCAACAAGATTAGAAAACCATCTTTCAAGACTCTATTTTTGAAGATTTCCTTTAAATCTAATTACCAAGATAAATCAACTATATACAAATCATTCGCATAAATTATAATTTATTTCCATCAAAACACCCCATTCATTTACAGTTGTTTGATATTATAAAAAAAAACAATAAATCTCTTCAAAGTATAAGCACTTGCATTTATATTTGTTATTTAAGTAAAGCAAATAACAAGAAATACTAATACTATAATCAAAAATCTGATAGCAAAAGCTATTACTTTTACCTACTATACAACTATGGATACAATCTATACAGATCCAGTCTTCCTCCCAAATGTACTCTTCTTTTCGAAGCATTGTCTTTTTGGGTGATCTTTTACTAGGAGATCTTCGATTGTTATCGTTATCGAAGTGAACCTTTCATTGAAACCCTATATCGAAATAACAATAAACCTAATTATATTGCAAATCCGTTATAATATCCTCTCTAATTATAACTATATCGAATTCCTCAAGCCTATTAAAATAGTTTATTACCTTAGCCAACTTGTTAGTAAACTTATTTCCATAGTCGTTAATCCTATTGATCAATAAATTGTATTCCTTTTTCAAATTTTGCTTAGGCAAATAGTGATATGGATATATCCATTCAATATATCGAAGATCAATATTATTATCAATTATATTATCAAAATCTGTAAAATCGTATTTGTTAGACAAACTGATTACATTTTGATAATCAAAAAATAAAAATTCTACTTATTATTATTAAACCGTTTTATATTTCTATTACTATTGTAATTAGAAACCTTAGTATCCCTTTTATCCCTTTTATTCTTATCATTATCCTCCTTCACCACCACGATTTGTTTATTACACGCTGTAACTGATTAGGAATAACTTTTTATAGTTTTCTATTCAAATATATTAATATCAAAAAGACTAACAAATAAAGTATTCAAATTTATTGCTGCGCGAGCTGTTTTCAATTGCTGTATTTGTGTAGACAATAACTTGCTTTTCTTTATAGAACTCTTTGTTAATATGATAGGTATATTAACGATAGTCAAAGAAACGAATAAAAAATTAAATATAAAATTAAGATTAATGATAAATATATTGATAGACTATATACCCCCAAAAGAATAAACTTATTACTAAACAATAAAACCGATTAAATAATTTCCTTCACTCTATATATACCTTATTGTTGTAAAAAAGAAAAATTTATATATATATTGAAATACCACACTATTTCTTATCAATAACAAATAGTGATTGATTACAATTGGTAATATAAAATATCAAATAAAATAAATTGTAAAGCTTGAGAGCGAATTTATTTGAAAGGGGAGGTAATGTTACAGATCGCATTCAATTGTATTGCAATCAGTTATATACTCTCGAAAGTATATATACATCTACATATATATAATTAATATTTATAATCGCTTTACAAGTACTCAGCTTGTAATTCCTTAGTTATAGATTCTAAAGACATCTTGTACTCTGCTTTCGCAGTTCTTCTACGGCAAAGTGTCACAATACTCGTTTAAAACATCTTTTGATCTTGTTTTAAACAACTTTTTTTCCGTTTTAAACAGTTATTATTTTCGTTTTAAACACTTTTATCATAATACTCGTTTAAAACACCTTTTGATCTTGTTTTAAACAATTTTTATGTTTTTGTTTAAAACACAAATAAAAACTATTTAAAACTTATTTTGAAAATGTTTTAAACAGCTTTTGATCTATATTGTGACTATTTGGCCTCAGGCCGAGATTAGTCATCCATTTGCCCCACCTGGCAGGGCAAATCTCGCTTTGCTTTGGTCCCCTCTTGGTCCCCTCCTGATCCCCTCCGGATCTATAAAAGCCTCTTACAGGTTTACTCTTTATACGGTAGTTTGTTATTCTCTAGTTACAATAATTAATTCTTTTCTACAATGCCTTGAACCTATTGTCGTCACATATATGCGTTTAAAACAGTTTCAAAATACGTTTTAAACATGAATTAAAAACGTTTAAAACGGGATTTATTTATGTTTAAAACGATTCCAATAACGTGGTTTATCAGCATGCGGGCCATATCATCATGTGGGCCACTTCGAAAATGCACCAAAATCGAGGTTTTTTTAATATTTATATTTTAATAACTAGTCATTATTTTTGAAAGGAAAAATCATGAAAAATCATAATAAAAATAGAATATTTATAATATTTAGGTTTCTTTTTTAAATAATTTATTTTAACTCGAAATTGTCACACTTTGCGTTACAAAATCTCTTTTTCTTTAATAACTTTAATAAAAAAAAAAAATTTGAAAAAAAAAATAGTGTCAGCGCAGGACACGATTAGTCAGCCTGGGAGGTGCCGGGGCCACCAAGGGCCCGGGCCTTGGCAAAGGATCGGGAAGTTGGTAGTAGTAAACCTTAACCTTAAGGCTACCAGCTTGGCCTACGACAAGCCCGTAATCTATAATGAAATAAAAAGAACTAAAGGAATCTATAATATCAGGACCTACAATAAAGAGTAATATATAAGGAACCGGATATACCCTAAACTAACCGGAGCATAAGATTAGTTTTGATTAGAATCTAATACATCTTATTATTTAACCTCTAACATACTAATCGGTATCTTCCCGGCATATTACTTATTACTGAATCCTGATAAATAGATTTTTGAAATATTTGAAAAATAAGGTTTTATATAATAGATTTTTGAAAAATTCTATTGGCTAATAAAGAAAGTGCACGGTTACGCACAGACGAATTTTGTATACAAAATGAAGTGGCCCATATGATGATATGGCCCGCATGCTGATAAACCACGTTATATGAAACGTTTTAAACAAGATTGAAACCCGTTTTAAACGTTTTTAATTTATGTTTAAAACTAATAAAAGATTGTGTAGAAGAGGCCTCTATATTGACTATATTTTATACTCATATAAGCATATTGTTTATTCCATAATATTATATAGGGGTGATCAATATGCCTATCTATGGTTCATCTAATCTAGCCCGTTTAGGTAACCGTATTACTAATCACTACACGTGTTTAGCACTGGTAACTTCTATTCCTTTTAACAAAAACGAATATAAGATAGTAACCTTCTATAACGCTTTCAATTCTAGGGGTCTCTTATGATCCAATATTCTACTCTTCGTATGAGGAGAATGATCACAGCGGTTCGATTACATATACTTCATTCAGATGTTTATATCTCACAAATTCTATCGTACAAAAAAGGTCATGTCAAGTCAGTTCCTATCCTCAATGCCTTCAAAAAAGGACATTTAAAGCTCAAAAAGCTATTCCATCACCATATCCACTAACAACCTCCATCATCTATTCCCAATCCAACCCACCTCTTCTATCTTCGATTTGAACGGTGGTTTGGACAAGTTGGCTGGAAGCTCAAATGTCCATCCTGACCACAGCTAGTGCATATCTTATAGACTGCATAGTCACCAAGATTTCCGGCCTTGTACTTCTTTGACGTCGAAGTAAATTGGCGCGGTCTCGTATCGAAAAAATCTGTATCGTCAAAATTGCTTGCATCTACATTACTTCGGCGTTGTTTCTGTAAAGAAACGTTCTCTGCTTCGTCAAATACCGATGCATCTACAACAGCTCGACGTTGTCTCTTCGGAGCCACGGACTCCGTTTCATCAAATGCTGATGCTTCTACAACAGCTCGTCGTTGTTTCACTGGAGCAACTCGTCTTGCATCGTCTAATGGAGGTGCTCCTCTCCCGTATTGTGCTTGAAAACTAGCTTCCATATGATCTCCCATAAAAACATCGTTGTCATCATCATATTCGTATGATGTGTCGTCTTGGTCTGCGTCTGGAACTTGAGGCAGAGATGGCAACGAATCACCAGATCTCTTATTCCATGCTTCAACATAGCGGCGGCGCTTTTCGATCTCCTTTGGAAGTTCAGCGGCTGATAGCTTCCCATCATCTTCTGGAATCAAAGTTCCGGCGTAACTACTTTGAAAAGGTAGTTGCATTGGGCCTCTTCTTTCGCTTTCCCTAGCAGCTTGGCCCTTTGCTGCGAGGTCGTTGAAACTTGTCGTCGCGCGATTTTCTTGTACCGGTCTATAGGGAAGACCGGTGTTCTCTGATCTAGTCGATGTGTTCGATACAATGACTCTCTGATCCACCCCAGGAATTTGTGGAATTTGCTGTGGTCTCCTAGGTGCTGTAAGGTGCGTTCTGCGCCAGTCCCATTGGACTGTGAAACCCGGAATAAATGCACGATCAGCCTCAGCTATCTGCGTAGGTACATTATCATAATCCATCCAAGCAGGATCGATTTGATGTCTAGGAATATCCTTTCGGGCATTCCTCTTTAAAAATTCTGCGGTCCAAGGTATTTCGTCAGGCTCGCTAACATCGAGTCCATTGTAAAGCTTTCGAATATCTCTGTGATCTTTCCTCATTCTCCAAGGTGGTCTATTTCTTTGGCACTGTCTCGTGTAGTGATACTCCTCTTGCCTCTTGAATTCGATTGGGCATTCGAATAACTGATGGTCAAGTGTGTTGCATTTCGGGCATCCCTCCATATAACCCTCTTCATTGCAATCGACGCAATCTTTCAGAAGATGTGCATTTGATCTACATCGCACGCACCGTAGCACAAAAGGTGCAGGTGGTGGTGGCGGCGGTCGAGCTATAGTGCTTGGGTGTCTTGAGGTGGGAAACCACTCATATCTTGGTCCTAGTGGTGGTGGCATACCTCCACTTCGACCGCGACCTCGACCGTATCCTGAATCTCTTTCTCTTGGATTGCTCATTCTGTGAACACGACTCTGTGCCGTGGCACTCAATTCAGTCTCATTGCTTTCTTTTGGTTCAGATGCAATCTTATCTCCATAAATATCGATTTCGAAATCGGTGTCTTGTGCCATGGCTGCGATGGCAAGAAAATTGTTTAAATCGTGTTTTATTTACGTTTTAAACACATCGCGAAATTAAATCAAATGTGGGGGAATAGGAGGACAGGCGAAGAAAACATATCATAGCATGTGATTGGGTAGACGAGTGAAGTCCGTTTCTAGTGAATGTCAAAATAAGCAATCTTGTCATCTAAAATTTGGGTCGCTTGTTTTGATTTTCACATTTTGGTGATATCGTGTACCCTTGGTACTTTTAACACCTGAGCAACGCACACCACACAAGTTTCAAGAACCACACGTCGAACGAAAATGGTGAAAGATTCAGCATCAAAGATAAAGGGGCTTGCGAGTCGCCCAAAGAAAGACAAAGTTAAGGCATCTGCCAAGTCGAAATCAGCCAAGACAAAAACTCCCGCCAAATCCCGTAAGCATAAGAGAGTTACATCGGATTCCGATGAAGAAGTACCAAGGAAAAAACATAAGGGCTCTGGGCGCAATGATACGGACGATGGTACCAGTAGTGAAGATGAAGATGGCGACTCTGCGGACTTGGAGGGTACGCTGTCAGATGTGGATTCATCTTCATCCGAAGAAGAAGACGACAAAAAAGAACTACACCTGCCATGGTGGTGTATTGATCAAGATCTCGAAGACGCAATCAAGAATGAATGGACACCGAATGATGAGTATGTCTTGAGGGACATTTCGAACGAGGAAGTTAGTCTCTGGACAAAAACTTTGAATTTCTTCAGTAAAGCACCTCGAGAATTACTGCCTGACGACAAGAAAATTGCCATGATGAAGAAGGAATACGGTGTTGAAAGCGCTGGTCAACCCATAGAGAATACAAATTGGAGCAATCGACTATGCATTGGGTTCTCTCATGTCATTTGTCTACCGGTCTTTCAGAGGGGATACGGTGGCAGCCCGTTCTTCATGCGATATTGTTTATTGATGGCTATGCGCTACAGATTGGGCAAGAAGCATATAGAGATTCCAAAGCTATCGGATTCCCTATTAGGAGTTCATAAGAAACTCTTCTACAAAATGGAAGAAGAGTTGAATGTTTCTCTCTCGGGTTCTAACAAGATGAATCTTCATCAGTTTTTGGTGTCCAACAATTATTCTGATCTACCACGCCATTACGAATTCACGTACTTTATCAAAAGAGCCGTGAAGAAGAAGAAGAAGTCAAAAGACCCTGTCCACGCCATTACGAGTGCAGATATGTCAGCAATATTAGATGCATGGGATTTATATGTGGATGAAGAATGTCCGATTCTTTTGAAACATGATGAGATTTGGAAATTACGTCGAAACAATAAAGGGTTTAGACGTTTTGATAAGGCAGAAATTCAGGAAATTAAGAGAAGATGGCTCGTCAAAGGTCGTTTGGATGCGCGAGCAGAGCTAGAGAGTCAAAACTCAATCTTAGAAAGTCGTGAAGATTCGTTTGAACTGCCATCGATTCCCGAAACTTACAATGGCAATGAACAGCAGAATCAAGATTCAATCCATAATATCAAGTATGATAAGAGATTCACCAAGCCAACTCCCATGGTAAGAAGTGCGGATTTCTCAAGAGTACCAAACTCTACCATTTCCGGTCAGAGTATGGTTCCCGATGAGGATGCTGAAACAGATTGGGTCGACACTAATGCTCCGTTTGGTCTACAAGAGAATAGTTGGTGTAATGATCCTGCATTTGCTAGTATGGCCCTTCCGGGACGTATCACTGCATTTGTGAAAGGAAAGGTCTACAAAAGTGAGACTTAAGATGACTCTTTCGTGAACCTTCTTTCGGAAGTGCATTCAGAAAAACCTTTTCGAGGTAAATTTGGCAAACCTTTTGGGGGTATATTCAACCAACCTTTCGGGTTTTCTGAAACTCTTTTCGAGAGTAGGAAGATAGTGCAAAGCTTGTGGTTTTCGTTGGCGGATGGCGGTACAAGATGAAAATTATGGTTCTTAAAACAGTAAATGCATTCATAGGTACAAGCAATACAAGTATCTTTAAGCGATTACAGAGAATTATGCATGAGGATATTGTGGGCTAGCTGACGCCCGCATTGTTTTGTAGTCCTTCTACCTGGGACAACGAATGTAGGTATAAGATGATAACTCTTTGTGACCCCCTCCCTCCGTTTGAAACCTTAAGGTTATCCCAATTCGTATCATTGCCCAAACAATCACTCTCATATTCTCATAGATTGTCATATATCATTATCACTGGCTATAACCATATGATTTGACCCAACATAAATTCCCATGCTTCACAAAATGTATGCGCGCAAACTTTGATGCAGTGATTCTTTCGCAGGCTCTAAAACATGAGGTACGATCAATGGTATAGCTTAACTCATCCTACACATCGTAGAGGTATTGACAGCCAAATCTTGTTCATTAATTACTATCTCGTTCTATAAAAGTACTACTTTCATTCGTTCCCCTTTCACTTAGTAGTATTCATCGCTTTGAAAGAATTGTAAAAGCAAGTAATCGTTTTAAACACTTTTATCTGTCGTTTTAAACAGTTTTGTTTTGCGTTTTAAACGTGAATTTTGGTAAAGTTGTTTAAAACGCTTCTAATAAGTGTTTAAAACGCAAAACAAAGATGTTTAAAACATAAAGAAGTATCGTTTTAAACAACTTTAATCTATGTTTTAAATGCTTTTCATCTTATATTTCATATTCCATTCTATTTGATCCTTTCATAGAAAGGAGAAGCACTATACAACAAGATTTGCTACCCCACACTCTCTTCGAGAGATACTACTCATATAATATATCAATAATAGTAATAGTTGATGTGTTGGAACACGTGAATCTGACGGCACGTTGGGTCACGTTCCATCCCACTCTCGCACGTATTGTGTGAATGCGATTGCGATGGAGACACATAGTAGTAGTCCCCTTTCTTCGAAGGGGTAAATAGAATAACACTCTTTGTGTGCACACGTTACGAAGTCTATCCAACATGATGTGATCTATGTACACTTATACTTAGACTTAGATAATATTACTAGGTATCTACCTACTTGATGGTAGAGGTTCAATTATGAAATTGTATAATATTACCAAGTCTAGTCATATTACTCGATAACCTACATTGATCAGACAGTAACTTAAGATGTGATCATAGTAATCTTTACTTTAATATCAGCAAATATCTCAGTAATAAATATATATTCGTGGCGATCAAGGTATTTCAACCTCGCTCGCTTCTTCTTCTTGATTTAAGAGGAGGAGAAGTGGGATAAAGAGGGGAATCAAAGGGGGTGAATCAAAATCGCATGACATGGCATCAGATTGTCTCCATATTTAGGTACTCCTATTCATATACATTACATGATTGATAACCCTTTCGTCCCATTGGAACTGGATTAGATTTCAAAATCATTGTGATTATAGTACATATTTACTCGACCTATAAATTTGACATGCGTTAAATTATACAAAGTATTCAAGGCCCCCGCACCTCTCATTTATACCTTTTATAAAATCCCGCTTACTATTTAGTGTAGAAGTAAAGCTCGAAAAGCTTACTTTTTGACTCAACAGAGTACTTCTCTTAACCTTTCAAAAGGATTTTCTTAAGCCACACAAAAGCCTTGAGATTCTTCAAAAAAGAAATAATCCTTACTTACAAAAGTTGGCAAATTTCCGAAAGAGATTCAGTTATTTGACCTATAAAGTCTTCTGATCTTCGAAAAAGATGTATCTATTTGACTTACAGAAGTCTTTCAATCTTCGAGAAAGATTTATATCTGCTTGGTTAGAAAAATATTCTTCGAAAAAGAATATGGGCGGACACTCAATGTTAGCCATAAGTAGTCCATTATAGCTGGGTCATTCCCCAATCTCTCATGATTTCCAAAAGCTCATCATCCAACTTTGCTCCACCAATACGATCTTCACACCATCTTCTTTGCTTCGAATCACTACAACAAAAGTCCAAAGTATCAACGCCATTCAGCGGAATAGAATATGACACATCGTCAAGTCTCAATGACTTGTTCAAACAAATCACACTCTCTTCGATCAAATAGACGGTACTTTTCTCTTGACAAATAAGGATCAACCAATCCCAATTTTCTTCGGAAATAATGTACAAGTTCCCAATGGAAATAAAATCTTTGGAATATGTTCTCTCGAGTATGTCTTGGAGGTTTTCAGAACTATGTAAGACTTCATCTAAATTCGAAATTATCTCATGAAAATCTTTGAGGCGTAAGGGGTCGTTTGGATGTACAAATCCGCTCCGAATCCGTCGAATAATCCGCTCTTTCTGGGTATGGATTCTGAATTTACGTTTGGATATCAAAACGCGGATTCCGCAGATTCTTGTACAATATTTTATAAATAATCTAAATATTTTATGGGCCTTTCAAAATCTTAAATTCAATCCGCGTTTCAATCCGTGTTTCTAATGAATTTGTATAGGAAAAAGAAAAGTGCGGATTGAAAACGAGAACTAGAAAAAGCAGTCCTTATTTTAATCCATCAAATAATCCGTGCTTTTATAGGCTTTTATAGACTTCAAAGCCTATAAGGAAAATGGAAAGTTGAAGCTATTTCTATTTTCAATTAGAATGCCTGGAATTTAAGGAAATTTAAATTAGAATGCCTAGAATTTAAGGCATTTACTCCTCAAAATCCTCTCTAGCTATTTCACTAATCATAATACTGTCGCTTTATAATAGTATATCTTCAATTTCACTTTCAATATTTTGATAAAATTATATGAAAATGAAGAAAAGCAAATAAAACTATTCAATTCCTTTTCGAATTGAAAGAAAACTCTTCAAATTAAGGATCCACTTTGATATACACTTTGAAAGCCCTGAAAGCTCTGAAATTGACGGATTTTACATCCAAACGACAAAAGCGCGGATTGAAAATCCGCTCTTTTTGAAGCGGATTGCTGCCACCACGGAATCCGTGGTGGCAGTAAAGAGCGGATTATTCGACGGATTCGGAGCGGATTTGTACATCCAAACGACCCCTAAACGGAACTCATTTCTAAGTCGAAGTTTGATAGTCTGATTAGATTCTAATGGTTGGCTTGTTTCGTAGCAGCTCCATATTTCAGGAAATCTATGACCGACTTGTCGACATAGTTGATCAAAAGCAAGGTTGATCATTGATTCTTGATTTGATACATGCCTATCCGTATCTTTGAGATACTCTTGAATGCATTTTGCAATCATGTATCCTACAAAATGATCTGTAGTGAAAGCAAGATCTTCCATGATACTCATGATGAGTTCCAAACATTCCGATACATTGTATTCTTTCTCAATAAGAATAGAAAACAAACGCAAAGATCGTGTTTGAACCTGGTGATTCATATAATCTCTTGCCGCAGAAGGTAACATGTGATTTGATTTGACTTCAAATCTCCACCAAGGAGCATTGACTTCTGCTAATGGGATTCTCGGAATGATATCATTGTTGATGCTAGTTGTATGGTCTAAAATAGACTTTGCCAACTCTTTCCATACATCGTAATGCCTAGGATCACTTTGAACAGATGAAGCCAAGTAACTTCCAATGAATTCAAAGGCTGACTTCTTCAAATCCTGCAACTCGATATAGTCTAATGACCAGAGGCGTTCTGCAGAGTTCTCCTTGAGTCTCCATTCATCCACGACCTTCTGTAAGGTACCTGAGCTCTTGACTCTCGAGTCTCGATACTCTTGCAGAGTAACTCTCAAGTCATTGAGAATCAAGACACACCGAGTCTTCCATTACTCTGATGAAGCTGCATTAAAAATGGCTTTCCAGAGATATCTTCCAGCTCGGGTTGTGCATTCCTTCTTCCCTTGAGAGATCAACTGTAGTTGATACTCCAATCTGTATATCTTTCCTCGACTAATTCTGCAATCTTCATTTTTTTTTCGAAAGAGAGCCTTGAAAACGAGAACATCCCAGGTCATAAGTGCAGCAATTCTGCCGTATTTCTTTCGGGCTTGAGTCAGCTCCTTTTCATTGGCAGTCTGTAGTTTCTTCATATTTCTCGATGAGTAATGCGCTCCTGCTCCAATTTCTTTACTTCCTTTTGATGGATGACTCGTTCCTCCTTCAACTGATTCTGATGAGCAGATTTTTCTTGCTTCATCTTCTCGTCATGATTTGCCTGTTGTCTCTCCAGGCTCTTCTCATGGGTAGCTCGTTGATTTTCCAATTTTTTCCCATATGTAGTCTGCTGTTCCTTCAATTGTTCCTGATGAGCAGTTCGGTCCTGCTCCAACTGTTTCTGATGGGCGACTCGGTCCTGCTCCAATTGTTTCTGATGAATGGCTCGATCTCGCTCCAATTGTCTCTGGTAGGCGGTATCTTCTTGCTCTGTTCGCTTTTCATGCTTGGCCTGCTGTTGCTCCAATTGCACTCGATGAGTGTCTCGTTCTTGTTCCAATTTCTTTTCATGGGCAGCCTGCTGTTGTTTCATTTGCGCCTGATGGGTTGCGCGTTCCTGCTCTAGTTGCCTCGTCCAAGTAGCTTGCTCTTCCTTGAATTCTTTCTTAAGGTCATAAATGTTTTGTTTATAATTCCCAAGGCTGATCTGATGTGCCTTTCTGTATCCCTCTACGGTCTCTTTGAGGCGGATTCTATCTTCTTGAAGGTTCTTGATGGTTTTGTCACCTTCTGCAATCTTTTTATCCCTCGATTTGATATTATCCAGTGCATCAAATGTTTCCGACTGAGATTTCTTGAGGAGTTCTCTCTCCATTCTTCTCTGATCTTGGTTTTTTTTCGCTTCGGCTCGAAGTGTTTCCTGGACCCTACGAAGATCGGAAATCTCAAGGCTTTTTTCAGAGAGTCGTTCACTCTGTTCATCGATAGTTCTTCTTGCCCCCTTTAATCTTTCGTGAAGCTCAGTCGAACCCTTTCTTGCTTTCTCCAATTGCAATATGTAGACTTGGTGACGAAATTGAGACATTTCAAGCTCATTTTGCAGTCCTTTTATGGAGTCTTTCGTGGAACTTCTATCGGCAACTTCTTTTTCTAGTTTCTCCATAGATTGGGAAATCTCAAGGTATGACTTATTAGCTTCCCCAGCTTTCTCTTCCAAAGTTTTGATGGTATCTTGTGCAGACTTGTCCTTGGCAATATATTCTCGAAGGTGTTCCTCAAGCTTGGCTATCTCTTCGACTGCCATCTTTCTTGCTTCAGTCGCATCGTTTTCAGAATCTCTCTTTGCTTTCAGGCTTTCGTAATCTTCTTTGGGCTTTTGGTTATCATACTTCAATGCTTGGTACATGGTCTTGGAAATGCTATCTTCTTTGGCCAGTAGTAATTTTCGAAATTCCTCGCCCTTTTCTCTGACTTCATCTAAATCACCCTTGTAAAGAAGAATAACTTCGAGTGCTTGATAGAATATACCAATGGGTAACTTCGTATTGATTCTGAGGACTTTGTGCTTCGGGAGACTGGTCTGAATTTCTTTGTCCGCATCATCACAAAAAGCTTGAGCCTCTCGGAGTTTCTCTGTTGCAAATTTGACTCTTTGCTTGGAGTTTTCCAGCGAAACTACAGTCTTCTTAAAGTCTCTCATTTTCTTCTTTGTGATCTTATCAACCACAGATTGAACGCTGTTGGTGACTTCTATCGATAATTGCTCATGGCGTTCCATTATCTCATCTGCTTCTATCAAGTCTGGATCAAATCTTTCTTCATCGAAGTCTAATGGAACAGACATCGGTTCATCTTCCGGATTCAGGCGTTGAGACATGATGCCGGTAATTGATTGTGTGTTGTCTGATAATAGAATGAAGTTGTGAGGACTTGAGATGATGTTATCACACACGTGACACACACATAGATGTTGAGGAGCCAAGGTCCCTGTGGTGACAAAGTTAATATTCTGAATGAAGAGAAATTCAATATAAATCCTCATAGTAATTTCTATTGTATACATAACAATATTAATACTTTTTTCATTATTAATGAAATATTATATTCGTTAATAATGAATATTATTAGTATAAAATGTAATCTGTTTTATATTGAATTTTAATAGAAAAAATGAAAATTTGAATTCAAAGGGAATTCCCTTAGAGCTTTTGAATTCGAATATTAGAGTTTATAAGAAAGGGAATAGATAGAATGATTAACTTCTATGAGTTCATAATCGGTTGTGTTGCCAAGTTTCGGACTCTCTAGTATTGATCTCCAACTATGATTTTGATATATGAAAACCAACACACCTCTTCCCAAATCACAAAGAATCCACTCAATCTTAAGTCCCCGTATGTTTCCTACCTTACCCTTTCTTAATCTATCACAATCAACCCTTTTGTTTAACCAGTACCGCCTCTCTCCTTCTCCTTCATCTCACATTTCTCATCTCCTCTCTCGTTTCACTCCCTCCGCTCCAATCCTTCTACATTCCCCCTTTCCCTTCTCCCTTCCCGATCCCCAACCCTCCTCCAGATATCTCTCGAGCTAAGCAATGTACTAATAACAGTCATCACACCCACAATACCCCTATCACTAACAATCCAGCCCGTTCCCGCTCCAGGTTGAAAAAGATCGGCTGCGTTCTCAATAATTTTGAGGATAATTGGAGTCTTGGATTTCCTCTTCTTATTCTTCCCTGGCTGTTCCTCGATGGTATGTTTGTCGTCGACTGGTTTCGTTGATAGATCTAGATCATGTGGATTATCCTGCGAATTGGGCTTTGGTATCACGTCGTTATTGATAATGAGATGATAAAGATCCCACAATCCTCCAAAGATCGATATACAAAGCGAATAGAACCAAAATTTGTTGCCTTCAAGGGTACATGTTGAGGACCAAGGGGTATTACATACACCCATTATATCTAACTATTTTATGAAATTGGATTAGTAATTTCTCTTACGTGCCTTCTTTTGGCACGTTCTCTTCTGAGCAGTTCGCAAAGAAGAAACTTGGTGGGAGCTTGGTAGCTAGTACTTACGATGGTGAGACTTTCCACTATTTGAGTAATTCATGGTCAGTCAAATTTCAAAAGGTCGAGAGCGGACAACAGGAAAGCAGTGGAGAAGGGTCAGAGGAGCAAGAGAGTAAAGTTACAGTAATACAAGAACATAGAAACGTGAAAATACAAAAGAGTACGAATAGATCAGCGCAGGGGACGGGAAGAAATCAAAACTCACATCCCAAATAAGCACCCATAAACCCCGATTTTCCCACATTCATCAACATCCTCATACCATCTTCATTTAACAGACTATCCCACGCTTTTGAGAAATTCTGGAGGAAACGGAAGAAGCGCATATAACGACGTCCTATGTAGATATTAGATTGGGCTCCTCTTTCTTATTCATTCCTTTGATCTTCGCTTCGTCCTTCGAAGCCGTCTTCAAGACGAGGATTGAGGATTTGGTGGACGGACGGAATCCCTTCTTTATCTAACGCTCGAACGACGGTTCGATTTAAAATACGGAGCCAGGGGGAGATCAGGTGGGAGTCTCGTGCACTAGTACGAGTACCCCATTCCCTCATTCTTGGCTATCCCCCTCCGCTCGCTGACTCCCCCTATCCCCTCATCTCGTCACCCGTCACCCGTCACCCGTCACCCGTCACCCGTCACCCCCAATCCCCAATCCCCACTCCCCACTCCCCACCTGCCCATCAACTAAGAAACAAAACATACCAACCGCAAGCTCTCTCCTCGCCTTCCACAGCTTCTCCACGATCTGCACCTGTATCTTTCCATCCACACCCCCTTCTCCAACACCCCCTCTTCTCCCCATACCAATCCCCAACCCCAACAATACCCACCCCAAAACCCTCGGATAAAATGCACATATCTGACATAAAGCTTGTATCAACCTTAGAGATTTTTCTAGGCCAGCTTTTCATTTGGAAAAAAATTAGTAAAATTAAATAAAATTTATATCGGATGGGAGGATACACCACGTGAGTCCAGGGTAGAGGGAAGCGGTAAGAAGGGAGGGGGAAAGAATAAAACCCATACCAGCATCTGAAGCGAAATCCACTGCATGTTTTAAAACACCCATTTTACTGATCTTCCTTCTTTGTAGGACCGCGTCAAGTATAGAAATTAACGATACCTACACCCAAGTGATAATTATCGTGAGAATGAATGAATATCGAATCGAGCCGAAAGTAGTATCCTTATATCTTCTTAATCACAACAATCTTTCCCGTATATTCAAGAAACAGTTTGCGAAAGTCCAAGATATTAAAGACCGTACCGTACTTATATCATTGAAAAAAACCTCAATGACGGAATTCAAGCTTAATGAATGACAAACATTTTATGCCGACCCGACTTGCATGGAAAAGTTCTTTGTGGAGTAAAAAAGTGAGGTGGCACTCAAGATCGCTTAGCTAGGAACATCCTAATCGTGTCCCCTGAGGGGTGTCTCGATGTCTATGATTCGCTACGTATTATTGAAATACCAGTATTCTACCGTATGAATATCCTTTTAATTCCAATCCTCATGATTCCAATCCTCATGATCTGATTCTAATGATCTAATTCTTATGATTCACATACAGATAGCCATTCATGACGCAGTATAAATCTATCACATCTCAAAAAATCAAGTGAACTAAAATATTGGCTTCCAATTGAAAAAAGCACCCATGCTTGAAATACATTTGCATTCCCCCTATGAACTATCCCCTATGAACAGTCGATCATTCAATTCACTTCCCAATCCATGCTCCGCTTCACTCCCTAATTTATTGCCCAGGTGAAATAAGTTTACCTTGTTGCAGTGCATTATTGTCCCAACCACCAGCCAATGCTTCACCTCCATTCTTCGCTGCATAATCCCTCATTCTTGCCTCCAATTCTGGTCTGAAATGTCTAATAAGACCTTGAATGGGCCAAGCAAAAGCTTCTCCGAGAGCTATTGATATTCGTCAGTCAAGGTCATTATAACAGGAAAAGATGTACATACCACAAATAGTATGACCCTCAACTTGTTTAGTAAGTTCTTGTAACATATCAATCTCACGAATTCTACCTTGACCCTTTTCAAATCTTTTCATGATTTGTTCAGTCCACTTGCTACCTTCTCTGCATGGTGTACATTGACCACAAGATTCATGTCTATAGAAATGACTCAATCTTGAGATGGCACGTACAACATCAGTACTCTTATCCATAACAATAACAGCTGCCGTTCCAAGACCAGATTGACTATCCTTCAATGCATCGAAATCCATCAATTGATTATCACAGACATCCTTTGGTAAAATTGGTGTAGATGATCCTCCAGGAATGACGGCTTTAAGGTTATCCCAACCTCCACGAACACCACCACAATGTTTATCAATGAGTTCTCTAAGAGGAATACTCATCTCTTCTTCAACGGTACATGGGTTGTTAACATGGCCAGAGATACAGAAGAGTTTTGTACCAGCATTTCTTTCTCTACCAAAAGAAGCGAACCAATCTCCACCTCTTCGACAAATTGTTGGTGCAACAGCGATGGTTTCGACATTTGCCACAGTTGATGGACATCCGAAAAGACCGACAGCAGCAGGGAAAGGTGGCTTAAGACGAGGTTTTCCTGGTTTACCCTCGAGTGATTCAATCAAAGATGTTTCCTCACCACAAACGTAAGCTCCCATTCCACGGTGAACATAAACATCGAAATCATATCCACTACCACAGGCGTTCTTCCCGATTAATCCATCTTTGTAGGCTTCTTGAATCGCACGTTGTAAAACGGTAGCTTCGTGATAGAATTCTCCACGAATGTAAATATATGCGGCCGTGCAGTTCATTGCTCTTCCTGCAACTAAACATCCTTCGATAAGTTTGTGGGGATCCTTTCGCATAATTTCTCTGTCTTTGCAAGTTCCGGGTTCTCCTTCATCTGCATTCACGACGAGATATCTTGGTTTGTTGTCATTTTCCCATCCTTTGAAGTTCATAAATGACTATCATAATTTAGCTTCATTCATTTGCTTTATGAAACATCAAACCTACCCATTTCATACCAGAAGGAAATCCAGCACCACCACGACCTCTCAAACCGGAAGCCTTAATTTCGGAGATGATCTATTTCGGCTGTCAACATCTATCCCACATTATAGTTGCAAACCTTTCCAACATACCCAGTCATGACCCTTTGCGAGGATATCCTTCGTTCTATGCCAATCACCATATTTCTTCGCACTCGCAAGATCCGCTCCGTGATGCCCATATAAGTTTTGAAAGATTCTATCTTGATCTCTTAATCCACCCCATTGTGTCTTCTTTGGTGGAGGTGGTGTATCTGCGACTGTGGCAAGTCCTCTGGATTGTTGTATTGAAGAAATCGAAGGTGTTAATCGTGCTGTTGTTGTAGAAGTAGATAGGATTCGGGTTGAGAGTGTAGAGGCTGCCTTTGCAGAAGGCGCATTTCGCGAAAGCATTTTGATATGTATTTTGTGCTCAATTGAGCGTTGTTGTGAGTGGAGAGTGATCGGATTGGGGGGAAGTTGAGGTTGTAAATATTTCCGAATAGTTCAAGTCATCATAGAAATCATCAATGTTTGATTGGTTGAAATGACAAAGCTACAAAGTGGTGGCGATAGCCGAGAACTTCCGTTGGTAAGTCTGAATCTGGAACTTTAATTTTTTATGTATTCCTTCTCAACTACCCATTTACTACTCTACGTCTCATATATGAAACAAATGGTAATGTGCATTATTGTCTTTGGAAATTCTTCTTTTTTGATTTATCATCTGAATATACTTGGGGTATTTTTGAGATTGATAAATATTCAGAGATTTTATAGAATTAAGCGGCACAAATTAATATGATTTGCCCATTCTGATACTACCTGACGCTTTGCTATACAATTCGGTACAGACATTACTTACAACAATTTCTATTGACCCTCCAGCAGATACAACAACCACCTCCACAAGTCTCGAATTCGTGTTTGGGTTTATCAATACAACAAATTATTGGCCAGTACTGGCCGCTATTCACCAGTACCTACCAGCATTTCCCTGCATCTACCTTGCCAAAGACCTACATTCTACATTTCAAGCCTTGACACCGCCTATCATCAGTCATGTCCTCCACCAAACGAGCTTCAATGCTCCCTCCACCTCCTAAACCTCCGATCTCATTCTCAAACAATATCACCATCGCAGACCATGCCTCTCTCATTGGCACAAATCTCATAACCATCCGGGGACATACTATTCTTCATCCGCGTACAAAATTGAATAGCAGTTTTGCTCCCATCACAATCGGTACACAATGTGTTATTGGTGAACGTAGTTCAATTGGCATGTTGAATTTTCCATCCGAGGAACAAGCTCAAGGTGTTACATTGGAGAATGGTGTTATAGTAGAAACTGGAGCTGTTGTTGAGGCAAAATTCGTGGGACAAGGAACTCTCATTGAGATAAATGCAAAGGTCGGAAGGGGAGCTGTCATAGGAAAGGTATGAATTTCGCAAGTAAAAATGGTATTCATGCTAATTATATACTTTACTTAGCATTGCAAGATTGGACCAATGTGCGAGGTTGAAGAAGATGAGGTTATTCCAGATTATACAGTGATATATGGAAATGGATTACGTAGAATAGATAAAAGTGGTGTAGAAGGTCTCAAGATGAAGATGATCGGTCGACATGTAGATGTGCTTCGAAGGCTTGTTCCTAGCAATTTATCTAAATATCAATGATACCCTTTTGAATTCTCTTGTACTCCTGATATTCGTTTACCTCAATACTCATCATAGGTATAGCTATGCTACTATTCTTCATACATGATTTCCGTAACTCCTGAAACATTCCCTCACTCTCAAAAAAAAGAAAAAGAAAACTGCCAAGCAATAGCTATGCAAATCTGAAATATAATACAAGCAAATATAGCTCAACTTTTGCCAATCAACTAATTACTTCCTGCTCCCCCTCTAGGACGTTTTCCTCCATTCCCTTGTTGGCCACCTTCTGGTACAGGTCTCTTTTGTCCAGGCTGAGCATTTGGACTGAAATTTTGAGCTGCTGCATTCATTCCTCCCCGTCCCGTAGGATTACCCCTTCCTCTGCCAGCGGCTCCTCCACGTGGTTGATAAACACCTCCACGACCACCTCCACCTACATTTCCACCTCCACGATTTTGATTACCGCCACGCATTTGTGGTAATCGTGATTGATTTCCTGCTTGAGGGGCCTACAGTTTGTTAATATTAGATGTGAGGGATTAGGATAATTAGAGGTGTTACTTACGGATGGGATATTACTGACTGGCAGTGAAGAGGCACCATTGGTGGATGGGGTTATTGGACGTGGGCCAGAAGGAATACCGCTCTTTGGGGGCTCAGTCTCCTCAATCTTGGTGCCTTCTACGGGCGCGCTATTGGGTTGGGTACCGGGTACGTTGGTTGGTGGTACAGCAGCCGTTGTGACATTTGCCACTGATGGCGGAGCTGCTGAAACTGGATGACTTGGTAACGAGGTTGCAGCCGCTGGAGCAGCTGGCGTTGGTGGAGGTGGTTTAGCATTTTTTGCAATCTCCCACACCTCGCCAACCGGCTTTTCCGGAGTGTCAGTCGCAGCTTTCTCAACGACTGTAATCTTAGCGGTGGCATTCTTCACCCTGTTATCCAGCATATTAAGCTTCAATGATGACTTCTTTTCTGCCATCAAAACAGCCTGAGCTTGACTGGTTTCAGCCTTTGCTTGAGCTTCAGACAAAGTAGCTTCGGCTTTCTTCTTTTCTTCGGCAAGTTTTTCAGTCACCAATTTATCTTGCTCCGATTTAAGTTTCTGAGTTTCCTTTTCAAGTAGCTTCTTCAAATTATTGGCAAGAATACTCTTGATTGTTGGATTTGTTGATAAAAGATGTCGAACTTGATCATCCGAAAGATCTGAACCATCAGCCGATGGTGCAGCAGCTTTGCTTGGAGTGGCGGGTGTCGCTGTGACGACACTTTCTTCTACCTTGGGAGCAGATGGAGTAGGTGGTGGAACCGATGAATCAGCAGTCTTGTTCTCTGCAAGCCAAATTTGTTTTTCTTGCTCAAGTTTTAACTTGAAATCAGCCTCGAGTTGTACTCTAAGAGCTTCCTTGGATTCACCAAGTTTCTTATTCAAAGCTGCTTTCATCTTGTCAGAACGTTGCTTGAGTGTAGCTTCCATAGATTCTTCAATCTCCTTTGCCTTCTCATCACGTTCCTTAGCCATAGCTTCAGCAACAGCTATACGTGCCTCCAATGCCTTTCTGTCTTCATCTGAGATACCATTTTGATTTTCATCAATCTGTCCCTCATCAGCACCATAATCCATTGGGGCGTCGGATGGTTGAGCTTTTTGTTGTGATCGTGCTTCAGCAGCATCGGCAATGGCATTATCTCTCTCAGAATTAGCAGCTTCGAGTTGTTGCTTAAGTTCTGTGATTTGTTCCTCGAGAGCTTGCTTCTCCAAGATTGCTTGATCACGTTCCTTACGGAGTTCAACAACTTGTGCATTGACAGCTTCATTACTTTCCGATCCATTCGTCGCTGGAGGTGCAGAGGGGGTCCTGGGTGAAGCAACAGATTGAACAGCATTAACCAATGCCTGATCACGTTGAGTTTTAACTTCATTCAATTCTTGTTCCACTTCAGCAAGTTTAGCTTCTGCTGCTTCCTTTTCTTCCACAGCAGTTTGAAGTTGTTCTTGTAGAGAAGTGAGCTGTTCTTGAAGGGAATCCCTCTCAGAAATGGCGACATCTCTCTCTGCAGCTCGATCATTTTTATCTTTCGTCAAAGTGCGGTTCCTCTCCTTGGCTTGCTCAATCAACTTTTGTCGAGTATTTTGCCATTGTGCTCTGTCGTTCTCCATAGTACTCTCCAAAGTTTGTACCTTCTCCTGCAATGGTTGTTGTTCCTCCAAGAGAGCATCTCTCTCACTTCGTAAAGTCTCAATAGTCTCCTTCATCTGTTCCATCTCAGCAGGGTCGATTCGATTATACTTGGAAAGTATATCTTGATTGCGTTTCTGCCAACGATCACGATCTTCCTGCAATAAATGCATTTCACCCTCCATTGTTTCTTTGCCATGTTCTAATTCACGAACCTTTGTCTCCAATGGTTGAATTTGTGCCAAAAGTTCCTCAACACGTTTGGTTTTATCCGCAAGTTGAGATTGAGCTTGGCGGGCCTCATTGCGCAAGGTGATACTACTTTCGCGGAAAAGATTGAGCTCATTGAGTTTGTCCATAAGATCCTTGTGTGCAATGGAAGTTTTACCGCCATCAGCATGAGAACGTCGCTCTTGGTCGAGTTTCAGTCTAGCTTCGTCAAGTTGAGATTGAGTGTATTCGAGTTGCTGTTGTAGACGTTTGGCTTCTTGAATCTTGATATCATATTGAACCTCGCCAATCTCTTTTTCGCGTCTCAAATAAGTATTCAACTCACGCAAACCTTCTAAAGTACGATCAGTTGTTCCATCCGCAGCAGGTGATCCAGCTTCCGATGCGCCTGGGGCATGGGAGCGGGATTCTTGCAAAGCAACGATTTGTGAAGAAACATTATCCAACTGTTGGTGGAGAAGTTTGTTCTGTGCATTGACATCGTCCCGCCTAGTCTTCAACTCAGCCATCTCGCGTTCGAGTTGTTCACGTCGTTCCTCCCAAGATGCTTCGCTTTGACTCAAAGTGACCTTGGCAGATTCCGCCTCCGCCTTCAATGTGGCTGACTCTGATTTCAATTGATTATATTCAACGCGTAGAGTTTGGAGATGTTTAGCAGCTTCGGCATGCTTAACAAGTTCATATTCGTAATCTTGTTGGGCTTTGGTGGCAATGGCTGCTTGTGCACGAAGGTCTTCTTGGTGGAATTTTGCGGCTGCAGAGTCCTTTTCTTGTTCATCCTTCAAGCGTAGGATCTCTGCCTCAAGTCGTGATTTCTCTTCTTCAGCTTGCCTAGCAACTTCGCCTTGTTGATTGCGAAGAGCTGTCAACTCATTGTTTGAATTAGTGAGCTCAGTAGAAATATCTTCAGCTCGTTGCTCAAGTTCGCGAATCTTTGCATCTTTCTCCTCAATGATCTTATCCATCTCCTCGCGAGCCTCATCCAATGTAGCATTAAGACTTTGTAGCTCCTCCTCGGATGATTGACTGATAGACTTAAATTGTTCCGCTTGATGCTTTGCATTCTCGAGCTCCGATTTTGCTAGTTCCAAATCTCTCTTCAACTCTGAAAGCTCAATTCCCAACTCTTGTTCACGACTTAAAGATTCATCTTCAGCAGTTGTTTCTTGTCCAACTGTCTCCTGGGCACTGGTTCCTGGTCGTGGTGTAGGTCTTGGTTGTAATAACTCAACACGTTCCTCTGCACTCTTGAGTTCGATGTGTAACTCATCTACTCGAGCTTGGAGATGATCGCGTGATGTCTGTGCTGCAACAAGTTCCTCTCTTGCTTGACTGAGACTGGTTGCAAGCTCATCAATCCTCTTTTGATTTTGTTGAGCATCATACTCCTTTCTCAACTGTGCTTTCTTACTCTCTTCAACTTCATCATTAAGCTTTCGCTTTGTGGAATTCAATTCCGATTCCAAAGACTCGACTTGGGTCTGTAGTCTTCTTCTAGTCTCGGATTCGGATAATTCGCGTTCATTTTGAAGAGTTTGTTGATTGGCAATAAGAGTATTGAGTCTACTGCGTTCGTTGGCGAGATTCTCATTGTCCTGACTGAGTCGATCCTGAATGTCCTTCCAAAGCTTCTTTTCGGCCTTCAGATTGGCAGTTTCATTTCGCATGCTCTCCACCAATCCCTTAGCTTCGATCAGATCCTCAGCTACTTGCTGTGTTCTCAAGTCTTGCTTAGCAGCAGCCTCGGAAAGAATTTGAGAGCGCTTTTGCAACTCGCTATTTTCTGTCTGCAACAATGTGTAATTAGAGTGCAACATTTCGTAGCGTTCGTTTGCAAGAGTTAATTGACTACTGGCCTTGGAAATCTCTGCTTGAAGTGCACTCTTCTCCGATGACAGTCGTTCTGTTTGCTCTCTAAGAGTGCGTCGATCAACGGTTTGTTCTTCCCGGTATTGATCAAAATGACCTTGCAATTCACGTAACAAAGCTGCATAATTAACATTATCCTTTTGATTTTGATTTTCAATTGTTGACATGACACCATTGCCATCCACTGATTGACCAAACATGGATTGAAGGTCAGAATTGGCAGGCAATTGTCCTCGGTGTTGAAGCATACGACGGAACATGTCTCTCTCCTTGATGTAACTTTCGGAACGAGTAATCATAGATCTCAACTCATCCTTCAAGTCCTCAACCTTGGCTTGGAGAGTTTGTACTTGTTCGTGATCCTGAACGGCTTGATTCTTTGCAGCTTGAGCTTCTTCGCTTTCCATCTTTTGACCAAGTTCCCTAGTGATCTTGAGCAACTCTTGATTCTTCTCCTGCAATTGACTAATGCTGCGGAAAACGGTAAGTCTTTGACTGATGAATCGGTCGGTATCAGTCATTCCTTCTAATGAATCTTCGCTAACTTCTCCTCGAGCTAGACGTTCCATTTGTGCTCGCTCACTAGCATTCAAAGTCTCCAACCCTCTTTCTTTCGCATCTAGATCACACAGAAGCATCTTGATCTGGGCGCTGAGATCTCTGAGTTGTTGTCGAAGAATGTTCACCTCTGCTTGTGCTGTAGAAGCCTCGCTTTCTGCCCGCCTGACATCTTTCTTGGCTCTATCACGTTCCTTGCCTGTTTGATCAACGAACTTTGACATTTCCACTACCTCCTGTTGAAGGCGTTCATGCTCGGCTTGCATTTCTTCTAGCTCGGGTTGTTTTGCTTCAAGTCCTTGCATCATTTCCTCCATTTCAGCCGCAAGTCTCTCACTTCGTCTCTTCTCCGTAGCCAATTGACCCTTGACTTTGTAGAGCTCATCAATAGCTTGAGTAGCCGTGATAGCAGATTTACTGCGCAAAGATCCAGGTGTACCAAATTGAGCAGGTGAACCAGATCTTCCAAACATGGATCCATTCAATCCCCTTTGTGGGGTTGATGGTACCGAACCAGGGTGAGGCTGTGAAGATACAAGGGCTTCGAGTCGATCAATCTCGGCTTCAAGTTCTGAAATGCGATGCTCCGCCTGTTCACGTTCTTGTCGTTCCGCTTCAGCTGCTTGTTGACATCTACCAATTTCCTCGGCAGCTTCATCCTTGATTTTTTCTACTCCCCCTTCGACCTCCTTCAATCTTTGTCGGTGCGTCTCGGTTTGTTGTGCTTGTAGTTCGGCGAGACGACGTGCGCTTTCCAGTTCCTGGCGGAAACCATCTTCGGTTTTTGCAGCTGCTTCTTGAAGTTGTTGTATCTTCTGAAGTGAATCCTCTGCCTTCTTTTGGACTTCATCCAGTCTGGTTCGTAAAGCTTGTTCGGTGCGTCTCAAAGACTCAACATTGGAGGTAGCTTCTTCATTGAGGCGTTGTAACTCTGCAATGCGTGCACCCTTCTCTTTGCGGTACTTTAGAGCTTCGGCGCTTTTAGTCTTTAATTCATTTTCAAACCATTCGTTGTTGCGCTTGGCCAATTCAACTTCCTGCTTCAAAGATTGCTCTCGGAATTTGGCGCTGGATGCCGCAGAGTTTGCATTTTGAACGGATTGTTGCAAGGCTGTAATTTGTTGACTGAGTTCCAATCCTTTTTGATGTTGCTTTTGCAAGTCTTGTGCAAGAGCACCATTAGCAGTTGTCTTCGACTCGATGACAGCTAATGCATCGCGATTCGAGGATTCGAGAGAAGAGATTCGAGACCTCAAGGTTTCTAATTCAGATGTCGACGTCGAAGAAGTAGATTTCAAGGTTTGAAGCTCATTTTGAAGAGATGATCTTGAATTCTCTATAAAGATATAAATCAGCATCACCATATAGCATAGTAAATTTCAGGAAACTTACCCTCCTCATTAAGCTTTGTTCTCAACTCTTCCACATTTTTCTGCGCCTTTTCCACACTTGATCGAAGGCCTTCAATGCGCGTCTCTGAACTTCTCACAGCATTTTCAAGCTCGATATCGACTCGTAATTTATCTGCCGCCAATTCATCATGCTCGCGTGCCTTTGCGGTAACAGCCTCAAGGACGCTTCGAACTAATTCCGCTGTAGGGTTATCAACAACTGTCTCAAGGGTCTGTTGCGGCACACTTAAATATGCCGACAAATAATCGACATCAAGTACCGCGGTTGCCATCTTGAAAAGATTCCTTCAGACAATTCGTGGTTGTGTTTTGTAGAGGACCATTTGAAATGAGTGGTTGAGGATTTGTGTTGATCGCGTTGCTTTGAGAAAGTGAAGGTAGATGAAAGTAAGTAAGTAATAAAGTTGAAAGAAACCCCAGTGGTCAATATTAGATTGATATCTATGAAATCCCTTTCATTTACTGTATGACCATACCAAATCTCTAAATGAGCGAATATATTAATAAGAATCCGTATTGAAATACCTACGATGGTCAAATCGCGGTGTTGTCTGTTTCTTGAATAGAATCAATCAGTCTTTGAAAGCTAGCATCCATGTTGCTTTCAGGACGGGAAGGCGCTGACTAATATGTACAAACCTAGGAAAATTGAATAAGCTGTATGGATGGAGTTCTTTAGCGCACGCTTGGGCCCTGTACGTTCTACATGCGCTAAAAAATACTCCCCATGTAATTTCTCAGCCTCATCTACAGTGCAGTACAGAGTTCTGAGGCACTGAGCATCTTCTTTGTCTTATTTCAACACTTCCCATCAAAAGTTGCGCCGAATCCTCTCGAACCCTCCACACCCCTCGATTTCGAATACATTCTGTATTGTCCAGTCCTTACCCGTCGCATGCATCTGGTCATCGACATCAGCCTTCCTAATCTTTAAGCACCGACGTCATCTGGACCTCAAAACCATTATCGGACACAGCTGTACAACATCCATCAGGCCTGAACACAAAGAGGCTTTCGGGTTTGAATCTACTCAAGACTTTCAATCTCAATACATTCAATATCATTAACCGTCATCATGTCTTCATTTCTCGAGAAGCAACAGGCAGCCTTTGCAAAGGAGATTCAAAATACTTCAGCTAAGATTACAAGCAAGCAGCGTCCCACTGCACCAGTTTCAGTACCATCACCTGCTCCATCAAACACCTCAAATACATCGAAGAGCGAGAACAAAGACCCTAAGCGTAAGAGAGAACCCACGAATGTCGTTTACTCTCAGCCTGCTGCCACTGGTTATGGAACAGAAGCATTTACACAAGTTACCTACGTTATCGAATTCTTGAAGAAGAAAGATGAACCCAAAACTTTCCAAGAAATTCTAGAATATTTGAGTCAGGTCCACGTCGAGCAGAGTAAGAAACAACTCATTGCGCAAATTCTCAGAAGACATGATCGTGTTCAATGGATCGCAGATCCTAAGTTGAAGGTACAAGCTTGGGATTCTGGCACGTTCAAGCATCGACCCATCATCGGTGTTCGTAACAAGGGGGCTTTATTGTCATATCTTCAAAACAAACCTGATGCTCAAGGTGTCAGTGTTAAGGATTTGAAGGATGGTTGGCCAGATTGTGAAGATGCGATTAACGAATTGGAAAAGGAGTACAAGATTTTGGTTACAAGAACAAAGAAGGATAATCATGCACGAATGGTTTGGAGCAATGATCCTACCTTAATTCATCCTGTCGAATCCGAATTTCAAGTCATGTGGCACAGAACGGAACTTCCAAGTGTCGATGATCTTGTTCGAAAGCTCCTCGAGAATGGACAAAAACCTGCGAGTGAAGATCCAAGTAAGCGTGTCAAGGTAGCTCCAAAGGCAAAGGAGAAAAAGAGAAAGGCTCCAAGAAAGGGTGGTCGTACTACAAATACTCACATGGCACATTTGTTGAACGATTACTCTCACATGAAGCGATAGATGGATGGCGGGGAAATTGTACCAAAATGGTGGGACGGCGTTTTTGAAGGGGTTTAAATCATTATACAAGGCGAGGGCGTTTGAAACTAAGATCTTAAAGGATGATTCTTCAATTGTGAATCCCTTGACACATGGGAGACGATAGGGATTTGGCTGGGTGGGTGGAAAATTGGTTCATACATGGGGCATTGGGGCATGCACAATTTACGGTGGATGCGTTATGAAGATAGACTCGGACATGCAATACATACTTGCTTATTTATTGATCTCCAACTGCACATGTGAACACCGCTCGAAAGCTTCCGCTTTTTCGCAGTTGCTACGCTGGTACATTATTGTGAAAAAGTTCATAGACTCCAAGTATTCCCTTTCTAATGTACATAGATGGCTACGTTGAATTGAGAAGTGAGAGAAGCATGACATTCCTTGACTTTGGTCCTGTATTCCAGATATTCTTCCCCTGGTCTACCATATACGCGAGAAATACAATTCAGGGGTCAAATAGACCATCACCATAAACATGCTTCCCATAATTACCAAGCATCAAAATTTCCAAATCCTCCCGACCTTATCTTCTTCTTAACTGGCGCCTCCTCTTCATCCACTTCCACAACCCCAACACTATTATCCGTTGCACCAGCTTTAAGATATTTCCCCACTCCACCCGTCGACTCATTTTGGACCACCGTTCCATCCCCCCTAATCCGTTTACCAGTCCACGTCGTTTTATCATCTTCTGTTCCTCCCTGCCTCATGATTTCCGCTTTTTCTTTCTCCGCAACATCCTTCTCCTGTTTCTGTTTTTGGAATTCTTCAAATGGATCAACGAAGACGACCACGTTTTCCATGACGATATCTTTGATAGGACGACTCTTGTCGTCTACTTCCACTTTCTCGAGTTTAGAGAGTACATCCATACCACCGGCGACACGGCCAAAAATGGTGTGCTTTCGATCTAAATGTTTAGCTTCTTTGTAGGTGATGAAGAATTGACTCGAGTTGGTATTTTTCCCTTTGTTGGCCATACTCATTACACCCCTTGAATCATGAGTTAAAGGTCCGTCGAATTCATCCTGGAAGTTCTTTCCCCAAATACTTGAACCTCCTTTACCGGTTCCTGTTGGGTCACCTCCTTGAATCATAAAATTTCGGATATTCCTATGAAATGATACACCATTATAGTAACCTTTTTTAGCCAATTGAACAAAATTCCATACTGCGCGAGGTGCGGTTTCGGTTTGTAATTCGATATTCAATGATCCCAAATTCGTCTCAATTCTGGCATATCCCTTTATCTTAACTCGTTTCGGCTTCAACATGTATTCTTCATCCGTAAGAATTGCTCTTTCTCCACTGGTCTCTGGAGTCAAGCCTGTACTTGTGAAACTTGCTGCCGCTCTCCCTGTTGTATATTGTGCTGCATTGTATGCCATTTTCTTTTCCTGTAATAACGAAGGTTTCGCCAAAGAATTTGTCGACCCCGGTTTAACCATTGATTTTGCGCGATTAACATCTCCGCCAGCTTCCCTTTCCCTTCTAGCTTTCTCGACAGCTTCCTTTGCCCTCAAAACCTTATCTCCAACTCTGCCCAATGCATTGATGTTGACGCTACCTTTCGACCTTTCTTCCTCTTGTTCTTTGCTCAAAACAGACTCTCCTTCTTTCAAAAATTTGAACTTGCTAAGATCTCGACTTTCAATATTTTGTGGATCTTGTAATGTAATAATATCCGACCTCCCAAATTCTCGATCGTCGACTAGATCTAACCACATCTTTGCCTTGATGTTCAATCTTTCGACAGTTTCCCAAGCAAATACATTGGCCTCGGTACCATGCCTTATAGCGACAATGTGTGTATTATCTGTAAAGACTTTGAAGGTGACTGGGTCCACCATTTCTCCTTTACCATCCCCTCCAGCACCACCAGATCCTCTTTCTTGCGCATCAGTGTCTCCATTCCGCGCAAAGTTCAATTTTATCAAATCTTTCGCACTCAATGGTTTTCCATTGATAGGATTTGTGCCATGCTTCTCGAGCCATTGTGAAATAACTTCTATATCGAATATAGTACCTTCGGCTGTACAGACTGGATGTTTGAATGGTTGTAAACTGGCCGCACAAAAGTTGAAGGGAAGGCGTTTGAATGAGCCATTGGGAGCTTTTTGAGAAACATTTGATCCACTACTCGCAGAGAATGCATCGGAGGATGACCATTCGGAATGGGTGATCTAAATGCCATGTGAAGATTAGCATTTGGGAAAACTTAACATTGGTACGTAGTCTGGACTGGTGAAAGCTCACGTATAGTTTGTCCGTACCTATGAGAGATATATGTTAGTATGCTCTTAATGCAGATCTAAATGGTATTGCGACAAACCTTTGCCCATTGTAAACTTTTAATATTACGTTGTGGATGGTTGATGGAAATTTGAATATTTAGAAGAGCTCTTGATCATTTGTTTGATGTTTTAGCGCGACATATTGTTATCGGGCTTATCGTGGGTCGCTACAGCTACTCCAACTCCCTGTCCCTGTAAATGCTATGCTCTTCATTATCACATCAGACATCACCACACAATTCATCATGATTCAGTGTTGCATATCAGTCTGTTTCTTTAGTGATATATGGATATTGTGATATTTGAGGATGCGTATTCAGAATCATTATTTGACCGCTCTACCAGAATATGCGCCATTTGTGATGAACGAGATACACTGAGCTACAATACTCCTGGATGCTCTACGTAAGAATTCCATTCTTCTCTCGACATTTTCGGCCTCCTTTAAGACAAGCTCATCAAACCGTCAGTGCAACATGATGAAACTTTCGGTTCAGATCCATCCCATAGATAGCTGAGCTGTAAGTATCAAGTGGTATCAAGTGATAAAATTACAGTAGTTGTGAAGAAAGAGCTTACGTCAAGTGACGCCCAGAGAATATCATTATTTCTTATGCCAGCGACATATTGAAAGAAATGACTCCCTAGTGAGCTGTAGTAAGAGTATTGGTGTTAGTCGAGCTACACAATGAATTGTTGAATACATACATACTCCTAGCCAAGTGTTCCCCCCTCCAATTCACTATTCATTCTTCGCTTCCTCTCAAGACTCTAACAAAATATGAACATTGACAACTGCTACATCTCCAGATCACTCTTTCATCTGTAATACTATCCATACTCCACCATTGCTTTTGTTCCTTTTTCCACTGAGCCACAGCTTGAATTTCTAGCTCGCCAAAACTGTCACCTGGATACATCTCAATGTATGGTCTATGTTTCTCCAAATCGTCTGTAAGTAGAAAATAACGAATGTGGTACTTGGGAGAAGCAGTACTATCCTTTTCAATATGTTGGAGTTCGATGATGGGTTCTGCTTTTATTGGTATGTCGCCCGCAAGAAGGGGAAAGGTTTTGTTGAGTCGCAGACGAGCGTCCAAGGCCGAAAAAAAGAGAGAAATGAGGTTTGATGAGTGTCCTCTCGGGATGCTAGTGGCAAGGCAGCAAAGGATGACACTTGAAGACATCTTTTCCCAGTGGAGTGATGGTTTGGAAAAGAACAAGAACTTAATGTAAGTTCTTAAGCCATTCTTTCTCCAGATAGATACTTTTCTCTTCAGTTTTGTAGTAACAAGCTATAGATATCTGAATTGATCGATGAGTTCAACTTTACGTGTGTAAGTTTGCTTGAATAACATCACGGATTTCTCGTTATGAATCACCTCCTATACGGCAGCACACAATCTACCTGCCGTATGGCTTAAGAGCACCCTATCAACTGTGTTTTCATTATGAGTAGCTGTGTGCAATTCATAGTAAGTGAGCTGTTACCATGGTGAGCGAACTCTTCAATTCTGCATGTTTGTTTGTGAGGTTGAATGTTCTCCCAAGGTTCAGGGGCTTGGGAAGAATGAACATTGGATAGTCAGTTGAGGTAAAACGACGACCGAATTCCTGTAATGATAAAAAGTACATGAGTATACATAAAGCCCGTCGCTTTCTATGAACATCAAGTTCGGGACGTTCATAGCTTTCTCAGGGTTGTGCTACCCTTCAAAGTTCAAATGTATTTCGGCTTGTAATTCATGCCGCTTCTGACTCACGCGTCAACGCATCTTGAAGTCTTGTCCGAATTTTCTCGTAAGTAAGTCATGTAAAGTCTTTTTTAACACCGAATGTTGAGTATGAAGAGCGTAGATAGGACACTTTCATTGCAAAGCAAACCAAAGCAAGAGTACCCCGCACCCCTCAATCACCCCTCATTGCTACAATTCCCACCCCCAACTTTTCCAGTCCTTAAACCTCACGCAACAATTGAGACCAAACACAATAATACTCTCAAAGGTATCGAACTTGAGAGATTTGCACAAAGCACCGCATAGTCACAAGATAAAAAAAAAAGCAAAGACGGACGACAGGTACAGTACATGAACCAATTGATATTTAGCAACCTGAAACCGTACACCAGTTGAATTCCTGGCGGGGAAGAAATTTTACTTCCGAATCACAGTGTACATTCAAGTTCTATGAGAATATACTACTTTTTCCCAACAAAAGAAAAGGAGTTTATGATGATCAATCCAATCGGACCACTCCCAATCATAGAATCATCTGGAAAAGACTGAATCGGCTTTCCTTGGGAAGCTTGTACCAAAGAAAAATCACCAATTGTAATTCTCGTCGAAACAACATATGACGCGAAGACATCTCATGTTGAATACTAGGACACTGGTTCTTGACTCTACTCGGACTGGAATTTGATGTCCCGAGACATCATGAGAGCAAAAATGAGCAAACAAGAAAAGAAGATCTCCTGGTATACTTTGAATACTGACAAACTCGAGACACTCAACCTTTTTTTTTAATGCATTTCAATCAGATAAGCACCACTCAGAACTCACATATCACATCTGCATCGCACCTAGCCCAGCCACATCTTAAACCCCTCCCAATCACGACCATCTCAAAAGCAAAAGTAAAACCTCAACCGCTTTAAAGATCCCACTTGCAACCGCGCGATGCGTTCCTCGAAATCCCGATGGTTCAAGACAAGAGCAAACCTACTGGGCCGCTGAGCGACTCGAGATCTACCGTACATACATACAGACCAGTGCGCACACACACACAGTACCTATCAGAGGGAGCAAAGACATCGCTCTCCCGTTTATGAATATGCATCAACAACCAGCTCGATTGCCATGTCACCGTCGCCCGCGTCTAGACAATTGACTGACGTGGTGCGCCTTTCTGGATTGGCACTCCGTCGCGGCGCAGAAAGAGTGGAGCGTATCGGCTACGCAGCAGGAGCGGCAAACACATGGCATCTGTGGGGATGGGATGCGCTAGAGGGTCTTCGTTGGTGCTGGTATGGATGTATGTGCGATAGACGCAGATGATGCGGTGAGGAATGAGGTTGGCTTGGGTGTGCATAGAATGGTTGGTTTTTTTTACCGTTTGTTTTCGTCTTTGTTTTTTCGCAAAGAAAGCGGGTTGGGGTTGGGCTTGAGCTTGAGCTTGGTTTAGCTAGCACCCGGTTTGTTTTGGAGGTAGGGGATTGGGATGGACTGGAGGGGCTTGAGGAGGGGCAGAGCTGCAGTGCAGTGTGGAGTTTACTCTACATCATTTCGTAGCATATCATATCATCTCTCATCCACCGTACTTACTGTCCTCCGAGAACTCGAGTTCAATATTAATGAATATACACTGTACATACCAAGTCAAATATAAAAAGGAAGCGGTGTACCTACTGCCGTGCGGGCGGTGTAAGGTTATTCCCATCTTCCGTGTCCGCCCCTCTATCTTCTCGAGCTTCGGAGGTAATTCCCAGCCCACCCACAAATCACATCGAGAAGGATATTCGTAGCGGGGCGGAAGTACCGGTTGGTTGGAGCCTCGGGGTGCAAAGGGGGTAGAGTGGAGTTTGGAGGGGAATATACATATTACTTCGTACATACATTACCGGTATTGTACTTGTGCGGACGAAGGAAATTAGAATGGAAGGGAAGAGAAGGATATTGCCGTGTAGGCGGTGAAACAGCAATTTATTTGCCTTCCCTTGACTTATCTTCACGAGCCCGAAACAAGGAACAGGAAGATGGGGAGCACGGCATGTGGAGAAACTTTCGCGTTGCATATTGTGGGTGGAGGGGTCCGAGGGGTGTGTTTCGAAAAAAGGGGCAAAGGGGAGGAAAGGAAGAAGAAGAAGAAGAAGAAGAAGAAGAAAGATTTATTTGCTTGGGTACAGTAAGTAAAACGGTAATAAAAAAATAAATTGAGTTACAGGAAATAAATAAATAAAAAGAAATGGATAATAACTTATTCAGCCCCCAAACCCATACCCGATCAAATCTCGTGCGTGCCACAACTGTTTCAAACTGTTTCAAAAAGCTCACATTATATCATCTCGTCTTGCGCAATCTGAGCCATCTTACACACAACAAGTGTGGTGTCTTGCTTGGAAAAGGAAAATCTGTTTCACATGTAACCTCACCAGTATACGTTCGGATTCTCTCTCGTGATTATCAATTAAGGTGTGGAGTTATCAATGTTCGACTGGAATCACATGATCAGATACCTTGATATCTCAACTAAATTTACAAAATACACACCGTGATGAAGTAGCGCCACGCCGTTGCAACACTCCGATCTTTTCTATTCTATAGCAAGGAATACAAATATGGAGAGGTGGCGCGGCAAGTAAGTGTATCTTTTGTTTGGGGTGGATAAGGAGATTCATGCCGTGTTTGCAGGAGGAGCGTTTGTAGAGTTGGGGTTTGGAGGGGGGGATCCGGAGGGGGTCTAGATCTTCTTGATATGTTTGACTTTGATTTTACGTTGAACCTTATTATCATACACGTGCCTACTATCTAGGTAGGTAGGTAACTTATTCTGCTGCTACAAGTTACAACCTATCATTGTCTGTTGGAACCTAGATGGGTGGTGGAGGGCTTAGAAGTCGGGGTATTGAAATGGAAACCATAGTTCATACTGTTCATACATTCAGTCAGTCAGTGTACATACACTAATCAATCATTAATCATTAACTATATCCATCCAACTTCCCCTTCGGGCTCCGAGATCTATTTATCGAATCTGACTGTGTTCTACTGTACGAAGGATATATTTTTCCTTCCTCCAGTGTAACATAATATCACATACCATCGCACAAATGTACCACATGCGCCACTGCAATGCGACTCTAGAAACAGGGCTTGTGCTGGAAATGCAGAGGGGAGATGGATGTATGCAGGTTGAGGAACACACTACGTACATAGAGATACATACATACATACATCGATGCAAGGACCATTGCGCGTCGCACGTATTCTGTACAACCAACTTCTTTTTCTGGAGACATGGTCCGAGGATTATGTGAGGGGTGAGTAGGAGGTAGGGTAGAGGAGCGGGATTATCTTCTGCTGTGTATTGTAAGAAGGCAGATATACCTACTAGGTATGTATCTCCGATTGTGATGTGATGCGAAATGATGTGATATGAGTGGCAAAGTTAAATGGGAAGAAAGTGAAGAATCGGAGGAATCAGTGAGGATTCCGACTTTCTGCATAATGAAGTGTATGCAGTATCATGAATGAGGAAGATGGGGAAAAAGGGGAGAAGGGCCGGAGGGAGGAGGGATGATTTGGCTTTGGCTTGGGATTGGTTGTGTTGTATTTGTGTACTGGATTGGATTGGATTGGATTGGATTGAATGATATAAATTTAATTGACATTTGACAGGCATGATAATAAACAGGTTACTTAAAATTTGGGGTAGTGTGATGTCTGTTTCTTTCTTTACTGATCCGATGTGGTTTGGTTTCGAGGGGCATGGGGTTTGAGGGGATAGTTTGGATGGATGGCTGATTATGCTAAATGTTAACTGGTAAATGTTACATGCATTCTCAGACACTCAACCTCGCAATCTACCAGGGAAAGATCGTTGGGTAACATCAAGCTGAGCACTCGATCTAGTGGGACAAAAAGCCAAGTAAATAACCCCCGGAGCGGATAATTGATACGACCTACCTACTCGTACGGAGCCATCGGATTGTGCGATCAATTTAGTAGTAGTAGCACCGCGGATAGAAATCTTTCTCCGGCGTTCTTGAATCATTACTCAGTAGGTTAGAGGACCGACAACGGAGAAGTGGGAAAGCGGAGGGAGGGTGGTATTGGGAAGGCGTGGGATCATTTTCTTTCTGGTGTGAGGATTTGGTGAGAAGGATGAAGGAATGCATGTTTGGAGGGAGGGGAGGGATGGGATAGGAGAGAGTAGGAGAGAGTAGGAGAGAGTAGGAGAGAGTAGGAGAGAGTAGGAGAGAGTAGGAGAGAGATGGATGGAAGGTGGTTTTTCATGATTGAGTATCTACGCTTTGGTTCGAAATGTGCTGAGATGGTGTGGAATTATTGCTGAGTGAGAAGAGAAGGTTGAGGGGCTGAAGTTTGATATAGTAGGGAGGGATTTAGATTGTGATAATGAAAAGTTAAGATACATTGATATGATATGATAGTAGTTGGTAGTTGGTAGTAATTGATATTGTAGATTTGAACAAATTCTCAATTTCTCGAAGTAGTATATCTAGATACAATTCTTGAAATCCAAATTCAAATCCAAAGTTCTCGAACCATTCCAATCCCATCCCTTTTCGCTTTGATACCCACGTTCCCTCCCCTCCCCTCCCCTCCCCTCGCACGTCTCCCCTCACCGATCTATTTCATACCATCCCATACCATCCCATACCATCCCATACCATGGGTGCATGCCTACCCTACGGTATATTCCCAAAACCCCTGATCGACAAGGAGGGGCAAGCACATCAGCAGTGTACGAATCAATCTCCTTTATCAGCGATATCATATCCAAAGATCCAACTTCCCAGTTGGTACCATGATGAAACTTAATATAAATAAATAAATATCTTTGATGATATTTTGACAAAGAGCTTCTATCATCCGTAGACTACAAAAATGGAATGTTGGGATTGGTTCTACGATATGATATACGGTAATTAGAGAAAGTCTATCTCTCCAGGTATCATCACCACGGAGTTTCCTGTCATTGATCAAAGACCGCCGTCTTGGAGATATGAATGGAAAGTTTGAATGTCACTCGGCAATGAGCATCCACCCCTAGAGATTTCTCTAACAGACTAAAGAAACTAATGGTGGATCATCTTTTGGTTGTTGAAACTTTATTGAGGAAGGTTTTGAGTGATTTTCTTGGGAGTCGGGGGACATTGGAATTTGGAAGATTCGGGAATTTGTTTGACTGGGAAATTGATTGAATTTTGATTGATTGATTGATTGATTGAATGAATCAATGAATCAATGAATCAATAATAATATACCTGAGTGAGGGAATTCGCCGCTCCGATTCAAATAAAGGGGTTCACTTGATACGATTTTACGAATGGTGTATTCTGGGCTGAGCTGGGCTGGGCTGGGCTGGGTACGGAACGTATGTCGTACTTGCTTGTATGATTGTTAGTAACGTATACGTATCTAGCTTTAGGTGGCAGAGGGAGTACGAACGAAGGTACGAACGAAGGTACGAAAGAAGGCAAAGAAGCTCCACATGAGTTTTGGGAATCATCGTTATCATCATCATGCAAACCATGGCAGGTTATGTGCTCGTAATAGATTCACCGACCGGTCATGATTCTAAAATGGTATCTCGTACACGATTTTAGCATCCAGGCAGGTCGCAACGTTATATAAGCCAAGTACATACCAGTGAACACCTAGGACAGTCATCCAAAGTATATAAGCAAGAGAGAGAAGAGGTACCCTAGATAGGATGGGTAGGTAACGAGGTACCCAAGCAAAGTTTCCCAAGCCTTCTTTTCTTGTTGAGTAATCATCTAAATTTAGGATAAAAGGGTGCACAACTCAATCCTTCTTTCGATTTCTTTCTTTCTACCTGGCTGATTCGCCATCCATCCCTATGTATATTTAAATGGGGTGTATATGGTAGTGAGTTGGTAACTGGTAATGAGTAGGTAGGACTGGTAACTGGTAAGCTCTCACAAGAGCTTCATCTCGACTCTCAAGGAGTGGTGAAGCATGGGCGATGAAGGATGAGCTTGAAGTATGAACTGTCGTGACTATGAACTATAAACTACAAATCATGAATCATAAACCATAAACTTTGCTCCCTCAATCATAAACTCAAACTTCAAACATCGGAATTTGACATGGAGGCTGTGTTGAGTTGGTTTTGGACTACTGTACGGTACGGTAAGGTAAAAGGCTGGAGCCCACTCACCCACTCACCCACTCACACTCATCAGTGGCACTCACCCACTCACCCACTCGCCCACTCGCCCCCTCGCCCCCTCGCCCCCTCTTTACGATGTCTCGATGTGTTGGAAAATGGAATCTGGAACCCATAAATAAGAATGTGCGATGTACTCTGTAAGAGAGAGGAGAGGTTACACCTTACTAAATTGACTCAAATGGCGTGAGCATTACTCAGCCTAAACCTAATGTGGTAAGTTCTTGGATAAAGCATGGATCTTATTGAGAACATTCCTTTCTTGGATCATGCCCTTCCATCAAGTAAATGAATGATGCCATCTGATTGGTCCCTTGAATGCCTAGAATGATCGTGAATAAACCCCTTAACCGAACACCGTGTTCAATGGATAAAGAGGACAGATCTCCCACCTCGAATATTCCCATTTCCCTCACACAAGCAATCCAATCTCTCTCTCTCTCTCTCTTCTTTCTCCCCCAATTATCCTTGCTTGGAATCTTCCAGCTTCTTCTTTAATTCTTTTATTCCATTCCTTAATTCTTATTCGTTGACCTGTCTGGATTGAGGCATCACAAGGCATCCATTGACTCATACCTTCAATCTCAAAGTGGGCCATCTGTCCTCCTCATTATGGGCTTGTCCACATTTGACTCCCTCCACAATATCCTACATCTACAATAGTCATTCGGTGCATAAACCCATTTTGATTGTCCCTTTTCCTCTCCATCTCTATTGTAGAACATCAACTAGAGATCCACTCAGGAACTTAAGAACCAAGTTTCATCATCCACTTTGAGTTCGAGGTCAAGGTCGAGGTCGCCATTATTAACGTCATTATCAACATCAATCTCAACCTTACATTCAACCAGCCCACACCATTAATCATACCACCAACGATGTCGACTCCTAATCTGAAATTTGAGTTGTCGCCAGCAGAATCTATTGCCGAATCATTCACTTCAATACCTGGGCAACAATACCCTTCATTATTTCACACAGAAGGAAGCATGGAGCCACTCCAAGCTATGACTCCACAATCTTTCGATGGTGATAGTATGTTTGGAGATGACATGGGTGAGGATATGGGTTTAACTGGAAGTCTTGCTGGTACACCTGCACCGGAAAAGAAACAAGTCAAGAAGAGAAAGTCTTGGGGTCAACAATTACCTGAACCCAAGACAAATCTCCCTCCAAGGTAATTCAATTCACCCATCAGTCATCATCCCATAACACTGGCTAATATCATCCATCAGAAAACGAGCAAAGACAGAAGATGAAAAGGAACAGCGCCGAGTTGAAAGAGTTCTTCGAAATCGTCGAGCCGCTCAAACATCAAGGGAAAGAAAGAGACAAGAAGTTGATAATCTTCAAGCAGAAAAAGATCAAATCGAACGTAGAAATACCGATTTGCAATTACAATTGGCAGATATGCAAGCTAGATACGAAGAAGTTCGTCGAAAGCTAGAAGAAGTTACCGGTATGGCTGGAGAAAATATTACACCAGCATGCCTTCCTCCTTCGTCCGTCACCTCATCTCCAAGTCGAAAAGAAAGTTTCGACGGTCAATCCCCACTCGCCTTCACCAAACAATTATTCGAAATGGAAGAGTCTGGATCAACAATGACACCAATTAGAGATAGTCACAATACCATGCAATCAGCAATTGGTACTGTTGATCTAGCTTCCGTTTCACCACCACCACCTTCAATGGAATCAAATGATGAGGACTCATTCAACCCCAGTTCTTTCGGTATGACACAACATTCTGCTGCAATGTTGTGCGACCTGCAGTGTCAACCGAAAGTACAAGGGCATTGGATGAGTACCCTTCAGAATATTCTAATTTCACGGGTTTTGGTCAGTACGCTATGGGTTCAAATGATGACTTCACCAGTCATCTCGAATATCCTGATTCCCTTGGTGCAGATCAAACTTTCTTTAATGAACGGGTCGGTCCTCTCGTCGACGCCTTCACTAATAACTTTGATAATTTGGCTACTGACAACAACGGCGCCACTAACGATGCCTTATTCGCCGACTTCATTCACCAAGACGAGATCACACCATCTGCGCCCGAAGTACACTCTTCGGATTCGATTGTTGAGGAGACTCTTAACCTGCAGTCCCAGCTTGGCGCGTCCTCTTCTGGATGCGACGCTGGAGACAATGCGGTTGTCGTCTAATCAACAATCAGCTAGCGATTGTATGAACGGCGCAAAGGTGTTTGATCTTCGTTACGGTGGTAAGTCTTCGAGTTTGGAATCTTTAATAACGTTGTCTTGGGCTATTAAAGTTATAATGAAGGAACAGGCAAAGGAACAGGCAAAGGAACAGACGTCGACATTTTCAAAACCGGACGCGGTAATGAATGTTGAGCAGTCTTCTGGGAAGGATTTGTTTGAATTTAGAGAGTTTAGTAAGGGTGGGGTGCATGGGAATTCTTCTGTGAAGGATAATAGTATATTTGGGGAAAAGTCCTTGGACGGACATTGGAGTATGGCGTTGGAGGATGATCAATAAGTTGATTCATTTCTCCTGAAATTAGCGATATCATAGGGTGGCTGGCGTGCTAGACCTTGTATCATCACCATTGTGCCAATACAAATACTGAACATTTTGTTCACATTAGTTTTTTGTTTTCTCTGTGAGATGTGATTGTTGTCGTTATGTGAAGACCTCTTGTTCCTTATGTCGCTCCGCTTGGCCACTGCCGTGGGGGCTTTCGCGCTTCGCTTGAAGAAATGAATGTAATGTAAGTCAAGAACTTCCAACCTCTTCAAGTATCCATTAATGCTGCAACAAAACCAATTAACATGAAAATCAAAATAACTGCTATCTATCAATATTCAAATGCTTTGAAAACTCCAACCCGAATCTATATCAATCGCTTTCTATCAATATCGCAATGCTTCAAAAGCACCAGAAACTCTAAACTCCAAACTCCAAATCGAATTTATACATCTTTTTAAGGCGAGGCGATGTGATGTGTGTCATTGACATATTGACGTACTGGCGTACTGACGCACTGGCGCAGTGACTGATTGGCTGACTGGGTGATTGACTGAGCGATGATACATAAACCCAAGTAGGTAGGCGGGTAGGTATAGATTGATCACCCAAAGTAGCCTGGAGGATGGTGAGGATGCTGAATCCTACGGTTATTCCCCGGGCGCGAACTCGAAACCCGAACAGAACTATGGAACGTATTTTGGATGCTGAGATGCACAACCGGTGTCAAATATTGCTGGTGCTGTGTGTGTATTTGTTCTGCGTGAACTGCCATATCCTCCCTATCCTCATATGCGGGAGGTCCTTGTCGGAATCGAGGAGAGGGATGATCATCTGGACCATTCCTATCACCTCTTTTTCTAAATATACTACCGTGTCCTGTCCCTGACGTAACTTCCGTCCCTCTCTCACTTCCCCGATCAGAATAGCCATAACCGCCGTCGTGACGCATAAGCTGCTGGCTGGAACGCGAAGATGATGTCCTAGATCCTTCAGTCCCTCTGGGTTGGTACTCTTCATATTCTCTTTCCCACTGTTGCCTCTCCGTTGGGTCATGCATCTCTTGCTCAAAGTCGCTTCCTGGATCGCTGCCCGTTCTAGTGCCCGGGATACTTCCCATTCTACTGTCCGTTCTACTGTACGTTCCACTGACTCGTGACGAACCATCATACGGGGGCCTAGCAGTAGAACCAGAAGTAGAACTGTAAGCTCTTTTATGTTGCTTCTTTCTTGCTGCTTCTATTCTCGCTGCTTCGGCTATCTCTGCTTCTATTCTCGCTGCTTCTATTATCTCTGCTTCTATTATCTCTGCTTCTCTTCTCGCTCTTCTCTTCCACTTATCCTCTCCACTTTCAATTCCACTGCTCTTCTCAGTTTTATAAGTGGAAGTAGAAGCATGAGTATGAGCAGAAGCTCTTCCGCTCAACCTGGATCGGGGTTTTGGTATTCCTTGCTGTCTACCGTCCGTTTTTTTCACTGATAGCTTCTCCAGGTGCTTTCTAAAATTTTCAATTTCCTGAGGAGTAGAACTAGAACCTGTTGTTCTTGTATCAGCCTTTGGAGGCGCTTCGCTGATGCTATCCCATGGAACTACTTCCCTCTTATCAATATTATCATCATAATCATCATCATCATGTTGAGGGAGGTTATGGCTGCGTTGTACTTTGATTAATGCTTTATCTGGTTTCCCCTCTGGTGCTCTGTCTCTTCTTGGATGATATTTGTTCGACCTGTCAAATTGATTATCCGATGACTTATCATGCTCTCTTCTCGCACTTCTCGCACTGTCCCTACTAGATGAAGCTTTACTGCCACCATGAGTATCTCCCGATCTGATCGTTAAATCTGATCCCGAAGCACTCGAAGGTGGTCTCTCCGAATGCAGATTCTTCGCTTCGATCGTTGAACCTGATCCCGAGGAAACAAACGAAGGTGTTTTCCCCGAATGCACACTATCCGAATGCTTTTCTTCCGGATCTCTGGAAGGTCTCTTCGGCTTTTCCCTATCATGGCCAACGCTCCTCACACTTTCTCCATTATGGCTATGCTTGGATCCAGGGACACTGGATTTACGAGATCCATGGGAGAAATTGGTATCAGGCATAATTCTTTGAATGAGAATACAAGAGGCGAAAATGAGGGACTTCGGAATAACTCTGAAAAATAAATTGTGCGAGCTGCAGATCTTTCTCGTCAGAAATTTTCAGGATACAAGATTGATGAATATATATAGGTAGCGTTTTGAATACATATTTCAGCCTGATATGACGGTCACTTCTCGGTACAGAAAAGGGGTCGAGAAATCTAGACCGAGACGTGGAGGGGAATATTGCCTAGACGGTAACCCCTTGGTGGTCCAATCCAACGATGATTCGGGCGACATATCATGGAAGTAAAAAGAGGCTGAGAGGTTTGATCAGATCCATAATTGGCATTCCGTTCGAATAGGTCGAAAAATGAGGCATTGGATTGTTTTAAAGGTTGCCTAGTAACAATTTGTAAATTAAACCAGCCAACAAAGAGGACACCCAGATATATTGACTCGTTACTTACTGATATTGGACTTCACTCTCATTTCATATACATTTCAAACACCCCGCCAGGTCTGCATAGTGGTGTCTTCATCGCTTTGCCCTTGGTACCTAGAAGCAGACAATGTTTCGGCAAAGCCCTGACGAAGGGGACTGAATCTCCAAGTTAGATCCTACCTATTTGGTGTGAACGTTATAAAGATAATCTTTTCAATACTATGATGAGGAATTTTCATGTATGAATAATTATGGTGTTTTTCTTTTTTCATTCTCCGAGATTCAATTGAGATAGACAGTGGGCAAGATGCCGAAAAAGGGAAATGAGAAGAGAAAATGATGAATGGTGAGAAGAATTGGACTGGGGAATCAAGCAATTGGAAGACAATGGGGGAAAACGTTATCAACGGAGTGGATGATGACGAGGTAACTAAAGGGTCTCTGGCAACCCGATAGTGCACGGCAAGATGGAAGGTTAGCGCATATTACATAACATTCTATCAATCGTCTACCGGCACCTTGGTAGGCTCAGTTAGATAACTCAAGAACATCCGAATATAATACAACTTTGGTCCTTGATACTCGAGGTCGCTATACAGTTCTACAACACTAAACAACCGCTACCAATCCTTCAAACTCACACAGATCTACTTCTCACAATCAGAACAGAAAATCCCAGGACCAGTGAGAAGCAAATTCGCAAGCACATTTCAACCTTCCCTTCATGTATTGAGTTCTCCCTATTGCTTTTCTCTTCCTCATCAGTCACTATCCTTCGAGATAGGTCTCTGAACATCTAACCTACCCCTCCCTCATTTCCGCTCTTCTGAACACACCATGTCCTCCCACTCCCTTTCTACTTTCCCCTCGAAACCCCGTCTCACAAATTCAACTCCAAGTCTTCAAGATCAACATCTTACCACTACCTACCATCTCCTACCATCTCCTACCACCTACTCTTATTTCAAACAAACCCACTCGACCTCTCACTCTGATCCCATAGTACCATAGTACCATAACACCACAGCATCAAAGCATGATCCAACACGCAGCATCCATCAACTCAAGAGCTTCAATTTGAATCTCCTTTCCAAACATCATCTTCCTTTCTTCCACGCCCCTAACATTGTTTCTTTCCACTCTTGCCTTCTTTTCCACTACCACCCTCTCAACCCCAAACCCCCAATCACCAAACTCCATCTCCCTTTATCTCCCCCTTTCCCACTCCCCACTGTCTCCATGGGGCAAGCCCCCAAGCCCCCAAACCCCCAAACCCCCTTTAGCTCGCTACGCTCGATCCTCAAATATACTGTCCTTAACCCCAACCCCCATTCTTCCATTCTTTCAATCCTAGTCTGCCTCCACGGCAGTGGCCCCCGGAGGGCCAGCGGAGCGTCATTCATTCACTTCTTGACTTACCTGCATACACTCATACATGAGCTCTACGGAATATAGGTATCTATAGGTACTCAAGAGATCCTCACAATTCCATACATGGGAATGTTGGTGCGCATTTGAACTGACAGAAGCAACGCCAATGTAGATTCATCTATAGTGATCTAAAAGAATTCCCTTTCTTCCATCTTCCATCTTCCATCATCCATCATAATAACAAAAGAGCTCATTTCAGTATTCATCTAGGTATTCATTTGCTTTCATTCGTTCGTTCATTCGCTCGCCCGCTCGCTTGCCTTCCATCAACTATTCATCCCTCCATATAGATGCCCCCTATTCATTCACCACCTCGCTTCCCCATTATAACCATCATTCCATCTACAAAATTGTGCCGAAGCTATATAATTCACAAGATTAGTATGCGTCGCAGTATAAAACTCTCGAAGAAAATCCAACAAAACTTACCCAAAAGTCTGTTTAATGCTTCTAACATAGTATTCACTCCAGTTTCTCTTTGTAACCTCTTCTTGACCAACTGGAACACCAGACCAAGAAACTCTCATAACCGTAACATTATCAACATCATTTTGATCGAAGTTAATTTCCAATCTTGAGAAATGTCCTTGTGGCCATTGATCAAGTCTCCAACTTTGTACGATCTTTGTTGGTTCAACCAGTTCAAGGTATTCACCAGAAACATTTCCTCCGAAAAGTTCGAATTTTCCTCCCTTCTTTGCACCTTCAAATAATTTTGGTGCGGCGCGTGTGAATGCGGCAATTCGAGAAGGATCGGTAAATGTTTGATAAAGTTCTGAAGCTGGAGCTCTGAATTCTTCATTATCGGTAACAGTAGTTGTGTTGACTAAAGAAGAACCTTTGTTGGTAGATGTGCTTGTAGATTGACCTGGAGCATTGTGAGGGTATGTCTTTGCGGCTGTGATTTTGGCAGCTGGATTTGCATCTGGTGCATGTTGAATATCCTTTCCATGTTCTGTGATAAGAGCAGGACCTAATTGAGCGAATTGTTTTCGAAGTTGTGGAATAACCTTTGCACGAATAAGGTCCTTGACTGGGGCTTTGGAATTGGCATCGGAATAAATATCTATGTCAAACTAAAGAATCACAATTAGACATATCATCCGAGTGTACATTCAGGAGACGATTCAAACATACAACATACTCGTTTTCTTCTGTATCATGAGCAACTTCAGGAACTGTGATGGTACCACTAACGGATTCATCATCTTTGGTTTTGCCTAGTCCAATTAGACAGAAATTCATAATATTGACTATAACTACAGGGCATACCTGAATACTCAATAACGAGCTTGACATCAAATATGGTAATGACCTTTCCCTTTCGTTGATTGACATCAACATCTCCATCCATACTAATCAATTTATCCAATTGAGCAGTAACACCATCCTCCTCTGCTTTCACCTCCTTTATACTATCCTCCAACCATTGTTTTGCCCATGTTGAAGCATCTTTATTTACCCAGTGCCAGTTGTTTGGGTTGTGGAGAACCATCTTGATTGAAGTTTGATTGAAAGTTTTGTTGTTTAAAGAATCTGCCAAGTTTGAAAGTCAGCAACATGCATTTCGAATGAATGTGAAGATTTTTCAAAATGTAAATGAAAGGTTTTTTGTTCAGAAGGAGGCCCGAAGGCCATAGCATTGTCTTCAAAGATATGAGTACAAATCGACTCTGACTGGTGCCAGCTTGTGTCTCATCATTAAAAAAATAAGGAAGGGGTTTTGGGAAGAGATCTCTGTAGTGAGAACTTTTGCAACGTACCTTTAGATGTAGAAGAAAGGAATTAAATGTAGGTAATTATTAAGAAAAGCAACACAATCAAACTTGCAAAGTTGATGTGTTTATTGATTGAAGAAAGAAGGGAGTATTTAAGTAGAGGTAGAAGAGTTGATGAGATGGTGGGAAATAAGACAGAAGTAAGAAATTATCTTGAGGAAGAAATCCAAAGAATGAATTGGAAGTTTTGAGGACAAGAAGAGGTTCAAAGACAGTGGGGCTGTATTCTAATCTGGTGTAGTGTGAAAATTGCAATGCCTTAGAATGGATGAGGATTGTAAGGCATCAACCTAGGTATTGTTACAACGTACAGCTTGATGTACTCATATGGGAATCAAATTTGATATTGAATCCATAAACGTCTGCAACTACCTACCTACCTAGTATGCACGGCGGGAATACTTGAAGAACTTGCGACGACAAGTATTGAATAGTCACTAGCAGTACCAAGTGTCCTTCTAAGGAAGACAGGGGGGTATCTTCAAACCAGTAAGACTTTTTCGAAACCATTCCATCCACTCGGCGATCAACTCAACGATTACTTAGTATTCCGAATTTCATCTCTTGGATTTGGATTTATAGCGTCATGTGAGTCTCCCATCATCTGATCAGCTAATCAAGCCAGCCTTAACATGACATTGGCGACCGGAACGGATCTTGTTGGTGTAAGTTTTCTTCCCATCGAATGGATAGCGGCTTCTACCAAAGCCGGCGCTTACAATTTAGTTTCCGTCCGGGAGTTGGTGAAGTTGTGTAGGTGGTTTCGTATTGAGATGAACTGTATGTATGAATTGTATGAATTGTAAGAAATCTGATTATTGCGTTGTTTAAGAGCCAGACGGATGAACCTTTGTCGAAGGAGAATAAAAATTCGATTCCAGGTTTGTTGAATTCGTCACGATGTGAAAAAAGGACGATCACGGCTTCTATATATATAGTATCTGATATCTTCGTCAAATGTCTCACCTCATACCTCCCCACCACCAGAGATACGTAATAATCTCGTAGATCAAGAGAATTTCATAGACACAGAGTACCTAACCGTACTAACCCCAGTCCCCCTTTCCGCAAGCGATGAAGATTTTCTCCTCCAAAGTCGAGTCAAGTATCACATCTTCACAAATACCGGGAATGTTTCCGTATCCAAGGGTCGACATTTGTGGCTGCGAACGTCATATTCCATTTTACCCTTGTCAAATTCAGCTACTCATTCTTCAAGAATGGACATCGGACCAACCAACACAAGTGCATGGAAGAAGCGGAACGGAAGGGATGCACAAGCGTGATCATTTGAACTTTTAGAGATCTCCGAGTCCAGTAGCTGAGATAGATGAAGCATTCCGGTCATCGATGGATGTGCAGAGTCAGGTAGAAGGGGGGTTTTTTTAACAGAGATTTTGATGATGCTAGGTATGTATTGATAAGATCATAGATAAATAGGTAGTAGGTAGATAACACAACCTTACTTGCCTTGATTTCCTTCTCGAGATCATTCCCGTTCTCTCACCATATGAATGATGTATCATGAAAGATGAAGCTAACATTCAACCCAACGCCTCAATGATTAATCGAGCCTTTAAACATCAAAAAGCTTAATAATTATACTTTTACCCATCCGATTTACCGGACGCTCTCCCTTCACTCATACTCACACGTTCGGGAACACCGATCCTAAATCCTCACCAACGAAGACTCATGATTCCGCCGGAATGAAAATATCAAACAGTGAAACCCGGACCAAAGTAAACGGAGGTACCTACGACCTATGTAGCTCAATAGCCAACAGCAACTCCGTCTAACCTCCCATCAATCCGTTTTCATATCTTGGCGTCTATCTGAAGTGATACATTAATCCCCATTCGGTCTTAGACATAGACATATCTTCTCCCCATCTCTCTCTGTACTTACTTGCAACCCTTCAACTCCTGCCACCGATACGGACACGCCAAACCGCAGCCATGACGTAGTTCGTGAACCCTCGAATCCACCCCCTCAAACCACAAAATTAAAAAAAAGGGATTGTCATCATGCTTCCCTACCAAGAAAGAAACAAACCCCAAGCGTATCTTTAGTAGTTAGTAGTTTAGTTGCTTCATAATACATCAAGTTTTGGTTTTACATTTCTACCCGATTTTTCTTTCTTTCTTCTCTTCTCTTTCCCTCTTCTCTTTATCAATTCAGATCTCTTCTTATCTCTTCATCTCAAGTTTGGCCTTCACTTGCTTTAAGATTCAATTGTTATTCAATAACTAATCACATTGAAATCACTTAATCCTTTGTTGCTTTAAGAAAGCTTCATTGATAATCTTCACTATCATCATTATCATCATTATCGTCACTATCTTTTATACGATATAGGTACCTGTACCTCTTCATAGCAAAGAAAAGAAGGACCCATTTCTCGGCATACAAACTACTGCATTACTACACCACACTACTACCCCATTCCTCAATTCCAGAAAAACACCCGCAAGAAGTTCAAATTCCCATCCGTCAAAATGGCAATTATCTGGGGTCTAGATCTCCGGGATATGCAATGGGGAAAGTTCAAGGGAGCGTATATGTTCAACCACGTCTATCATCTTCGCAAAACCAAGATGATCGTATACCAAATCGCCATGATTCTATGTGTGTGTTCGGAATCCGTTGGAACGGCGGCTCTAAGTGGTAAGTAGAATTCTCTGTTTTCTTTCTCTATCAATATCTCATCCTATCCTCATCCACATTCAAACAAAAAGTATTAGCACTAATATTCGTGTCCGATTTTCAGATTACGTCGATCAACGAGACGGCATTAAGTCGCGTTACGGATATCATACATCAGTCCGAGATATTATTGGAATTTTCTCCTTCAACATCTTTGTCGGTATAGCCGTCGCAACCATTTTTGGTTCCGGCTTCTTCTTCGATCTCTTCTGGCCCCAACGTCATGAATCCATTGCAGTCAAGAAGGCATGGAAGATTTGTTCGGTCTTGATGTGCTTCCTTACTTTTGCAGATGCTATTGCCCTTACCGTATGTTTATATCTTGAAACCATCTTATCTCTTTTACCCCCTCACTAACCATTTCCGTACAGGTCATTGTAGCTACCCAACGAGCAACGATCGATGGTTTAACAAACTCGGAAGCACAACAATATTTCGACTTGAACGGCCCCCCAAATCCTATTTACCGAAAAAACGCATATTGTGTTGCTTCCGTCGTCCTTCTATGGCTTGGTATGCTAGGCACGATTGCTAGGTTAGTGATCCCCTCTCTATATATCATTGAACCCACCCAATTAATGCATTTCTCAGTACATATATCATGTGGAAATCACTTGCGCACGACAAGGTTCATGGACCATTTGCCAGCAACTTCGGACCCAAAGATGAACCATGGCAAATCCACACCAAATCCGCCGCCATTGATACCACCAGTCCATCAATGGCCGAATCGGGTATTGGTGAGCAACCCATCGCTACCACCAATGGTCCAGCAATGGCTCAACCAACGAATGGTCATCAAACCGTTCATCACACAACTTAAAATCCATTTATCTACATCATCCAACAACACTAAATATACGAAACAAAACCCCCAAAAGCAAAACAAGAGAAACAGAAGCAGAGAAACATTAGAAAAATTTATACCCCACAGCACGATATTGAATGAGTTCAATATTATTTTTGGAAAGGAAAGGAAATGAAATGAAATGACAGGAAAGGAAAGAACAGTTATGTTTTATTACGTCACGCATGCAGAAGGAAATAAATGATACCAGGCATGGAATTGGAGTTGGGGGATTTCCTTTGATATTAATCACTTTGATTTATGAACTAGCTTACCGACTTACTAAGGTTGAGGGAGGATAATTCATGGTAATGAAAAGCGTGCATAATTACTTTCATTTTTTATTCTTTTTCGAGAAGGATGCTTTTAATCTTGGAGTGACCCAATTTGATGGATGGTGCATTTGATTAATTCTGTATTTGTTCGTCATGGCACTCGCCATGCGCCTGACTGAGCATACATATATAGGTATAATTTTGGAACAGCCACCACATACACACAACACACACAACACCTCATCGAGAACCCAACGGACCATAACCATTAACCCAACGTATAACTTGATCATCTTATTCATTAACCGTTTGACTGATTGGACTGTATGTAATTACTTTTTCCCTCGCCTAGCAGCCCCCTTCCACCTCCACCCACCCCTGAGCAGTGCATTGCCGAATCGAATCAAATATCATAAAATAGCCCATACAACTTGCACTAGCTCAAACTCAAGCTCAAGCTCAAGCTCGAGTCATGCGCTTGAAATTAAGTAGTAAGCATTTCCACACTCAACTCCCTAATCTGTCGGCTTTGTTCCATCCATCCACGTAGCCATGAAATTTATATGATCGCATCATTACTTGCCACTGTTTCCCTTCTCGCCTCCTCAAACTTCGGGGAAGAAACATCTAGCCAGACAACAAAGAGTCCAGCTTAGCTTATACTACTATGTGTATAGAGATAGCCTACACCATAAATTGAATTCGCTTGTACCTCACAACCGCCGCCGAGGAAAAAAGAAAAGAGCACAGCGGAAAGACGAGACGAGACGAGACGAAAAAATGAACTTAATTTAAAATCAAGGGAATTCGTGAAAAGGAAAATGAAGACCGAATTCCTCGCTATGCATAGAATGAAATTATATGCACCAATTTGAGTACCCTCCTTACAACCTAAAACGCCCCGATTGAGGAATTGAACCCCAAAACGTATACTGTGAAGAAATATAAAGAGAAGATAACAGCTGAATAAACTAGGGTATACTTCCCATCCATTTCCCCCTTCCCATTTCCCAATGCGAATGATGATTATTTTCATGAATATGAGTAATTCTGTTTCATACATTCTCGGGTTTAAGTTTCATTAGACGTCATTTAAATTTCATACATTCGTTTATGCGTTTGCATTATCAGTAACTTCGACAATTCTTTCGGTTTCGTCGATGCTGGGTAATAGGATACGATGACCACGTTGTGATTTTGGAACACCGTCTCGTGATGCACCAAAGTCGAGGACCTTTTAGAATTATCAGTAAAGAGACGAATAGAGATTTGAAAGTGAATAAATTACTAACCTCGACAAATGTGAAATTATCACGTTGTACGGCTGCAACACATCTTCTTTCATCAAATTTGACTTGCCACACACCACTCAAGTCACCCAACAGGTCCTTGATGCATTCGCCAGTTTTGACATCCCACATTTTTAAAGTACGATCTGATCCAGATATAACCTTTTGTCCATCATGTTGGAAACATGTAATGGCACCTGTATGTGCACTTAAAGTACTCTTGCACACACCACTTTCTGGATCCCAAATTCGTAATGTTGAATCTGCAGCAGCCGAAACAAGACGTTCATCACGTAAATCCAAGAGGCCAACAAGGGAGGTATGACCTTCAAGTGTGAATAAACAAGCACCAGTCTCAAGACACCAAACCTTGACATATGTATCCATAGAACCACTGATACATCTATTGCGTTTATGATCTAAAACAACACTATAGACTTTTGCAGTATGTCCTGTGAAACGAAACATAACTTCGCCTGTTGAGATTTTCCATACTCTCACCGAACAGTCGTAACTACCGCTTACTAAAGTATCCTGATGAGCAGCGATAGCACGAACTGAATGAGTATGTCCAGCTAATACGCGAACAAAGTAAGGGCAATCAGCATCATTAGTTGGTGGTCCAGTTTGAATATATCGCTTATCTCCTTGGGCTGGTAATTTCCATACGCGTAATTGAGAATCACGAGAACCAGTAATAATAAGAGGTTGCTCAGGAACCATAATAGATTGACCACTTGCGGTCTTTCCTGCTTCTGATGGCATGAGGATTTGTAAACATCGTACAGTTGAAGTATGACCATGAAAGACCTGAGTGCAGAGACCTTTTTCGATATCCCAAACCCGTACTGAACGATCAGTGGATCCAGAAACAAGAACATTTCCTTCATATTGTAAAGCCCAAACGCCTCCATCATGTCCTTCAAGCTTTTTGCGTAAAGCTCCGGTTTTCGTATCGTAGACGTGAATACATGTATCATCACTACCTGTCAAGATCTTTTCATCATCAAATTGAAGACATGTGATTACATGAGATGGATGAGCTTTGAAAGCCATGTGATGAGGTTCAACAGTACGATTTGTCCAGCTATGTCGAAGAAGAAAGTGCCGGCGATATAGAGATTTAAAGAGGTGAAGTTTTCGTAATCCTGGCAGGCCTAATTCGGGATTTGGTATTGCTAATGCAGCAGCGGAAGCAGCGCTTAGTGGGCCTTCAGATTTATGAAATCTGGATGCCGGTTCTAAGATTTTGGTTGAAACATCATTACCTGTCGCTCTCCTCTTCGCGCGTTCCGATCCCGAATTTCCAGTAGTTCGCTTTCTTTTAATGGTAGCCCGAGGTCTTCTGAGTGTATCAATCTTGCTGCTGCTACCAGGCGTGTTTACTTCCACATTAAGTGATTTGTCTTTACTACTCAAATCCATTTCGTAACCATCCGGTCCATAAGGATCTTGCCATGCCCAACCTTGACGTATAGCTCGCTCGAGTTCTTCAGGTTGAAGTGTAAAACCATCACGATCAAAGAGTTCCTTCCATCCAGTTTCGTTCGAGTCAATAACATTTCTCCAACGCTTCGAAACTTGTGCGGCACGACAAAGGTCTTTATGGTCCAGGTAACTTAAGATATGTAGGCTTAATTCAGTAGGAAGTTCATCAAGGAAATCGCACATCAAAGCAGGATTTACAAAACCTGCAACAGCCCGTAAGGTTTTCCTGGAGCACCTCCTGCTAAGCTGATACATCACCAGGGCCTTCAATTCGCTTGGCATCGCATCGAAAGTATCCAGCATAGAACCAATCTCCATGACGGTAGAAATTTGTGAATGTAATCCTGTAGGTTTGATATGCCGATCTTGAGTCGTACTTGACTGAGCTACCTGCATCGCGTACTCATCTAATGTCTCCTGACTGTCGCCTGTATCATCATTGTCAAATTCTGGAGAGGTTGGAGTGGGCGAAAGACCAGGACTAGGTAGGCTTGCGTTTTGAGCAATTGCAGTATTCAAATGTGGGCGCTGGCCTTGTACAAAGTTTGTATCATGACCGGACGACTCAAGATCAGAGTCTGCAATTGGGGGCGTAGCAACTGCGCTATTAAACGCTTCTTCACCAATAATTTCCGAATGACTTTCTGAATTCTCGAACGAATCGTTTTGGCTTAGACCGGACTGAGGGGTGTATGCATTGGTTGGAAATCGAGAGGTTGATGAAGAAACAACTCTTGAGGATAACTCTACTTCGGACAGATCGGGAGTTACTGGCAATTCGGGTAAGTGCATACCAAGACCAAAGTTTCGACGTCGATTTTCAGGTTGAGCAGTCGAGCCTCCTTTTTTAACTTCAATATTGGGAACTTCTGGTGCTTGTGAACTGCTAGGTCTGCTGGCGGGTCGATAATCGGATGTTCCTTTCGATTTCGAACACCTTCTTCTCATGTTGCTACTTTCTGCATCCAGCTTAATCGTTCTGTCTGTTCTAGCTAATCCATCTTTGAAATGTTCACGATTCTCTTTCGATCGACAGCGCGAAAGAGAGTTATGAAGAGATTCGATTTGTGAATTCTGGAGATTTTCGAAGATTAGTAATGTAGATCTCAAAAAAGCGTACAAGAAAATGAAAATGTTCGAACCTCGTGCATAATACTTCGTAAATTATCTTCCTCATACTCCATCTGTCTTCCATCAATTTCGTATGAAAACCTGGTAAGCTCAGCAGGAGTCGGTTTGAATGCTAAAGGATATTCCTTTGCGTCAAGGCTATCGAGTGGTCGAGGATTTTGGAAGAGTAGTGGAGGATATGAACGCTTGGTTGTAGTGGTTGTGGTAACGGTTTTCGTTTCTATAATATCTTCCAACTCAACTTGCAATCTCGATGCGTGTCCAACTGTATCGTCTCCATCTTGCCATCCTAAGGAAACAGTCTGACTTGGATGTCGAGTCTCGACACTATGCTGCAACAACTTCGAATTCGAAATGAACGGACTCGGGGCGGCGTCTGTTTTGAATTTTGGTGTTCCAGACATTTGAGTGCTTTGGGAAAGGGTTCGATGTTTACTTTGAGGTCTATGAGGGGGATCCATTTCGTTGAAATTCGAGTGCTCAGATGAGTTCGAGACTTTAAGCAAAAGTTCTAGCCTGCCCCTCTCCAATAAGCCGTACGCGTTCCTAATATGAGGCTGGCCACACGCGAGTATATCGCAACTTTAAAACAACCCCTAGTATCCTATGATTCCAATGATAACATAGCCAAATTAATCGACGTTGAAAAGTATTATCGTGGTCGTGGTGGGGGTATTTGAGATATGGAATCGACACGGATGACAGACAATCTGCAGAGAATGAAATCGGGGGCAACGTGTAAGAAGAACCGTGGTGAGACAATATGAAGTTGGTGAGTGGAGACTATTATATTACTGCAAATACAGAGAAAGAGAGAGAATGTACAAGAGAAGAGGAGAAACAAGTGCTTTTCTGCGTGAGAGAAATGGCGTACTGCGAAGATTTATCTCAGCGCGTGTAATGGTGGTAGTGAATGGAAAGTGGAAGGTGGAGATGGATCGGTTCGTGTGTGGTTTGTTCGCCGGGTTAAACTTTTTTATTAAGCGGTTCTGGACAGAAATGCTCATCCATTCATTGCCTTCACCGTGCAATGGCGCGAATAGGACAGTACCTAGGTTCTCCTCAGCTACGTACTGACTGTATGTAATATTTTACAATGGCAGGACAGGAAGGCGGAGTCAGCGAAATGGAACGCCAGCATCACATTCTCATTCATTTCATTATATTTAAGATTGCATACTTATACGGAGTACATGCTACCAGGATATTTATATCTATAAAAAATGGGGTCCTCACGAGTCTTATCATTTTCATGAAATATTACTTACGGTACAGTATCGTCGCCACAATACCTCACGATCGACCTCTTTTCATACTCGGGTTTCCGTGCCCCATGTTGTGACGAGAAAGAGGTAAGATTTTCTGTCTGATGTCTTCCATATGTTACATATTAATGAATGGGCAACGAAATAGCGACATCTTCTTTCCTTCTTTCCTTCTCTGCTCAGTACAATCGAAAAAAGGAGATCTTCTAGTTGCAGAACTTCTGTGTATTTACCTGACGCGAGCCCAACTTACTTTGAAAATGCCTATGATGATTTTCATGGTAAATCATCATGTTCTGAATCTTCCATCTCAAATGACTCGATTTTTGAGCAACTGAGTAGAACTCCGCACGATAAAACCTTACAATATGTGCCGAGCCCGCCACAAGAGGGATTATACGACACTGAGCATTCCGTACCTAGGTATGTAAGCTTACCAGCACACAATAACGCATTCCCTTCGCCTCAGGTCATGAGATCTGTCTCTACGTGCTTCATATATTTACCAAATGGATAATATGGTCACTATAAAGGTAGACGGACATTAAATGGTTGATATTGATGTGGCTCTCAGCCAGAAATTGTTTCATTACAAGAGTTCGGCCTACACAGAAGGAGCGTCAGAGAGCCAGGGGAGCGTCAATTCAGCTGATATATCAATCAGTCTAATGATGCCTTGAGCGTCGAGCCGTCAATGCTTCATATATTGAAGTAAAGGCTGGCATGGGATATTGTAAACTCTGCCGAGAGTCGTTCAAAGAGATTAGAGTAGATTAGGGGAACTCACTGGATTCCGCAAGTGCTAGAATGAGAGTTTCCCAAAGGAACGTCGAATGACGGTGTATTTTACGAACTGAACTATATATCATATTGGAGAAAAGCCGTAGGCTATCTGGATGATCCTCATGTTCTTCAGAGACCAAGTATTGTATGGTGTCTCTTGGAGAATGAACTTCTGGTATGAATTATATGGGAATGCGATGTATCATTTAGACCTTTAAGAATCCATGGTCCTCCAGAAATGAAATGCAGATACATATCTATCTAGCGAGTAGGTGAGAGGTATGAAATGTTGAACAGCAAAGTTGATTTGGTAGCAGCAATGGATTGAGTATACTAAGATTTATCTACTGACTGATTCTTGGGTATGGTTACCCATTGAACCTGTCGCCGTCGACCATGGATATCAAGGACAGAGGTTGAGAACGTGTAACAGTACACAGTTCACTAATATCTGATATGTGTACTAGGTGGATAGTAGGTACTTGTAAGATTTCGAAGCACCTTGCCCAGTAAATTGATGAGATATGACGGTCCATTTCTTGTCTGTCCAAATTCTCAACTGTCTACTAGGTACGAGCCGACTAGACTGAGTGACACTCAGTTTATCTTGGGTTTTGGCTATCATTTGGGGTGAGGGGTGAGGGGTGAGGGGAAGGCTGAGAAGAGTAAGGGCGCGCGCCTTCCTTCTCTGTCTACATGTGACTTTCTGCCATCGTACTGTCTGCCTACCTGCTTCTATTATCCTCATTTCCTTAGTCATTCTCTTCTCCGTCAATTTCACACAAGCCCTTTTACTCTCACTTTCACTTTCAATCATTTATTTTCATCTTGATTCATCAAAACGTGGAATCGAATATCATCTCTGATTGAATCCCCTATCATCTTATATTGTCTTTTCTGTACACACTTACCTAGTATTCACTCATTTACTAGTCACCATCCTCTTCCTACTCATCGTCTTGAATTGGATTCTCCCAGGGTTTCGCAAGGGGATTCCAGGCTCCAGTAAGCCCCAGAGCTTCAATGAACGGCTGAATTGCGAGTGATGAAATCTGAAATTACAACTTCAACTGGTCTTTCGTATAACTCTCTCCATCCGTAATTATCAAGCAATAGTTTATATCAGCGCGCTTCACTATGCCACCAAAGCTACTCCCACATCCTGATCGTCCTGTCCGTGTCAAACCACAGGTAAAACCACAAACTAAGACGAAGCAGAAGGGTAAGGGCAAGGCGAAGACTCCTGCGGAAGCTCCCAAAACAGTACAAGAACTTGTACTCAACCAACAACAAAGTTTCGAGTTGGTTAAGATTGGTGTCAATGCTGCTGTGTGTATCTTGGGCTCCTTTTACTTCCGTGTCTGCTAACAAATGCTTCTCAGGTCAGCCAGTTCGTCTTTGGCAGGAAATTCTTCCCGAGTAACTGCTACAAGACCCGAATCTACAATGCATTCGATCCAAACCTTACCTACGAAACCTTTATCAACGGAACAAACATCCCTAGGAACTTCAACCTGAATGAAGCTGGTGATGAAATTGTTTCCTTCAATTCCGTTGTGCGAGGAACGGGTCACCCTGGAGCAGAAAAACTTCTCGATTGGCTGGTATATCACCATGTTCTAGTCTCTAATATAGTGGTTAACTAATCAATTTCAGGAGTTCGGAGTCGGGGATGCTGTAAGCGATAAGTGTTTGGCAAAATTCCAACTTTCTGTGTATCGAAAAGAAGTTGTCCCTGAACAGCTCGTTGAAGCATTCACAATAAATTTCACTTACAAAAATGAAGAGAACCCCCACGTCCAAATTTCTGCTTCTTTGTCGAACAAGAATGGAAACACCGTCAATTTAGGATTGGCACAGGAGGGACTCAGGGACTTGATTCGACAAGTTATGAATAGTTCACGAAATCTTCAAGGCCAATCGGGTGAGTTCATACCATCAAACATCAATTTAAATCCGCTGAATATGAATATAGTTGGACGCAAAGTGAGCATGCAATTGCTGTACAATGAGAATACGCGCCCTAAGCATGAATATCGAGGATTTCGTGCTGCGTCGACATCTCAGATACTTCCCGATGATTGTGGAATTCTCATGGGCCAAACAAGCAACGGTATTCATGGGTATAACATTGCGATATCCAAGACTCTATGGCAGTTCTAACCTTTATAGACTTGAGATAAAGTATTATGATGCCCCAGTCATCGACACCCACTTTCCAAATATAACAGCATTAAATGGTGCGAGGGTCTCCTCTAATCAAAAACTCTTCGCATCGATCAGAGGTCTCAAATCCACAGCACCACTGGCAAATGTGATTGTCGATGACAATAGTCAGTCTTCCTTGCGACATAGTCAATTATCACAGAGCGTTGATACACAACAGAGCACAATGCAATGGATCAATCAGATTGTAGGTTATCATCGGCACATAAGATATTCTATTGATTTGAGATACTAATTCGACTCCGGATTGAAGGGACATGCAAAAGGATCTGACGATACGGACACACAACCGATACCCGCCTGCCAGCCAACCACCTTTGGAAAGCGTACGACCTTTGTTGAATCAGCAGAGATCAATGGTAACGGGGTTGAGGAAATTTCGGAGGAAGAAGAAGAAGAGGAGGAGGAGGAGGAGGAGGAGGAGGAGGTACGGTGCGAGTGTCTTAATTATGATGACCGTGAAAATCTGGTATGACAGCCTTTATCTTCGTTTGCCTACTCTAATTTGTAGAAAGATTCAATGTGAAAAGTGTAAGAACTTTTGTCACAGTCAGTGCTATGGCTATAGCAAGGGAAGTGTCAGCGCGAATTTCGAGTGCTATGAGTGCCTTTTGGAAGAGTCGGAACCAGAAATTCTTTTTCAAAAGATGTACCCCCTCTGTGGCCGCAGACGCATGGTATATTATCTTGAACATAATGGTTTCAATGATATAGAAGGTCTTTGCCAGTACATGAGTAGGTTTACTTCAACGAGCATTCGTGCAACACTAATCACGACTATAGACTGGAACTTGAAAAAGACGCAGGAAGAATTTGAGTCTTTGAGAACCGAAGGTATCATTAAAAAATGTCCAAAGTCCTCTATGGAGCCATTTCGATTCTCCGACCTCAAGAAGCTTCGAATCGAATTGTTTGATCCATCTAAACATATTTCTCATACTAAGCCTGTGAGTACTCCTTCGTCCTAGTGAAAGAAAAGTTCTAATGCATTACAGTTTGCTACAGCAGTTCCGAAACCCGATTTGACCCATAAACTCCTAGACCAGACCCAACTTACACCAGTCGGTCGTCGTCTTCGTCAAGCTGATGGTTCAATCAGAGGTGGCTTGCGAAGTGAAGGAAGCAGTGCTCAGACCCCTAGTTCATGGAGAAGCTTGCATAACGAGACGTTGCGAAGATCACCAAGAGGACTTGCTCAAACGACCCCCCAACAAACCAACAAACGTACTGGTGATGAAGGGTTGGACAGTGCTCGCAAGAGAATGCGATCTGCTCTAGTAGCGACTAGTCCCTTCAGCCTCAGATCAAATAGTTCGCATTAGTCTGCAACCGAGAAGTCGGGCAGAGAGATAGGCACAATATTCATATTGGCTGATGCTCGTGATGATGTTTCGGGAGAGTATGAAACGTTTTATTATTGATTGATAGTTCTTTGCTAGCTTGAGCACTATTTCATGTAGATTAGCTTTGCATTTGGTCGTCACAACATAAATCAGTCTCCTATGTATAATTCTATATACAATAAAATCATTTCTGTACATTTTAATTCACCCGACTTCCTGAAGGTTTCATACATCATGAGATGTTTATGTAGTACTTGTGACTCCAATCCAATTTTATCAAACATTTTTAACTAAGCTAAGTGTAGTGATTTGTGTGGAGGCGATGGAGATTGGGATATATTTGCAACGCGTGGTTGCTGGTTGTAGTGAAACGATTGAGGTTTCAAGTGGCGGTTCAGAAAGGGCAGGCAGGTCGATCACGAAATATGGATTGGATGAAGAGTACAGGATGAATAGGAAGTTATGGAGATCCTATACTAATGATGAGATTTGGTGATATAGGGTGATATAGGATGAGATGGAGAGAAATTTTTAGGATTATGTTATGATTCATGGAAGATATGATGCTATGATATTATGATGTTATTAGTTGATCAGGATCTAGGTAGTTTCTGGTACCTGAATTAGTGTTGGGTGCAAGTGGAATGAAGCGTGGGAAAACATGTGGGAATTAGTTTTAGTGTTAGTGCTGGTGTTCGGTGTCGGTGTCGCCGTTTAGAGTTTAGGGTCTAGATGGCCTTGGAAAAAGAAGGAAGAACGGAAACATGGAAAATGGAAGGTTACGATAGGAAAAAGAAAAGATGTACGGAGCAGAGATTTTCAGGGTACTGTTTTTAGAAATTGGAAAAGAATAAAAAAGGAATTATAGACTGGGTAGCTGCGTGATCGGGTGGTTTGTGATGGGGAAAAAAGCAATATTGATCTCCTGTGACAGAAGATCAAAATGACGGGCAGGAGTTCTGCTTGTCATCCGCTTTCTTGCTTGCCTTTGAACCGTCAGGTTGTAAAACGCTAACTGGCCCCACATATAGCTGAGATATCAGAATACATAGATTCAATTGGTTGATTCAGTCTGTTTTGATGCTGCTTTAAAAAACCTATTTTGAATCAATTCTAGAAAATACTTTCAAGAAAAAATTTGAGAAATATTGTTTTTATTATTTTCTATCATTGAATATATTAAAAAATTGAATGTTCGAATTAATTAAAATAAAAGAAGTCAATCTATTATTATCTATTTCGTTATTGATCTCCTTAAATGTTAAATCTATATTATTATTTTCTACATTGTTATTATCTCAAACACTTTATTATTAAAAAATGACTCAAGATTAATAAATTGAAGTATACGTTTTATATTGTATTAATATAAAATATTTAGAGATTAGATCTTTCTATTTCAAATAAGGAGTGAATTTGATATATAAACAAATCAATTATATAATTAAAATACAAGCAACTCCTTAAAAACGCTTTGGTCGATCTTTTATTTTGATTATTAATCAAATCGATTATATTATTTAATTTATAAGCGAATCAAAGACAAATAGATGTATATTATATTAAAGGATTGCTGCTATATTAGTTTGGGAAGGTGTAGAAGAATAGGCTATTCAATTTGCTTTATGTAAAGTAGGTTATAAATGTTATATTGTATTTCGAAAGCTTTTTATTTCAGAAAAGAATTGATAAATTTGGCTTCAATTTGTATTAGATTATATCAATTGAAGTAATAAACAATGGAATACTATTCTATGGTTAGATGAAATATGAGTGATTATAGGGTTATACAGAAAGATGTATATTATATGTTGAAAGAATGAAGCTTTTAATTTTATATATATATTAAAAAGAGAACATAGAAAAGCTGGATAAATGTTTTGGGATTGTTTTTTAAACAAATTATATAAAGGATTAACTATATTTTGGGAAAAGGATTAAGATACTATTAATGCTGAATTTTATCAAATATATATAGTACCTATTATTTATAGTTGAATAAGGTTGAACCCAGGTTATATATTTATATAAAATAATATACCAAAGCATTCTATAGAAACTATTATTCAAAATCTTTTTGAAAAAAAAATTCAAAAAATGAATTGGCCTCCTTTTTCTTTTGATTTTAATTCTATTGAGAATATATAGAATTGAATAAAAGAATGGATATGAAATTATTATTCTATTAATAAAATGAGTTATGATACACTCAAAAAGACTATAAAGGAGGTTTGGAAAATAGTATTAAAAAACTATTTGATAAAATTACTTAGATTTATAAGAGAGCGTTGCAAAACAGTAATTATAGTAAATGAAATATATACAAAATTTTAATATAACTTAATATACTCAAATATTTCTTTACAATACTTTCTCTAGCTTTAGTTCACTATAATAATTTTCAAAGAGCATAATGTTTTAATTGGCTAAAGCCCCTGTATATAGGGAAGAGCTCGGCCGCTTTTTGCTGTGTTTTACAATACTTACCCTTACAACCTTCGTAGGTGCGAGCGTCACAGCGTGGAATGATTGGAAGATGTGAAATGCTTCTGGTGTGTTTTGAAGGGATGGACCTTGAATCTGTGTGGCTTTAGGCTGAGACTATTTGAATGCTATGAAACGCATTTCTCGATGGATTTCGCTTTGGGCGTTTTTCTTTTCTCTTGGGGTTTAGTCTTGAGATCACTGGTGGGTGGATGTTAAAGTTAGTTTGTTGCTGTGTTCTACTCTTAGTAGACAGGACAGGCTCGGTAGATAGGTTTTTGATAGACTGTAGATCAAGCTGGGCTTTAAGGGTTGAGAGTCCCAATTCAAGGGATTACATGTTGCCTGTAAAAGAGGCTTGTGACTTGTGATGTGATTTGATGTGATAGAAAATAGAGCCAAAGAGAGTTCGCGCTGTGATATCTAGAGGATTGGAAGGAAGGAGATCACACACGATGGGAGACGTTCTCTTTCTTGCCGTGTGAGACTTTTGGGAGTGAGTGACAGGGGTGAGAAAGGGGGTGGTTCTTGAGGTGTATTCACGTACGATTCACCTGGCTCTTGCTGGTACATCGGACCAAACGGTACGTGTAGTGAGTGTACATGTATGTTTGCGGGGAACTCTTTCATCTCGAGACCTTGAGATTGGAATTGAGGATCGGATGGAATAGGCTTGGGGGGATGTTGGGGGATGTGCACTCCCTGATTCACACACATGCCATACGTGCACACTAGGGGCTTGGGAAAAGGGAAATGGGGGATGTACCACTAATAATCTTCACAACTTTATCAGCACATTATATGAAGAATAGATTGTAGCCTGCGGTCAAATATAGTATGAGGTGGTAACTTGGTGAGGAGTTTATACTATAGGTAGATGGCAAGTGGACAGGAATTGATTTCATTTGAGTTGTTGAATTAAGACTTCTTGATGGGATGCGGTTGGTTGATTGATTGATTGACTGACTGATTGATTGATTAATAAATGAGGATGAAAAGATGAGGTTAGATAGTTCAATAGTTTTGATGGCGTGAATGGATGGTTTACTCTAGATCAGATGAATTCGTTTAATTTTAGAGTTGAGTATTACAGTTCAGGGTCGTATGTGGCGGCGACGGAAGGCGAAAACGCTGAATCGTGCCATCTGCTGTAAAAGAAAGTAGTGCGCAATAGTGAATACAGATGATAATTGCAGGATATTACTTTTGTTAAAGGAGTGATATCTTCTTTTGAAGTTTTACATGGTTTCATCTTTTTGAATGGGATGGATGGGTGAATGGGGGGATGGGATGGGATAGGATGGGATTTACCCCTTCATGAATCATGATGTTAACGAGATCTCATCAATGATAGTATCCGACGCTACACAGAGTACATCTTTCGTACAACATGAGGTGGCATGGGGAAGTAAAAGGAAGTAAAAGGTACACCAGTGGTACAATCAATCTGCTTGACGCAGTCAGTACCGAGATAGAATTCGTACCACATGTAACATAATATACGTAACTTTACAAGTCCAATGCTCTCCAATCAAATTCCCGGCCACATCTTCCTCCTACTCCGTAGATGTAGTTTTGCCTCCGGTGAGTCGTCTCGCCAGGCGGGTTTGTAAGAAAAGCTTCATGCATTCCTAGATGTCACCTATACCATTTCCGAGGTCTCAAGCGGACGGGCCGTCAAGTCCACCATCATCCAACGGATCTCAATGTATGAAGCATAATCTTTAAGAGTTTCCGGCATCCGAATTCTCTTCATTAACCTAGTCCCCGTGATCCCCCGTACATGTTCACAGGTGGATTCATACCAATCTTCACCACCTCGAGGCAGACGAGATGATTCGGCTGTTTTGAGAATTTAAACAACATATCATCAATGATCATGTACCATCCCAGCAATCCCAGTCTTTTTCAATCGTCAACTATGGAGTCCTCTCCGTACTTGGTACTTTAATACCCTAGACTTGGGAGCCACTGGGAGCTTGGTAGGTATTGATCCTGGTAAATGGTTCCTCAATTATCGCGCAGGGTCCATTCCATATTGATCAAGGATGGGCCTCTATGGAGATTACGATTTGACGCGACCAAATTCAATTTCATCCTACTAACCCGTAAGTTGTAACATCCATCTTCCTAGATACTTTTTTTTATTGTTATGAAATAATGAAATTTCCGAGAAGGACTAGGAATCTTTTCTCTTTTGTTTTGTTATCTGTTTCTTGGGATTTCTAAACTTTCGACCAGTGCTTCTCAAGCTGCTTCAAATGTCATCTCTTTCACATCTTTCTTCAACGACTTCATGATCAATATACAGCGAGCGAGTACTTGATATTGTAAGCCTTGTCAGCAATCACATCACATCACAGGCAGACAAATCGACAGACAAACACATACGTCCATATATATACACACCGGCTGTATAACGAACCCTGGTATCAAGCTTGGTTAGCGGAACTCAAAGCCCCTCCCAATTAATTCACGATTCAAAGCCACGATGCTCATTGAAAAACGGTAACGGCGGTTCAATTTGACAACAGCACAGCGCCTGCATGCGCGCTGCACACGCAGTTGTGATATTTCTAGAACATAACTACATATAGCTTAGCCGTTGGAGCTTGAAAGAGATACCGAGGTCGACCATCTCCACGAATACATAATATCTACCTACCAGCCGTTTTCCGATCCATTGAAGCTTCATCAAAATGGGACGAACTTCAAAATTCTCATTTCCCATTCCTGGGCGCAAGCGTAGTTCAAGTAAGGAACAAGCATATCAAGTACCTCCACCACCATCCAAGATAGCTTCAGGAAACCTATCAAAAGCCGAACAAATTCTGGGAACTGGTACTATCGAATCTGGGGATTGGAGGAGACCTGGATCTAGATCGAGTCGAATCAGCATTTCTATTTCAGAATCAACACATTCGACGGTTCAAGATGGTAATGATTATGATCAATGGGACGGGGAATCGGGCGTTTTTCCTAGGCAAACAAATTTGAGAGGACAGGCTTCATCTAATGCATTGGGTCAACGTTTTGGAGAAGATATGGCTACGGAAACTTCTAGTACAACACATCGATTGAGAAATGAAAATTCTACATCTACCTTAAAATCATATTATGATCGACAAAAGTTACCGGCTGCGATATCACAACAAACTTCTGCATCATCTGCGCGAGATATGGCTCTTCGAAAAGGACTTACGCCAGTTGTTAGTAGGAGTCCACTTTTACAAGTCGATGCCGTGGATCCTTGGGATCAAGCCGGCCAAAGTCTATCGAGTATGAATGATAATCATTTGGGATCACCAGAACGGAAGAAGTCAGTGAGGGCGGGCATATCTTCGTTGTTTCACAGGTCAGAAAGAAGACCTTCGGCAGCATCACAAAATTCCTATGATTCTTCCAAGCAAAGTACCTCACTTAGAAATAGGCTTGTCAAAGCAGCTTCGAAAGAATCATTACAATCACAAAGGCAAAACATTTTATCAACAAAGTCCAGGGACCAGAGGGACCAGAAACAAAATTGTGCTAACCCCGACGACTCACATGATTACTATGAACAATCAACCAGAAATGCTCATATGAAGGCGATACCAGAATCTAACGTCCCGGAAACCTTCAATCTCTTCCCTAGCACGTCAGAGAATAGTAATAGTCATCAACCAGGGTCACTAAATTCGGAAAAACGGGAGGGACATCGAAGACTGGAAGATTTACATTCTAGCTCTGGAGAAAAGGAAGCATTTTCGTGGAAAAATGTACGTTCGAATAAGAATGGGAATTTCCGCAATAGTTTGATCTCTCAAAGTACAGGTCATTCCAGTTTGGGTATATCGAGTACCGGAAGCATATCCAGTCATAATACCAAAACATCCCAAACTGGGGGAAGTGTTTTCTCAAGTGCCGATCTGCAACAAAGCAGTGTATTGTCATTATCATCTGATTCGGAGGATGATTTATCTGACACCGAACCATCGAAATCTCGTGATAATATATCCATTGGAAAAGCTCCTTCACATGCCGAGAGCGAAATAATTCCTCCTGCACTTCAGAATCGCCTGAGTACCACGAAAAATCTTTCGAGAAGACCATCAGCAATGAAGAACTCATCATCCACAAGGAAGACAAGTGAACAACCAAATGCGTTTTTGACTATTCCGGAACCGAATGGAGGATTATCCAAATGGCCAATGCCACCAAGTATCACAAGGCAAGATTCTACAAATTCACAAGATTCTCAACCAACTTCATCTCATAAGCCCAAAAAATACATCCAACAACAACAACAACAACAACAACCAACACCGCCATTATCTCCAAAAGAAATTGATGCCGAAACGGATTCTATTCATACAACGCCTAGTGGTCGCATGATGCAAGTTACTCAACAAGAAGAAGCACTTCTTGAAGCACTACGTCAGAAGAGAGCACGCATGAGAGAAAAGATTATTGAAGAACATCAAGCGGAAGGTGGAGTAAGTAAATCACCACCAAGTTCTGTGAGGAATAGAGCTTCATCAAGATTCTCAAAAGCGAGCACGGCGAGTACGATTAGACCGGGGACGGAGAAAGTGCCATTGATTCTTGACGCGCCGATTATGAAGGGGAAGGGGATGGGATTCGGAGGTAGATATGGGATAGGCATCGAATATGGACAACCGAGTCCAGATTTGAGTGATTTTTTGAGTATGGGCAGTGAGGAATTCGATGAAGATGATGAGACGCCGACGAATAGTCGAGGGGTTTCGAGAAATGAAGTTAGGGGAAATGGAATTGGAATTGGGAGTGCGATTGATGTACCACAATTCAAGAGACCGGGTACGCCACCACAACATGACCCGAGATTTGCTTCTTTGGTGGTGGAGAAAGGGAGCAGAAATGAGGATCAGATGAAGAGAAATCCTAGTATGGGGAAAGTGAGATTTGTGGGATGAGTGGATGAGATGAGATGAGATGAGGAGTGGGATTGGGGTTTGTAATTTTGAGGTGCGGGTGGAGGGGTAATTCACATTTATTGTTGTTATGAGATATCACTGGGTGCGAATTGATTTTTTGGAATTTGGAATTGGAAGTGGGATGTATGTACGTATGTATGTATGTGTATGTGTATTTTGGACAGGAAGATGTGGATGGGGTGTCTTGTCTGTCTGTCTTGTTTACTTTCATGGTTTTACATTGATTGATGGGTTTTGGTTATATTTGCTTATACCCCTCTTGATTACTTTTAAATTTATACATTCTATATGGGAGGGGAGGGGAGGGAAAAGGTTTATATAGTTAGATGATGCGGATGGAGATGGGGGGGCTTATGGAGGGGGCAATTTTTGTATCAATAGATGGATAGATGGATGGATAGATAGAGAGGGAGAAAGGTTTATATTATAGATGATTCCTGGATAGATAGATAGATGATAGGCAATGAGAGATGAAATCGAAAGGAACCGAATTTACATATTTCTGACTAATTGGATTTTTTGTAACCTTATGTGTTGGACTAAACGAATTGGCAATGTTATACCGATATTAACATGAATGGCGAATTTCAAATGTCAAATGCCAAATATGAAAAACATGGAAAAAATGTAGAATACTACCGGTACTCTATGTACCTACGGAGGTAGATACCTAGGTACTCCGTGATAAGGAGGAACTCCTCGGCTGCGGGAGAGCTCCGAGGTTGGTAGATGTAGTTAGTGGTTAGTAGTTGTTTATCTAGTGCGGATGGAGCACGGATGGAGTATGGATGGAGAAAAGTCTGGACGCACGCATGGTGGTTGGGGGTTTTCTTGGGGGGGATTAGTGGTGATGGATGGGCTTGATGGGCTAGCTAGTTGGTGGGTGGGTGAGGTGAGACTTGAGAGGCTGGATGGCTTTTGAGCAGTGAGGAGGGAGGGGCGCGGGGTGGTGAGTGAGTGGTGGGTGGTTGGGGTTGGGGTGGGTTGCGAGTCAGTGGTGAGAGGTTAGAGATGTGAGGCGGGAGGGATGTTGGGTTTGGGGTTGGATTGGAAAGCGGGGAAGGGGGGTTGGAACTTGGTTGGCTTTGGGGTGGGTGGTGGATGTGATGGATGGATGGAGGGCGAGAGAGGAAGAGAGAGAGGAAGAGAGGGTGGAAGGTGCAGGATTATTGGGATGGGAAGTGTGTGTTGTGTGTGTGTGTGTGTGTGTGTGTGTGTGCACGGGGTGGGAATCGCAGTATTCGAATATAATGTAATGTAATGTCATGTAATGCAATGTTGGTAGGCATGTGGTGTTATTTGGTTGCTATTTGGCTATTTATCCAGACTACAGCACAATACAGTCCAGGACTCACCCGCACCTACTTTTGAAGTTGAATATAGTGGGTTGGTGGGTTGGTAGGTTAGTAAGTGCAATGCGTTGGATTGGGTTTTAGGCATGAATACTAGCTAACTAGGTGCTGCTTGTGCGTGGTGAGGTGATTTTCTCTATGGTAAGTTTGGAACGATCTGGAGATCTGGGGATGCCCAGGTGAGTGGGTGATGGTGAGACATATGTTGTCATTGGATTTGGAGATGTGGTGTGTGATTTAGACTTTTTTTGGAAAGATTTTTTAAGCTGGCTGGAGAGTGGGTGGTTGTTTGTTGAGTGTTGAGAATGGAATAGGGAGAGATGAGATGAGATGGGATTGATTAATTGATCAATTACGATGCTTCATTAGTTTTTCAATGTAGATATCGTGAATTGTTTGATGAGAGCTGATCAGGTCTGGATCGAGAAATAAGGATTCTACTTTGGTGAATATGGATCCTAATAAAATTGGAGAGGACAAGGGCATGTAAATCTCCACATTGTACAAGTTTGATCAGCTTGTCAACTTGGTGGTGGATTTACAGGAGAGCTTGCTGCATCTTGGTGATGATTGGTTGCTTTGTACAACCAAGAATCTTGAATTTTGAACATCTGGAAAGGAAAGCAAGCACGGCAGGGCAAACCAATGAACAGGGTCGAGAAATACCTAGCTAGAACATTAGATCGTCACTTTTCAACAAGAGCAAAATTACTTCCTTTCCTTTACATCATTGACCTCACTGTTTGCCTTGCACTTAAAGGCTTTTGCTTATTCATGATCAATTTATTTTACTTTCTAACCATATTATTCATATCCTGAGAGATAAGACTAAGATTCTTGAGCATAGAGAGAGGAGATCCACCCCCGCGGTTTTGGCACAGAGAGACAGGGCAGTATCATCTTGAGCGCGATGGCGATAGAAGACGCGTCGCAGAGTTGGATGAGGGCATCGATGAAGCATGTTTCTCTTATTTCTGTGAGGATACACTTTGATGAATTTGGGGAAGGGACTGGTGCTAATACTTTCACAGCTTACTTTCCAAAATTCGGCCCTCATACTTGTACGTTGACATCATCGAAATGCCCTCTACTTTTTCTTCGACGAGATATATTGGTAGGAAAGAGAGCTAATATGGTTATAGATAATGCATTATAGTAGGATAATGCCATTAGGGGGCGGGCATAGATATTTCACATCCACTGCGGTTTTCCTTAATGAAATCATGAAGCTGGCGGTTTCCTTGACGATTGCCATGTACGATATTTCACGAACGTTACCCCCCTCTACACCAGCCACGGTTCTTTTCGAACAATTGTACATGTCTGTGTTTTCTGGAGATGGGTGGAAATTGGCTATCCCAGCTACTCTGTACACTCTGCAGAATTCCTTGCAATATATTGCTGTGAGCAATTTGGAAGCTGTGCAGTTTCAGGTTTTATATCAATTGAAGGTTGGTTATGTCTATTGTATGTGCAGGATGATTGTTTACTAATTTGGCTATGTAGATCCTTACAACGGCGGTTTTCAGTGTGGTTTTGCTGAGAAGGGCACTTTCTTCTAAACGATGGATAGCTCTGGTTTTGCTCACAATTGGTGTTACGATTGTTCAATTACCCGGCGGTACCCCATCTGCATATTCGACAATGAATGATTCACAGTCCCGGTTTTACTTTCCACGCTCTTTTCATGAGTTGGGACAAATGGGCAATGGCGCAGTGGAAGTAGCAGCCGAATTGACGAAACGTGGTATGGAGGGGGTTTCCGAAGGTCTCACAAAACGATCTGCTACATATGAGGGAATACAAGAAGATCAGGGACTTGTCAAACCAGTTATGAATTATTCAATTGGTCTCATGGCTGTGTTGGGTGCGGCGGTCATATCGGGTCTCACGGGGGTATATTTTGAAAAGGTGCTAAAGGAATCTACGACTCACGTTACGATTTGGACGAGGAATATTCAGCTTTCTTTCTATTCTCTCTTTCCAGCTTTAATCTTTGGAGTGATATTCAAAGATGGAGAGGAAATTGCGAAGAATGGGTTCTTTGATGGCTATAATGCGATAGTTTGGACAGCTATTGTTTTGCAAGCATTGGGAGGGATTCTCGTTGCTCTTTGCATAAATTATAGTGATAATATCGCGAAGAATTTTGCAACAAGTATTAGCATTGTTATTAGTTTCATTTTCAGCGTTTGGTTTTTTGACTTCAAGGTTACACTCAATGTAAGCTTTTGGAGAGAACTTCTGATCAGAATTCTTGCTCACATATTCATAGTTCCTTGTCGGTACATCGATAGTTCTTTTTGCAACATGGCTTTATAGCGGTCCGGAGAGAAAACGTAATAGACCTCCACCAATCAATATCGCAAGTTATGAGAAGACGACGATTGATAACGGATTTACGCCAAAATATGAAGAGGATAGGTCGAGTCTGACGTTGGATCCATTGATTGGGTTGAAAGGTCCAGGAGCTGGAGCATCGTTATCAACTAGTAGGCCTAGTTCACCCATGAGACATCATTCCAGGGTGGGAAGTTCGAGAGGAAAGGTTAAGAGGGATGATTAAATGTGGGGGACGGGTTGAATAGTATGGGGTTGAAGTTCATAGTGGGCGAGTTGGAGCGGGGTTCTTTATTGCATACTTCACTTTAACGAGCGATTTATCATCCCAAATTTCTTAAGCATCGACACTGGTTTCATACTATTAGAAATTCCATAGAGTTCGCTTGAAAAATGGGCGAAGAGGTAAAGAAGGGGGTGAAGCGACATGACGAAATGTAGAGACGAAGAAATGATACCTGGGCGGGGAAAACATTTTGCGTGCACACGCATAGGATACCTATGGAATGGCGAAATATTGCATATGCAATTAGGGAACTCAGCTGGGATGATTTCTCCTGCATGAAAAGGGCAATGTAAAGGAAGGGAAATGGATGCAGGACACGTGATGTTTGACCTGTGATAGATACCTACAGGAAGTAGGTCTTCTCGTTGTTAACACGATTCAAGACTTTTTGATACTACAATCCTTTTCATGCATTGTACCATATATCTGGCTCGAGTTTTTCAAGTAAAGAATATCGATGTGGTTGGTATGTGAAGAATAGAGGGAAGTGAAGTCAAATTTGGAAAGGACGCTAAACAATTGAGGGGTACCAACATCAATGGTTGCCATTAACACACACACACACACACACTTCATTTTATCATTTCTCATGTTCGCGACATTCTTTCTCAATGTAATAGATACTTATCTGATACTCCCTATTTCTTCTCAATCTCTTTTTATCTATCATCAATCCTGAAAAGGGCTACAGATTACCCACGAGCAATCAGGCAAAGTCTTGCTTCATATCGAGTGAAGTTCATTATGGATAGAAGTTGGGATCCTCATCTTCAGAAAATTATGAATAGTGCAATTGGCAATACATATGGTAGTGTGCCTCATCATGAAGATGGAAAAGACCCAGGATTTTCTACAAACTTCTTCACAGGTAAAGACGCCCAACAGTTACCCCCAGAACCAGGATTCACCTTCGGACCATCTCCAATGCAACATTCTCAACAATTGCCTGGTTCATACGGCCAGGATATGAGTGTGCGAGGCCATTATAAGAACATAGAACATAACACATCGTCTGGATATTTGATGGCACCAAGAGAAGAACCACCGTCTACGGGTTTTACTTTTGCTCCGGCCCCAAGGCAGCCTGGACAAATAATGTCCCCTCTTGGTCAAAATACAGATGTGCGAGCTTCGTATGATGTTCCGGGTCATGATCCACTTCAGGGGTACTTGAGTCGTCCTTCGTTTGAGTTATCTCAACCTGTGCAAAGACTCGCTGCATATTCTACGGCTGGTATTGGTAATGGACAAGGTCGCTTATCGCTTCCTAGATTTCCTTCTCATGTTGGCGGTCAAGCAGAATCTAAGGCTGTCATTGAGCGAAAGGATCCTAGAGTTCTGACCAGTACAGATAATCACTTCAAACAGCAGATCTTGCAGGATATTGAGTTGAAACCCAAGTCGAGAAATAGACCAGCACATCTTTCGAGTTCCGGTGTTGGTGAAGAGCAGAGTCCTCTTACTCAGCTTGCCAATAACATGATCTCGCAGACGTCAATGGTGATGCCTCGGCCTATAGGACATAGTCCTTCGAAAAAGAACATTTTTCAGACTCAATTGGAGAGACCGCAGCAGTTTCAGCAGCAGAACCAACAGGTTTTTACACCCCCGTCTTCTAGGATGGACTTGAGTATGGCATTTATCTTTCTTTTCTTGTATTCGTGTGAACTATGTCGGCTAATTATTTCAGGTGCCTTCGCCTACAAACCTCCTGAACGCAATAATATGACCATAAATTCTTCTCCTTCAGAACTTTCAGTGTCGAGTCCTAGTGCTAGAGTCAGTTCACGCCGAAATTCAAGCCGACGTTTACCTTCGCACAATGCAAAAGAAACAGGGCAGGGGCTTGAACACCAGTATACAACTCCACATACACCTCAGAATCAGGTTTCACCTAGTAACAGATACGCTCTATCTTCGAAAGTCTCTCAAGCACAGGAGATAGGTTGTAGTTTAGAGCATTCGGGTTTCTCGCCTGCTCAAACATACTCTGGTGATGCTGGACAATTACAAAATGGCCATCAGATTATTCCCTTTGGAAATGGACCACCAAGGGCACACGGAATTCAGCTCGTGTCCCCTCATGAACTTCCGGATCGATTTCGTCAAGTCTTCCCGTACGAACTCTTCAATGCTGTACAATCCAAATGTTTTGCACCAATCTATAAGACCAATAATAATATTGTTGTGTCTGCTCCTACGGGGAGTGGCAAGACGGCTCTTCTAGAACTTGCTATTTGTAAGCTAGTTGAAAGCTATGGTTCTGGACAGTTCAAGATCGTATATCAAGCACCCATTAAATCTCTCTGTTCGGAACGTATGAGGGATTGGACCAAGAAGTTTAGTCATTTAAATTTACCTGTTGCGGAACTTACTGGGGATACTAGCAATGCCGAAATGAGTCGAGTAGGGAATGCATCGATCATTATTACTACACCTGAGAAATGGGATAGCATTACACGAAAATGGACAGATTATCAAAAGCTTTTGCAATTGGTGAAACTTTTCTTAATTGATGAGGTTCATATCCTCAAGGATGCGAGAGGGGCTACTCTTGAGGCTGTAGTTTCTCGGATGCATTCTATTGGGGCGAGTGTTCGGTTTGTTGCTTTGAGTGCTACTGTTCCTAATGCGTAAGTAATGCCTGTTGCTGGAGCATTTGACGTACACTAATGTATTTATACTCCAGACACGATATTGCCACTTGGCTTGGAAGGGATTCAAGTAGTCGACAATTACCTGCTCATCGAGAAACATTCGGTGAAGAATTTCGACCTGTCAAGTTACAGAAACATGTTCATGGATATGAGAGTCGTGCAAATGATTTTGCTTTTGAGAAAATCCTTGATGGCAAGTTGCCGGCTTTGATTCAAAAGTACTCCTGCAAGAAGCCTATTATGGTTTTTTGTTTCACGAGAAAATCGTGTGAAGTTACGGCAGCTATTCTTGCAGAAAATTGGACTCGACAAAGAGTTGTCGACCGTGCTTGGCCAGCTCCAACTAATCGAACGGTTGTAGGAAGTAAAGACCTACAAGAGTTGGTTGGATGTGGTGTTGCCTATCATCATGCAGGTCTTGATGCCCAGGATAGATGTGCTATTGAGACAGCATATCTGAAAGGAGATATTAGTGTGATATGTTGTACTTCGACATTAGCTGTTGGAGTCAATTTACCTTGTCATCTTGTGGTTCTGAAGGGTACAGTTTGCTTTCAAGATAGTGGACTAGTCGAATATTCTGACCTCGAGGCCATGCAAATGTTAGGTCGTGCTGGAAGACCTCAATTCGACGATAGTGCTATTGCAATTATTATGACTCGAATGGAGAAAGCAGATCGATACAAGAAGATGATTTCGGGTCAGGATATCTTGGAGAGCACGTTACACTTAAATCTTATTGAACATCTCAACTCAGAAATCGGACTTCGCACCATCAAGACTGCTTATGAAGCCAAAGTTTGGTTGGGAGGGACATTTTTGAGTGTTAGGATGAGACAGAATCCTAAGTATTACACGTTTTCTGGGATTGTTCCTAGTAGAGATGCGGATGAACAGCTCGAATTGGTATGCGAGAGAGATATCAAACTCCTTCAAGAATATGAGCTCGTCACAAAGCAGGAGAATTTCTCGTGCACAGATTATGGTGCTGCGATGAGCCGATACATGGTCCAGTTTGAGACGATGAAATTATTATTGAGTATTCCTCGTCATTCGAAGACGGAACTGATCTTGAATACCATATGCCAGGCAGCAGAATTCAAAGACCTTCGAATGAAGCCCAATGAACGATCAAGCCTTCGGGAATTTAATAAATCTCCAATGATGAAGTTTCCAGTCAAGGAGAATATATCAACAACAGGTCATAAAATCTTTCTCATGATTCAAGTACAGCTAGGTGGCATTGAACCATTAACAAATAACGAATTTCGAGTCATTAGCCGACAATTCATGATGGACACTAATATCATTCTTGAACGATTCCAACGCTTGGTTCGATGTGTTGTTGATTGTAAAGCTGTGGATTGTGATTCAGTTTCAGTACGCTGTGCTCTTGATCTATCTAGGAGTGTTGCAGCGGGTTACTGGGAGAACTCATCTTTACAGTTGAGACAAGTTCCCCAAATAGGGCCAGCATCTCTACGAAAATTGGCTGGGAACAATGTCAATACTATTGAGAAGCTTGCTGGGCTTGATACGGCAGGAATTGAGAGAGTTATGGGCAAGAATCCTCCATTTGGGAAGAAGATGAAGAACAATTTGATTGACTTTCCTCAATTGACTCTCACAGCTCAAATTGTTGGAAGAGCCTTCTCGAAAGCGGGAGAGCAACCGAAGCTTAAAGTCAATGCTGTACTTGGTTATGCGAATGAAAAGGTGCCGAATTGGTCGGGCAAGATGCCTTCAATTACCTTCATAGCCGAGACATCCAGTGGGATTTTGGTATATTTCTGGCGTATGAATATCAGAAAATTGTCGAATGGTGGTTTTAAACAAGAGTTTACTGTTGAGCTTTCATCGCCGGATGATGAGATCAAATGTTGGCTTGCATGCGATGAGATTGTTGGTACTCTGAAATCTTGCGTTCTACAGCACCATATTCCCGCATCTGAGTTCCCTCCTCCGAAGATTATGGTTGAGCGACCGAGCATAAAGAAGTCTAAAACTGAAGATATAGGAATTCGTGATGAGTTCGATGATGGTATTGACGATGATGCTATGCTCGCAGTAGCTAAGCAAGTCGAAGGTGGACGTCGAGCTTCTAGTGATTATGGCTCAGATGCTTTTGTCGATATTGATACAGTTGATCTAGGCAACTCTAAAGAGAATAAGAAATTGAAGGAAGATGTCGTCGAACTAGAGCCTGTGAAGATGGAAAATGGAAAATGGGCTTGTAATCATCATTGTCGGGATGGAAATCCTTTGAAGAATGGTCAACTCTGTAAGCACAGGTGTTGTAGGGAGGGTTTAGATAAACCTAGAAAGGTTACGAGAAAGAAGTCTTTCACTGGAATCACTGAAAACCAAGGTTCAAGGATTGATAACAAGATTAAGGGAACTGTGACCAAGTCCAATATGAGCAATATTCAACCTTCCGGTAGCAAACAGCACTTGAAGGCCACCAAAAAACATGGGCCCATGCAATCATTGGGTCCAGGTTCGAATCAAGACATCGTTGAGGTAATTGACCTTTCGAATGTTTTACCTCAAGTAACATATCCCGATGTTGCACCTGGAGTTTGCCGCAACGTACGCATTTTGCATACAAAGATTCAAAAAGATACATCTGTTCGACTTCCGAAAGGCCAACCGAAGTTTTCTTATGCAAGTGGACAAATGCCAAATCTTTCATTCATGGATCCTGATGGCTCTAAGGATCAGCGAAGAGATGATTCGGAACATTTTGATTCTGATGAGTATGAATTTCCTTCCCCTTCTGCTCTTTTAACCAGGGAAAAGCAACCGTCTAAAGATGTCTCCGTTTCCGCGATCCACTTACCACCTCCATCCATGAGTTTGGGTATCTCTAAGCAAGCTAGAAATGAACAACAACCTCTTCCAGATGATCCATTTGAAGATTCATCTGGTAGTCTCGAAGCTGCGATGATAGGTTTGGATGATTCTATCAACCTTCGAACTGCTCCGGTTGCCCCGAATCCCCCGGCAACACCCAAACTCAATACAAGCTTCGCTAATAATGTTTTTGACTTTGCGGCATTCAATTCTGAGGAAGTCAAGGAACAACATTTCTCTAGTCCATTGATGAGTCAGATGCAAGGAAAATACCAAGAAGGAGAGGATGTTGAAATGGATGATATGGATATTGGTATGCCATCTACAAAACGTCAGCAGTCAAGTCCGTGGATGAAAGATTTCCAAAATGGTAATGTGAGGGGATATGAGCAGTGGGGTGGAAATGATAACGAAGATTATGATGGTCCGGTATTACCTCAGATGAAGAGAAGAAGAACTGATGTAGAAAACGAGGATGGGGTTCGTGGAGATCTGGAAAGCGCGGGAAAAGATTCGGAAGACGGTATAAAATCTACTAGTGGAAGTAGTGCTCCAACATGGATCAATAAGATGGGCTCTGGAAATATGGGATCGGATATAGGAAATGATGAAGATAATGCGCAAAATGGAAATTCGAAGGCAAATATTCGTCGAGAACCTGCTTGGGTGGGTGAGATGGATCCGGATTTCATTGATATGTTTAGAGGGTATGTTGATTTTGTTGATTGATGGAAGAGTTGTACTATCATCAAGAATGGAAAAAATGGATTGAGGATATTTTGATGGGTTATGTGAGGGGATAAATAGCAGAGTATATTTGGGAGAAGTATATGAAAGGAATAACTCCTCGCTATATTGCTGGGCTAATTGAAGATACAAGGAAATAAGCTAGAGCTATATTGGCTGAGATATTATTTTTAGCACCACTCAAAACAAGATATTGTTAGCAATTACACAATACATATGATAAACCTCATCAGTGTTTATCTATTGATACTGATATCGTATTATGTTGAGAACCGATTGTGTATTTAATTCGGGAAGCTTCCCTTTATTTCTCTCCTGCTCTACCGCGGCCATCGTCTTTCTTTCTTTCTTGTTTTCTTGTTTTCTCTCTCTGATTCTTCTCATTCTTCTCACCCCATACCCATAACTTCAAACACTAGTAGCAAGTAGCAAGCAGGTAGCTGCAGGAGAAAAGTAATCTCTCAATTGTCGGTATCCAATACAGATACAAATACAAAACAAAACCGAAGCCTATTGCTAGTGCTCATGCTAGTGCTAAGGCGAATGCTACTGCTACTGCCAATACAAACACAAATGCTTAATGCTTAATGCTTATTAACCAGAAAGGGAAAGTTGAACATCAAAAATCCACCTGTCCCAAGGGCAAAACCAAAAACCCATCCCATATCGGACATTCATCTCATCTCATCTCATCTTGGCTCTTTTCGTAATCGTATGTACGTTTCTCGTTTGTTTGGTTGATCTCCTTTTGTGCTTTTATGCTTTCGTGCCTTCGTGCCTTCATCCCTTCATCCTTTCATCTCTTCATCCCCGGATAACTAAAACTGAAACCTCTCCTTTTACTTCCTTTGATACCATTTGCTCCCGTCATATCAGTTGGACTTATGGGACTCGTTATGACATGTCCATGTCCATGTCCGATCTCATCATCGTAACCCTCTACACTTGTACCCGCAACAAGACCAATACCAACCCCGGCATCGGCTACACTTCCCTTCCTCATTCTTAAATGTGTAGATGTTCTCGCCACCCCTGTACCACTACTCATCGGCCTCTCTCTTTCATTTTCTTGCTCTCCCGCTCGCCCTTCAAAATGCATAATCCTAGGCCTCTCAAGTAATTCCGCAATTTCTCTTTCCCCCTCCTCCAGCTCCTCTTGACTCTTCTTCCCATCCCCACCTAATTCAACATCCACACCTTCATCCTCTCCCCTAACTGCTCCCTCCAATCTCTTCCACACTCCCGCATCCTTCTCCAACTCCTGCCACGCCTCAATATCATTCCCCCAAAAAGTCTTCCTCACGCTACTCACCCCCACCTCCAACACCGTCACCGCCGCCAAAATAACAATCAGCGTGCACCACCATAGTGGATTGCGACCAAATTGATAAATGAACCCATCGCGGACATTGTAGGTGAGTGATTTTGGGGAGTAGAGGGCGGAAAGGAGAAGGTTCCAGAGAAACCAGCCGCCTATGCTAAGGATGAGACCGATGGCTGTGATGTAGGTTTTGCTGTGCATTTCTAGGATACTGTGGGAGAGGGATGTTAGTATGGGATCGTGGGTGAGTCGGTGAGTGGGTGGAAAGGGGTATGGAGATGGAGATGAAGATGGAAAAGGAAAGAAAGAAAAAGAAAAGAAAAAAAAGACATTCAAGTACTCACAGAAGTTTCGTAACGATAATAATCACCGCCGCCGTAAAACACAAATCTCCCAACGAATACAACGTATTATCATCCGTGAACCTCGATTCTCCAAAAATTCCATAGGCCAAAAAGAAGATGATGATCATTTCGCTCGCCGCCATAAAGGTCCAACCAAAATATTTCTTCAAATTAAACGCTTCATCGCGTTGTCCATACGTGTAGAGTTCCGGAACGGCAAGAAGCGTTGTAGCCGAAAGATCTTGATCGAACACACCGAGGAAGATAACACATAGTGATGTGAAGAGCGTATTGAAGACCGTCAGGGACGCAGATTCGAAGAGCGAGGTTCCGGAATAACCGTTCCATTTTTGGTAGATAGCTTGAATCATGTAGAACAGGAATTCTTTCCAAAAAGTAGCCAGGATGTATTTTCCCGTGCGCACATAATTCCAATGCCCATGCACGAACAAGAGGCGTTGCAGGAATCGAAATTGCGCAATCGAGTAATCGGATATGCGAGCTGCTTGGAGACCTTCCTTGCCACTGATGCCGATTCCCACGTGCGCTTCTTGAATCATGGCAATGTCATTTGCGCCGTCGCCAATGGCTAGGGTGATGGATTTGTTGACTTTGGTTCGGATTTTCTTTACCAGCGATGCTTTTTGACTGGGGCTCGCTCGACAACAAATGACTGAATCGGCTTGGACGACGAGATCGAAGAATAATAAGGAAAGTGTTTGGTTGGCATCGATATCCGAAAGGGTTTGTCCGTCCACGACGATAACCGAGTGAGCGACATTTCCATTATTGATATCAATCAATGTTGTAGCCATTCGTTGCTCCACTTCACCAGTAGTTCGATCCAGAATCACGACTTCCGAATAATGTTTGGCAATCCTCGCCGAGTGCGCGATATTAATAGCCGTCTCTCGCTTATCACCCGTGAGCATCCAAATCTTAATATTCGCTCTCCTCAATTTATCCACCGTTTCCGGAACACCTTTTTGAAGTTTATCTTCAATAGCAGTAGCTCCCGCAAGATCGAAATCTTGTTCTATCATCTCTCCTGCATTTTCAATCATGTTTTGACGATCTACTAGACTCGTTGTGGCATCCAAGTATATCTTCTTCCATCCACTATATTCTTGTTCTTCCAAGAATCTATAGCCAAACAATAGAGTTCGAAGTCCCTCACCAGCGAAATCATCAATATGTTGGAAACAACGTTCAAAAACCGCAGCATCATCCAAAACCAATGCTTCATCAACAAACTCATCAAAATGTTCAGTTTGCATAGACGTTCTAACGTCCGAAGAAGCGAAAGAAGATCGACCCATAGCCATTGAAGTTCTCGGAGTTCTATAAGCATCAGCCGATCCATCCAAATCCGGCAATTCAACATCACTTTCTCTTTCCCTCAGCCAAGAATCAAGCTCATCTCGTATAGGTTGCAATCGAGTACTGGCCATACTTGGTCTTCCACCCCCAATACTTTTTCGACTTCGACTCAGACTTGGTCGTGGAAGATTCATACTAGGTCGACTATAACTTGTCCTAGGACTACTTTCACTCATTCTCCGTAGTGCTTCTTCGGCTTCTAAACTCTTTCTCACACTTGATCTTCTCTGGACCTCTGAAGCCTTTTGCATAGCTAATGGCGCGAGCTTTAAGCGTGGAAGAATAGAAGAATCTGCACCTTTGCAAAAGATGCAAATCCTTCCATTAGGAAAACGGACAATAATCGACATTCGCTTTCGCTTACTCGAAAACTCAATCACATCAAGAACTTCATAAGTTTCCGTAATATCCTCCGATTCACTCGGAATGGTCAAAGTAATAGAACGAGCAGGTCTATCTATCACCAAATATCCAAGTTCTTGAGCTGCTTGTACCAAAGCCAATTCATCTGGAGATGCAGCTTGAAATTCAATATGCCCATTTTCTCGAACTTCCGGGAGACATGTATGACAAAGTGCAATGGACAAGAGGAAGAATTTAGCCTTCTTGGTGAAAATACCATGAGGTTTACTTTGCATGTATCGAATCATTTCCTCAGTTCGAAATTCGGGTTGAATGCGATTCGGTTGTGCTGATGATCTCCAGAGGGATCCTGATCTCCTAGGAATATCGGTGGTTGAGCTGTCCAATCTATCATCCCCTACATGAGACTGATGCGTTCGTTTCTTCGAAAAGTGTTTGGAGACACCTTTGCCTTTATTTTTCGATTTCACTTTACCTCCCTTACTCGCATCCAACTCCAATTTAGCTGCTTCTCGAACCAAATCAAAATCATGAAGCCAAGCATATCCAGCAACACTGAGTTTTCGAAAACGCATAACATTATCAGTCAATGTACCCGTCTTATCGGAAAACACATAACTAATCTGACCCAAATTTTCGAGAATCGTCGACGTATTTGAAACCATTGGAGTATTCGATACGGGATCATACATCTCAACATCATGCATGAGGAGTAACTGTCCAACCTTGATGATCTCCAAACTAACATATAGCGAAAGTGGAATCAATGTATTGAAGAGAATGATAAATGCAACAATGGAGTAGCTGAATTTGAAATGGGCTCCTGTCAAATACCAAGAATTATTCTCGACATTCTGGGACCATACTTGATATGCGATGGTACAAAACAAAGCAAGGATAATGACAAATATAACAAGAATAATGACAATATTATTTGCAATCTTTTGCATCTCGGGTGCTTTCGTTCGAGGATTTTTATTGGCGTTCATTCTAATTTTGCACTCTTCGCCCGTGTTGAGGATCATACCAATGGCATTAGGTGTATTCCTCAAAATGCTTCCTCGAAAAACAATCTCATTGGTCGTGAGTGGTAAGGTCTCGCCGTCGATAGTGACTCTTCCATCAAAATTGTACAAATCCAGATTAGGATCTTCAATCACAACGTGAGCTCGACAATCAGCCAACTTCTCCACCGTTGAACATTTCTTCACCAAAGGAACCGGAGGTGATTTCGTCTTTAAATTTGTCTCACCATCCAACGCCATGGTTTCGATAAAAGCGATATTATTAGGTCCATCTGCATGTAAAAGGAGAATATCTGCGGGTACCGCTTCGTCCCGCTCAAGTTTTATAATATCTCCGACTTTGAGATTTTTCCACTTCAACGTTGCCCAATGTCTTGGTCCAGAAGCAGTCGCTTCAATGTCGATCTCGTGCACCGTTTCGGGAGAATCAATACCCAAGCCCTTCTTGACCCTCTTTGATCGCGGACCTTTAGATCCGATATGAGATTTCTCATTGATTTCTAGAGGTGTATATGCGTTTAAAACCAATGTTTGATTGTTATTCTCAACTTGGTCCAACTTGTAGCGACGAACGTCATCATATCCCTCCTTGGCCATACTGATCATCACGAAAACTAAAAGTGGAGCAATGGTGGTATAGCTTCCCGTAGGTGAAAGTCCAGGAACCATTTGAAGAATAGAAACAAGTAAAAAGTACGCATTTGCCAGCTTTGAAAACTGGAAGAAGAGCTGTCGGGGTACAAAATTCCATATTGTGTATCGACTAGAGCGAATAGCATTCCCGATATATGCAACTCCAGTCCTCTCATCGATTAGCGGGGTCCCTCGCGGACGAGTAGCATCTAAATCAATATGTCGTCCATCTTTCGAAGGGGGTATTTCCCTTTGTCTAAAAATATCCTTCATTATCTTCTCTTCCCAAAACCATTGCGATTTCTTCTTCGCTTTCCGGATAATCGAATCGTCTCCCTTAACCTTGCGCACAAAGCGATCATAATTTGGTAAATTCCTCGTCCCGAAAGCCTTCTTGTCCTGGTATCCGGAGGTTCTACTCGAGCTCGTAGGCTGGGTACTCTCGCTTGGTGTCTGTTCAATCTCATCATGTACCGGACATGCCGTCACTGAAGTTTGTGTCTTCTTCCCACCATTCTGTGAAGGTTCTGCTTCCGCAAGTTCGATATCATCCGGCTCGGGTTCCGAATTGTTCAATCCCCGCGCGAATAAAGTCCGCCTCAATGAATATCCTCTATTCCTCGTCCTCGGCGAAATTGGCGATATTCCCAAAATCCTCCTCCCTTGCCCCGATGTTGTTGATCTGCCATCTGCAGCTGTTTCGGTCCCCGCTACCCTAGTATCGAGACTTAAATTCGGAGTCGTAGGTCTCTGACTAGAAGAATCGACAAAGCTTCCTCGCTCTCGTTCGCGTTCTACATCCACCGAAAAGCGCACTCGATGATTCTCTTTATTTGCCGCGAGAGGTGCGGGGTCCATTATCGCAGGCGGAGCATTCGATTCGTCTGATGAGGTTATTTCATCGCAAGACGATGGACTCGTACTTCTTGCTCCCATATCACCGGCCATGGTTCTGATTCATCTGTTGTTCCTCATCAATTTCAATATGTTACGAGAACTGCCTGCGTTTCCTTTCCCATTCGATTCAATTTATGCACTGCCTCTCCAGCCACCAGACAATAATATCTGCCTTAAAGCTACCAATAATAAAGGTATAAATCAAGTGTAACCACCAGCGCAATCAAGAATAACTTTGTGGAGCTTGTGCGAAGGAATCTGTATCTGCGAAGTACCTAACCTAGGTATGTATGTAGTTTTTGCGAAACCTTCTGGAGGGAAAGCCCAAGCTCAAGATTGAGTAAACCAAACGCAGACAACAATAACAAGAACAATTATTGATCAATAGAAAAGAAGAAGAAAAATGCTGTCAAGAAGGTAAGATTACAACTATTCGAACGAGTGAGGATACACTGGTACGGTACCTACATTACATTGGTTGATGTTTCCAATCCCAATGTCTGGTGACCTTTAGGTAATGTGAATTGTCAATAGATACCTGGGAGACAGTCAAAAGAAGAAGTTGGTCCATTCTCCAGCCAAATCTAGCCCGTGAGCCCGTTTTGTTTTGTTTTGTTTTATTTTGTTTCGTTTCGTTTCGTCATTGCTGATTGTTCCTCTGTAGATCTTAGAGTGGTATCTTACATAAAGTTACTATCTTCTACCACCGATAGGTCGGTCCGTATGTACTTATGTAGGATGTACGTGCCACTTCCCCTGCAGAAACTATAATAATAGAGAAGAGGCTCATATATATTCAGCTCAAGATGTATTCCACACTACACGTGCGCACATGTATCGTATAACATGAATTGCTGTCATCTTTCATGTAAACACTATTTATCGAGTCTATTTGGTTCGTATCTAGCCACACTCCAATAATCCTTCATCCCTTCTCCCAATTCACAGATGATATCTAACTATCCAATTCACATTCAAACACTCTAACCCTCCAACTCAACATTTTGATACATACATGTAACATACCTACCCAAGCGATCTGTTTATTCGCTTACCTACACATTTACCTCCATGTCTATCTGCCTGTCTATATGCCCATACATCTCTATCCCTAATCATCCATTCAACCCAAAACCCATCCATTAGTTCTAAGTTATCCAAAAATCAAAGTATACCCTCACCACCCATCTACTCCTCCAATCTTCCCCTCTTCCCCTCCTCCACCCATCTACTCATCTACATCTACCTATCCACCCATAATCTACCTCCTCCCCAATATGCCCCAAGCCCCCCAGATCCAGATCCAGATCCAGATCCAGATCCAGCATACAATGTCCCTGTCCAATCCATCCCAACCCAACTTCCAAACACCACAAGTAACCAAACCCCAAGCTGAACAAATCCTATCTCATAAAACCCCCCAACTAGGTAATACTTGGTCTAGAACAGTCAATAGTCGATATAGAGATCAAAACCTAATATTCAACCTAGCAAAATACACTCTCAGACACATCGCATCACACAAATCTCACACATCCATCACAAAAGCATGTAGGGAAAAAACTCTACACACAAACTCACACACAAACACACACATCATAAATATTAATTATATGCACATTTTTTTAACTTTACTACTCAAGCTCAAAAAAAGAACAAGACTAAAAAAATGAAGAAAACGATTTTACAAAATAGATTTTTCCACTATTAAGCCCACCATGATTCATCAATCCATTGCTTTACGCACATGTGCGCCAGCCAGCAAAATAAAAAAGTACCAAAAAGCAAAATTTGTAAAACCCCCCCACCATGTTGTTGTTTCCAGATTCAAATATCGCACGCTTTCCCCCTAAAGCTTTCCACCCGTCCATTTATATCTTCAATCCAACTACCACACAAAATCTCCCATAAGAGATTTAAGTAAAAACAGTAAAGATGAAGCTGATTAACAGACATCAAGTTCAAGAGAGAATGCGCAAGAGCGAAGATATCAATGAGAAAACGATCGCTGTACCAGACAGGCATGATAGAATTGGGTAAAGTCGTCATGCAAGTCGTGGCGTAAAAAGACAGAAGGAAATTTGGGAATATGAAATCAAGACTATGCTACAATGCCCAAAATAGCAAGTGCAAAGTCGAGAGAAGAATCGACATGAAATACCCAAAAGTTGAGACGGCCGTTGACACCTCCCCCTTTCCGTGCAAAATGAAAATCAACCCAACGCCACCCCCGAAAATCGCCCCAAACAATCTCTAAGCAAAAACACTTTCTGAAATGCAGACATTGATCATCTCAACACCTGTAAATTTCAATCTCATTTCCAACAAAGGTCCAAAGTAGCCCTCTCAGGCTCTTGACCAATTCCAAAGTTCAAAAAATCGATCTAATCTACTGAGGCATATGCTCAGGTGAAAGACCATCATGATCAACGGGAAATTGAACAAGATTACTCATGTCCATATCCGCCGCAGATTGTTCACCAAAAGCTGGAGAGTGAGGATGCATAGGAATATTAAGGGTGTGCTTCTGATACATCTCATTAAGTCCGGTACCATCATCGGAGATAGCCGAATCATTATGCATACTGTAAACATCGGCAGAAGCACTTCGATGCATCATTGACATTGGTGGAGATTGATCAACAATTGCTGGGTCTCCGTGACTCATAAAAGACAAAGGAGAAACGGATGGGGGAACAAGCGAAGAAGGATCAGGCGACAGGTAAGGCATCGAGTATGGCGTAAAGTTCGAAGCGGGCATTGAAGATGATGTTGGCATTGGTCCTGTCATAGGTCCATTGTCATTTTGGTGAGGGAAGAAGCCAGGGCTGGCATAATCCGATGGGGAAGTTGTTGTTGCTGCTGACATGGGATACTGTCTGAAATCCATTCCATAACCCGATGAGGTATCAATCCGTAGATTAGGTCCAAGAGGTCCGAGGTTGTTTGGTTGTTGAGGGATAGGAGCAAAAATATTGGGGTTTCCATGTTGGTGTTGGTGTTGGTGTTGGTGTTGGTGTTGGTGTTGGTTTTCACCAGGGTGTTGGATGAGGAATGATGGCATTGGGTTGTTGAACATGGAGAAATCGACGGCCATTGGAACGGATCTACTCCTCTGTCTTCTGTGACCAGGACCACGCGCACTTGGATGAACACCAATACCCCATTGAGATTCTTGGAACATACCAACATGCGCTTGCGCATTGAAATTTGGTTGAGAAGACGGACGGAGACCAGTTGGAGATGCTGGTGCTGAGATAGATAGTGGTTGTTGGTGTGTGAATGGATTATCGCGTGTGATGAAAGACTCAAGGGAAACAAGCTTGGCTAATTGACCACTGAGAACCTTAGGATGACCACCCAAGTGATGAACCATGACTTGAGATGCTTGCTGGTCTTCTGTAAAATCACCACACTGATAAAATCCACCCGATCCCGAAGAGTCCATGAAGAAGTTTGGCGCACGAATAAGCTCAACAACTAATCCACCAGGTCGCGACTCATTATCTCCATTTTCCAGGTAGATATTTTTGATTGACGAAAATGGATACTCAATTTTGTAACCAGCTTGGTCGTTATTGATGTAGTAAGTCATTGTTGACTTATCCGGCGAGTAGAAGATGATGAGGTCCATGGCATTTTGACCAATTCGTCTCCAGGATCCAATACTCAGTGATCTACACGAGAGATGATGGATGACTATTCAATGTCAGCGGAGGATCACAATATAAAGAGATCTGTAGTTCTACTTACCAACTTTTCCCTGAGGGCCGTGATCACCACCCATAAGCATGTTGCCACTACCATAAGGCATAAGTCCACCTCGGCCCAAGAAGTTACCACCCAACGACTTTCCAGATTCCATCTCCTGAATCGCAAGGTATTGGCGCATAGTTTCTGGAATTTCACAAGTCTCTCCAGTCTCGATACTTTTCTTTGCCATGAGCTTGATCTTTGCACGTCTGCGAAAGGCAATTAGACTATGCGATGTTTGTTTAGTGTATGAAAATAACTGACCTGTTTTGGAACCAGATCTGAACAGAACGTTCAGTCATGGTGATATCCTCTGCGATTCTCTCTCTGACTGTGGCTGTAGGTGTTGGGTTCTTATTAAATTCCATTTCCAAAGTGATCAGTTGATCTTGTGTAGCTCTCTGTCTCTTCTGGTTCTTTTGTTGTTGTGTTAATGTGCTCTTGCGCGGAGGTCTGCGGGAAGCCGAACTACTACCAGCCGAGTTCGACGCGGTAGGAGAGGGCGTTGAGAGCATTTTGAGGGCATCTTCTTGCGACATGTCCGACATCTTTCTTGAGTTGTTGGGACCGTAGTCAATAACTTTCGTATGTTCCTAATAGTTCAATCTTCCTCCAATGTTTGTGTATGTAGTAGATGATAAGCAGTTGTCTTTGGTTGCACGAGTCTCTGTGGTCGTCGAGATGCTATGCGCTTTGTATGCACAGGTTGTTTCTCTGGGTCGAAACCTAAATGAGAATGAATAAAAGGGTCTTTGAGTAAATCCAAACTTTGACAAGATGGATATATTTCAAAACAAATGCTTCGCTGAATCTTGCAGGAAAAACTGAAATGTATGGTGTATAGATTTGAATAGATTCTCAAGAGATTCGTAGGTGAAGCGTCGTAGGTATGTGAAGAAAGAGTGTTCAAAGGGTCAAGATGACTCTCGTTTTTTACTTTGTGGTTGAATGTAAAGACTGGAAGTGTGAAGTTCGAATCGAAGGAGTGTTCAAGTCAATAACGACTTTATTCTTTTCTCTGCAGAAGAATTGTGAAGAGGTAGAATGTAAATGTGAATGTGAGAACTGAGAATCCGAAGGAGTGTAATGGACCCGAAGAATCCGATTAAAAGAAAGACAAGAGGGAAAGGGGAGAAAATCACAAGGGGGGTGAAAGAGTTTTGATAGAAGAGACGATGATGAAGTTGTTTTAAGAGAGAGGAAGATTCCACGATAGTAAAAGGGAATAAGACAAAAAAGAGGGAATGGGAAGGGGGAAAAGGCGAGCGGATCGGAGGTGTGGATGTAGTGAATAATAAATCTTAGCGTGAATAAATGTGGTAGTGTGGTCGTGTTAGTGTGGTAGCGTGGTGTATTAAAAGTCATTTATTTGGTCAACCGTCACCCACTGGGCAGCTTTCTTCCATTCTGACTGGCTCCCCGTGAGTCTGATTAGTCAAGATACACTAAAATAGAGCTAATCCCTGAAACCATCCACCAATCCACAAACCCACAAGTGAACTTTTGAAGCAAGCCGAAGTCCATAACTCGCAAGCACGCAGGAGGCAAGCAGACAAGCAAGCAAGAGGGTGAGAACATGTAAGCATCTAGACAAAACAAGACAAAGATAAGCACCAGCAGCAAATGTAGTAATCGTAAACAAGAAAGAGTCTCATCGACAATTGGACAATTGGACAATTGCTGATATGGAGATAGGTGAATGTGTGTTGCTAGTCCTCGGGTAGTCTCTCTTCACAACTACTGCATCTACTTTGGATCATCTAGCTATTCCATTCACTCTCACTCGCACCCTCACTCTCACTCTAGAATTTCTAATTAGCTAGGTACAACACTGTCAATATCGTACGTACATGATTGAGAGAAACAAAGAATGGGCAAGAGAAAGCGAGAGAGGGGGTGAAGGAGGAATTAGACAGAGTGAATGATTGGCAAAGAGCATCATCACGCGCTCCTGTTTGCTCTCCATACAGTCATTCTCTTCTATTCTAGACTTCTCCATCCAACTAATAAGACTACTCGAGTGTTCCTCCCTGAAAAGCACATCAACTCAACAACGCATACCATTGATTGAATTTGCCAGTTCATACATCCAACGCATGTAGGTACCTTCATGTAGCCCATTGGCACAGTGGATGAGTGGGGATGAGGGGGGTGGTTCTCTCAAAAATAGTAATGCAGTAGTCTCGGTTGAATATTGTTAGGTACCGACTTTCTACTTCTGTTATCCAATACGATCTTTCCATCTCCCCAGTTACTCCCTCGCGATCCATATACATACATGAACTGATGAATTAGTATAATTTATCTGACAAACTGTTGGACTATTATTTACTCCATCGAGCAACTGAATACCGACGCCCATTACGAATGGCAGGTTGACATTTTTTGTGCGCGATCTCACGCATTCAAGCATCAGACGGGCACCAAACCAGGACGCTACACCGGTACTAAACGAGGTGAATCTTTCTCTTCTCTCGATCCAGGATTTGATAAACTCGATCCCTTGATTATTGTATTCCTTTCGAAAATCAATTCCCCCCAAGATGCCTGTGCGTGGCCCAGCGGTTTAGTCACCTACACCAAAACCTACACCCATGCGAGCACGACCTGGATTGGAAAAAGATCCAAAAAGGGGGTAAAGAAGATCCATGTAAGCCGCTTAGCGTCGTATGTACCTTTATGTAGAAGTACGCACGTATGCAAAATTTTATGTCCTATGTAAGTTATTCTTGCATTTTTGTATGGCAAGAGCAAGAATAATAATTCCAAGCTCCGCTGCTGCCATTGATGCACTACCCAAGTACTCCGTAGAGTGGTGCACTACGACCAATCCATACACCAATCGTCGTGTAGTGGCTCTCGTCATCCTGGTTTCGTTCCGCTTCCTCCTCAAACATGGGTATCCCATACCCCTGAATTGCATTGTTGCAGATTCCGGACTTTTCAGGACCAGTATCAATCCTCGTTGGTGGCTGGCGGCGAATCCAACCGCCGCATTTTCTTGTCTGGAATCATCTCTCTTCGGCCTTTGTACATACTTGCGGTATGATTGTCGCTGGATAGACGGTGAATGCCCTAGAAGAAGACACCGGATGTGGGCGAATGAATATATCAGTGCCAGTGGAGTGCCAACTTGGGGGTCGAGTCGCACGATGCTCTTACCTTTTATTTTCTGAAGAGGATCCGTCTTCTGACTTTCTGGTACCGACCCTCTCCATCCGAGTCCATATGCATCTTTTCCGTACCAATCACCATGCACATCTTTTGCTGCACGTTACTCGATCACTTGTAACTATAACAACACATGCAATCAACCGACCGAGTCATGCAAAGTGTACACAGTACAGTATAACGCAGTACTTTGTACACATCTTTTTCTCACCATGATGTGATGTGACAATGTTGCAAGTCCATACACAAAAGTTACTAAGATGTATGCTTTACTACACAGTATATTGACTATGACGATGAAGTTAGGAAGAAGAGAATTATTTGTATTCGAAATCCAAGACTTTGCTTCTTTCCCCCCTCCCAACCCAAACAATTGAAACCATTCAAAGTTCCATCCATCGTCAAAATAAATATCACCCCTGATTCCCTGGAAAACCTTACCTACCCATTCAGCCACGATTTACCGCTCGTTGAAACCAATAACAAGCGCGAATGCCGAAATGTATAAAAAAAGATGGGACGGAGGGAAAAAAACATGATGGCAATGGCAATTTGGCATCAAGAGAAATATTAAAAACCTTGATCTAAACACCATTAGCTCGCATGATTCGTTTGACTGGTGACATATCTAAGCCCGAGGGAGGATAGTTTGTTGTTTTAGTTGCGAGCCGTACCTAGATGGATGTAGCGTATACTTCGTACCGCATTACCGGCAAACAAAAAGGGTGAACTTCAAAGCATGCATCAACTTTTGTACCTGCATCAGCGACTGGCTCGGCGATTGTGCGGGACTAACGTGTGGTTCATCTTTTGTATGATTATGCACGATACTCAATGGAGATTAGTTGATAGGCATTGTGGAAGTTCTAGTCAGGAACGCTGCCAGCTTTAAGGGGGTGGCAATAGCGATGGTATAAATCGACGAATCAATCCACAACAATTCAATCCCCCAAAAACAACAAATTGGGGTAGCCTTGTCTTGTCTGGTCTACTGCTATCTAGCTATTCGATCGCTCTCTCGTATCTTTGCATTTGGTACATACATATCGATCAAGAAATGGTTTGTTGTAAGATCGATACGACATTATCAATCGCTGCCCTTCACGATGAGGTAATATATAGCTACTGTATAAATCGGCAACCCCGTCTATTCGCAGGAGCAAAAACAGACCAGAATCGACTCCTGGCGAAACCCTTCAACAATTCAATTGTTCCGTTTCAATTCAGAGAATTCAAAGTTCAAATAGTGTGATTTACTGAACAATATCTAAAGAATCGTTTAGTACTATTAATTCTCATAAATTTATTATTTGTGTTCAATTTTGGCCTCTTTTTTTTCGCCTACGCCTACGAATAGCTCGGTCAGGAAAACCTAGAATCAATTAGAATCATCAGCAACAAAAATCACTTCTTCCACGTACTGAAACAAAAGGATTGAAGCCAGTCAGGTAAAGGAAGCCCGTTTTACGATCGTACGAATCCGTATTGCTCCATCCGAAAGTTTCTGAAGACAGAACCTGTGCGACGCTAACCGGAGATGGGTAAAGATGCTATCTTTACCCCCACCAAAAGGATGCATAAAGGGGTAGGAGGGCATTAGCCTATTTTTCGTGCGGAAAATTGGCCTAAAACGTCAAACCGCAGAGCATAAGCATGAGCATAATGCAGAAGCATGGGATGAGCGGCTCACGTGTTCCGCTCTATTAAGAAGGTTCTCCGATTTCTCTCGCGAGCAGATGTTGATCTTTTGTCAGTGTTGCGCGTAAGCATAACTCAATCGTGATGCTTTTGAGTTTTGACAGGAGATGGGGACAAGACATTATGGCGAGTTGAACGGAGAAAAACCGAAGAAGTCGAGCAAATCGACCCCATAATATTTCACGAGACCCTTACAATCAATTATGAGGCCATCGCGGCCATTTATCTCGCCGTGAACATCCCTGGTACGCACGGCTATATTCTATGCAAGACATGGTGGTGGCTTTTTCTACCTACGCCACTCTCACCGGGATTTTTACAGTCAAAAAATGATTTGGAAAGTAGCACCGCTGCACCGGCCCTGGATTCCTCTATCGTCCTTTCGCTTTCAAGTCTTTCTAGCCCGAAAATCGTGAGATCTACCAAGATATTCTTTGCGGTAGGTAGTATCTCTAGATCCACAACGCTATCTGCTAATCAGCTTACTACTGCGCCAAAAATAACCACACAAGTACTCAAATATATTATGTCATATTCTTCTTGTTCCTCTTTGATGCATAACACCACTAGCAGAACATAAGCTGGGATTCCCTATCCTATCTGCCAAGTTCAGACGACAATCATTACATGGCCCTCCCGGTTCCATGCTTGGCTTTCCCAATGGAGACTGTGAGATTGTTCCCTCCCCACAAGATCTACTGCCTCCACCCGTCTGTCAAATCGGTGTCGCATAAACTTCGAGAAGGACTTGTTGAGGCTCGACCGTTATCATAATAATGTTTTCAATGCGGCCTGTCTCGCTTTCGATTAGTCGAATATAGAGAACAAAGCGAGACGAACTTGTTGTTTTGAGTTAACTCTAAGTCGAAACGAGAAAGATAAGGTTTCTCAAATCTTCTGGCCAAGAAGATACTGTGGGCCTATTTCTCTAGCCAAGCGGTGACTATGGAACATCTATTACACGTACAACGAGGCTCAGTGTGTTCCATCTGTTTGGGAACATAGTGACTCGGTAGAATTGCCACGTAAGTACCGCACAAAGTCTTATACAGAAACATCGTCTACATTTGTATTCTGTTCAGACGTCATTGTCGGGCAAGTGTTCTTCTTTTGAGGTCTCGCACACGAGTGTAGCCATTAATGACAAACAATAGTGTTGGAAGGACAGCAGCTAGCCAGTATTCTACTGGACGTATTTTCATTCCAGTTGCGCTGATGTAACATGATCTGGGCTTTGCCATCATACAATTGTATGCCAAACTGCATGGCTCTCAGCGTTTATAAACTATGGATTTCTAATTTAGCTTGATTTCTGAGAGAAAAAAAGACGAAGAAAAAGACGAAGAAATAGACTTAACCGTTCAAATGAATCCAATATCTCAGATGGGCTCAAATATCGAGACGAAGAAAAAAGACTCAACCTTTCAAACGAATTCAGTGTCCCAGATGGGCTAAGAACATCAGGAAAGATTACAATACGAGAAGATCTAACACAGAACATACTTGAAATCTTATCTGATATCTAACAACGGCGTCAATGTTGGCTTGCAGTATGCAGACAAACTTCGTCACCAGTCTTTGGAAAGTAATGTAGTCATATGACGGGAGATTTCAGATTCCCAGTTCTCCGGTAATAATGGGGATGGAAAGCTAAACTTTAATTGATGCATGTGGGTTTCCAAGCAACCACAATCGATTTCTCATAGGCTGTTCAGTAGACACATCGCTTCATGTTTTGTAAAGCTGTTTAACTTTGGATATGTTGTAAAACTGCCGATGTCTTGATAATCGCGCGGAAAATACCAAGAGGCATATGATACGAGGGGTGGAGCACAAGAAGTGATGTGAAAAAGAAAAAATATGCTGGTTTCGTATTGTACTTGGTGGTTAAAGTTGATTTAGTGAAAATTGTATCATTCTCTTAGATGTACCATGATCAAGCTGCCTACGTTTGACAGTTGCTCGTGAGTCTCGTCTGTTAGGACGATGGTAAGTGAGTTCTCCACCATTTCATGCTAATCGGACTCCTTTTTCTTCATACTACCAGAATAAAAATTGATTGGGCAGCCTTGACAAATCTCTGAAAGCTTAGGCTGAATTTCTAACTCTCGTCCGATAAAGTCTTGGCCATATTGACTCAATGTGTCCAACAAATTAAGCCTTTCGAAGCCGTGGAGGAATCCGGTTACCACCAGCAGGTCTAGTCAAAGGAGCATCACTACTCCTTTTTTGACTTCTGCTTGATGAACTTGGACCACCAGCTGCTCCCTTGGCTGTTTCTCATTATCCCCATGTATGAGTACCATCAACACAACTAGTGTATACACTGGTAGGCTTCTGCACATTTACTTGCGAGAAGGGGGAGGTCAAGGTAGAGTAAGGTTAAGATTTATTTTGATTAGAAAGCAATGCATCGTTGTAGATGAGTAATGAATGATGCAAGTCTATTTCTCGAACGGGCTTGCTGGCTCTGGCGCCTCATAACCGCGTCGAATCAAAAATCCAGCAAACTTCTGCTCTAATCTTGCGAACTAAAATACTTATTAGATTGAACTTGTAATGATACCTATGATACTTACCACACTTGTTTCCTCCACTGGTACAACTCCATCTTTGATCCATACGGAATAACTTCCCATGAGGTTTGCCATCATAACATCAGTGGTGAGTCTATCCCCGACAACTGCTATTTGATCTGGTCTGGTGACTCCGGTCTCAGGATACTTCGAAAAGTATTTCATAATATCAGGACCACATCCAGGCTTCTTAGAAGCGTGAGATAAGACTGTAACGCCTGTAAACTTCTCAGCTTCAACAGCCAGCTTGCCAGACCGATCTAAAGATTCAGCACCTGCTGTATTAGAAACAATCAGAAGCCGCCGGCCGGGGTAAGCTTCCTGAAGTTTTCTGAACGTTTCCTAAAATGAATTAACATCGAATGAAGATTTCATGATACAGATTTATTTGGGAAAGAAACGAATGCAGAAGTGATAGGATAAATGTAATCAAGGAGGATACAGGCAGACCAAACATCCTAGCCTGCTCAGTGTAGATCAACAGGTTTGAGAAACCATAAAATATACCCTTCAACGTACATTGTAAGGCTCGTATATGTCATTGGATTTAGGATATGCGAAGCAATTATCCTTGTCCAACACTACAGCTCTAATATCAGCATTTTTGTATTTGTCAAAAGCCGAGTTGAGAGGTATCGGCAGGTGGTTGAATGTGGAAACGGTTGCTTGAGGTAAAATCAATTTCGGTCTTACAAGAAGACGAAATATGTTCACCGTTGCTGATATGTTAAGAGTATTCATATCCATTGATGTAATTTCTCATGCAATGGTTGTGATGTTCGGATCGGATCAATAATTCTGAGGAGGATTGCTTGAAGATGGTGGACGGAAGTTACCGAAAGCTTCAAGATCACTAGCGTCAAATTATTCTGAGATATCCAAAGCTTCACTCAGATATTGACATTCGCGCGCGCCGACTTTCAACGACTTTACCCCAGACCGTCATCTCTCTCTACCGAATTCTTCGCGATAGAATCGATTTCTAGCAATCATGACGAGCACAATCGGAATACCAATCAAGCTCTTGAACGAGGCCCAAGTTCGTCAATTCTATTCTTCATAGGCTCCAAGGTCCAGTGTACCAAGGCCCGGCGGACTTCTCTTCTCATTTGACATCTGCCATGTTCTCTGCTGACAATTATCGTTATTTAGGGTCATGTCGTAACTCTCGAGATCACGACCGGTCAGGTCTACCGTGGAAAGCTTTTGGAAGGTACGGTTACCTATTACGTTCTTCAAGCTCGCAAATCACAAGAAAAGAAAGAGGGGAAATGCTAATTCGAGATCATTGTAGCGGAAGACAACATGAACGTTCAACTTAAGGATATTACTGTCACAGCGCGCGATGGTCGTGTCAGTCATTTGGACCAAGTATACATTAGAGGCTCACACGTGAGATTCTTTATTGTTCCAGATATGTTAAGGTTAGTTAAGCCAAGATGAAGCTCCGGGGCGGGATATATCATTGTGAACAAGGCTAACGTAGGTTATTGTAGGAACGCGCCTATGTTCAGGAGTAGAAACACTAGGGGAAGAGGTGTCGGATTGGCAAGAGGAAGGGCTACAGTTAGCAGGGCGAGAGCAAGCGGACGAGGAGCACCAAGAGGTTGAGAGACTCATATTATATGTGGATGAAAGGATAATACATTCAAATGTTGGCGTTTGAGGAAAACTTATGATAAATTGCAAAGCCAGTCTGCGCAGAGGAGAGCTGTATTGGCTCGAATATTGAGGATGACCCAGCGCACAAGCATACATGGGGAGGGCTTTTTCCTTACTGGCATTTGACTTAGAGCAGAGAACAATTAGGAGCTTATATCAGGTATCCTAAAGATAATTGCTACATCTCTCCCTATTTAGGTATATTTCAATGAATTTGTTCAGGTGTCAAAGAAAATAAGCCAATGATATAATGCTACTTTGAATTTCGGATCGGGCAAAGAAACTTCCGACACAATATCAAACCTACTGTTTTTGCTTTTGTTCCCAACCTAGACTGACCAATACATGCAATCAACCATGACGATGGAAATTTCACATCCGCGGCGTATACTAGCTGTCAGTAGACCGGATTCCGGTCTCGTAGACTTATTGAAAGGTTTGAACATCACTTGTGCTTATAAACACGATTTGGACATTGACTTATCTTTCCAGGTCTCACGGGTTCTGCGCCTACTCTCACAGGGGACTCCGTTGCAGGTGCAACCCATGACTGGTCTATCAAGACTAATTACTACACCGCAAGTGTTCCAATATGGCTCGATGAGATACACGAGCCAGAAATATGGTGTAAGGAATTTTTGGCACCAGAAGCTCGAGAAGTTCTAACGGTTCTTGGTGCCTTTATTGTGTGTTTCCGAAAGCCTGTCGATGAAGCTGAGTTACAAGCTTTCAAGGTTCTTTTGGAGAGTGTGGCCGAAGTTGTGAAGGAGGGTTGTGGTTATACTTGGGATGGCGTTTGTTTGGCCGTGGCTATGCCACAGTCTACGACTCCATACCTGGAGAAAAGCTTCGACGAGTGGGAAGAATTGTGCCAGGAGCATGGCTTTGAATTCATTGATTTTGAAAGCAAAGGTCGAAATGAATATTCAGGTAAAGAAATAATTCCAATAAAGTTACATGTTTTATTATTGACACCTGTAGAACCTATGGGCCTCGAGAGGTTGAAGGAAGCTTTAGAAGCTAATGAGTGGGAGGGTGGTGATGATGATGGGGAAGGTATTGATCTCGGAGACTTCGAGGATGATGGCGATGATAATAAAAGCATCGGATTTGGTATCGAAGCGGCTGAATTGGAAATGGAAATGTTCGGTATGAAGCAGGCAATTTATGGCGAATCTTCCGGCAAGACGGACCCTGAAGAAGAAGAAGTCGAGAATGAGGATGGAGTAGAGCAGCTTGAAGCTTTGATGTTGAGAATGCAAGCAGTCAAAGGTAAGAGAGATCTAAGTACTGGGAGGTTTACATACTGACATAAATAGATATGGGTGCGGATTTGCCAGAAGCTGAGAGGAAGAGATTTGCTGCAAAAGCCGTTAACGATTTAATGAAAACTTTATAAGATGCCCTATTATAATCATACAACAATTTATAAATAATGATCTTAAGTCTCATGCAATATAAAGTAGCACCGGTTGCGTATACCAAAGCGCTAGACCAGGTAACAATGCCCTACGTTGGTTGTGACTATGTGGCCTAGAGTCTAGTATGCCTTTTTTATTTCAGATACAATGACGCCAGTGTTGGTGCTCCAGCTTTCCAGTATGAACCTAAGCCAAGATGCTTACTTTCTGACTTTCCGCCGATCTCGATAGCTACTTAGGTCCCGAGCGGCGTGCTACACATCTACAATGCTAATCAAATTCTGTAATATTGAGGTTATCGTCTTGTTCTTGAATGCCTATCCACGGAGTTGCAGCCTCACAGTCTCGTCATTTCTACTTGTACGGGGAGGCGTTTCAATGAGCTTCTGCTTTTATTTCTACTTGTCGTGCACTACCAGCAGCGAGAAAGGTTCACCTGCTCTCCAGCTGCGACAAAATTTCAGTCAGTACTCTTCCATTCCGTAAAGTTCATTCTCGCTTCAGGCTTCAAGTAGTCAAGTGATAGCTTTAGTTGACCCTCGAGCTGCTGTCAATATGTCTTCTCATTGTAATGCTATTAAAATTTTGACTTGAAATCTTTGTGAATTCCCCTCGAACCTGTAATTCTTGCACTGCGATTTAATTAAAATCTCCCAAGGCTACACTTCCGTTTCCTCGCTTGTGAATACTAGTAACATAATTTATATCTCAAAACCCAAAATGAATATGGAAAATCGTCCAATATGTTATGACTGATGAAGACTCTGATTCACTTTCAACATAACATACCACTTGATGACTCGCCTCTATCCCCCTTTAAGTATCGCACCTTCCCTTCTCTCCCACACTTTAATCCATCGTCCTTTTAACTCTCTCATTACAAACTACTCTCAACGTTCTTAATACTTACTCAACGCCTTTTGATTGTGTATTAGCCTCGGAAAGCTTCCTGAGATCTATTTACTTCATATTTCAATACTCAGTTACTCAATATAATTCATTTTGTCGTCTCTGACGTTCCATTTTCGTCGAAGAATCGAACTACTGTGGTCAAATTCGATCCAAGAATCGTGTATGGTTGATTGCCTGCCGGTATACATTGTTTTGCAACAATATTGTCTTTGGAATTGCCTACACTCGAACTTTATGGTATAGAATGTATGAAATTTCATTGACTCACTCACTCACTCACCCCCTTCATTCCTTTTTCTAACGATTCATCCTTGGAACCACGATGGTGTCTTGCTAACACGACTACACATAATTCTCAGACCTATATCATCTCTGATCCACGATAACATTTCACTCCAAACTAGGAGATCGAGCTATCTTTTGTTCACTCTATCCTCGATCTTACCGAAACTTACCAGATCTTTTCCATTCCGGACTTGGAAAGGCAAATTTCTTCTATTGACGGCTCAAAAGCACGCTGGTCTCTTTATCAATACCCTCTTTGAATTTTATCTCTCCAAGTTCGAAAGGTAAGACAGTCTTTGGAGCAGGTCATTACTCAATTTTGCGATCACGCGACCACGCGACCACGCTTGCTTCTAGATAAACACTAAAACACCCTGGAACTACCTCTGGTTCATAATTCAACCTTTCATTATCTTGAATAGGATGTTTTGACATAAGTCGAGCTTCTTTGAACCTTCTTGTTACCCCATTATCTCCAACGCTATACCAATACAGGAAACCTCGGCTATCATTATCATATCCCCCAGCATCTCCCCCTATCCAACTCAGCAATACTCCAAGATGGGTGGTAAATTCTGGAGTCCACAGGAACAGGAATATTTCGTCCACGAAGTCATGACTAAATCCCGCTTCAATGGTAAAGATGGCGCATACAATCCCAACAAAGGCATGTCATGGAATGAACTCGCGGACATGATGCAACATGATATGGATGAGAGAAAATTAGCTCGTAGACAGTATACTGGAAACATGCTTTATGAGCACTGGTATCAAACTGTCAAGAAGGATTGGGGTGAAGATCGCGCTAAGTTACTGGCGGCAAGTGCGAAAGCTGCTCGGCGAGGTGCTGGTCGACAACCGAGAACTTCTGGTGTCAAGAAAGCTAAGAAGAGGGTTGATACGATGTCGCCTTTACCAGTTGTAGAACGCTCCAGTCAACGCACACTTAGCCCTAGAAAGCAGCGAGAAGAAATTATTTCCCGCCGAAACATCACGGAATCGTCAGGTTACACTTCAAACCATGCTTTCATGACGAACTATCCTGCCTCTGACATTCATTCAGTACTCTTTGAAGGCTCAAGCATGACTCAGAGACAATATCCCGGCCCATCAATAAACTCCAATTCATTAACAAATCGGCACTTCCACCCATACAGAGCTTCTGACGCATACCATCGCGCCCCCACCGAAAATCGAGAAACTCACCACACCAAGCGCCACTCTCTGCATCCCGAAACCCAAACCCAAACCCCTCTCCTGACCCAGGACTCAGAAGCTCGCAGGAAACCCCCTCCTACAACCGCCCCAAAAGCTCCCCGCCAACCCCTCAGTCTCCAACAACGCAATCTCATCATGATCCGCGACCCTGCCCCCGAGGACGACGAAAATAGTCTTTTCGTCGGGGAGCAAGATTATTCAGAATATAACCGTAGAACCTCTTTTCCGCGCCCGAATACCGAGTTGGATGCCGCGGTCACCATGACCATGTTTCATCGTCAGGAGATGCATAATTTGCACGGAGCTCCCACTACGAGATTTGGTCGTCCGGATGCTCGTCGTGGTTTTCAGGAGGTTTGGTCTGATGCTCATGGGTATCAAAGGTATATGGGGGATACTGCTCCGGGGTTCCGTCTCGCGGCTTCGGTTCTGAGTAATGATACGGTTCGTCGGTGCGAGAAGAGGAGTCGATTGGATCAATTGGAGAAAAATGATGAAGATGATACGAACGATAAGGAATAAGTAGATCTTGGAGGTATCGAAGGCGACCTTGAGAGTACTTGCGCAAAAATTTGCGTTGCATTTAAATCATTGGGATAGGCCTCGAGGCGTCCAGAGGTCAAAGAGAGGATTTTCATTGGTGCTTTAGGGTATTTCGAAGGATGAAAGGAGTTTTGCGAGTTTTATTTATTAGATACCTAATACCCATGATTGAATAAATACATTTGATTTATTTACCTTGCCCTTCATATGTGTATCCCATTGATTTCATGATGATTTTCATTTCATGAAGAAGAAAATTATAATGTAAGTCTTCGGTCTTCGGAGTTCGGATGATTGAGATGTTCATCTTGATAGCTTGTATTTGTTCTCGGCATCTGGGTAATCGACAACTTCATCCTCATTCCTCATCTTGGAATATTGAAATCTCTCCGCCGATACTCATCCCTCTCATTTATGTTACCGCTCTCTTAGAGTATCGTCTTTGCTCTAAGAGTGCTGGAAACCATCAACCTTATCAGACTCTTTCCTTTGTCAATTCCACTTGGCATCGACAATCATCTTTCTTTCGTTACCCTAATAGCCAAAATATCAGCCCAGTCACAATATTCACTACACACACTCAAAATCTAATCTCAAGAAAAATACATGAACCAAAAATCATTCGTATAGTTGTATTTCACATTAAACAACCCATGGCATTCAACAAAAATGCATCGCATTAATTAAAGATCCATCGATCTCCCCAACCCCTCACTTCTGCTCTATCCGCTGAACATAACCCATCAACCTTTTACACAAAAATGCTCTCGCAGGCGCCTGATCATCATTACTCAACGCATGACTGGCTCCCGGAATAATCGCCGTAAATTCATCATCCCACACCTTCTCCTTTCCTCCATGATCCGCCGCATTCTTCCACCTCTTCAATAATCCCTCCTTATCCACCCAATCTGGCACCGCCTGATCAGCCCCCGAGTAAAAGATAACCAACTGATCCCGCAATAACCCCCTCTCTTTAATCATTCCAAACGTTTTCGATAATTGCTCATCACTCAAATCCGAGCTGAACAAATCATCCTCCTCAGGTTGTTGCGGACTCTTCGGACTAGCCAGACTCATAAATCGTCGACAGCTAATCGGGGTAGTTCCGTAGCCAATTTGCGAGGTCAGTGCCATGGGGAGAAGAATATCAATCGATTGATCACGTTTCGCGGCATCTTTTGCAATTTCTTGAATTTGTCGGAATGCAGCTTGACATTCGCTGGCAGGACGTTTGCCAAGCCCGTCTTGGAGGACCGATTGAATGGCCTCGCGATCGGAAATCGGTGCTTGCATCACTGCGCCGTCGAGAACCGGACGCTTCACGTGTTTTAGATGGGGATCAAATTTGGGAGTGGTGGTGTGGGGATTGGGTTTGTGTAAATAATGAAGCACGACTTGGGAACCGGTTGAGTGGCCCATGAGGATGGTTTTGCTGTGGGGAAATTTGGACTGCTTGTAGGCTTGGATGTAGCGGAGACATTCGGCGATTTCGTCGCAATCACGGTCGAGGTGAGAAGTTCCCCATTGGGCGTACGAAGATGAGAGATTGAGGGTGAAGAGGGACCAGGGGGTGGGTTGGAGGGCTTTGGCTATATCGGCCATGAAGGAGGTGGTTGCGAGACCATCTCCTAAGCCACCGATGAAGAGAAGACTATGGGGTTTGGCGATGGTGCCGGATGTATATTCGAATGTTGTGAGTGTCTCGGTCTATGGGGTTTGTTAATTGAATTGTCCTACATTTACAGACAATGATGCTCACATAATGATGTAGGATACCTGGAAGACCACCTTTAGGCCAGAATTTGGACGCCATTTTGAGAGATGTTTAGGGGAGATTATTGAAGACGATTGTATGTAGATTCAAGAAAAATAGAATGAGCTTGAAGAAAAGACTCAATCGTAAATATACGGTGGCAGTAAATCAAGATCGGCGACCACGTTGATGTAGATATGTCTTACTAGCCAAGTAAGGTGACTGAGTTCTCGAAACAAAAAGTGGGATGCAATTTTCACAGACACGACTCGAAACGTCCGTGTTCGCCGCAACAAGGATTTGGCAATACTGTCGGGTACTCTAGTCATTGATTTTAAAGCACCAACAGCACAGCACAGCACGCTCAAACAATATTCGGAGATCGGATATTATTTCGTACACTCCGTGAGAATTCCAGGAATACGAATAACAATCACTTCGATCGCGCAGATAATACTTTGTAGATAGGTCTTCCCAGCAAAAAACCCTCAAAAAATCAAGGATTGAGGGAAAATGCTTATTTAAGCGGATCAGATAAGATTGATTGCATGTGATTTAATCTAATCAGATGACGCTAAATAGACTTCGCTTGCTCTGATGCACTGATGAAGAGATTAATAAAATCTGGTCAATATTCGTGATTACCAGGGTGAGTGTGGGTTGGTGTATTGGCCCCCCGCTATGAGACGTAATGGATATTTGTGAGTGACATCCTGAGTTGATGAGAATGGTAGTTTGAGGTGTCAACAAATACTATAAAAAGAAGAAGACTGGCTAACAAGAATGTTCTATCTTCTCGGATTCGGAAGAGACGCAAAACCGTTTACAATTATGGGTCAGGAACTGTTGGATATGATGTGTATATGTTTAATCCCGCATAAATACAAAATTCAAATCAATATCGGCCTGCACGAACAAGGGTCACCAGGAACGATAAGGTGGAATAATTTGCAGGGTATCCAAAAACTTTTGATATTATGACATGTTAATTACGAGGACCTGCCAAGAGTCAAGAGAAAAGCGGTAAATCTGGTGAATTACCACATGGCATTTGATAATATACGTCTGTAAAAATCCAAGCTATTTTCCATACTTAGAATACTGTGCCCTTGACTTGTGTCTTTTGGGCGACGTTGATATTTTTAATCATCATAACCCAGGCGAATGCCAAGGCAATAATAACAGTTCCGGCGATAAGCATTCTTTCTTGTGCGTATCCATATGCTTGTTGAATAGCGATTCTAGTCTCGCTTCCCAATGGATAAGAGAGCTGAGTAGAGAGATCACCATAGATGTTATCAAAATCTGCCATGGCCGATTCAGGAAGATATCTCTTTAAAGCTTGTGGGAATGTGTTGGTCCAGATAGCACCACAGATGGCGTTTCCAATGGCACCACCGATATTTCCAACAACATAAAGCAACGCGAGAATGGCAGCGACGTGCTGATGGTCAGAAGCGGCGAGAACAGCGAGTTGTTCGACGATGATGAAAACACTTCCACCGATAGAGATGAAAATTTGGCACATGACGATGTAACCGATGCTTTGGTTGGGTTGACGGAAGTAGATCATGAGACCTTGAGCGAAGGTGTAAAGTGGAACCGCAATATATAAAAGCCACTTGAAGTATCCCGTTTTACGAATCAAAAAACCGACTCCGAGAAGGAGGACACCAGAAACAACATCAAAAGTGTCGCTCACATATCCAGCCTCTGCAAGAGTCAAGTTGTTGACAACTTGTAGGAAAGATGTGAAGTAACTGTTCCAGCAGTAGTAAGAGATTTGATAAGTCAAATCAAGCAGACAGGCGCCAATAACAGTTCGGTTTGCTAAAAGGTTAACGTCCAAGAAAGGCGTCCTGGCGAGGTAGGTTTCGTAAAGAGCAAAGATAACAAGGGCCACAAATCCAACAACAATCATGGCAATGATATAATCCGTTTTCCAACCATTTGGTGCAGTGTCGGCAAGTGTAAATGGTAGCAAAAACACGGTGAAACCTCCAGCAAAGATAACAACACCAAAAGCTAGTCAATGGTCAGAAAAATGCCAAATGTAAATTCATGTCGGAAAAGCATGACTTACCATCAAACTCCACAAAGTAATGCCAGATGTTTTCTGTAAGAGTTCGGCCACTGCTCTCTCTAATCAAAACACCCGTGTTCTTTGCCTTTTTGAGATTTGTCTTCAGAATGAAGTACAATGGTGCTGCTACAAATGGCAAAATAATAGCAAAGGTACCAAATCCCCATCTCCAGCTGATGTTGTAATAGTAATCATCAGAGACCTTTGGTCCGGCGAATGCTGTAATGATGTATGGTGAAGAAGTGAAGGCGTATGCAAGACCTCGATTCTTTAGCTTCGAAACATCAGCAGTAATGACATCAATACTGTAGATCAAACCACCGAATCCAATAGAGTAAAAGACCTAGAGAAAGGACATTAGTGTGATGAAGGTAAAAATTATGGTATGGTAAGATAATACCTGTGCAGCACAGAAGGTAGCAATGCTATTGCAAGCCGCCATCATAATCAATCCGATGGTAGAGAATAACACCATGAGAAGGAATCCTTCAGCACGACCCCAAAGATCCAACATCTTCGCAAGTGGAATGTAAATGGCAGCTGTCATAGCGTTCGCAACGATATTAATAACGGTAATCAAAGAATGTGACTCAAAAGCACTCGTGGCGAATGGAATAAGATTGTAACAAATTGAAGATTGCATGGCATTAACAAAGTAAAGCAACCACATGCTGTGAGAATAGTTTAGCTCCTATATCAGGGTATGGGAATAGCAAGTGCTTGCACATACTTTATGAAGACGGCGATGAGCATTGATTTGGTCCATGTCAAAGCCACTGCTTCGACTTCTTGAACACCACGTTGTGCAGTCTCGGTTGGCAGAACATCTTTTTCGGCTTCCTCTGAGATTGGTACGTCATTGGCACTGCTTGGAGAGATAGCATCGTCGGCACCAGTGACTGCGGGCTTCGTAGTATTCTTTTCGTTTGAAGATGACATGTCACCCATAGCTACTTCTGAACTTTCATTGATTATATCCTCGGTAGCCTTTCGACGAAATCCAGGTCTGAATTTTGATAGTGCCCCCATGATTGCGGTTTGTCGATTCCGCAAATATTCCGGAAATCAATGGAAGGACGTCCACAAAAGAATTGGAATAGTGTGGTAATACAAAGCAATGGGTGTATCGTGGGAGACGGCCACTACTAATACTTAAAACCTCGGCCTACCTGTTGACACGGCTATTGACATCCACATGTGTCCATTCATCTATAGCTGCAGCTAGGACAAGGTTCGAAAATTTCGCATGCTGCCGTGTGCTTGGGACAGCCAAGAAGCATCCCACAAAGTTCCACAAGTTAGTGATTGTCAACGAAATTCGGCGTGGATTAGCACGCGAGTAATAGGAACATTCAAGAAATGATACACACAAGGTAAGGCAGGTAGGTAAGAAGCAGATTGAATGAGCTCGGAGTTGCGTGTTCCACGCACATCAATCAATCAGAAAACGTTTTCAAACACACCTTTTTTCTTAGAGTGGACATATTGCCGAATGTCGATGGGTCTATGAACAAGGTGGGCTTGAATTTGAATGGGTCGATTATGTTGACTATTACCGTAGACAGTTGATTAGCTGGTTAAAGGCATCTAAGTGGGGTCGAGTGGGATCAAGTGGAGATAATTGAACTAGCTTTTATCTAATCTGATCAAAATTTTCATCGATAACCAGGGATAAATGGCAGGAAGTAAATTTCCCGACTCACCTGCTTATTAAAACTTAGGCCGGCCTTTCCTCAAGAAGGCAGCAATCATCTGAATGGCCTTACATTACCGCTCGCCACCACTACATCCATGGGTGAAATCGGAATGTGTGATTGATATCGAAGCCGGTCTCGATTTTGGTACCTGATACTAGGTAGAAGTGACCACCATGATAATCTAATCAGATTGACTAAATCAAAACTTTAAGCTTTTCAGAATTTATCTAATCTGATCGACATCTACATCATGATTCATGACCAGGAAGAGGAGGTTCTCACCATCTGATACATGTATGAGGTGGTTACTATAATGCTGTAAGCCATTGTACATAGTATGACTGACACCATATTGTCATCACCAGAATCCTAAAAGCGGAAATTCGGAAGCTATATGAATTGCAAACTTTTTGTGGAACGGATGGTTCATATCATTACATGGGATGCATTCACACTTGACTATTTTAGAGAAAATGCAAGCGACTGCGGGTGGGGTATTGTCAGGACTGAGTAAGTAATTACGCCTCGAGCTTACCTATGTACATAATCAGATTGATCAGATAACAAGGTACCATGAGAATTGAAAGAGGGTAATACTTTATTGGGTATCAACTGTTATCTCCAAGATAGTCATCAGATCAATCAGATAAGATTTCAACAACGAGAAGAGAATTGCCTCTTTCGCATTCGGGGATCAACCCCCACCAGATGGCGTTGGCCCAATCTAGCGTCCGCGTAGACGAATTTATTTTCCATCTCGTGACTCTCGTTCCAAATACTAAAGCCAGCACCGGACAAATCATCCGGGATCGGGCATTTGACCATTGTGGGCAATGCGCTTTAAGCGATAATGGAGCACCACTCTTGCATGCAGCGTTCCGTGGAGAAGTTTGTGTGGGTTTTCCGTCTCGTTGGTAGTCATTTTCTGTAGCATAGACCCTTATTTGTCTAAACAATATCTGGCACTAACGTCAATAGTTCTATGCAATGTGATGTCAAACCAAGTTGACGCGCAAGATGGCTTCTAAGTGCAGTGTTAAATTGATCCATAGCTGGTCATCGACCAGGGTTAATAGTGCCAGTGTCGAATCATTAGGTATATTCGATGTCTTCGGTGATTTGACGCCAGCAAGATACGTAAAATAGTAAATTTGGTATCAGTCATACCCCACGTAGCATACTGATTAGTTCTTCTCATATAGTGGAAGTGCTCGTCTAGTGATATATAAAGATGCGACATGAGGATGTTATTAATATCATCTGTGGCAGAAACCCCTTTGACCCAAGGACGATACTAGTTTCCAATGAGAAGCCATTCGAATGGCAACAAATGACAGCTACATGAGAATAGAATCACACAGTACATTATATTGTGTCTTCCTCGTCCAACACATGAAAACGGACGATAAACACTACCTGCGAGGCATATGAGTTGTGACACCTAGGCATCACAATCCCTGAGAGTATAGATTAGACTTACATTTTTGAGAGAGAAACCACTCGGTCCGAATCTCTACGTTGCTTCTAAGCAATAAAGCCATATCGGACTATAACTTAGGCAATATAGATATACACCGAAAATTGTTTGGTGTTAGAAGTGGCTGTTGTTTGTCATTTAATCAATGGGGTGTGTGTCAAGACGGACTGAATGAAGATTGTTGGGTCTAGATGAGAAAGAAGGGACTGAGGAATCGTAACCACTTCATCTCCAGCCGACTACTCGTGGCATCGAGAACAGATCGAAAAAGCTCACTGGAGCAATCTGGATGGAGTTCATGTTTTGGTAGCAAGATTTTCAGAATCTGCTTGCAGTGCCTCTCAAGAATCCCGCTTAACAAACTAGACGCGGTGCCTGCAGATCAAATTGGGAAGGGATGTGTGAAAGCAGTTTTTTCGAGGGAGATCTCGAGTGGTTTAATCTTATAAATATTTATGATTACTTACCATAATTTTAGACGACCGAAGCTTTTGTTGTCGTTGATATGCCCGAGGATGCCTCCGCCCCGGAAACCATATCCCCATGTAGCTTAATCTTCAAGGACTAAACAACGACTTGAAAACAAATATAGCCCCTACTCCACCAACAACCATTGCAACGAATAAAGCAGCTCCCTCCTTCGTACCTGTAAAGTACATTGTATATCCCACAACCAATTCTAGCATTCTAGCTCTCTCCCTCTTCTTCTTCCAATCAATGTCGATGTCGAATGGCATTTTGACCCGAGGGTCATTCACGCCCTCCTCCTCCTCTTCAGGTTCTGGAATAGGTAACAGAGGAATCGTTACATCTAAAGCTACAGCTCTATGATCCGTCGTCGCAAGAAGAGGTAATGCGGAATACTTTTTTGGAATAATTTTGGCTTCTGGATTGCTCTTTTGTACCCAAGATGGCATATCAAGATACAGTATCCTATCACACCAACTTGGCCATCTATGCTTTGCCCACGGCCATTTGTTCAATTCGTCATCGGATGTCATGAATGGCCCTTCGGAATTGTATTTATATGTAGGTGGGAATGATATTGGAGCTTCGATAAGCCCATGACAAGTTCGACCAGCCAATCTTTCTTGGTTGAGTTGATCGTTTTTGAATAGGGCTAAATAATGATTGGAAGACGAAGTAGAATCGTCCGGTTGTGGGAATGTGTTGATGTGATCGTTTGGCGCTGGGGAAAGTAAGGAGGTTCGATAATTTAAGTCGCCGCCAAAAAACAGATGAGATGTTGCTTTGAAGATTGAACCATCTTGTGGTGAAATGGATAGCAATGGTCTATCTTCATCACCGCGAGGTAAAGTAGTGGCATAATTGGAGGTTGTCGAAGAAAATACCAACCCGCGGACAATATCTTTCCAGTCTTGGTTTCGTCTTTGCAGTTCTTCTTCCATGGCAGCAAGATGTGCCGCAACGAATGTCAACTCTGTTGAGGTATTTCCACTTCCGTATGTGAATCTGATTCCAACTGCTCCTTTATTTCCCATTGACCAAGCTCCTACTCCAATTTCACCAGCCTCTAGATCTTGTATAAGTATTGGATCCTTTGCAAATATCATAATACCCGTCAAGCCAACATTCCGTGCTGCTATCGAAGTATATGCCGACCCGTCATTTGATAATTGCTTTGAAGCTTTTCCGACCGCATCGTGAAATCGATTGAAGTATGGTACCAGGAAGGATCCGCCTATAAGAGAATATGGTATCGGGGCAATTTCTTGTAAGGAGAGAACGAGTAGGTCTGGCAAGTTAGGAGATGAGAGGCCATTGAAGAGTTGAGAGGCAAACGCATCCGTATCGATAAGAGCGAGACCACAATTAAAGGTCAGAAAATACAGACTTAATGCCTTCATCTCTGAGGGACTTGTCATGTTTGTTTGTGTAGAGTTCAGGTATGAATCAAATTGTGGCCATTCATATATTGATTTCGTACTTTGCTTTGATGTTGATATTGATGTTGATGGATCTCAGGGTGAGGTAAGGGAAACAACGACATGAATTAAGAATCTTGGCCTGACTTAAGGTTACCGACGTCACCAGGCCACATATTTTGGCACATTCCCGCATTCAACAAGAAAAGTCACAGGCCACAGTCATAAGTTACCTTATCAAATCATGTGATATTGTCAACAAGAGAGCATTTCACTTAGGTAGGTACTATGTCTTTAAGAAACAAATGTCGATGGAAATTTGGAGACAAATTGTTAAGGTTAAGTGGTAATTTCACGAATATATGGAGGAATGAGATTGAGCTTATCAACCCCGCATCTCCTCAAAACGCAAACCACTTGTCAATTTGCCGAATATCAACCCAAAGGAGAGATTGAAGAAATCTCCAAAATCAAGAAAAAAATCAGCTATGTACTCCATGAAAGACTTGTTTTCTGAGATCTTCCAGTCCTCTGGTAATTCCACACCTCGATGTTGATTAAGATCGAACTCGTGGGGCCTAATGATACTTCTGAGACATCTGCGCTTTAGAGCGTGATCTTGAAGTCAAGAACTCCCTTGGCAAGAATCTTAAGTCTCAAGTGTGTCATTATGAAGATGGAAATTGTATTAGAAATGGGAGGGTGTTGAGTTCCCTACGTTCATACATGGGAGTCTGAACGCACCACAGTATTACGCTCGTTGGTTGACTCGGACTACAGGCACAAGGTTTCAATAGTTTGGCTACGGTTCGACAAGACGGCAGTCAGTCTTGCAGTAATGTGTTGATCTTGTGTTCTGAGTTGGAATGTATCGTTCGGGAAGATGAATTACTTTGGGCTGTGAAAAGTCTTAGTCTTTGAGCCTTTGCTGGCTTTTCAATTCCGAATCCGAATTGCGTTTGCCAGAAGAATCCCGGCCACAAAGCTCTCGATGATCAAACAATGAGCTCTGTAGTGTGCTTTAGAGAGTTATCTTGATCAGAAGCAGTGCCAAAGATCTTTCTTGATGGATATTTGGGTACAGATTTCACAGAGGAGTTTGAACGGGAAGGGTGATGAGTGAAGCCATGTAGAAGAAGTATTTGCTATTGAGAGCAAGTAGTGCCTTTCATGTATCGTTCCAATGCGCTCTCAGACCAAGAACTTCGATAATACATTTTCAATCGTGAGTGTAAGACACGTAGACGACACCACCATAAGCTTGGTAAGCTTTTGGTTTCCCTACAAGCACAGTGGGATGTTTTGGCAGGGGTACATGCAAGTAAGATGTCGGCTTACGATCGAAGATTGGATCATATTTACGAGCATGTATACTATTATTTGATAAAGCACACTCGACCAACATTTGGATGTTGATATCTAACTTATCAATACATCGCAAATGCACGCAGAATTGCCTATCTTTTTGTAGGCAATATTTTCATTCAATAGATTATCAACACATAATGACTTCAACTTCGGAGTATCTAGAGCATGGTCTCTCCACTCACATGGCCAACAAACTTCCCAAATTGGCGCCACTGGGATTTTTTATCATATGTTGCACCACCAGATATTATTCGTCTAGAGCAAGCCGAGAATCATCTACTAAGACCTCAAGTGCTGACCATATGCAAAGATGCTCTGAATGAAAGTCTGAGCGAAGATGTACAGAACTTCCAACAGATTCTTTTATCAACACTCGTGCTAATATTTCTTAGACTTTCCTCTACCCCACGGGTCTCGGCGGCGAAGCAGCAATGCGAAAGGGATTCGCTTCATTCTTCAATACATATTTCAACCCTTCATTAAAAGTAGAAGAAGATCACATCTCGACGGGGAGTGGTTGCGCAAGTGTTCTTGATTCACTGATGTGCTCCATTTGTGATGAGGGAGACATTGTATTGGCGTTTGCTCCAGTTGCCCGTCAGTGCCCGTGTTCCAAATAACCATAAATCTACCTGTTCGATTCAACTCTCGCGTACATTTGACCCTTGTGTAATTGTCCTACTGATCCTATAATTCTTCAATACAGGAACTTTCGATATCTTCACCAGACTCCATGCACCCGCCACCATTCTCACCATACCTTCACCAAACTTCCGCAACATAGCGGATTCCGGTTCTGTCGACCGTCTAATCGCCACCTACAACGCCTGTCCCACTCAATCCCGTATCAAGGCTCTTTTGATGTGTAATCCTCACAACCCTGGAGATGACACCTATTCCCCAGGAACTCTTCGCAAACTGATGGATTTCTGTCATGAAAAACAAATTCATTATATATCCGACGAAATTGGTGCTCTCACGGCATTCAATACCGACCCTAAAAAACCCTTTACCTCTGCTTTAAGTTTGGTAGAGGAAGGAAAGGGAATTGATCGGAGTAGAGTCCATGTTATGTGGGGTCCAAGTAAAGATTTCGGTTGTGCTGGTTTGAGAGTGGTGAGTCAGACACTTTCTACACTTCATGTGGTAACAAGATTGAGACAACTGACTGATAGCAATTAGGGATGTATCGTATCACAAGCGAATAAACTTCTACTTTATGGAATATCATATTCAAATGTCTGGCAAGTTTCATCGCCAAGCAGCTTGTGCATAACCGCGATTCTTACGTCGCCCCAACGTCCGGCTCTTGTAGAAGCTAACAAGGAAGGATTAAGAGATTCATATGAGCTGTTGACATCTACTTTGAAGGATTGGGGTATAGATTATGTTCCTGTGAAAAGCAGGAATTTTGATGTTTGTCAAGGTAGCAGCAGATGCAAAGGTGAATGATTTACTATCTCATTCTCCCTTCTCACAAGGAGTTCCATACAGAAGCAAACTTCCTCAACACTTTCCTCCACGGAAGTAAATTTTTTACTTATTCGAAAATTTATATTAGATAGATTGACTAACATATATAAAATCACAGGATGCACAAGACGAGATGGCAGTCTTAGGGAAGTTGAGGGATGAAGGGGTTTTGACGTCACCAGGAGGGGGGTATTTAGGCTCTTCCGGCGAATTTAGATGGGCGAGATTGACATTTGCTGTGAAGCGAGAAGTTATGGTGGAGGCACTTGACAGGATGAAAAAAGTTTTGAGACCAACTCCAGTCGTTTGAACATCCAAAGAAAGAATAAATTTTGAATTCTTAGGGAACGAAGGGTGGACAGTCAAATATATCGGTACATAGTATCATTGATTCCGCAAAGCTCGCGGTAATACACGGGAAAACTAAAGTTCGCCCATTTATTACACAAATAAGCTCACAACTCCTCCTATCTTGGCCTATATCTGCTGGTGTGCTAAAGAATAACTCTTTGAAGGATGTATCCACAATTTGTACTTGAATTTTAACGTCGATATATCTCACATTGTAAATGATTTGTTTGATATGTATAATATGGAAAACTCTATCTACAATTACAAATGTGGAAACTCAAATGTCAAACAATGCAAGCCCAGGGACTTCTGACATCTTAAAATGCGGTTTAAACCTCCCGTATACATTAGGGATGTTTTCTTCATTGACCTGCCCAAACGCCTTTCCAGAAAAGATCCACATGCCAACAGCCGTTGATGGATTTCTCTCCAATTCCTCATAGCTCTCCTCGTCTCTCAAAAAGCCATGCTTAGGAACATCCACACCGAAATTATTCTTGAAAAACTTGCGCGATTCCTCCCAATGAGCTAGCTCAGCCTCTCTATGATGATCAACCATCTGACGCACCCCAGACTTTGTTGACACATGTTGCTCAAAGTCTTCTCCCCATTCGTTAAGGGCTGGTAATGTTGTTGTGACGCAGACATAGAAATTGAAAGCGGTTGTACGTCGCACACCCAAAAGTCCTTCGAGGACGCACCAGCTATGATAGAATCGGCGCGGATCCCGCCAGAAAGCTAGTTGTCTTAAATCTGGTTGAATTGGCCTAGGGTCACTCTTCAGCCATTCAAAGTTAACACTGGATCTGCCCATTTGTTTCATAGAAGGCATAATAGGACAAGTCTCTGATAAGTGGCGTCTTCCCATCTGTAGTCCTATATCATCGTAGATCCTTGAGTCCAACAGTAACTTCTCAACACACCACAATGAATGAAGCTTGGTACTGAGTATATCAGCAAGGGATGCGATGGCTATAGGATGATGAGGAACATGTGAAGTTCCATAACCCATACCGCGATCACGACGTTCTTGACTTGCATCTCTCAGCCAAGTCAGTGTTTCGTTGTAAAAGGGTACCTTATTATCAGGTTGCATCTCTTCCTTTGTTTCATCATGGGACGAGTTTAGAAATGTGTCGGAGTCAAAATCAACCATTTCAGTATGCCCGGAGAGTATATTTAGAAGGATGTGGAATATCAAATAAGCTATCTCCCGATCCTTCCGCTAGAGCCAGATGCATCAGGCCCTCATCTTTTGGATCATAGGCTTTAATATCATGCAGAATATTAGCGAGCACCTGAGGAGCTTTATCCCAATCCTGTAAGAACAATAAATCACACTCGGGGTTGATTCGAATATGACCTCGAGCAAGAGGTAAGCGAATACGGTAAAAGTCTAGTGCCGTTGATCTTGATTCTTTTGTGGTATAAAACAGCTGACTGGTTGTATCCAAGATGGGTTTATTGATGAAAAGCTCGTAATGACCGCCGCTGATAATCTTGCCCAGATCATTATGACTAGAATAGAATTGAGATTGGTCGTAATGGTTTGCGTTGTCTTGACGAGCCGTCTTGCCAACACAAATCGGGATGAAGCGGTGTTGTTCAAGAGATAAAGTCCATATATTTAGGCGTATCTCCTTTGGAAACTCAGAGAAGAGATGAAATCTTGAAGTCTGATTCTGCTTGGATAGACCTAAGTGATCGTCGTTGAAAAGTGCAACCATTTTCGTATGGTATGATGCCAATGCAGTTATTATTAAGGCAGATAGAATAAAGGACACATAGGAACGGAATGTCGATTGAAAAGATCTGGTCCATTTCTTTGATAAATTTTTGTTCGTACCTGCGTTGTGTTGTAGCATTCTATTTCGAGCGAAGTCATACTAAGTTTACTGACTAACAGTTGGGACCCACGACCTGTCTAAGCACGTGTCATAGGAGAGAGTCTGATGTGATTTAATTGGCACCGGATTACGAGTCGAAGATTGACGCAGAATTACCATTATTAGCATAATATACTTCACTTAGCGCGGCAGTCTGGTACTATATGCACATGAACACCGTATTGTTACAAGCAAGAGTCTTTTTTTAATTGTTCTCTCTGCTTTTAGTATCCCAACTACTGATGAAATGATCTCTTCTTGAAAGTCCATTAGATATCAGTGCTTGAAGTCGTTGAAGGGAAGCAATATTTTTTTGGTGGTACGATCAATCTGATTCAATCCCAGCTGGACAACGCGAAATAGTTGAACCTCGATTTGCACCACAATCCATGTATTAATCGATACCTACGCTGCATCCTTCTCATTCTTATAACTTTTATCCTTTCAATATTGTATTTTGGAATTTAGGTGCTTATTATTGCTCTATATTGAAACCGCAGTGTGGGATTTCCCACTTAATTTTACCCGACATGTTATACTAACATGCCTTCTAAAAGATTGAAGGATTCTACAAACTTACCATTTCCCTCGATAAGTCTATAGATAGTGACCAAATTGCTACCTAAGATTGAAAATACCATCTTTCCATGCACTAGTCTCATGTCTCGTAAAATCCCATTGTTGTAGCCACTCATTACCATTCATCGAGAAGGAGCATGGCAGTAGTCAATCGTACCTGAACTTATAAAATACCGCTGCTCTCACTCGGATTTTTCTTTTTGAGCGACTCATCACAAAAACGCAAAGCAATATCCTTTACTCTGAAATCAAAGCCTTGCCCAAACATTCGTTCTCTTCTCTCTCTCCAGCATACGTCTACTGACACAACAATTTACCATTTGATTTCTCATATTATCAAAATGCAGCTCCAAAACATCCTCTTGGGGAGCCTGATGGCCACACTTTCACTGTGTAGAGCTATTACGAGCCAGAGGTAAATTGAACATATTCTAAACAATTCCCAACTGTGACATTGTACTAATTAAGACCTTAAGCGAAAATCAAAGAGAAGTTAATCAAATATTTGATAGAGCTCTATCAGTGGATGTGGCAATGGGATCGATTCGTTCAGTCCAAATAACTGACGCAATTGCTACCACCGGTCTCGACACATGCGTCGGCATGCTTGCCGTTGGACAACCTGATGCGACGAAGAAGATTGGGAAAACTTTAGCCCTTGTCTCTCCAGAGACTCAAGATCTTTTCACAAAATGGAGCCAGCAAGTCAAAGACTCCAAAATGACAAATATCAAGGTCTATATTTCGCAGGCAGATGTTACGCGAATGAGTGGTATGAGCGATGCCGAGGTGAAAGATGTATTAAAAAATCAGCAGGCGACGGCTCAACAAATCAAAGACTTCAAAAACGGCTTTGTAGTTTCGCTCACGGAAATGAACGCGAATGCCAAGACGGCGGCGACTAGCGTTACCCCAATCGGCGGTGGAACCTACACCCGTAAGAATGCAGATGTAGCAAAGCCTCAACCATATGGAATGTTGTATAGCACAGCTGATGGTCAAGTTGGAGCTGACAGGACCAAGATGGGCACGTATTTACCTGTGGCGGCGGCACCAGTAAGGGGTCATTAGAAGCGTTTGAAACCACCAAGAAACTCTGGTGGATCGAAACTTCTCGCTCTATCACTTAAATATTTCATTATACTTATAGGGAGTATCTTGTGATAAAAGCATCATAGAATATGTGTTTTCTTTTTGGGGGATTTTTAAGCATTCTGTGCTGACGTTTTAGTTTTGTTGGTCATGATTTCACTACCCTTGTCATTGCAAATTCATGTTTTTGGTGTATTCATCTGATTTTCAGTCAGCGCAGAGATGAGTTAGAATTAAGTTCACTTATCAATTTATTCTATCCTCTTTTCTTATTTCACATGATCAATAGTGCTGAGATCTTGCGCGGAAACATTCGCTAATTCCTTGCTCCTTCAATAGTACAAGGGGGTACTATGATATCAACACCCAAGCAGTAAAATCTCGTTTCATTATACAGAACCAAGCCAACTTTCATTCTCTCTCTAAGATCGTGTTAAGCGAGTGAGGAAATTATGAAAAGAACAACACAGAATATTATGTCTTGAGAAACAAGGTGCAGTGAAAGATCGGCTTTTTCAAATGACAGTGCGCTTCCAAACGCCAATAAGAACATCACGCAAAATGATTAGACCTGGGAGTCGGAAGATTGGAGCTCCATGTCTTGTCGTAAATGAGTGTTTTGAGGGCAAAACACAACATCCTCTGATTCAGTACCACTAGATGCTGTCTTCGTTGTATCTACATCTGTAGATGGAGCTGTTAGGCCAGATATGAGGCTGAAATCCATATGAAAGTAACGCTTTTTGTTTTTCATGTTCCCCTCAACCGGGTACATCTCACGTGGATCTGGAGGAGTCGGTTGCACGGGGTTACTACGGGCGAACAGAGAACGAAACGAAGCAAGACATGCAATTATGACAGCTATAATTGAAGTCAGCGATAGGAACAAAATATTACCAAAGATATCAGATCAAACCTACCAACAGTCTGCTCTACGAGACTCCACGTGTAAAGCCAGCTCTCTTCAAATTGATGCGAGTACGAGCTTACAACAGACTGGCGAATGATGGAAAAGATTATCGTTATGATGACGAGAGAAAAAATACCAGCCAATGCTAGCTTTCGTTTTCGGCTCAAGCGTACAGTCCACAGCATACTGATCGGAATAGCCAAAACTATGAATGTTAATTTTCTCCGCTGAAATGAATGTAGGAACATTGGCTTACTCATTGCGTCTGTCAAAACATCCAGTCCGCAACCAAAACCCAGTGCAAAGCGTTGGATTCTGAGTGCAAAACGAGATAGACAGGTAGCCAAATTTTTTGCAAAGCTTGGTAACAAACACGAATAGGGAATTGTCCCAATACATATTATCCAAGATGCAAACACTACTATGGCTACAATACGTCGTGGCCAGACGTAAGAGTCCACGTTCTCCAAAAGACGGCCGAAGAAAAGTAGAAATGATATTTTGATAAGCCATAATGTACAATAGTATAGTACATATACGGCCGCAGAGCCTCGAAGAAAGTTCTCAGCATGTTTTTCAAATCCTTCCGGTGGAGGAAAGAGATCTCCGTTCAGAACCCCAAGCATCTCATACATGTCTTTACTAATCTTCTGACAAATGGTTGCACAGGAAAGAAGTAGTAGCCAGGCCACAATGACACAGAAATCATCGGGCGAAAGGCGTTTGAAGGTTCGAATTCTAACCCAGATTCTGAACGCTACAAAAAGTAAAGAAATTGCAGTACATCCCCAAGTTACACCCTGTTGCGACAGTCAATGTTTGAAAATAGCGCGGAGAATAGAGCATAGAACTAGCTTACTATGAAATTTTCATAGCTGACTATTGGCTTCGGCGTTAAGGTGTTCATTTTGAAGTATTCGAAGAATTCCAAGTCGTCAATGTCAGTACAGTTCGTCGTCAGAAATGTCGCTTTTTTTCAAGAAATATATGTTATGACAGAAGTCGTCAACAACAGATTTGATGACAGGGAGTAAAAAAGGGCTAGAGTGGCATCAGAAGAGTATAGATATAATTAGAATATGTTTCTCTTGAGACAGTAAGTATTGGGGTGGCCTGCTCATGTCTGTGCCTCATAAATTGAGCAAATCCGCCCTCAATACTCTTCAGACCTTAAAACATATCACTTCACGAATTTCTGAGCGCGTAATACCGACCAGACGTCGACTTCCTATTGGGAACTATTCTCCAGCACTCACCAGTAGAAAATAGCAACAACCTTCTTGCATTTGGACATGTTACTGAATGCCACTGCAACACAGTTGATAACCATTGCTTGAAGGGGCAAACGTAGTACATCATCAGAGTCATAGTTTGGTAAGGAGGAGGACCGATGGGTTATTGTTGATGGTATTGGGTGTACTGCGCCATAAAATTCTGCGTTGACTACGGAAAAAGATAAATTGATGGCGTTGATAAGTGTTTGTGCATCGCATACATTAATTTATCAACGTCGAGATGAACATGCAGTCATGGTCGGCGTAGCAAATATGTGTTTAGAACTAGGGAACCTTCACATGCAAGCCACCCGACCATGCGCATACCCGCATATATCCACGAAGTGATCATTTGATCAGATCAGTCTTTTCATCCCTCTGAAATACAGCCTAATATGTTATTTGGGGGCATCAATAGCATGGACGATCTTCAAGGTACAGCTCGGCCACTTCCACAATTGGTGCCTGCCGAAGTTGGTCGCGTTTATTGTCAAATTAGTGACAAATAATATGAACAAAAGTATTTGAAATGATTATGCATTTAGTGTAACGTCAATAACCATTAACCGTTGTAGGATTCATTTCACTAGATTTCTGAAAGCACGAACAAATTTGATAACTCCTTCCACTTACCACAGAATACCTGCGCCGGTCGTGATTATAGTATTGGATCGAAGAATATTGTTTCACGACATCTAGTCGTAGAAAGGGCATCTTCTAGCACGGACTGGATTGAATATCGAAGTTGGACCTGCGCCATGTTCTCAAAATATCCTTGTGTGCATTTATAGATCTATCCATTGGGTATCATGAGAGCGGCTCAGGCAAACCATTGGCATCAACAAAAGTACCCACGGTAATTGTTGGTTTTACGATATCAGGCTGTGCAGTCAAAAAATCCGACTTCTTGTTTCCCAATGAGGTCATTTGAAGCTGAATGAAAATTTAGTGTTCAAATTCGGTGCTTGCTGTGACTACTCCTGCATTTGTGACATCATGCTGAGGTTTTGCTACGAACATGCAGAGCTTATCATTGAAAGCAGTCGCGGAATCAAAAAGTAACCTCGAATTTATATTTCGAGATCGCAGGCAATCTTGACAAGATGACAACAACCCACATTCAAGGTTGACTTCACTAGAGGTATGATTCTGTATGGCTGATGAGCCAGTACGAATGCCAAATCAAGGACAATAGAAGGCAACAAAATACTCTGCGACATTCTATATGCCTACTTCTTTAACCATTGGGGCTCTGAACTCTCAAGTTACCCATGAAGAATATAGATACAGAGAGGTACAAATATCTGCACACCAACGTTGCGGACGAAGAGTACTGAACCGAAAACAAGACCGCTCATAGACTTTGTATTCAGCGCGTGAATGCGTCAAACATACAAATACGAGAAGGAACAGTTGCCTCTGTTTGAATGGTAAATGATTGCAAACATAATCATATGTCACTGCAGTAACAAGATCTCGGGTTCCTCAGAGGCTGAGTAGAAAAGTTAAAAAGATGGAAATATAGTTTTCGCAAGCAGACGAATCAAACACGCAGTTTTACTTGAAGTTTGGTGTTATAAAAACAAAGCATAGAAACCCGATGCCAACGTATAGGATATTCCTTTCAGCATCTTGTACGATGGTGAGAGAAAGGAAGAACTGTTCATGCTTTGGACATAGTCTTCTCGGTCGAAAGCTTGGTCGCAGTGCTGGTTGAGAGCGATGGGGATAAGTGGAATCATACGGGTTAGAATGTGCACGAAACAAGATATGAACTGGTAGCTATAGTGACTGGTGGGTTTGAAGCTGTCAGGATTGATCGTGGGCACATATTCCAACGGGTAGAATGAGAACGAGAACGAGATGTCCTGCCGCCTGTGCTCCACGGCTGTGAAAATGACCACTAGTCACGCCGCCTGGCAGAATTATTCACTCCGTCCTAGCTCCTCACATAACAATGATTGATACATTTTTCAATATGGTCAATTGACTGTCTTGATATACGTTCCTCGCCAAGACGGATTCAGATCTATGTACTGCATGTGCCAGCCATACAAGTGTGTTTCGGAAATCAAAGATTGAATGGCATATTTACACAAGCATAAACGGTGTTCAGACTTTGTCACTTCTGTGCTAATTATGATTTGGTGTAAACCGTCGAACGACATGTTATCAGGTTGAAGACTACACGCAGGTACAAAACCCCCAACTTCTTATATTGAGCGTCATGAGTATAGCTATACCATAACATATCTCTAAGCTTTAACCCCAAAACACCAACTTCGTCTTTTCACCTTCGTTCAGTGGCGGAATAACTCCAAGGAAGCTTGACATCGCCAAACGGCGCGTTCCTATCTCGGAATAGACAGGATGTACTTGGTGCATATTGCGAGAGTTGAAGAGGTATAGATCACCAATGTGAGGTTGGAAATCTACCTTTTGACGTCCCTTAACAAGATCCGGAAAATATCCATAACTATCGGGGTCACGAAATTTCAATGCTTCGGGAGACCACTGCAAATCGTGAACAGTAGTACCACCACTATTGATGGGTGGTGGGGTGATGCAAAGGTTGGCCGCAAGTTGGTGGGTTAATCTGCTAATCGCCCATGATTCTGTCCGAGTATCATAAGGTGCCCAATCGCAATGAACTGGTGTTCCGTTGTTGATTACTCGGAAGATGCCAGCAAAGTAAGATTGTGTCCCGTCGTCTACTACCTCCGTGGCTATCATGACCTCCCAGTCTTCAGGTGCAATTGATTTAATAAATTCAAAGACCTTAGCGAACGCATTTACCCCAATTTCGGCTTCCAAGTTTCCATGCGGGTCGCCCAGGTCGCGTACAGCCTGGAAGTATTCCTGCTTTTCTACATATTTAATTAGCCAATGTCTACATGACGTGGAATGAGAAAGACTTCGGAGAGTTTGCTTTTGACACCACGTACCGTTTCCAGACCTATTTTTCAAGTCATCTTCACTCTGTGCTTGAAACTCAAATTGAGCAACGCCTACTTTTGCCAATTTTGGGCCAGTAGCATGCAGATACGGCGTGAGTCTTGGCTCAAGTGTTTTAGTGAGCTTAGAGCAGTCCTCTTTGGAAAGGAACCCAGGCTCGTGGAGGATAGGAGTTTGACCTTCCAAAAGATCCAGCAAGGATGATTTCGTAGCACGAACTGGTTTGGTGGTTTTCCATTTCGACTCGATGACTGGATTTGCTTTGGAACCGTGGTGAAAATTGGGTGTGATGTTACTGGCTGCAATCATAATTTTTGATTACAGCTGCAATGTTAGGAGAACAAATTTTTGTGTTTTGGAAATTGGCTAACGAGAGAAAAGCTATACGAATATCATTCGAAGTGGAGGCTTAAGAATATATATGTATATTGAACTAAACCACCTTACGAAATTCAAAAAGAGCTTTCTACATGAGCTCCCAGCTTGAAAGACTCGGCAGTGGCAACTCGTGAATCCAACCTCATTTTACTCCGACTGACTTTTAATTCAGGAGATACTGCTGGCCAACGTGGCTATAATCGCTTAAGCAATGTCTTCAGCAGCGATATTCTACACAATCACCAGCTCAACTAATAATGTTATGCAGGGAAATCCATTTCAGTACTCGAAATGTTTGTACCACCATGTACAAGAATTCTCTGACATTGGTGTTATGTATGAGCATACGTTCTCGTACAGATATCATGCATCCTGCCCCAAAGTTGGCTATCATGGCCGAATGAGCCAACCGGATATCTTTAGCACTAATGCTGTACATGCACGGGTAATTTCTGAGGTTGTAAGCTGAAGGATCTGGATCATCCAATGGCCGTGTTATGACAGGTTACACGGCATTGCTACCCATCTAATCGGCAGGATCATATCAATTCTCACCAGTTTCCGGATATTGACGACGAATACAATCCAAAACTTTACATGAAACGAGCTTCAAGCGCTTTTACGCCACCGACATCTAAATACGGCTCGTACTAGCTGGAAATATATGTAGCGTCTGTGAAACATTCTGAAAACCGTCGCCGACATGCAAATAGTTGGGAAAAGCAAATCTAATTGGATAAAATCGCGAAACAGCAGGTTGCATACATCAGCCACGATGATGCAAGGTTTTTCCATATTCATGTAAAGGTACAGAGTATCAAAATAAGACTTTAAGTATTTCTTGTCCTTTTCGAGTAACCGAAATTGTGCTACTTCTTTGGACACAGCGATTTGGTGCATACGTCTCTGTGAACATTGAATTCTAGATAAAAGTTCCCGAGATAACAGATATTATCAATCTCTATCTTACAATAAATACCGCAGAGTATGAAGAGAGACAATTAAGTCAAGGGCCTGGACCATTAAACCGTCAATAGGATATTGTGAGATTAGCTGTAGTGCGAATCCAAGTTCTCGTGAGCTGCTGCATGCACTCATCTAACCTTGGCTAGACCTGGCTGAATAGATATTATCCAAATTGCCGGAATGTTGAATGCCAATTATACTTACTGAATACTGAAGGCTATTTGGAAGCTCATGATAAATGCTATCAATTTCACTCAAACCATCTTCGGGCAGCAACCTTCGTTTCAAGATTACATCAACGTTTCTCTTCTTCCAAAGCTTCTACTCACTTCCCATCCATTTCCAAAGCTCTCGTTATATTTGATTGTGACGAGAGCAAGTGGATTACAGTTGCTGTTGCGGGATCAAAGCATCGCTAGTCAACAAAACTTGTGGCATACTTAAGCTGCTGAATATAACCTATTCGGTTTTTCGACAGCAAAGAAACATACCAGACAGCGCAGATCCTAGGAAATACCAACCAATTGCCATTGCGGCATTATATCTTCTCATGATGTGGTGACCTCTCGGGAGTCAACTAGTCCTTACACCACCTCTGACGGACCAATTGAATCCCGAGAGCTTGTCACAATGCCAGGTGTGTATACACAGGTATGCAAGGTTGGTAAATGTTGGTAAAGAAAGGCCAAATGGTACTGTAATCTTTCAGGTTCGGTGGGTGAGTACAGGCTGTTGTGTAACTTGTGTTACCGTTTGTGTAACATCGACACCAAACATTTGATTGCTATACTTGTCAGATTTCATATATAGAACTTGGATCTTAGGTCCAAATAGCCATACCATAAGCTGCCGGTACGGGTGAGAGACTGCTGATATAAAGGTCACTGTTCATCTTAACATACATCTGCTCTTGAGACATTTCTGTTTCTAGATGAAAGGCTCCTTGTCTTCATTACTTTTAAGGTTGAATGAGAAAGTAGTTTGTTATCGAAGCCGAAGAGCTTCGCTGTAAGATATTGTCGTTTGTTTGTGGCACGGGAACTTACATCTGCAAAATTTGATCAGATTTGCGATCTACATACAAACGATATGGCGGAGTTGAATGGACTTACGACGAAGCAATCAGGCAGCGGGGTGCGCCTTAATAAATGCAATAAGCCGTAGAAAGTTCGAATGAAAGCATATCAAAGAGGTTTGAGACGATAGTCGAGAATGGCATCTTCCGTAATCTCAAGTTCAAAATTACTTTGCTTTAGAATTCACTTTCCAATTGACCAGATTAGATTATATTGTTCCAACTTGGAAAATCAATCTCACCACATCATCTTCGGCGACATGCAACTCTAGACTCTGTCACTCGAACAACGATCGCAAAAGGTAAGCACATAACATTTTGTTTCCGCGCAAATGTGCTAAATGTATAAAGCAACCAAAAATGGAGAAGATCAAACGCGCGACGAGAAAGCACATAGTGGGTGGAGGATCAAGACGACTCTTCAACAAAAAACCAAGAAGAAATGTCAACTATCCAAGAAAGATGGATGACTGGGACCGTAAGCTGCCCTGCTTCCGTAACGTCGACGAAAGAATACTAAGTACCCAATGAATAGTTTTCGCCCTGCATCCCAAGACGGACTTAATAATCCCAAAATCGTCCTTCGCAAGTTTGGCAAGAGATATTATGAAGGATATCAAACCTGGAGAAAATTATCAGATTGATCAACTTGCCTTGACTTCTTTGCAAGAATGTGCCGAAGCTCATATTGTTCAGGAATTTGAAAGTAAGTTCCTACTTTCTTTTTGATGGCTTCTATACTAATATGATAGTGGCCACTGTATACACTGCTCGCGCGAGTAGGGCGACGATTCAATTGAAAGATATGAAAGATGCCAAGTTTATTAGGGACTTACGGGATGGATATGCAGTTGGATTGGAGACGAAGAAGATGAATGAAATGGGGAATACCGAGGAGTCAGACTGATGAGGGATTCTTGGTGAATTCTCATGGACTTCGATACTTGTTGATGCATGAGCAAAAGAGACATTTCTATCGTCATGGAAAAACAGAAAGTTGCATAGGTACATACGGGTAGTCTAAGTCTATATGCCTCGATAGATGAAGGTCTTCTATTTTCTTTAGACCTCTCATCGTGATGCAAAATAAGCTGAAGAAATACCAATCATAAGTTTACTCTTGTTTTCTGAAATCAAACCAGTGATTGAACTCCTTACTTGGATAACTTTTCGGGCAGTTCTTTCACAGCCACATGAAACTCGCCTTGTTTCATTTCTTTTCTGGGCGTTCGTTGATTAGAATCTCGAGTTCGATTAGTTAACGTTTCATCTATTCACCACAGTATCAGGCTCTAGCCAATCGGCAACCAAGAAATCCACCAACATCATACCCGACTAACGATTGGTGTACATACCTGATGATCTTGACCGACAGAACCACAATGTAGATGATATCCTTCTTCAATGATGCCTTCGTATTCATGAGTATTCACTTCAAATTATGACTGCAATGTTTTTACGACTAATAACCACGCTTTTACTCCACCTACCTCTCACATGGTGTGGACGTAACATCTACAAACTGTACCAGAACTACATTTTAGCCAAAAAGGTCGGTGTACCAATCATTGTTCTTCCGCTGAGTCCTCAAAATCCAATATGGATGCTACTCGCAGACATCATCGTACCCCTTTTCCAGAAATCAGGTATCACTCGTTCATGGCCATTAATCAGATTTGGTCGAAGAGTATGGGAGTTCAAAGATAAAGCGCAGATTCATCTAGAGCTTGGAGATGTTTTTATGATGGCCACTCCGGATAAGAACATACTTTATATTTGCGACGCCGAGACTTTGATGGAGGTAGTACAGAGACGGAATGAATTTAAGAGGCCACGTGAAGTACTGGGTGAGTTTGAAATCTAATAATGTACGCCTGAAGAACTACTGATTCGCTTTCAGAGATGCTAAGTGTCTTTGGTCCAAATATATCCACCATAAGTATAAGTCAGTTCAAATAGAAGCATGCAGGCTGAAAACTCACTGGTTACGATTGTTACAGGTGGCAGACGAAGATTGGTCCCGACACAAGAAAGCGACCGGGCCACTCTTTAGCAATGAGCAGAGTCAAAAGCTAGTATGGGAAGAAGCACTCAAACAAGCCCGAGAAATGGTAAGCTACTGGGTTGACCGAGAGGACTCTACCATTCGAACCACAGCTGAAGATGCCAAAACGTTTTCCTTGAACGTCCTCACAAGCGCTGGATTTGGTAAATCCTATTCTTTCAAGCCCTCCTCGCTTATAGATCACGGTCCAAACCACTCCATGAGTTACAAAGAGTCTTTGAGGTTAATCGTGGGGAATGCTATCCCGATCCTGATCACTGGACCTAACTTCCTGCTAAAATGGAAAAGCTATCTACCTCGATCCTTGCAAGAAATTGCCCAAGCCACCGTCGAATTCAAGGCATACATGACGGAAATGGTACAGGAAGAAAGGGAGCTCATTTCTGCAGGCAAGCAATCTAAGCCTAACTTGATGACATCACTCATAAGAGCCTCGCACTCGAGTCACGACTCTACAGCAGAGAATGATAATTTCGGACGCAAGCAGCATGGCCTATCAGAGTTCGAGATCCTTGGAAACATGTTTGTGTTTAATTTTGCAGGTCACGACACCATATCACATACTCTTTGCTATGCTCTAAATCTTCTTGCTGCTCATCCTGCTGTGCAAGATTGGATTTCTGAAGAAGTGAATGCAGTGTTCTTGAATTCGGATGATTCCACTTGGGATTATGAACAGTCCTTTCCGAAGCTAAAACGTTGTATGGCTGTCATGGTGTGTACATGCTCCATCGATGTCGTGATTATATACTAACAGTATTACGCAGCTAGAGACACTCCGTCTTTACCATCCTCCCCTTACATTCACGAAACCAATAGGGAGTTCTCCACGAACCATCACATATGCTTCTAAAGAACTCCATCTACCACCAAACACAATGATCTTGCCTAACCTCTTGGGAATCCAATCCTATCCCCGTAATTGGGGATCCGATCGACTCCTCTGGCGTCCCTCACGGTGGATTATCTCATCCTCAAACCAAAATGGTGGATTGACAGAAGAACTCTGGACACCGCCTAAAGGTTCATACATGCCGTGGTCCGAAGGGCCTCGAGGATGTCCAGGTAAGAAATTTGGTCAGGTGGAATTTGTGGCCGCGATGGCGGTATTATGTCATGAGAACAGAGTAGAGATTGTGAAAGAGGATGGGGAGAATCAAGACGAAGCGGAGAAGAGAGTTAAGACGTTGGTCAATTATAGTGCCATGGTACTTTTGCTACAGATGATGAATCCCGAGAAGGCAGGTTTGAGGTGGGTCAGGAAGGAATGACTGCATCAATGATAAGATTATCTCTAGCGTTGGAAAACAAGTAGGATGAAACACCGCCAAAACGCCATCTAAATCTAGAATATAAAACCTGGTATCAAATAATTTTTCATCCCTCACCTCCATCCCCCATCTCCAACAATCATCTTCCATCCTCCGCACCCACCTAATCCCCATGTACCTTCCCAACCTTCGCCTGTCCCCCTTTCCCCTCCTCCCCCTCCTCTCTCTTTCCAGGTTTCGCAAACACCGCTCCAAAAAGACTCAAAAAACTAGTCGACCGCAAAACCATCGTATACATCAACGTCATACCCAGCACCACAATCTCCTCTTTAAACGCCTCATTCCCTATCACCTCCTCGCCCAAAAATTCAATCCGTCCCACATTCTTCAAACTCATCGTATTCGCCGAGAACTTCGCAACCGGCATGGAACTCGCATTGAGACAGATGAAATCCCAATTTTTCCACCCCGAAGACGACGTCCAGAGCATTTGTACCGGTTCTGCACTCGAGGGAGAAAAGGTCCGAGAGAGATGCGAATACTCTGTCTTCCAACGCTTCATGGCTTTTAGTTTTATGGGTTGCTCGCGCACCGAACAGTCGGAGTCGATGGAGAGGCAGTGGAGGGTTCCGGTGCCGAAGATGGATTTGTCGAGCGCGGATTTGAAGACGAGGTTGGGGGAGAAGGTTTTGTAGGAGACGGTGTAGAGAGGTTGAGGGGGGGAGGAGAGGGAGGTGGAATCTTGGGTTGTGATGAGGGATTTCCATTTTTTCCACGAGAAATCTACAGAGAGGGCTTGGTGGGGGGATGAACATGAAGTAGTGGAGGTGGAGGTAGTGGCGGTAGTGGTTTGAAGAGGTATCGTTGGGCTTGTAGCTGTTGTTGCCATGTTTGCGACGGTGTAGATTTTGCTTCCTGCGTTCGATTGAAAAATTTTCAATTTTTTGCTTATTCTTATAATCGTTGAATCAATCAACTGTAGATCTTTAATTCTTATATACTTAACCTATCCCTTACAGCATGCGTGACGTCGCGCTCCACAAAGGGCTGATAAGGCTATTCCCATCCCACCCTATCAAAAATAGCGTTCCACGCCAACCATCAATTTCGGAATAATATCGCGCTTTGTGTCCCCATACATCTGACAGTCTATTCTTTTAATCATATCAAATCCACATAAGCTTACATCTACTCCTTCCCATGATTCAGCTTGCCATGACTGTAGAAAGATCGGCATCTTAGATTATGTCATCCCACTTCCCAAATAGGCACGACGTGCCGCTCCCATCTTGGCGAGTTTAGGCCCCCAACTGTAAGCCCCGCTAAGCCCCTTCGCTTCTCCATTCTCCCCGTTTATGCGGACTATCATTCATTTTTGCGACTTTATATATCGCGTTGCGTTTTCAATTATCCACGTTATCCACATCTACATATTACCTTTTAGGGTCACATGTAGCGCTCTCTTATTCGAGTTTCCTCTTGAGCAACTGCCATGCCGGGTGTACCATCAGGACGTGGATGCGAAGCGTGTCGGAAACAGAAGAAAAAGGTTCGATTGCTCAAAATTTCGTATGTTGGACCAATTACGAGTCTTTCTGATGAGAAATAGTGTGATCAAGTCCAGCCTTCATGTTCACGATGTATACGACTATCAATTTCATGCGTAGGTAGTGGAATTAGGCGCTACAAATTTATATCCGGCTCCATCGACTCCACCGTAACAACTGGCTCCACAACCACGAAACACAAAAACCATGCACTCCACACTACACGTAAACAAATACTTCGAGTGCCCAGTAACAAAACTCTTTCCGTAGCAGGATCTTTCATATCTGTTCTGGAAGTAAAAGATATTCGCTACGATATTGGTGTCTATGGGGCATTTCTCGCAGAGATCCCTAAGCGGCTGGGGAGTAGCGCCGCGCTAGATGCTTCGGTTAATGCTATTTCGACGTCATATACGTCGATATATTCACGAACGAAACCAGTAGAGGCGCTTGAGAGTTACGGGAGGGGATTAAAAGCGCTGAGGGTTGCGTTGAATGATCCGAAAGAGGCTACTGAAGCGAACACGATTTGTGCGTTTTATTTGATGATGATTTGTCAGGTGAGCTGTGCTGGTGTTGACGAAACGGATAATGATGCTGATTTAAGTTAGACTTGGATGGCTCAGGGTGATGATAATGCTAACCATGGGGAAATCTTGATATATTTGTTGAATGCAGCTGCAGCGCAAAATTGGCAAGGCACCTTCGAAGCAGAATTATTGGTAACCTTGTGTGTTCCTCTGGTATGTGAAATCTTCTATTTCCAAGAAAACCCCCGTGAATATTTTGGCTCATGATTCATTACAGATTATGGAAGGCATCAGAAACCCGAGGGTTAAGTGGACCCCAGTGATAGGAAAACTAACCGAAGCTCGAGATAAAGCCATCGGGATTGAAAGCCTCAAACTCCAAACCCTAGCCAAAGTCCCAGAATACTTAAGATATCCAGAAAAACACCTTCCCGAGATTAAATCCACATATGTTCAAATGAGAATTGATCTCTCAACCATGCGTAATTCCTTGGATAAACTCCGTCAAGCCCCGCATACCAGAACACTACATTCACGCTTCCAAGCCGCGTACAGTCTGATACTTTCATTTGCCAACTTGCTAAATAGCCTGCTTCGTGTCTCTTCGGATGATCGTATATCTTTAATTCCGGAATCGGTATGTTATGTTGAGGAAACAATCGTCCTTGCCGAAGATGCACTTGAGTATCGTCCATTAGGATCCAGTGCCATGCCAATGGTCCTTACAACTGCTTGGGTAGCGACGAGTGATAAATCTCGGAGAGTGAGGATAGAGAAGCTGCTGATAGAATATCAATCCGATTTCGCTATTATGAATTGGATGGAAGTCGCTTTGTGGCTGGAAGAAAGGTTGAGAGATATCCACCTCTCATTTCAAGATTTTAGTGTTGCGATACCGCTGATGGTCAATTAAAGCTTGAGGCATTGAAGATGTGGGAGGTAGACCGCAGAAACTATTTGGAAGTGCAGCCCCCGATGAAGATGAGGCCCTTAAATATGATTCTAGCCTGGGGTTTAAGCATTCTTGAAGGCTTGGTTCAGAAAGAAAACCTGAATAATACAGATATGATGCCCATCTTGTGAATAAAGCAGCCAGCCAGATTGCAATCAAGCTTATCACAAGCAATAGGGAGCCAAAATAAGTTCATTATTCGATTTTCCGTCTGGCGAATTCTTGAACAAGATATCCAGGATCGTATCGGTGGTTTCCCCCTTTGAGTCAAGGGAGTTCTCAAATAAAACAATGACATCTCGATTCTGTTCGCTCGCGACCTTCTTAACTCTATATTCAACAGGAAATTTAACGCACAAGACATCTTTGTGACCACCCCAGAATTGCCCAAAATATTTGAAATTCTTTGGATTTAATGCAAGTGATTCTAAGCTCTTCATAAACTCATCGAGATGTGTAAACAGTATTACATACGTCGGAATCGTCCAATATTAAGGTTTGCAGGCTGCTTCGAAATGTGCCAAGTCCAAAAATGGTTGGAAGGTATTGACATCTTTCGGGAATTTAACACTTATCAATGGAATTGTGTAGAAAATTGTTTTTGGTCCTATCGCCACTCTAACATCTTCCCATTTCTTCCACATATTGTAGTCTTCGAATCCACCATAATTATGAACTTTGACAATTCTATTTCCCCAATAATATCCATGTTTGTAGCTCTGTTAAATAGTAGAAGGTCTTCTTTCGTAGAGATATAATTAGAGCCCCAAATGCGGTCTGTAGAGCGAAAATAACTACGGATAGTTAGTAAATTCATGAGAGAGGGTTACTACACAGATTGACCTTTCAGCGGCTTTTATTCTTGAGTTTTTGCTTGACCAAGCATCAAAAGTCTTTCGAAATCCTTCGTCTTTCCACGAAGCCCTAGCCAAATGACGAATTGTCTCTGGTGTATGATCATATGGCCAGCCTTTATATGACCAAACATTATGCGAAACAAGTGGTCCGTCCTCAAGATCACCAATAGTGTATAACCCATATTTCTCAGCCCAATGAGAGGAGACATTGCGTTTTCTCATCTCCCAAATTGTGTGCAGAATGCAACGTAGAATGTATGACTTGATGGCTTTTCTATAGATCCAACTTTCATTCCTAGTCATGTCCTGAGACAGGAACTCAATGGATTCTGCGAGGGTGGCTTTTTCACTGTTACTGCACCCTGATAGAAGAATATAGTGGACAATATGGAGAGATTGGTATGAGGTGGGATAAGGATTTTTATTCTTGTGAACATTTGATGTATCTGAAGAGTCTTCGTGTAGACTATGAATTGATGAATAGGTTGGTCTTTCGCCTGGATCTAGGAAAGGATTGTCGACAACGTCTGAAGAGGACTTGTGCTTGTCCGATTGCCACTCAAAAGTTGTGGACTGCAACTCATCATTAGATGTATTCATCGTCGAACTTTTGTTATCTATTGATGTCGGTCTTGAATTTGGTAAGTTGGTATCGCAATCACTAGGAACGGTCTGTTCGAAACACCATTCACTTGTGCGATTTGATGTCAATTTTGGACGCCTCTGCTTCGAATTTTGGCTCAAACCCATCTTATTAGTGCCCGTTTTATTTCTTGAACGGGGCAAATATGTATTTTCAGACCCGTTGCTCGTCATCTGTGATGATATTGTAACATTTCGATACACATCATTTGTAGTAGCGATTTCCTTATCAAAGTCGAAACCAATATGTGAGCTACTCGTCTCTGCGGAAGTACCACTCTTAGATCTGAATGCTGACAATGACGAGTGGTCATCCTCGACCCTTTTGAAGACTTTCTGGCTTTCAGGTTTCTGTAGAAGCTGATTGCGGTCGAATGAAGTGCGGCTGTTTTTTTTTTTTGTTAACACAGGCAAGATAACATATCTTTTTTGCAAGGCTTTGCTTTTTATTAGGAAAGTTGCGAAGGCATACTTTTGTATCGCCGTGAGCAACAAATGAAGAGCATTGATCTGACTGTTCAAGTAGTTGCTGAGTTCTTTGATTTCACTTTTCCTTTCGATTTCCGGTCAACACCATTTTGTCCCAGCTGGGTGATGTAATCTTCCAATAATAAAAAAACATGACAACTTTCGAGAGAGCTCTCTAGATTAATTATGAGTTGTTCGTTTTTTTCAACTCCTCGGAGAGTTGTTGCAATCCAGTTCGACACCTCATCTAACGCAGCTTTAGTAGTCGTCAGCTGTCCAATCAGAAGACTGACCATAAGGCTGGCGGTCTTGTATTTTGACTTGAGTGTGAAGATACTTGTGATAAGCTCGTAATGACTTTTCCGGTAGTTAAGACCGAGCCGGTAAGACCGAGGATTGATACTGGATCCATTCTGTGATGAATGATATTTCGTAAAGAGCAAAAGAAAATCGAGAATCAAGTTCAAGAGCCCAACTGGTCGTTAAAAATGCACCGAACAGCTGATGTCTGCGCCTACCCTCGTGCCACGGGTGTCAACGTCGCTGTATTACCTAGCTGTGGCACATAACAATAATCTGCCAATGTAATAGGCTTTGCTTGATACAATCGGGGCGCGATTTCGTAAAAGTAAGGCCATGGGCAAGATCAACTTGCCGATCCTTGAGAAATTCAGTCAAAGCGGAGTAAGAGACTTTACACCACTTATTAGTTATGTCGAGTCGTCACACAATATTCAATGAAAAAAAGAACTCCCTCCGATTGAGTAAAAATGCAGCCTCGATGCGTAATCCATCATCTAATTTCAAACACTTGATAATAAAAGTGCAGCCTTTTTTAATTTTGCTGTTTTCTGAGGTTAGGAATCCCCACAAGTTGACTCAAGATGCCCAAGAGCAAAAGAATGTCTCCACAAATCTTCACTTTAATAGATTCTTCTCGTCCATTCAAGATCAAATCATCCATCACCACTAAAGCCGCATCAAGAATCACCCCTTCTCTCCACTCCTTCTCTGCCCTTTCTCGCCTCTCCTGAGCAAAAACCGCCCACCTTATCCTCCCATCCCAGCTTCAAAATATTACCATTATTCAAACCACCAACGTTCCAAAACTACCGCCCCGCACAAGAAAGCAAAGAGCAAGTTCATCTACTCTTTGATCAAGGCCTGCCGATCAATACCCAAACCTTTCTACAGGGTTCAAATTCAAGATGGATAGATATATTTCAAACACAAAATGTATGCTTTGATTAAGCAGCAAAACCGTGAACATCACGGGCTGACAACCTCATTTAAAAATACAGTCCAAATAACTCGACAAGTCAGCTCTACTAGGTAGAGGCAGTCAGTGAGCCACCTAACTCGTAGATTGCAACCACACTTGTGGTTATCGATTATCATAGAAATCGTATTAATGAGGAATATGGCAGTCGGGTCTCGTGGGCCGCACACCATGATGACCGGCCATTGGAGGCATCTGATTTGAGGGCAGGAACGAGAGAGCTGAGATCCGTCTTGATAGATTGTGTCTTTACATTTCATCGATAATATAATGAACCTGGGTGTATAAACATATAAAATCTTGTGAACGCCTTCATGGACAGCCCGTGGTATCCCCATATCCACTGAACGCCTTAACCTGTACCAAATCTCTCCTCCCTTTACATGACGAGTAGTAATTATATCTTCTCCAAAGTTCTTTGGTGCTTATAAGACTAGCACATATATACTATATTAAACAAATCTGAACTTGTCGCACGTAGCAAACCTACAATGACCATCCAAAGGCCGTAAAATTGCTTTTTCCCCCGCAAAAAACTGTTTCATAAGAACATGGTCAACGTCTTTGGTTCTCGATAGAGCACCGGTGTCAAAATATTCAAGATGGTATATTGATCTCGTAACCAATCATGACCTCCGTATTAGTACCTTCCCAGCCCCTGTTTCCAGCAGCTGATATCATATACTTGCACGTCGGATCGATATGAAGCGCAGCTATGACACCAGCCCTTGGTGGCCCAGGAACGATAAGGAAAGGTACGGAAGAATGTGATTTAGTCTGTGGTTGCTTCAGGTCATATAAACGTAGGATATCGTGTGATGCACTATTAATCGTTAGATTGGTGGATAAAGCAGGGAGAGAGGATGTTAAATATACCAGATAAGATGTCTCCCATTAGGCATGGCTTTTATGGCACTGACTGCACCACTTCCATTTGGAAACTTAAACGTCCTTTCAGGTTCTCTGAGACCTTTATGTAAACTGAACTCTTCCACTGTACCATTCCTTCGGCCAGCATATATGTAATTACCATCAGGTGACCAACAAGCAGACATACACCATGGAGGTACTCCTGTTCTGGTCAAAATTCGAGCAATTGGGTTTGGTTGACGTCTATCCCAGACACGAATAGTTCCGTTAATAGATGCAGCAAGGAATGTGGAGTCAGATGTTGCATCAGCATCTTGAGTTTCAGGCTCTGCCTTTGCTTCAATAATATCATCGGAATGAGGTAATCCATTGGATAGATCAGCCTGTGGTTGTTCAGATTGGATTTGAAGGGAAGAAGCAGGTTCTTCCTCAATTGGTAGAGGTGGTGCATCCATCATAGACATATCACCCGAAGAATCTGGGCGTGCTTCTATGTTCATATCCAAGGCTTTTGAGAACAAATCTTCATCGTCACCGAAGTTTCCTCCGGATGGAGCTCCCATTCCATCTGTATCTCCGAATAATGAATCTCCACCTCCGAAAAGAGAATCTGCAGGTGATCCAGGAGCATCCTCATTACCTTCTGCATCTCCGTTCAACCCATTGGTCCCATTCATTCCACCAGAAGCTCCATTCAACAGTAGCTTTTCCCCAATGTTACTGGAGAAGGTCCCGTTTTGAGGGCTTGGTTCGCCTGATTCTTCGGGAACAGGTAGTGTGGAAGCCGGTCTTACTTCTATTGCAGAGATTTGACCACCACTCCCATCAAATGTGCGCTTGACTAATCCAGTATTCAAATCCCAATCCAAAACCTTTTTGTCCCAACTTCCTGACAAGACAGATCTCTCATCGCGAGCAAGACTAAGAACCGAGACAGCAGATGTATGTTTTTGGAGAGTGGCTATTTTCTTCCCTTCATCGTGTCGCACCGATTGTAAGTTTATACTTCCTGATTCAAGTCCAGATAACATCCAAAGAGCCTCAGATTGTACTGCCAACGAATAGACGGGAGACAATGGATTATCCTCCCCGCCAGCGCCTCTACTTGATTCCTCGTTATCCCAATAGCTCATAAGAACACCAGCTTTAACTACACTATCGACAAATGGATGCCTTTGAGCAACAGTCAGTAACGTTTTACCGTTCACTGTGTCGACTCCATTATATTTCCTTATAAAACAATCCGAACCTCCACTGAACCAGTATCTCATATCGGGTGTTGCCGTAATCGCGTTGATCGATGTGCTCTGAGGAGCAGCTATTGTCGGTACAATATCGTAGGTAGAAGCAGTCAATGCCTCGGGCCTAACTTCATATCTAAATCTTGGGGATAACGATGAAGCAGAATTGTGTTGCGGCGAGGCTGAAGTCCTTATTAAAGTCGGATGAGGATGTGAGGGGGGACCCGCGCCATTCATTTGAGTGTTGTTCGAGTTCAATCTGCCGTTCGAAGTTTTTAGGTCTCCTCTGTTCTGCGAAGGGGAAAAGTCGTCTTCACCTTCTCCATCACCATCGCCGTCACCATCATCTTGGTCATCCTCTCCATTATCGTCATCATTCTCGTCGTCATCTACTTCTTCATCCCCGTCTCCATCAACATCCCCGTCCCCGTCTCCATCCCCATCACCATCTAGTTCGGGGTCTAGGTCATCTGCATCTTCCATCATATCATCTTGTTCATTGTCGGAGCTCGCGTTCGACCCTGGCAAAGCTAAAGTTAGTACTCAATTATAACAGAATAGATGCTGCATTTACCGTCATCAATGTCTAACGCGAAATCCACCATCTTGAGCACCTATGGACCCCTCCTCCACAACGCAATACTCCGAGTTGGTCAGCAATGAATTCGCGCAAGCGCAAGCTATTCAGCTTGAATTCGATTGTTGGGTAACGCGGGGCGCACAAGGATATTCTAAGTTAATACTCGGGAATGAATTCGGGAGATGCTCTGAATATGGACAAGTAAAGTACGTCACAGTTCCTCCAGACAGTGGAAACAATTCAAGCTCATCTAAATTACAGCCGTGGAAGGACTTTTTGTACAATTGAAGAACTGGTAATAAGTTATATTGTGACAATACAAATATAATTGGATTGGCCTTTGAATCATGAATGCGAAGACAGGGTCTTGATAGCTAGTCAAGCTAGCGGCCGCATGAACTAGGGTCATGCATCACGTGGGAAAGCTGAGAACCTCACTGCATAACTCTGGAAACATCTTGAATCTTTCATCACATCGAGACAGCCCACTGCACAGTTTGGTAGATCTGATTGGTCTTGAAGCAACTATTGGGACACCGTTGACTCCAAACACTCATCTTGAAAAAAGTGACTACCCTGTAATTTGAAAGCACCTTTTATTCTACGGATCTCGAATCCTCAATTGCATTCTTATGACCATGCTTCGAATTAATGCTTGCTTAGAGGCAGCTCAAAAAACATGAAGATATCTGGAGTCCAATCCAAGAGACGGGATATATATCAAGATTTTGACCAGGAGTAGGTGACGTGTCAAACGACTTTCAGTCATACCACCAGTAGGTACCCAGGTAGGTAGGTATACTTTTTAAATCTGGGCAATATCTCTTATTATTACTCACTCGTGATAAAAAGTTGTGCTCAAGCAGTCTGTGGAGAGAGTAGATGCTAAAGATACATGGAATCATCTATCTACTTTGAAGATAGAGACTGTTGAAGATAGAGACTGTTGAAGATAGATACTGTTGAAGATTAGCAACATATAAGTAAGTCCACTACAAACGGGTTTGGATAATACCTATTTAAATATATATAACAAACCACCTGTCTAGTATTTACTATGCAATGGGCTACTAGATACCACAACCTCTGTTTGCTCTAACATCCAATCTTCAATCTGCAAACTGCAAACTGCAAGCTACCGAGCCGACCCAAGGTCTGCAAACGAGTGGAAGTGTACACACTTCAGAAACTTCCCAGAAGCTCATACTAGGTAATCGCCTCTCTTCTCTCTGCATTTTCATCTCTTCATCGATTATCTAGGTGATACTTGGAGAGTAAACTCAAAGGGCGTTAAAGAAGACCCCGAAACACTTATCATTTTTTGCCTTTCTTAAGCTGCACGTATTTTTCGATCTCGTTCCGATTCTCGCTTGTGAATTTGGATTGTTTTAGGAAGGCTCGACAAAGTGAATATTACCAAATTTTCTTCTGGGTATTTCGAGAATTCCGATCTCGCTGCGGCTGCTATAGGCAACCTCCAAATCATTTGCATAACTAACTTTTGCATTGAGATCGACTCAGAAGAATTGATATCAACTCCTTGTAGGATCAATTGCGCGTTTCATAAACCGAACGTTTGCGACCAATATCAAATCTTCAACACATCATATCACATAGTTGTCGACCACAATAATTTTCTTCGAAAGCTTGACCGCGCGTCTAGACAATCAGATTCTTCCTCAACAACCGGGAAATCAGTTGAAATAATTCCAGCCGGCAACATTTCAGGTGAGAAGTCGGCTCCATAGGATTGTTTGACACACATCGGCACGCAGGATGCTGACTATTATAAGATTTCTCAACGTCTTGCCACACTTGAAATTCTCCTTCAAGACCGTAAATTTTGTATTTGCTCAGTCAATCAAAACATTGTTTCTATCCGCTTCCGTTTGAAGCTGAAGTCTATATTGTCACTTTTATAGTCTTGTGCAACCTGTTCAGATACCTTCAAACTCTGAAGAGTGTTGGGACGTCGCAAAACTCTCTTTAAAACGACAATCACCGTGAAATTCGACCTTTCACAAACCTCCTTCAAATTTTCATCTAATAATTGAAGATAATGCGAGTCTAATATCTAGATTCCAGCCATTGAAAACACAGGAAATGACCTAGAGCTCACACGCCAAGGTTAGTAAGATCATATCCTTGACGAAACTAAAAGTTTTAAGAACTTGGACTGACTTCTGGCTGTAGAGAAGAAACTGCGACCATGGTATACAGTAGGACTTTTGCAGATGGTGTCTTGCGAGAGCATGTGCATAAAACTTACGCAAAAATCAACTACCACGAATCTTGGAGAAATCTTCCCGAAATTCCCACCAGTGAAGAAATCCTTGAAGATGTATCATGGCAAGACAAAGATGGTCCAGAGCAGCCAATGGATTATCAAAGATTAGCGGAGCCGAAAGAATTCGATCCACGTCTGCCACACAACAATATCAATGGGGCTTGGAGCTCTAAAGTAGGATATCTTGGTTTTCATTACCAGATCTTGCGAGAAGATGCAGTTGCTCCTCTTCGTCAGTCTGTTGCCGAATTCAAGACAAACAATGATATGAGTGATACACAAGACACTTCTATCTATACAGATGTATGTGGTCATGCGAAATTGTAGTGAGCATAGACATTGTTACTAATTTCGTGATAGGTTCACCTCGTGGGTCTCCAATTGAGCCATCTCGGTCCAGCATTCAGGATCGAACTCTCAAGTGATAAAGCAGGCAAAAGAATTCGGTGGGAGCAGTCAAGCCGACTTACACAAGGTAGTCTCCTGTGCTTAAGTCCAACTAGCGATAAGTTTCGTTCCATATGCAAGGTTGGTACTGTCGCAGCTAGGCCCATAGAATGTGGCTTAGACTGTGATCCTCCACGAGTTGACATCTTCTTTGGGGATGACAGAGACATTATATTGAATCCAACAGAGTGTTAGTCGCAAAATACCCTCAACATCTAGTAGAAGCTAATATTCTTTGCAGCATATATTATGATCCAGTCTCGAGTGGGATTTTTTGAGGCGTACCGTCATGTGCTTGTAGCACTCCAGAAATTGGTCACTGAAGCTTCGTACGTGGATGAAGATTGAGAAAGTAAAAAGGAACAGGATGCTAATGATAATAGACCCTATATCCAAAAGTATCTGGTTGAAATGGATAGAGATATTCTGCCACCTGATCATATCAAGGAAAGACCTTGTCTCGACCTTCGCTCGATTGCTCTGTCGAGTGGTGATCATCTTTCGGACCTTACAGACGAAGAACACGAAAATCTGTGCCATGTCAATGTTTTGAAAGAGTTTCCAATTCTTCCGAAATCAGGCATGGATGACTCCCAGCTCGCAGCATGTAAGCGTATGCTCACTCAAAGCTTAGCAATTGTACAGGTGAGACATTTTTTTTCACCGTTTTCAATTTTGCTCGCGCATCGAGCTCTCAACTGATTCCGATCCTCGTCGATAGGGCCCGCCTGGTACTGGTAAGACGTTCACTTCCGTCCAAGCTCTCAAGGCCATGTTGTGCAACAGAGGCAATGGACCGATCATTGTCGCTGCTCAGACTAACCATGCTCTTGATCAATTGCTCACCCATATTGCTGGTTTCGAGGAAAACTTTGTACGTCTAGGTAGCAGATGTGACAAAAAGAATTCAACAATACTAGCACGAACATTGTATGAGCTTCGTGAAGAGCACAGAAAATTGAAGACTAAGCAATTCAATGGCGGCGTCACATCAGCTTCCAAAGGACACAACAACTTGATTGAGTCCATTGAATCAATGCTCTCCCCCATCACTGCCTTTGGGATTTTACCCGCCAGAGTTCTTTTGGAGTCTGGCATTATGAGTCAAGAACATTATGATTCTTTCTTTGAGCCTGGTTGGTGCGACTCGGCAGATACGCAAGATGAAAATGTCGATCCTCTTGAATCTTGTACGTATACAAGAGCTCTGGCATTTTTACTTTAACTCTGCTTACTAGTATCATAGGGCTTGGGGCACAGAAAGTCCGCATGCCGAGAACTCCAGTGATCAACAAGCATCTTGAGATAGAAGATCCCGACCAAGAATTTGACCAATTGCAAGAGAACGAAGTCGAAGTCCAAGCGAATGATGTCATGGATGCTCTAAACGGGACTTGGGTCCCATTCAGTCGTTCATATACAGGCAAAACTCTTGGTGCCCGAGCCATTGGAAAGAATTCTCCCAAGAACATACTCGCCAGAGTTACTAGTCTTCTCGACATTCCAGACAAGTATCGCGGTCATGTTTATCGCTACTGGGAAAAGCTCTACTATGATCAACTGACCAACAAACTTGGTGAGAAATTCGACAGTTACAGAGTCTCAATGAAAACCTTGAAGATGGCAAAGGTATGTCAACTCTTTCATAACTGATAAAGTTTGCTGATAAAAATAGTGGAGACGTGATGCCGAATTCATTGATAACATAGACACAAGAGTCATTGGTTGTACGACAACTGGTCTATCCAAATATAGAGGGCTACTTTCTGCTCTAAATCCGAGTGTATTACTCATCGAAGAAGCGGCAGAAACTTTAGAAGCAAATGTCACAGCAGTTATTATTCCATCCCTTGAGCAAGTGATACTCGTGGGAGATCATCGACAATTGACGGCAAATACTACGCTTGATCGATTCATGTCACATCCGTATTACATGTCAATCTCCTTGTTTGAGAGACTCGTTAATAATGGTATGGCTTATACAATGCTGAACAAACAACGTCGTATGATTCCAGAGATTCGAGAGCTCTTATGTATCGAACCGAATCCGTTCTATGTTGATCTTCATGATCACCATAATGTACAAGACCGAGTCAATCATCGCCCTCCAGTTCCTGGAATGAATGTTGATTCATACTTCTTCTCACACAAATGGCAAGAACATAGAGATGTCAACATGAGTTGTTATAATGCCCCGGAAGCTGAAATGGTTGCTGGATTCTTCAACTACTTACTTCTCAATGGTGTTAAGCCAGAAAAGATAACTGTATTAACGGTGTGTATTAATCCTAATTTGCCTACAGTTCTTGGCTAATAGATTCATAGTACTACAACGGCCAAAGAAAATTACTCCTAAAGGAGCTTAGTCGACGTGTCACAAGCGTTGCAACACCATACTTCAAGGTCTATACCGTCGATGCGTATCAAGGCGAGGAAAATGAAGTTATCTTGCTATCCTTAGTAAGGGGTAATCCTCATAGCTCAGTAGGATTTTTACGAAGTAAGAATCGTGTGGTTGTTGCTTTGTCTCGTGCACAACGCGGTCTCTACATCTTTGGGAATGCACTTACTGTTGCGGGGCAAGAAGCTGACAATGGCTCTCGAGACAAGCTGTGGATGCCAATTCTCTTGCATCTACTGGATGAGAAGAGATTTGGCTCTAAGTTGCCTATTAAATGCTCTAAGCATCAGAATCATTCCTATGTCTCGGAGCCTGAGCATTGGGAAGATCTTAGTGGTGGCTGTTATGAGTTTTGTGGTGGCATGTTGCCATGTGGCCACTTATGTCCTTATAAGTGCCATCCAACTCCTCATGATAAAGTTCTATGTAAAGAACCTTGCGAAAAGTTACTTCAATGTGGTCATGGTTGCAGTAATAATTGTGGTCAACCTTGTCGATGCGAGGAATGTCGTACATTAGATCGCATACAAGCTCTTGAGCTAGAATCTTCGCCCAAAAAGATCACTGCTGAAAATGAGAATGGAGACAATGTATGGAACACTACCCCCTCCAAGAAGAAAGAGCGCTCTGCACAAAAGTCCTGGAAATTGGATCAGCAAATTGGGCAGAACAATTCATACACACAGCTCTCATCGGGTCAGTCGGGGGGTCAAAACTCGCTTTATACATTTGCATCCTCTCCCACAAAGAGAGAGTTGTCACCAGAAAAGGGTCGTCAACTCTGGAATACTTGGAACCCAGTTCGTTCGGATAAACATATTGATCAAGAACGTATTGAGCGAGAGAAGCTTGCGAATGAGAACAAACCAAACTGCGGGGATTTGGTTTTTGAAGAAACTCATAAACTAGTTCGATTTGAGAACGGAAAGAGAATTGTTGGTCCCAAGGTCCAAAATATTATTCCTCGCGTGGTCAGCAGTAATGAAATTACTCATAGCGAGAATCAAAGTCCAAGAAACAGTTATGAAGAGTTACGCAATGGCGATGAGATTTCTCCAAGCAAGAACGAAATCGATGGAAGCAGCAATGGCAATGCTTACAGCAATGGCAACGATAGTATGGCCACTTTCACACACAACGGAGTTTCTAGCCTCACTGACGGGGTTCACATGAACGGAGTTACTCACAGTAACAACTATCTTCTTCTCAATGCTGCTTTCAGCAATGAGGTCGGTTCTAGCAACGGTGAGATTACTTCGAACAAGAATGAGGTTGCTGTTGCTCCAGGCTCCAGAGATGACATTCTCAAATTCAGTAACGATGATTTTGATTTCCTAGAAGGTCTTTAAACTTGCGAGGTAGTGGTATTGAAAGATGAATCATTGCATATTGTCGTTTGTATTTAAGTTGGTCTGGGGAGTACTCTTCACATTTCTAAAATGTTCTTGCTTTTCACAAAATCAGCATTCAGGTTTTGAGAATACTCAGGATGACTCTGGGGTGAATCTGGAAATGATATGAAGTTGCTTGAGATTTGTTTTTATGGTCGTTCCTTTTGACTTTTATGTGTGCACTAGAATTAGAATACTAGATAGCTAGATAGGGAAATAAAATTCGTTGTACAGATTTATTGGGTTTGCCATCATTTTTCCGGGTGAATTGGTATATGCTTTGTAAACTCTATGATATTGTCGTGTTTGTGTCGAAAGGCACAGTTGTAATATTTCGTTGCTATCGTATCACAACCTAATGCTTCTCACACCATACAATGACCTTCACATCCATCACAAATTCTTTTTCGAACTGACCGACTCGAATTCATGAATTATCATCTCGTTTCATTTCATTCCATTTCATATAGTCTCATTTCATAACACATCTCATCATACATACATGCAAACCCCATACACATTCCGCAAGAAAAATCAATCAATAAACCTCACCCTAGTTCCGAATCCCAATACTCGTAAATGATATCCCTATCCTCGTCCATCCACACCCTTCATCAATATTTATCCAATCACAACCCCACCTAATGCTTATGCATCTTCTCCTTAATCTTCTCCTTCAAATGCGTCAATTTTCCCTCTTTCTTTCCCTCTCCATGTTCGTGCTCTTCTTCACTACTCACCTCTCCCTTCCCACTCCCCTCCTTCTCCTTTCCTAATAATCGATCGGCTTCCCGACCCGCTCCAGGTCGCGTCGCGTCGAAATCTCCGCCTGCGGATGCGAGTCCGGACGTGGCGGTGGGGCTTGTGCCGGTGGTGGGGTTTGCGCCGGTGCTTGTACTTGTACTTGTGTTTTTGGAATCGGCAGCGAGATCTGGATGGGACTTCTCGGTTGATGAACCAAGTGGTTGCAAATCGGTCGGGATACCCTGGGCGTTGGCTGTGCTGCTGGGTTTATCGGTTGCGAGAGAAGAATCGGGTGTTTTGAGGGGGGTTTCGGAGAGGGGTGCTGGGGCGAGCGAGGTTGAGGTTGCGCTTGTGCTTGTGTTTGGGATGGAAGTGGAGGTGGAGAGGGATTTGGAGCTCGATGGTTCGGGGAGATTAGGATTGATGAGGTTGGAGATTAGAGGTTTTTCGGACGTGGGTTTGAAGGTGGAGGAAGAGGGGGTGCTGAGAGATGGATCATCGGAGGGGGATAGGGGCGCGATGTGGGTGGAGGCGAGAGTGCGCGATACGGAGTCGGGGGTTGGCGAATCGGTGGTGCTGGTGGTGGTGGTGGAGGTGTCGAGGGGTTTGGCGGCGAGGCCGGGGGGTGAGAGGGTTGTCGTGTTGGGGTCGGTGGCTTTGGCTTTGGTGCTGGTGTCGTCGGCAAGGGGGGAGGAGAGGGTTTTTTGTGTGCTGGTGGAATCTGGATGGGTGGGTTAGCGATTTATACATTTTTGTTATCGTTTCTCCCATCGTCTCGCATTTCGTCTCCCATCCCCATACATCTTCATCTCATCCTCATCCTCATACATCTTCATCCTCAACCTCATCTCCATCCACCCACCACAAGAATCAAAACCAAGCAAGCAAGCAATCAAAAAAATATATAAAAAAATCAAACATACCCGCATTCCCCAAATCATACGGTTCTCCGTTCTTCGTATCGCCCAACTCCCCACTAATCGGTTCTGTTCCCTTCGTCTCCGGCACCACCGTTGCATTTGCGGCATCGGTCGTTTCTTGGGGTTCGCCCCAGATAACCTTTGATGCGGCGGCCGCGATGCTATTTACTGTTTCCATATTTGCGGTTGGAGTTTGGAGTTATGTGGTGTTTCGTTTTTATTTGGTTTGTTTTATTTCTTGTGGGTATGTATGTGTGTATGTATGTGTGTGTGTATGTGTATGTGTATCTGTAACTTGTAATTTGTATCAAGAGAAACAAACAAAAAAGCAAAACGATGAGAATTCAATAATAGGTAGGTATACGTGAACTAATACACTCCAAGGCAACTAAGTTATAGTTTATCCAAAAACAAGAAAAAGACCCTTTATCCAAAATTCACCCCTCCCTTCCCTTCCACCCCTCCAACAACCATGCCCCCCAAAAAACAAAACCTGCACTCACCCCTCCTAACAACATCCAAGCCCAATCCCAATCCCAATCCCAATCCATTCATTGTACCACCCACCACCCACCTACCAACTAGCTCCTTAAATCCCATACCCACACATCGCAAAAACTGACGTAGGACCCGTACTCCCATTGGCCCAGCCCAAACTCACCAATTCAGCCCGCCTGCTAAACAAAGAAAACATCCTCCCTCCCCCCGCCTCGTTCTTTCTTTCCTTTCTCCCTTTCTTCTTCTCTACCTGCGTCCTACCAGTCAGTCAGTCACAGCCAATCTACCACTTCCCTGTCTCGAGCCTGCTTTCCCGCAAAATCCCACTATCACTACGATATAGATTAATCAATGACCAGCCAGCCACAAGCACCACATAAATCAATCCAATTGTATCGTAAAACGCATCAATTCGATTCGATTAATCACAGTAGATAAACCAATCACATCACCATCCATCCATCCCAAAAAACAGTTTCAAGCATATCCCGGATTTCCCAAAATGCAATCAATGCAAATCCTGTGCTTCTGCTTCCAGCCCATTCATGGACCTTGATCTTGATATCGGGAAACTTTGTTGATGACGTTCGTCAGTCCACTTATGTACCCCGGATTTCTAGTGATGTCATATCACGTGTTGTGTGTGATGCAGACCAGCTGGTGGGGTGGGATTGTGGCTTGCCTCTTCCAACAAATCGGACATGGTGCGTTCGGTTCAGGTGAGATGGAGCATTCGATTCTAGATGCTTGTGAATTGCGTAGTAGGTATGTATTTGGAGCTTCGATCTAGATGTTCAGGATTTTTGGGGTGGACAGATTAGGAAGATCTCGACCTTTTAAGACTGTACAGAGTGCCGGGGGTAGCTCTGATTTGGTCACTGTGTATCTATCTATACCTCGAACTCTAGGTTTAGATTTCATTTAAATAATGATTTGAATAACAAAAAGTATGCATTAACTCGTAGACTCATTTCATAACTCCGTAATAAAAACAATCAATGACTCTACCCCATCTCCCATGAATATGATCCTATCCCCATGATACAATGAAACATGAAACATTAATATGTAATCTTCCCAGCTCCCAACCCCATCAAGGAGCTTTCGAAGTCTCAGCAGGAGTATTCGTCTCTACAGCCTCTGTGCCATCGCCTTCAGGTTTAACGCCTCCCAACGGCTTTGCAGGATCATAGCCCACACTTTTCACAATCCCCAAACCTTTGGTTCTCCCCTCCCTAAACAACAGCCTGTCACCTGGAGCCAAGTACTCCGGTCTTTGCACAAATCGGAATGCGACTGTTGCCCTATCACCAGTACGAATATAACTTCGATCAATATCAATAATAGCACACGTTTGACTCACAGGTCCAACATGTAACATTGCTTGATATTTTGTTTTGATAGTAGTAGCATGAGAAAGAATCAAAACTTCAGCGACAAATTCTCGGTAAACTTTAGGGGCATTCTGTTCGAGTTTGGGAAGAACAACCATTCCTTTTCTAACATCTTTTCTTCGAACACGTTTTAAAGCAAACGAAGCTGATTGGCCAGCAGATGTAGCCGGAACTGGTATTCGTTTACGTTCGATAGAACGGATGGTTGTAGTTGTGAATTGACCAAGAGAGTCAGGCCCAACAAGCACAGTGTCACCTGCGTGGACAACGCCAGACTTTACAATCCCTGACACTACAGTTCCTACGAATGGAACGGAGAAAGTATCATTAATATGAAACTCGAAAGGTGCCTCGGCATCGTAATGGCCATGATGAGGAAGAATATTGAGGAAAGCTCGAACGAGATCTAAAGATTCTCCAGTAACATTGGAGACCTGGAAGATTGGACAAATTCTTTTGCTGACGAATTGAGTGGCAGTATTAATACATTCTTCTCGATTCTTGATGAAGATTGGTATTTTCCTGGCTCCGGGACTTTTTAATATGCTGGTAATTTGCTTGATGGTTTGTTCCAGAATTTGAGGAGGACAAATATCGATTTTAGTAATGACAACCATAACTGGTACATTTAACGCAAGAGCGATACCGAGATGTTCTTTACTCATACCAATGAGTCCATTGTTTGCAGCGACCATCAGTAAACAGTAGTTTGGAGACGAAGATAAGAGCCCAAAGACGGTAGTTCGTAGATACCGTTCATGACCAGCCAGATCGGTAAAGGAGATAACTTTTGCGGATCGTTTTCCAATTTCTTCCCATGATAGTTTTCTACCTGGAACATCAGATGCAACAACTTTTCCCATAGTATCAAACCCCATAATCTCCATACCAACAGAACTAGTTCTTCCGCTCTCTATTTCGTGCTTGTGGCGAAAGAGATTGACTCTTGCTTTTCCTCTTCCATCATCCAACCCACCTTTCACCAATACACCCAGCATGGTACTTTTCCCCGCGTCGACGTTTCCTACGACAGCAATTCTTGTCTCGATGACTTCCTCCACACTCGCAGGGTGTTGTCGTACTAGAGCTTTCCCTGTACAATCTTTCTCTTTCGACTCTCCCGTTTCACCCTCTACCTCGCCACCCACTCCATTCGTTAACAGTAATTGACAATCACTGTTCAATTTCCCTGCGGCTTCCTTCAGTCTCTTCAAGGCAACATCCCATTCCTTTTTATTGAGTCCCATTGCATCACCATTATTCTCGAAGCCAATCTCAAAAATAGTCTCTCCATGTCCCTCTTCCAATCGCAACTCTAGAATATTTTTGAGGAGCGCTAATTGGTCGTCGTCGGTTGACAGCAGTAGTTCTTTTATTCGCACTTGAGGACTGGTATCTGCTATATCGAGAGAGTTTAAAATATCTGTGAGTTCGGCATGGTCTTCTACGGTAGTGACTGATGTTGCGGTGGTTGAGGGACCACCTGTTGTTGAACTGGAAGTGGAATAAGAGGGATATCGAAGTGCTTGTTGCTTTTCAACGTATTCCGCGAACTCGCTCAGGGCCTATTGTTTGTTAGAAATGTGAATACACTCTGCCGAAAGGTGTTAATACAGTTTCGCCTTTCCGCCGCTCATGTGGAAGCTGTTTGCCTTTGGAAGTCATGGTTCCCTTTGCCTGCTTTCCAAAAATGTGTTGTGGCAATAACTTAATTTACTTGCAGTATATTCATAGGATTATACAGAATTGCTTTGAAGTAGGTACTTAGGTAGTATAAGAGAATCCGGAAGAATATTGATTTAAATACAAAAAAGTTGTCAATAGAGAGCAGTACCTAGTTCTTAAAGTATACGGTGGAAGATGACTGTTCGGTGTGTGAAGTCTAAGTGAAGCTGTATCGATAAGGATCTTGGGATGAATGAATCATAGATCTTTGAGTCATTCCCGTAAGGCTGAGTTTCTACATCTTTTCTGACTGGAGAGACATAGCCGTATATGATAATTTATCAAATTCAACTTGCAAAACATGAATATATCTGCATGGTATCGCCTATAGTTGTTGCGGGAGACCGCCAGAATTGTCTGTATATATACATGCTGAACGTGGTACAAGTGACGCATGAGGCTCAAGAACCCCTGAACCCCACAATAGCTCTTTTTGCCCATGTCAACCAGAAGTAAGTATAAACGGTAAAAGTAAAACGTTGAGATTTTAGCAAGAACATGACAACATCTAGATCTAGATGTCCCTCCCAAGCTTCTTCTTTTCAAATCAAGTTTACGCGTTCAGTGTTATTGCAAAATTAAGTAGTCACTGGCATGCATTAAGTCTCGAGCTTAGGTTGTGATAGAAATTTCGACGGCCAGAATTTGGAATCTGCTCTGATAATGGTTAAGATAGAAAATTGATCATTGAGAAGAAATCTGCTCACAAAAAGCTCATGATGGTTGCACTTTGAGGTAGTATGTAGTAGAATCAACCGTGAGCTATAATATCAGCTCTAGGCCCTCTCTCTGAGAAAGTTAGAATTTCTATGCCCGGTCACCTCTGGCTTTCTCCCTGGAGTACCTGCTTGCAACAACATCTGTGAATCAACGGAAAGGAAACAAAGAGGTGGGGCATTTCTGCTGCGCAACTAATTCGAGCAGGACCAAGCACGTCAAGGTATATCTCATTCGTATATTCTCGAATAGAAACACTTTGTGAGAATTGATGCAACTATGCATTGACACAGCGAACCCAGATGTAACATTTCACAGCATTCTATGCCTTCCATGACATTCAAACCAGGAGCTCTGTAAAAGTCAGTGCAGAGAAACATTCGCGGACATGCTAGTATACACCAGATGTCAATCGAGTACCCACGGCACTACACAATCTCACGTCTGACTGAACCCGGATATTTTGGCTGGAATTGTTACATGTATTAATTGTTCTTCCGTCTCGCGCCTATCTATCCTTCCTGGCCTATGTGGTCCTCGAATTTTTGTGTTTGCGGCTAGATCGTCGTGGGATTTGCCCCTTTTTGTCTGTCGTATCGTTCTCTCATCCTCCAGCCTTCGTGGTCTCTCTTTCTTACAAAGATTTCTCGTTTTCGTTGTGTAATGGCATGTCTGGATTTGATTTTATGAGGATCTGGGCGAGATAAGTATAACACTGTCGCCTATTGAAAGAATGTCAGATACAACGAAGGCCGAATAAGGGTCCAAGAACACTTACCTCTAACAAATAACATCTCGGACTTCTTGACAACCGTCTGCAAGAAATCGTTAGTCGAAAGCACATGTCGAGTAGGATACAGACCAACCTTTACGATCTCCTCTCCGTCGTCTTCTTCGCTTTCCTCCACAACATAAATTGTCTCTACCACATCCCCCAATACCAAATTGCAATGACTATCATAAGCCTGCCCATTATCAGTATAAGCACGGAAAAGTCTAGCAGGGGTGTATCCCACATGTAGCCTTCCTTTCAATTCTCTGTCTCCCCTCAATTTCACATAAACAACCTCATCGAGACAAAGTCGCACCAAATCAAGAGGTTCCGCTGGTGCAGATGTACCATCATCAATATCTGCCATACTTATTTCGATTTATGTCGACGAAATCTTGTTGTTGTGAATGGTCTCCAGGATTGACGTATTGAATTTACCTATGAATCGCATGGAGGTTATTGCTTTGGACGGCGGGATTTGCCGCGCTCACTAAAAATTTCAAATAATCAAGCGAAATCCACCAAACCCACCACTTTCAAACCACCACTTTTAACTTCCCGCCATTAACAACACCAAGTGGACCCTTTGAACTTTCCCCAGGTTTCCCCAGATTACAATTCAATTGATCTTCTCAATTACATGGTCAATGCGAGAAGAGAATAGAAAGGGTGGGAGAATGATGATTTTTAAAATCACATCTAATGGGGCCTTTCTTGCGCGGTTTTGCGACGCGCAAGTCCACAATCGCTACATCTCTTCATGTGCCACCGTTAACGAAGTCCGATAAAAAGTGCAATGGAAGAAGATGGTTGTACGAATCCACAGGACTAAGAAATAGTCCCAGTACTTTTGTGCGAGAAGAAAGTGGAAATGAAGAGGCAACGAACGCCGAGCAACCCGAAGACGGAGATGAGATCATCAACGATGGATCGCAGGCAGCAAAACAACCATACTGGAGACGATACGAGATAAGGAACAAACATCGAAATGTGAAAACATCCTTCAAAACACCGGAATGGATGAAACCACCTTGGAGTAAAGAGGAAAATTTAAAGGATTGGTGGGTTGGAAAGCATGCAACCGAAAAATCTCAAAGTCAAGAAGCATACGGAGATATATACCCACTCGAGATTCCGACTCCCGGAGAACAAGATGAAGTATCCGATGGCTCTGATCTGGTTTCTGTCATTCGAAAAGTTGGTGTAGGATTGCCCGTTAATCAAGCTCAACGAAGAATCCTCCTCAAAGAAGCTAAGATGGTCTCTGAATACAAGAATCTGCTCAGAGCACTTCAGTTGCGAGATCCCCATGAACTTCTCAAAGTACTAGTAAAACTTTCCAAAGTGGATAACTTTGGTGTGAATCATTCGCCTTTATTAGACATTCCTCCGAATACATTCTCCGAAATTCTTAGGTTACTGGACCCCAAACATTTTTTTGGAAGATACAAGGCAGTGTTACAAGACTTCAAGCATAAAGATTTATTGGAAATGAGAACGGATACTCTTGACTATGACGGAACTCATCGTGCGTATACTGTCTATCTTTGGCATTTGCGTCGAATTATTATGAAACGACAAATAATGTATCCAATCCATCTGTCCGAATACAAAATGCTCCTCAAAGCTGCAAAGTTTACGGGCCATCAGGAAGTTGCAGAATTGACATGGAAGTCTTTGATTTCCAATCAATTTCAAGTGATGGAAAATAGAAGGATTCTACCAGATGTGGAATGTTTTAACTATTTTATGGCTACCATGTGTTGGTCGGATGTTCTTAGCCCTTACCATTCTGAAAGACTAAGAGTCGTATCTCACCATAAGGATCTCCGTCAATGGGGCAACAGACCTTATCAACTCAATAGACACCGAATCGGATCCAACGATGGAGTCAGACTTTCGGTCAATAGGTTGTTCCAAGAAATGGGAAAGGCGGGTCTGATGGGAAACGAGGAGACATTTTGCTTGTTGATGATATCGGCAAGTAGAGAAGGAGACCTTGAGACTGCTAAAACAATTCTCAAGCGAGTGTGGAACATTGATATCGAATTGAAGAACGGTGAGAATTCGAAGCTCAATATAGGTCTTCCAGACTCTCCATTGTATCCATCACGAAGACTGCTTCGTACGATCATTCACATGTTCTGTATCAATAACAATTTACCAACGGCTATACATGTAATGGATCAAGTATCACGAAAGTACTCCATTGATATTCCGAAGCGGGCTTGGCAAGACTTATTGGAATGGACTGCAGTTTTTGCTAGAAGACAGGGAAGTGCTGCTCAACGCGAGTTGGGATTTGACGAAGGAGTATTGCCCTCGTCTAGCATGAACGAAGTTTGGAATAATATGGTTCTTCATTATAACGTCGCACCCAATTTTTCAATGTACAATATTTACATTCGCCACCTTCTCCGGAACCGACAAATTGGAACTGCCCAAATTCAGATAGCAAGAGCTCGCCAACTACACAATAAACTGGCCAAAAGAGTAGATCGGTACAGGATCCTATACGAAAGTAGTTTAAAACGAAGAAAGCCAGACTCGGTAATAACACAAATTCGGCAAAGAGACTTCATATTTTACCGTTTCAAATTGAGGGTTAGCAGGATGTATATGCGACAATGGGTCAATTATCTCATCTATCGGCCAGCTGAATACTTGTCTAAAGACCATGCAAACTGGGCATTTCAGAAGGTTCCGGAAATAGTCAATTCCTATAAAACATTTTTGCGAGGAGAGTTGACTTATCAAACATATACAGGTCATGTACGTTTAAGTACTGGCAAACCTGAAGATACAAAATTGAGGATATGGAGAAGGGTTTATGGAGATATGAGGTCAAAGAAGAGACGACAAAGAAAGTCTTTGGCGAGACTTCTCAATAGAAAAAATGAATACCGATATAATCGGGACAGGAAGGCCGTTGGTGGGCCAGTTCAGTTGGCAGCCAAAGTCGTGCAAGAGCATAGATTCAAAGATTAAATAGGTTACCACGATATGCTATTAATTCATCTTATTTGATCTTGTTCCATCTAGTTTCATCACACTTTATTCAACTTGGACATACTCACGGGCCAGCTCCAATTTTGAATTCATTTCACTTCGAAAAAGAGATTTACCAGATGAGTAACTTTCGAGGATTTGTGCCACGACAGGCAACCCCATATCCCTATATGCACTATATGCAGGGGATGTGATTAGAGTTCACGATGCATGAATGGGGGTCGTAGTCACACTAGTGTATGACTCAAAATCTCAAGCATCCTCAGACAAGTATTTCTATCTTCTCTCAATTGATGTCTTGATCACTTATCACAATCAAAATACTTAACATTCTCACAAAGCTCCCTTGAATCTTTCATAGCAACTCTTTTCTTCATCTCAACATATTACTCCAATTTTGCAATCATCATACACAATGGCGGAAACTATCATTCCTCAAGAAATACTCAACACATATTATCCCAAGACAAGCGATTTACCTTCAGAACACGATGAGAAAAAAAAATGAAACGCTTCTTGCACAAATTAGGCATCGTATTGAACTTGTTCGTCTTTTTTCTTCTTCCACCTGCTCTCTCTCCTCCTCCTCAGCCCATCAATCTCCCATCTCACCCGGCCTTTCCTGTTATCTCCCTTGAAAATCTATAATGTGAAGATTACAAGGCAGCAAAATCTTATTGAAAGAAAACTAGGTGAATTTCTGGTCCATCCCACCGGGATCGAAAGTCCTCGAAATAGGCTGTGGTCAGGGTGATACAACATTGGTACTTGCTGCACAAGTTGGGGAGAATGGACATGTTGATGCTGTTGATCCGGGGGATCCTGATTATGGTATTGATATGTTCCTTATTTGCTACTAATTACTACTTCTCCTCTTCTCCCTTTTCCTTTCTTTCTTGAAAATTGTAATTCCCTCTCCAAGCGTCGAGTATCGAGGGGGATTGAGATCTAACTTCTCATTAATTCACGAATTAACAATCTATAGGCTCACCATGGACCCTCTCCCAAGCTCAATCCCACCTAAAATCCGGCCCACTAGGCCACCGCATCAAATTCCACAACACATTTCTCATCCCCTTTCTCGAATCACTCCTCTCTTCCCATTCCTCCTCCCCACCCACAACCCAAAACTCAAAACCATACACCCACATCATCCTCTCCCACAGCACCTTCTACTTCTCCTCTCCCTTTCTCTTCCCCCAACTTATCTCCTACATCTCCTCCCTCTCATCCTCCCAAACCTCACATTCCACCCCCAATCCCCTCACCACCCAAACCAAAATCTGCATCGCAGAATGGGATCTCAGCGCCCCCTCCCCCGCTCAATTTCCCCATCTCCTTGCAATTATGTTGCAAGCCGTCTCAGAAGGATTCAAAAAAGAAGGAGAAGAAGGAGGCGGAAATGTAAGATATGTACGCAGTGCGACGCGGATGCGGAAAGTTATGAAGGAGGAAGGGTGGAGGGTTGAGAGCGAAATGGTGAAGGATGGATGGGGACTGGAAGATGGGGTGTGGGAGTTGGGAAATGTGCGGAGGTGGAAGGAGGGGGAGTTGAAGAGAGTGGAGGATGTTGCGGGGAGGGAGGATAGCGAGGGAAAGAGGGGAAATGTCTTGGAGATGATGTATGATGTTTTGGATGCGAGCTTGAGGAATGTGGAGGGGGGAGTGGAGGCGGTGGAGGCGATGGGAGTTTGGGTTGCGAGTTTTGTTAGGGATGATGTATGAGGTGAGGGGAAGAGAGAAATTCAGGGTGATTGTAGAGCTGGAGAGTATATGCGAGGATATTGATTTATATGAGCAAAACAGGAAAGGATACAGGAAAGCTAGATGAACAAAGTCCACAAAGATGAATCTCAGAATGCAATATTCCACCATCAATAATACCAAGAAACCCTTCGCCTCCCAAAGAATCCCCAGACTTCCACTCCCCATTCCCCATTCAAATCCTACTATTCTCCAACATCCATTATCTCCATCTCCAGATTTCCATCTCCCCTCCCCTACCCCTCAACCCATCTCCACCACTCCCCAAACCTCGCCACTTCGACCCTCATCCACAAAAGCATCCTCACATCCCTCTCCCTCTGCATCTCCAAATCCCGCACCCTCTCTTCCAGCCCCAGAACCCTTTCTTCCAACTGTGCTCTTTCGAATGTGAGGGCGCCGATGATATCCAATTCTAATTCCTGTTCTCTTTCTATTTTTTCTTCTTGCTTGCTCACACGTTGTTGTTGACCTTGATCTTGATTTTTATCTTGTATATCATCCCGATTTGTTTTCCGCTTTGAAGCTTGAGAGAGCAAGGTGGATGATACTATATCTGATTTTGATTTTGATTTCGATTTCGAATTCGCTTCTAGCTTTGGTCTCGCCATCAGTCGATTGCTCGATTGCAGCATTAATGGGGTTTTGCGAGACTAGATGAAGAAAATAAGTTATGAGAAAAATACCACCCCAATTTGAACGAGAATGAAACTTCGATCCACCAATATTCTCAGAATACAGGAATCTCAACGCAAAATTCCCGTTTACATCTAGATTGATATAATAAGGGAAACCTCATATCAAACCATACTTTGAAACTTGTGAAAGTAGAGGGAAAAGAAGTAAGTTCTTACCATTTCTCCAATTTGTTCTGAAACTATATTGAGTTGCCTTTATGCGAGAATTACTTTCTTGCCTGTCTTATAAATTGTCCCTATTTGGCGTTGATTATATGACCAGCTGGATGGGTACGATAATCGTTGAGGTGTTTAAGAGTAGAGACTGTAAAATACGCAGTACCAGAAATCAATACGGCTTCTAAACAGCCATGAACGCCAGATGTTGGAGCCTTCTGATTTTGTCACGAATAACGAAGACGGAATTAAATTTGGATGTTCGAATGCCAGCTCTATGACTAGATTTGATGAACAAGGAAGCTTAGAACGAAATGAATCATGTCCTCATAAGATTGAAGTATCCTGAAGTAGAGAAATATCTGTCTAAATACAACAAGCAAGTTTGATGGAAGGCTGATGGCTTTCCAGCCCGGTCTGTAGGCATCTTGCGGAAGAGAACAAGAAAATAACAAATAATACAAAATGAGATCAAAAGAAGTGTGCTGACTTCGTGTACGCATTACTCATCTCTCATCCATTCATACTCTCTTATGCGCAAGAGATATTTTTATCAGAGGGAATTCGCACAGTGCACTGCACAGTGGAGTCCTCTTCTCTTTCTCCTACCTTTCAAACGCGCATCTACTCAACGACCTTTTCCAGCTTCAAATCATTAATGACCATATATCTTGACATTCCAATCCAACCCCATCTGAACCACCTCATCTGACTCTTGTGTGCTGTTGTCATGGCCTTTTGCGCAGTTCTAAGTTGACCTACCCCGCTCATCATTAACAAAGGGCTTGGATGATCGCCCATCTCTCGCTTCGAAAATGCAGCGACTGCCATAGTATTCAAGGTATCGAAAATAGATGTGTACTTTCGGTAAATTGAGACACTGGTAAGTGTGTAAAGATCAATAGGACATTGCCATCCTGGACGATCCCGCATCATGGATGCGATCAAGGCTCGAGAGCCGTGGTACAAAGAAATATGATTTGGATGCGAAGAAATTCCCTGCGCGTCGAAAGTTACAATAACATCGATACTCGCAGTTGGAGCAGTTGTAAGGTCTGTTTTCCTTGTGTGAGGAGGGCAGAAGGCAGATGCCAAAAGGTTGGCGATCTTTTCTTTATCCCAGATCTTTGTCATACTATCCGGGAAATCTCTGTTTAAGAAACGCGATTAGTATAAATAGTAATTATGCGACAGGATTCGAGAGCACATACGGGCTCGTAAAAACGAAAACATCATTCTCTTGTCGCAAACCCAACTGCATCCCACTCTTAACAAGTTCCTTCTTCCGAGTTTCTCCTAATCCATCTGCATCACCTACTGCACATCAATATTTGCTTAACTCGATATCATGCACCTTACATACCACTACTCAAACAGAGAATTTTAACATGGTTTCCAAGTTCCGGATCCGTAAGAGCTTGCATTGCGGGCGCAAAAAACATAGCTTCATCGTCAGGATGCGCGATCAATAGACATATCTTCTTGTTACGAAGTTTTGGAAATTTGGAGTTAACAACTGTGACACTATATTGCCATGCAGCGAAAGTGATGATGGGGATGGTAAGGAAATAGGTCCATTGCATTTTGGGCATTTCAAAGGTATTTATGGGGGAACCTTTGATAAAGAGTCAAAGTATATCTTGAAATGGAGCGACGACAAGTATGAAATGGTGTGGATATGCGAGAATAGATGCAGATCGAGTATGTTTGGGATTTGAGAGGGGTTCGTGAATAGAAACGAGTGGAAATGACCGGTTTGTCGGTCAAGAAATATATGGGTCCTTAAGCCTCGCGCTAAGGGTTAAATCGAGGTTCACTGCAAGGGATCGGATCAAATGTTGACCAATGTCATTCAAAACGACATGGTTTAGATATGTACGAGATGAAATTCATCGCTCGTGCATGAACACGACCTAATCAAGTATTCGACAGCCTTTCGTCTTATGTGTTGAAAAGCGTCAGCCTTGGTGACTCGGTATACGTATCTAGATACTTGCATCTATTTTCCACTACCTTCAAATGACAAGGCTCGCAGAGAATTAGCAAGTATTTATACTCTTTTGGAAAGCCGCGAGACACTCCTCCCTATACAATCACTCATTCCGAGACAGCAGGTATCATGCCGGGCAAAGAGCGGAAATTGAAGCTCAAACAGCCAGATAGATCTGGCCCTGATCCTTCCATCGAGACTCTTCTCGATATCGCAGCAAAACGAAATCTAAGTGAAGCTCAACGACAGCGTCAAGCAGAATTGGATGGGGAAAATGAGGAGATCTTGATAGGAAGACTGGGGGATTCCGTTTTATGGACAATCAGTCTTACGATGTTGCATTTCACTCTGGATGTATTGGTTACGCATCAATATGCGGAAGAAATCGTCTGGAAGAGTCTCGTTTCTAGGACACTCCAAGCATGTCCTGGTAAGCCTTACATGGTATTTGGACGTAACAGAATATTTGCTGATATTAACAGTCATCTGGCTTCTCTTTTACGCCTTTCATCCACATCCCGAACCGTCGAACTTATTACCTCAAATACCTGCCAAGGCGCATCCTTATGTACACGAAATCTTCTTCTCCGCTGCTAGTATAATAGCTGGATGTTATCTTATACACCTCACAAATGAATATGGTCATTTTGCCACAATGAAACAGGCTCCACCAGTAGGGACCATATGGATTTGGGCGGTGATTGAGTTGAACATCTTGTGGGCAGTACCTAGTGTTGCAATTTGTGCTATATATCTGAAGGTCAAGGGGTATGCATTTCTATAGTCATCAAGGAATAAGATTCTGGGTAGTGTTTAGGAAAGAGCCTGTGCTGGAGGCAGGTGGTTCCATCTGGTGCCATTTACATCACCTCGCCGGCGCCAACTTCGGATTGTGTTCTGGCAGGTGCTTTCATTCAACGCCAATCACAAATTGTACCATATCAAGTGGACAAAAATGTGCACCTTTTGCTGTTGTAGGTGCTAAGGTGCTAGGGTGGGTCGAACAAAGAGAGAAGCAGTCGTGGGAGCAGTTAGCGGCCCGAGTTCATGAAGCAGAAGCGAGAAAAGAGTAGTCATGTTTTCCCGACTAAACTTACTGTTGTCACTGAAATCTCCGCTAGACAGCCGTCGAATCTGGTTTTCGAGAATGCTCAAGGTCGTAGGCTTCTGATTTTGGTAACGGGGTAGTCGTTCCAGTCGCAACTGGAGTTTCGGACTGAGAATCGTCGGTTCCAAAAGTGTCACATCTTTGAGCTTCCCATCGTCGAACGCTCTCAGATTCAATTCGATTACGATACATCAATCGATATACTAAAGACTCTAGTCGATCTAGTTTCTCGTGTTGAGAATGCACTGTACCTTCCAGTCGGTCAAGTCTTTCGTGGTCTAATTCCTTTTGCTTCTTTGCTTGTGATTCTTGGTCTCGAACTCGTCTAATTTAGTCAGTTTCGAGCACCTAAACTATGGGGTATCCTACTTACGATGACATCATACTCATCTGTGCAAATAAAACCCTAGCTCCTAATGCATCTCTTTGCCTAACCAATTCCAAAGCTTTCCTCCTCACAGGTAGCCACGATATTGCTACACTCGTTCTAAATGCCATACGTTTCGGTACCAAGGCCCATTTCTTTCCTTGGTCATCCTCGGTACTGGCCTTCAATTCCGCTTCTGTTACCAATTCTAGTAATCTCTCCTCCAGTTTTCCAAGTTCTTCCATCACGGAGACATACATCTGATATTCCTTTTCATGTCCGGAACGATCTTTTGGGCCGTCAGATGCGTAAACCAAATCATGAAGCCACTGTGATTCAATTTTATGCCACGAGAGAGCTGCTTTGACTTGGAAGTATTCGTTATCAGCATTGCGTAAGTAGGTGAATCGAACGTATATCGCTGCCGCAATAGCTGCCACGAAGGTCAGTATTCCCGCGACGCTAGATGTTACAGAGAGAGGGCTGTCTTGACTAGCCATTTCGCTTGGAACTAGAATTGTTTCTCTAAAATCTTGGGTAGTCGAGGCAAATAAAAGAAGTCAAGAATCGATCATCCATCCTTTTATGACATTCAAGAACTCGAATAAGTGTCTCCATATCAGTATCGACTGCGGTTTGCTTACACCGTGATAGGACAAGGCTTATGTCAAACATTTAATTGTTTTCTCTACTCAGCCACAGTTCATGCAAGGCTAAGAGATATCATACATGATCTCTACGCTAGTCCTCCTTTGGTTTTACCCCAGACCTGATCGGCGCTTGTGCCAATAAGCGTAGGCCGCGCGATCCCCGCTCCATTCACTCCACTCTTGTTATGTCGCGTGGAGATTCACAGGTATTGATTTCATTGAACGTGAAATTACTTTCGAGCGGTGTAGTATTCATTATCCCTCTTTCTCGTTTTTCTTGCTATGTATATATTGCCCTACTGTGTTCTTCCACGTACATAACTTGCTGCGCTGTTCGATATACTTTAGCGTTCGTCTATCATGGTCGTCGTATCCAATTTTGGAGGAAAGGAGGTAAGTTGAAAACATCTCCGCACTGCGTACCATGGCAACGATTTAACAATGTATCATAGGGAGTTGAGGAATCAGAGTATGTTACAGTGGAGGAAAATGTCGCAGATACCAAAGCATTAGTTTGGAAACAGGATCTAAGGATTGTACCTTTATGTGCTGGTATTTATTTGTTGTGTTACCTCGATCGTTCCAACATTGGTCAGTCCCACTTCTTGTTGGTCTCATGTCGTCTGTATGGAGCTGATAGAAAATAGGCAATGCCAAAACGCTCAATTCTTCTACTCATGATGATCTTCTTTCCGATACACACATGTCTAATTTTCAATACATGTATGTGGACCTTGTTCCTGGATTTGCTCATTCCTAACCCATTCCAGCATCGCATTGATGGTGTTTTTGATCGCCTATGCAATTTTCGAAGTACCATCCAACTACTTCCTCAAGAAACTCAGTCCAAGCAAATGGATATCTTTCTTAATGTTCTCTTGGGGTATCATGACAATTGGACTTGGGTTTACCCATAACTTCGCTGGTATTACAGCTGTGAGATTTCTCCTTGGGATGTTCGAAGCTGGTAAATCATACTTTCAAACCTTGGTTTCCACTCAGACATTAACATCGCAATAGGGCTGTTCCCAGGTCTTGTCTATTACCTGACTTTCTGGTACCGTACATCTGAACGCTCAATTCGTGTCGCATTCATTCTAGCCTCCGCGACTCTTGCAGGAGCATTTGGTGGCGCTATCGCTTTTGGAGTCGGCCATATGAATGGTACCCACGGAATGTCAGCTTGGAGATGGTTATTCATTATTGAAGGAATTCCATCCTGTTTGTCATCTATTCTTGTATTTTTCTATCTGCCAGATTATCCAGAAACGGTAAAATGGTTATCAAAGGATGAGAAGGATTTGGCCACAACTAGACTTGCGACAGAAGGAGCTAAAAGGGGTGATAAAGGATTGACGTGGCAAGAAGCCAAGGAAACTCTTTGTACCTGGAGATTATATGCTCATTATGCAGTGAGTATTTATCTTTGTAATGTTCTATGACAAGCTGACCCAAAGTTCAAGATCTATTTCGGTATTTCAACGCCTTTCTCGAGTTTGTCCTTATTCACACCAAGTATTACCGCTGGACTTGGATACAAAGACCTCGAGGCTCAACTTATGACAGTCCCACCATATGCCGTCGCTTGTACGTTTAATTCCCCTTACCTACTTGATCAGTGTTAACCCTTCAAAGATGTTATAACAATTCTCGTATCCTGGTCTGCCGATCACTTCAACGCGTAAGCTGAATTCCCTTCTTCTATCCTTCCAATGGTCTAATCTTCCTTAGTCGCGCCCTTCATTCCTCAATGATGGCCCTCGTCGGTGCCATCGGTTTCACCGCCTCCGCTCTCCTCCCGCCTACATCTTATAGCTCTCGCTATGGCTGTCTCATTATCGCCGCCTCAGGAGCGTTTTCCTGTATCCCACCTCTTCTCGGTTTCCTCTCTTCGAATATCTTCTCAACAGCCGGTATTGGACTCGCTATTGCGTTGAATATATCAGTAGGGGCGCCGGGACAAATAGCAGGCGTTTGGATATACAAGTCAAATCAAGCGAAAGAGGGCTTTCCGTTGGGTCATTGGGTGAACGCTGGTTTGTTGTATTTTGTGTGTGTGGGATGTGTGGGATTGAGGTTTTACTATGGATGGAGGAACAAGAGAGTTGGGGAGGGAATGAGGAGATTTGCTTATTGAGAAGCAAATTTAACCTTGCTTGATCATTGAGCTTTATGAAGTTTGGTTAAAATCTGATGAGGGATGATTATGAACTGCAGGATTCGGTAGCTTAGGCTCACCAGTGGGTGGTGCATGTACTAATGGGACACTTCTCAACTTTCGAGAATTTTAACAATTTCGCTCTTCAATATTTGATATTAGAACTTACTTTTTGATTATTCTATCTCTAAAGAATAATTGTACCGATTTTAAAATATACAAGTTGATAATTCAAGAGATATTTACAAGTCAAATTCTTGTAGTGTCCCGTCAGACGGTCAGTCCATGCACTCACTGGTGGCTCCTTTTATATACATATTACCAGATATTCCCAGATGAAACACATATTTATTAATATTGGGTTTTCTCCACTACTTGCAAACTTGCTTTACTTGACAAATTTCTGAAGTATCTGCAAACTTCCAATATCCTTAAAATCTCAAACAATTTTTCGAACATCACATGATGGTGACTCACGTGTTTGTCTAGTCACGATGTCATAATTTGCATCTCAAAGCCTCGGTCTTCCTTCTGCATCAAACAACCATGATAGGCTGAATAATTTCAATTTAATGATATCGAATATTTCACGATAATATAGATTGTATATTGATCGCCTCGTCACAAAAAAGAAACGGATATCAGAGCCATCCACTTACAATTCATTTCTTGTCTCAAGATTTGCAAATCAAATTGGAGGGAAGAAGACGAAGCGAGAGAATAAAATAGGATAGGAGGTCGCGATTATATTTATAGACTACCTATCTTCAATCCATTTATTTTATTTCCCAGACTATAAGGCTACACCAGTTTCAAAATACAGCCTCACAACATCTTTACTATCAATATTTCCCCTCTCAAATGGACCCACCAAATGCTCCCCGCGGACGTGGAAGAGGAAGAGGCTATGGACGAGGCCGTGGCAATAATGAGAGAGCACCACGATCTCATGCCAACTCCTCTACAGTTCCACGCATAGCACTTTTGCATCCCGGAACACCGGTATCAATTGTTTTGAAAATGGACCAGGGGAGTGGGAGGGAGGTGAAGGGGTTCGTGGGGGAGCTTTTGACGAGGGGAGATCATCCGAGGGGGGTGAAGGTTAGGCTGAGGGATGGACGGGTGGGGAGGGTGCAGAGATTGTGTACGGAGGGGGAGGCGGAGGAGGGGGAGGGGGGAATGAGAGGATTGGGGAGGAATGGGGAAGTGGGTGGGGGTGAAGGTGAGGGTGCGAGGGGTGGTGATGTGGATGGGAGGATGGGAGGTATGAGGAGGGGAGCAGGGAGAGGTGGTAAAACGTACTCGGATTTTAGGACAGACGGGTATGATGAATCTTCCGCGGCGAGTAATAGTGCAGGGGCCAGTTTGGAAGATTATATTGTTGTGAAAGGGAATCGCAAGGGAAAGAAACATACAGCGGAAGAAAACAAAGTGAGTGAAGGGGGCATCATGGAGCCAGAAGAAAGCGGTCAAAATGACGAGGAAGAAGTATTGGAGGAAAGATCAACAGGAGAGGTGTTCAAATCCGCAATGAGTACATGTCCTGTTTGCGGAGAGTTTGAGGGCGATGAAATGGCGGTTGCGCATCATGTTAATGGTCATTTTGAATGATTGGTGAGGATGTTTGGATGCCCAGGGGGTGATTAGGAGGATCTATGTGAGAATTTTTGCATATTTGGATCGTGGATCATGTGTGCATTACATTGCTTGATCAGAAATAAAGGTGTGAAAGGATCTGAGATCTAGCTCTGACAATGTACAGTTTGGTATCTACTTCTTCTTATTGAATCCATGAACTAGAGGTAGCAAAGGGAATCATCAACCTGGTTGTAATTGTGAAGTAGAAAAAGAAATTGATTAAGGTATTTCCACCCTTTTCAATCATACCTTTTTACGACTTCATTATATCGTTCTTATCGTCGTTTCTAGCTTTGAACTATTTAAGATAGTTCTTTAAATTCTATTTTTTGAATGATTGGATACATCAAGAAATCATGTTGAGATATTTGTCAAACACTTCATCTAAGATCACAATGCAGTGCTCTCAGTCACTCCCATGAAAGAGAGACCGCTTGATGTACAAACCTACCATCAATCTCATCTCAGCATATATGGAAATCAAAAGAAAAAAGGTCTCTGAGATAAGATCTTTCATCTCAGGATTCTTTTTCTCTTTTGTCTGCTATTCCATTCCAATATCAGTGTGTGATCGCTATCATTATACCCCAAGCAAATAACAAATAAAAATCAACTCGCCAACCTACTTAAACCTTTCCTTTTCCTCCTCCCTCCACATCTCACATCAGGAACTTCAAATAACTTTCCAAACACATCGATTTCAATCAATTTTCCCTCGGCTCCTCTCTCATTTCTCAATCTCTACATAATAATTGCCATCACAATGCCACGCAAAAACCGAGCCGCTAAACCCAAGTCTGAAAATCAATCAAATGCGCCAATTGAGCCAGAGCCCGAGGCACAACTTCGAGAAAGTCAGATTAGCACGCAATCGCAATCTGATTCCTTAAAAGAAGATATGGGACCGGAAACCCAACTCCGAGAAAGTCAGACAAGCACTCAGTCGTTTTCTGGTACCGATGCAGTGGGACCAGAACCTAGGATGGGATCTCCAACCGCTTCAGTTGAAGAATTTCAAGACTCGTTACAGAACCAAGAAGATACCCTGCCGAACTATGTTGCATCTCAAGGGTTAGGATCTCCGATGGAGGATGATGGATTACAAGCTGGATGGGAAAGCGCACCACCCTGGACAGGAACCCTAAGTGATGAAGATCGCCAGACTCATGGACAGAGACAAGAGGAGAGGCTGGCTACTGAGATCCAAACATCGAGATCAGGCTCCCAAATGGAATTGGACGTTGAAGATGACCCCCTACACATGTCAAGTAATAAGGTGTCCCCCGACTTGTCTCACGATTCCTCTCAGCATCCATCTCGGACCCGATCTGTTCGAGGTGAAGAGTCAGATTCCAATGCCTCACTTGACCTCAAAAAAGGAGGAAAGCTTCCACGGCTCTCAAGAGAGCAAAAATTGCAATTCTTACGTGGGGAGTCTTTTTATAACGTCGCTGACCCTGGCATAAACCCCCTTGCTCAATCCGATGATGAACCTGCATTGCAAAAGCATCACTCCAACACCGGGGAGCGACCCGAAAGCACAGAACCTGCTTCCTCTTCGTCAGTACCACAGTACCAAAAGGTCCAAACTACCGAGGTGGTTCGCTCAGAAACTACGAGAATTATACGAAGCTTCCACCAAGAAAAGATACGCATCGAGAAGGAATTGAAGGAAGATTTTAGCTTGCAGAATTTGCGCCAAAGGGAAAAAAGGTTGGAGGTTCATGAGACGGCGCTGAGTAATCTTATTGATGAATTGATGGTTGATTTGAAGAAGACAAGGGGTCAGTTGAAGAAGATTAGTAGGAGGTATAGAGAACCCTTGGCAATGGAAATGTCCTGGAACATGGCACCTGATGCAGAAGAGAAAATTGATTAAAGATTCTGAGCTGGTGCGCGGGCACAGTGCGTCTCTCTTTTCTCAGAAGGAGGACTTTCACCCCGGATCGCAAGTAGGTAGTAGTATGGTTAGCTGAATCGAAGGAAGTCATTCGTAGCACTGTATTCTGTGAGTTCATTTACGTGATCCATCCTCCATCTTAGAAGTCTGCAATTGAGACGAGCCAAGAGTCCTAGTTTTCCGGAGTCACCAGTGAGTGCACAAACTGATGAGACACTACAAAAACAGACTTGTGAATATCTCTTGCTGTATTGAACAATGTGTTTTGTAAATTGCTACAATCATTCATAAAACATAAAATAAGCAAACCATACATTCTGATATCCAGCAATTGAAGAAGTAATTTATCAGAATTTTCGAAAATTGAAAAGTGTCCGGTCAATCCATGCACCCACTGATGGACGGGGACAAAGTGTGACGTCTGCCTGAGAATGTCGCTTACATAATCCATGCCCAATAATGAGGTCCAAGCTCAAGCTCAAATTAATCTTGGTAGTTTGTAGTTTCAAGCTTCTTCAATGGAAATCTCCTTCATTAATGAATTCTCCATACAAGCGGTATTTGAATCACGACTCTGATCTTCTCTTTGCAAAGCTCTACTGTGATTTCATAAGAATCTGATACTTTATTTGAAACTTCAACGAAACCTCTTTGTATCGCACGCCACAAAGGAGATATAGCGAAACAAGTAACGTTATATTGCAGATACCCGCGTTTGGTGAGCTGCAGAAGCTCAGGGAAGGAAATAGGCCACGGATATCTGGGTACTTCTTGATATAAATACCTACCTATCTACACTTCGTTTCCTACTATTCCCCGCTCATTATATCAACAAACATAACACCGCAAATATGTCTTATCGCGTTGGTATGTCTTTTCTCTTTCGTTTGCGCCACAAGCTCAAACTCCTTGTCTTCACGTGATAACGCGTTTTGTGCTTAACGGCGAGAAAGGATCATCACTGACTCTTGTAGAACTCGCAACCACTGCGCGGGCTGGATGTCAAAACAAGGAGTGTAAAGATTCTGGTATCAAGATTCAGAAAAATGAATTGAGACTTGGCACTTGGGTTGAGATTCAAGAACATGGAGGTTGGCAGTGGAAACATTGGTATGCTATGTTTTCTTGATTGTCTTGGATGAAGTGAAGTTTGTTGAGATGTTGTTCTCATACTAACATGATCTTTAACTCTGATCTGCTCGTACAATCTATTTCTAATGTAAAATTAGGGGATGTGTCACTGGAAAACAACTTGAAAATATGAGAAACTATCTTGAAGATGGTAAGGGGGGCTATATGTTTGACAAGATGGATGGTTACCATGATGGCGGAAAGGGTAGTTTAGATGATCATCCTGAAATGCAGGAGAAGGTCAGACGAGTTGTTATGCAAGGATTTATTGATCCTGAAGACTGGAAAGGTGTATGTATTTTTGATTTTCTTGACTTATTCTTCTGACTTCCTTCTCTCATAGCACCCAACACTAGGAATAACTAACCAAAGCAGGATCCGGAAATGAATACCCTCGGTCAAACTGGCACCCGTACCTCTGAATCAAAGAAAAAGATCAAGGAGCAAAAGTCGGCTGAAATGGGTGATCTAACTGAACTCCAAGCCAAATGGGATGAAGCCGAACAGGAAAAGCAGCAACTTATTGATGATGGGAAGGCAAATGGTATGAAAGTTAAGGCTCTCAATAAGAAAATTGCAGAATATTCAAAGGAAATGACTGCCCGCCGAAAGGAAGAGGAGAAACAAAAGGCAGAAAGAGAAAGAAATGCTGTCAAATCGGAGAAGGCTAATACACCAAAGAAGAGAAGTAGAGTGAAGAAAGAAGAACTTGACGAAGAAGAAGAAGAGGATGAAAAGCCAGCCAAGAAGAGACGAGGCGGAAAGGTCAAGAAAGAAGAGGAATCCGAGGAAGAAGTCATGCCTGTTAAAAAAGTCCGTGGAAGAAAGGCTGTGGTTAAGAGGGAAGAAGACATTGAAGAAGACGAGGAAGAGGTCAAGCCTGCTCCGGTCAAGAAGTCGAGGGGAAAGGCGTCCGCTGTCAAAACAGAAGAGAATTCCGAAGAAGAGGAAGACACCAAAACAGTACTTGCCAAGAGTTCCAAAGGAAAAGCTCCTGCTGTTAAGGAAGAGGAAGATATTGAAGATGAGGAGGATGCGAAACCCGCCCCATCTAGGAATTCTCGCGCCAAGAAACCAGTTGTCAAAAAGGAAGTTAAAGGGGAAGATTCTGAAGATGAAGAAGACGTCAAGTTAGCTCCTTTCAAGAATTCGCGAGCCACAAAATCTGTGGTCAAAAAGGAAGTCAAGGCAGAAGATGACGATGAGAGTGAGATCTTAACCAAGACCAAACCAGCTCCTGTCAAAAATTCCAGAGCCAAAAAACCAGTCGTCAAAAAAGAAGTCAAGGCAGAGAATGATGATGAGAATGAGATCCTGACCAAGACCAACCCAGCTCCAGCCGCGAAGAAAGGTGGTAGACAATCGAAGAAAGTTAAGGAGGAAGCCGCATCGGTAACTCCAGAATTGACTTCTGATAATGATACTTCGAAGAATCAAAAATTTGAAGCTGAGGACGAAGAGATGAAGGATGAAGAAGAAGAGGAAGTCAAGCCTATTGTTAAGAAGAGCAGAGGGTAAGCTTCACGTCTTTCTCTTTAAAATACGTCAGAAATTGACGGATGTGTGTGGGTGATATTGATATATGAAGCAGAAGACCCGCCAGGAAGCCAAGAGCTTGAATCACGCATTGTAAATCTAATAGTTACGATCCAACAATACCCGAATGGCATATATACGACTAGAGGACGTGGTCTCATCGGTAGACAATTGCGTCTTATGGCTACGATTCTGAGAGGCTGGGCTTATCGGCCGGAAAGATACTATATATAGACTGCTGAGTGGGTGGATGGAATGTATGTAATGCGGTGTATGGAAAATAGTATTACGGTTGAATTTGGGGGGATTTTGAGGAATTGGAAGATTGAGCGGTTGAGGGATTGAGGGGTCAAGTCACGGATTTACTTACTTACTTGTGCTTTATTTGCTTACTTGCTTACGAAAGAGGAGTCTCTTGCTAAACTTACTATAGATGGATGGGTCGATATCAAGGTGTGTTTGTTATTTTATATATGTATATGTATATGTATATGTATATGTATATGTATATGTACATGTATGTGTGTGTGTATATCGAGGGAAGGAAATGAAAGAAATGAAAGACATGGTATGGAGATGCGAGGAGAGGAGAGTAGATAGTAATTAATTAATTAATACATAGAAGTTGACTTACTTGTAAGTGACGCAGATATATTTAGTGAGTTATAACGTTAATTGTTATAATGTTATAGGTTTCTATTTGTTTGTTTTTTCTTTTTCATTTTTACCCGGGCTTTTTGGGAAGAGTATTCATTCGTAGGGTAGGCGGTGCGACGTTGAGAGGGGATAGAGAATAGAGGATAGTGTGGAATGAGAGGGTGTGAGAAGGTATGATAGGTATAGTATAAATGGTATGGAAATATGGAAATGACGAAGAAGAAGAAGAAGAAGAAGAAGAAGAAGAAGAAGAAGATGATGATGATGATAAGAGGTGTGATGTTCATATGGTATATTATGATATACTGTGATATTCTATTCTATTCTATGCTATACTATGCTGTGGTAGAGATAAAATATATGAAAGTCACGCAGCAAGGAAGCTATCTAATCTAGGTACTACTCTATCCGATGAATTGGTAATGAGCTAGCTACTTCGTACTCCGTACTCCCCAATCTCCAATCTCCAATTCTTATTCTCTACTCCCCACCCTAACTTCTCTCCCTCCCCCTCCCAGCCTCCTCAACCACCTCCCCCATCTTCCTAATCACCTCCTCTAACTCCCCTCCTTGCACTCCCTCAATCGCATCACCACCTCCACCATAATACCAATCATAAACCCCCTCCCCCCTCTTCAAATCCCTCTTCTCCTTCCACTCCTGCTCCATGCCCGTCGTCCACTCCCACCTGATCGAGATTTTAATCTTCTCCTTCCCCATCTCTCCAATTTTACTCGGGGCTTCTGGTCCCAGGATTGGAATCGACGAGACGTCGAAACAGATTTGTTTGACGCCTCCTTCATATGGGGTTTCTCCTGGAAAGATTTTGCGGAGAATGTTGGGTTGGGTTGTTGGTTTCCAGGATTCTTCTTTATCTTCGCTTGGTTTGGAGGAAGAGGAAAAGATGTGTGCGAGCCAACAGCTGACGGCCCAGAGAATGTAGTTTTTCACATAATCCCATTCTGGGACTGTGTTGGGTGGTGGACAGATTTGGAGGAGAGGAGAAGTTTCTGGTGTTATGCGTAGAAGGTAGGTTGGTCGGGAGTAGTTGAAGGTAGTGGTTACAGTACGGATTTCAAGGGACGATGGTAATGGGGTGAGTGGAGTTGTGTGTGAGAATGATGATGGGATTGAAGAATGAGGCGGTGATGAAAGGGGAAAGGGGAATGTGATCGTGGTCATGGCTTCGAGTTGGTTTGTTAAAGCTGTGAGTATTCGTTCGGGAGTTGAAAGATGTGGTAAAGGTGACGAAGGACCCGGGATGATGGTATAGGTTGGTGGAGTTGAAAGGGAGGCGGAGGTAAGTGTCTTACAGAGCGGGGTGAGAAGTGAGTGAAGAGATGAAACGACCGTTTCGTGAGCGAGGCGGGTCACCAAAGAGCGTAGAATAGGAAATGGATTGTTTGGACGTGGTTGGCTGGAGATTGGTGGCGGTGGACGAGTCCGAATACGATATTGTTGACGGTGTGAGAGAGATAGAAGAAGGTGAAGGGTTAAGTAGATGCCATTGGCAAGGTATGAGTCTGGTCTTGGACCGAGAACTGGTCGGAAAGGATCGGTAGGTACCGTCTGAAGCTCGATTAAGATCCTTTTATTTGGAGAAATTGGAAATCTAATTGTGTTCGTCTTGGAATCTGATTGTAGGCCATGAGACGCGAGAGTTCTAACCTCTCGAGTCATCTCTTGCCAAAGTTCAGAGGCAAAAATAGTGTTTCGTGCTTGAAGTATTAAATCTTGAATAGGTGCATCATGTGGTACTGCTTTAGGAAGTATGGTTTCTCCAGTAGTAACTCCATTGGTTTCGATCAAGACTCGTATACTCTGAGGCTCTGGACTTGCAATCCCTTGGTCTAAATATATTGATCCATCAGGATTTCGTCGAAGTGCACCGAGACTACGATTTCGAAATGTTGGAGAAGCTGTGGTGTGTTAGCATAGGCCAAGGTATGTAAAGTTGAATGTACTGACCCTCTGAAAATCCAAACCTAACACCCAGTGTATGTTTTTCTTGGGGCAATCGACATACTGCCCATCCACTCTCACTAACAGCAAGTACTTGTTCCCAATATTTGGTTTCTGCATCAATTTCCTTTTCTAATCGGGTTGCAGATGCTAAAATCGAATCTACGGTCTTGCTAAGATTTGAAGCTTTCCAACCCTTGGCTATCTTTTTATTTTCTTGATTTTGTTCTTTGGTAAATCGTGGAGCTACAGTTTTATCCGCACCCAAGGTACCCATTCCAGCCAATTCGCGAAGTGATGGTGATATTGATGTGCTAGCTTGTACGGGAGTATCTTTCGAAAGAAGGAGGGATATGAAATCAAGAGATATCATGGCAGCATTATGTGCATGTCTATAGACGAGTCAGTATTTGCGCATACTACTTACACAAGATAGCATACTCAATTTGACCAAGAATCTCATCTCTTGCCGTGAGAAGTTCTTTCATTCGATCCGGTTCCTCCTCTGCTTCTCCATCCTCACTGGAACTCTCATTCTCCTCTTCATCTCCTCCAGCTTCGGCTTCCGCAATTTCTTGTCGCAGACTGTCTTCTGAAATATTGCGAAAACCACCTCGTTCGGCATTGATTCTTGCGATTAATTGAGGCAAGGGAATGGAGGCATTGGATGGATTCGGTGCTGGGCGCAATGAAAGTGGATGGTTACTGGGGAGGGTTGACATTTTGAAGGGCCGGATAGGATTCGAGAGATTGATTAATTTGTGACAATGAGATTGTGATTATTATTGGTGATTCCTCGACACCTTAGGTAAACTTGAAAGCTTTTAAGAAGGCTTTGAAGGTCTATTGAAGTGTTCTACGGTTATTGTTTTGAGGATTGAGCATCAGCAACAATCAAAATACTGCCCCGCTTAAAGAAAAGAAGATTCACCGCTTTATTACTGCTAGAGACAGATGATACCTACTCGGTAGCTCTAGGAACTGTACGAGTACCTACTTGAGTACAAATATTATATAATTTCTTGTATCTACCAATATTCAATATATCTCATCAGATACATATATTTTCATGTCGATTTGATATTCCACCATACTACTGTACTCTGAATTGATCATCCTTAATATCGACATCATATCGATCGCATACTCGAATCGATGCGATATCATCGATGAGGGGTGTGAGGGGATCCGTTTCCGTCTTCCAGGCTGCAGATGTTGCCGTTCAACCACTCGAATTATTCACCCCGGCCGTCGCGCAGACCTCTCTCTGTCGGTATTGGAAAGTTTGACTTGGGAGCTTGTTTACTCTCCTTGTGATGTCAGAAGTATAGGATATAGTATAGCGCGCCCGAATTGAGTCCGACACTACGATGTACATATGGCTCAGGTACCAGAGATTCACCAATCACGAGTATGAGTGAAGTATCCGCCTTATAGAGTTTCCGCAAAAACATGACACAATGGGTATGAAGATGGAAACGGAAACTTGAACTCAGGGTAGATGAAGGTTATGGAAGAGAAGGGTGTAGTCACAGTCCATGAGAATTGAGAAATGTTGACAGTTGACAGTTGACAGTCGACAGTTGACAATTGACTGTTGACAATTGACTGTTGACTATCGACTGTTGACTGTTGACTGTTTGGTTGAGGTGCGTATTGCAGGAGAATGATAATTACATACATGCATAGTAATACATATATACAAACGTAGATATATATACGTACCGTGATACACACATGTACAGATACACACATACATACATACTATCATGATATATGGAAAGATTTATGGCCTCACCTACACATCAAGTATCATTCTTCCCGCTCACCTGACTCCTGCATCCATTCTCCAAATGTATATCTTCATCATGATTGGAATTTTTACCTTTTACCAAGACTTTTGCAAATACCAAACGGAATTCTCCAGCTTGATACCGATGCCGATGATACCAATGCCAATACCAATACCAATACCAAACCGATAAGCAAAGCAAAGCAGCCCACGGTCACCCATCCATATCCATATCCATATCCATCCATCATTAACAAAGCCGATAAAGCTCCTCGTAAAAAAAATTGACAAGGTCTCAGCCCACCATAATACATGAAGGACCCATCTTATTTCAAACTGCCCTCTCAACTTTTCGTCATTCCTTAAAAGTAAGAGAATCTGCTAGTCAAGACAATCTTCATCTCTCTCTCAAAACTTCATTCTTCTCTCTTCGCTTTTTTCTCTCTTCTCTCATACTACTTTTTACCTGACTTACTCATTATACCCAAGAATCCCTTTCTCACCTCCCACCTTACCTCAACCTCATACCCCTCCAGCCTATTTACTTTCGACAAAACAACAACTCAAAATTCATCATGGCTCCTCAACCCCCACCACCCCTCGAGGGAAAGAAGAGACGTATCGCGATCATGACCAGTGGAGGTGATTCTCCTGGTATGAATGGTGTTGTGCGAGCGTGCGTTCGAATGGCAATTTACAAAGGATGTGAACCATACTGTATCTATGAAGGATACGAAGGTTTGGTTCAAGGAGGAAAATTGATAAAAAAGATGGGCTGGGAAGATGTTCGTGGATGGCAATCAGAAGGAGGTACTCTTATTGGTACTGCCAGATGTATGGCTTTCTACGAACGACCCGGCAGATTGCAAGCAGCAAAGAACATGGTGTTGAATGGAATTGATGCCCTCATCATTTGCGGTGGTGACGGTTCCTTGACTGGAGCTGATAAATTCAGAGCGGAATGGCCTGGTCTGATCAAGGAATTGATTGAAAAGAAGGAATTGTCGGAACAACAAGTTGCACCATTCAAACATCTCAACATCGTTGGTTTGGTTGGTTCAATTGATAATGATATGTCTGGCACCGATGCTACAATTGGTTGCTTTTCAGCTCTTGGCAAGATTTGTGAGATGGTGGACTATATCGAACAAACTGCTTCGTCACATTCAAGAGCTTTCGTTATTGAAGTTATGGGTAGACATTGTGGTTGGTTAGCTTTGATGGCTGGTGTTGCTACTGGTGCAGATTTCGTTTTCATTCCAGAAAAGCCGAGAGCAGATAATTGGAAAGAAGAGATGCACAAGGTCATTCAAAAGGTATGAATATTATCTTTCTATAAGTTTTGATCCTACTAACAATTACACAGCATAGACAATTGGGAAAGAGAAAGACAATTGTCATTGTCGCCGAAGGTGCTCATGACCAAGGAGGAAATAAGATTTCTCCAGAAATGATCAAGGATCTTCTTGCAGACAAGAACAGACTTGCTCTTGATACACGTATTTCAACCTTGGGTCATGTTCAACGTGGTGGTTCTGCATGTGCTTACGATCGATACCTTTCCACTTTACAAGGTATTGAAGCAGTAAATGCTGTTCTTGATGCTACACCAGAAACGGTTACCCCTTTCATCGCCATTAACGAGAACAAAATTACAAGAAAACCACTTGTTCAATCTGTTATTGATACTCAAGAAGTCGCAAAGGCCATTGAAGCAAAGGATTTCGAAAGAGCTATGTCACTCAGAGATACAGAATTTTCTGACTTTTACGATTCCTACATGACTACAACGGCTACTGATCTCAACAATGAAATGCGTCTTCCTGATAAGAAGGTATGCGATAATGAAAAATCTTGTTTCGTCTGACACTAACATCGTTTAGCACATGAGAATTGCTATCGTACATGTTGGAGCTCCAGCTGGCGGCGTTAATGCTGCTACACGTGCAGCTGTTGCTTATTGCTTGACTCGTGGTCACACACCAATTGCTATTCATAATGGTTTCGCTGGATTTGCCCGTCATCACCAAGATAACCCAGGATCGGTCCGAGAATTTGATTGGTTGGAAGTTGATGGATGGGCTAGTAAGGGTGGTTCAGAAATCGGTATGAACCGTGAACTTCCATCAGAATCTGGAATGCCATTGATCGCATCACTTTTTGAGAAATTCAAGATTGATGGTCTTCTCATTATTGGAGGTTTCGAAGGTTTCCACGCCTTATCCGAACTTCGTCAAGCAAGAGAAACCTATTCTTCTCTTTGCATTCCTATGACTTTACTTCCAGCCACTATCTCCAACAACGTTCCAGGAACAGAATATTCGATTGGTTCGGATACTTGTTTAAACGAACTTGTCCGTTATTGCGATACCATTAAACAATCCGCTTCAGCTTCCCGTCGTCGTGTTTTCGTTATTGAAACTCAAGGTGGTCGATCTGGTTATGTTGCTACCATGGCTGGTCTCGCTGTTGGTGCATCAGCTGTCTACACTCCTGAAGAAGGTGTCAGTATTGGTATGCTCGCAGCAGATATTGCACATCTCAAGGAAGTTTTCGAACAAGACAGTGGCCAATCAAGAGCTGGTCGTCTTATTCTCATCAACGAAAAAGCATCAAAGGTTTACCACGCCAAACTCATTGCTGATATGATCCGTGAAGAAGCTGCCGATCGTTTCGAATCCAGAGATAGTATTCCAGGTCACGTTCAACAAGGTGGTACCCCATCCCCTATGGATCGTACCCGAGCCGTTCGCTTGGCTATCAAATGTATTGAACATCTCGAAAGGTATGAAGATAGAACCGATAAAAAGATTATCGAAGATAAGCAAAGTTCGACGGTTATTGGTATCAAGGGTGCACAAGTTGTATTCTCTAGTATGGTTGACGTCGAAGAACACGAAACAGATTGGGCAAATAGAAGACCAAAGGATGAATTTTGGTTGGATTTGAAGGGTACTGTGGATATTCTTGCTGGTAGACCCGATGTTCCTAGACCGGAGCGTAAATTGAAGGGATGGAAGGCGAAGGATAGTAAGAGGGGTTTGATTTAAGAGGCTGGAGTTTGATGATTGGATGAGGGGGGAGTGATATTTTTACATTGGATAAATTGATGGACATTTGTGGATGACAGGAGATGAAACAAAAGAATGAAATGAGAAATGGGAGATGAGGAATGAAAATGAAAATGAAAAGAAACCAAAGGAAAGAATGGATCAATGCAATTGATGGATGGGATATAAATGTTTTGATGGGGACAAATGAATGATTGAATGAATTGAGATGGGATGAGATGATGCATGCATGCAAGCAGGGAAGAAACGAAGATCGAAAGAAAGAAGCATAAATGGCTCCGAGCAGTTAGTTTTCAATATTGATATCAATGAGAGGATGACTTGACAGCTTGACGACTTGATTTCATATTGTGTTTCGATTTTGAAATATCGGTTTGTTGCTCTTTTTTTCCAGATACTAGGTACTAGTTAATAGGTCTGTTTATGTGATTTAAGGGAAACTGTTTGCTCAAATTGCTATCTATATCAAGCTTGTCAATGATGGATGGTACGTATAGACGTGGCAGCTCGATATTTGGCGCCCCTACAGCTTGAGATTCGGGATTACAAATCAAACGACAATAGAATTTTGAATTTCCAAATCGGAAACCGATTTGCGGAGAGGTCTCGAATTTCCATTTTTGGAAAGTGCGAGGGGAGGGGGTGGGGGTATGTGGGTGGTGATCGTGATGATGGGATGGTATTTATCGCTCTTGTCGTTGTTGTCGTTGTGTCGAAAAAAAGAGCAAGTGCGATCGATGAAAACGTTCATGACCTATAGTCGGCGCGCCTCCGCTCCGCTCCGCCTCCTTCTTCTCTCTTTGTAGAATGTCATACCTCTATCTTTCTTACCTAGTACCCATCTCCTGCGCCGTGATAGAGGGTATGGCGTGGGGAATTACTATTTCTTTATTTGTGTAGTTGTTCCTATCGGGGTGCATTGTTTCTTATGCTGTATCTATATCTATGATCGGTATGGAAGATGATCGACTCTGTTTTTATTCCTCAATGAAATTAATTTCAATATGTTATTGCCATTGTGGATGGAGGTTATGGCTTGGGGAGCTACCATTTGTATCGTTATTCCTATCTGGGGAGCATTTCACCTCATGCTATAATTTAAGGTTATCTGCGGCCGATATGGAAGATGAGCGACTCTGCTTCTACTCCTCCTTCAATATAGTCGATACGGAAGATGACCGACTCTGCTTCTACTCCTCTAGAAATACCCAGCGAAATACATTCCTCGGCTCCTATTCTTACACTCCCAGATTTCTCACCAGCTCAGACTCAGTACTACCTTAATTCCAGCTCAGATCGAAATAAAATCCCAAGTTCAAAGTCTTTTTCTGGTAGCAGCAGCAGCAGCAATATCTTCTCTTCCCTTGACCTCAGATCTGTATGAGATTATCAAAAACATCAGGGACATTTCTAGGGAGAATAAGGAGTTATTGAGTGAGATGTGAAATCTTGCTCGTGAAACACGGGATCTCACTCGTGAATCGAGAAATTTAATTCTGGAAGGTATGAAAGATGACTGGCTCTGCTTCTATTCCTCCTTTAGCGGCTACAGCTACATCTCCTTTTCTCTCGCCCTCCAATTTATATAAGATTATCAAAGATATCAGGGAAATTTCTAAAGAGAATAAGGAGCTATCAAATGAGATGCGGGATCTTGCTCATAACTCGAGAAATTCATGTCTGGAGACAAGAAATGTTGCACAAGTCCAAACCGAGTTCACAGCAGGCACGACTGCTCTAGCTAGAACAGCTAGATTAGAAACGCGGACTAGAATTATACAAAACACTGATGAAGATCTGCTCAATTCATTGAGAGATTAGGAGAGGATATACGCAGACTATTCTGTTCATAATTGTCAGCGCTGGAAGGTGTATTCAGATTAGACAGATTATACGTTTCAAAAGTATGCAAGGGTTTCGGGATTTGAGGAGGGGTTTAAGATATGAAAAGATTTGAAGATCTGAGAGAGTTTTGAGGTTTGAGAAGGTTTTGGGATTTTAGAGGGTATTGAGATATGAGAGGGTTTTGAAATATGAATGGATTTGAAGATATAAGAGGAAGGTGATTGATTTGAATGATTTGAATGATTTGAATGAAGTCAAGAAAAATAAAAAAGATACAAAAAACATTGGAAGTATTAGATCGAACGATTAGAATGAATAGAACATTATTCTTTAAACATAACATGTTTCCGTGATCTTGTAATAGTGTGTATCTAGGTAGTGTGTACATTCGATAATGTATAAATGTAAATTGTGTAGGTACCTACTCAATGCTACCTAACATGAGTAGTCTATAATATTCTCCTTGATTTATAATTCCGTGTACCCATCCGTTAAGTCATTATATCTCTTACATCATATCCGTTATTGCATCATCTTTACCCCCCCCCCAAACCTTCCTCCCACTTAGAAGACTCTTATATGCTCTACTTTCAGTGTCCAATATACAAATCTATACTGCTATTCTCCCCCTGCCTCGCCATCTCCCCCACCACACCGCATTCACTACATCATTTGTCTCGCCCGCACTTGTATCTCCCGGGCGCGAGAAGCATGGTGTGCGCATGTTTCACATGGGGATGAGAGTTTATCTTTCTCATGAGATTGAGGGGAGTTGGAGGTGAGGTACTTGGTCTCTTTGCTTTTTGGTAATGGGAAGAGGGAGTTGCTTCGAGTTTCGATCTCGTTTTCGCTTTCGCTTTCGTCTGATTCTGAGCTGGAGCTGGAGCTGGAGCTTGAGGTTTGAGTTGTAGATTTGGGAGCGGGAAGTAGATTTGCGGAGAGGTTTAGGATTTTCAATTTTGTGAAGTGCGAGAGCTGGGTGGTGATGGAATGATATTCGTCGCTCTCGTTGTTATGATTGTGGTGTCGTTGGTGATAATACTCATGTCCTTCATCTTCTTCCTCCTCATCTTCGCTTTCGTCATGAGTATGAGTCTCGCTAGATGATGATGATAATAATGATGATTCGGAAACTCGAAGTCTCAAGACCTCGAGAATATCTCTCAAATGTTCGATGGAATGCAGAAAATGATTGATATCGAATGAAAATTCCAATCCTTCTTTTTTTCCGATCTGAGCATCGTAATCCCATTCCCATTGTATAGATTTGAGGAATTTGAAGTAGCTGAAAAATGGAACGAGTGAATCCCGCCTAAGAACGGTGTGCGAAAGTTGGAGATGTGTGATGTGGAAGGTGAAATTGGGAAGTGGATGGGAGTAGAATGTTGAGAGTGTGAACGGTGTTATTGGAGATGGGGACTGTGCGTGTTGAGCAGGAGAAGGGGAAGAAAGAGAAGATGGCGAAACGGAAAATGGAAAATGATAATCCGAAAGCATGTGGGTATCGACTTCTCGTATGGAGGGAATGGCTAGAAAGGGAAGAGCGCGCAGGATCTCAAATCCCATCCGGGGATAATGTATGGTATCGTGTTTTGCCAAATGTAAAGACCGTAAATACGGGAAGGAATATGGTTGTGGCTGGACTATGCGATTGGGATCGCGAAGTCGTTGATTTTGTAAGATTGCGGCTCGGTTGAGCACGGTTTCGAGGTAGGGATAGCCGTAAGGACAGCCACTCGCGTGGTTTATTATATTGAGAGATTGGAGATTAGGAAGGAGGCAGAGGATGAATCCGACGATGGCATCCCAGTTTCCTTGGAGGATAAAATTGTACCATTGTGAGGCGATGTGGGAGCCAAAGAATGGGGAGCGTGAGCCATCTCCAAGGGTGTAGATGGAATGGAGACGGGATTTTAGGAGGACCAGATCAGAGGGGGAGAAATTGGAGATGGGGATGTCGGTCTTGTAGCCTAGGAGGGCGTTGCAGGTAAAGGTTTTGGTGTAGAGAGCGTAGTGGGGATTATGGAGAATGGTGTGCAGGAAATGAGGGAGGGAAGTGCATGTATCGCCGAGATGGAGGAAGTGCGAGTACAGATAGGGAGTGATGTATTGGTGGAATTGGCGGGAACAGAGGGAAAGGGCGGAGAGAGTTTTTGGAGATGATACTAGACGAAAGAGAGTGAGGAGAATGTCTGTGGGTAGGTGAGTGATTGTGAATTTTGAATTGGTGGTTGATTTCGAAAAGGGGGAAGAGCGCGGTGCAATTGGAAGATGAGTGAATTGAATTGAGGCAGTCATTTCTGATGGGACCAGAAGATATTCAATGGAAATTAACAATCGAAAATGATACTCCAAATCGTGTAGTATTCAATAGAGAAATCAAAGACATATGGAGGAGTATCGAAGACACCGTCTCTCATCTAAATACGAGCTCTCAAGATCCAAGCCCCCATTGTTAGACCCTAAATCATGACCGTTTAGGGCTTCAAATATGGAGTACTTCTCCATGTTTTAGAAATTGAAGATTACCAGAGAAACCGCAGCAATCACGTCAACTGCTACTAGGCAATGATGCAGAAAATGAGATAAAGATTCACCTGGTGATCTGTGTCAAGCTGGTAAAGGAGCACGGCCATGGTAAGCAATTTGATGTAACCGCGCGGTTCGAGACAATTCGAGCAATCCTGATAATAAGATAGATAGGTAGAGGCATTATCTTGACGGTTTGCATCAACGTTCTTATGGTCTTGTTTTGGAGTCGACTAAGCTAATCAAAACTTGAGGACCTGAGTTCAATGAACAGATGGAAGTAAATACGGGAGAATTTGTGATGAAAGCTCAAAGGTAGAGAGAAATACCTAGCAGGGGCCAATCACTGGTTAGTCATCACTGGATAAACTTCGCTAGGTTACGAATGTTAAGGTTAATCCGGCGCCCAAGAATTATTGCCGTCGTCACAATGACCGTCCCATTTGGCGTCGCAACGATATTCCTTCATCCTTCTGCAACGACTTCATCACCCATGTTGAGACGCATGTCCTTCAGGACTGATGGTTGGATACAATTTTCACATTTCGCCGGAGATAATATTCGTGCTCTAGAGATCTAGAAGTCGACGAGCTCGGGGGAACTGCACTTGCTCATTTGGTGGCACCGTTGGCTCAATGGCAAGTGCCATTGTGGTTATTTTCAATAACACAACTCGAGCCTTCGACTATCCCCTGAGTAAGATCAATCTACTCTCCCACTTGGCATGTCCCAGCTTGTCAATATCTCTTTCTGGGGGTAATAACTTTAATCCTACCTGCATTGATCGACCGAAACCTGGCGAAGCCTCGCACGGCAATGAAAACGAAGGCTGCTTGCTTCAAAGCATTCTATGCATTACATATCGTATGTTTCTTGACCAATCTCCCCATTCTCTAAATTTGGATAATTATTTCACAAAAAAGCATTTTGTGAAACTGTACCATTCATTGCCAAGAATATGGCTGTTGAGCTGAAAAATACACATGATCGGCTTGCCTACAATCATACTTCGATAAGCAGAAGCAGGATCTTGGAGGCGTGAACGATTCCCGAACTTATGCAGGTATGATGTTGATATTCGACCTATCACACAGGAACTTCAGACACTCAATGTTATTATTGAATGTTCTATTGTTCAGTTTGTTCGTGGTAAATCAGCCCTCTATTATGTTAGGATCTATTACCTCACAGCTTTTTAAGCCAAGAATAACATGCGGAGAAATCAGAATAAAGTATAGTGATTTCCTTGCGTATATATTGTGTCCTTTCCAGCCTTTCTATTCCCCTTCCTCATCTTTTCACTACCGTCACTCGTTTCTCCTTCAGTCACTCTTTAACAAACACATTCGTTTTTAAACGTTGTCGCATATAATTCTCTTAATATTCAAACTATTTGTCCCTTGCCACAATGAAGTTTTCCACCGGTGGTCTATTTGCCAGTCTGACAGCTTCTGTTCTTGCAGAAGATCTACTTTTTGTGGATAAATTTGAGTACAAAGAGTTTGCAGAAGCAACATCTGTCCTTGGATACACTACAAAGGTGGTTAGTGAAGCACAATGGAAAACAATGACAACAGCCGAGTTTGCTGCTTTCAAAGCCATTGTCATTGCCGATCCAGACTGTTCAACATCACCTAGTGATGTTCAATTCTTGACTGATACCAAGAATACTTGGGGACCAGCTGTCCAGGGTAACATCGTTGTTATCGGTAAGAACACCCAAAAATCTCGAATGTAAGACGACTTTACTGACTCGGATATCAGGCACGGATCCTACTTTCCATTTCTCAGCTCAACCAGGTGCCAAAGTTCTGATTGATAACTCCATCAAATTTGCAGCATCTGCCAAGAGTCTTGCTGGCACCCAACAGACTGGTCTCTACTACGCGTTGTCTTGTTATTATAATAACGTGGATTCTGCGAAAGTAGAATCACTCTCATACTTCGGAGACTTTACCGTTCGAGGAAATCTTGCTTGCTACAACAAAGCTCATATTGTTGCATCCTCACCTGCTCTCGGAACTCTTAATGATGCTGCACTATCCAGTTGGTCTTGCAGTGTTCATGAAGCCTTCTCCAGCTATCCATCTGTTGGAATCAATGGATTCCAAGCCCTTGCTATTGCTCAAGATGTTATTGGTGATGGATCGCAAACCTTCGGTGATAAGACAATTGGACTACCATATATCATCAGTCGTGGTGCGACCCCAGCTGGATGCGGTGATGGAAAGTGGGAAGCATCATTAAACGAAGAGTGTGATGACGGAAACGCTGTTTCTGGTGATGGGTGTTCTGCAAGTTGCAAATGTGAATCTGGTCGCCCAACTGGTGATGGACATTGTCTTCCAGCTTTGACACCAAACACAACAACTCCCGTTTATACTCCATCGCATTCTGCTACTCTTCCACCATTTATTCCATCGGGATCTAGTGGAGTTCCTGTCCCATATGGCAACAAAACTATCATTTCAACTATTGATCATAACAGGACTGTCACTGCTACCGTTCACGATACTGTTACAGATCACAATACCAAGACCATTCATGACATTTCAACTGTTACTACGTAAGTAATCTCTTGAAGCTGGGTACTAGGTAGTTCTGTATGTACTAACGAAGTTCTAGAACCTTCATTCCTCCTCCATATGTAACTCCCGCATGTCCAACTGGAGACAAGATAGTTGGTGTTGAAATTATTGTTTATGTATCCATCATTGAATCATGTCATACTATTGGAGACAAGACTGGTTCGTAACTCTATTTTCATTCACTGAGATCATCGCTAACACATCAAACAGTTACTTCATATATCACAAGTGATTGCTCCACTGAACAGAAACCAATTTGGAGTACATCAACTATAGGATATCCTTGCTACGCATGTGCCTTATCCAGTGCCGGTGTCCCCTGCCCAACCGGAGGCTTCATCACAGCCACCACAACGTCATGCCACGAGACTGCAGTCCCAACTTCTTACACCTGGATTCCAGTTCCCCCCACCATTCTTCCATGCAAGACTTGTCTTCCATATACCATGCCAACATGTCCAGTATATAGCACACTTCCACCATCATCCGTCTACGTTGTCCCAGCCCCGACTCTTGGCACTCACTCCGAACCAGTAAGCCGTGTCCCAGAGACTTCTATCTATGTACCTGCTCCATCCCCAGTTACATATACCACCTCTATCTACGGAGTCGGTGTCACAACTCATGTCACTTACCCAGCCGGGCCAACCGCAACTGCGATTGTCTCAGAAGTCGAAGGTATTCCTACTACAATCATCACATATGTTTCTCCGACACCGGCTACAACATATGCCGCAACTACAGTACCTATTTGCCCACCTGGTGGATGTAAACCAGCGACTTCTACGGTCGTTCCAGTGGGTCCTGTCGGAACCACTTCATTGGGTTCCCCCACTTATGTACCATTCACAGGGGCAGCCGCCCGCATGGTCAATGCCAATGTGGTCATGATGGTTGCTGTTATTGGTGGCATTTTTGGATTCATGATCGTCTTGTAGATTGAGTAATAAAGGTGTTTAGTGGGATTTGGAATGATTGATACTTTTTCTATGGACGATTTTTAACTTCGGTGTATGGAATGAATAGGTAATAGGTACACTTCGCTCATCATTTTAACAGTGGTGTTAAGAAATGGAGGGCAATATATTTGAATGTTTTCATTTTCCTATCTCTTCTTGTTGATTTATTGCTTGGTTTGTTCTGGGTGGTTGTATCTCATAATCACTGTGTGAACAGATTTCAGTTCTCGAATGTCTGGAAATGGCGTGATAATAAATCTTGTTATACAGGCCAAGATTTTCGGGATTTCCTATGACTCTACCACTACATGTGTTTTCTTTTGGTAAAGAAGTTTGACCTTACCTTATGTCTTGATCGAAATCAACAGTGTGTCAAGATACTGAAAATCTCAATCATAGTTCTTGGTCTTCGCTCGCACTTTTTCTTTTCCGTTCTCCGTCTTAAGCCGGGGGGGGCGGGGTCGTAGCGAAGCGGCGCTATTGGGCGAACAAACCTCGGTAAAGTCTCGAGGAATAACTTGTTTCAGATTCACGTTCCTCCTTCCATCACACTTTGGTATCTCAAGATTGTATGTAAATCCAGCTTCAGCCCCAACTAAGTATCTGTTTGCTTTTATCAAATGGTATAGATATTGTCTGAAAATCTAAAACCCAATTGAGTCCACATGAAAGTTTCGGAACACAATTCCATCATTGAGCAACAACACGTATCATGGAATTGAATTCCTTCTTCACATCTTTCCCCGGAAAACATCTCTGGATCTTCGGCGCCATAGGTCTGAATTTGATCCGTATTCCCTTCTGGCTTGTCTACTATGTTCCCTCCATGACCCGACCCTCGCCAAAATGGACCTACACCCAAGCACTTCGTATCCGTATCATAAAAGCCTTCGTCAAATCCGTCTCAGTTACCAAATCATCTACCGTCATTAATCTCCTTCCAGGTGCCGAGGGATCGCGATTCTTAACGATCCAACCTGCTTCATCATCACGTTACCAAGGGGTCACTGTAACGAATTCTCAAATCAACCCAGAAATTATCGGTGGGACGTGGTATCCACACCAACCATCTTCTGGAAAAGACGCCGGAGACGTAGTTCTTCATTTCCATGGAGGAGCTTATGTGGTTGGAGACGGACGAACACAAGATGCTGGATTTTGCGCAGAGACTTTGATTGCGAATAGCTCTGCTTCTTTCGTATTCTGTCCACAATACAGACTCGCTTCAACTTCAGGTGGAAGATTCCCAGCAGCGCTACAGGATGCGATCACGAGTTTCTCTTACTTAACCGAGACAATGGGAATTAAGGCGGAAAATATTGTTGTCTCGGGGGATAGCGCGGGAGGAAATCTGGCATTGGCTTTACTGAGATATCTACATGATAACCCGAACGCGGGTCTACCAAATCCAGGATGCGCATGGCTATGGTCTCCCTGGGTCGATCCAGCTTCTACGATTCTCGAAGGTACTTTCCATACGTCTCCACACTCTCGTACCGATTATCTCGACGAGGGGTTTGGAATGTGGGGAGCAAAGGGATTAAAACCACTCGAAGGAACAGGAGTCGAATTATCTCATCCGAATATTTCGTTTGTGGGAAATCCGTTTAAGAGTTCTACCCCATTGTTTTTCAGTGCGGGGGAGTGCGAGGTACTTTTTGATGATGTGGTAAAGGTTCATAATCAGTTCACGGAAGCGGGGAATAAGACGGAATTGCAGATTGATGAGGGGGCGGTGCATGATATTATTTTGATTGGAAATCTTTTAGGCTTCAAGAAAGAGGCGAGTTTGGCGGCGAAGAGGGCAGGGGAATTTTGGGAGAGAAATAGGTAGGAGGGAAGATTGAGAGATTGTTGATTGGTGGATGAGTAGACAAAGGCTTCAATGTTTGTATTATATACCCGGTGAAATATATACATATGTAAATTTAGAATAGATTCAATGTATTTTGAACAGTTAACTGCAGGGTGTCTCTGACTCGATTCGTGTGAAAAAGAATCATAACAAGATTGTTACTCAAGACCGACAAGGCACAAAAGCTTTGGATTTCAAGCCATTGATTTAGGTAAAAGTGGTTCATTGAAAAACTGCTTGTATGCCACAAAAGTAGTGATGCAGAGACACGGTTTTGTTTCGACTGGTCTACGTATGATTAAGTAGCGTTCCCGTGGATAAAATGGAGTCAAATTCGAGGCAAGAAATGTACATAGTATATCATCGGTGAAGGTTACAGGTAATGGATGCTGAAGTCGCGCATGGTAAAGTTGTTTGGTAAGCATGTTACTCGTACACCCGTACATAAGTCTCTCACCTTCGCAATGTCTTGTACATGTTTGCATCATATTCTGGCGAGGTTCATGAGGTCTGATTCTGAAATTCAACTCGATAGACTATTATTATCTAATAGTGTTGTTCAATGACGTCTAGCTGCGAGACAAATATCCCAAGACTGTCATACTGGCGTGATGCCACGAGGTCACAAGAAGTCCAAATAAGGCTTTCTACAACTCAAACGTAATCATTAAGAAGTATTTTCATATTTAAAGTATGAATTGAGTTTCTTGTCTGAAATAAGAATATTGGTACGGGCATATGTGTTTTGTTGGAGAGATTTCAAGCGAGACTAAAAATCTAGCTTCAAACTAAAATAGCTTGAACATGATAGCCCTAAGTATATAAACTCAGATTCCCCACGAGATTCAGTAGGACTTTTGCATTATAGCTTGGAATATATAATTAAATAAAGCCATTTCAACCTCGGGACAATTCATCTCAGTCTTTAAGATTATGTTGCTATTTCTCGCAATCAACGTCCTCTTTCATTATTTAAAACACAAAAATGGTTTCTAGATTTATAACCTACATACTTTCTAAAATACGTGGATATAGAACTGTGAATAAAAATGGTTCGAACGATGCCGGCAAATCTACCGAAGAGACACCTCTGATTGTCAGGGCACCTGCATCATCAAACTTTTCTGGAGATTCTTTCGATGATAAGAGTATGGGAATTGAAAGAACACATTCAGCTGCTGAGATCTCAGAACTTTTTGACACAGATCTCTCCGTTCGAGCATATTCAAATCAGAGCGACACAGTCTTTGTCGATCCAGCAATCAAAAAGCCAATTGATGAATCATATATTATAATCGATTATACTTCGAAAACATCTAATACAAATTCAGAATTCTATTCCTCTAAATAACATCACAAAATTTCAACTGATTTACATACATCACTAGTCAAAGCGGCTCGAAACACAATGGATAGGCTATCCAAAATGAAGAACGAACAAAGTAATCAACTTCAACATAATTCGAAAACATATATTTCAACTCCATCCTCGAATCGTTTCTTTGATTTACCTGTTCAATCCTTAACGGATGCTCTTGAAATAGAGCATGATAAATCATTCTCGACAACAAACTCATCAAGCTTCTTTGAAGCAACATTCAGAGCAGCTAGGGCAGCAGCAGACGCCCTAGCTAAAGGAAAAAACGAGAATGACCAAAAAAAACAGTCGAATTGTTCCCTAGAGCACCAAAATGAGCGCAAAAACTGGCATTAGCGTTTTCCCTGAACGACCAAGCCGGATTGCTCGAAAGTGATCAAAGTACTATAATTCAAAATCAATGAAAAATGATATATTATTAATTTTGATATCAAAATAACATATATTTGTTTTCTATCGTAAATTGAAATAAAGATTTATTCGAAAATTCCTGAATTACAATAGTACATTTAGTCAATTGGTCAATGAGATTCCTGGGAGCGATGGAGCCCAATTTAGTGTATTGGAGGATAGGCTGCTGCCCGGGAAATATTATCTCGGATTTTTCCTACGAGGTGTTGGAATGTTGGTTTGAAGATGAGGGAATAGAAAGAATAGGGGCGTTAGATGGACATTCGATAACAGAGGGAAGACAGAGCCAAGCATGGCGTCTGATGACATATTGGAATTGAGGGGTTGTTTTAATTAAGAAGAGAAAGATGAAGATTATAAAAGTGGTAAGGGAAGGGGCATACGTTCAGAGGTAGTAAACTTCTTTGTGCATTTCTAAGCAGGCCCCATGGGCAGTTTTCTTCACGTGGAGTGAGGATGGCGCGTGGTAGAGAGAAAGTCTGTAGAGTTTGATCAAAGACGGAGGGACAGGCAGAAATCAATTATTGGAGGAACTGGTACGAGATGAAAGCAGCAATATTGTCGAGATCAAGGTAGTAACTAAAATATGGAATATTCAAAAAAGTATGCGAGAAGGAGAATGAAAAGACATGACACTGTTTGGAAACGTAGTGGACAATATATGGCACCTAATAGTACTTTCATAATCCTTGTTGAATCTCCTAAGCAAATAACGTCGGTTCACAGAATGTGCAAGAACAGCAAAGCCATAAAGCCCCTCGAAAAATCAAATCAGTGTCAATTTGAACGCAAGAACATTATCGACCAAGTAAAACAATACGCATGCATTTCCAAAAAGGTGATACGGCATATTAGTAAGTCTCTAGACCCATAGTCAACGCCACCCAAGGACGTATATTGGCATTCAAAACAGATGCCAAGGGATGGAAATCTTTGCTTTCATATGAATTTGTTTGGGCAGTACAACTGATATAATCGAAGGCTATGCTGCACTTTGATACCACTACACCAGCAATAAGATTGAACCCGCGAGTATAAGTTCCTCTACAGTTGGGTCGTGCCGAACCTGAATAGGATTCTCATATCGAGCTACGTGAATTCAGTATCGGGTTTGAATTTCGTAGCCAATCCGGTAATTCCACATAACGTCTATGCTGCAAGGACACCCAAAATCTTCACATTCACTCCAAACTGCCCTCATTTAGGCTATTCTCATACATATTTGTTTGCTTCATCTTGCACCATTGAGGCTAGATGCACTCATCAGACTCAACAATCATTCTCTCATGCCCACCGCAGGACTAAGGCTCGAGAGACGATGGCGTCATCATTAATAGACCGAACAGATAAATGTATTCTGCATGCAGCGTTGAAACCAAACTTTTGGCTGTACCAGAATCTCGTCGACGTAAATTGAAGTAGATGTGCAAATATAATCGTCATGGAGTAGGGTGCGCTAGATAGATTGCATCTGCAAATGATGCTTAGAAAGAGTATGCAATGTCATATCACCGCGGATGGCATAAATGAGCACGGAAGCATGATGACTCTGGGAATTTGGACAGAATGATGCACGTCGAAAGTAGACGTGTCTAATTGAGAGCACACGGCCGACATAGGTGATTCAGAAATATTGAAAACTCAGAAAGACCCAAGTATTAATTAAGATGTGATGATTTCAATGTCAATTAGATATCCTGTGATTTGCGGATTAAATTCGAAATTCGAATCCCACATATGGATTGAGTTCTGACTCGCAGCTTAGCTCGAACATGAGTGAGATGACTCGATCTAATCAAGAGCTCCTCCAATCGAGTATGTCTGACCTACTACCTAAGGCGTCGTCATGTATGTTTGAACGATGTCTTTATTATTTGGCCGGGACTTTGTATCGCTCATGTTGTCATCCGAGATGGTGAAGTATCTTTTTAAAGTCCACAAAACTCGAAGCAGTTGAGCCGCAATTCGCATAAGTATTCGAGTTCGAGTTCGAATTTAGTTCTGCGACCTCTCTATCTTTCTCTTTTCCTCCTTCACGAATGTCAACCTATAATTTACCATCATGTTCACCCGGAAGTCTCTTGACTCTCTTTTGTTCCCAATCATCTAAATCTTTCGCGGCGAGTCTCTGGGATAGCGATGAATATTAGAACATTGCTCTCAAGCACAAGTATATGATGGCACACTCACATAGTATTCTTCTTTCATATCCACTCGCCTTCCAGTCTTGCCAATTCCTAGCTCCTCTTCTTTGCTTACTCTTCGCACACGTTTATCATGTTTCTCGTATCGGATAGCTGTGGCAGGAGTAAGGAAGAAAGATCCAGCTACCATAGTTGCAATAAATGGTAAACCGAAGAGGGCAAATGGATGTCTGGCTAGAGCGCTACGATATCTTGCGGCCAGAGTATTTGACTCTGCGGCTCCGCGAAACTTCTTGCTTCCAAAGACTGCCATCTTGTGGTTTCACTGAAAGAATTGAATGTCCGTAAAATTAATGACAAATATCAGGAAATGTTGAATTGAGACACCGCAAAGTTTAAGTCGTTAAGATTGGGTACTGTACTTATCGCCGCAATACGATAAATGAGCCCATGGTTTTGACCGAAAATCGCTAGAAGCCTTGAAATCACGTGCAAACGCGAAACTCTTAATTGTTTTGGATAAAGAGAACGCGTCGACAACTTCCTTTTTGTGATATCTCATCAATTTTGTGATATTTCATCAGCCAATCGCCAAACCTTGTGAAATTAATCGTGGTAATAGATGGTCATGAAAGGATGGCACCTCATGAGCCGCCGACTGGCACACCAGGTCGTTGGGAAGGACCTCCATCAACTATGGCTGCACAATTAATCAATAATCTCTCTACGAAAAAACAATCTCGACACGTCGAGCATGACGATTTACAGTCACTTATGACTGAAGTTTCTAGTCGAGAAAATGATTCATCCGACTTCACAGATCCCGAAGCCATGCTTGAGCACAAACATAAACTTCTATATGTTGTCGCAAAAGTGGTTTTAGAGAAACTCAACAAAGATGACCCTTTTATGAATGTCCAAAACGTCATAAATCAGGCTTGTGAAGCCCTCGATGTTTTCATTTCCACTGTCAAAGATGTCCCAAGTATACTTAATTATGTATCCACTCCAGATCGGCCACTCAAATCACGCGGTCTAGAACCCTTCTGGATATGGTTGTTCCCACGGGTTCTTGCTTGTCTGGATCGTCAGAATTCTAAAAGGCTCACAGCAAAGATTGATGTTTTCTTCTCTACCTCATTTGAGGTTGTCGCCAGATCACCAAGACTTTGGAGTCTTAGTTCTGGCTTTTTTGTTTACCTTAAGGACAGTGTAACATGTAAGTACACTATCAGACATACATTACCCAACAACTACTTATATTTTCTAGCTATTCTCACCATTTTTCAAACCCTGAGTCTTATAACTCATGGAGGAGAAATGGATTTTATACTACCATCTGACCAATTCAAGGTATCGTCATATTCGTTTAGTAACGAGGACGATATGAATGAAACACCTTCCCAATGCACATATAGACTGCACAATAAAGCAGGCGCTATTCAACATGCCATATTCATTTTATCCATCTTGGCAAAGGTGTCTATCCAAGCTGCATGCTTTCAAGATGCAACTCCCGCTTTTCAAGACTACCTAGCGTGGTTGTTTGATTCGTTCTACACCTCGTTCGAGTTACAGAAGGTATGGGTATCTTCCGGGAATTCAGCACAAGATTGCGAATCACCGGCAATTTCTCTTTTCTGTAGCCTTCAGGCACTTTTATCATCAATTCAGAATTCGTTACCTGAGACTTTGGTTCGTAAGGGTTATGCCTACCTTACATTTATCGGGGCAGATATCATTGTAAATCCATCAAATATTATTGACAAGGGAATTAATCTTGCTTTCTGTCGGACTTTATTGCATTTGGCAAATATTTGTAAAACGTACGATTCAATAAGTAGAACTGTCCGTTTGTCACTACTCCCGAAGCTTCGCACCGTGCTTGATGACGAAGATACGAGTATTATAGTTGGAAGTGATTTCCAGGTAAGTAACCTTTTTGCCTTTCAGATTTTGACTAATTCTTCTATAGAATGCTGCAGCTACTTTACTTTGGGCCTGTAGATCAGCAGAGAATGCTAATCTTGGGCTTGTTTTACCTCATGTGAATTTTGATACTGATTCTTTAAATGCCGATCTCAATCTTCTGGTGCTGAAGGACATCAAAAGTCGATCAACCCAATCAGCTCCGCCTAACAAACGTCGAAAAATACATTCAGAAGAGGGCCTTTTGCAAGAAATCATTGCCAAGCTATATTCTCTCTTCAGTGACCGGGAGGTTTTAGATATGGAAGGGTTATGTCATCTAGCTGAGTTAGTATGATTGTTGATTCCACTTGATGTTCTCTAACTTTTACTAGGAAATGTTTCGCGGGGTTGACTGATCTTGACCGGTGCAAAATTATTGACTATTTATCTATGATACCATGTGCCGCATCTGGCTCGTTAACAGTTACTCGAGACAAATTTGAAAATATTGTATCGTCTCAATGTTTTATCTGTCAAAAGCTTCCCCCCAAAACCACAGCATTAGACGATGATTCATGCCAAAAGACTGGCGGCGAAGCGATTTTGATTCTTACTACGCTGATCAAGTCTCCCGCTTTCCATGAGTCACGACGATCAAGGGTCCTTGCGATGATAGCCGTCAAGGCCTTTGCCATACATTTTCGGGATGAGGAATTTTTCGATTTGGAAACTTCTGCAGTGGGACAGTGGTGCTTGAAATCCCTTCAAAGTTCCATGCGTGAATTGAGAATCGCTGCAGGGTGTGTTATTGTCCACTAGAGAAAAATATTGGAACTTTGCTAATGAATCTAGTCGCACAATACCAGAATTTCTTCAAGGAGAAAAGGCCCCAAAGAATCTGATCCTAAAGAATAGAACGAATGTACTCATTATACTACGTGATCTATGCGAGAAGCCAACTCTTCATTGGCAGGAGACATGTGTTCTTGCCTGGGGTCAACTCGCAAGGTTTGTTTAACCTATTTATCTGTATTGTTCTCATGCTCACAAGTCCAGGGTTTTGATTGATGGCGAGCTGAATATTGTTCTTCTAAAGCTTGTTGAATATTTAGGACATTCAAATCCAATTGTGTCAAACGCGGCCTACAATGAAGTAAGCTGACTTATTTCGTTGGCAAAACTTTACTGACCTTTGATCAGATATTGAAATTGGCGACTCGAAACGGGACTGTTGACAAGCCCGTCGAGCGGCTATTTAGCCCTTTCTGGGATAGTATTGCCATTGCTGCTGTGAAGGAACTGCTTAGCCGACCACAAACTTCTCAGTTAATGGCAGATTTGTTAGAGATCACAGTCTCCGAGTTTCTTATCCTCACACAAGCATACACTCTGCCATGGCTAGTGCTATGGCGCGATGGAAAGACTATCAAAAAGATTGCATCGGCTCGGAACGAGGAGTCTTGGCGAGTATGTACGGACACTGCTAATATTGTTCATATTATGGCTTTGTTGCTGGTGCAGGATGTTCAAAATATTGAAAGCCACACAATGTCTGTACTAAAGTTTGTCTCTTCAGACTTCGAAAAACGAGGACTTGATTTTGCGTTTCTTTTAAAGATGGATCCTTCGAGCACTTTTCTTCACCTTCTAAAGGTGGCTGGGTATGCGGACAACAGTAGAAAATCAAGGGTTTGTAGACTTTCCTCTCTTATATGAACTAGAAACTGACTCTCTTAGATCCGACTTGCTTTGCAATTTCTTGTCGAGAATGTTCAAAGCCCAGATCAAAACCGAAAGAAGAACAACCCGATGGCGGCATTCTTAGAGCAGCACAACCTTGGCCTCGTTACTCGCATATCAGAAGTCGTGAATGATACTAGGGATGAACAGTCCAGTTTTGAGAAGAAACGAAACGTGAAAGCGATTGAGGAAATGGTGACAATTGGCAAGACCTACACTGGAGCTGCTCGACCACAAGTAACGATACCCCACCATTTCATTTTTACATATTAGCTAACCGTTTCTAGATATGCGCCTGCCTACAATCCGCCCTGGCCCAGAAAGACCTCCGAGCCTCAGCATTTTCCGCCTGGTCAGCTATGCTCCGATACCTCGGTGATGATGATGTAGAATGGATGCTTGAAAGTACCTTTGTTACTATTATACAGTACTGGGAATCTTTTGACGACTCTACCAAAAAAGCAGCAGAGGAAATTTTGCAATACCTTTTGAAAGAGCGCGCCCGTCTTATTCGAAATAGAATAGTCGAGTTACCATCCCTCTCCAGCCTCCCGCAACTTCGTGATATAGAACACAAGCTTAATACCATGAGGAAACCGACGGATGTCAGCAATGCATTTCAGATATTTAGCCGTCGAATTCAACATGAAACAGCTGGGGTTGTTGCACAGGCTTTGTCAGAATTAAAAGTCTTACTTCAAGAGCAGCAGTCCTACCTTCAGGCGTCAGCTGTGAGTGAACAGCCTGACGTGGTTATTGGTAAGCTTGTGCGTTCAATCATGGATGCATGTGTTAAGTTCAACGAATCTCATAATGATATTGCTAAGCTTTCGGGGGAATGTATCGGTTTGATAGGCTGTCTTGATCCCAACAGGGTTGAGGCTGTTCGGGATCAACGAGAAATGGTGGTTGTCATGAATTTTCATGACCCTGAGGAAACTACAGATTTTCTTTTATTTCTTTTAGAAGAGGTTATCATCAAGGCATTTTTATCTGCGACCGATACAACGTTGCAAGGATTTTTATCTTTCGTTATGCAAGAATTATTGTCGAAAGGTGGGTTCGCAGACGTTTGCGCACCAACTTTGAGGGGCGCCCATAAGGATCCGAACAACCCCCTTTGCAAAAAGTGGGAGTCTCTTCCAGAAAGTGTCCAGGCAACCCTTACACCTTTCCTCAGCTCGATGTTCTCGGTGTTGAAAATGGAAGTTCCAACTACCACATATCCCATATTTCGACCCGACAGTTCTCAGCCCAATAGGATAAATAAGTACAATAATTGGCTCAAAACATTCGTTCTTGATCTTTTACAGAAACCGAAAAACCCCAACGCAGAATTGATCTTTCCTCCTTTGTGTCGAGCTATCCGAATCAAGGACCTCTCTGTTGCAAATTTTCTATTGCCATACTTAATTTTACACATAGTTATAGAAGGGGAAGACGAAGAGAGAGCAAACATTGGTGCAGAATTGCTTGGAATTTTAAAGTATCAGCCGAATTCAACATCACATGTTAAACAAGAGGAATTAAGGCTATGCAGCGAAGTAAGTAACGCGATTCTGTCAATCCAGCTTCTATTCTTAACTTGATTTCTACAGGCCGTTTTTCGAGTCCTCGATTACCTTTCCCGTTGGATACAAGCGAAGCAGATGATGGTACATCGAGAAATACGAGCTGGCATTCTTGGTGGCACGGAGCAAATCGAAAAAGTGACCAGGCTTATCGAAAGTATTCCAGCTGAAATCGTTTCAGCTCGGGCTATTCAGTGTAAGTCGTACTCTAGAGCTTTGTTCAATTGGGAGCAGCACATCCGGCATGTTCGTGAAACGAAGAAGCAGGATGCTTCGAGAGAGATTTCAGATCTAGAGCGATTGCAGGAGATATATACCCAGATAGATGAGCCTGATGGTATTGAAGGAATATCGGCACATCTACATGTGTTGGACATTGACCAAATAGTTCTCGGCCATCGCAAAGCAGGACGCTGGACAGCCGCCCAAGGGTGGTATGAGATTAAACTTGCAGAAGACCCTGAAGATGTTGACGTTCAGCTCAATCTTCTTACATGCTTAAAGGAGTCTGGGCAACATGGTAATCTTAAACAACGCTTGCTTCTCTTGACTAATGCTGACTAGCCATAGATGTTTTACTTAATTATGTCGAAGGTATGCATACCGCCACCAAAACAGTAGGAAAGCTATTACCCTTTGCCACAGAGGCTTCGTGGGCAACAGGGAGGTGGGCTGCGTTGCAAAAATATACATCAATTGCTGGCCGGGATTTAGAAGAAGACTTTAACGTCAGCATTGGGAAAGCATTGCTAGCTCTACACGAGAAAGAGACGACGAGATTCGTTTCAACCATTGAGGATCTTAGAGAGCAGATTACTTGCTCCTTATCGAGAGCTACTACATCATCGATTGGATCTTGCCACGATCCCATGCTAAAGCTTCATGTGCTCACCGAGCTGGAAATGATTGCTGGTGTCGACCACACTAAACCGATACCAAGGGAAGAGCTCCTTGAATCACTCGACCGTCGTCTTGAAACAATTGGCGGTTATCTGAATGACAAGCAATATTTATTGGGCATAAGAAGAGCCGCCATGCAATTATCTAGGTAAGTTGCATATTAAACCCCGCTCGACTTTCTTGTCTTTGTACCAACGTATCTGACTTTCACACAGTCTTGGTTTTACGAAAGGAGATCTCGCTTCTGCCTGGTTGACTAGTGCGCGGCTTGCTAGAAAAGGAAATGCAATTCACCAATCTTTCAACGCTGTACTTCATGCCTCGCAGCTCGGTGATGACTCGGCCAAAATAGAACATGCGCGACTTTTATGGAAAGAAGAACAGCATCGAAAAGCAATTCAAAGTCTTCAGGGTGCAATTGACAGTAATGCTTTCATATCTCACAATGAGATAAACAAGGCATCTCTAGGAAGTGTTGATAATACACATCGGAAACAGCAGCAGAATCTCCTCGAAGCAAGAGCTCATCTTCTACTTGCAAAGTGGCTTGACCTTGCTGGTCAAACAAACTCATCCGCCCTACGGGCCCAATACCAACTAGCTGCAAAGACCCATAACGCATGGGAGAAGGGTCATTATTATCTAGGACGTCACTATAATAAGTTATTGGAATCATCCAGTAACTTACCATTCGAAAGACAAGATGAAAGCTATCTTTCTGGAGAGACCGCGTCGCTAGTCATTTCAAACTACCTACGCTCGTTAGGTCATGGTACTAAGTATGTCCACCAAACTCTCCCTCGTATACTGACACTCTGGTTGGATCTTGGAACGCAGCTCAGTCAAAAGATTGATCCAAGGCGTCATTCTCAAGAGTTTGTCAGCAAGATGACTCAATTGCGAAAGAAAACATTGGATGAACTTCACATTCGATTTAAGAAATACATCTCCAAAATGCCGGCCTACATATTCTATACAGCTTTGCCACAGATTGTATCAAGAATCACCCATCCACACAGGGAGGTAAATCATTTCCTTCAGTTGATTATGCTGAAAGTTGTATCGGCACATCCTCAACAATCACTTTGGAGTGTGTTGGCTTTAAGTACTTCAACGCAACTGGATCGTCGAACTAAGGGAATGGAATTACTCGCAAAATTGCCAAGCGTGTCTGTGAAGGCCGATCACAATTATATAGACATCAAGGCTCTAATTAGAAACGGACAAGCTCTTACTGCCGAAATATTGAGGCTTTGCGAAGCTGGAGATTTCAAAGAATCTAGGGTATTCAGATCGAGTTTATCTAAAGATCTACAGTTCAAACACAAGGTCTTGCCAAGTGCCCTTGCTTGCCCAGTGGAAGCTGCTTTGACGGCGAGCCTGCCGACTCTCACAGATAAGGTGGCGACACACAAGGCTTTCTCTCGCGATGTCATCACAATCAATTCTTTCGAAGATGACGTGCTGGTGTTAAATTCTTTGGCGAAACCCAAGCGTGTAAGAGCTCTGGCCTCGAATGGACAACACTATGGTCTCCTTTTCAAACCGAAGGATGACCTTCGTATGGATCAGCGTCTTCAAGAATTCAACGGCATGATGAATAGATCTCTAAAACGTGATGCGGAATCAAGTAGACGCCAATTGTATGTCAAGACATACGCTGTGACTCCTTTGAACGAGGAATGCGGGATCATAGAATGGATAGAAGGACTTCAAACACTTCGCAAAATACTTACGGATCTTTACGGAGCGCAGGGGAAACGAATTAATTATACGGAATTAGGTATGTATTGCGAGGAAGCAATGAAAAGCGAGAAGCAACTCCCATTCTTCACAGAAAAGGTGCTTGGCGAGTTTAAACCTGTATTCCACAAATGGTTTGTCAAGCAATTTCCCGAGCCCTCAGCCTGGTTTGCTGCTAGACTTCGCTATACTCGGTCATGTGCTGTTATGTCCATGGTTGGCACAATTCTAGGCCTAGGAGATCGCCATACAGAAAACATACTTTTCGAGGAAGGAAACGGAGGAACTTTTCATGTAGATTTCAATTGTCTCTTTGAAAAAGGTAAAACTTTTGCAAAGCCAGAACAAGTTCCTTTCCGCCTAACCCATAACATGGTCGACGCAATGGGTATGTACGGCTACGAAGGTCCCTTCCGCAAATCCTCGGAACTTACAATAAAGCTACTACGCCAGCACGAAGAAACTCTGATGACAATTCTTGAAGCTTTCATTTATGACCCAACACTAGATCTCATGAAGAAAGTCGATAAGAAGAAGAGAGAGATAGCGAATGAAGGGATGCTAAGTGCGCAAAAGGTTTTGGATGTTATTCAGAGAAAGGTGAAAGGACTATTACCTGGGGAAAGTGTGCCGCTTAGTGTGGAGGGCTATGTTGATGAGTTAATTAAACAAGCCACAGATCCGAGAAGATTGACGGCTATGTATATTGGGTGGTCTGCTTTCTTTTAAGGCTGATGGGGTAGTAATGAATGTATATGGTATGGAGCTACGACCTCTTATGATGGATTAATAGATAATAGATATCGAACCATGTCACCTGGTTACAAAATAGCACAAATTCTCTACAAATTGAGCGCGTTTATAAAGATTGGGAGGAGTAACTCATGATTATTTTGTTACACTATAGAGTCCGTGTTCTCTCCGCATCTTTGTCGTTGTCATATGAAATCTTCCATCATCTTCTGCATGTTGTGACCTGCATTTAAGATACTACCCAGAAAATCTGAAAAATCCTTACGACTCTGGGGCAGTAGAGCACTCAGCACCATTAAAAACGATACCTACTGCTGATCGGTACGACACTTGAATTCGATGTGAATACAACCCAGGTGATTGGCTAGCCTTGCTGATCTACGCATGGGTCACTTTAGCTGACAATGCATGTCATCGACGAGTACATTTAGATCACTATTCGGACTCCCGATCCATCGATTGATGTCCGGTGATTTTCTTTTGTCGATAAGTAGATTTGACCACTCACTGTCTTTACTACAGAATTCTACTAACCCCAAAATGGAATGGAGTCAATGTGATTCAATGACAACTCATCCTAATCTGTTCCTATCAGAATATCTCTTGACTAGTTTGAGTTACTTTCGATGATTTCAAAATTGACCAAGGCACCTCGCACAGATTGTCATACAATGGCTTTCAGCTCACCAGCCGTGCTGCACACATGAAACGTGTAAGTGCGAGTCAATTTGATGATACATACATAAAGGACGACATGTCATGTCATGAGCTACCTGATATTATCACCACTACAAAAAATCCACAATTGACCAAATTATGGAAATCATAATTGTAGGCGCGGGAATCGCTGGTCTCGGTGCTGGGATTGCTCTACGGAGAGGTGGACATAAAGTTACTGTTCGTTTTTCACTCGCTGCATTGTTTGCGTCGGCCAAATTACATACTATCCAATACAGTATTCACAATATAGAAATACTAACATGACTCAAGATCCTCGAACAATCTTCCCTTCTCCACGAAACAGGCGCCGCTATAACAGTAGCACCAAATGCGTCACTCATACTTCGGTCGTGGGGTTTCTCGCCCGAGAAATCAAAACTGGTAGCTCTCAGTAAAGCTAATATTTGGGATGGTATGGCCATGAAAGTTGTGGTTGATAATTATTATGCGAATACTGAGGAGAAGTATGGGATCCCGCTGTATGCGGCTCATCGGGTTGATTTACACAGTCAGTTGAGAGAGATAGCGACGAGGAAAGATGGAGAGGGGATTCCGGTTGATTTGATGGTTAAGGCGAAGATAGTTGGTTATGTGAGTATTAGCGATAATGTGATTTGTTTTAGTCTCGGATTCTATTAACGGTTTGTATGACAGGATGCTGTGGATGGAAAAGTTACTCTTGAAGATGGAAAAATCTTACAAGCAGATCTCATCGTCGCAGCAGATGGGGTGCACTCAACAGCTGTGGACCACGTGCTTGGTGCAAATAAGGTTCAAGCAGGCGATACTGGATGGTCTTGCATGCGATGGCTAGTGCCAACAGAAGATCTGTTATCGGATCCCGAGACGGCTGATCTGGTCGACGATTCTGTTCAGAGATTCTTCGCACCAGCTTCCGGTGTGGGCGGTTTCGTGTGGTATCCTTGCAGAGAGTAAGTATTTTGTGGGCGTTTTCTATGATATTTTGGGCTGACCAAATCGCGAATTAGTAACGAGGTGCAGAATTTCTTGTACTTGTCAAAGTCATTTGATAGTTCCCATGCTACAGAAAGTATGAGTCCCGCATTAATCTTTTTGTATGACGCTGAAAGGGGGTATCAGGTTTCAGAGCATCTGTAGACCCAGGTGTTCCGATGAAGTATGCAATGCATGAGTTCAGCCCGGCCTTAAAAGCTGTGATCGGGTAAGTCTGATTGCCGATGGTTGTATGTACATTGAGTGGTATCTCACAGACAATAAAGGAAGGCACAAGATGTGAAATTTTGGAAATTGATCGCTCGAGAACCAATCCCGACATGGCACATGGACAGACTCGTTTTGATAGGCGATGCTGCTCATCCCATGCTTCCATGTAAGTTTTATGAAGCCGTACAATCCCCTTTCGTCCTACGTTTCCTAACATTCAACATTAGTCCAAGCACAAGGGGGATGTCAAGCTATCGAAGATGCGGGCGCACTCGGAATATTATTGAATCAAATTAATCCCGACGACAAAGCGACACTGGAGAAGCGACTACAACTATACGAAAAGGTTAGGAAAAACAGAGGCTCGTCTCTGCAGATCCTTTCGAACCATAGTCCACCTGCATCGCAGGCTATTCGTGATGAGGCTGCTAAGTATCTTCCGGATGGAAAAACACTTAACACCACGGACGATATCAATGATTATGTGTTTTCGTTTGATGTTATTAGAGAGTGTGAAATACTCTTGGCGGAAGAGTTTATCCATGGTAGTACATGAACTTATTGTTTGAGGGAATATGATTGGTGATGCTGGTTTGTCTTTACCAAACCCCGCGATTTGTGCAAACAATGGCTTTATACGAAGAAAATCACCCCGCAGTTGTGATACATTGATACAATAAAAGTTTTGCAAAGCAATGAATCAAACAATGCATTCGCTTAACTTCTTGTAGTTTTGGCTGAAAGGGGGCTGCTGAACGATTATCACCCGTGGTTTGGCTCATGTTCTACTCTGATTTTGACCGTGCTCTGAAGGGCGACCTTCTTCGCTTTTATTAAATTACTATACTCTCTGACTTTTGATCCATATCCCAACTTCTCTCCTCCTCTATTCTATTCTATCAATCCACTAATTCTTGATCTATATATCTACCAGAGAAATTTCGTATATCCCAATAACATAACTACCACACCAAAAGTTAGCATAATTCGTTTCCATCTTGTCATCTCACCATCCGCCTCACTCTCCCTTAATAACAGATGAAAAAGACATACCAAAAAAATATACCCCCGCCACACTCGGCAAAACCCCCGCACTCTGGGCAAATGCAAATCCCGCATCTGTATTCGATATTCCCGCTAACCCGAGTAATGTGATTGAGAGAATGAAATTGACCGCGCTGCGGAGTTTATCTGCACGCGTCATGTGGGGTCGGCTGAGTGCGTGGAGGATGTTCATGAGGATGAGAGTGAGGCCGGAGGCGAGGAAGAAGTATGTGAACTATTTTAGTTGGGGGTGGTTAGCGTAGGGCTTCGGGGGTAGGTGAGATATGAAAATTGAAAAGGGAAAAGTAGTATCGGGGAGAAGATGATGGGGTGTAGTTGTTGAGATGATGAGTAAGGAAAAAGGAAGTTTTCGTACCACAAGAGCGAGAACTCCAATATTCTCATTCCATTCTTCATTTGGATCCGTAACCGCATTTTCACTTTCCGGGGGATCGATTCCAAAATTATCGAATAGAGAATCCTGGACTGTGGAAAATAGCGTCGTAATATTTCCCAATTGTTCTGTGGATCCGAGTGTCGTATTGCCAATATTGAACAAAGCCCTCTGGGTATCTGTAAAAGTTTGTGTGAATTCTGGTGGGAATTTCTCGAAGATTCTTTGAGTGACATTTGCTAAGCGTGTTTTGAGATCGAGACTATCGACGGCGGGGATCTTTTTAAATTGATCCACGTATTGTTTGCTGACTTGGCTGTTGCGGTGTTAATATGTTGGAGAGTTTGGAGGAAATACTTGACTGGTTGTAGAACTCACTTGATAACCTCAATTACTTTTCGCCATCTGATAAATTGGGCAACACCTTCGACTAAAAATACCAGTGCGAGATGGAATGGGAAGTGGAGAAATGCCCATATTTGTTGACGTATGGAACCGAATTGAGATCGGTTAAGCCAGTCAAAGTAAAGCATGTAGAGGAAGTACTTAAATGGTATTGTTAGTGATTGTGTCACAACGAGTGAGGGATTTATACATACAATTATTCCAACAGCTGATATAATAGTGAAAATGAGCGGTGCAGTCCATTTTTCCTCTTGTTCTGCAATCTATGAATAATCAATATTGAATAGCTAGAAATCAAGAAGTTTGAGAGACCTACGTCCGCAATACTTTTGCTGACTCCAATTATACCTTCACCCACTGCAATGGGAATTAGTGACGACCGATTTGAATCCCAACATTATTGACTTACAAATGATCAAAGTAAGGAGAGTCATTCTTTGGACAAGATGAGAGCCTCTGAAACTTAAAACTTTCCACTTTGACGATATAGCAATGTTGACGGCTGTCTCTAAGATAGCCGTGATGTACCAAATAATGAAAACCTTGCCAGTCTTAGATGATTCTTTCGAGAATCCACTTGAAAATCATTAGCTTAAATGAGCAATTAAATATGGGAAAACATACAAAAAAGTGCCAAAATATACAAGTGCAGCTATGACATTGGCCACGACAACAAGAAAGAGTGGTAATTTTGAATTTTTATAATACCAAACGTGATACTGGAATCTCATTAGTGATGAAAGATTTTTGCCGAATGATATAGGAAACATACTAGTATAACAGAATATTGAAAGCTCAAAACCAGGCGCGAAAACATCAAGATGATTGCCACCGAACGAAAAACACCAGGCTTTTGGTTCGATGAATTAAAGTCCGGTCCTACAATTGCCAATCCAATCATCACACCAAATTGACATGCCTTTCCTATTCTCTCCAATATACTATCCGTAACAAATCGAACATCAAAAAGACTGACTTGTAACCATAAGAACCAAAGGATGCAGAAAAATCCAGCATATGATTTGAGTGCATCAATCTCATTGATATCATGTACATCGTTAAATGTAGTCAGATTTGCAACGAAGAAAAGATCATAGAAAAGCTCCATGTTCGTAGTCTCCTCATATCTTCGAAACTCGGGAGTTTCAAACATTTCTTCTTCTGCATCATCTTTTGAAAATGGATCGGCTTTCCTATCATCATATTGGTTTTCGATCGATTCATCGTATGATTGCTTTCGAGCAATGTTGATAGGACCAGATATTTCATGTATTGGACTCGGAATTGGAGGGGTTATCGAATGTTTCCTCCTGTCATGAGCCAGGGGATTTTCAAGTAACTTTAACTTTGGTTGCGATTCTTCGTTTGCTTGATATATCGATCCATGACTATGGGTCTTCCTCAGTGGGGTCAGACTAGAGACAGAGCTCGTTGAAAGATGTCTGTTTGACTCTGTGATTAGCCAAAGAAGACAGAGGTCTCGATTTCTAATCCTCTATTGAAGTATTCAGGATTCACCCACCTTTCATGTGATGACATGATGTTTACTCAATAAATGACAGACCCTGGATTATCCAAATTGAAATAATGAATGGAAAGTACAACAAAGTACTTTCGAAGGGCAAGCTTGAGGAAATCATAACTATATGATATTCTCCATGGTCGACAACGGGTGGAAAAGCTTAATCAAGAGAAGCATCCACAGTACATAACGCACAGATCACTAGACCCGGGAGCTTCATCAGATCATCCGTGCGAGTTTGATCTGTTTTGTTTTACCTTGATTCTGGACCATTGTACGTTCAAGCCATTAGAGTTGATAAAGGTAAAGGGTCTTGTGTGAGAGACAGGAAATGATGCTCGGCTTTTCATCAGATTTTGTAAGACATACGCGGTTGAGGAATGCGGATGTTCATCTCCCGTTGAGATTACGAATGGGCCCATACACTTGTATGCACAGGAATAGCTTCATGGATCGTCAAAACTTTCACGATATTGTTACGAGTTGATTTTGCTCTTGAACTTTCGTCGAACAATCATCTCTATAGTATCCCGCCACGCACACAGTGTAGTATCATCGCCAAGAAAACCCTCAATCCGATGAAAGTTGAAATCCCCATCATTTCCAACCTATCTGCCGTTCAAATCAACACACGCCGTTGTTTCAAGACCTATAGGAGACTAAGGAAAGGGTCCTAAGCAACCTCCAATACTGTACATGGACTAGATTGAGAGTTGAGGCTTTTCTTTCTGAGACGTGGCTTGGATCAATGAACCTCAAAACGACGGCTGGCGAGTAGGAGACGGGCGTTGAGAAACATGTGAATGTGAAGAATGACTATTTCTGGAAAAGAGGGGTTTCCGTTCTTAGACCCTTGACAAGTTGGACAATGCTCTTCAATTGCATTGGATTCTTTTCGACATCTTCGTCTTTCCAAAGTACCACCTGGTAGTTGATTTGGGTTCATCATGATTATGTAAGCCACCCCAGCTCAAAATCCCGCCTTGTTTATTGACCACTTGCGAAGCCCTTCAACAATTCAACTGTTCCATTTCAATTCGGAGAATTAAAAGTTTGGAAAGTAATACATCTGAAGACTATTCAAGGACTTGATTTTTCTTTTACCAACTCTTGTAATTCTATTTGTGCTCAAGCAGACATTGAGCCACAGTGACAGTTTACCCAAACATGATACGTCCATCTAGTGATGAACTTCCATTTCAAAATCGAGTGAACAGTATTGGCAAGCCACTTGCTAAGAAACAAGGCCGAACGTCTACCACTGAAATCGAAATCATCAAGTAACTCATCGGCACCCATGTTGAGATCGATTGTTCTCCAGAAAAACATCGAAACCTTGTCGTTTAAGCCGGCCTGGACAAGATCAGCTGCTTTGGTCTCTCCAGTTCCAGCCAGAGCAATGCAAGTACGTGCATCACCCAGATCCGTGATTGATCCGCTCGTTTTAATGTCAGCAAGTAAAGTCATCACAGTACCGACTGGCAAATTATATAAGATCCAAGATGTTTGATCATATTGAAGGAGTGGAATTGTAAGACGCTGGTTAGGTACATAGTCGTCGAGGATAAGGTCACTCCGTAGACTGTTCCATTCTTTGTGGAACAATGCCAGGGTATCGCTGGTGATTTGGCGAGGAATTGGAGCGGAGGGGTGTAGTGGTGGAGTGAGGAGACTCACCAGTTCGTCAGAGTAGTAGCTGCCATAGTGGGGTCCCAATAACATGAGATCGGTATGTATGAGGTGGGTACGCGAGTTATTCATGATGATCGAGAACTTGAGATGAAATGTGCCTTTCTTATAGTCATTGATAATGCCATACTATCGGTGTCCCACGGCCTCGTATCCACTTCAGCTCAGATATCTTAAGAATTATTACAATAACGAGGAAGTGAATTATAATATTAATCGATACAGAATGATTTTATGATTTAGCATGAGAATTAAGAAGGATTCTATTGATTGGTGTATATATCTACTCGTGTATAGAGGAGTAGACATTGAGTGGGATATTGATTAGATATCGACGTAAAATGATGGATTCGAGACATGATAGTTTTTGAACATTTGAGAAGATATCTCTGAGTTTTCTAGGTAGAGAATGATTGAGGAAGAGGAAGAGGAATGTACATAACACTTCTTACCAATTGTAAATGTTGTCAAGGTTGTCAAGATTGTCAAGGTTGTCAAGATTGTCAAGGTTGGAAGTGCTATAGAATCTTGTATAGAATCTTGTATATCATTTCTCATACATACTATAGGTATAGGTATAGGTATATCAACTCATCAATCCCAATCTCATTCCAATCTCAATCTCATATCTCATCCCAATCTCATCTGATCCAAACCCATCCCTCTCATCAAACAAAAGTAAACATGCAATCATCCATCCATCAATTCATTCCTCAAAGCAATCCACAAGCCCATTCATTCCCAATAAACAAAAACTCAAAACTCAAAACCCAAAAACACCAAAAAAACACCCATCCATACCAATGAACCCATCCCGCAATTCCCATGATATAGATATATAGATATATGTGAAGTGATCAAAGCCAAGCCAAACCAACCCAACCACGCAAACAACAAAGCGACAAATAAACAAATGGGTAACCAAGCGAGCGAAAGCTAAATAAGAAGAACCAACCACAAGTTCAAAATCCAAGGCCAAACAAAAAAAGAAACTCCAAGCCATCCATCCTATCCCAATCCGCCAAGGCCCCCGCATCACAATTCCACATCCTCATAGCGACATAGCTTCGCTGTCAAAGTGGATCCGCGCTCTCCACTCGCCCCGCACAATATTCCAGACCGAGTAGAGAATCGTGTTCATATAACAAACACAGCGAGCGAAATCTCTACTTCCATCTGTCTCCCTTTGCTCTCGTTCTCAATGTCCCATCTCAACTCTCCACGCGTACATCTCACATCTCACTTCTCCGCAACAATGCTACACAACTCTCCCAAAACGCCTCTGAATCGTCCTCTCCAGATCTTCCTCTCAGAATGCACTCTCTCATCCTCTCCCTGCCACATCATCTCAAATCTCTCTTTCAGAGTCCCGAAACTTCGATCCGGAAGAACACTAAACTCAACTTCCTCCTCCTCCAAAACTAACTCACGAACCGGGATGCGCGAAACTATAATCTCAGACATTGCTTCATTTTCCTCATCATCCTCATCATCATTATGAGCCGATCGGAGCGCAGAAATAGAAGCATGGATATCACGATCTGGTTTTCTCAAAGCCGTGAAAGAAGCTGGAGAATCAAAGGTTGAAGACCGGGCCAAACGTCTAGGCTGCTCAACCTTCGAGTCCACAGACCCGAAATCAAATGTTGAAGATCTTTCGAATCTCTTGGGACGAGGAGGGAGAGCGGGTGGCAAGTCTCTCACTTCATCTCTTACCTCGTCTTGAGATGGGGATTGAGGTTGAGCTTGAGCATTCATCTCAGCTTCAATCTGTGCCTGCATTTCGCGTTCCATTTCCTGCTCCATTTCACGTTCCATTTCACGTTCCATTTGCGCTTGGATCTGTGCTTGCAATTGCGCATCTGTGAACTCGACACGGAGAGAGGAGCTGGGACTTTGATTTGCGGTTTCGTTGGCGGTAGTGGGGGAGAGGTCGAAGGTTTGAGGGTTTGGGAGGGGAGCGGCGACGGGGAGGAGGGGGGAGGTAGCTGGGGGAGACTCTGCTTGTGGTTTGCTGACCATTGTAAAATCTTCATTTGGGACAATGGGAGCAGGAGCTGCGGGAACAGGATTCTCCACATGAACAAATTTGTCATGTGCAGCTTCCACTTCTGGTTCCTCACGAGGAGCTCTCCCAACCAAAGTCTTATTCCCACTTTCAGCAACTTTTTTGCCCCCGTTCTCCCTAACATCCTTTACTACAGCTCCTACCAACTTTCTAATTTCTCCACTAGCGCCTTTAGCCTGCTCGGCCAAAACGGCCTTGCCAGCCCTAACATCCCAGATATTAACTGCCCTCTTCCCCTCATGTTTGCGTCTCCGTTCATCAGTACACTTCAACTCATTTCTGAGTTGATATTCCAACTCCGGTAACGTGAATGATATTTCATGAATGCCTCCATTTTCATCTCCATTCGAAAGTAATGGCTTCGAATCCGAATGCTGCGAATGTGATCGTCCATTGATCTGATAAGGCGGTCTTAACCACGCATCCATCAGATTCGTTGCACTATACAGTAACGAAAAGGTACTCTGTTCCTCTACTTGCTTAAGAACTCCCCTTCTAATCCCCTCCCGAAATTGATTTCTTTCTCCTCTTCTTCCTCTCCCTTGTCCAATTCCCCAGTTACTCAAACCCCACTTTGGAGGGTTTTGAATGGGAATATTGAAATCCGTTTCATCGTGTCCAAACACAAGATCAAATTTCGCATGTGGAACGATCCAGAAAACGGTTCGTTGTGTATAACGTGATAGAGGAGAAGATTTCCAATGAAGCGTTAAATCGCCCGTCATAGAATCTGGATCTGAAATCTCTCGACCACGTATTTCCTCCCCGATTCCAAAACCCATTCCAATTCCAGTACCGGTTCCCATTCCTTCGAGATCTCGTTCTCGTTCTGTTTCAGAAGATGCACCTTCTGGCTCTTCCGACATCCCTTCCGGCTCTTCAGTCAGAATTGTCGGAATATTGGTAATGGATGGAATCACAGGATGTGAATTTAGTGCTTCGAAAATACTAGGGTTGCCCTCCGTTTGCGTGTGCAATATTTGAGGTCTTTGTGGTGTTCTCGGTGGCGTGTCAACAACCATCGCCCCAAACGTGGCTCCCGGTCTTGGTGAAAAAGGATTAAGATTAGCATCTGGAAATAGCGGACTAGTTAAATTCGATCTCGAGATTGCTTCTGGCGTCGGTTCCAAGAGTGAGAAGATGGGAGGAGCTTGGGCATTGGAAGGCACGAGAGTAGCAGTTGTAGAAGTTCTTCTGGGTGGGATTCTAGGTGGAAGAGCTGGTGTTGTAGATGTAGAAGGAGGTGTGTCTTCTACAATACTTTCTCTGGCTAAAGGCGAGAAAATTCTTCGTGAAAGCGGTTCTGTCTTTGATCTTTGAAGAGGCTTGATTTCAGAAACTGGTGCAGTTTGAGATCTTACTAAATGCTTTGGCTTAAATGGGATTTTTGGTTTCGATACGGATTTTGAGCGTGGTTTGGCTTCACGATCGGCATCTGGTTTTAAACCAAGGGAGAAGGCGAATCGGGATGAAATGTAGTTGTAATCCAGAGATTCATTGTAGTAAGCCTGGGTATCGAATTCTGTGAATTCCGGAGTAAGGTTGGCGCTGGCTGTAGTTGCAGATTTTGGTGAGGGCATGATTTTGATGGGGAAAGTGTAAGTTGTCTGGTGATTTGTTAACATTTGCATCTTAAATGTAAAAAAAAATGGTGAACGAGGGGTACCAAACTTACTTTTCTCCTATCATTCTTTGGTCTCTCCGTTCGTTCAGTGGTACCAGTACCAGTCTGAGGTTGATCGGTAGCCATGGTACCATAAGCTAGATTGTCGTCGTTCCTCATATCTGAAGAATTGGAAAGCTTCGCTTTACCACTCGACTTTCGAGAAACTTTGGAAGAAGGCAGACAGTTGAATATATTACAACAGGACATGAATACCTTTCCGCCTTTCCGCCAAGTTAAAAATAGGTACGAGACCAAAAAGCGGTGATGATAATATGATAGTGGCAAAAGTAACCAACTAACCAAGCTGTCCAGCAGCTAGAATTAAACCGAGGGGGCGGGGACAAGAGTATCGGTAAGGAAATGCAGGGAAAAAGGTAAGAATATAAAGGCGTAGTGCGTGCAGCTCTTCGATGTGTAATGATACTGACAATATATGAACACACTTCTCGCACTTGAATATCAAAAGGACCAAAAGATATGAAGATATGAAGCTTGAACAATCTGCAAGCACAAGAAGAGGAAAGATATGCGGTGAAATATATTCATATTCCTACTTCACAACGATTGAGCTTATCGAGTATCCAAACAAAAGCGGTAGAATTCCAAACAATTCCATTTTTAATAATATCCAACTCCATCTCTGTTCATTTTCCCATCGGAAAACAAGGCTTGGATTTCATTCGATAAGAATGGGGACGCTTGAAAATGTTCACATTTTCACCTGACGTGGTTCCTATCATGAACCTCCCGCAAATGAGATTCACAAGCAAAAAAAGGACTCTGCAAAGCAAAAAGTAAGCGGATCAACCATCGAAAACTTGCCAGCGAAACTTCTCGCCTCACGATGAAACACGAGAGTCTACTCCGTTAAAAAACCTTGGAGTGGAGAATTTTCTTACCTACATAACTCGATCTTGACATTTGCCCGTTTTGGTGGTCGGAATTGGGTGAGATGAATAATAATGAAGAGTCAATGAGGAGTGAACGAGGAGTCATCATAGGAAAAATCCGGTAAATGGACAAAATTATCCATCGTTTCGAGTTGGGAACCCGCCCAGATGCATGAATTTGCTGTACTTTATTGACTAGTCCTGTACAAAGTATGTTGAAGCTTGATTAGCTGCAGCTGAAGAATCTTCGCTGCAGCTTATTGCTGGCTCGTTAGGTTGGCTCGGTTAGGCTTTGGCTTAATTATGGAGATGCCATCAGATTCCTCAAATAACGGTGAGAGAAGCGGGCTGCAAACCTGCGTAATGGCTGCGATACGGATCGACTGCTCCCCGTACCGTTTGCTTGCCCCTTGTACATGCTATAGAGTGTGTACGGACTCCGGAGTACATCATGGATTCATCGCTCTCTCACAGCGTACAGCATCGAGTGCCAATGAACAAGATAATTCAAATAAGTACCCCAGACCCCTCGAGAGCTTGTACAAGCGACTCGCGAGATTAAGGAACGACCAGCACAACAACTGGTCACCATAGCTAAGCTAATCAGTAGCCGTGTTTCGAAACTCCTATCACGCTTCCGAACCTCGGTATCTTGATGCTCGAATCCAGCGTTGACATGACATGATAATACATGATAAGACATGAACATCACATGAACACCACAAGTGTTGGCTCTTCTGTTGGCTCGGTATGGTTCGTGAGATGTGGAAATGAGGAAGTAACCCAAGTAAACATAGGGTAACACTCCGTACTTGGACGAGTATTCATTGCCCACGTCAGTCATCTGGCTGTTGGCTGATTTCCCCGGTTTAGCTGGGTACCCACGAGGACTGGAGAATCTACGAAATGTATACTAGTTCTAAGCAATTGAGTTGATGGACTGTTTCAAGTATGTATGATATGAAGATCGAAGAGAGGGGTAGCAATTGTGATGCATGCCTCTGATCATGTTGTTGCTCTAGTTTAGGTACAAATACTATGTCGAGTAGATAGAATTGACGTAGTGTCATGATAAGAAGCATGTGATGATAGTCAACGAAAATTGTATGGGATTCAACGACTTAGTTACTGTAGAGTGTGTTCATACATCCAATTATGAGGTATTGGATATCGTCATTTCAAACAGATGAATGTAGCTTCCTTGTAATTGATAGGTAGGTGCATGTTAGGAATCTGATCGAGAGATTGAGAGGTTCAGATAAAGACAGCACCTACCTGTTAATCATACCGAAGATACATGACCTACCGTATGGCGAAATGAGAATGTATGCAGATTGAGGGCTCATTATGCGTGATGCTCCTTTTCACTAACTTCACAATTGATAGCACCAAATCGCACAATTGCATTATGTATAAATGACCGGTCCCGGAAATAAAATCTGAAAAGGGCAATATTATCCTTCATATCTTGTATTTTAATGCAGGAAGTATTGCATTGTGTTGTAAATATGGTGAGATCTCTCAATTACCCCCCAATCTATCTTCGTATAATGCTATTGCGCACACACAAAAATCATAGAAGTGATATTTATCTGATCCGCCCCAGCTTGCCATTGTACAAAGTGTTGAAGCCCCAATTTCCAGATGTGGTATCTTGTCAGTCCAGTTCATCCCAATCCAGCCCATAACGCCGTGGTCTTTACTATGAATCCATTCATAAAAGTCCCTCCAATGCCGGTGTGCATTTTAATAAACCCCTGATATAATATACCCCCAGACCTCTTTCAACGAAGCCATCAATTCCTCTTGGGTTTCTTTCCCATTTTGTTCGCCGTCATTAACTTGATTGCTATAGGAAATGTACCGTTCTTAGGTGGCTTTCGACCGGGCAGGCTCGTGGTGCTAATTGAAGTTCGACAAACCGGGCATGATTTCCTGCCGTTGTTCCCTGCGTGCAACGCTGAGTGAAGACACTCCGAACAGAAGAGATGGCCTATATGAAATTAGAAGTGGCAGAAAAGAACTTCATGGAAAACATACCACAATGTGTTACCGTCAGATCCGTCGGATTATCCATACATATGATACATTGGAACTCCACTAATTTGACCGGTTTGGTTGCTTCATCCTGGTTTTGTTGTTTGATCAAGTCTTCTTGTCTTTTCGCCTTCGCAGCTTCATATTCTTCTAAATTTGAATTCTCCGCGAGATCAACCACTTCGACATCTTCCTCGGGTTTTGTTTCTGATGGTGAAAGCTTGCGACGTTTTGCAGATGTAGACTTTGAGAGACCTCCTCCTGATGGCTTGCGTCGTTTGGGGGATTTTGGTCTAGTGATTGTAGCTGGGCGTAAACTGGTGCCGCTAAGAGCTCTGCGTCTTTCTGGCGGGGGAACCATAGCTGGTGATGAATCAGTAAGATCGACTACACCGTAATTATCAGAAGCTCGACTAGGTATTTGTGGTGGCGATGCAAATGGGTCGTCAATCTCCTCGTCGTTTTCGTTGTCTTGTGAAAGAAAGGTATCCCAGTCGAAATTGGTTAAAGCCTCCGCGTCGTCGTCATAAAAGGAAGACCCTCTTCCTGGTTGTGATGATGGTCGTGGATTTGATGGCAGTGGTGGAGGTGGCGATCGATACCGGATGGTTTCGTCGAACGGATCAAAAGAAAAAAGATCGGGGGGAGATGAGCTCCGAGAGCGTTTTGTACGGTTTTCACCAGGTGCTGTATTTGAATTTGTTGCTGTTATTGTAGAGGCGGATACGGCTCCAAGTATCATTGCCGACGCATTGCTCCGTGAATCGAGACTATGAGAGGATTGTTCTGGCTGTGTTTGTCCTGTATGGGAATCTGATACAAAGAGTGGTGATGATGATATTGCAGGTAGCTCCAATCTATTCTCTAGATTTGGCCGAGTGATTGGAGGTAAAGTTAGAGATTCAATTTCCTCTCCTCTACCAGCCAAAGATTCGTTGTTCCATAGTGTACGGCTGTTTGAGTTTGAGCTGGGAGTCGATGCCGAATTTGAATTTCTGCTGCTGTCGTTGTTGTGATGGGGTGAATATGGATAGCCTGAGGTCATTTTGGTATGGATGTATAATTACTGAAAGATGATAGCATGAATACTCCGTCGACTCAAGTACAGTACAATATTAGTGCCTCATCTCATTCATACATAAGACAAACAACGAAATCCAATCAATGTGCCAACTTTTGTGCGATGTGAAATGGAATGAGAGAGTATTGACAGTATAGAAAATACCTGGGTGGGTAGGTATAGAAAGGTCTGAAGTCAAAAGATAGAAAGGAGAATCGAGGACCGTCCTTAGGTATCTAGTCAAGTGTAGAGTACGGTAGGCAATCTATATCCCATCTGACCGTAACAACAAAGTTTCAAGAGAGTTGGGGTAAGACTGATGAGAGAGACGGCGAGAGTAAGAGGGAGACTGATGAGAGTGACGGCGAGAGTAAGAGGGAGACTGAGAGTGTGGTTGTAAATAATTGGATTGCTTTGCTGTCGACCTGGCAGACGTTGTTGTTGTCGTTGCTGTTCTATTCTCCCCTTATACTTCGGATGGGCGACAAATTCAATTCACCTAAGAATTGGGCGCTGTACAGTATTGATACATATTAATAAGTAGTGTTTGTACTTGTGTGTGCGTCTATGATGAGTTTCGTGTAGTAGTTTAATGAATGTCACACTATCAAAGTCGAACGAGGAGCAATGGCAAAACCCGAAGCAAAGTATAAAGTTTCATACGGACGGAATGAGAGAGGCTCAGGATGATGTTGCTGCTCGTGGAAACAGTTATGAAGAGATGGTAGAAATGCCACTCCTGACTGGAACCGTCTGATTAATAATAATTATATGATCAATGACGGCAATGTTTCCCCTTCCGTGAGTAGCTGATGATGGATATAAAACTCCGAATTTCTGTCTTGCCCCTACCCAGGAGTAGCAGTTCGGTATGGATAACAAACATGTTATCGATAAGGAACTGCCTATTGTATTAGTCAGCGAAAGATCGATGGACATCAATCAGCCTTGTCTTTGCAAGTAATTCCAAGGTTACCTAGGTATAACTTCACATTTTATTTTAATATCGAGTCTTTTGTTAAATTCTTGTCTGAAGAATAATGCTCGATGAATGAGTGCCACTGATAGTAAGACAGAGTAGTTATACTTATTATAAGTGATTACCAATCGCTTTAATTGGTAAACCAGTGCTAATTGTCATCAGCCTCGTAACCTTAAAGCCACACGAGGCTATTCTTTGAAGCCTTGTCTATCCGTATCATCAATTGGCCACCCCCGCCCGAAAAAAAAAATAAGCCTTACACTTTTCGAGGCTTGTCAAGGACGTCACTTCTCAATTAATTTGTTTCCTCTCGTGTTTGTTCGACATTTTGATATTGGTACCTATCTACCTACTATGTATTTGAATTGGTCACGATGATGATTTAACAAGATTTTTCCTTTCATATTATGCTACTTTCGTTCCGCGTGGGTCGCGCAAGTAGACCAAGCGCAACCTTCACTCGTCTTGCAAATTATCGAGCTCGTAAACCTCAAGATCCCTCGATACCTTTTGCGCGATGGCGAACATACGTTACGGAATCAAATGAATCAACACAAGATTCGGCACAGGAGCCGATGCAAGTGCTGGCCAAAGTAGACGACCAATTCAGTACGTAGAATAAAACTTCGACAATTGATTTAAAAGTCAGCTAAGCAAAAAGTAGAAGATCCAGACCAACCTCGATTCAATGAGATAGGAATCCAACAGATAAGTACTCATATATACGATCAAGTATTTAAGGACACCCAATCCACTCCCTCTCAGGAGCTCGTAGAGCTTTCAAAAGACCATCTGCAGAGGCATGAGCTTCTCGGAAAGAATACCGACAATACCCCTCCAATATCTTTCGATCTTCCCGAGCTACAAGGTGATACACTCGATGAGCATTTCTATAAATTGGGCGTGGATGCTTCCGAACCATATATGACATATGCGAAGCAATTTGTTAAGACGGAAACTCCACCTCGCCCGCTCAAATGGTCACGTCAAAGTGGATGGACAAAGTACAGTGAAGACGGCACGCCTGAGACGATACTTGCCCCAGATGAAGAAATGTTATGTTTTGACACGGAAGTGATGTGGAAAGAAAGTTCATTTGCCGTGATGGCATGTGCTGTTAGTCCTACAAACTGGTATTCTTGGTTATCGCCATGGCTGTTGGGGGAGACTGACAATGATCGACAATTAATACCTCTTGGAGATGCAAAGAAACCACGAATTATCGTGGGGCATAATATTGGTTATGACCGAGCCAGGATAGCTGAGGAATATGATATAAATCAATCGAAGAACTGCTTCTTGGATACCATGTCATTACATGTTGCTGTCAATGGAATGTGTTCACGTCAAAGACCAACTTGGATGAAACATCGAAAGGATCGAGAATTACGTGAAAAGATCGCTGGAGAGACCGACAGTGCGAAATTGGCAGCGTTGCTGGGACACGAGTCTATTTCGGAAGAGGAAGAAGCAGAATTATGGATAGGCAGAAGCTCCGTCAATTCATTGAGAGATGTTGCAAAATTTCATCTCAATGTCACAATCGACAAAGCGGCGAGAGATGCATTTGGTGAATGTGATCGCGAAGGAATAATGGCAAAACTGGATGAACTTCTTCATTATTGTGCAGCGGATGTTGACATTACCCATAGAGTTTACAAAAGAGTGTTTCCCAATTTTGTCGAGACATGCCCACATCCAGTCAGCTTTGCAGCATTGAGACATCTCTCATCGGTCATACTTCCAATCGATAGATCGTGGGAAGCTTATCTCGCCAATGCCGAAGCTACTTATCACAAGTTGTCTGATGCAGTACAAGAACGACTTCTTGCTTTGAAAGATAAAGCGTTAGAGATTACAGATGACCCTAAGTTATGGAAGGATGACCCTTGGCTAAAACAACTTGATTGGTCTATTCAAGAGGTCAAAATGGTGAAGGGAAAAACCAAAAAGGATCCACCAAGACCAGCTAAAAGACAGAAGATGCCTGGTAAGCCTCAATGGTATAAAGATCTTTATCCTAAAGCAACTGGTCCTATTAATTTATCAGTCCGTACTCGAATTGCACCATTACTTCTGCGCTTGGCTTGGGATGGGTATCCATTAGTATGGACCGACAAATATGGTTGGACTTTTAGAGTTCCCATCGAAGAGGCTCACAACTATAAACAAAAACAAATGCAAGAGTGCAGTGCATTTGAAGAAGCTGACATGGCTTTGCGCGACGATACATCCGCTGCCTACTTCAAAATTCCCCACAAGGATGGTCCATTGGCTAAATGTGGAAGCCCAATGGCGAAAAGTTATGTGCAATACTTCGACAAGGGTATCCTTTCGTCCGAGTATTCATACGCAAAGGAAGCACTCGAGATGAATGCTTCTTGTTCTTATTGGATAAGTGCAAGAAATCGTATACAATCTCAGATGACTGTCTATGAGAAAGATGGAGCCAAGGGGCCTGCAACATCGCAATCCGAGTTGGAAACAGGCTACATTCTCCCACAAATCATTCCCATGGGTACCGTGACCCGAAGATCAGTGGAGAACACATGGCTTACAGCAAGTAATGCCAAAGCGAACCGTGTTGGTTCAGAATTAAAGTCAATGATAAAAGCTCCACCTGGTTATTGCTTCGTTGGTGCAGATGTGGATTCTGAAGAGCTATGGATCGCCAGTCTCGTTGGAGATGCCCAATTCAAACTACATGGAGGTAATGCTGTCGGCTTTATGACTTTAGAGGGTACCAAAGCAGCAGGCACGGATCTTCATTCTCGCACAGCTGGTATCCTCGGCATCACCCGTAACGACGCCAAGGTCTTCAACTATGGTCGAATCTATGGAGCTGGTTTGAAGTTCGCCTCAACTCTACTTCGGCAATTCAATCCTAGTCTCTCGGAAGCTGAAACCTCACACACCGCTGGAAATCTTTATAAGGCTACCAAAGGTATCAAAACCAGCAGAAAGATTCTTTATCCCGGACCTTTTTGGCGTGGAGGAACTGAAAGTTTTGTTTTCAACAAGTTGGAAGAATTTGCAGAGCAAGAAAGGCCACGCACTCCTGTTTTAGGTGCAGGAATAACAGAAGCCCTGATGGCATGTTTCGTTTCCAAAGGTGGTTTTATGACATCACGCATCAATTGGGCAATTCAATCCTCAGGTGTAGACTATTTGCACCTTCTCATCATTTCCATGGATTACATCATTCGCCGCTACAATATTAATGCCCGCCTAGCCATAACTGTTCATGATGAAATCAGATATTTAGTTAAAAAGGAAGATAAATACCGTGCTGCATTAGCATTACAAGTATCGAATCTTTGGACTCGAGCTATGTTTTCCCAACAAATGGGGATTAACGATCTACCACAGTCCTGCGCCTACTTTTCCGCAGTCGATATTGATCACGTTTTAAGAAAAGAAGTCGACATGGATTGCATAACACCTTCACATAATACTGCAATACCTCACGGCGAATCAATAGATATCCAACAACTTCTTCGTCAACCCACCGCTCATCTCGACCCATCCATCGTCTCCACAGATCCTCCAAATCTCTCTGATATTGCCTACGAACCCCGTGTTCCAGTCATGGAAACCCTTCAGAAATCTACAGACTTGATGTTTCTCAAAGCACAAATCACTGCTGACGATCAAGAGCTCAAAGATATCATAAAAGAGAAAAGAAAATTGACGGAAAAGGATGCACCAGCGAAACCAAAGGTTTCAAGACATAATTCCGTGCCTTATCATACCTATGCTCATTTATTGGAAGAACCGATAATGGTCAGCGATGCCTTGAGAGTGGGTAAGGCCTTTGATGCTGCTAAGGGAAAGAATTGGGCGTGGGATGTTAAGGGAAAAGTAGGGGGGCCGAGAAGTGGCGCGGGGGTTAGATTCTAGATTCTTGCTTGGTTTACTGGATGTATTTGGATCGTGTGACTGTATTTCTTGAGACTGTGGTTTCTTGCTCGGCTTTCCTTTCTTTTCCTTTCTTTGGTGTATGTATGTATGTATGTGTGTATGAATTTAGACGAAACTTTTGGTACTTGGATACTGTGGAGATGGGAGTTGGATCGGTCGGTTGGAAGGAAGGGAGGCAAAGAGGAAGGTCCTTGGATTGTATTGGTGCCACTTTTTTGTATTATATGATGGATCTTTTTACTCTCTTTTCTTGATCTGATGTGAGATGGTTAGGATTAGGATTTATCGGGTAGATGGTGGACTGGAAAATGGGGAATTGGTGTGGATGTGTATGTATGTGTGTGTGTGTATGTGTCTGGTAGGTCAATAAAATGTATCTGGTAAATTATCTCTTCTGTCTACCTGTTTTTTTGCTTTTAATTTTTTCTGTTTTTCTCTGTTAAGGAAAATAGATAAAGGTGATGGAAATTTCTTATCAGATCATGGCTGCTGGATAGTAGGTGAGGAGGTGGGTAGGTAGATAGGTAGCGATAGAAGTGGAAAAGATCTCCTCGAATCGAAGCATATTTATTTATGTATTTGCTTTGCAAATAGTTGGGGCTTCTTGATATTCTTTTCGGGATGTGTTTTGCTTGTTGCTTTAACTTGATACTTGTTTTGCTCTTTTGTGTGCTCGTTTTTTGTCGTAGTGTTTTTTACCCCCTCTTTTTCGTTATACAGGTGTGTATTTTTTTGGTCTGTCCTTGGGGAGGAAGAAGGAGAGGGGGAAGAATGAGGCAGAGGGTTTGAATTTTTTGATTCTTTTGATATGGTTCTTATTTGTTTTGAATTGGGAGGGAAAGGGAGAGGGAGGAAAGAGAAGGGGAAAGGGAGGGAGGGGGGAGAAAGGAGAAGAGATCAGAACCCAAAATCTCAATCTTAATTTCAACTGTGGATATTGAATTAGGAGTTGTGGTTAGTGAGTAGAATATGAAATCTTTGTGGGATTTTCCCTTTAAAAGAGATGGATTGGAGATTGGAGATTGGAAATTTGAGACTGGTTATTTTGATGGAAATATGTTTGGTGGAGGTAGGTTTGTGGAAGTGAATTTTTCGGGGGTGAGGAGTTTGAGAGTTTGAGAGAAGGAGGGGAGGTTTCTTGGCTGTTGGGTTGATTGTTTGAGATGGGGATGGAGATTGGGGTGGTGGTAGTTATTTGAAATCAGGTTGGGGATTGGGATGGCGGTGATTGTGATAATAGTGATGAGGATTGGGATAATAGCGATTATTTAAAATGGGGACAGGGAATGGAATAGTAGTGATTGTGCTAATGGTGGTGGGGATTGGAGATTGGGGATTGGAGTGTGGTGATATATTGGAGTTTAGAGTGGAGATGAGGATTTTCCCTCGTGCTCCCTCTTTCAAGGTACAGGATCTTCTGATAACTACAGACCAAATGTTTCATGTGAATATTCCTGTATTCACTCATATCATAGCTCAAGACATGGTTTGGGTACACAGCTTACTGTTTTCAGGAAAGTTACACTAATTAACAGCAATACCCCTATCCACTACCTAACATTCCACTCTCGTCCGGACCTCAATCAGATGAGAGTAACCTCAAAGCATAAGCCCCTCTGATGAAATGTGAAATTTGTGATGAAACCCAAAGCAATTTTTCCTAATCTTCCATCTCCGAATCCTCCCCAACCGGTACCTGTGGCTTTTCCGACAAAGGCTTGTGCAACCAAACAATCGCAGGCGTCCACGGTCGTGGAGTTTCATAATCTACACACTCGTCCAAGCCATATGCCACAACAGCGGGGTACACTACTAGACTAATCGGTTTGCCTGTTAGCGTATTCTCGAGGTCTTCTTTTACGCTAGTGTGGAGAGCCATCTTTCGGTCCTGGATGTGGAAGAAGGAGTTCAAGTCCTTGCGCGTCACTACTTTGAGCATTGATCGTCAAGTCCAGAGATGGTAAGCCAAAGCAGCGGCCTGCTGGTATATCTTTTGAAGGCCAGCCGTGGTTTCTGGGTTTGCAACGAAGAAGCACCGAGCAGGGCTTTTGATGAAGTTCTCCGCGTGAATCTTCCCTCTATCGTCAAGTGCAGGTGGCAGTTTGAGTCTGATAGCCTCAGCCTTGCCATCATCCGAGGGCTCTGGCCACAACAGTCTCAGTGTATCAGAGCGCCATCTGTGGGCATCTGCGACATTCCCTACATCCGGTAGCTACCTCTTGAATGCAAATTTGTGTGCATACATGATAACCCGGTTTCGTAAATAGAATCCAAGGTGGTTGATTCATCTCCGAGAAAAGAGAATGGTGACGAGAACACACTCGTGAAAAGATGATGACCGAGAAGCGCTTCAAGCAGCATTTTTTTAGCCCTTGTCCGAGGTAGTCCTTCAGGCAGCATGCCATTTTTGAAGACCATCACTTTCGACAGCTCTTCCCTCAATGGATCTTTGGCCTGATCGTCTCTTTGAAAAACTTCAGATAAATTGTCAAGCCCAGTGTCGTCACGAGTTGTACCCCGTATCAGCTGCTCATTGATGCCTGAAGTGTGCAAATTTCAAGGTTGATTATGTCATGATCTTCAGGGAGCCATTTCCCCGCTTTCCATGGCTTGAAGGCCATTTCTTGAAGGGCACGCACTGCTTGATTGCATTCTTCTCTGTCCCGCTGATCTCTTTGCTGCAACTCTGACTCGTTTTTCTTTAGGTCCACTATCTCCTTCTTCAATGTTCGAAGCTCTTCATAACCCCGATGCATCTCGTTTTCCAATCGTTCCAAAGTCTGTCTACTGGCCATTGGAGAATCAAAAGTCTGGGTTGGGTTGAAACATAAATCGCGTTCGGCAGTGGCGTTCTAGGTAGAGCGCTTGTTGCTGAAGTTTGGAACCTATTTTGATCCGTGTCTTGATGGGTGGGAGACAATTGGGGGGCAATATGAGAATTCGGAGTAGATGGCAAATTTCCCTGAGGCTTACCAGAATGTGTAGCATAAGTAGAACGAATGTCGGCCATGCTAGGGTCGCATGTTGCAATACCCGTATGCCTGTCGAGCTCATCGGATGGCGAAACATCATGGCCTACGAATGCTGGTGCAGGTGGCTTGTTTTCTGAGTTCAGAGAAACCGAAGATGTGATTTGAATCGGAGAAGTTTCTTTGGAAGGAACTTCTGAACAAGGATTCCTTACCCCGGTGGGCCCAACACACAAATCTTCTACATGATGTGCCACGGAACATTCTCTATCCTTGGTCTTGTATGTGGGAGGACAGGTACTGTGGGATTTGAAGCGCTCGGTGATCAGTCGAAACCTGCTAGAAATTGAAGAGTTCCTGAACGGCCAAGAAGTGTTCTGTCGCTCTTCCTGATATGGTGTTGTACGTCTGGGGTTAATGGGACGTTTTCGATTTTCACTCTTCAGTTTGAAGATGAAATGCTGGATGATGGCTTGAAGTCCCATTTTTGCGATTTTCTCTTCCAAGTGAGAAACTTTGGGAACATGTGCAGCATTTATGACAACCAGATCAATTTAGTACCGTTATTTTTCAATTGAAGTTGCCCATTCAATTCGACGGACTGGGTGGAAGTTTCGCCGACCGTCACGGTAGCCGTAGAATTGTTTCATGATATGCGGCATTCAGAGAAATTACACTTTGCGTGTGGTAAGCTCTGGAATTCTATGTTTTGAAATATGCTAGAACAATCATTTGTGGGTAAAATACGCGTTGGTATGACTTAATAAGTTTGCTCTCACCCCCCCCAGAAACAGGTTCATCGAACATCCTAAACTCTCATGTCAACGTACGAACCCAACGCCAGCGCAAGATTCGCATAATGTCATCGCAAATTTCTAGTAAATTTTCGAGTCCCAGCAAAGCAGTTGCTACAGGCTTACTGCCACGTCATAAAATCATTGTTGCCATAGATTATGGAACCACGTTTTCTGGTGTGTATCATGATCAAATTTTCTACTCTTCGCTCATTCATGTCTAGGTATTATTCTTGGCCTTAGTACCATGAAAGAAGAAGATGGATTTAGATATTTGTCGCCATGCACCTTTGACGAAACCGAAATGAAGAAGGTCCCATCTAGGATTGCATATGCAAGAGAGAATACGAATTCAGCAACAGACACATGGGGCTTTGGAGTGAAACCAAACCAGACGTCATGCTCTTGGACGAAGCTCCTTCTGGACAAGAATGCTGCCTTCGGCGAATACGACGATGTAATCTCAAAAATAGTCATCGATGAAGGAATGATGCACTTGCCATCACATCGGGACTGCAATGGTGTCTGTGAGGACTATCTCCATTCGATGTATGTTGAATTTGCTGCGTATGCCAAAAGGAAGTTTGGACCAGACGTCTTCAAGATGTCGCCAATAGACTGCTGGATTACTTTTCCGGCAATCTGGTCTGACGAGGCAAAGCATGCCACCTTGAGCGCTGCCAGGAGGGTTGGATTTGCAACGAATCCAATGGATCAGATACACACAATTGCGGAACCAGAAGCGGCAGCGGTTGCAACTTTGAAAGAGCTTGCTGCACCAGAAACTTTCAATGCTGTGCAGGTAAGATGTTGCAGCGTAACAAATGATCAATGTCATGCTAACTGATATCCTAGCGCGGTGACAATGTCTTGATATGTGATTGTGGAGGTGGCACAGTCGATGTTACCACATACACAGTCACTTCCGTTGTGCCGAAGTTGACTTTTAAAGAACTCTGCATTGGAACGGGTCAGTAAATTCATTCACTTAGAAGGTCATTTGGTCATCCAGGCCGTCTCTTCTACAAGGGATGACATTCACCCCACAGTAAACGCACAGCTAACTCATTGATATAGGCGGAAAATGTGGCTCAACCTATATCGATCGTCACCTTCACGCTCTCTTATCTGACCGTTTTGGCAATGCTTTCGACAGCATCCCATATTCGAGAAAGGGACCGGGAAGCGCTTTGATGATCAAGTGGGAGAAGCTTAAGAAAAGTTTCGGTGGCAACATGGAGAATCATGGCACCTTCGAACTAGGTCCGCTGTACCTTGATTTGCCAAGTTCGCATCAATATGACAGGGATTATAATGTTACCTTCCTATCACTGTAAGTTGACCTCGACTTGCAAGTGTGAATCCCTATCACTGTAGTTTCACACATCAAACTCAGACAATGAGTAAGGACTGGATTTGGTGATCTTGTGCATACATTATCGGAAACTTCTGACATCCTTTTAGTGAAAACATGGAATCCGTGTTCGATCCAATCGTCGATCGAGTAATAAAATTAGTTCAACAGCAGGTCGACCAAGCAAAGCAGCAAAGGAAAGCAAAAATCCATGTAAGTCTCAATATGAACTTTTCATTCCTAGGTAAACAGCTTCGTTGTCTAACTATCATGAAGCGCATAGCTCTTGTGGGTGGAATGGGAGCTTCAAAATATCTATACAGCAGGTTATTGTCGTGGTGTGCTTCAAATGGAAACATTGAGCTTCTATGCCCTGTGTGCCCGTGAGTATTCAGACACTCTGGTGACTCCACGCATCTAATCTGTTAAATAGTGGTCTCGCAGTTCTAACAGGTGCCGGAATCCGGGCACTGGAAGGACTTGCGCCTTGTGTTAAGTATGTTCGTCGCCATTACGGTTTCCGAATCAGTCGCGTCTTCCGGAAATTTATCGATGAGGAGAAGCATGCATACATCGACGACTACTCAAACAAAAAGTATTGTGCAGGCCGAGCACTATGGTGTGTTTTAACGGTGAGGAAATCTTCAAAATACATATGACGACAGTGATTTTAATACTTATAGGGCGATGAGATAACTGAGGGGACGTTTCATTCGGAAGGCTGCTCCTCCCCCTACAGCCCTGGAAAGGCTATAAACTCCAGGATTGAACTCTTTTCATGCGAAGGAGATCAACAACCTGATAGGATGGACGATCCACGTAAGTTCACAATACTTTCCTGATATATGTTGACTTAACAGAGTCCACGATACTAACCGGTAAAACAGGCGTTAAGAGCGTTGGCAAGATACCTTATAACTTCCCCTCAGATTTCAACTTCGGCATGGACAGCAGGTCAAGATTCAACCAGCGCCTCAACAAAATGGTTCATGAGTTCCATTTTCAGGTTCTAGTTATTTTTGGTGACAGAGGAGCCAATTTGAAATTTAGGCTCGCTGTTGGTGGGAGAGTGGTGTGCGACACCACTATCGAGTTTCCTGATCATTAAAGTGCCGATGGCAAAATCATTATCAATACTCATAAATTGTCGGGGTTGATAATGAGGAAGAATTTGGGTTTGGGTTCTTTGCGTAGAACTTGGGTTTTCGATTTTGGTTTTAGTCAGCAATAGAGAATGAGGAACATGTCAATTCTTTGGCTCCGTGTATTACTTGTCTCAATTGCCAGTGGAGTATTGTGCTTTCTCCTGCAATGGCATCAGCATTTACCTGTGCATTGGCTGGCTTGTTCTAGCCATCTTCCTGACAAGGATACGGATGTGACTTGACTATTCGGACATGAATCTCAGGACTGGGCAAGGATTAGGGTATCCCGCCCCTGCTTAACTTGACGGGGTGGAGAAGCCGCTCTATAAAAAGACCTAGATAGCGTGATATCCGTAAGTATCTAACATATGAGAACATACATGAAGTAGATAACTTCATACGATCCAAATATGACACAACTACGAGTGATGTCGAATTGATATCAACTACAGACATCTTCAATGAGACAAGTGTCATTATATAATCGAAATATCACCTAAAATATATCGAAATAATACCAGTTAATGATGATTTCACTTTGAAATGACGATATGAAACAATCATATAATATTTATCTACCAGTAACCCTGTACTCAATAGCACTGAAGAGTATTATCCGGCTATGTACATGATTGTCTCTCGCTCAATTGACAATAGGCATTGCACAAACATGGCCCCTGAAACAAACCGAGAAACAAATAAATTTGAAACATGGCATAGAAACTATCAATTTAGAACACGACAAAAAAAGAAACTCTCAAATTTTTGGACTGACAACCAGATTTCTGAATAGACAAACATCAACGCGCATTATATCTTGTAATGACAGTCAAATCATATCCCAGGTTTGAGGCGTTCTATTGATAGAAGAGCCTCGCGGTATTTGCTTCTGGAATCGTCTCTTTGCTTTTCCATTTCGTTGCGCTATTTCTCCGCGTAACCCTTCTATCACAGGTCTCATCTGTTCAGCGAAGTCGTCTAGGTAGGGTTTGACGAGGTCAAGCAAAGTAACTCTGTCGAAACGCTTGATCATCCTTTCACTTAGAGCTTCTGGACTCAAATCACTTCTTGGAGGAATTGCTGGCACCGATTCATCGAATGTTAGGCGAGGAATAGGGATTGGCTCATATTCTTTCTCGTCAATCACAGGATCACCAGGCCTAGGAACAGGAAACCACACATAGGCACGTCGGTACGCCTCTACCTTATGCCACTTTCTCATCTCACTCTCACCAGGATCTGCCACGATGCGCTCATATTTCAGGATCGCAGGCGAATCAACCATAGCTATTTTCTGACCAGTTGGATCCAAATCGGTCAACATGTAGATCCTTTCGGCTGGTCTCATGCTCTTATTTCGGCCATCAAATGGCTGACCCAAGAAGTTGGATGCGTCAAGGAGCTTTAGCATGTATGGTTCACTCGAAAGCCTGTAAAAATGCTCAGCGGCGTGCATATACAGGTCCTCAAGCTTCTGGAGTGTATTCGGGTGACCTTTGATGATATACTTGGCGGGACTCCGCATAAATTTTTTGGCCCCGGAGACTGCTGCTTTGCGCAAGAGCTTTTCCGTTTCCGATTTGACCATTTTTTGATCTGGAGTGTTTCGTTGTGGAAAAATGAGGTTTAAGGTGTCTTCACGCCACTGTTGGGAAACACCCAGGTTCCCTATGCATGATTAATTTCATGTGACCAACACTTGAATTGAAACAACCTACAAAGGCTACCCAGCGACATGATATCATGGAGAATTTGGGATGTTTCTTCGCCGAAGAAGAAGAAAGGGTCGGTATAGATAGTCGCGAATACATGATGGGTAAGCAGAGCTTGAAGAACAGTCATTAATGATCTGGGACTCCGAAGGCGTTTTGGAAATTCCTGTTTGTCTGGTTCTTCTAGAAGGACTATCTTCGCTACTTCTTTGAAGAACAATTCACGGTCGTGACCCTGGAGATCGGCGAGTTGAGAGAGATCTATTGCTTCTTTTCTACTCCAAAAACTGATTTGAAGCTCCAACGAGTCAAATATCTCTCCACTTTCATAGTCATCTATTCTTGTAAAAATGTCGAGTCCAGGTTGCGATCTCCCCATGCCTTCGCCAGTTTTGTGTACTGTATCTAGCAAGTTGTCGCGTTCCGTTTGAACTTTTTTCAACGCTTCCCTCAAAGCCACAATATCATAGGGGTCCGGGATATCAGTCACATCCATCGTTTTGAGGTTATGTTGATGATTTAGCAAATGTTGTTACTGTGTCGGTTTCAACTTCAACAGACTTGATTTTGCAATTTGGCAGTTACCATGAACACACTGGATTGAAGAAGTCATTTCGAAAAGAGGGTAAAATCGCTGTGACTGTGAACAAAGCCACTAAATGGGAATAGTCATCAAAAAGAAGTCTTTGTTTCATTCATCAATCATACTTGAATTGGTTAACAACATTCCAGTGGACGCAGTTCATCGACCCTCTCCCGACGCTTTCAGTACAATTCAGCATCGGAGCTTGAGTTCTCTTTGAAAGATTAGAAAAGGAGATTCCCATATTGTTGGAGCTACTGGTTCTTGAAACCCAGCATTATGGACCGAAATCCAGTTCAATCTTGTAAGATGTGGATTTTGAGGACCTCCCGTGAAAGATGGTACCTGTCTGTCACCTGACCATCGATCACCACCAAGTTTTCGTTAGACGCTAATAAACCTCATTGGAAAGTTAAATCTCAAAGTAGCAATGCATCCATGACACCCGGACTATTCTTGGCCGAGTGAGAGCGTTTACTGGCGCGACTGGTAAACAAGATTGAAAAGTTCAAGAGTGGGACAGACAATCGGTACCTCGGGAGAGCGGGAGAGGGATGAAGTGGAAGTGGAAACCCTCGTGAATCGTGATACGTAAACTTTTGGGAGACTTTTAGTTTCTTGGTTCCTTGTTTAGCATATCGAAATGGAAAATACAATTTCCGTTGCCATACCTGCCTCTTACGTGCCGAAGATGGGGGAAAGTTTGGAGCCGACTGACTCAGCAAAAGAATTAGACCATCACGTGTCGTCTGATCTTGTCTGGAACTCGTTCTGATGATTTTCGGGAAAATCATCCATTCGCGCGCATCGTTAAGCTGACTTGCTGAACAATGGCGGAAATTTTGGAAGGGAAAGAGAATGGAAGAAAAGTAAGAAAAGAACAAAGAAGGAAGGATGCAACCGGAAACAAAAGTCGAGTAAAATCAAAGGGATAAGAAACTTTCTCCGCTTCACGCATGAGGTAACAATTACCCTTGCATGGCTTGTGAACTTTGTGGGGCAAACACGTTTCGTCTTGTCATTGTCGTTTCTAATTGATGGGATGGGAGTACAACCCCATGTTGAAGTTTCCCCCAGATTTTATGGTTTGGGTTCCTGTCAGCAAGACGTCTTAATTGGAAAGCTTGGCCACTCCGCCTTGGCGGAACATGAACAGATCTGGAACCGTCTTCCACAAACACGGGAGTTTGGGCTAAATGAATTCTTTTCGACGTAGTAGTCATGGATAATACTTGTAGTGTACTATTATCCCTCAACGAGTGTCGAGGAGAGCACCAGGTCAGAAGATGAGCGCCGTTACATTGAAGTCACAAACAAGTCAGATGAAGGACTGGGTACGCTACTTAGGGAGCAGTCAGATGAACAAGCAATTTGAAAGGATAAAATACCGAAATGCCGCACCTGCTTGAGATGCAGGATCGGGAACTTGACTGGATTGAGAATTATCCGGAGGTCTTTCTTGAACCTGTCTCCCTGACAATCCATCTCACAGACTAATGACGGTGCCGCTCTCGATGTGGAGACGCAAATGTCCACTACGCACACTTGAGAGCGTCCAGTTCATTACCGCAAGTGTACTTCGGCTACAAAAGTGTTGATCAAGTCGGCTAAATGGTGATCACTTAAAGCTCAATTCACATATCTTCTGGAGAAATCTCCCATGATAGAAGAGGGGATTTCGCTCTACATTCTTTCTCATCCACTTCTTTCTGCCCATTCTCAATCATGAAGTTTTTCTATTCCGTGTTGGCCTTTGCGCCACAAGTCTTCGCTGCTCTTACTTACAAAGGAGTCGACTGGTCGTCCGTCTCTGTTGAGGAGAAAAGTGGTTACACTTACAAAAACACCGCTGGCACTACACAAGCCCTCGAGACTATTCTGAAAGCTTCAGGTGTAAACACTGTGAGACAAAGAATATGGGTCAACCCTTCCAGTGGCCAATACAATTTGGCCTACAACTTGGCTCTTGCAAAACGTGCCAAGGCTGCTGGATTGAACATTTACCTCGATTTACATTTCAGTGATACATGGGCCGATCCAAGTCATCAGGTAAACAAACATGCCACTCATACCATTTCTTGAGCATCAAGACTAACTTTATTCTTCACCAGGCGATCCCTTCTGGCTGGCCTACTGATACCGTTGGAAACCTTGCATGGGAAGTCTATAACTATACTTTGGCAGTCTCGGACGCCTTTGCCAGTGCTGGCATCTCTCCCTCGATAATCTCCATTGGCAATGAGATCCGCGCTGGTCTTCTCTGGCCCATCGGCACCACATCCTCCTACTACAACATTGCCAGCCTCCTCCACTCTGCCTCCGCCGGTATCAAAGACTCATCACTCAGCACCAAACCCAAAATCATGATCCACCTCGACAACGGCTATTCCTGGAGCGAACAACAATATTTCTACAAAACCGTGCTTGCAGCAGGTCCCCTCCTAACCAGCGACTTCGACATGATGGGCGTATCGTACTATCCATTCTACAACTCCGCCGCCACCCTCGCAAGTCTCAAGACTTCCTTAACAAACATGGCTTCCACATGGGGTAAACAACTCGTCGTCGCCGAAACCAACTGGCCATTCGCATGTCCATCCCCTGCATACGCTTTCCCATCCGACGCAACATCGATTCCATTTAGTGCTGCGGGCCAAACAACCTGGATCAAGGACGTTGCGGCCGTGGTCGCGGGAGTGAGTGGTGGAGTGGGACTTTTCTATTGGGAACCTGCGTGGATTAACAACGCGGCATTGGGAAGCAGCTGTTCTGATGCTATCCTTTTCGATTCCAAGGGAGTTGCTAGATCTAGTTTGTCGGCTTTTGCTAGCATTTAGATTTTGAACTGTCAGGTCTAGGATAATGGAGGGGAGAAAGAGGAGGGGGAATACGGGTCTTTATTTATCGTATATACTTGAACCTTATTATTTGTATATACAAAATTTACTTTGGCAAACGGCTGGAATGTATAATTCACTTTGATTCATAGACCTTCACCATGCCTTGTGAACCGTGCTTGATGAAAACAATGTCCTGCATCTTGCGAATGCTGTGGATAACTTCACTAGTCAAAATTTGACTTTTATGGAGAGCGATTCACCTGGTGTGCACAGTGAACCGATAAGTGAAAACACGTAAGTGACATTACATGCAAATTTACCTAGCAATCGACGGCCAAAAAAATTCTATTCAATGTATGTAATTACTTCTGGGTCAAGACCAAACGAGATCATTACAATCTATCAGGCCTGAGCCAATCAATGACCATCATTATCACAAAAAGATGCATGTTCTTCAAACAGCCTCATGATCTTATGATTCCATTTCGTCGTAAATACACAATCAATTCGCAATCACATATTCCAGGTATCTTTACTCCAAATCTTCGCAAAAGACGTCAGATGAATCACGGCACAAGAAAGTACATCGTCTTTCTCATTCCCCTATATTCATTGATCATAACTCGTCAATCATCAATCATCTCTCACGGAGTTTCGAAAAACACATTGAGATCTGTTCGCCCAATAACTCAAATTCCATGTGTGGAGCTTCTGTATCGTTGACCGAGGCTAAAGACTTCAATGCACTTTCTTGAGCAGTCTTTAATGGATTTAGATAATCGTTCTCGATCCGCGTCATCATTCCAGGAGGTATGATATTCGTATATTGCTCCCCTACGACAAAAAATAGAAAATTGAGTGCGGCCATGTGAACTGGAAATGACTCTATCAATTCATCTCCCAGTTCTTCGTCTGATTTATCGACAAGCGATGAGATATTTGGGAAGATTTGGGACTGTGTCTCCAAAAGTGCAGAGGTGGTAGAGAAAAGTGTTTGTGTCTTCCTCTCGTGGGCTATAATCAACTCTTCCTTGAGCCATGTAATTGCAGATGCCTTTAGTGCTATCGCGCCGATTTCATCCGAAGATCCCTTCAGGGTCTTCGAGATGAAAGTTAACCTCATAGCATCCACAGGATGGGCATGTAGGATGGCAGAGGCTAGTTTGTGAGTACAATAACGGAGGCCAGGAGAAGGGTTTGTGGCAGACCACAATGATAAAGCCCTCAGATGTGCCATGTAGTCATTGTCTTTAAACTCCCCAGATACAAATTTATTTGAATGCTCTAACCATAACCCAATTGCAACTACTGCATCAACAATGGCAATAGATGAGCCAGCCGCAGATTCGAAAAATCGAGCAACCAATTTAGCATGATCAGGGAATATAGACATGATTGGTTCTGGTGTCTTCGACTTGAACATGACGGATGAGAATATGAGAGAAGTGAGGAGGAACAGACAGCCAACAGGGGAAAGTGGAATATCTTCAGGTGAGTCCGGCAGATCATCTTCGGGATTTGGAGCATGTGCAATGGGTTCTTTTGAATGAATAGTATCAAACAAAAGATCGTAATTGGCCAATTCGAGATCGCGAGCAAGGGACTAGATGAATCAGAACTGACATATTAAACACACGGTATTGGCACTTACCACAAGCTGACCAGCAACTGATTCTCGAGTTTGATACTCGGGCGTGGTTTGAAATGCCTCTGCCAAACTCGTTCTACCTGCTACAACTCTTTTTGGATCAAAGGATTCCTGCAATCTTCCGGCCCATTCTAGTGGATAAACATCGATGTACATCTCAAGCATATGCGTTACAAGTCCTTGCAAAAGCTTCTTTTGTATGGCAGATTCGTACGTATCCTCTTCTTGTGCTTCGGGGTCGGGTGCCGAAGGCAAATTTGATTCTATCTCTGGGCGCATGACGCTGGCGATGCTGAGACTGGATTTCCGTCCCGGTAATGTAGGTCGCTTCTTGCCAGAAACTATGTGCGCAAACTTGCCAATCGCCATGACAGCTCGGTGTGAAGGATGGAACGCTTGCACAATGGCATGAATGGTAGTTGCTAGAAAGCGCGAAGGATGTTTGGTTTTGATTCGAGGGTGAATGATAGAAAGAAGGCTAAGTAGGAGACAGAATCGATCGAGGTCATTTGATATCGCTGTTTCATTCTGGTCTTTTAGTCCAGCATCTCCCTCGTGCCAGTCATCTTCGATTCCATCTAGGTCTAGACTTTTCAATTCCGCCAGGACCGATATTATAACTTCGCGAGGATTGGCAAGTCGTGCAATCGTGATTAAGCAAGATTCTGAGCCCGGAGTATTAATCAAGATATGCACAAGATCCCATCCTATGAGACCTGCGAGCCCCTTATTTTGCAAAAGATCTTCGAGAAGTGTCAAGAGTTCCACACGCAGCTCTGGTGAGGGTTGGTCTTCGATGAATATTTTACCTATAAATTCCACATACATATGCGTGTCGCCATTGGGAGGAGCCAGCCTCACAAGATCGACTATAGGATTTTTGGCTACCTCCATTTTGATGGTGCTTTGATGTGAGGTAATTGTGTGGAGAAGGTGGGAGACGAAGATAAAGATGGGATTGGGTCTGGAGGAGGGGATGCAAGCTGTATCTCGCACTATCTTTTGGTAGATGGCAGAATACTAGGCATTAAGGCGGTCAGAACATCACGTGGTGTCAATTGAAACAGCCGTGCTTCTAAAATGATCAAAGTTCTCCAAAGTTCTCGTTTGCTTCTGCTTTACAGTACATACATGTTCCACAAATAGAAAATGAAATATCAGCATAAGCTTATGAAAACATGCCTTGAAGGCAATTTTCATTGTCCACATGAGCTGGTTTTATCAATGATTGGCAGAGATTGAAAAACATTGCTATCACCCCTGAAAAAACCACACTTTTCATCTAATGCCTGTCATGCATGCGTCGACAGCCGCCCGTTGATGCAACCTCCCGCTTCTGCATAGTAACAAGTGCTGCATATGGGATTGTTTGCTGCAATCATTCCTAATCATTCTTATGGAAGAAATTGCCCTCGTTCAGAATTGTTGTCTTTCTTCCTTCATCATGACTATCACAAATGGCCGCCTATGGCTGGTCCGTAGGAGAGCTTGCCGCCGCAATTGGAGTGCTTTGGACAGTGTATGAATCACTAAAAAGTGCTGGTGGCGCCTCGGATAGCTATCAATGTAACCTGGATTTTCTTCAGGGCTTGCATGGTACATGAAACGCCTGCGTGATTTCAATGCTGTTACCCTTGCTCCTGATGATTTCACGTTCATCAAGTCTCAACTCAATCTCGTTCAAAAGCCGGTCGACAAGTTTGCACAGAAAACAATCTCACGATATGGATCTGATCTTGGGAAGCAACCAACTGGGAGAGCGGTTCGGAGATTGATCATCGGGAGCGGAAAGAAGATATCATGGGCGCTCCTCAAGGAGGCGGATAAGTTGAAGGACGAGATCTCGTTACCTCTACCATCAATTCAGTTGTGTGAGCTACATCAAATTCGGTAAATAGCCGGCAAGTGAAGCATTCATTCAAACCTCAGCATCTCAAGTGCTCTTTTAACACGAAATACGTTAATCTTCCCCTAGTTTAATTGCTTGCGAACCCCGAGATCAGCTGCCCGCCGAAATCGCAAATATCATTCAATCAAACATCAGCAACACTATTCCCAGGCTTCTCGAACAATATTTCGGCCCCCTTCGATCTTTTACTGCAGCACAAAGCCCAAGTATCAATGGCTGTGATACTAGATAGCATGGCGATTGGAGATCATTGTCCGAGGTGTAGCACTGCAATTCAAATTCCAGGAGGCACAGAAGAATTGTCTGTGAAATGGTAAGAAGTTTGGTTAGATCAACTCTCTGTGATTAGCTGTTCAAAGCGAATAGTGCAGGCCACGACTGTGGACTAGAGATAAATATCGTCACAGCCCTTTAAACATTGGCGGCACAAACCAGCAAGAGGTTAGCACAACGCCCGAAGTATTCAGTGTCATTTGGGATAACGCGCTCTGCTACCTTCCTCGGAATCAAGAAAGCAAGAGATGAAGCCCGTGAGAGTTACAAGAAATTGGAAACGGGTCCGGAAGAACCACTTAGCGCGGAGGCAAACATTAACAAATACAAGAACATCCACGTCGAATATGCTCATCTCGCGCTTGCGGAGCAGCGAAAACCACCTGAAAAAGTAGTATGGGATATTGTAAAACAAGAAGATGATCGGAAAACGGAAGCTTTTGAGCTTCAGAAGTATTTTCGTCAGCCAGCCTATTCCAAAATGTCAGATCTGTTCGTTCTCAAGATTCACGGAACATGATGATATAAGTAGCCATATGGTGATCGAACACACACATATCTACGTTTGTATATTCCATCTCGCAGGATGTACTACTAAATTCGCAAATAAAGTACAGTGGAAATGCCACGTCGCATGTGAGCATCTGAACTGGGTTTGCGGAGAGATGGCATGTCCTAATAAGCAAGGTTCGCCAATGAATCATTATTGGAAACAAAACTACCGTATAATGAGGAAGTCTCAGATGGATACATTCTATCGAGCTCTACGTGATAGAGCTAAAAAGGCATTGGAGGTTTCAGGACGTCATGAAAAGGTCACATTAGTGAAACTGGGATGCCCGATGCGGAACTGTGATTCTGAGTTCGAGGAATCTGAGTTCGAGGGAGAGAATTGTTGGGATGAGAGAATGGAACATATTGCGAAGCATGTTAAAGATAATGCTATATACGTAGAGGAATATCCGTGCGGTGACTTGGATGTTGTTCATTCGGATGATCAGCTGTTTGTGGAATGGGCCTTGAATAAAAATATCTTGGGCCGAACGGCACGAGGGAAATTTTGGTTGCAGGATACGGATTGATGATTTGAGATATCTTAGAATATTTACGTAAATCGAACTTTGTTTATATTGAAAGGGGAGATCGAAGTGAACTCTCCTCGTAGACTAATCATATCCGATCGTGTCACGAGGGATAATCAACATAAGATCGGATCGTTCTGTCTGTCAGTATGACACTCTCTATATATAATCTACAGAATTTCATACTACTTACTCCTTAAACTCTTCCAACACATCCTTAACAATCCCTTCTAGCCCCTCAACACTTCTCGAATGCCTTGGAAAGTTTCCCTGGACGCGAACGCTCCCACCATAATCGCACGTCCTCACCTCATCCTTACAAAAAATACCAAATCATGTCATACTCCCTGCAGAACACAGATATTCACCCCCATAACACAACTCGTAAGACTCTCAATCATCCCGTAAAACGTACCCATCAAAATCATTCGATCTAAATCAAGCAAGACAGACGATCCGAAAGGAAGCTAAATCTCCAGCTTTCCAGCAGCGACTTCTCCTCGGGTGAAATATGAAGCTCCTCGAGATATACATTCCCAAACAAGCTCTTCGAGAAAAGTACAATGGGGTATTTATCGGGTTTTTATTTGCTGAGAGGTAGGAGATATTAATACTCTACTACTCCACCAATACACCTAGCGACTGGTCACGCAACCTCCTAACTTGCTACTCGCTAATTCATCGATTGAAAATTATCCTACAATTGTAACCTCGCCGGATCAAGAGACACAAAATTTCATTTTTTTCCCTCTTAGTTTCTCCCCGCCCCTCCCCCCGCCCACATTCACATCCACAAATCCATAAATCACAACCCTAATATTCCCATCTTCCATCTTGCAATCTCTCCCTCCCTTTCTCCCTCTCTCTTATCATCACTCCCTCCTCCCTCCTCCAGCCTTTAATTTTCGCCATCTGCAAGATCGATTTAGAGTCAATCAGTCAATCAGTCAATCAGTCAGTCATTCAGTCAGTCAGAGAGAATCTCTGATTATTATAAATGCCATCTCAATCTTCCTCTCCTTGAATCCTCAAATAGACTTCTTCGCTATCCGATTGCCCATCATCAACATCCTCAATAAGAAATCACAGCTAGATAGTCTATACCGCCGAGAAAGAAAAAAAAAATACATTGCCGAGCTTCTTATCAATCATTATCATCTCCTTGTCTTGTTGTAACATTCATCTCGTGTGTTGAATTCCATACAGAATATCGAAGATCTGGTGAACAACAAGTCACCTCAAATCTCAAATCTTAATTCTTAATTCTCAATTCTCAATCCTCAATGAGATGTTCCATTTCTATAGCGAGAGGTTTGAACATTTTTTCATTGCAGACTTTCCACTTTAGTTTTTGACATTCTGTGAAGATTCGCATTGTTATTCTTCTAATTATTTCATTAAAATCTCGCAAACTCTTTGTAAACTAAATGAACAACTTCCCTTTCAAGAAAACTATTCCCATACTGATCTTCATCCCAGTTGATCCCAGTTCATCCCTCAACAATAAAGAATCTTTCGACTACATAATCCCGTGATACACACAACTCAATCAAGCTCAATGATCTTGGGAGTCTCCCTTTTAACTTTCTTTACAGACCTACTACCACTACCAACACCATCATTCCTACCATTTTGATCCCTAGTATCTGGACTTCTATCTCTCTTTACTCCAGAAGCATGACTCGAAACGTCACCAGAACTGTTGTCTTTTTCCCACGCGCTCTGCAATAGAGATTTCATTGCTCTTTCTGTCTCCACTGATTTGTTTTTCTGCACAATTGCTTCGTCCCTCTCGGCAATTGCATCATTTCTCTCAACTATCGCTTCATCTCTCTCCGTGTTTGCTCTCTCAATTTGGTCATTTGTCTGAGAAATCTGTTCTTCCAGTATTTCTTTGTCGGCTCTCAGTTGTCCAATATCAATTTTCATCTCGCCATGCTTCTTTTGAAGTTTATCAATGGTGATTCGTGCTTCTTCGAGATCAACAGTTACAGAACTCTTGATGTGAAAGTCAGAGACCTTTTCTTGAAGAATTGCATTTTCAGATCTCATGACGTCTAGTTCTTTCTTGGATGTCTCGAGTTGGGCTGCTTGAGTGTTGCTGGATTTTCTAGATTTTGTGAGCTCTTCTTTTAGATTTCCAATCTTGACATTTAAGTCTCCAATCTTGACACCAAGGGCATCTGTGGCAGCTTGTAATTTGATAGAATTAGACAGCTTCTGTGCTTCGTGTAGTTGACACAATTTTGTGAGTCTTTCCTTTTCTGGCTGAGCATCTTTGACTTGCTTTGAGAGGCTTTCCTTTTCAACTCTCAGGGAGTCAAAATCAGATTCCAGCTGCTTGATCTTTGATGATGATTTTTCTACCTCCAGTCTCAAGATACTACGACATGACTCGGACTTCTCGAGTTGAGCTTCGACAGAAGTGACAGAGGTGACATTATAGGACATTCTATCACGCAAAGATTTGCAGGGAGTCACATCAGACAAAGCTTTATACAGTCTATTTGTCTGAACTGGCAAATTATCTTTTGAATTAGTGTTGGAAGTTGGAGTAAGCACAGTTGCCTCAGGAAAGTTCTCATTTTTTATGTTATCGGCTTCAGCTAGCATCCCCGTCGGTTTTTTGGATGTTGGCTTCATGGAAGAGGGAGGAAATCCGAAAAATGCTATTGGTGTTTTTGCTCTCGATATCTTCGGAAAGTATGATTCTGTTGAAACGAGTCCTTCAAATATTGTCTCGTTATAACTTGCCGTGGAAGACACTATCTTTTGAGGGCATCCACAGTTTGCTGTATCTCCAATTTCATCATTTGAAGATTTATCTCCTGATACTATAATGTTAGTAAAGGAAAGATGAACAAATAATAGTACATGTGGATGTGGACTGACTTCGTATTACATGCTCCGAGTGTTTGTGTATACGTGTACTATCTCGGTGTAGGATAATATGCGATTCCAGATTAATATTCTGAAGTCGACAGAACGCACCAGCTTCGGTGTCTTCCCATGATACACGTAATTCTCCATTGTTGTGACCATGTTTGATTTGAATCATGCGGGGCATGTGTTTAAGGCACTTCCTGATTTCAAATGTCAAAGCTGAATCTCCTCTCTCTTCATCTGCAATAGAAAGTCCCGTAGTTATTTTATTTCTGTCAAGCTCCTCTAATGTGCGTTCGTGAAGATAGTCGATGATGTGTTCACAAGTGAAATTTTCGACTTTGGCGACACACTTTGCACTGCATATCTGTGATAGAGTACAGTCCATGCCCTTTACCCTATGAATTTGTTCAAAGCTCATATACCTTTTATGGAGAAGAAGCCTGGATTTATCCGGTTGTATGTCAAGACATATATCTATGTCGATATCATCTGCGTTTTTGAACACTATTTCAAAGTTTATTCCGCTATATAGAGAAAAAGCGGCACGTAATGTCCACAAAAAGCTCTGGCAGTATGGCGTGTCTCGAATTTTGACAGTATCAGAAACGACAAATTTCTCCCTCCGGTATTCCATTGGTGTCTTTAGGCTGGTGTGTTTTCTCAAAGGCTTCCATAATTCTTCAGAGATAGGAACGGGCTCTTTCTTCAATGTTGACTGGATTGTCTGTGAAGTAATTATCAGTCAAACGCCTCAAATCGAATCAGTGAGATTTTAAATACCTTGTCAGACCCCGGTTTCGAATGGTAGAACTTAATCCCTTGAGGATTCTTTTCTTGGAGCCGCTTCCAAAGAGACTTGGCTACAGATTCAGACATCCTCATTGAAGCTCCCTTTATATCCAACCAATTCTGCTTTGTATCCCGAAACAAGTCGAGGTATATGTCGATATTCTTGCCACCGCATTCTACGACCTCACTCCATACTTCCATCAGCCGGTCTGGCAGTTGACTGGTACTCCAACTTTTATCCCTATCCAACTGGCCTTGAGAGAAGTCGTAACCGTACTTGTATAGGTGTGAATATGGGGCTTTCTTCCAAAGGGCCCCTTTCAGATAGATTCTGCCCTTCAACTCTTCCTTTAGGATGACAGCACCATACTTTGTCTGGATGATTTCCTTAGACCCAGAGCAGTTGAAGTAAAGGTAGATATTTAACAACTGCTTTGCGTGCGTGTCAGTCAGCGGACTTCCACAACTACCATAGACAGCGCCTATCTTAACGGAGACATCCTGCCAAGAATTCGGATGTCTGAATTGAATTTCATCTCTGTTTTGTGCCGATTCCTTCTTGTTCCCGTCCTTCACGTCGATCTTGCTTACTGCACAATCTACCGCTGTTTTTTCATTTGTTTTCCATCTTAAACGCCAATAGTATCCTGAAGCAGTGATTCTTATTTGATAGCTAGCATCACGGAGCATCACCAGTGCGGCAACTTTCAAACCTTCGCCATACTTTCCTGAAAGATCGTCTTTCGAGTCTTTGTCCGTCCAGCCCATTTTGAGAGCTTTCCGAGATAGTTGGCTCTGGTAATTGCAAAGTTCCAAACATCCTTTATCTTTCTCAATATTTAAGAAACCAAGAATCTTTCTAGTTTCAGGATGATGAACTGTGATCTTATGCTCTGTCGCGGATATTTTATGAACATAAAGCAACTCCTCCATAGAGATTGAAAACGATTGTTTTATCGCGTCTGCCCTGTAATGTAATCTTTCGTAAGCTGAGAATATACATTTAGTTAGATATGAGCTTCTATGAATAGAGCACTTACCAATTCAGAAGCAATTCACGAAACGCATCCTTCATCTTCCAGCCCTTAGCATATTCGATACCTATGCTTAGAGTTTCATTGTGACTTTTTGTTGTCCAGAGACTGCTTTGTTCATCAGGAATCGCAACAGTTCCTTCGCTGTCCTCATCTTGCTCTGCCATTGCTGCAGCGGGTACGATCGCTCTTCCCTATTTTCTTGATAATTGGACGTGATGTTGATCCAATTCCAAATTGTTATAAAAGTTGATCGCGTCGCACTTGTAAGATGGCTGTCCTCAAATGACAAGAGATGTAAATCCTCAGAAGAAAACAAATATGCAAAACTCCCACAAATTAAACTCAGAACGTTGATAAAGGTTGAACGAAGTTGAAAACAAGCATGCGGAAAATATAGAATCGAGTAGGGAACAGAAGCTGGTGAGATTAAACAAGATACCCAGGTAGGAATTGTTTGTTTTGCGCAAAGAGGGGTAAGAACTTCTATCACGCTTGATAATTCATTCAAGGTAGCGATTATACATGGAAAGATGGAAAGATGAGAAGAGTTGCTGTTTATGCGGATAAATTCGGATGATTGACATGTGTGAGATTTACTGACGTGAGTGAATACTTTGTTGTGCCAGATAGGTAATGGTAATGAGGACTTTGTGGGGAGATACTTTGTGGGGAGATACTTTTCCTCTCTATCACTTTTCACAAGAGAAGAGAAGAAAAGAATGCAATTTGTTGTGATGCGTGATTGGAGTGAGGTTGAGTAAAATAAGTTTATCAGACCCAACTTTTCAAATGTTACTAACCTCTTTCCTCTTTCCTCTTTTGTCTCAAAATGGTGGCAAGAATAGCAGGCACGGCCATCACTCCCAAGAATGTATACAGAGAAGAGATTAAATCGACAGCTCACTTTCAATGCAACAAATTGATGCTAATCAGTATTCAATTTTCAAATATCACGCCTAAAGTGAATCTTCTTTAATCTACAACATCAACCAAGTCAATGCTCCCAAGATCGAGAAACTCAAGGCCGACGGTCCTACTACCATTCCCACTGCTGCATTCTGAGTAGAAGACGCGCTAGCACTTCCACTTGTGCTGGTAGAACTTCCAGAACCGGATGTCGTCGCACTGGAGGAATTTTGAGTGGTGGATGCTAGAGCCTGGCTATGAAGTAATCCTTGTACATAGTTGAGGGCATCAATTTGCTCTCCTACACCAGTAGAACTATTTTTACCAGTACCACTCCAATCTAAACCGCATCCATTATTCCCACAAGTCTTCACAGCAGCTTGGGCGGAGCTGGTAAGTTGCTTGGTAATGAGATCGCTAGTGTATGGAGCGACGGCGATGGTATCGACGAGCCATTTTCCGAGTACACCTTTGAAGGCGCGTTGGTCTGTGTTGCAAGAGTTTTTGGATTCGCAGGCAGTTTCGGTGGCAATTCCAGATGGGAAGAATGCGGAGATGGTTCTGTTTAAGAGACCGTCGAGGGCTATTTTCCATTGAGCATCTCCGTTGGTATAGTTGTACATATACGCAGCGCCTGCAATGAATGTGCCTGCATTTTCTGAGAATTGCACTTTGTTGATCGAGGAACAGTTTGTGGAAACTTCGGCACCATCAAAGACGTTAAAGTCCTCATCAACAAAACCAACTGCTCTAGTCCAATTCCATGCTTTGGTTGCCCAGTCTGAATAAGTGTCGTTCTTTTGAGACGTTGCAAGACGAGCCGCGAGTTGGAAAAAGTTTCCATTGGTTATCGTGTTCTTGTAGGTGTACCCGTTATTGAAAGTAAAAATTTGCCAGCGAAGACCTCCATTGCAAGTTTTCTCGTCCCATCGAAGTACTTGTTCGTCGAATGTTGCCTGAGCAAGGTCAACCCAAGAAACATTTTGATCTTCTACTAGTCGTGTCTCTACTGCAGACATTGCTGCAAGAGCCCAGATGGATTGATCGTCACTACCCATGGAAATCGTTTGGTTTGGTGGCATGAAATCATCATTGGGACCTCGTTGAGCGGCCAATCCTTGAGTGACAAGTTTATTGTACTGAGAATCGCCGGTCAAACGCCAGTATTGAATCAAAGTGTCGAACATGGCACCGGTTTCCCACCAGTAATAAGGTGGGCTCAAAACGCCAATTGGATTACCTGGAGTTTGAGACTGATTGTAAAGACCGACTAAGTCTTTTGCGATTGTACTAGCTGCTGATTTGATGGAATCTGTACATCGAGATGGAATCAGCTTTATTCTATTAGAAATTCTTCATGCATCATGACTTACCAGTGCTGGTGACATCAAGATCAATGCCTTGAACTTGTATTACAGAAAATGCCGCAAGGGCAACGAGTGACTTGACTGAAACCATATCTGAAAAGATGCAAAGAAAAAGATGGAATAAAATCAAGGCAAAAAGAAGCTATCATGAGAACAACATATCTATAACAGCAACAACGAATATATAAGTGGAAAATGCTTGACTTCTGTGGACCAGGGGTCATGAATTTGACGAACAATTACATAGCCTAGAAGTGAGATCTGACAGCGCCTAGAGGACGATGAAAGTAATCGATACGAGATCAAAGCCAAATGAGTTTAAGCTTAAGAAAGGATCCGCAGCTACCTAGGATAGTCATTGGATTCGGACGCCAAGCGAATGCCTGCTGGTAAGCGAGTGGGGCTCGGTATAGGAGTCGAGATGGGCTGTTCGGGATAGCTTTCCGAGGCTGTCATTTTGCGAGCTCAGTATTCTGGTGTATGCTTTGATCATGTCAAATCGAGGATTATTATCTAAGAGAAGTTTTGGGATGAAAATAAGTACCTGAACTCATCGGGGGTGATGAAATGCAGAACGCAAAATAAGATGATAGGCTTAGTTCCAACAAGAGCTTATATTCACGTGACCTTGTGGTATCCCTAGACAGTAACAAGGTAAGGGAATACGAGAACCCAAACGGGTTACCGGCGCGTTAATAAGTCTTGTGCAGAGGATGATTCAGAGCCTTGCAGACCTGGAGATGAATTTGCATGAGCTATAATGGCGTCAATGACGATTGTGCCTCTCTTGGCTTTAGGAATTCTCGTGGAAGAAATCAATGGATTCTAATATCAAGGTAAAACGACTGAGTTCAGCTGAACAAGGAATCTTATCATTAGAGTTCCTGCTTTTTGGGCTCAAAGGGGTTTGACATAACATTATGATGTAAGGAGCTGTGGCTAGAGAACGCCTGAAATGTGTTATTGACAAGCGCGCGAATCCTCCCAAGCATTTTGGGGCTGAATACACGGAGATCACGAGGATTTTCCAATGTTAGTCATATCGCCAAATATCTTTCTGACGTCAAGAAGATTAACAGTTTACATATTCTTCAACATACTTATTATAATCAATAAAGTCATCCTACTCATCGTTTAGCACAACTATCCATACATCATGTGATTTCACTACAAACAGCACAGTGCTTCCAGATGGCAGAAACGATTCAAACGGCTCACAAAAATGATCTCGTATTCCAAACACATCGACGATTCAAATTTCACGTGAAGCCGCGTTTCCTGACCCCGCACTTCAACGCGCGTTTGCTCGTTTCACAACCTTGAATTTGTCTTACATATCCGGGGAATTACTGTCAGAACTAGAATTTATTGCGTGCATGAGAGTGACAGCTGGCAGATAAGGCGCGGTGTGAAAGTATGTTGCCGTTGACTGAGTGTCAACCCTAACTTCTTGGCTCGGACTTCTCCTACCAATGGCCCTCAAGAAAGCAGATTGCCGTTGGGGGATAGAGGTATGCTCGATTGGGATAACTCTCCTTCGTCATCTCCTTTGGAAAGAAGTTTATTCTGGCTTGAACTCGCGAATGATTTTCCTCTATGGCTTAGGGTGGTGGTAAGTGATGACTTGTTAGGCCACTCTCTCTACTAATTTGGGGTATCGTCATATTAGCAAGAATCCGTAAGCAGGCACTGACTTAGGTTGTTTGATACTCTCAATCAATTGTGTTAATTTTGCGATTAATCCCTCAAAGCCTGAACTCGCAGTCAAGCAGCTTTCCGCTCCTATCCAAGCAAAGAAAACTTTGGTTCCGACGGAGTGCATGCTGTCAAGATAACGTGATTTGGATTGTGTTCCTATTGATCAAAATTCGAAACATTACACGGATACTAACATCTACCGAAGCTAATTCAGACCGTCACACGAATGGGTGCGTTCCCGAGACGGCGGGCTTCAGTGTCATCAGATCGGCGAGTTTACACGCGTCCAATCCCGCACCATTCGTTCGTCCCTTTCGCAAGACATGATCTTTGCCTGTCAACTGGTACCAGCAGACATTTTTCTCCATTTTTCTCCATTTTTTGAGCCTTTTTTGTTTGGTTTGTTAGTTTCCCGGTTGGATTGGAGACATCTTTCGTGCATATCTGCCAACATTTTAATCCAGGACCGTGACACAAGCTTCCAGTTGTGTCACCACATGTTGTTTTAGCCAGTTCTAAGCAACTATCTCGATAATCTATTTTACAAATGTATCATGATATTTTGGGAGGCAGAAAAACGCCAGTGGTACAGGGAATATCCGACAAGGCTTATCTTTAGATACAAGTACCATCTTCTTCTCATGACCCAGATCACACATATCTTCATTTCTATTTATTTGTTTTCTGTCTTGGCCCTTTTCATTACTGCATTCTTTTTCACGATGTGACTCCAGCATTCTTCGGAATGTCTGCTGGTAAGGCTACCTTCATTAAACTGTTCTCGTCCTACGGAGTTCTACACCTTCAATTTTGATTATCTTCCTCACGATTCTCTACTGTTATAAGATGTATTTTCCCGGCTAGTCACCCTCTTTTCGCTGTGTGTATTGAGTTACTGTGTGTTTCCTGAGCCAGAGGATTTTATTCCTCTTTGGAAACGGTGTCCAACCCATCAGATTGGTAAGCCTTTGCAATCACATTCTACTGTGCAGCTGCTAACTGTTCCCTCCACCAGTTCAACTGGTTTATCCATCTGCCAGATTATTTTCACCCCAGAGGTGCATCTTATATCTCTAGAAGCTTCTCAATAGATGACATGTGGTATTGAAAGAGTGTCTGTTCTTTTTTGACGATGCATGCTTCAATATTTATCTGGGAACCTTCATTCAAAAAGGTCGCCTACTACAGAGAATTTAGTAGTCTTGCCTATCTTTATCTTGCATCTGTACCATATACTTATAACGATCAGTTACTTCCTTAATATCTGGAACTCTCTTCTGTTCATGTCCTACGCCATATTCCTCATTGCCAAATCTTACCTACCCAGCACAGTCAATATACTGGCAACTTCCACTCTTACTTCATGGTGTGACAGCCTTCCTGGTTCCCTTTGCATTATCCCAAAAACAATCATAGTCGCTGTCCTGAGTGTGAGTTACACTCTTCATATTATGTTATGTGTATGTTCTAATCAGCCAAACAGATCAACGCAGACTTTGTCTTCTGTCTTTTGAAGCCTGCTGTCTTACTTCTTAGCCCCAAGGCAAAACACCTGCCTTATCTAATGAAAGATCACAAAGAGTGTACCTACATCTCCATAAATTTATTGCATTATTACACTCAGTACGAGTGAATTATAACCCTCTAATTGGTTCAACAACGCTGCCTGGGTTATATCAACCAGAGTATATTCAAAATCAAAGAGCACTACCAGCTCTACGAATATTACTAGCGTTAGGAGTAACCCAACCTCTACAAGCACCCCGACATTGTGCAGCTCAATCTTCTAGCGTCCATCAACCCGAAATGACAGCCTGATGAAACTCGAGCCTATCCTTGCCGAGGAATTTCTCAAGATGGTTCAAGATTATCATCGGAAAGTATCAGAAATGATACAGGAAGCATCCGGAGAGCATTCATATGGGTCAATGAACTATGAACAATACTTGTATCGTCGGATAAAAAGACATGGTATTGAGATGATAATCAAAATAATACCATCAAGCGAAGTGGCAATCAAAAACTAGAACTCTATTAGTCAGTCTAGTTGAAAAGATGGAGAGAAGTACGGAAGACAGATCTATGTTTCACCGAGAGCAGTGACACAGACTACAGGGCCTTGCATAGGACCCTGCCTTACACACGACAGTAGATAGTCCATACGGGGACAACATCGAGTTTGGAATATGGTTTTATAAAGGCGAGCACCAAACACACCGAGGAATATCGACTCATCGGAACCGCTCAGAAGAGCTTTATGCCCAATCAGAAGATTAACAACAACAAGAGGATCTCACATACACCACAGATTCAAGCACAGTCCGTCATGGACCAAGTTCACGTCCATATGTGCGGGTCTCCGCAGCACATGATGTGTGTTCTCTTCTCTCAGTATCAGCCAACCCGATCTCTGCTTCCAAACTCGGCATCAACGATTATATCTCCTGCAACGATAAACACGCATCTAAAATCAAATCTAATACCGAAACCCATCAGGATTCAGCAAATAGAAGTAAACATTCTACGATCCAATTCATTCACCATGAACATCTATCCATTCCCCGAACTCCAATGTAAATAATTGGAAACTGAGGTTCCAATTTCCGTATTAAAATGGACAGGGTGTTTTAGATGAAGAATGGGGATTTGAATGGAGAGGCAGGGAATAGGGAGAGTAGAGAAAGCAGAGAGAGCAGAGCAGGGAGTTCTGTGTGGGGGAAGTGTGGGGGAAGTGTGGGATGGATGGATGGATGGACTACTTGTAATTTGATGGATATTTTTGTTTATGATGGATGAGTGAGCTCTTTTTTTGTGTGATGGGATTGGTAACTTTATATGATTTTTATGGCATATGACACGATTACTTTTGCAACGATCTTTTCAATATATAGATGTACAGTGTTGAGATTAATAATCACAAGCCGCAGGTTATACAAAAACAAATTTCCAATCAATCTGCTATCTAACATCCAAATACGATTCAAACCCCTCGCACCTAGAACGGCGCCTTCTCAAAACCCTTCTCCGCCTCTACATAAGCATCGTACCCATACAACCACTTCTGGGCGCCTCCAAAATCCTGCCACCTACTGGGGAATCCCCCAGCCTCCGTTGGTCCCGCCATCAAAATAGCATCTCTCCGAGCCTGTTCCTCGCCCTCCACCATATGGAAACTTTCTCTCTGACCCCACGTTTCCCTCGCAATACCTTCTCCCCTCCCCTTCCTCAATTCCTCATAAATCCTCGCGGCTTTCGTCAACTGTTCATCTTTCGTCTCTGCATTTACTTTCCCCAGCAAATATCCCATCACGGCTCCATCTTCCAAACTCGAGTTTGCACCTTGTGCGAGATATGGAAGCATCGGATGACACGCATCACCCGCCATCCAGAAATTTCCTTTCTCGCTCGTCCATCGTTCCAAGGTTTCCAGATGCATCAATCTCCATTTCGCCACTTCTTTGACCTGTTCCAAGAATGCTCTGAGAATTGGATCCCACCCTTTAAAAAGTCCTTTCATTTCCTCCAAGTCTCCTGCGGTGCGAGAAAGCCCGGGTGGGAGATTGTCGGGGCAGAGAAGAACGATGTTGAATAGATCGCCTCCTCGCATAGTATATGAAACTACATGAGTACCCGGGCCAGCCCAGAAATTGACAGAGTGGGAATCAATAAACGCAGTAAGTTTCTCTGCATCCGGCCCGCTTAACGTAGATTTATCAATCACAATTCTATATGCGAGATCTCCAGTTGGATTTGGCGGACATTCGTGGCCTAGAAATTGTGATCTCGTAGCCGAGTAAATGCCATCTGTACAGAGTATAACATCTCCTTCCACTGTTTTCCCACCCTCTAATGTAATAACTGTATTCTCAAAATCGACACTCTTGACTCTGGATGATAAACGGATGGTGACGCCTAGCTCCTCACACTTGGAGCACAGAGCACGTTGTAAATCCACTCGATGCATTCCCCAAAAAGGAGCTCCATATCTCTCATCTATCTTTTCTTGGAAATCTGGGGAGTATGCTAAACGTTTTGTTCCATCAAATCGCCATACCGAGAGAGTTTTTGGGAACGTAGCTTTGGGAGCGAGATCATCGTAGATTCCCCATTTCTTAAAGAGTCGAGATGCATTGGGTGTTATTTGTAATCCTGCCTATAACTTTGATCAGCCTGGCTTCTTGGATAGAAAAACAAATCTCTTGGAGTGTTTCTCTTACCCCAACTTCAGCTAATTCTGATACAGTTTCCAAAATTGTTACTTCATGCGATGGATTCGCGAGTTTTGTGGAAAGTGCTGCTGCCAGACCGGCCAACCCGGCTCCAACTACTAAGACGCGAAGGGGCATCGTGTTTTCTGTAGACTCTGTTCTACCCGGCATTAAAAGCTTCGAAATTTTGTAATGCTACGAAGTACAATGTTGTGCTTCTGCTCGTGTTACGTTTACCCCGCAAAGGGATTTAGGATTCAGCGACAAGTTCTGAGGAGAATACACTTATTGTGATGTAGGATAGGAATGTTCAAAGGCAGGAAAAACAATGGTATCAAATCGAACGAAAGAAGAAAGCAGACCCCAACATATATATATATATATATACATACAGACATAAGTAAACAAAATATATAGCATCTACGACGATGTGCTTGACACGAGTATGTGGCCTGGTGGACGAGATGTGGACGCGCTCGAAATGGCGGGGTGAAAATCCCCGCATCCCCACAATTTAGGGCAATTCATCCCACTGTGTGGATTCAGATACTATCTCGGAGTCTGTACGCGGCAGAGCTTTCACACGCAAATAGGAAATCGTGCATAAAAAGGTTTCGGCCTTCGGTCATTCGGTCAAGGGAATGAGCCCCGAGTACGTATTGGCCTCTGTGGAAACATTTTTCTCTGCCTAGGAACTTTCCATAGATACCAAGACCTGGGGATCGTGGGACCCCTAACAGACATTGATTGGGTAAGAAAGCATACGATGATGGAGATTACTGGTTCCGAAAGAGTGTGCCGATATATGTAATACGTTATTATTCAATGGTATAAACCTAGAATCATCGTGAAAGATGAATGTCCAATTACACCTTTCTGAAAACCCCCAACGCCATTGCTATGCAAGAAATATTCAGGTCATCGTCCCTTGACATCTTACGTAGCATCTTCTACTTTCGCTTCTAGCCTTATTCCTCCTCTCCCGAGTCTCCCGAATCCATTCTATCAAAAGATCTTCTCCCAATCAGGAGTGACAATGAATTTGCCCATCACTTTTCCCAATCCAGTAGCGACACCTTCTGGTGCCTCGCCTTTAGGATCTTCAGCAAGAACAATTTGACTCAAAAAAGCGGCTGGAACACCACGGCCTACTGCCATGCTTGTTCCACCCCAATCCAGTTCCACCTTGCCGCTCTTTCTTACCACCAGCTTTCCGATATATCCTTGTTCACTAACCAATGCTTCATTTTCTTGCGCAAGATTGGGTTCAGTCTTAATAATAACTTCTTCCGATTCTTTCTTAGCTCCTTTCTCTTTATCATCTGTTAGATCAATTTGTTCCGAAGATTGGGTGACGACGACATCATCTGAGTTTTCGACTTGAGGATTGTATAGTCGAGGTAGAACAGGTGGGAATTGGAATAAATAAATTCGACCATCTGCATGATTAGCTTCCGGTTGAGCTTCATCTTGTTCCTGTTCTCCATCCATTCCAACATCTCCATCAACATCAACAGCCTTTCCTTTTCCTTTATCCTTGTCTGTTTTGTCTACCGTTCCTCTCAACAGACGAAGTTCCTCAGCTAGGATGTCAACATCCTCAAGGTAACGTTCATATTCGAACTTATCCTCTTCCGTTTGTATGACTGGCATTTTATCCTTCTTTCTGCTAGGTCGTACTTTGGATTGTTGTGGTGAAATGGGCTCCCTCTTGGGACGTTTTTTATCTTCAGGGGAAGATGGTGCTTTGAACTCTGGAAATTTCGACAAGGTTGGAGATTCAACGCCAGGTTCTCTTTTTGTCCTTGGCTCATCCGTGGTTGTTGCTCCATCCATAGTCATCTCGACATCTTCGCCAGATTGAATATCCTCCACTTCATCGGCTTGCTTCTTGGCTATCTCTGCAAGTTCTGGATCACTGACCATCATATTGGACCGTTCCTTATGTTCTTCGCGCTTGATCCGGATCGGTGCGAGAGATCGTGATTTGAAACCACCATTTCCGCCTCTACCAGAACCAACCATTTCATCATCATCATCGTCAACCAGATTGATCATTTCGATATTGACTTTCCTCGCTTGTCCGTCGTCGTCAGGATATTCTGGATTGAAAGTGGCCATGTTTTCGGCTGATAGCACATTTACTCCTCCATTTCCTGATCCAGAACCTCCATAACCTCCACCTCCTCCACCACCGCCGCTTCCTCCTCCTCCTCCCCCTCCTCCAAATCCACCACCACCACCTCCTCCTCCACCGCCTCTTGTATTTGCAATTGCAAAGCCGTCCATGCCACCTTTCCTGTCTGTAAATAGAAATTAGCCAAGTTGACAAGTTGACAAGCAATTAGCAATCGACTTACCCATTGCCGCTGGTGCAACACTGAAAATACCAGTAGCACTTGGTATTGGAGCTCCTCTTCCTGCGCCACGGTTTTGTCCCATTGCATCTCCTCTGCCTCTTCCAATGTGACCTCTTCCTCTCTGAGACCTACGAGCTTCCTTTTCTGCTTGTGCCTGATTTGCCGCTATTCTATCCCTCTCCTCTTGTTCTAATCTATCTCTATCGGCTTGATCTCTTCTAATATTTTTGGGCTTAAACCTAGCTCTTCCAGTAGGAGCTTCACCTCGCGCCCTTGTACTTGCCCCGCCACGCCCTCTTGCAATCGCGCTTTCTGTTCTTGATGGAAGTCTTGCAGAGGCAGTCGCGGCTGTTTGCGCAGAGGTAATGGCAGGGGCTTCGGCAGGTGTAATTGCAGGTGAGGCATTTGGATCGAATGCATCGTCACTGGGTTCGATTTTTGGGACAACGGTGGGCGCCGATTGTGTCATTGGTGCCATCGGCGCAACTGGTGCGATTGGCGCAGGTGATTGACTTGGCTGAGAAGATTCGTCAAGAACACCTTTGAGTTCTGGGGTCTCAATCCCTTCAATTGCAATTCCCCTTCCTCTTCCTCGTCCTCTTCCTCGAGGTCTACCCCGCGAGGTAGCTCCCCTCTCTGCCTTTGGTGGCATATTTTACTGTGTTATTAATCTGAATGGAGAAATACAAGAGTATCGTTGTCACCGCATTAAATCTGATATATGTATGGGAAATTCTGAAGATAAATGAAGTAGATCTGAGAAGTAACGTTATAATACCAAAGTTTTATGATTGCGACAAATATTTTGGAAGCTTTAAAAGTTCAAAAGTTCAAAAGTTCAATTGTAACGGTGGGGCCCGACTTTTTTTTAATCCCAGTGACGCATGGGCTATCCTTGTGAAAACTGGGACTTAGTCAGCAATCATCCATCCCAGCCATGCCAGCCCTTCTCATTCACGTGCCACTCTCCACAACTCTTCGGACCATCCCCACTGCCAAGGTTTTTTTCGTATGCACCAGGAATATCGTCATAATAATGTTTTCAGGAGCAAGAGAGAGAGAAGGGGTGTGTGTTGTGCGATTGTTATTCAGATTCGATATATCTGAAGATTGAGGAGTCAATTCTGATCGCAAGACCGCTTCAACAACATGGTAATGGTCATTTTTGCATCAGTAATTGTTCGCCTTGACAAACATGGTAGATCCTCAATGTGATTCCATAGATTTCGTCCAGTCCAGACGTCGAGGGCTCTTTGGGACTCAGCCTACGGAAATTCGTGATCCAGAATGAAAATGATATAATGGAACATTCCTCAACAAATCGTGGTTAAGAGTTATCACATGAGCTACCCACCGTGTTTGCACATCAATCCACTATGGAAGTCAGTACCTCCTCGCATGGCTGGCTGGAATACTTTCAAGCGCGATTCTACATAGCTTCGAGTGGTCTATTTTATAGCCATGAACCACTTCTGCATTACTTACAGCTTTCAAAATTCTTAAACCCAATCGATCCCTCATTCTCTTCTGGAACCTTGAGCGTGAGTTTGGATCTGTACTTTCACCACAACCTCCCCTTTTCGGTTTTTCTTACCTAAACCAGACGCGAAATTACTTGTTCGCGATCTCAGTAACTCACTTCCAAGTAAAAGTATGTGACCGTTGTATATTGAAGAGATATGTTTGAAAAATTACATTCCTTGGCGTTCAAAGTCATGTGTCATTCTTCGATTTTGGCCAACGGTATTTTAAGCGAGCCCCTCCCTTTTCAAACCTTTATGCTTTATGTGATCACCTCCTCATCCATTTAACGAGTTTTCTCTTCGCGCAACCTATCATCATGATTTATTTAATTCATTTCCATTCAAAGTGAAAGCGTCTACTATCATTCAAGCCTTAATGGCTTTAGCGACTTCCATGACCGCGGCAGTGACTACTTTCGTGGCAGCCAATGCTCTTCTAGCTGGAGGATTCGCTGGAGTTGCTTAGGGATATTAATTACGATATAACAAAGATCAATGGCCTCATCCAACGAATGGATCACTCGGGTCCTCTGGTGCTTCTTATCCTCATGTAAATTAGCTCGCATGCTACAAGTCAAATTGTCCCGCGTTAGCTGCTCAGCTCACAACTATTCAAGCTCTCACTCAAAAAGACTTCGCCATCGCTCATTGTTGGATGTTGTGAGGTGGTACCTCAATATCAATTACAGTGTTATAAGGAGAATCGTCGTGAACCTTATGGTCCTCCAGGATCATCACCTGCTTCATACCCACCAGATTATCAGCTAGCATCTAAAAACTTAAACTTCGATCCAAAGCCTGAAAATGTTGGGGGGGATTGTGCTGGTGTTGTACCAGAAAATGATCTAGAATGCCTTTACCAGAACTGCCCTATGCCCGGCCCTCCCGGAATTTCAAGCGCCTCATTGCCTCCACAATATCCGTTGGTATCACCTCGGTGGAGATTATGACGTCTTCACAGTAGTTTCATACATTGATTGATATTGTGTCTATCTATTTCTAGGTCCAGAGCTACGAGAGCTATAGGCAATACGTGCGTGCGCTGGTTGAGCTAGTGCGCTCACATTCACCCGTATCACAACAGTTTTAAAAATGTCATAGACAACATTGTAACAGCCTGAATATATTTGAGTTGATCAGTAGATTCGGAAATAGTTTGCGTGGGACGTTGGACAAGTCTATTGCATCAGGAAGTTTCTACTCTTCCCTTGCATTTCTTCGTTCCGATCAATTCTAGATATATACCCAGCCTTGGCTGGTCTTGGATCTATTCTAGATATAGATTCTTCAGGTTACTTCATGATTTTTTAATCTGGAAATTGAGAATATTGACGGAGATTCGTTTGGAGAATTTGTGATTGTGGATTGGATGTAGTTCATCAATTATTAATGATGGATCATTGCAGGTGTCATTACCTGTTTCCCATTCCTCCTGTCCAGAAAATTAATCAATCGAACACAATTTAAGATCTACGAAGAATACCTCAAGTTCATGTCTTCTTACTGCTTTTTTTATTAAATCATTGAAATAGCAAGAATATCACAATCATGAATCACCTTGATATTTCCAGTTATCTATATTAGTTCACTGGGAACAACATATGGATCTTCCTGTTTTGAATCATAGTGTTAAAATATCCGTTGATCAAATCAACAGCGAAAGTTTTGCTGGACGGGCGGGCTACCGCTGAGAATGCGAATGGGGGAGATAAACATTTATTCGAGTATTTCTCTATTGTGAAGTACTGTACTGTAGGAGGAAGGTGAGTGGGGAGATTTGATACTTATGTTTGTGAGGTACTAACATGCCAGTCGGAATTATACTTATCTGGTATGGTAAAGAGAGAGTTTATAGTGATTAGAACCTCACTGCAATGGATTAATAAATGTGGATAATTGAAACAGGGGGGAAGAGTTTATCAAGGTGTATGAGGACCGAATATTGAAAGGGCGAAGAAGGCAGGTAATATAACCATGCTCACATCACAATTTTCCGAATCATTTTAGTGCAATCGATTATAGAGTTGGGGAACACTTCACGTAGCAAGCTTCTCAGAAGGAACTCTACCATCTGCTTATGGGCCTCATTAAGATGGCAATACACCACATCTGAAAATGTTGTAAAAAGAGAGTAGAGATTTTGTTATTGCCAAGTAGCACGAAGGCACCAGCAGTACAAATTGTGAATGATGCAGAAGCATCATTTCAAATTGACCACTTATGTTCCTTCACAATGCTCTTCTTGGGTATCTATTTACAAGCTGCGTATCAACCACGACAATATCATTATCCATAATTCATCTGGTCATTTCCCCATTCATATCATATTCAGTCCACCCCATCACAACCTTTACAACGAAACCCAGCTCAAACAACACCCTACCCCAATGATCCTCGACCGCATCTCACCCCTCAAAACTCCATGGCGTAATAACCATCCCACTCCGGGTTGTTATTGATTGGCCCAAATGTCGGTTCATCTTTGGTCCAATCGACCATTTCAGTGCATAGCTTCGAATCCAACTCAAGATCACAGCCGATATCGGATGTTTTATCATCATCAAAAAGGGCTTTCCTCGCCTGTCTCATTTCCATGAACTGTTTATCGAAACTATCTACCAGACTTTTGAAGCAGCCTGTGAAATATACCCAATTCATCGCATCAAAAGCATCGGTGGCCTGTCTCATGAGATTGTTTCGTGGGAGATTGTTGTAAAACGAAGTTTCAGTATGGCGATTGGCTCGATTTTTGATTTGATCGGAATATGGAAAATCTCTTCGAAGAGCTTGTTCGTATCTTTCGAGAAGTAGAATAGCCTCTGCTGCAACCGTGGAAGATTGCCAATCCCGAGTAAGCCTGCACGAAAGCATTCCTTCCATTCTTTTATGGGACTTGATGAACTCCGTGATGTTAAAACATGCCAACTTTGCCCTCTGAAACTGTGGTTCTAAATATTTTATAATGCTGGCTCGTTCTGATTTGAATTCCCTTGGATTGTACTGTGAGGACGAGAGAATTTCCGCACGCCTAAGACCTTGTTCTACTGGATGTGAGCTTTGAGCAGTCGGATCGCGGGGCCTGTGCACCCAACGATCGCTGCCAGGACATATTCCATAGTGCATCAGAAATATGCCTACAGTGTCAGTAGAGGAGTAGCGCATTTCGGACCTGAAAGTCTCAACTGCCTCAAATGCCTGTGCATAACTCATGAGTCGAAGATACATTCCGCGGGAGAGCTCTACCACGGACTTGCCCATCATGATTGATCTGAGCTCCTTTTCTGAACTGGAGGAAGGGATGATAGATCGACAATGCTTGCTCCAGAGAACATTGAAAGGGTAGACATCTGGTAATTCATCATAACTTGCATCTCGGAATTCAACGTTTCTGACCCCACGTAGCATTCGTAAAGGTTTGAGCATATCCTCCATTTCTTGATATTTGATCACGTCTGGATAAAAACTTGAATCCGGGCACTTCTCCAGACCAACCGGTGCTAGTGCGATCTCAAGAGATACGGATGGGGACTGAGTGATGGCTTGACAAAAGTTTGTCACTGACCAAATCCTCGCTTCATGCGATATTCCCGACATGTTCGCATCTAGGTATGAACTGACAACAACTGTCCAGCGTTTAACTTTTACAACTGCTGGATGTTCAAATAGAAAAAGTTGACCGTAACTCAATCTGTTATGATATCTTGTAATGGGCGTCATTTCCATGCCTCTATTAAATGCAGTGCGGCTTGGACGACAATCTGGCGAGAGCACATATTTGCAGCAAGCGATGTAGAACGGATTGGATCCGTAAAGGATTTCCGATGCTTCCACGTACATTGCACGGCAAACCCGAAGAACTTGGGATTCAAGCTCATATTTCAGCGGTAGCTGGCTTGGTCCGTGTTGTTGAGGATGTCTGGGCATACAGGTTCGATCAGCCACACTGCAGCTTTTGCCAAGAATTGGATTTACCAGCAAGAGCTCGTAGATCATATTGCGGGCCTCCAGGGGGAGCTTGCTAAAGAATGAACAACTAGTAGATTTGTTTTCGATTGGTTTTGCAATTTGCGATTCATGACTTGTATTGGAGAGAGCATGTGATGGGCAGCGTGCATTTGTGCTGATGGTAACCTGGCCGTTTTTGAGATGTGGTTGAACTTCTTGATGATGAGAATTGGCGGTCGACTTCGTATTTGTCGAAATATTGATATTCAAGTTACTGCCCAAAGCTCTGGTGGTGGCAGCAACTCTATCCGATTGAGGTTCCATTGTGAACTGTTATAGCAGATGTTAGCCACTGTCTCTTGTCCTTGTCTACAATTGATAAATCGAACAAACATACCTGCGACGATTAAGACACAGTAAAAAGAGCCTGGTTAGAGTTGTGTGATAAATTAATAGTTGAAAAAGAAAAGGTTCGAAGGTTGGGTGGGCTATTAAGAACTTCCGGTACTAGCCGAGAAGGTTATGATTTGTAAATGAAATTCACTGGTAACATATTAACTTTAACAATTCGAGATGAATGTTTGTTTACCTAGCTATCCAACCAGACAGAATCTTGTGAAGTACATTGACCAATGAGAAATAAGATAACAAGATGAGAAATTTGATCAATTTTCTGAAAGATGATTGCTTCACCTGATCAAAGTTTGTAGATATATCATCAACAGCACATTCAATTCAGGAGGAGAAGTCTTGAAAGGTTCTTGTTTTGACATAAACCATGAAGTTCTTGACAACTTACATGTCAAACAAATACATTGCAGTGAAACATTTTGTTCTCTGATGGTAGTGGGTGATTGCTCTTTTAATATCTTTTTCGAACTATTCACCATCTTCTTCTCACAGATCAGTCTCTGAAGATGATTGTCCAAGAATTGGACAATCTTTAAGGATTAACATTTTGAACATAATGCGAATCATTTCTTCCTGCAGACTGTCAGTAGGAGACAGAATAGCCAAAACATGGATATTGTCAAAACCCCGCTGTTGTAAACAATAAAACGAAATACAGGTGTTCAAAGCATGGAAATAAATGAGTAAATTTTCCCCAGGATTCGTGCTCAGATAAATACTAATATCTCATCCTCAGTATTCGAATATAGAATTGTTATCATAGATATCATAAATAACAAATTTGAGACAAATCAGGAGTTTGACACTTCCATGAGTCTTGCAACGACCTGCTCCTCGAAGTAGTGTAGCATGTCATGATGATTTCCTGGTACATTAGACTTGATATAAAAGGTTAAAGCTGGTTTCCATATTATTAAAAGGATTTAGCAGAGTAGAGTGAGTTGATGATGCTATAGTAATGATCTGGTTGTACCTTGGAAGAAAGTAAACCCTGTGAATGGCAACCATATCTCACATCCCGAATGGGCAAAGATCCATAGATTGTGAGAGCAAACTGATACCAATCAGTTCTGTCCGGAAGTTTTCCAGGCCTATTTGCTATTAGCAACATCTACATTGCTTTCAGTTGGTAATCTATACCATAGTTTCCCGTGGAATTAGCAACCACCTTATCAGCATTTCCGCTTCGACAAAAATCATGATTTCATCAGCGACGAGTTGAAACAGAACACTGAGCTTCGCGCAAAATCTGGAGTTATTACAATAAAGCCTGTGACTAGTGTCACTTATAGCTGATACAGCTACAATAGCAAACACTTGGATTTGTTATCAGCAAATCGCTATACGGGACCTCAATGCACTTCCATGGGTACTGACAAGCAAGGTGTTCCAGGCACTTGTTCAACGAGAGCTAGCTTATTTCTTCTTGTGTACACGTGATAGGATAGTGCAAGCCCACATCTCGTGGAGTGCCCCGTTTCAGAATCAGCTTGCTTAAAATACTGGAAGTGGAACTGATCCATGTATCTCTGATTGTTCGGCAGCACCAGAAGATAGCGTCATAGGTAAGGTTGCAATGGCATCGGTAAGACGCCAACATCTTGTCCAGTCAGCGGGGCCTACTTTCAAATTGTCAGTTGATGAAGTTGTGGACAGAACCTTAGGTATGTGGCACTTCCTTAGGTGTCCTTACTGCGATAGTCCATCCAGTTTCCCAATCACAGAGAGACGGTGAAAGCCCAATACGACATGCATTTATTTACCTACCTACATATTCAAACCTCTTCTGCCAAAACAACTAACAGCATAATGTACCAGTAGAACAACATTCTTAAGTGCAAGCCAAATGGTTCTTTGATAATAATCAGTTAAAGTCAAACGATTCTGACAAGAGACGTCAAAATTAACGTACCGGTATAAAGTACCGATGTTCACAACTTCCACGGACCGGAAATAAAATCAAGCTAGCGTTTTTATTTCCAGTCGATACAATTGCCAAATTATTTCCCAAAAGTACGCTAAGAATACCATGGTGTCTGATTTGGCAACTTGTTAGTCCGACGTGTTTTTTTTCAGATGTGCAACAAAAGTATTTTGGAGAAAATATCACGTGAAAAGATACCGCTTTGGGCAGAATAATTGATTGATGGCAGCTTATATAAGCATTGCCTCCTCCTTTTCCTCCCTTCTCGTTTCCTTCTTAACTTGTACAAAGTCATCAACCAGAAATCAGACCACAATATTGAACCTCAACTCAAAGATATATAGGCACAGATTCAGACTCTAGCTCTAGGAAAAGTTTCCAGTCATGGTTATCGCAAAGCTGCGAACAATAAGGGATCCAAACCCACCATTCCGCTTTCGGAATATTCGAGGCAGGACGTCCTGTGACTGGATGCAGAAATTCATTTCTTTATCTGCAAACATGTTTGATGATTCGATCCTTGAGGTCATATATCAGTGAGGAAGGAAGGCTTTAAGTGATTTGATTCGGGCGTCTACTTGTACTTATGTATCACTCTGATTAGTCTCTCAAGCTTCTTGTCTTAGCGGACAATTATCTAAATTGCTTTGTTTGTGTTTCACTGAGAAGCATTCAAATATTGTCGGGACTTGCCATAGTATTTTCTAAACAATTACTGAGATGCTACATGCTTCATACACTTTTGAAGAATCATACTTTTCTCCCAGCTTTACTCTATATCCCAACAATCCATGACATCCTACCTCCACCCCGAAACCATCTACGAAACTTCCTTCATCTCAACTCGCAACCCAATCCACATAAACATCGATCTTCGTCATCGGCAACCCCCCAACACCACTGCTAACTCCATGCCGGTCACTACCATGCTTGCCAGCTTTCTCCGCTCTCCCTTCTCAGCCCTAATCCACGCCCTCATCCAACTCTCCGCCGTTTTCTTCTACCTTGCTCTTCTCATAACAACCTACTTCCTCTACAGCATCCGTTACCTCTCCTCCATTACCCATCTGACCCAACTCCTATCTTATCTATACAATCAATTCCCCTCCGTCGTAAAACACAAAGCCGGCATAATCTACGAAGAACGCCGCCAACTCCGCCGCAAATACGCCGAAGCACGAACAGAGCGACTCCGCGAACGCAACGAAGTAGGCGAGCGAGAGCGAGCTCAAATGCGCGAAGCAGTGCGACGAGTAGCCTGGAAGAGGGGAGTTGGAAAAATGGATTATGGGATTGATTTAACTGAAGATGAGAAGAAGTACCCGTCATCCTCCAAGTCCAAACCAGGAAACGAATTCTCCAAAAAATCAACAGGCGGAAGATCAGAAGATGGGAATCAAGAAATCGAAGGGTGGATAGAAGATGAGGTGATCATTCAATCGCCTATCGAATTACAAGAATCACTTGAGAGATTGCAAAATCAAGCGGATTATGGGAAAAAGGCGGGATATCGAGACGAAGAGGAGCAAATGAAAGCGAAAGAGGCAGCAAAGATTTTATTGAGAAATGGAGAGGTGGAGGAATTTCCCAGGTTTGAGGACATGGATACTAGGGGATGAAGAGAGTTAAAGTGTGATAGTTTGAAGTGTAGATTTCACCCAAATATCATCATTGTAGTCAAAAGCGTAAATAAATATAGCAAGCTGGAAGGAAGACCGAATTTCATAGCATAGCCTTGCAAGAACAAAAATCAAAATCACTAATCACTAATCAAAAATCCTCATATCTACATAAAAGATCTCACACGAACTAACCAACCAACCAGCCCCCCAATTCCACCATCCCATTCCAGCCTTTCTCCAACACCTAAATCTCATCCACCCATCCCATCCCAAAAAAAACTTTTGTTGCACATCTACCCAACCCTTGGCATCATAATCATATCATAATCATATCATCCCTAGAAGAATCTAGAACCTCATCCATCCATCCATCCATCCATCCATCCATCCATCCATCCATCCATCCATCCATCCATCCATCCATCCATCCATCCATCCATCCATCCATCCATCCATCCATCCATCTATTCATCTCCCACGCCATTCTCCCACGCTATTTCAAACAACCAACCAACCAAGCTTCCAAAACCAAACCCATACCTATTAACCCATCTCATATCGTCTCAAACCCATCTCAAAGAAAACCCCCGTGAAATCTTTCCTCTTCGAATCTTTTTTTCTTTGTTATTCCTGCGAATGGTAATGGATACCCGCACGCATTGAGAATGGTCCAGTCTTGTATTTGCATTATTCCTATTCCCATTTCGTTTCGTTTCGTTTCGTTTCTTTTCTTTTCTTTTCTTTTCTTTTCTTTTCTTTTCTTTTCTTTTCTTTCCTTTTCTTTTCTTTTCTCTTGGTTTCTTTTCTATTGCATGTATGTATGTAACACGCTTCCTTTCTTTCTTTCTTTGAGCTGAATTGCGGGGAATTGATTCTTTTTGAATTACTCTGATTCATCTTATGTCGGATGAATATATGTATAGCATATATATGGAAAGTTTTGGTACGGGATCCTATCTTCAAACATTTTGGGAATGATTGAAGGAGTTACAGGTACTACTTAAAACGATCTTCTCAATCCGATTTATTGAGTTATTTCTCTTGAAGAATCTTCTTTAAAATAACCGTCGATACGCCTACGGCTCACACATGAAATTTATCACCAAGGTCTAAAGATGTCCGCGTCTACTGTCTCCTCGGCTTTCTCATCGGCATCTGTCGTCTCTTCTTCTTCATCGACCACATCTACGCGTACGATTTCCTCGGCACCAATTATCTCTTCTTCCTCTATCGCAGCCATCTCATCTTCAACTACACTCGTCTCTTCTCCTCCCTCTTCAACTTCAATTATTTCTTCCTCCTCTTCAATCTCATCCTCAACAACAACACCCCCCACACCCCCAATCCGACACACAGCCTCTCAAACCCTCTCCCCATCCCACATATCAGCCGAACCATCTTCTCTCCTACAAATCGCGACTCCGGTTGCCGTTCCCCCACCTACCAGTACCTCTATATCTCGTATGTCCCATTCCCCTCCAATCTCGTTCCTTTATATCCCCTCAAATTTCACCTCTCCCCATCCCTCGAACTCCCCCTCAACCCCCAACTAACACCCCCCCCCCCTCCCCAAGTCCTCACCCAACTCCAAGAAGCCCTCGACTTCACCTCCACCCTCCTCGGTCTCTTTTTTGTTTCCCTCCTCACCCTTCTCCTCATCTACTGGAGCACCCTGTACATCCTACGCAAAACCGTGGGTATAAACCCGCGCGACACATCTCCCATCGCCCAACGAAAAAACAAAAACAAAGACAAAAACAAGCCCAACACCCCAACCTCCCCCAAATCACCCACCAATCTCAACCCCGGCACTCTCCAAGCCACACCCCCGAAAAAAGAAGTAGGGTTCGCCCCCCACCCCTCCGACACCGAGTTCGTGCTCTCAGGGCAAAAAGCCCAAGAAATTAAACGTCGTCTCTCATCTATCCCACAATCACCTACCTCTCCTACTTCCCCTTCCCCTCCCCCCTCCTCAACCTCCCCTTACACACTCTTCCCCTCCTCTCAACCCTGGCCTACCGACGGAGTGCAACTCGCCGGTCTCGGAAGCGTCCCTGATTCCGAAAAAGATAAAGTAGAGCAGATAGCGCGCGCTACGGATCCTGAAGAATTAGGCGAGGCATCGGGAAGAGACAAGGAAGATGTGTTGGCGGAGGCAGATTTGGAGTTTCAGAGGGGGGTGCGGGATGTGAGGGGGGATACGGATGCGATTGAGAGGAGGGGAGGAAGGAGTTACGGGGCTTTGTAGGATGGGGGTGTGCGAGGGTGCGGGAGGAGAAGAAGAAGGAAGCGTGGGAAAGGGTGGAGAGCGAGATGTGTGATTTTACGGACTGGATGAGTACTGAAGGCATTGGGTTATGTTATGAATGCAGAGGAAGATCCCAATTTTCCTTCTACATACCCAGAGATCTTCAAGACTTTGCGATTAGATGAAGAGGAAGTAGTGATAGGAAAAAGACTGGAAAAACCCCGATGTGAAGGAGGGCAGCGAAAGAATAAGATTGTTTAAATGCATTGCGAATGCAAAGAAACCCCCTCTCCTCACATCACCCACCCAACGACTTTCAACGCTTCGCGATTGTACAGGAAGAAAGCCGTCAAAATAAAAACGCCGAAAAAACCCCCGATATTAAAAAGGGCAGCGAAAGAACCAGATTATCAAGTGCAATCCAATCCAAACATGGATGAAATTTCTCCTCTTTCATGAAGGATATCAGAAGAGAATGTTGATATGAAAAAGAAGAGAGGTGGAATGAGTTATAGGGATTTCTAATCAGATGAAAAAGACACTGTCAATGGGAAGGGAAGCGAATAGTCAAAGAAAAGGATGAAGGATGTAGGGAAGATGACGAGCGGAAAAATTTGCCGGAGGAAATACCGGAATGAGACAGCTGAAGATAGAAATACATGTCCAGACTCTAGTATCTTTAACAATAACAGTAACCAAGTGAACTACCACTAAAAATACAAAAACAAATACAAATGGATTCGCTCCCCCTCCACCCCTCCCCCCATAAATACGCTTCTCCCAAACGTCAGCGTCCCAAATTGACGATACCTTTCCCTCCTATGAAAGTGATTCAACCTCGCGATGAATTTCCTTCCCCTTTTTTAACGCTATATACCATGAGTATAGATAGGGATTTTCATCACAGAAACTGTGGATTTATATGTTCGAGCGACTCAGCGACCAAACGAGCTTTTATCGGAATGAGTGCTTCGTGAAATTCCCCCATTCCCACACACTCACCCTCATTCTTGCAAGAAGACGGAAATTTCTCGTCCCAATGAATATCCAGATTCTTTGCACGAAAACATCTATTCATTTGGCATCGTATGAACTGGGAATGCTAACTCTTTAAGTGAAGTAAAGTATCATTATAACAAAACCCTTATACCGCCATGAAATCCTTCTATATTAGGTCGTTCGATAGCTATACATTCTTCTTTTTTCTATCCATGAAAGGCTTCTCAATCCATTAATCTCATGTTAAACTACCCCAATCATCCAAAAGTGTTGCTTCACTTTTTATTTTATCCACGAAAGTATCCCACTTATCTGTGCACCATTCTCTCATTATGAAAAATTCCATTGCAAAATATCCTAGCCTAGACACTACATCTAGAAAGTCTGGGCAATCAAGATTGAGGAGTTCCAAAATCTTCAACTTTACGATTCCTAGATAATCACTTTTCCGTGGATGTATTACACGGTCTAGATGTGTACAGTAGCGTGCAATACTACAATACAGCATATACTGAAAATTATGAATCTGGTACCCTGTTTTGACATGTCCTCGCGTGAGAACCTCTTGAGTGTGTTCCTGCTCAAGATACAACGCGAGTAAAAGAATACTGCGTGGAACTCGATGGAGAGGTGGAAAAGCGCAGTTACAGCGGCTAAAACGGATTGATAATGTAGTGCTAGGAACCGCAGAGGGGGGGGGGTTTGCCGAGCAATTTTGAACGATGATATTGGTAGAGTTTCTACGATGAACATTAGTTATCAAGAAAATTAACATTGACAGTCTTGGGTAGAGCAAAGATTCTATCTTACGTAGACAATCAGTTGTTCAAACGTTTTGTCCGACAAATAATCCAGCTCAGAAGGATACTTGAAGACGGACAAATCAAATACAGGATCAATAGGAATGGGCACGCCAAGTTCCCGAATGAAGTGGCTCAGAACTTTTCTTCTATCATCGACTATCCGAGTTTCTCGGTCCTGGAATAACTCATCCACTTGCGCAGAAAGTGCAGCTGAGTCTGGTATGTTGACTTCTTCTACTATCTGATGCCGTAAGTCTTCATCCAAGATTGTCGGCGCCGGGGTATCGCAATCAATATAGGAAGGAGTTTCTAGATCAATCAGTATCAAAGAGAAACAACACTTTGACCTCCAGAATTAGCATACCGGCATCAAACTCAAGGATTGACTCCTCGGTTACTTTATATCTCTGCGCAAAGCGTTGAATCTTCTTATTCTCAATTTCCCGGCCACTGATTCGAAACTCGCTGTTCTTTCCTTCACGTTTTCTCTTCAAGTCTTTTCGAGACATGACTCTCATATCATTTTCCTTAATGTTCTTGTTCAGCTTCCACTGTTCAATTCGTCGCTTGTATTGTCGTGGCCTGGAGTTTTGAATCAGTTAGCTATTGTAGGTAGCAGTCACCAAACCTAGAAATACTTACGTTGCGCGGAATCCATATTCATTTTCCATAATTTTCATCACCTCCTTAAGAGGCTTATCTTCGGTCGCGTAGAGTTGAGTGAATACTAATCTCTGGCGCTCCCACTCTTCTGGAGAATGTTCCTTGGGAGCAGGTCTAGCAGTAACCTTCGATGGGGGTAACATAGGAGGCTTGACTATAGATGGATTCGCATGAGCTGTGGTAGTTGAAGGCACGGTGTGTGTATCATTGTAAGGTAGTGAAGGCTGGGTGTACGAATATGGACTGGTAGACGGTAAGAGCCATGAAGGTATTGATGATGCTGATTGACCGAGAGTTACATGTCCCAATTCCAATTGTCCAGTACCATAATCGAAGCTTCCCGGTGCATCAAAGTCCGGTAAAAGAAACTCTGAGAATTCTTGCGGCATTGCATCACCGTCGAGGCCAAAGTCGAGATTGGTTGCCATTTCAACAATCTCTTAAGCTCGGCATAACAAAAAAATTCAAACATGAAAGTCAAAGTATTAGAATACAGTGAAAGTAGATATAACTCAACCGATAAACAAATAGCACAACCATCAAAAAAACAATGAAATCCAAAGCTTTATATATCCCAACCCACGCAAGCCCCCAGAAGTTCCTCAGCCTTGCTAACACCTTATGCATGGTCCTTTTGTTTTCAACTCCAGTAATCTTAACCATGACAAGGTACTTTTGTTCACTCCCGAGGTCTGCATGGTACTTTTGCGATTGAACCTGGAACTTCGTTTGTGGCTTACAATTTACAAGGTAACAAACGCCACATGTATCCTTAGGGCAAGAAAGTACAATGGCGGTACCTCGCAGCTCTTTCAAGGGCTAGAATAAGGTTACTTGACCCGATATTCCTCGAACTCAAATTCAAAGAATCCTCCCATCAGCGAACTTACGCCGTTTCTAGGAACGAGAAAATCGCGTACTTTGAAAACTCCAAAAGTGATTCAAGAAATCGAGAAATCTCGAGCACGTTTGACAGATTGAGCTTGCGATAGTATTGCAACCTGCATACATGCAGATGGCCATGCATCATACCAGAGAACAAGGTGATTGGACGAAAAGGCAATCACCCAGATTCACCTGAAGTCCATTTATCCATGCAAAAGCAAAGTAGCTCAAGGAAGACAATGATCATTCCGAATTGAAAAAAAGACATGGAAACTCTACCGTGCTGAATACCTATCTAAGGTTAATACGTGGTAAGAGAAAAGAACCAACACGCAAGATTCAATGCGAAAAAATGCGGTGCAATAGAAATAATAAGACCTTCATCTCGCGAACCAATGGGCCATTATAATTGCAATGTCCGATCATGATGAGCGGTTCATGATGAAAGTAAAGGAACCCAAATCCTCCCAAAACTACAAAGGCACACACACACACACACGCGCGCGCTAAGTACAAAAAAGAAGCTAAGATGCAGCCACGTGATATCCACTCCGTCCCTCAATCCAAATACAGATAGAGCAATTACGCATTTCCTCTCCTCTCCCTCCTCTCTCTCTCCTTCTCTTCTCTTCTCTTCTATTTTTCACCTACCCATCTACCCATCCATCCATGCCAATCATTCAAACCACTCAATCCATCAAACCACCCAGCCACATGCACATCTAGTTCTAGAATCTATTCAACATTATAGACTACCGGTACTATCTCTCTCCTTCCCTTTCCCCCTTCCCCCTCTCACCCCGATGATTTTTCCTCCGGCACGAGAACCTGACAAAATTGAATCACATAACCATATAACCATTTAATGGATATCCATTTATGATCTACTCTAACCGCTTAAATATATAAAACACCCCATAATATATGTTTCTCATTCCCATTCCCTTCTCACCTCCTCTCCTCTCCCTCCCTTTATCTTTCCGTCCATCAAAACAGCGATCTAAAGGTCTAAATCTACTCCCCTTCTCCCCCACCTTCACCTCCCGCCCACCTACCTACCTATCTACCCACTACTCATTGAATTTGTCGATTCTATCCCATCATATCTATTCATCAGTCTAAACCCACCCCAGGTCCCAAATCAATTCAAACACCATCCAATTAATCCAAATACATGCAACTAGGTCATGAATTTCTCTCTTTCTTTCTTGCTTGCTCTCTCTCTCTCTCTCTATTTATTTTCCACTTCTCCTCCCCTCCCCTCCAGTCCCTCAACTCATATAGTTTCCACTTCTCATCTATCCCTCTAAGCACTTCCAGCTCCATTTCCACCAATCGCTCTGGGTAATCCCATCCACTTTTCCTTTCCTGGGATCTTCACTCTGCCAAACTCCTGATCCAAATCCAAAATAATCTTCAAAGCATTTCTACTTCTCAAATAATGAAGTGGTCCTTCTTGACCTGGCAATGCGCTCGCACCCGCTACACCTACGTGAGGTCTCTCGTCCTTTGCCTGGCCCGGCATTGGAAGAAGATTTTGAAGGACTTCATATGCAGCCAAGGTGAACCCAAATTGTGGGGAAGATCTAAGGATACGAGCTGGTCCACCCTTGAAGAATGCTTTGAATCCTTCCTCTTTCAAGATGGTTTTTGCGGCATGACGAAGAGATGTATATTGAGATTCACCTTTTCTGGCTTCAACTTGTAATCTGGTTTTGATGACATCACAAGGTGTGGTCAAATAAGCGGCTGGCATACCAGCAATGGCACCTGCAGTCAGTAAATGCAGGACACCCAATTTCTTGGTTTGACTTTCACCAAAGAAGTCGCGCTTCAAATGGTTGTATGTAGGGAAATAAATCATGGAGAAAGGAACATCACGGAGGAGACAGGCTGATGCTCCTTTGTAAAGACCGACGAGACCAAGGTTACGAACGATCCACATAGCTGAACGGCGAGGAGTGCCTTCAACACTTTTAGCGACCTCTCCTTGAACTTGTAGACGAATTTTGACGATCTCAAGGGGGTTAGTGAAGACCTGTGCGTGATTTTAGTATATTTTCAAAAGTGGGGCGGAGGGGTAAATATTAGCTTACCACTTGACAACCACCGGCCATACCACCAGCAAGAATCTCATGCTTAAGTTGAATCTTGCCATCCTTGGAGGAGAAATGACCACGAACAAGATCATTGACTGTCAATTTAATAGCCTTTTCCGGAGCAACACCAACAAGTTGGGGTAAAACACCAGAATATAAACCCTTGAACCCCTCATTTCGCACAACTTTCTTAGCACAATCCCAAGAATTCTTGTACAGCATTTCTCCAACTCTTGAGGATCTTTGATTTTGCATACGAGTTTTGACAAGATCGATAGGGTATACCATAAATGCGCCAAAAGCTCCGGCTAAACTTCCCAACGCGAAATGATGTACAGATTCGAGAACGCTATGCAGGACACTTCCACCAGCTGCTTTTACACCATTGCCGTTAGCCCTTTTTTCGTAGGCATTGTACAAAGGATTGCGCCATGAGGCATCGAGGACCTTTGCGAAATCAGATAATCCGAGTCTTCCAGAAGGATTATCCAGACTGGCAAAGTGGAATAAAATATCGGCTTCCATAGGAGTGAAGAGAGAGAATCTGGTAATTCTCGCAGCTTCATTTAAGAAATCAGTTCTGGTAATCTTTCCATCAGTGCTCTCTGCAGTTGCCTGTCTAATAACCATCTCCACCAAATCCATCTCCCTAATCATATTTTGGAAAGCTCTAACATTTGCATATGAAATCTTGCTACCAGCCGAGATATTGCAAAGAGTATGTAAATTCTCGAGAAGATGATCCGAGAGCTTGTGTTTTGCAGTTTCGAGAATAATCCTCTGGAACTCCTCGGGTTCAATATACCCATCTCCATCTTTATCAAAATGGTGGAAAGCTTGACGTATTCTCTCTCCTTGTAAACCTCGAAGCATCTGCGAGAATTGTGGATAAGTCAAATCATGTCTTCTCTTCTTTCCTCCACTGTATAAAGTAGCCCATTCACAACTCCAATCGAAAGGTATGGTATCTGGTCCCTTGTTCATTTCATATAGCTTCTTCAAATCATCGTATTTGACCGTGCCGGTTCGCTCGACATCGAAAAGACGGAATGCGATCTCATATTCGGCATCGGGTTTGGCAAGGAGATTTTCGAAAGTTCCCCAATCATGTAAACTGATTTTACCAGTATTTCTCTGATCAGCTACACGGAATAGAATTGCATATTGTTCTCGTTTGATTTTATGCTAGAAGGAAATCAATTACATTAGCTATGACTCTTAAAAAGGAGGAATGGCACAAACGTAGAACATTGACTCACATAATCTTCTCCTTCCGGCGCAACGGCATTTACAAAATCCTCCTCAGTCATAAAATCCTCTGCTCCAGACTCATCCTTCCGCGAATTCTTCTCAAACGTAGCTTTCGATTGAGCGGAAAGTTGGATATCCTCTGCCACAGTTGAGCCCAACAATGACTCCTTCACCACCTCCTTCGCCGTTGTGAGATCTGTGCCTGTCATATTTTGAGTCTTTGAATCTGCGACTCTCCAAATAGTGTATTAAAATCGTCCAATGGATACTGTGTACTTCGGATGAGTTTCTTTTGAATGAAGGACCGAAATTCGGAGGAAGATCTGCGAGAAATTGTGGAGTTTCCTGGAGTTTCCGCACTCAACTAGGAATTGAATTGTCGACTTGTCAGCCTTGGGAGTAATTTTTCTCTGTTTACTTTTCCGCGAGTATCGTGAGCGAGCTGACAATTGGTGAATTGGTACGACCAGCAAATCTCAACGGTCAACGGTCAACTTTCTTTTCTTTTCTCTCTTCTCACTTCAATTGAAGTTAAAAAGAACAAGACAACGGGACCAACCAAACTTTTATCTCGCTCCAAGCAATTCAACGATTTCTCAATTGGAGAGGAAATTAATACTGGGGAAGATGGGGGCGAATCTGGGCTGGTATGACTGTAAGAAAACCAAAAATTAATTTTTGAGTCGGGATGGGTTCCGAAGAGTGCCGGGTTTTATTCCTTACTGTCCTTGTACTGTATGTAATCAATTCTGCCGAATTTCACCAAAAGAGTAGAAAGTGCGAAAACTCTCATCCATCATCTGATGTATGGAGTATAAGCATCAAGACCAAACGTCAAAGTATTGCCAAGGCGCATGAGTATCGCAGATGTAACTCTACCTCCCTGATATACCTCACATTACCAAAGACGCTCATCAATCTTCTCTCCTCGCTCCTCGGCAACCCGTTCAGCTTGTCTTCCTTTCCTCCATCTCCATTCCCGGACCAACAGCCACAGTTCTGCCAGACCGTAAATACTACTCGATACGTGCGCATATATTCGTCCCGTCCCCCCGCCTCCAAGGATGGATAGACCAAGAAAGGTAGCACAATTATTAAACTACGCTGTAAATAATACAACGTTGTTATCGTGACTAGGAGACAAGGTAGTCAATCTCGGCTATCTTTGAAGAACTTCCGATAGAGTATGAGGGTCGATAACATCTGATTACTTACATCAGCTTGATAGAGTGTCTTCTCCTTACTACCTCCTACCTATTAGATAGTTGATGAGAGATATTAAATCACTGATTACATACTATAGCACAAGGACTCAACAAATATAATCAAATCCAACCATACGCAATCACTCTTTTCCCTTCCCTTCCCTTCCCTCCCTCCCGCCGCAAGCCAATTCAACACCAAAATCTACACCTCAATCAAAATCAAAATTCAACATCAAATCAGCCAGTAATAATGTTTCAGTTAAACCAAAGTCAAAACTTACAAACGACCCCAACATCCACCCTAATTCCTCGAAGGACCCGCCCATTTTCCTCCCGCCTTCCCGTTCCTTCTGCGGCCTTGGTATCCGGCTTGCCTACAAGACTACGAGCCTACCTGTTATTCCTAGTACTCCTAGTATTTCTAGTATTGTCCAGAATCGCAAGCCCCTCCATACTCTACTCCTGCTACTATAATTTTCCCTATCATCTACTACCCACCTATCTACCTATCTACCTCCCTACTCACCCATCACCAACTCACCAAATCCCACAACCAACTACACTTATTTATTCCTCCCAAACCCATATAAAAAACTAGATAATCTTACAACTAACTTACAACATCTCAAGCTCAAATTTATCTAATCACTTAATCCTTTTTAATATATCCATCTACATCATCTACCCATCTACCTACAAACCTATACCCCCATCATCTACCCATCATCTACCCATCATCTACTCATCATCTATCTACCATCTACCCATCAACTACCCATCATCTATTCAAATCCAATTCCAATTCCAAATCCACACTCAAATCCCATTCCAATCAACCATATAGATAAACCATATAAATAAAACAACTCAAGATTTTCCATCCTCAATTCCCTTCCCTTTCCTCTCTTCCTTTTCTTCCTTCTCTCACACTCTCTCTCCATTGCTCGATCCCCTCTCCATCAATCCAATGAAGAATGAATCAATCCTCTCTCTCTCTCTTTCTCGATCCAACCTCCATCACTTCAATATACAATCACAAAATCATAAAATCAATTTCTCTTGTCAATTACACCATTCCATCTCATCCCATACCATATTATACCTCCCTATCCTATCCCATTCTATCCTATCCCATTCTATCCCATCCTATTCCATCCCATTTTATTTTATAATATATCATCCTATTTCGTTTCAGACCATCTCATCTCATCTATCTTATTTCATGTTAATTTAATTTAATCTATTTCAACTTATTCTATCCCATACTATCCAATCTCGTCTCATCTCCTCCCATTAAACATAAACACAAACACAAATACAAACCTATCCCAACCATCATCACTCATCATCTATCAATAAACCAATCAATCATCCCCCAATTTTCAGGGGAAACTTCAACGAGAAGCGAGTTCTCCGTCCGACCCATAAACTCCCCTTTCGGATAATTTAAATCATAATTACATCCATTTTTTAAATCCTTCATCTCGTTACATCTATCTCACTATATATAGCATCTTATATTCAAAGTAATATTTCAATATTTCATTCATCACACAAGTCACAACAAAAGACAATATATTTTTATCTTAATTTTATTTTCGATATGAAGTATTTTATCATATGCCAATACTTCTTCATGGTATCTTGAGAATACAATTCATTCCAATCCCATCCGTGAATGGGATTTAGAACTCCGACGACGAAACAATTGCAATAAGAAAAGGAAGAAATACATAATTGTCCCCTGCCATTAAACTCCCCAAATTGATGTAAGATGATAAGCAGTACATATCCGATCAATGGATATATTGCCGCCCATTTGCTTTGATTTTCCTCCCCTTTCTCAATCCATTGTCCCTCCTGCACCAGGTAAAAGCAAATAACTCAAAAAGTCATAGTATCATCAGATCATGAAAGTCGTGATGCTGCAAAGGTATCTGCCTTGAATTCCAGAAGAGGATGTAAAAGCCCTATCATTGAGCAAAACCCTCTCCCTCACTAAAAAACCAGGAAGGAGAAGAACAAAACGAGTAAAATAAAAGCCAACCATTATGCGCTGTGCAAAGTGATGACGGCAACCAATTGATTTTGTATGCAACGCCGCCAACGCCACTGTGAAGCAATGTGGTCTATTGAAGGGGTATGGTAAAAGTGGATCCAGATGTTGTTTAAATCGAAATGCCAAAGGAATGGTAGTCGATTCAAAATCGTATCTGGTCCAATAAAATACAGTGAATTGAATGTTGTGTGATGTGTCGTTATAAAGAATTATTGTAATTAAGATTCTTAGGTTCTTGCTTGAACCATTCGCTGAGAGTTCTCCTCGATGGACAACAATGGGTCAAAGGTAACATTTTGGTATTGAGAATCGAGGCGTAAAGGAGCTGGAATAGATGGAGATTGTCGGCGGCGATTGATACCTGGAATTTGAAAGCCCTTGATCATTTGATCCTCAACATAAGTAGATGCTCTCTTATAACGGCGATCCGAGTATTTCTCAAAGACAGCAGCATGGTGTTTTCGAGCATTCTCGCAGCACTCCATGACCAATGCAACCAATGGCTTCAACTGATTCCAAGTATAACCAGAGTAATAAACATGGGCTGGAGACCAATCACCTTTGCTGAGCATGAACCTAGAAATAGCATGGGACGCAGCAGCAACAAAACTTGGTGGGCTACCGACAAATCTTTCATCCATGATGGTAACCTCTAAGAAGTACTTGGCCAATGTTCGAGTTTCAAGATCATAATCATCAGCCTTACTGATGCGACGAAGAAAGCTCATTGGTCCAGGCCATCCCAATTCGAATTGAAGCATGCTAAGCATGAATCGCTCTGCCTTGAGAATTTCTTCACTGCTATAACCACCATCAACCATGTAGACGATTTCTCCGATGGAAGGACAGTTGATCTCTTCGTACTTGGCAGCAACAAAGATGGCGGTAGCACCAACCAATTGAAGCTTGCCAAGCGAAACGACCTTCTTTGAAAGGAATCTATCAATGTAGTTGACGCAAAGGAAGAGGGTCTCCGGTAATAGAGAGAATCGTTGGTGAACTTGAATCAACCAATCCATCAAAACAGATCGCATTGACCATTGAATCTCTGCTTGTGTATCCATGTAGTGTGGGTCGGGAAGAAGTTTGTTCTGTGGTTGAAGGTTTGTCAGCAAAGAGTAAAACAAAATCAATCAGAGGCAGCGTGAGCAAATAAGGTCTCAGGAGTGATCGCTGTTTTGGTTCCATGATGGGCTAGACCAAAGCCGCTCCCCAAAGCATAACAATGAATATTAGAATCACTAACCTCAAGCTCTCTCATGTATGAGAAGATCTCTTCGCCATACTCAGCCACCATGCTGGTATCCCACATCTCATCCTCAATATCTTCTTGGGTTCGAACAGACTCAACAAGCATCTTGGCATCCTCAAGCTCTTTCTTAACCTTGTTTGTAACTTTTGGGACGATAACCGTGGTTGCTCCTCCAGTGGTATTCTCCCCTCGGAACGAATTGACAGTTGTATAGCCTTGGTCGTCATAGGTCTCCTCTTCGTCCTCGGGCCAATATTCTTCGGGCTCGGAAGCAATTGGTGCAGCTGGTAATTGCTTTTGTGACTTCAACTTCTCGGCGGTAGCAGTCTCATCCTTTTCCTTAATAGATCGGAGGTGAGATTCGTTGACGTTCTCCTTCAAAGGATGTTCCGAAGCGTTGTGATAGATTGTGGGTTCAGCATTGTCAACAGCAGTGTTTAACTGTTTGCTCTGTGTTCGGCGTAAAACCGGTTGTTCGGCCTTGATCTCAGGCTGGCTCTTAGCATGTCTGGGGCCGAGGGCTTGTTGGGCTGGATTAGTCGAGACAATCGGCTTTTGTGCAAGTGGTTGAATATTTTCATTTTCGTTATCCTTGTATACAGCACCCTTTTTAGCCAAAGTATTGCGCTTGGTGTTGTTTGCTTGAGGTTGTTTTTGAAGTGGAGCAATAGAAGGTTGTTCGGAAGTAGATGTAGCTAATGGTGCTTTGGGGCCATTGTTAAGTGGTCGTTGTGCTGGCTTTGAAAGTGCAGCTGACTTATCCTGAGTAGCAATAGGCTTAATGGTTTCGACAGACTTGCCATTACCGGCAGACTCGTCCCGAATAGTAGTCAAAGTCTTTGCGGTATTGCTAACATCTCCAAATGCAGTCCTCTTGGCAGCAGCCTTGAGTCCTCCGACTGCTAACATATTTGTTAAGGCTCCTGTGGACTTGTGTTTTTGATGTAGAGTTGATTGTTGTTTGGTGATTAAAGGTGCGACGTTCTCATCACCATTAGTATTGGCTTGAGTAAATCGTGCAGGTCTTTGGGGCTATTAAAACATTTAATGTCAGTTTGATTTGTCTGCAATTGAATAGAATCTAAGAAGATTGAAATGAAGTTGACAGGGTGATGAATTGGAATGTAAATCGGAGTGTGAGGAGATTACAAAAGTAAAAGAAGATTGCGTCAAATTGGGAAACCATCAAATAATGAATCTGTGGAAGAAAGGAGGAAAGAACGATCCACCAGCACCACCACCGCCACAACAATAGGAATACTGCCAGCAGCACGAAGAAGGAGGTAAGAACTTACTCGAGCGTCCATGATTGAAGCTATTGTATCCTCACAATAAGGTACACAATAGCAAAAGCCGAAGCTGACTTGCGACGACTGTACTTGTGATTATTCTTGCTGAAGCGATCCGAGTATCAAAAAAAGCGTGAAGAAGCTATCGCGATCAAGATGTCATGGAGGAATGTTGTTTGGTGAGAGGGATTGCTTTCAATTGGACAATGAATCAAGAATTATTGGGGATTATGCCAATCCTTTGCGTCGATATGCAATGTATGAAATCGTGTAGTCAAAAAAGTCCCTGCAGAGTTATGATAGCTCGAAGCATGAAGATGGATACGATGATATGGGGTCCGAAGGAGGGGTTAGAGGGGAATAGATGGAAAAGAAGGTGAGGGAGACAGGCAGATTTGTGGAGAGCGACGAAGATGAAGTTGTTGATGTTTGGGTCTCGACCAAAAAGTTCTCTCTTGTATAATAAATTGCTTGGAGTACAGGTAGAGAGGTGCATACAATTTTAATTCTTTGTTTTGTCTGGTTGGCGGGGACCAGAATCTCTGCAGTTTGATTGGCCGTGGAAGCACAACAACAACACGACCCTTGCGTGGTGCTCTTAGCTTTATTTACACTTCTCCCCTTCGAGCTTAGCTCACGATTCTGCTTTGGTAAGGCAAATTATCTTATGGCATCGCGTTTCTGCTACACGTCTCCCAGAGACACGACAGGATGATGAATCTTGATCGGACAGCTAACGTAGAAGTGAATTCTTATATACCTGCCATTCCAAGTGATAGTTCAAAGCATGAAGAAACATTTGATTCAATTCTTTGGCATCCCCGAGTCGGTCTCGCAATTGTTCCCCAGTCATATCAATCCTCGCTCATGCTGTTCTCCACGATGTTTCTTTATCGGTCGAGAAACGCCCCGTCACGTGCTGATAACGATTCATCCAAAATAGATTTGTTCAATCAATCTTCGAACCCCTCGAAAACCCCTCGGACCCCTCATATTCTACACAGGGACCAAGTTCATACTCCCATTCTTCACCTGGGCGCTGCAGTATACACAAAAGTCCGTTATTCATCTTATGCATGAGGTCTTTGCGATTTTAACCTTTTCACAAGGTGGATGACAGGCTCAAGGAAGGTGAAAGGCCGAACGATGTGCCACGAATACAAAAGATGTTCGACCTTTTATCAATCATATCTCCATATCTCCACAATGAATCATGCAGGATTGAACGGGACCCCATTTTGAACTCTCTCTCCTCACGCACTTTGAGATAAAAGTTCGAAAGTTCAAACCCAAAAGTGCCGCGATTGGTGTTCAATGGGTGGAAATCAACCTCGTACTCGAAGAGGGGCAATTTTATTTCTTCTGATTTGCCAAACAATATCGTATCTCTCGAGCCGGAACACGCATCACGAATCGGAAATCAAAACAATCTGGGAACTATGCGCTTATGGCGCAGGCTCATATTATTGAATTATTTATTATCTTCCTATCAGCGCGCGACTCTCCCGGATGAATGAAGACATGTTTGTCGCGAAATGTTGTTTTTGTTTTTGTTTACTCGAGGAAACTTACTTCGGATTCTGGTTGCGAACTTGTACTTCCAAAGGTCAGGGTCTGCGGTCTACTGGCCAAGCTTACCGTTTCGTGGTGAGAAGGATTCCGCGGAGTCCATTGGACAATGACATTCATCTACGCAATAACGGCAGTATGTTCACTTTGAGGGATTGGGATTGGGACTGCGATTGCGATTGCGACAAGAACAAACAGCTAGACGGCTTTTGCACCGATCCAACCACAGCTAATGATTGTACTGACGATGGACACAACACATTGCGCCTTGCACCAATATGTGTTGGTTTAGGTATCTTTACTTACTCTCTTTAGGTTTGAAATGTTTATCTCTCAAGGTATTGCACAATAAGCCTTCGAATGGTTTTGTGCTGCACACTAAAGTCTAAAATTGATGTGTTTGCGATGGATCATGGAAGTGTCTAGCATTCATCATCCTCTCTAGCATTAACCCAGAAAATCCCCACCCTTCTGCATTTTCCTTCACCAAGCCCCTCATCATAAATCATCGATATGGCTTGGTGATGCGATGATTTGATGATTGATGATGTTACAGTGCTTCAACTCAAAATTTGGACCAAACTATGTCGCACACGATTGAGAGAGAATATATATATGTATCTACCTATGCAACATTACAAGAACAAAACAGCTTGCATGGAATGCTGCACTCTTGATAGGTCGACATGAATCATGTTTAACGTTGGATAAAAATGAGTGCTCCGTATACCTACCTGCATCGTACACACGGTACATCGAGACTTCTATTCACAAGCCACTCAACATATGCTAATGAGCATTCTTGCCTGTTTACGCCGCCATCGATTGTTGTTGATTTGTTGCTCGTACTTTGATGCTTTTCTAGTGGCGGTCATAATCATTTGGACCTACTTTGAGGACCTAAGTAGAGCGTGGGAGAGTGATTTTCTTCTAATCAGCTTGGAGCATGAATGCGATTTGAAACTCGTGGCCAACGCATACCATGATCCCGGATCGCAAATCTTCCTTTCGCGATCAAGATGAAGGGGAAATCATAATTCAACAAAGGTATTTCCACACCGACAACCACCATCATAATTGAAAAGTACATATATAGCTTTAAAGAGAAGAGGAGAAATGCGCGATTCTATTGATTAGCTACAATCACTAATATATTTCCCTACGTTCAACTTAATTTTGCACCGCATTTTATTCCTTCCAATCTTCGAACATGTCAAACGAGTTCCGTCAAAGGAAATCGAACATTACACCCATGATCATTCTCGAATCATCCCTGCTTTTAGACGTTGACGCATTAATATCATTGGCCGATTATCAAGATTTACTCAAGCACTTGGCCTTTGCTTTCCGTGAGTTGTCTCGACCGCACTGGTGTATTTTGAAGTACGGAGTATGTGTAGCTGAATGGGTGCTGGCCATCAAGTTTTGTTTAGAAGAGAAACAGAGAGTACATGTATGCAGTTCTCTCAAGGTATAATTTGTTACTTCTGAGTCGCATGCAGTTGCGCTTGGGGACTTTGATGAACTTATACATACAGGGGGGGAGGGGGTGGACACTGGACATCATCTCCCATGATTGTTGCGAAATGTTGATAGATGAAAGTACTGGGCACACTTGCGAAGATTCCGTGTGTTTCGTTTTCCAAGATAAAGAGGGATTGATGAACGTAGCCAGCCCGAAAACGGGATGGATCCGACTCGAATTATGTCTTAATATACTCAAGAGCCGAAACTTGACCACTCCATTGACACGCTCTATACATTTTATGTTGGGATAGATCCTCCAAACAAGGTTGGATGAAGCTTTGATCAATCATTACCACTCAGCGGAGATAATCGCATTACGACCTAGGTACTTCTTCTCCTGCCAATGGCGGCATAACATGACCTAGCTGTGTGAGGATTGGAGACAACGGACTGCGGAGAGAACCTGCCTAGGTAAGTCATGATATCGAATATGCATAGCCATGTTGAGCAGGCAAAGCATATGAGATCCAAGAGCGGATGTCAGTGTCAGCGTGAAACCATTTGCATCGAGGATGGATGAACAGAGTCTCGATGAAATACCTCAGAGATGTATATATACACACTCCGTCTCTACTACTGATTAATATGCAATTATGCAATCTGTATTGTGAGAATTTACTCCTTTTCTCTCTCATTGATGTAGAAATCAATGTGCAACGATTAAATAGCCAAATTCATCAGAGACACTTTAAAATAGGAATGATGATGAAAATATGTAGATTTGATATTCTTGGTTGTGCCATTGCAGCACGCATAGAAGTTATTCAACTCTCCAAATCATATTATTTTATGCAAAGCACCTAACATATTCTGAGTAACTAACGAGGACCGACTTCTTCCATTTCCAAACCACACACTCAATATTAGAACAAGACACCACGGAAAACATACGACTTGATATAATTTCAAGTAAGTATGATATTTGATCATTAAGTCTTCAATATTAGAGTCAATTATCTCGACATGTCATTTTCTCAACCATATCCCCTCTCTCTCTAACCATTCTTTTCATAGGTTGTGAGAGACACCAATTCTACAGGACTACAATTTCCAATGCCTCGATAGGGCTCACAACAACATTCTTTTCCATCACCAGTAAGTTTCAATCCTGCTTTTACTTTATGCGATCGGGAAAAACGAGTCCAATATCGCTCCTATATCTTCATTCCAATACAACCGATCGTTCCGATCATTGTCGCAGAAGGAGGGTGTACACTCAGCGGCACTAGATTGGACGACAATGCCATCACTCCACTTCTACCTTCATCAAATATCCCTAGGATGTTATCCTCAAGTCTATCATGACTATTGCTAACGGCATTTCCTAATCAGAGCGAACATTTCTCTCCTCCCCACCTCTGTCCTCGTCTATCCGACTGACTTGCGACGACGGCGACGACAACGACTGTACACTCCACACAACATTTCGGATTTCAGATACTAAATATACATAAATTCGCTCAATTGTAAACATCTGCGACTGATCTGAGCAAAAGCATACTCTCAACATTCATATGGGATTAGCCAACATTATAACTGGGTCTATATCTTCTTCAAACGCACAAAATCGAAACGCCGGATCTACCGATCCTCCACAGCGAACACATTCGTACCCGACCCGAAAATTAATCATGTCCGGTACGGATATGCACAATAGAGATGGGCGAAGCGGTACACCACCCGCGCCTCCTTATGCTGGTGCTCAATTCAACATGAACACTCCACACTCTATGGCCATGTCGCCCGCTGGGAGCCCTACCCCAAAGAGTGTCGCATTCGAACTACTCTTTACACAATCACCTCAGCATCGTGCGCGACTACCGATGCGTGTCCAAATCTTCCCTCACGACACCACAGACTCGATTATTGCCACTGTCAAGAACTTCTACGGCCTATACGCAGATGGCGCCGGTGCGAAAGGTGTTAGCTTTGAAGACGAACAAGGTAACACTCTCATCGCGCGTTACGAGAACTTTAGAAACAACATGGTGGTATATGTCAGAGTCATTCAAGAAGAACCTTCTGATGCATATGGCCCATCATCATACGGTTCCGGCTCTCCACGCTTACAGCAAGCCTACTATCCTGGCGAGACGCACTTACCACCCCACCAAGCTCTCAACTATGGCAACCCTGTCTCAAGACCAACATCTAGGACATCGCGAAAGCGTAGCACTTCTCCTGGCCAAGGACGTGGCCGTCGTAGTGTCTCTGCCAGTATCAATCAACCGCTTCCGGCCAAAAAGAGTAGGTCTCGATCGGGTTTCAAAAGCCGTGGCTCAAGCACTCATGGTAGCTTCCAAGAACTTCATAGCGATGGATTGAATGGATATAGCAGTGGAGATGGAGGGGCTGGATCTGTTACTAGTAGAGCTAAAAGCGAGCACCTTGGTAACACCGAGATCAGTCTTGACAACATTGTGGAGGGAGGTCGACGAAAGAGGGCTAAATTTGAAAGTTCTGTAAGTTTACTTGGCTGCGCATAAGCAGACGATGTCTTCCACACGCATGCTAATGATGATTTGAATCAGGAACTTCCTTTGTTTGCACCACCACAAATGCCCGCTGCGACTTCGAATTCTTCCGTTTCTCCGGCACGTCGCATGGAAAACCAACGATCAAGTTTTCCTTTCGCGGGATTTTCCCAAAATCCTTTTTCCAATGTACCCAACCTTCATTCTCCCAGGAGCTTTGGCAATGCCAATGGGTTTGGAGAGCCTGACCTCTATTCTACGCCAGCAGCACAAAGTCGCCGAACGCGCGGATCGTATCCTCCGGGACGTCAATCCATTAGTACACCAGGAAACATGTCGGATGTATTGCCTACACCAGATCCAACCATCGGCAGTTGTATGTCAGAGGAAGACAAGGATGTTGCTTTGCAACTAATGAGACTTGGCGACATGTCAAACATCTCTCATGGTCGCATTTCCGCATCAACCCTCGACGACACTTTCAGTGGGCGTGCTGATGCAGCTTCCTCTACTGGCGCTACGAGTAATTGTGAGAGCGAGAGTGAAAATGAACTCCCTTCTCATAAACTCAAGCATGAGCCAAGCCCGATTCTGCCACCTGGGTTCTTGAAAAAGACTCATCCACATTTGGAAGATCATCTACCGACGGATAGCACTGAGCCAAGCAGTGATGAACGTGACTTTGAAGACTGCCATGATGGAACCTTCAAGCCAGGTCAAACAGATGATGCTGTTGATAGTGAACTAGCAAAACCTAAGGCCGTCAAGGCTAAAGCTGCCAGAAAACCTTTACCTTCTTCTTCTTTGAAGTCCAAAGCCAACAGAATTAGCAAACCAAATAGGCCAGCGCCCTTGGTTAAACCAAAGAAAGCCAACAGTGTCTCTGCCTCTAGTAAGGGTCCCATTTCACCCACTTCCTTACCATCGCAATCACGAAAGACCTCTGTGGCATCTACCGCAACTCATCAACATCATCTCGGTGACGATGAAGAGGACCTTTCATCTAAACCGCGTTGTCAACGCTGCAGGAAGAGTAAGAAAGGTTGTGATCGTCAAAGGCCCTGTGGCCGATGCCAAGATGCTGGACTTGGCATTGATCAGTGTGTCAGCGAAGACGAAGGGAACGGTCGTAAAGGTCGTTATGGGCGCCACATGGGAGTACCTGTAAAGAAAGACGAACTACCACAAGTCCCAATATTCCCATCAGCGCTTTCTGCTGGTGGTGCAGGCAGTTTCGAGAAGAGTAAGAAGAGAAAGAGGTGATACAGATTGACTGTACCATCAACTCGATCGTCTTAAATCGAGTATTGAATAACCTCACGGTTACATTTCTGTACCAAAAGTTATTTCTTCATAGCGATAATGATCAGTTGCCGCGCAATGGATCATCATCTTCATGGCAACACCAATGCCATTATAACCACGTCGAGCAAAAGTCTTTTACAGCGCCAGCGTTTCGTGTCACTATCTTGATCAACAATTCTTCCCTCGCAGCGTTCAAAAAGCCTTCATCCTTTTTCATCTTGTCGTAACCGTTCTTTCTTTTCTGTCTAGGTTAAATAACACGGTACTCTTTTCTTTCATCATTGTACTTTGGTTTAACTGGTGGAGCATTTCAACGCATTTCAACACTTTTTATACAATCTCGACACTCCTTTTATGATTAATGGATTCCCATGAACATACTTATGATTTTCTTTTGTCCTTTCTGGTTTGCACTTACTGCTTTCAACTGTTTCTCAGTCGCCTCGAATTTCGAAGATACTCCTTTGCAGCGAGTAATTGCGTGTGTCACATTCTTTTATCAAATTGTTTGTATGTTGGTGGTAGAGGATATATGTATCAATGGGAGGAAAACTCGACTTTTGATGCAAGCGGAGGAGGCCGTCTATCATTTTTGAATGATATTTCATTGCGAAAATTAACTGCTTTTGATTCCATGATTTTAGGTTCAAATCTGGTTTCAATCCAACTCTACTCTCACACTCTCACTTCATTGGGGTTGTTTATAGGGAGTTGAATGGAATGGAACGGGATGGATGGGAAATCGGGAATTGCTAAATGGGGGCGACCATGTGATTTCAGTGCTTTTTTTTCTGTCTTTTTCATTGCGATTTGGGTTGGGATTGCAATAGGACTGGTATGTTTTGGGGGAAAATAGAGAAATGGAAGAGTGAAGGACGGTGGTGATGGAAGGAATGATGGATTTTCTGTTATGATGAATTGAATTGATTCATATCACGCTTTCCTGTCTGTGTGTTCTCTTTGAATCTCGAGAAGTCAACCTACTACTACCTATTAAGCTGATCAAATTGAATGGAATCAAATGGAGAATGATTGATGGATTGGTTGATTGAAAGAAAGGTACAGATGGAATGGAACTTTCATAGCGAAAAAAAAAAAAAAAAATTATTTTTTAAAATTATTTTTGGATAATTGTGTAGTGTTGTGTGGTGTGCGATGAATGCAATGCGATGCGCCCAATTTTTTTATTTTATCATGCAGTTTGGATTGGTTGTTGCGTTGCGTTGCGTTGCCTTGCAGTGCCCCTTCATCTTTAGCGACATCGAGCTCGGTATCTACCTATCTATCGCACGAATGGGATGGGATGAGGATGGTTATTGATTGATTGATTATTGCCGATGATATAATAACTATGATCACTATGATATAAGATGCTATAACATGAGAGTATGAAATGATTTCCAATTCCCAAGTCCCAATCCCTAATCTATCAATTGATACAGAGGGAGGGAGAGTCGAGGGAGATTCAATAGCAACAGCAATAACGACGACAGCGGCACGCGGGTAAACCCGGAAAAAGCGGGGAGGGGAGTGAGTGTGGTCTTATCTTTTTGGGGGGTGGGGGATGATTGGTTGGTGGTTGATTAGTGGATGTACACTGATAGGCAAAGAAAAAGGGAAGGGAAGTGCCGATATTTTCAAAAATGACGTTATGCGATTTATTTTTATTTTTATTTGGTTTTTATTTTTGCTTTTGCTTGAGAGGCACGTGAGAGGGTGGAGGGTAGAGCCGGGGTTTTGCCGGTGTTGAGAGGGGATTGATTGGATTGGCTGGATGGGTGGGTGGGTTGGTGCTGGTGGTGGTGAGGCTAGCTGGTTTGGGGCTGGGGGTGGGGTTTTGTTTGAGGGGAGGGAGGGGAGGGAAAGGAAAAGGAAAGGGAGGGGAGGAGGATGAGTGAGCGTGTGAGTGAGAGGAATGGATGTGGTGGACTACAAAGGAAGGGATGTATTGGGAGGTAGGGAGGTTGATGGGATGATTGATTAGAGTAGGGTGCTTGGGATTGAGATTGGGATGTTTGATTTTTAATTTTGACGTAGGAAGGATGAGGGGATAGGGAGGCTTGTTGCACTGGACTGGACTGGACTGGACTGGACTTATTGCGAGATAATGAGTTGTGAGATTTGATATTGGGTATCGGGTATTGGTAGATACGCGCAGTGTAAGTGAAATGGATGAGTGGATAGTATATCGATATAGTATCTGAAGGGTATGAATGGGTATTATTTCATTGATAAGAGAGGGGGATGAAAGGTATGCGATATGCGGTATGCGATATGCGATACGAATACTCGGGTCCCGGGATGAAAGACTCGATTGCGAACCGAGTGGGCTGAGTGATGGAGGATAGAATTCGGGTTCGGCCCGAGAATGGGAGGTTGCGTGAGATGATTGAGGAGTTAAGGTTGAGGGGTGGATGGGGGTAGCTTTGGGATACAGGTGTACTTACTTGACGTTGGATGGAAGATGAAGATGAAGATGCAGGGGAAGCTTGAGGGAGGAGAGGGGAAGAAGAGGAGTGATTTGGATATGAAGGATCTACTGGTAAGATAAGATTAGGTAGGATTTTTCTTTGATTGCTACCTCAGCGCTATCTAGTAGATAAGTAAGTCTTGGGAGTCATGAGATTACTCTTACATTCCTTCGCCGCCTCGTCGTCCGTAAATATGGTATGAAGCGGCGCAGAGTTGTATACTATCACGTGATGATTAAACTCGTGACAAGCACCATCGATTCGTCTTCGACCTCGCTATCTAAGTATATCTAGATACCTTGTCTATTGATTGCTATGATTACATTGTTTACTAGTTGCAAAACAATGGCGGCTTCGTTCTTGCGAACCTTGAGTTGCATCATATTGTCTCTTCTTGGTGTCGACCTCGATTATCATTATTCGTTCGTTACTACGAGTATAGTTCTTTCAAGTGAAGATCTAAAATATTTCCATTGTGATAGAAGAGATTGGAGTAAACGAGAATGATATACAAGTACCCATCTTTCCACCTGAATGTACGTAATCTTACACCTCGTCCTCTACAATTTAACAATACCTAACAATAACAGCAGAAGCAAAACCAACCCCAATTCCCCAGGAACGGACTATCCGATCCTCATGATTCATATAAGATTAATTGATCTCTCCGCAAAAATGGCTTGCAACCACTTCCGCGTTTCTTACCAATTTCATCTCCTCCATAAACAACACCATCCTATCCGTCGTGTATAATCTCATCCATACCGAATTCTACATTTCCAATTCGGATTTTCTGAATCCTTATTGGCCGATTGCATTATGGGGAGTCAGGGGCATATGTAATCTTCTCGCTTGTTTTATTTCCTATCACCAAAGATTTTAGAATTCATTCGACCAGTATTTCTAATCACGTATTCGTTGTTCCTCACCTTGTAATTCCGATTGGATTCCGTGCAAGTAATGCAAAGGTGGGAGTTTTTTCGAGGATTTGAAGGGATGGTAGGGAGGGGAGTGTGCCAATTAGTTTGTGCATCACTACTTATCTCATTGCAATGAGTATGGATTTTGTTATCGGCACTGCAATTCTGCAATATCTGTATTGAGATTGGATGGGTTATATCGAATTGATACAAAGAGTTGCGTTTTTCCTGTTCTTCACATTCTGTCTTTCTTCCAGAAAGTTGTGGTTTAAGTATTCTACGAACTGAAGCGAAATAATGATATAAGAAAAGAAAAGAAACATAGATAGTAAAAGAACTTTACAAGCAGTCTATACATAAAACCCTCATCAAAAACATTCAGATATTCCTCTACATGCTTCTTCTCATTGAATCCGTTGTCTCCATTGCTACTCTCTGGGCAGCATTCAATCTAGAAATCATATACCTCTCTACCCAATCCATCGAGCAAGTCTATTAATTCCCAACTCTACAATTGGGATAAGCTACAAGTCGGATATGTACAGCTTGCGATTACCATCGGCGAATGCGCCGGTTGTGTACTCTGCATGTATACCGTTGGCGGATGAGAGGATGTATACGGATATCGATTTGAGATTTCAATAGGCGAGCTCGCGGTTGGGGTTTGGTAGTTTGAATTTGGTGGCGATGCTGTTTGCGGTTTTTAGGTGGGGGAAGGTGATTAGAGGGAGGAGTCTGTTTATGAAGGAGCTCGAGGCGGTGTTGGAGAAGAGGGGATTGATGGTTGGAAATGAGGGGGTGGCTGTGACGGAAGTCTGAGGCATGTAGGGGTGGTGCTAGGTTATTATTCTCTGACCGGAGGCTAGCAATGGGCCGGTTGAGTGCATTGTTTTGATTGTCAATTTCAAAAAGAATGTGAAATTTTATACGGTCGTACTGTGATGGGTACATGTATGTTCCTCTATTTCCTGTTCGCTTATCGTCGCAGAGCTTTCTTCCCACTCGTTAAACGCAAAATTCACATACGTGTTCTAAATTGTCCTACAAAGATACTTAACAACATCTTAGAACCAATGAGCCTTATTCCTCTTATTCCTAAAGATATTATCCGGAACCGCAAGCACATCTTCCACCACACACCAATCAATTTCCCTATCCTCGATTCCCATTGAAAAATCCACCGGAAACTTCCTCCTCCCCCTCACACAATCATCCTCCATCACGCGTCTCCTCGCTCTCCGAATCTCCAAAAACTGTTCCTGCATATCGTTCGCGGCAAGCATATACAATCTCTTGAATTCCACCGCCGCCTCCCCAAACGGCTGCGGCATCTCAACCACCATCTCCTGCAGTTTCCGAATCGCAACTTCCCGCTCCATGATCTCGTAATGTCCGTAGTATTCGTAACGGATTGATGCGATTTGGCGCCGCGTTTCGAGCGGCATATCCCGGATGAACGACGCGGCGTATTCTTCGAGTACGACTAGTGCTTCTGAGAAATCGATGCTCGTGGTTCTTTTTTCGGGATGGGGATTGGAAGACCAATCGAGCGCACTGTTGGCGATTTCTCGTTGGGGATCAAATGTTTGTTTCGCGAGTAGTGAAACCTCCTTCCAGATACCGAATTTGCGATTTTGCTTTTCGGTGTAGGCGCGGAATTTCTGGACTTGCTCCAGGATGCGTTTATATTGTGGTTCGAGGAATTCGATGACGGCTTTGCGGTTATTTCTTAATGCGACGGTATCGTGTCTTCTTACTGCGGCGGCGGCGTTGGAGAGATGCCGATTTATGGGGTGAGATTTGTAGTTGTTGTCTTGGGGACCGAAGGGATTGGAGAATTGAATCGGATTTGGACTCCTGGTTTGGTATGGATTGGGAGTGCTTTTGTAGGAATTTTGGTACAGCCAGTTGGTGGCCATGTGTTGTTTGAAGGGTTCGTAGCGTTCGAAGGCTTGGGCGTAGGAAAGAAGGTTGTTGTATATTTTGGCGGGGGATTCGACGTAGGGGTTTTTTGCTTTGGAGGTGACTAGGTGGATGATTGCTGAGTGTTGGATGAGTTGGTAGGCTGAGATCTCGGATGTTGTGGTGTTTAGAGGGGTATTCGGATTGGAGGATTCGTCGGGTGCTGTAGTGTCTTCGTTGGGACTGGAGTCAGATGTTGTGTCATTTCCACTGCTCTTCTCGCCATATGTAAACACCATACTTCCCACTCCTCGTAACATCTCCAGTGGTCGTACCAATCTCAATTTCTCAGCTTCCGTGGGTACCATACCCAGATATTCGGATAGGATGGGAGCCTCCCCCTCCTTCTTTGCTCTAATAATAATCTCCAAAGTGTGCGGCGGTACCTCACAAAGTGTAACCAAATGACAAAAAGGCACCAAACTATATTCGAGCAATGGCCTCAAGAACGAAAGCGTATTTTCCATAGTTGAATTTCTCGCCTCCTCCATTCCGAGTCTCAACAAATATTGATTTCGAGTTCTCCTTCGTCCAGAAACAGGCGGTAAACCAGTTCTTGGATCTATTGGTAAAGACCTCGTGAACTTGTATTCCTCGCGTGTTTTCATGGATACTACAGGAAGAGATATCTCGCTTTGACCAGGAGATCCATACCAACCAACTTCAACTCTCCATTGACGTACTTTACACAGATACAAAGTAGACTCGGGAGCAACCTTGAAGATATCGGCATTTTCTCTCCAATATCTCGTCAGCGCACTTCCGCTAATGAGATCTGCAAGTGTGAAACGAAACATGCGAGTGCTTTTCATGGCGACGAGATAAAATTTATTAAGTCCGTAGAGAACGGTAGATGCTTCTCCGTAGACTTCTTTGCATGTTCGGAGGATTGAAGGCTCGAGCTCGTATTTTTGTTGCATGCCAAAATCGCTGTCGGCACTTATACATTCTGCTTTGGAAAGTATGGGGTTGAGGAGGAGATAGGAGTAGATTTGTGTGCGCACGTCGGTGGAAAGACGCGTTATGAAGGGACAGCTATTGTTGGGTATTGTTTTGTTGACAGAGGAAAGGTTCGATAGCTGGCTGAGGATGGATGGAATATTGGAGGTTGCTATAGAGTTGTTGTTGGGTGGTGGAGGAGTGGAAAGTTGGTTTAGAAGGTCGATGACAGAAGGAGTATTGACATGCTCTGGCTGCGCTTGCCTGACAGAAAGTTCTGCTGGCGTCATGATCACTCGTGGTTCTGACAGTATTTGTAGTTGCCTTGGACGATAGGTGGAAATTCTAGAGCACGCAAGTTAGTAAGGAAAATATTGCGACGGCAGTCATGTTTAAATTGAGAGGTTACTTTGTTTAGCAGTTAGGAGTGACTCACATTTGCGCGATGCGACTGACTATATTGACTTAGACGCCGATTCTATGATGGACTTGGTGATGTGATTAATAAAATCTTCATAAACCGAAGAACTTCTTAAATACAGGAAACTGCGGCACAATACGCATACAGCTCTAAAGTGTCAAAAGCTCATTGGTTCAAATACTGTGTTCCAGAGTTTCAATTTCACACTGATAAAGACAAGTGAATATGAAACAAAAAATTATGTTCAACTCCTGTAAAAGAAATACCAATAGAAGAGAAGAGAGTGGTTCATGTATCTATTACTGTGCAATCAAAAGTGAGATGTTGAGTTCTCGCCTAATTTCTCCTGATGGTTGCATGATTGTCGACAACGTGGGGCGTCGTCTATTCCGTGGGATGGAGGGAAAAGTTTTGATGTAATAGCGTGCAAGGAAGTGATGTATCAAGACAACGGTTTTGAGTATTCGGAAGGGGATGGAGGAATTCTCGCATTTTTCAGGTGGGAAATTACGGGGTTTCCGTCCAGAAAGATGAGTGAAGATGTGGGATTATATGAAATCAAGATGTGGACTGACAGATTTGCTTGTACCTAGTGTATATTTAAGAAGAGATACAAGATCTGAAAGCCTTGAAAGGTAAAGGTGTGGTCTCTCACAAGTAACCCACTGTTTCGCCGTGCCTCAGTGTCTAGCTGGCTTCACTGAACTTACACTCCCTATGATACTACTTTGACAATACCGAGAACTCTTTGATGAAGAATGAAGTGATGGATATTAGAATTGGATCCATGAGTGCACTATTTAATTTAAGGGTCGTTGTATTTAATTCTCGGATGTATAATGGCTTTCTTAGTCTAGCCTACTCGCCTCACCGTTTTCATCCCACATCGTCAGTGACTGGTAGCTACTCATGCCAGGGCCATTGCCACCCCAATCGACTCATTTTCTATTAATCTGTCCCAGCTGTAAGTCAATATCACATTCCAAATCCGATGAAATATCACAACTGTAAATCTCTCTTGGGAGCTCCTGTATCTCCTCAAGTTGATCTTCCATATTATCAAAAGCAATGATAAAGTTTTCGGCCCAAAAATCGTACTTACAACGATCTTGGGATTTTTGAATAGTCCGCATTGCCTTTGGAGTGGCTATTTGTGTTGGCGTGGAGTCATGATACCCATCAAATTCTGCTCTCATTCTCGCGATCGTTCCCTTTGTAGCGAAAGTCTGCTCCCTCTTGAATGTATCAGTGTAGGTTTCGAGCAGCACATAGCCATTTATTGTTTGCTCTTTCATTGTATTGTCGCCGTATCCTTGCGATATCACGTCGCTTCAAGATTCTCTCTCTCCATCAATGTCAAATAAGCCATATTTACGTTTGTGTTTTCTGATGAAAAGTTGTATATCTCTCGACGCCTGTGAGATACGCCAGTACTGACGCTCTAGATATTGTAAGATAATACGCTGTTCTGACTTGAAATTGACAGCATCGTTGCCATCGACCGCCGTGTTGTGTTTGTCCAGTCCTACCTCAACGGGATCTCGGAGGTGACGTTAAAGTTTTTGACAATTATGAGGCCAATATGGGTTTAACCAATTTTCCGTTGGGCTACGTACTTATTGCGTTGGCATAATCATCCCACCAAGACGTATAGTGTACTAGCAAGAAGACTCAAACCCATTCTTAGGCAGTGAACAGAACCGACACTGTACTAGACAGCGCTGTGAGTATATGGATGGTGAAGATGTCACTTGGCCATCCGTAATGTTTATCAATGGGCTTCGGAAAAGAAATCCTAAATCATCGCTCTTGACCACCTCTAAGAGAAATGTATTGCGTTCTTTCAAATGCGATATGAGATCGCCATTTGAACTAACCAATTCATACCACCTATTCGAGTTGTGTGGTATTTATCATATTTGCTGATAATTATCAGAATCTTTTCCACCAAAGTTGTGTGCAGTCTGATGGAAAGATGAAGCTACTCAAGCTATCAGTGGCCACCTCAGTGGCAACAATAGAAGAGTACAGGATCCAAATCACGGATATCCCTGAGTTGCGGGGATTTAATTGTGGAATGGAATAATTGTATCAAGAATGTGGAGATAGGAGAGATAGGAATGAGAAGAAAAACGCCATACTCAACCATCAATATAATGCCGAGGATAGCAGTCAATGTGTTATGAAGGATTGATTGCCAAAAGCCTGGGAAAAGAACTTGAGTAACAACTCTATTGGTCCTCACGAACACTAAATCCAATATTCGAATCGTTATTGTGCGGTGAGGCTTGCGTGAGGACGATCCAAGTAACGTCCCATTGTCTCGCTCGATCCTGCATAATGTATCGACAAATATCCTGTCAATACCAAACATTCCTCTTAACCACTGTCGTTATCTTCCTGCTCATTATAGTAGCAATTCAGCATGAAGAAATTTCCAACAAACAGAAACTGCCAATCTCCACGAATTCCTCGAACTCTGACTCAGTCATCTCCGCACCCCTTGCGACACATTCATCAGAGGCTTCAGGATTCCCCAAAAAGCTATGGTATAAAGTAGGACCTCAAGGTGTCTCGGACGAGGCAAAACGATTCCGACATCACTGTCTGGATATCAACCCGGGCTATGAATATGAAGTGCTCACTGATGCGATCGCGGATCAGTATGTATGGAAGTGGTTCTCCCACCGTCCAGATATTCTGAAGACCTACTTCTCGCTCAGCATACCGATCTTGAAAGCCGATTTACTGCGATATTTGATCCTATATGCATACGGAGGAGTGTGGTTTGATTTGGATGTTTCGTGTGAGGATACTCCCATGGATGATTGGGTATTGGAAGAACATCGAGCGGCAAACCTTGTCGTTGGTCTGGAGTTCGATTATGACTATCAGGAAGATACGGCGATGTATTCGCAATTCGCGAGCTGGACTATAATGGCGAAGCCTGGATCTCCACATCTAATGCAGGTCAGTAGTAGATAATTATTCACTAATAAAGTCTCTAATTGTCTAGCACAGGTCATCAATGATATTTTGGACGAGCTGGATGAAATTGCACGACGAAACGAAGTATCAATTGAAGGAATAGAGTTGAGCATGATTAGTGATGTGGTGGATATAACGGGACCAAAAAGGATGACCTGGGGAATCATCAAAAGTCTTAAAAATATTCTCGGAAGGGAAATTGATGATAGGGATGTTGGAGAATTGAGAAGTGCGAGATTGATTCATGACGTGTTGGTTTTACCCGGGAATGCGTTCGCGGGGACGCAGAATGGATTCAAGAAAGAAAAAGGAAAGGTTTTTGTGAATCATCATTATGCAGGGACTTGGAAGAATAAATTCGGTGGCGAGGCAGAGAAAGGCTCCGAGAAAGAAAAGGAGATTGAGGAAGAGAGAAGGATTGGGCAAGAGATGGAAGAGAAAAGAATTGAAGAAGAGAGGATTGAGCAGGAGAGAATTGAACAAGAACAGAAAGACGTGGATCAGGGGCAAGAGAGCGAGCAGGAAGATCACAACAAACAAGACAAAGATGTTGGAGAGAAGAAAGAAGAGAAGGAGATCAAACAGCAAGAAAGGTCTGATCAGGAAGATAAAGTCGAGGAAAAGAATGATGCTGAAGATAATAAAGCCAAAGAGAAGGAAGAGTCTGAGCAAGAAAAGGAAAATCTGTGAGCCAGAATAGCATGTAAGACTTTTCGTGCTGGGAAGGCCAAAGATGAATGACAATTTTCCCCAGAATGTAGACCATAGAACGATAAGAGAAAGGCTCCAGAATCACAAAGATTCGGAGAAGGGTTGCAACGCAAAAGAGCCATTCATTTTCCACTTCGCGTCTCTGATATTCGCATCTCGTGCTTTCTCTCAAACGGCACAATCCTGTTCTCTGCTCTATTCGCAGTGCTTTGCGATAGCTCCAGGGGGTATTGAACTGGCTGGAACCTTACATCTCTTTCCGCTATCCAGCTTTTGTTACTTGGGATTTATATTTTCAAAAATCTTTGTTCAACAGCCGGTAAGAACGTTGCAGAAGCGTACAAGGAAATTTGTTGACCAATGAAGGGACTATCAAATGGAACGAAGTGGAAGAAACCGTCAAAGAAAGCCCCATCGGTTTATTTCAACACACACTATTATTAATCATCCCGAGGAATTGCTCCATAAAGATTCATGAACCTAGCTACATCAAGCATAGTTCAATGTGAATGCGACAAACACAACGACGCCGCGCACTAACAATCTAGCTTTCCAACTATCCTCCCTACATTCCCCAATCTTCCTGCTTCGCATCCGTAGAATCAATCTCTACTCTTTCACTCCTATCTCTCAGCTTCCCCAAATTCTCCATGATCGTCTGTACATGCCCCTTATATTCCTCATCATCTCCTTCTTCCTTTCCCTCGCCACTCTCGTCAATATCTGCCTCCTGCGAAACCCTATCATCTTTTCCGAGTTCTTGTCTAAGCGCCGATAGTAATTGTGCAGCAGCAGCCGAATCGTCATCTTCATCGGAGGCATCTCCGGAGTTTTCGAGCTCAGACTGAATTGTTTCTTGAGCAGCTGTCAATTGCGCATCTTCGTCTTCGTTTTCTTCCTTGTACCCGTCCTTGTTTTTCTGTCTACTCATGAAAACTTCCCATTCCTCCTCCAAATCTCTATCACGGTTCGCACCCTCATCAAAAACTTCACCCTCTCCTTCATCTCCAGCTCTTTCATCCGTACATTCCAATCTAATTTCCTCCACTTCCTCGCGATCTTCATCATCATCGCCAATCACATCTTCCACGATCTCCATCCATCTCTCACTTGCCTTTTTTGCTTGTCGGTTTCGTCTCTCTTCTCTTATAGGGGCACCGAGCAAACAATCATCGCAGTCTGAATAGACATATATGTCCTTCTTGATTAGGTTAGGTGGGCCACATACCATACGACCGTGTGGAAAATTTAGGGCGCATGAGTGCACTACGAGTGCTGTGCATAGGCAGTTGAAGTGCGTGAGTGTTGTTTTGCACATTATTCCTGATTTGAGGGTGAATATCAAGAAGTAATGTCGTGGGTGTGAATTCTCTTATTTTGGGCTTGATTCCGCGGGGTAGAGAATATTCGAGAGAATCGAATCTGAATGTTCAATAAATGGCGGTTCGTTTGCAGATAAGTGTTCAATTATCTATCTTTCTCGAAGTCGAAGGTCAAAGAGGAGCGTCGACCAAAAGCCGCAGGAATCAAAATTAAATTTCCTTTTGTTGTTTCTCGACGCAAGTACAAATTTACAGACGCAACTTTCAACAGGTGGTAGGATTAAATAGAAAACTTTCTTCACTACGGTCGTCTGCCAAAAGTGAATCGGATCCAATATTGTTTGAAAGCTGAGGGGGTGGTGAATAAGATAAAGTGAAGTGTGAATCATGAGGATGTTCAGATGAGCACTTTGAATGATGTTTTTTTGTCATTTCTGGCATTCGTTTATATCGTCTTACCACTTGGGACTTCACTTGAGTTTGAGCTTCACTTGAGAAGTAGACATCATTTTTGGCTGAGCAGCCAGATATGAATGAGTGTCATGGATGATGTTTCTAGAACGATCTTCTCAGGTGGTTTCCTGGAGTTTCTTTTTCACGTTACATTGAATAAGACCTTGAAGATCATATTTTACATGGAGATCAGATTTCACTTTAAGGTAATAACATAAAACTGTTCTCTCGTCAAGTAGCAAGGCTTTTTGTAACTGTTTTATATGGTGCTGGCGTCTTCTGGCAGCATGTCTAAGGTTTTTTCCCCTCATATCTAGCTATTGGGATTGATACAGTATCATTTCACAATGGTAGTTGGAGATCACATGCGCGAGTCATATTTCCGAGCAGAAAAATAATGTAGAATGGGAAAAGAAATAAGGGGTTGCTTGGCCATGCCTGAAGTTTGTACCATTAGGTTTGATCGCAATGTCGATTCCATAAAGTTGTTCGTTGCTATGAACAAAGAGGACGTGAAAAAAAGTCCTTAGCAATTGATCGATTACGCTCGAAGCAGAAGGATTGCAACCGACCTCTGGGCAGACTGTAGGACAGAGGCACTGTTTAGAAATTGTGTAAGAATGAGTCGAGGGGTTTGACAAAGAAGAAATTAATTCCTTGTTCATATTTCAACAAAGAAATCTAGAGAACAGAAATCGAACAATGCTATTGTTCTTTCTATAAGTCTTGCGGAAGTAAGTCTAGATTGTAGCCCCTTTCCCTTCTCGTTAAGAACTCAATTACTCTCCCCCAATTCAATAGAACAGAACACACAAAAAACATCCATATACATTTATATCATCAACTTAGCTTAGAAGCTGGACTTTTTTAGCTACAGATCAACAATAAATCAACCAATCAATCAAGATGTGTTTTGCAAATCGAAGACGCTGCAAGCGATGCAGCAAGGAAACCATCCAATACGTTTCCAAATGTGAGCAATACCCCGAGGTCACCACCGAAACCCGCACTCACGCCATTCGAGGCCGACATCGCCGAATCAGATGCTGCAAGGAATGCAAACGCACCGAAACACGACTAGCTGCAGAAGAAGCTGCATCGAGGACTGTGCATCACCAACAAGCCAAAGCCATCCTTGAATGGCAAAGATTAGAGCGACCACTTCCATTGACCGATGAAGCTATTGCTAGTAAGTATACTGAGCTTTTCTTGAACAAAGAGAGACTCCATCCTTACTGTATTGGCTTTACTGACATTCATAGAAACTACATTTCAGGACACAGAGAACATCTCGCGGCCCGTACTCGGGAGATCCAGGAAGCACTTGATGAAGTCGAAAATGAATTGACTGATGCTGAAATAGAAGACATCTCCACGGTTCTTTCAGAAGATGCAATGTTTGAAGAGTGCATTCAAAGACAAGCCGAAATCGATTCTGGCTCCAGACCCATGACCGAATCCGACAAGCGGTTTTCACTCCATGAGGTAGGTAGCTCTGGAAATTACAACAGAGCTTTCGAAACGATTAAATCAGCAGTGCGAAGAAACAACTTCGGAACTTGGACCGCAGGCATGCCGGATCGTTATGTTGCCGAAGACAGAGTTCGTCGAGAAATCATCTCCTATATCGACGCCTTGGAGCATGTTAACGCAGATGATGACAAAGTCGACAGATTCATCCTTCAGGTCATTCGCGCATTCCAAAAGGACGAGGAGACCTTCGACTTCGACCCCAAGGCCAAAGTCTTGGCATGTGAACTTCCTGTATGGGGCAGAGTCGAAGATCGCAAGACCTTCTGCGAATGGAAACACGAGAACGAGCAATCGTTAGAAAGCATCGCAGGAAAATTCGACCGATGGTATACAATCATAAATCAGTACCACAAGTATTTGGTAGAATCTGCCCCAGCCCAAGCCACTCTATTCTCCATTGCCCGAAACACGGTCGCCGCACGCACGTTTCGGGCTCTCGCTGGGAGACCCGAACCCGCACCACGAGCAACCATATCCTCGCCCGAACAACCCGAAATCCAGGCACAAGACGATGACGATGACGAACTCAGTTCATTAGAATTAGCCGATTACATTGATTCCGATTCCGAGGACGACCCTTCCAACATGGCACTATCCGAATCCTCGGAGCAAGAGACCAACGAAATAGGAATGACACCCTCCCACCAACGAATCCAGCAAACCCTTGCAGAACTCACACACTTGGTTCACATCTCCAACGAATTCATCCGCGAACTCCCAGGGCAAATCGACACCGGAGCCGCCTTCCTCAACCAATGCATTCGCTTCCTCAACGACCAAGTCGCGAGGAATAGCTCTCCCACAGAAGCTGAGTGGGAGATTGTGAGGCAATACACCGCAAACGCGACGGAGATGCTTAATCATTTGCACGATGAGCGAAATGCTAGAGCGGGCACACAAGCTGAACTACCCGCTGTTTGGCGCGAACCAACACCAGAGCCAGAACCCTTTTTCGTGGATGTCACGCCCATGGAGGTGGTAGTTTTCGAGCAGGAGCCCGATAACATCGCCTATGGCCGTCGCACTATCTTTGGTCTTACACGACCGTCAGAGGGTAGCGAATGGGTAGCAGTAGAAGAGGGGAGCGAGGATGGGGATGTGTGGCGTGGTGAGTTGTTTGATGAGGATGAAGAGTTGTTCTCCGAATAACTTTCTTTGTTTTCTCTTGCATTTTATGATCTATTGTCCTTGTCCTTTGTCTTTATGAACAGATTTGAAATGACTCATGAGTTATGAACGGAATTTTCTTTATGGGAGTTTGGTTGGATTGGGATCATGGGATTTATAGAGGAAGGGGTTAATGGATGGCCTTGTATAATATAGAATATAGAATATACGATGAGTTTATGAATATAGAAAATTAGATACCATACAAATAAATAAATAAATAAACTTTAATCCAAGTGAGATGTGAAAAAACAGATTAATAAATAGCAACCCTCACGAACGAAGTCCGCCTATGTAAATTTCCCCAAGTATTTCCCCAGAGATCGTACTTGTCTGCGTAAAGTAAGTCGCTCACTCATCATCCACACAAGACAAATGTGTCACTTAACATCCTCAAAGTGTTACTTACTACTTCCGTTCTGGATTTTGAATCCTCATTCGCCTTCTTCCCCCCCAAAAAGGATATTGGTAGAAATGTATTTTTCGCCCATCACTCCTTGTACTACTAATACAATAAAATAAGATGACCTTCCTATATGTGATAATTCAACACTTTCCCCAATCACCAAAGATCCATCGATTCAATAACCCATCATTCCCAAACATCAAGATCCACGATATACCCTCCCTTTCATTTATTTCTTTTCCTTAGAATCTCACCCGGCATATCTGCTTCCTCACTTTGACTATTACTCCCCATTCCCTCACTCCACCCCTCAACACATTCCCGCGAAAACGAAATCCTTAGCGCCATATCGGGGTTTAGCTTCATCTCAACTCTATCTCTCGTCTTGTTATCTATCGATCGTATTGAGAAAAATCGAGACGAGAAAAGACAACGATCGCGATGATAATCTAGGAGATTAGCTTTGATGGTGCTCTTCTCTTCTCTTCTCCTCTCATCCCACCTCACCAGGAAGTGCGTTTGGGATCTCCAGGACGATAGATTTATTCTTCTGTGCGCAATATAGATGAATAGGAACGAACGAATACCGATGGATCTCAAGTAATCTTACAATAAAAATATTGGGAATGATCTAATCGAATGCTGATGGGTTTACAGATAGATAGATAGTAGCACCGAGTTCTTCTCGCCCATATCGAAATTTCCAACTGCAGCAGATCAGACGGTCTATCTCTCACGCGACAATTTCGAACGCGAGTTCATGCATTCTGTTCCAAAAGCAAGCAACGGTATATTTATCCATTCATTCATTCATTCATTCTCTCTGTCTTGGGGCATGAAAAAATTGGCAGGCAGGCAGACGGTCGTGGAGACGAAGTGAAAAAGATCGATCCCCGCTGACGCATCCATCTGCAGAATCTCGAATCCCATCCATCTCGCAGAATCCATCAGCGCACGAGAGGCAGGACTCGACACACAATCTATCTCGAAAGCACGTGTCATCTCATCTAGCGTCTCGCACTGCCGTCACGAGTGTGTCACCGGTACGCAGAAATGCGCGAGGTGAGATATCTAGCCTGGGAGGCCGAAGCGAGTCGGCGCGGTGCGTCCCCTCCGCATGTTCGACTGCGGAGGCGATGCGCACGATGCGATGTGAAAACCTCGAGTGTAAGTATGACGAGTGCAGGCACACGTTTGGCAAATAAAATACTTTAATCTGGATATGGTGTCGCGTCGCGAAGAAGCAAGCCATTCTCATCAAGCGAGAGAGACATGGACCGGCAATCCTAGCGGCGGGTGGGTAATGCGTAGACTGGAAAGCAAGCAGAGGTATGAGATATTGACGCGCGTCGAGCTCTACACCCAGGCTTTCGAATCGATGTTTGGTTTGAGGACGCCGAGCATGAATTCCTGGGTACGCGAAACGTACGTGCTTGAGCGTGTTTAGGGAGAAGCTGAGTCTGCCGAAAAGGAAGTTGGTGGAATGGAAAGAGAGGTATGCGTGCGCAGTTGCTTTGGGAGAAGAGAATACATGCTGCAGTGGGCGATGGTAGCGAGGTTTGGGGACAAGGCTGCACGAATCCTTCTATCGATTGTAGGTGTTCGTTGTGAGCATGAAGCTGTCGATCGATCGATCTTTGGCTGGTATTAAAGGTGTCATGCTTCGCCTACTGTTCCTCAAATCCGGCATCTGGGCTTTGTCTGTATCGGATTGTATCCCAGTACAATCTCGACGGAAGTACGTGTGCGGCTCGGAAGTTACCGAATAAAAAATGGGCATATGATGAAGAGTCAACTTTTCGTCTCCAAGAAACATATTGCATGGTGTAAAAACTAGAAGTATCAGTCAGGTAGCATAAACCAGTAACAAGCCTCCACACTTCACATCACACAAATGAATCATGACTCCAAAGATCTGATGCCCTATGGCTATGAGAAAAATATATAAACGTAAAATTGACTGGGTATAAGTGTTGTTAAAACGCTAAGTATCATGTTGTTGAAGATGCATCATTAAAAATCATAGTTCCACCTCTCACACTTCCCCTCTCTTCTCCCCCTTCATAATCCTACAACAACCAATCCAAGAACTTGCCCCACGCAGTCGTAGGTATTGGTTCCACCGGCGCAGAACTGGCATCGAATCGCCCAGAAAATAAATCCACGTCCTTCGATCTCGACACCTTGGTGCTCTTGAAGATTTTCCAGAAAACATATGGTGCGATGTAGATGACGATTCCGATGTAACTAGCGATGAAATTCGCCGTGCTCCAATTGCCCTTGATGAAAATACCGAAGCCAGAGAAGATAACAATGATTCCGGAGCCAATTGCACCGACATATGCGGCAAGTGGTTGGCAGCGTCCTTTGAAAGGGAGGTTATTACGATCGACGCCTTGAGCAATACAAGCGTGATGGTAACGAATGTAACAAATACAGAGGGTCATCCAGGCAAGGAGACCGGCAACCGTACTGAGGTTGAGAAGCCAAGTAAATGCCTGTGCTGCACCTCCCGAACCGAGACTTAGATATGCTAGCGGACCGAATGCGAAGGATACAATGACAGCCAAGTATGGTACACCCCATCTGTTGACCTTGGCGAAACATTGGGGCGCTTGACGATCGACCGCCATGGCGACAATCATTCGCGCACCAATGTAGCAGTAACTATTTCCAGCGGACCAGGCGGAGGTAAGGATACATGCGTTGACAATAGATGGGAGGACGGAGATGCCGGCATTCTTGATCGCGATGACGAAAGGTGAGGAATTGGCGTTACCGGTGCCACTCGTGAGGGCTGGATCATTGGAGGGAATGATCATTCCAATGAGAAGCGTACCGAGGACATAGAAAAACAGGATTCGATAGGTAACACGCTTGACGGCCTTGGGAATCGATTTGTGTGGATTCTCGGTTTCCGCGGCGGCGACAACGACGGTCTCAACGCCGATGTAGGAGAAACTGGCGTTGATGAATGCACTGAAGAATGCGAGGAAGTTACCCTTGTTCCCCGTGATCCCATCGTAGGGAACGAATGGACCTGGATCTTTCCAATATCTAAATCCGACAGATTCGTGATTGGGTGCGCCTCCGGCTGTGATAACTATAGAGACGATGATCAATCCTAAGAAACAAAGAATTTTGATGGAAGCAGTGACGACCTCTGCTTCACCGTAGAACTTGACGTTAGCGATATTGATGAGGAAGATCGCGACGAGTCCTATAGAAATCACGAGAGCGGGTGTGATGTCTGTCCAGTAAGATACTACGATGGCGGCTGCTGAAACTTCCGAAGCAATAGCAATGGTGTAACAATAGCCGTAAGAAATAGCGAGAGTGAATCCAAGAGCGGGATCGACGAATCGAGTTGCAAAATGGGGAAATGATCCAGCAGTTGGGAACTGTGACTTGTAAGCTTTTGTTCGGTGAATGTCAGGTGATTGATCTGTCAAAACTTACCAGAGTAGCCAGTTCACCAATTGACTCCATGACACACCATAGAAGAAGACCGACAACGCTGTAAGCCCTGGAATTTCGGTTAATACCAATTCGAGCATCATAACATCTAAAACTTTCAGGCGTCGACTTACAAGAGCAAACCCAAAGGACCAGCATTTGCTAAAGCTGCACCAGTACCGATGAAAAGACCCGTACCAATACCACCACCAAAACCAATAAAGGTAACATGTCTAGCCTTCAATCTTCTCTGCGTGTGTCCCACACCACCGACACCATAGACGGCATCCAAATGACCCGAAGCCGAATGAACTACCTCTCCATTTGCGATATCTGGTTTTCCCGGATTATCCAATGATGTTTGAGACGGCGTGCCGTGGATACCCAATTCTTGCGAGGTGTAAGTCTTGTTCGACATGGTGGATACTTTGAATGCAGCTAAGAATTCAATTCTCTATTCACCAATACGATATAGACGCTTCTCCAAATAGATGAGGAGATGGATAGATGTTGTAGAATAATGATAATGCAAATAAGAAAAAAGTGAGGGAAACATCAACGCGTCTGGATAGCTTGACACTTTTATTCCCTGTTGAATAAAAATTCTCCATCCCTGATGGAAGCACGCCATCACCAAGATAGTTGTCGAAATGTGAGAGAAATCCCTACGCTCCGTCTAGACATCGGGGACTATCCTGTCCTTTTGGTAGTTGCCACAAAAAAATGAAATTCTCAAGTAATATTTTCACGTTAGGACGAAAGCACGGGAGAAAAAGTCGATGGTAAGCATTCAGGGGTTTCACTTGGCTAGGCTTAGTTCGCGAAGGTTTTTTGCTTAGTCCAACAGTCTAACCGTCGGAAATGATTTCATATGGTGGTAGATCTTCGGCATATGGAAGAAAGATTGGCCCACTGGCTCAAAGGTTGACCGTCGAACCATCATTTGCGTTGCGTTGCTTACCTAATCCCTACTTATTGAGAAGTTCTAACCCCGCCACTTTGCGTATCCGGTGGACACTGGTGGTGACTGGATACTAGATAGTCGGCATGATGGACGATTCGGTGGGCTATTTACGCAATATCGACTTTTCCTTCATCAGCTTCGTTGATGTGAGCCAATTGTCCCATCCCCGAACAATCACTTTCGAAGATTCAATTCTTTCCTCGCTTGTCCTCCAGCTCCCACTAATGTCGACCCTTTTGAGTTCCTCTTCGCGTCTTCTAGTGAAATCTTCTCGTGAAAACATAGTGGGTTGTCATGAACGAACTAACAAGTAACCGAATCGAGGCCAACTAAAATATAAAAAAAAGATATAACGTTTTGCATTATGAAATTCTTTCACCGTAGGCATGCTCCGTAACGTATTCGTAGCGTCTGGTGAAAGTAATCCGGACCAAAAGAAGTGCGAAGAAACAAAATTGAAACAAAATTGTACTCAGTCAAGGTGCTCCTCAACTCGCAGAATGCGACTTCTGTGGATCGAACACAGTGCCTCCAGATTAATGAACCGAAGTGAACTTCAGTCTGGCGCTCTCCCAAGTGAGCTAAAGTCGCTGTGGCAGTTTGTGCTAGTTGTTGGAGAGGCGACAATTTTTTCTGAATATGTAGGAAGTTTGTGTCTGGTGAGAATTGCCTTCTTTACATATACATACTGCACTTTGTGAGTTCGAAGGCGTTATGGCACTTTCCCCTTCTGTACTGTCCTGTCCTGTGCTATGTCATGTCTATTTCCATTTCTAACATAGATCACTCCATTTTCAACAATTTATCTTTCTTAGAAGATCTTTCAATTTCAAGCATTGAGTGGTTCACAACAGTGCGTCAATGTAATAATTGATCTGAAGATGCATATCATGATGCAATTATACCAGCCACTTGGGCAAGCATGAGAATTGTTGACCTTGCAACTCCTCAAGATAATGTATTTGTAATTACCTACACAAGCGCTAACCTCTTACATTGAAATCCAATAACTAATTGTCCACGTCTATTCATAATCTAACCGCTGGGTATCTATAACGCCATAGAGAAATGCTCGCTATCTCTTCATCTCTCTCTAACCAATTCTCTGCTCCCCCTCTCTTCGTCTCTCTAATCAATTCTCTGCTCCCTATCAGGCGCAAGTAAAGGATCTTCTTCATCTAATGGTGTATCACCCCCATTTCCTTTGTACAGAATGTAATGCTGAACAATGAAAATCACATCGAAGAAGATGCTCACATTGCCCAACATGAGTTTGACCGGATTGCCCGTTACTCCCGACCAATCTCCCTGTAGATAACTATCAATTCCCAATTGTAAAATCGATAGGACTCCACCCGCGAAATCCAGTAATATTCCCCCTATTGACCAGCCAGTGGTGGATCGGTTGCGATAATTCGTAAGAACTTGAGGCATATATTTAACAGTCGTGATAACTAGTTTGACATATGATATGATATAAACCTGTAGAAAGCGATGTTAGCACAAGTGTAACCAAATGACGCAGCCCGACCTCAACTTACCACATCGATCCAAGCCCACCCTCTCACAACATCTTCATCCTGTCGCGCGATGACAATAACCACCGAAGTCGCGACTCCAACAATACATGCTACCGACAAGCCCATAATAGATTTGCTAACTCTTGCGCCTGGCCCTCTCTTACCTCGTTTGTCGAATCCCCAGATTGATGGTTCATATTGTGATATTATGACAAAGCACATGAAGAGGGCGTGAACAGCGAAAGCGAGATCATTGAATTGAACAGTTGGGGTATGCCCATTGTTTCGCAAAGCATATTCACGTCTGATTTCTGGCGCATAAAGGAATGAGACCGTAGATACAAAGTATGCAGCAAAGCCTAGCACGTTGAGGAACGGGAAATCGATTGCGGCTCCTGAAGTAGATTTGCGCCTAAAGTTCAAGATTGGTTGGGGATAAAAAGATAGCGACCAACATGTTGTGTATATCCAACCGAACAAATAGGAAAGAAACTGAAGGAATGCAGTTGTCATGATGAAGACTATGTCATGGATGGCGACGGTATATAAATGAGGGTATCGATGTCAAAGAAACCTTTAAGTGAAGAGTCAACATGATCAAGGTCTCATCCAAGTAGACCATCACGTGTGAGCACGAACTAAATTTAGAGTACGTAGCATTGAATGACTCGAAATGGTTCAGTTTAAACCCGGCCGTAGAAACCGAGATTGTAGCGCGTGCTGTTATCTTGATCTTATCGCAATAGTCAGTGCTGATAACTTGATATCTTATCAGATTGATGAGATCCCTTTGTCCGTGTATCACTTCACCAAACACTTCATGTCATTTAACATCGTCAATTATTCGAAGAGACTTCAACGAAAAGCTCTAACTTCTCATACGTTTTATTCAAATTGACAGCAGTACATCGAGGTTGCTACTCCAACAATAGAAGAAGTGCTTCGCAAACCATGCCGCCCCTCACATTCCTTGATCTCCCAGGAGAAATCCGTAACCACATCTACCAATTACTCCTCATCATCCCATCCATATCATTACCCCGTCGCCTAGGGAGTGATCCACATATATATCCACAAATTCTATCTCTCTGTCGAAAAGTCCATGATGAAGCCGAACAAATCCTTTATGGTAGCAACGTCTTCATAGCACATCCCAATCTCCTTACGGGACTACCCCGCTTACGTTGGAAATATGATACTATCAGCTCGTCCAGATTGATATCTATCATCCAAAAATACTACATAGTTGTTCGACTGGATTGTGATCCGAATTTCACTGCAAAGAAAGCAGAAGATGCTTTTAGCGGAGTGGATGAATTGACAATAAGGGTTGAACAATCTACGTTTAGGGGTTCAGATTACAAAGTTCTGAGACTTTTTGAGGGTGTGCGAGGAGTGAAGAAAGTAAGGGTTTATGGGAGTGTGACTGGTTTCCCTGCATATGTTGAATGGTTGCAGGGAGTGATGATGACGCCAAAGAATGTTGATGTCGTTCCGTTTCAAAGCAAGAAAATTAATATCATCGGCGAGCCTTGGGATGGAAGTTGAGATGCTCTATCTAGGTTGCACTTCAAGAGTTGGATCTGAAATGGATGGCTATACAGTTGTGATGTTAAGTCGATCTCATGGAAACTTGCACATTGGAGCTCGCATATTGCGTGCATGGAAAATGACAACTCGTTCGATGCAAGTAAGGCTACATTGGATCCCTCAAACATTCACCAAACGCAAGCAAAGCTTGAGAACCGGCCCAGCAAACACACCTTTATCAAGGCAACTACATGATCTATGGGATGTCAGCTGTGCTCCAACTTGATTAATGCAGCCCCCTTACTATTAATAGTATCCAACCATTCAATTTCCTGGTGCATGATTTGTTAAGTCTTTTAAAAAGGCTCAAAGTCCTTGGCGGATTCATCTTTGACATGAATTCAAGTGAGCTGAATTCGTAAGATCAAGCAAAATTTCTGTATCAGCAGACGTTTGCAAAGGGGAAGTTTGAGATTTCAGACGATTCCAATCTTACCAGGGAGTTCATTCTTTCACTTGATTGAAGTCTTGCTGATGAAGATACATTGAACTTGTAAATTCGGTTGGAGATTCTACACAACTTTAATATCTGGATGAGTTCAATCTTTAGGGTGAATTGAATCTCTTGAGATTGGTTGAAGATTCCAAACGAGCTTTTTTGCAGACACTCGATAAACTCCATCTATCCTCACCGACACATATTTTAAATATAATTTTGATTCACCTTACAACTTATATCAAAATGGAATACAATATTATAAGATGAAGTTGAGGGTATATTCCTTCCTTTCTGGATAACCTCTTACCATCTTTTCCACTAACAGAGCTGTTTCCCGAAATGGTGGGAACCTGCAGAATAACAAACATTGATTCTCTTTTTCTCGCAACTTCTTTCATAATACGACAACAACTCTATTCGACAACCAAGTTTTCAATCATTTTCGATCCATTCTTTCAATACTACTAAACATTCAGAATCCTAAAAATGGACTCCAACAACGATTGTCCCTTCTTGGATAAGGTCCCCATAGAAATCAGGACCAAGATCTACAAAGAATTACTAGTCAACGAGATTCTGGGCACTGCAGATTCTGTATCAAGAAGTGCGAGCTATGGGGCTGATACAAAATACGGCTTGTCCCCGAACGTATTGAGAGTCTGCCACAAAATTTACAAAGAGGCCTCGTATGTTCTATATAACAAAAATACCTTCTACATCGCATGCTTTCAGGTTGATAGTCGCCTTTCTATGGATATAGATTTAGGAAGTGATGATGAAAATCCAACGGCCATACAGAACGTCCAAGGACCTCTTGTGGAGTTATGCCCTCTTACGAGATACCAGAACAATCAACGCAGGATGCCGTTCCCCATTCCGAGTCTTGGTAATCACTCCACCGTTTCGAGAGTTCGCAAGTGGCGTGTGGTAGTTAGCAGGCTCACATCTGCTGGTGAAAGTTGGAATCCAATGTGGAGTTTACGCAATTTTTGCGAAGCTATCTCTCAAGATCCTCCAATATCGTTGGAACTCTTGATTTTGCCTTGTGGCTTGGACTATGCTTGGAACAATCGTTATTTTTTCGACGGCTACAAAGAGATCTTGAAGCCTATGAAAATTCTACGCAAAATCCAGACATGCGCAATCAAAGAAGCTTGCGCAATGGATGTTCCTGATCTCATTAAACTCGCTGATGAAGAGTTGGTGAAGAAATTTAGAGAGGGAGATCAAGCTCTAGCAGACTGGGAACTCCCTGCGGATTTGAAGATGGAGATAGAATCACTTACGACTAGTCAACAACCTCTAGACCTCCGCCACATGATGCATAAAAACCTCGTGGCTTATGCGCGAGCATTTGAGCGATATGGATCTTACAAAATGCAAATGGGCTTAAGATGGGAGGATATCACTCGTATTGACCCTAGGTGTTCCGGGTACGCTGAGTTCCTTGATCTAGGTTCTTTCAATCCTTTTATCGAGCCAACCCTTCACCCACTTGAATTCGAACTTCGCAACTGCCAAGACGCTGTCATGAATTCAGACGAAGAACAATGGACATTCAAAGAACATCGCAAACACGCCCTAACGTACCTCGAGCGACAGTGGATTCAAATTATGAATGCAAATCATAGACTCACAACATTTATAAAGCAAGAAAAAGTTCCCGGTGGCATATTCGACGCTGTTGAGAGAAAGAACGAACAATTGGGCATCTCAAACAATAGACGGGAAATGCCAGATCCAGAGAGGGAACAGAAGATCTGTCTCGCTTTAGTGTACCTTAAGCGCTACGCCAAGTCTTTCAAAAGACATTTAACCTCTGCAATAGAAGCCCAGATTCAATCTTACCACAATATATACAATAGCCACTACAAACACCTACCACGCGATCGCCTGATAAAACACCTTATGACGGACCACCCACACGGCAAAGTCCAGCACTTTATCAACAAGTTCACCACGGCGGTTGATATGTGCGACCAACAATATCTCGAGATATTGACAGCACGAAAGGCGCTCTTCGACTATGACGGATTGGGAGAATACGAATGCGGAGACTTCAATTTACATAAGGGGTTGTCGGTGGAAATGATCGATTGGAGCGTTAATGAGCGGGATTTGACGCCGCTGCCATCACTGAATTGGGATGATTATTATGGCAAGGATAGTGATTATGATAGTGATTGGGATCAATTTTATTGAGCTTCTGGGGGTCTGGGTCTTTGGAGCTTGATATTGCATGTATTGATTAGCGTGGATGATTGCTCTTGTGGCATGGGGTTTTTATTTGTTAGAATTGTAGGAATAATAATACAACCGGTTCTCTGTTTCGAGGAATCTAAGGGTTATTTTTGTGTTGCGACTCTAGTCTGTGATTGTTTGTTCAAGAGCATTTAAGAGAATCAACGCAAGTGTTTGCTTAATTGTAGAATGATTGGTTCCTTAAAGGAGAAAAATGTATTCCTAAACTATTTGGGGACTTTAAGATTAGAATCTGAAATATTAGATATCCACTCAACATATTCAAGAGCTCGAAAGCTCAAGGGTATTCACAAATATCCAATCTAGAAAAGACACGTGCGACAAAATTATTGAACCTGAAGAACAACAAGAAACCAATCTGCAAAAAGAAAACATAAAATTGCAACCGACTACTAAAGGGGAATCTGACATCACGCACTAAACGCCCTCCACTATATGCAACCGATGCACCCACTCCCCAATCTAATTTTGACGCCAGCCCAAATACCACTACCTCGCTCTGCCTGTCCTGAAATGCAATCCCATTGAGACTATTGATTTAACTAGCTTTTGGCTCAATTTCGATCAATACTATCCAGCTCTGGGAAGTACTGCGCTATTTTATTTCTGCTATCCGAATTTTTGGTCAGTTCTGGTGTGTCAGGCGTATCTATGTAATCTAGTCCTGACGTTCCACTTGATGCTCCAGCATTCATCGTATTGGATGGGATTTGTACAATTGCCGGAGCAGGCGCCGCGGCTCGTTTCTTCTTGGTGTTGCCTTGTTCTCCAGACCTGTTGGAAGAAATGGAGGGACGGGATGCTGCTGGTGTGGCATGTCTAATATCTGAGATTGCTGGTGTATGTGATGCGTTATTCGCCGAGTTGGGGTCATAATTTTCTCTTGGTGATAACATGGCTGATGATGGGTTAATTGTTCTGGCAAGTGATTGGTGTAATAGTGTAGATCCAGTTGGAGCTGGCGTAGGAGCTGGCGTTGATTTTTCATTGGTGACGAGACCCTTATCAGTAACGAATTGAGAGGATCGTGAATGATATGGGTTGTGGTTATAATACTCGTCGATAATTGGATGTACCATAACAGTTTGCTTGTAAATTGTCAAAGTGGAGTTGGTTGGAACTGTCACCCAGCTTTCTGTAAATGTATTAGAAATGTCTACTCCACATGGCTGCAGTAATAGTGCCACCAGACAAGCGAGTAAATGAAAAGGCAGGAATTTGACGAGAGCCCCTGAAGAAATTTGAAAAAATAAATCACTAGCCACCACACGAACTAGTCGAGCTTTATTCCTCGCCTGATTTTCGCCTATCTGCTGATGTGCAACATAAGGACGATTTTCCCATTCCAAATTCTCGTTTGAATGATCTTCACGGGACCAAAGTCTCCAGTCAATTAAACTCGGTTGTGGCAATGCCTACCACTTTTTATCTTGACCCTTGGCAAGATGAAGTAGTAGGGTATGGGCAGAATTAGGAAACGAGGGAGAATAATTACCTCTTTCGAATGTTAACGGTTCACTTGCAACGAGGACGATATCAGCACCCTTATCACGACGATCCATTTGATATTCGCCCTTGTTACTTTTGTCCTCCCATGTAGTGCCGGAGGAGTAGTACAGACTAGCTGCCTCATCAGTTTTGCTACTGACATAACGAGTACAGACAATACTATGTCCATCGGTTACTGCAAAATTTAACAAGCTTCGAATATCCAGGTTTTCTTCCTCGATTGTCTTTTCTGGGATTGCGGCAATGAAGTCGTTGATCTGCTTGATGGTAGCTAGCATGGCATGCCTCAAAACAGTTGGACCAAATCCCTCGGCAGGTGGAGCACTTGGGTTATGGCCCATTCTCTCGAGTGTATCTAGATATAATGCGAATGCCCATTCACTGTCAGTCCCTCCATGAACTCCAAGATACCATTTGTCAGCCAGTCTTTCACCCAGGCGCCTTTTTATGTGTTTCCAACCACCCAATCCACCATTATGCATCCACATCAAACTTCCGTGGGAGAAAGGGTGGCAGTTATCATCGCTGAGGGAACCTTCCGTCGTAGCTCGTACGTGGGCAAATATGAGTGGTGAGGCGGTCTTTGAAGCAATTCGCTGAAGGTTGATACAGTTCCACGCAGGAATGGTAGATGTGAAGATACATGGCTCAGGGCCAAGTTCAGGTTCTGTGTAGTAACCAATACCAAATCCATCGCCTGCAAACATTATGAGTCACCGTGTTCACGAATCACAAAGATCAGAAATTACTAACCATTATGAGGTCTTCTCATGTCCAGACGAAGACGAGAGTCGAAAGACTGATTCAGAATTGAATGCGTGGGTTCCAAAATGATTTTGGAAAGCAAGATGGCATCTGAGCCTTTATATACCTTACTATCATGAGTATTCTGCTGCTATCCAAGAGTTGAAGTTGTTTGGCTCACCAGAAAGCGACACATCTTGTCTTCCGTCGAGGTTGAGGTTCTTGAGACTTCGATTTTTTGGGGGCGTTCCTCCGGAAATTCAATGAATACAAACGAGATATAGTTGTGCAATATCTGTTGCTAAAAAGTCAAGGAACGTTGGGAGTTGTTTGCTCGCACTCAAGGGATCAATCGCGAGGCTGAAGGGGAAATAACGGTATGGCGTAATCTGTTGGGTGCTGAGACACAAGTTAAGATCCAAGCCCAACGGATAAAAGAAGCAAGTTGAGAAAGTCCAATTTCGGGAGCAGTTTCATTTATAATATATAGATCCAAGAGTATGTACAACAAGGAATTGAGGATATATACAGGAAATTTAGCAAACAAAATATTATAATTGTTGTGGAGTTGTTATCGTCTGATAACCCCTCGAGGCTGGACATTATGGGGGTTTCCTTAGATTTCATTCCCTCTCAGCCGCCCGCCAAAATTGAAGTTCGTTATCAAGCCACAATTACAACTCACTAGCCACAGATATTGCACGCCACTTCTGATTCGACCTTTATTCATGCAAGAACATGTGGAATTCAAATACCCATATACTATAAGTGGACAACAAAACCAGCAGAATGAAATTTATTGCTTCGTGATTCTACAATTTCCTAAAGGATTGATACAATCTTAAGTTTGCCCAGTATGAGTGGGAGGCTGCTATCGGCGAGGCTTCTGCCCGCGGCTCAACGTATCAACTCACAATCTGCCAGACACTTCCATCATAAGGCCGTATCTACCGCTGGGGGTCTACTGAGATCAGAATCCGCCGTTCGTATTGCAAGAGGAAGATTGTGGCCAGCAGGACATACACCATTCTCTAATGCTGTAGTCGTTCGAAATGCTTCTTTTGTTCGCATCCTGCCAAACATATTGTTAAAGTTTGCAAGAATACCTGCTCTTTTCGCCGGAGTGACTGTTGGTGGTTTAGCATATATTCAATACCAGGCTACCCGTTAGTTTATCCGCTCCTCCTTCTGAAAGCGTGCTAACTTTGGACATCTGCAGAGGCTGGTAACTATGTTGCAGACATCTTCAACTCAACAACAAATACTGTGTCTGGAGTAGCAGGTGGTTTATTCGGCAGTGCAAAAGATATTGCAAGTCAAACACGAGAAGGATGGGAGAAGACGAAAGAATCCGTTGAGTTGCCGGAGTGGATGCAAAAGGTTTTACGGATTCATGAAGAGATTGGGGAAGGAAATGGTGGAGGTGGTGGGGGTGGGGGCCCTGGCGGGGAACCACCTAAACAAAGTAGGATGGGTGCTGCAGCCGTAGCAGGAAGTGCTGCCGCCTACGGATATGATCAATATTCAGAAGACGATAGATCTCCAGCGGTTGCTGCCCGAGATGACCAAATGATGGTTTTGACCAAAAAAATGATAGAGATCAGAACCATATTGCAGACTGTGGGACAGTCAAACGCTCTTACTTTACCATCCATTGTGGTTATTGGTTCACAATCATCGGGGAAAAGCTCTGTACTAGAAGCAATCGTGGGACATGAATTCCTACCCAAGGGTTCAAACATGGTTACACGACGACCCATAGAATTGACCCTTGTCAACACCCCTGATTCACAGGCGGAATATGGAGAGTTTCCTGCTCTTGGTCTAGGAAAGATTACCGATTTCTCACATATCCAGAGGACATTGACGGAATTGAATTTGGCGGTTCCTGACACAGAATGTGTTTCTGATGACCCAATTCAGTTGACCATCTCGTCACCCCATGTTCCCGATCTATCCCTTATCGATCTTCCTGGATATATTCAGGTTGTTGGTGAAGATCAACCTGCGCAATTGAAGCAGAAAATAGCCGATTTGTGCGACAAGTACATTCAGCCTCCCAATGTCATTCTTGCTATTTCTGCCGCAGACGTGGATTTAGCCAACTCAACTGCTTTACGAGCAAGCCGAAGGGTTGACCCACGAGGTGAACGTACTATTGGTGTCATCACAAAGATGGACCTTGTCGATCCTGCTAGAGGAGTTTCCATCCTCAATGATCGAAAATACCCCTTGAGACTCGGTTATGTTGGTGTTGTGTCACGAGCACCACAACAATCACAAACTAGATCACTGTTCAAAGCAGGAAATGGAAGTATCTCGGAAGCCATCATCAAGAATGAGCACGCATTCTTCTCATCTCATCCTATGGAGTATGGACCTGATGCTGGACTAAATGTTGGCACTACCACTCTCCGTAAGAAGCTTATGCAGGTACTAGAACAAACCATGGCGGCTAGTCTTCAAACTACTAGTGATGCCATTCACCAAGAGCTTGAAGAAGCAACTTATGAGTTCAAGGTTCAATACAACGACCGTCCTCTGTCTGCAGAATCTTACCTTGCCGAGAGCCTCGACGCTTTCAAGCATTCATTCAAGGAATTTGCGGAAACTTTTGGACGACCACAAGTTCGTGAGATGCTAAAAGAAGAGCTTGATCAACGAGTGTTAGATCTTTTAGCAGCACGTTACTGGAACAGACCTATCTCGGATCTTTCACCTTCATCACCAGAACCCAATACCCTAGCCGAGCTCCCAACAGCTGACCCAGACTCCCTATTCTGGCACCGTAAACTCGATGCCTCTACTTCGGCCCTCACTAAACTTGGCATTGGTCGTCTTGCAACTCAAGTCGTAGCCAATGCAATTCAAAGCCATGTTGATCGGTTAATATCACAATCGACGTTTGCTGCTCACCCATTTGCTCGTCAAGCTATCACCGATGCTGCAGCTGGTATTTTGAACGAGAGGTTTTATAGTACAAGTGATCAAGTTGAGAACTGTATAAAGCCATACAAGTTCGAAATCGATGTTGAAGATAGTGAATGGTCACGAGGTAGAGAAAATGTCACCTCTGTGTTGAAGAATGAACTCAAAGCTTGTGAAGATGCATCAAAGAATCTGGAGCAACATGTCGGTGGAAGAAAGAAGTTGAGAGATGTGATGAGTTTTGTGGATAAAGCTAGAAAGGGTGAAATTATTGTTGATGGTGACGCTAGTGGTGCTGGTGGATTCAGTTCTGCTTTATTGCAAAAAGGTATTCTTCTTAGATCCTCTTCCAGTTTTTATGCAGATTGCTAACACTTCAATCAGGTCGTGAAGCGGTCTTCCTCCGCGATCGCTCCATGCTTCTTGCTCTCCGACTCAAAGCCCTCAAATCCACCCAATGTGCCTCACTAAAAAACAAGTACTATTGTCCCGAAGTCTTCCTCGACGTCGTCTCCACCAAGCTCACTTCAACTGCTGTTCTCTTTCTGAATGTCGAACTTCTCTCCGAATTCTTCTACCAATTCCCTAGAGAATTGGATCAGAGATTAGGCAGAGGTTTAACAAAAGAAGAAGTTGAGAAGTTTGCGAGAGAGGATAAGAAGGTTGAGAGACATCTAGAAGTTATTAGGAGGAAAGAGTTATTGGAGTTGGTCTTGGGGAAAATGGAAGGGCTGAGAGATTTACGCGAGTTGGATAATGGGGAGGCAAGAAGACCTCAGAGGGGACCCAAGAATGGGAGAGGAGGACCTGGAAAAGAGGGCGTGAGAGGCCCTGGTGGGAAAGAAAATGGAAGGGGTGGATGGAGTTTGTTTTAGTCGATAGAAGGTTTTGGCGAAAATGGAATGTGAAGGGGAGGTTGGATTGATGAAGAATTATTAGCAGGCGAGCAAGCGAAAGCAAACAACGAAATGATCACGGCGTTAGGGATTGATTGAAAAGGAATAGTACGAAAATGCTGTATATTCTGTTTGGGTTGATGGTTTTTTGGTGGCGGTCGTCGACGAGATACCTATTCCTTTATCCGCTCTACATGACATGATGATGAATGCAACGACTTTTTTTGGTTATATTTCCATTCTCACTTTGTATCTGATGTATTTCACGTGTACATGCCCTAGACTCGAATGTGAAAATTCGAAAATGCGGGAGACGAGAAAGATTTGGGGCAAGATGTGGCGATGAGTATGCAAATAATGGTACATTTAAGATGATCATTGCTATATGCGCTACAAATCATTGTCCTCTTTTTCACAAAAACCTCGGATGCGCCTTGTTCCATAAAGAGGTGAATCGGAACTAGATATCTATTAATGGCCGTCAATCGTCCTGTCCGACCAATACTCATAATCGTTGGCTCATACAAGAAGAATAAAACATAAAAGGTATCCCAATAAAATCATTTACCATCGACAACTAATTGTGTCGTCACTTCCCACTTCATCCCTCCACCTTTTCCATATCCACCTCCTAGTCTATTTCTAATCAAAGTCTTGATTTTCTCTCTCAATTTCAATACATTTCCTTCATCGCCCCTAACTCTTAATTTGAGATTTGCCATACACAATCCATAATGTACTTGCCAAAATCTTGCTTCTTCAACTGTGGAAACTGTTGGTTCGGACTCAATTTCCTTCATAACTTCTGAAACTCCAGCACCGGAGTAGGACATCAAAAGCATGAGACCCTGAGCGGTAGCTAGACGGATACCGAGAAGGAACATGGAGACTGCGATCACGGTACAGAGAAGACGGTCGAGCCAGATATAGAGAGAAATGGTTAAGAGAGGAAGGAGAAGCATGATGGTGCTGCAACTCAGAGTTAGGAAATGTGAAGGGTTTGAGAGAACGGAAGGGAGAAATGATATATAGGCGAAACGCATTGCTTTTCCTATTCGTGCGTGGTTCTTGAGCCCGATTGCTGAGACGAGAGTCGCTACTATTGAGAGTAAAGCGGCGGTATCAACCGAGCCGGGGCTAACTCGTTGATGAGAATGAGGGTGATGAGGGGAATGGTCGCCTAATCCTTCCAAAACGTGTTTTAGGTTGTGAGATATGAGATCGAAACCCATGAAGAGCAGGAAAACCGACATGGCGAACCCCGCTAATACTTCTGCACGTTCGAGCCCGAATGGATGTCGGATAGAAGATCGTTTCCATACTTCGAAATTGCAGAATACATCCACCACGACACAAATTGTGGCAGATACGGCATCGAAAAATATAAGATGGGATAGTGCGGTAAGGGCGAGAGAGCCTTGAGCACTATAGAGAACGAAAGCGGATATTAAAGCGTGGCAGAGACACCAGGCTATTCGAGTGGTTTGTTCTTTGGACATGCTTTTCCATGCTTCTTTAAAGGTGGGTATGGGGAGAGAGGCGGGGAGTGCGAGGGGCGCTCGAGGAGGTGGCTCGAGGAAGATTTGATGTTGAGTTGAGACACTACTGTGTTTATATCTATGACCTCTTCGCTGGCCGATATTCTGGTACATTGTGTTAGTTAAGAGATATACTGTAACTATTCAACGTTTGCATACCGATTTAGCAACTGGCGCATCTTTTATAGTTTGAGTCTGAAAGTTAAAGGGATTCGCAGCTCCTCCGGCAGGTGGTACGTTCATCATTCCGTCTGGTTGAAGGTTGGGACTTGAGAAGCCCGAAGGAGGAGACATTGGGGTTCCCATTGAACCAAATCTACCTGAGTTTGAGAATGTAGGTGAGAGAGCATTGGGATCCAAAAGTATCTCTGAGTGCACGGTTCGTGAAGTGCCATCTTGATGTTCCCATGTATATGTGCCTTGCTCTCGTGGAATAGGAGTTGGAGGAGTGGGTGTCCTCGGGGGTGCTGGAATAGGAAGGCTTGAAGCCATGGTTTGATATTTAAGAATTTTGGGGTTTCATGAGAACACGGTTCATCAATTGGTTGAAGATATCATCAATTCATCCATTCGTTATGCGCAATTGGCACGAAACGTTTCGTAATTCGTCATGGAAAGTGGTTGTGATATATAAATGGATCTGGTAATCTATCTGCTTCCTCTTTTGGATGTCTAGACCGGGGATGAGTGTCACCGCCCGGCATTATGCAAGACGGTTGAGTTACGTAAGCCAGATTTTACCTCAATCCAACCTCGTTTGATATTAAGCTTGAGCAAAGCTCTAGACCCAATAGCCAAAGCTTCCTCCATCACAACCATCAAAACTACATTCTTTGAATACATTCGTGAACATCCTTCGATACGGCAGTCTATAAGGCCCTACGTTGTCAGATTACTTGACCATCATACACTCGGTATTTTGATTGTTATCGACATTTGAAGCTCCTAATAACACGTTCAATTTCCTGAAGCGCTTAGACGCTCAGCAACCATCTGGAAAAGCCAATTAGATCACTACATCTACTTGCTTAAACTGTCACTACAGAAGACTTAATCACGAGCTGGAATGTGAAGTCACGAAACCACGTGTCCTTCGAATATCAGACAATTGTGGACGAAGCTTGTGTTCTTCAACATTTGCGTGGAGAACTCATTCTAGAAGCGCAAACTTACATCTTCTCGGCATGAATCTACTTTCGTAACACTTGATACCAGAGTCAATTACGATATTATGGAGAAAGAAGTTGGTATTTCACATGACCATGCTGGGGAGTTAGTCAACGAACCCGAAGAAATACACGCTGAACCCGAACAGGGGGGGCACAGAAGAACATTATCTGGAAACATCATGTCTAAACTATCATTCTTATCAGGGCCTCGCAGTCCAGAGTCTCCGCCTCGGGACGAACCAATGTCACCAAAGAGATCGACTAGTAGAGCTATGGCTGTTGCAGTTCAACAGCAGAAGACCAGAAGAAGAAAGGGCTCATTGAGAAAGGTTGCACTTCTTGGTCGAGGAGCTCAAAGAGATAGGAAAGAGTCCAAAACCATTCCTCTTGATTCCACGCAACACAGTCAATACTCCAACACCACAATGCCGAATCCCGCTTCACCCGAGAATATTCGACCTGTGCATGGTCTCGGATTGGGAATATCTGACGAAACTCCTCGTACTTCCATGGATGGTTTAGCCAACAGGAATAATAACACTTTACTGCCGCCTATCAAAACTCTTCCCATGGGTGCTAATGATCATATCGTCACATCACCAACGACAGCCACGAGTCCAACTTTAACATATACATCTACTACGGATGAAGAGGACTTACTCAGTATCCCATCACATATTCTACCAGCTGCAGCTCGTGGAGGGCCACTATCATCTGGTTCAGATTCATACTTTCCTCCCGGCGCAGGCTCTGTAATTCGTCGTCGGCCATCTCAAAAACAAAAATCCCCATTATCTATAGGTGGACTCGCCACAAGTCCACTCCCTTTACCAGATGCAGAATGGGATTACTCGGAAACCGAATGGTGGGGTTGGGTTATACTGTTTGTAACATGGATTGTGTTTGTTACTGGTATGGGTTCATGTCTAGGAGTATGGAGTTGGGCTTGGGATGTTGGAGAAACTCCTTATGCACCTCCTGAGTTGGAGGATGATCCAACCTTACCAATTGTAGGGTATTATCCTGCATTGATTATTTTGACGTCAGTAATGGCTTGGGTATGGGTGGTTGTTGCTTGGGTTGGTATGAAATACTTTCGGCATGCGAAAATTAGTGGAGATTGAAATGCCAAATTTAATGATAATGTTAATTTACAGATGAAGGTTTATTTAAGGGTTCTAAAAAAGTCTTATCGATGATCAGGTTAAGTGAAGATTGACTTGCAACCAAACCGAAATCAATGAATACGTTCAAAATACAATGGAGATGAGAACCACCACGGACGATCAATGAGCATATGGATTGTTTGACTCTCTATTCATTTATAGAGCTCTCATCCAAAGCAGAAGAGGGAGGCTGGCTATGGTCTGATGGATCTGACATCGCAAATCATTGTTGAGCTATAGGCACCATCAAGTTCATCACCAAGTTTGGTAATAGTTATCTTGTTGCCTTCCGATCTGCTAGTATTTGTGTACGGGACGATGTCTATGTCAAGATGGGTCATGTGATGCTACGCACACAGACATCTCCTCTTAATGTGAAGAGAACCCTTTCGCCGTTGAACAAGAGAAATAATCGTCATTCTCTTGATTATATCCAGAACGATGATTGTTTCACTCAATAGAGATTGTATGGTATACTGTTCTTGCATGCCGGACAGGTACTATAGGGGGTACAGATTCGTTGTCAGAATCCGAACGATAGATGCAGTATCCTGAAGATTCTAATCTTTGAATAAAGTCCTCTAGATTTCACTTGAATGGAATTCCAAAGATCAACAATCTTGTACTTGTAAGAAGATGATGTAAAGACAATAACATGTTAGTGGTTGGAAAGTAGACCCTTTGGCTGGGATATGCATTCGCTGATAAGACAGCACTCGATATTTTTGTTAACTGAGAATATCGCATTCGTAATATAACAACCTGTAACTGTATACTTTTCTCATTCTTCACCGTGCTTCAACAACGAAATTGTATCAATGAACACCATAATTCATAGAAACGAGTTAACCGGTGAATTGAATGCAATCAATATTTTCTCGAGCACATCTTTCATAATTTGCACAATTATACGCCAGGGCGGTGAGATCTTAGCGCCAATCATAATTTGTCCGAGCTCGAAAAAAAGATTCCCGCATCAAAAAATAAATCTCGAATTTCAAAAGCTCAGTAGCCAAAACATTCGATCCTCAATTGACAGTGCGCAACACCGTCAAGATGGTTACCAAAAGTAAATTGAAGATGGCGCTTGCAGCCGATAAAAAAATTGATTTCCAAAAACAACATCAAAAGAAACAGGCTAAGCTTGCGAGAAAGGGAAAGCCTGCGCAGGTTGAGGAGAAGAGCTCGAAGAAGGGAAAGATTGAACAGGATTGGGAGGATGTTGAGGAAGAAAGTGGTGATGAGGAGGATGAGGATGCTGAAGAGGGTGATAGTGAAGATGATGAGGAAGAGGAGGAAGGAAATGGTCCCACTGGAGTAATTGCGCTTTCAAATCCATTGTTTACCAATACTGATAATCATATAGATTGACTTCGCAGCGATCGACGAAAGTGATAGTGATTCTTCCCTTGGTGGAGATGACGATGAAGAAGAGGATGACGAAGACGAAGATGATGAAGATATCCCCATGTCCGACCTTGAAGATCTTGAAGATGAAGAAAGAGAAGATATGATTCCTCATCAACGTCTCACCATAAACAACACAATTGCTCTTACCGCAGCCCTCAAACGAATCGCTCTTCCAGTCGCCAGTCTCCCATTCTCCGAACATCAATCTATTACATCTGCTAAACCCACGGAAATCGAAGATGTTTCTGATGATTTGAAGCGCGAATTGGCATTCTATTCTCAATCACTCGAGGCTGTTAAATCTGCACGATTGCTCTTAAAGGCAGAAGGTGTTTCGTTTACTAGACCTACCGATTATTTCGCGGAAATGGTAAAGGCCGATGAACATATGGAGAAGATCAAGAGAAAGTTGGTCGACGAAGCTGCTGGAAAGAAGGCATCTGCAGATGCAAGGAAACAGAGAGATTTGAAGAAATTCGGAAAGCAAGTTCAAGTCGCCAAATTACAAGAGAGAGACAAAGAAAGGAAACAAACATTGGATAAAATCAAGACTTTGAAGAGAAGTATGTGACATTCCATTTTCAAAGTAGTTCGATAACATATACTAACAAATAATAGAACGTCAAGGTGCCGATAATGAAAATACAAACGAAGCAGATCTCTTTGATGTTGCTCTCGAAGAAGAAACCAAATCTACCGGTGGTCGAAATGATCGTAAGGGAGGACCAAACAAGAGACAAAAGAAAGATGAGAAGTTCGGACATGGTGGTAAGAAGAGATTTAAGAAGAGTGGTGATGCGATGAGTAGTGGAGATTTGTCTGGATTTTCAGTCAAGAAGATGAAGGGAGGTGGTGCTAAGGGTGGTGCTAAATCTCGACCTGGAAAGGCTAGGAGAGCGGGTGGAAAGAAATAGTGTGGTTAATATGAAAGGGAAAAGTATCAACGGAACAACTTGCGATTGGCGTTTTGGGGAACATGGAATGCATGTTCAATTGTTTGGGAAGATGTAGGACATGGTGAGAGGGAGATAGATAAGATGTTGTAGAATACCATGAATGTCTTTGTCTTTATTGCTTCTGCTTCTTACGAGTGAGTATGTTATATTGGGGGCTGGTTGCTGAGGGGGAAGGGAGGAGGGTCTTTGATGCCTTTTGATGTGGATATGATTCGAATATTCCGGCCATTGAATGCTGACACTGATCGAGATGAAACTCTCTGAGTAGGAATTTCCACATCAAAGTTGACACACATGCATATGTATACATATGACACCCCATCTCCTTCCTCTTCATACCAATGCTCACTCGTATCATTATCAAAATTTATACTCACCTCGAATATCTTGAATCCTTCAACCGTTCATTTGCCCGTTTTATTATTCATTCTTCTTCCCCCCCCCTTACTTCTCCCCTCTTTTTAGTTTTCTTTCTATATTATACTTTACTACTCATATTATCAGAACTTAAATTATTACATCGAATATCTTAAGCTCTTTTAAATATTCATTTACTTATTTCATTATTTATTCCCCTCCTCCCTTCCTTTCTCTTCCCTTTCCCCTCCCTCTAATTTCCTCTCTACATTATTCCTCCCTCCTAAAATTCCATTCTTATCCATCATATTCAAATCTCCAATCTCTTAAATCTATTTTAAAATATTTATTTACTTACATAATTATTTATTTACCTATTCTATTATGCATTCTCGTTTCCTCGTTTCCGTCCCTTTGTTTTCGTCTTCACGTCAGCCCTCCCTTCTAATATTTTATTCTTAAATATCCCTCCCTTTATCTCGAATATCTCAATTCCTATAAAACATTCATCGAGTCTTTTGATTCATTTACTTGTTCATTTATTCATTCCCCTCCTCCCCTCCTCCTTTTCTTTCTTTTTATTAATTCCCACTCTACATCAATCCTCTCTTTGAAAATCTATTCTCAAATATACCCCTTCTTTATTTTAAATATCTTAGATATCCCCCCCCCTACCTTCACTTCCAATATCTCAAATATCTCAATTCCCTTAAAGTATCCCTATCAAATATTCATGAAGCTTTTTAATTCATTTATTTACTCAATCATTCATTTATTTCTTTACTCGTAAATAAGTATGAATCATAAACACGTAATTACAAACCAAATTACAAAGTTTTGCGGGCTATTCTACTCTGAGTGGTGGATGGGATTTGGAAAATACATAATATGATATAGTTATTGAAAGGGTAGGACTGAGTAGGATTGAGTAGGACTGAGTTGAGTTGAGTTGGTTTATTAGTATATGGTTTATAGTGTAGTATATGATGTGATGTATTGTGTAGTGTATTATATGTTATGTATCAATTATGGAATTAATAAATCATGAATAGTAATTCCTTAGTTTTATATTATTATAGATATGAAGATATATATAAATATACTTATAAAGCTGTATATACCTTTCAAAGACATATACATATTATAACTTAAGGAGGGCAGAGTTTAAGGTTTGGAGTCTAGATATTGGATTTTGAATGTTGAGGTATATACGAGATAGAAAGTAATGAGTAATGAGAGAGTAAATAGATAGTATTTATCTCAAGTGTGATTTTATAATCTTTCTTTTTTTATTATATGTAGTGTAAGTGTAATATCTATACAAAAATACAAAACCCTGATCAAAAAATCCCGAGTAGATACTCAATACTATATCCCATCCTATCCCCTCTCATCTCATTTCATTTTTTCCCACTCTCTCAAATCTCCTACCCAATCTACATCCACCCTCATATTTCCATCCTCATATTTCCATCCCACCCTCTTATTCCACCCTCTTATTTCATCCTCTTATTCCCATCTCTCATCTCTCATCTCTCATCTCTCATCCATCTCCTCCCAACTCCAACAATCCCAAACCCCAGCAATCCACACACAAATTTCAATTTCAATTTCAACTCCAACTAAATCCCAAATCCCAAATCCCCAATCTCAATCTCAATCTCAATAAATACATATATACATACATACATCTAAATATTACTCATCTCATCTCATATATAAATAAAACCTTACATACATTTCTCGCTTCATACTATTTACTTATTTACTCATTTACTTATTTACTTACTTACTTATAATTTATATTCTCTACATATACTATACTATACTATCCTATTCTACAGTATCTACTATATATTAAGCGAACCCCTTCATCTTCATCCCCATCTCCATCTCCATCTCCATCTCCATCTCCATCTCCATCACATAATATAATATAATACCTTACAACTTATTCATTCACACATACATTCACAAGACACCATATTAATAAAGAACCCAATTAGAATTTCATAAATTGTTCTCATCAAAACAAGTACAAACTTAACCTATTTTAAAATTCAATTCTAATTCCAAAATTCGATTCAATTTGACAAAATCTTATTTGCCAACAGAAATTCATGTAAAAAATCGATTGATCTCTTTAGATTTTCAATTCGCAAAAATGTTCAAAGAATTATATACTCATTTCCAAATGTCATAATAATTTTGATGAGTTCGATTATATTGGCCGGGCCCTTAATTAATACTATGCCTTGTACTCACTCACTCACTCACTCACTCACCCACTCACTTATCATCAAAGCATCATGAACCCATCACAACATACACACACATTTCCTTTAGCATTGGTTATAATTGATTCCTCAATTCATTCTTCTCTTCATAAACTTAATTTGGTATCCGCTTATTGACTATTCACTATCCATTTTCAACTTCTTCCTCCACACGCCTGCCCAAAATGCAGTATGTGTTATATGGTATCGTATTCATTTTTCCTTTCACTCTTCCCCTTCCTTTCTTTCATTTCCTTTCTTTCCTATTCATTCCACCCCATCTTTCTTTCCACAACCAATAACTATCATCTCATTTCCCACCAATCCTATCATGCCATCCCATCCATTCTTTTCCTCTTTCCTTCTCTCATCTCATCCAATTCCTATCCCTCCCAGTATAATTTGATATCTCAGCATGCCATGTAAACGATACTTCAAAAAAAAAAAACTCCACTACACCCCGCTTTCGCTCCAACGTATGCATTCATCCATCAAAACCATCAATCTCCCAAGCGTTCACTCAAAATTCCCCAAGACATAATCAGAGTCTTCCAACTCCCCAATCCATCCATCACACATGAAAATCCAAATGAATAATATAATAAATAGGTAAGTTGAGTTCGAGTTTTCCCGAGAGCCGGTTAGATTGAAGATGGAAGGATTGAGAGGTTGAAGATATATATTTGAATGATACAAAAAGGCATTTGATGATTTGCTCATAGCATAACATGTCAAAAACCATTTCGATCATTCCTCCCACGTTGGTATCGAAAAAGAAAAAAAAAGATATTGATTTCAAGAATAAGTCGAATCCTTGAAAGAAAGAAAAAGGTATGCCAGAAAAGTAATGACAAAAGAAATTCGTGCTCCAATCATTCAAATCATTCGAACCGTATGCTATCATATTCATATTTGTAATGCCGCTTCGAATCGAATTGATATAAATCTCAATGGAGGATGTGATGAACAAGGGTAAACTGAAATATTTGCCGATGAAAACCAATTATCTTGGCTTTGAGTTTGCATGCTGCAAAGGTATCGTATGGGAAACCACCTATGATATGAAAAACGCCATGGATATGCTGATGTTGTTGATATGATTTGACATAAGAAATCTCGATTGAGTCGCTGGTGTCGTAAAGACATTATGAAATTCGTTTTTCTTTTGTCAATTTATAGCCAATAGCCATAAAGATTAAATTCTCGTCCGTTATTGATGATGAATGATAGAATCATTGAGATGCTTGAACACACCAATGTCGATGAAATACCCATGCACTCTTTTGACATTCTTTGCTGCAGTATTTTGTTCTTCGGCATCTTCTGCATTTTGCAAATTGTCGAGTATATTCTTCCCACTTTCCACACTGATAATATGCACATTGTCTGATACCTCCACGAGCATCATCCTTTCGGCACAAATTCCTCATAACAACTCCTGCCCAGTATTGCATGTCTTGACTGTGATGCCTGACGGTGAACTTTTCGACCAATGGAAAGATATTGAAATCGTCTGGAAGTAAATATTCTTCTTCTTCCACTTCCTCGTCGTGAGAGTGAGATGAGCATGCAGCTGGGGTACTGGCGTTGTTCTCATCAACATCTAAAAGTTGAAGTTCGGAACCAATCTTAAGTTTAGGAACCAAATGAGATTGTTGAAAGTAGGATCTCAAGTTACAATATTTCGAAACGTATGCTAAAAGTTGGAGAGACATTAATACATCTTCATCTCGTGGCATGGCTGCCAGAACCTGTCCTTGTGGTGGTGTTGGTCTATCTAAGAAGTATCTTGGAATTGTGGTAGGTGGCATGGTGGGTGGTGTATTAACAGTTGTAGGTTGAGCTGGTGAGAGACCAATTGTTGGTCCAGTTGGGGTTGTAGCATCATTAATCATGCTTCCGTCCATAGCAGATCGGTGAGTGATATTGAATGTCCCGGCATCCTGTGCTTCGGAAACGGTCGGAGTGGTAAGACCAAGGGGTGTTTCAACAGCTGTGAGCATTGAATCATTTTCATCCATATTGACATCTTGGATATTGACATTTGTAGCTTGAATTTCTGCTGTGCTTACGCCAGTAATCTCTGGTTCCCCGGATTCATCAGATGCCATGCTATCAGCATTCATATCGTCTGTATCAGCAGCAGATGAGACTTGATGTCTAATGGATGGGCGTCTTCGTGATCGAGGTGTGCCAACCGAAATTGATGTCGCTCGAACGGTAGGTGATCGCATTTGTGCAGGAGGTAGAGGAGTGGTTGGTGATTCGGGTTGAGATGCCAAACCACCTTGGAATCCTGGTAGCATTGATGGCAAACGGTCAACATCTCGAACGGGTCTGATGTTAAATCCATCAGCTGCATCCATCGAAGGAACTGCAGTCGCAAGCGGTTGAATATTATGGCGTGGTGATAGAAAATGTTGTCTCGCATCCTGATTTCTATGATGGTGATGATGCCTTGGAACGGAGAATGTAGTTCGCTCTGGAGGAGATGTAAGAGCAAATTGAGGCACAGTTGGTGTAATATCCATGGCATCTGAACCATTCGTCAATGCGGTACCCGAGAGGTTCGAGGGAATGTCGATCGAAGGTGGAGGAGGTTGACGTCTTGATGCTCGAAATTCGGTTTCAAATCGCGATGCTCGATTGCCAAATGAAGGCCCCTTGTGTGTACTTCGATGTTCCCCTGATCTCCCATTTTGATGTCTATGTTCCAACAAAGCTTTCTGCTTGGCTTCTTCGGCCTTCTCTCTGCATCTATCAACCACTTTGATGTAATTGTCGAGAATTGTTGCGATGACGGGAACCATGTCTGCTTCAACAACCCTGGTTCGAACATTTTCCGAACCTCGTACACCAATGTTGACGACACATTGAAATGCCAAATTCCATTTCCACATATCCATCATGTCTTTACTCCGCCCGGCCTTCAAGAGGCATACTAATCTCTCGACACCTCCATCGACCGTCAGGATATCTCTAATTCTAGCGGATGAAGTGGTGAGATAAGCAAGATGATTGAGCGAATTGATCAACGGCAGTGTCGAAGTACAATCAAGGGCTCGACGATCGTACAAAGCTGTCGTGATACCGACCGAAGCCTTGTTGACATTTGGGATGCTGAAGTTGACCTCCCTCATGATGGAAGTTTGATCCGCAGATGGCGGTTGACGAAGAGGTGCTGATTTTTATCGATCGAAGTGTTTCGGAGGCGAGCCTGCCACACAGATTGGAATTATATTTAAGGGGAAAAAAGGTGATCGTATTACCAACAATGTAGATGGATGAATTGATGGATCGTTGCGAGATGAATTAGAATCGTGGCGGAATTCGAATGCAAGTCTTTGAGGATCTTCTTTGGACGCTTTTGTTGAGGTAGGGTACGATGGATGACTGATTTGAAATTTGAGACTAAGCTGGAACCTTAAAAAAGGAAGAGGAAAGATGTCGCAAGCCAGAAGTGAGACAGACGAACAGACAATAATCACTGAATCGTCATTGATAATCCAAATTAATGTACCAACGTCGAAGAAAGTGTTTTAGGTCGGGAGATATAGTATAGAATGGAAAATGAAGCCAGAGAGGTTGGATTACTCTTGAATGATTGATGGAGGAGATGAGATGAGGGATCGTGAGAATGTGGTAGTGGTAGTGGTAGTGGTAGTGGTAGTGGTAGTGGTAGTGGTAGTGGTAGTGGTAGTGGTAGTGGTAGTGGTAGTGGTAGTGGTAGTGGTAGTGGTAGTGGTAGTGGTAGTGGTGGTGAGAGTGAGAGTGAGAGTCTGAGTGTGAGTTGTTGATGGATGAAAAAGAATTACCCTCTTGTGTGTGCGTGGTTTGCGTGTTTTGATGTGAATGGGTAATGCTCTTTTTTGTACCAGTTATTTTTTTTTTTTTTGGTTGTAAGAAATTATACGTCGAGAATGGATGGAGTGTTTGGTCGAGGATGGTATGAAAAGCAGGAGAAAGGACCAAAGGCTCGAAAGGTAGGTTGGTGGCCGTTGTCGCGGGTCTTACTAGGTCCTTGTTCTAATCCTTCCAAGCGCTTTCTGCTTGACTTGGAAAATAGAATTGGATGGAGGTGAAATGAGGTGAGTTGGGTTGGGTTGAGGTGAGGTGAGGTGAGTTGATTTGAATGGAATGGAATTGAATTGAATCGGATTGGCATCCAATGTTGGGCGTATACTTTGGGAGTATTATTATGATTGTTATTATTCTGATTGATAATGCGCTACCTACTCTTCTCCTTTCCCCCTTTTCCTTCCTTTTCCTTCTCTCTTTCTTTTTGTTTGGAGCCGAATCTATGCTATCAAAATCCTTTGACCAGAGCGTGATTGATGATGAATTTTAATCGCCGAGTGATATAGTACAGAGGGAGAGTGAAGTCTGGTATGGATAGAGTATGGAGATGGATATGGATATGGATATGGCTATGGATGGTATGGATGGTATGGATGGATGTGGTATGGATGGATGTGGTATGGATGGATGTGGTATGGTTATATGTGTGTGATACTGTAGGTCGGTGGTCGGTGGTCATTCTCCATTCCCATAGGGGGGCAGTGGTGGAAGAAAGAAAAAGAAAGATTTATTTTTAGGGTGATAATGTGTGATAGCAGTGACAATGTGCGTAGAGAGTGTCCCCAGGGCAGTATCCCATACCTCATTAAAGGCTTAAAATTAAAGGTTCGAGTATCAATGGAGTTAAGCAGGTAAAGAAAGAAAGACCTTTTCTCAACCGGACGCTTCTCGATCCCTTCCAAAGGTTTATGGATTTCCCATGGCATGTTTGCACTCTTCTCGTGAATATATTGAAATTCCGTTTCTGATAGTCAATAGGATATCAATTCCTCACTCTTCCCTTCACTCCCTCCCTCTCCCTCCCTCTCTCTGTCTCTCTGTCTCTCTCTCATCTGTCTTCAAATTTATTGATTTGCTTGCTTGGATCGAAAACAACCGTGCTTTCATTACGGTTAATAATGGAACTTGGGAGAGGAGTCGCTTCGATCTCAATAGGGAATCGAGGATGGGTCTTTCCCTGGCGTGCTTGATTGGATGCATGTACCTGGGTAGGGATTTATGGGTTTTGATAAGATGGCGAGGTAGGCGCGCTCCAAGAAGATGGATCAGGATCACATGAATGGGAGGGAGTGAATTGATATCAAATGATGTTTATGGTCGATCACTGAACAAATCGACGAAGTTGTGTTGAATTGATATAATGCCATACACATACAATGCATCAAGAATACAAACGAGAGAACACGAGAGGAGAGGAAAGAACAGCAACCTTCAAAGCCCAATTGTCAAATGATGATGGATACCAGAGAGGTCGGTACATACGAGGCCATGACCGAGTACAGATAATAGTACTGGAGAAGAAACACAGCCCAAAACGGCATGGCCCAAGGTTAATGTGTCGACAACAAAGTACGAGAATGGAATGATGATGCCAATTTGAGAGTCTCATTCCCTTTCCTCATGATAACGAAGAGATGAATGCCATTCAAAGATCAGATCATAATGAATTAGAGTTCCAGCTGTAATCATTCACATTTCTCTCATTTCATCTCAACTCAGCTCAGCTCATATGATACCTAGCTATGTGAACGATACTTATTAATAGGTAGCTTATATGTACGGAATCACACTTCTCCATTCTGCATCTGCATTGAACATTCGGACGATTCTTTGATGATTATTGCTTCTTTTCTCTCCATCGAGGTATGTTTGTGACTTTCTCAAAGTTCTTGGCTCTTGGTATTTCGGTACTCTGTCTGGTCCCTAGATACCTTGATCAACTCAATCGATAATCCATCTAATCGAATCCTCTCACGGTACATACATACATTCAAACCAATCTACAGCTGAAAATCCAAATCAAGGGTCCTCATGACTATTCCTCAGGGTTTCCAAACTAAAAGACGGTACGGTACGGGAGAAAGAATTTGGAACCATGGAAAAAGTATAAAATACCTAGATCCGTCCTCTTGTCTTCGGTGCTGAGTCCAGTGGCTGATTTCAAGAAGCTAGAATGGTGGTGGGCAACCAGTGAGATTCTCGCAAATCGTTTTGAGGATTTTTCACATGAAGCTTGATAGAAGTTCGGAGAAAGAGGAGGCGAGACTATGTGGATGATCTTCGCGACGGACGACCTGTGCTCGACCTAGGAGATTTCCCATCTACCTATAAACTGGACGGAGTGGACAAGCAGTAACACATCTCGGTGGCGATATTACCAAGTACGTCGGTCGTAGATGTATTTTAGACATCGGGAGATGATTCTACAAAGGGATTGCTTTGCATATGGCTATAAAAAGTAATCATGTAGGTGAGTAGGTACATATTAACCATTCCGTTCTTCCCCTTGATACTTCCATTCCAGTACTGTGATATCTTGCAGATAATTTGACTGACTGTAGTACTAATTTGTTCTAGAAGGAAAAGCTTCCGACGGAGTAAGGAGAAGCTGAAAAATGGGCGTCGTTCATAACTTCATCGTAGGTAGATGACTTTACGAGAATTTGTGATCAATAAGCCAAGACATTTGTACCCTCCCTTCCGTTCCGTACAGCTGGACAGCAGAGAACGGAGTGTCGGTAGGCCCAGCACCAACATTCATCTCATCGAACAACGCATCATCTTTAATCTCACGGTTTCAAGGACTTTTGTTATGATGAACAATACAATACGATACTTATCTCTCTCCCTAGGCAACCGCATACAGACCACATACAATATTTTGATATTGATCTCATCACCTTGATCACTTACACCGCTTCTCCAAGAGAGAAAAGCGATGAAATCGTTTCTGCATCGTATTTTTTCCCATCACGAGGTTCGGTTTCTGGACGCTACGCTTCGTGTTTCATCTCAATCCATATTCCCGTTACCGAAGATTGGGTACCTACCTAGACAATGCCATATCCACGTACATGATACACAAAATCAGACATGGACAACGGGCATGTCCAAGGACAAATACTTCCGTTCTCCATTTTCCATCGATGAGGACATCTTGCACGAGGAGCTAAAACTAAGAGATTCATTATCAATCAATAGACTACCGGTACCTAGGCATGCTTTGATACATTGAAAGTTGTCTAGACCTATCTATCCATCCTCCCATTGCAATTCCACAGTTCACGGACTTGGTGACCTTCAACTTCAACCAGAATGCCCTTTTTATCTCGATGATTCTCTTCCACATATCTACTGAATAACCAGATATCAAATCCCCGAATGCTTAATAAATCATTCTCCACTCTACATATGTGTCTCGGACAATTTATGCGTAGCTTGAAGAGGGAAGCCTTTTCCGGTCAACATGTGACAAAAGCACCCCAGCCAAGCAGTCAATGAACCAATCAAAGTCGATTCTTTTCCTTTCCACCAGAATCTCATCCGGATCATTGTTGGCGCCACAATATCTTTCTTTTCTTTTTCTTTTTCTTTTTCTTTTTCTTTTTCCAGAGCATGCGAGTATCTACTTGCTTGATCATCAAACGTCCGTTCTCATCACCATCCCCACCACCGCTGTCAAAACTCTCTTCACCGCATCTCCACCACATGAGACTTCCTAGTCGTCAACCGTCTGTGCCCATCCATCCACATCTTCTACCCGAGAAGCCATCCATCCGATCAATTAATTGACTGCCGCCCGCCTCAGCATTTGTCATCAACCCTTGACTCGAGACCACCGACACCTTACAAGTAAATGTGTATATCCATAACTCAAATTCTCACCCACGACTAAGATTTCTCATTCACCATCTTAACAATATATGATCTCGATGTTCTTTTTTTGAACCCTCCCAATCACAATGCGTATGCCGTGTTTACACTTACCCGTCTTTGCAATTAACATCCTTGCCCGCTCTATGCTCTCGGCGCTTACAATCTGATACTTCTCCAACCGTGAAACTCTTCGTCCACATCCTCCAATTACAATACTGAACACTCTCCAATTACAACAGCGGACTGCGCCGTTCTACTTCCCACTCAGCAATTGTTCTCACAGCTTCTTTTCTACAACCCTTGACTATGGAATCAGGTTAGTAGGTAGATAGGCATGTATCTCCAAGCACACCAATCCATCTCGACAACATGTTTGATATTGCCTAGAAGAAAGGCACGTGCGTTACGCAACACCAGCTTGAGACGAAATCAGCATCCCCCCCCCCAAAGAGGAAACCGAAAAAAACGTGGATGACATGCATGCACGCACGAATCATGTCCTTGTCTGCAATGCATCGCATCAATATCCAAGATGGAAGATTGTTTACCTAAGTTCATCTTTTGGGCGGAGAGAAGCATGCTAGGCACGTGTTAGAGACGTGTTGTGGTATGAGATGAGATGTGGAGAGAACACGTGATGGTTTTTTATGAGGGTTTGTTGAAGTATCTATATGTCGATGGAAAGAATTCTTTTTTCTTTTCTTTCTTTTTTTTTTTTGAAGAGGAAGGGTGGGTGAGTGAGTGTAAGTGTAAGTGTAAGTGTAAGTGTGAGTTACTTTTTGAATACTGCGTGGAATAAATAAGTTTATTTATCTGTTTATTTTCACAGTATTGTACCGTATTGCGCGACTGCAAATATATGAATATATACACCTCTTTGGTTTCGCTTGTTTCTATAGTATTGGGATTGGAATTGCGCACATATGTACATGATCTTAGCCTCTCATTTTCATTTTGGTCTTGATTTTGATTTTGATTTTGATTTTGATTTTGATTTTGATTTTGATTTCCAGGACTCAGAACACGCGAGCGAGGATGAAACGGAAAGGGTTTGGGAGTGAGGGGTAAGGGGGTTATGGATGGTTGTTTGTTTTCTTTCACAATGGAAAGTTTTGGTCTGTTGTTCTGGGTGGTTTTGGTGGTGGTGGTATTTTGTTGGGGGGGGGAAGGGAGGAGGGGAGGAGATTTGTTGGATATGTGGATATATGGTTTGCGATGGTTGGTGTAGGTGGTATGTAGGAGGTAAAGTTGTCTATTTATTTGTTTATTTATTATTTCTTGGGAGGGCTACATACTCGTAAACCGCGAATCATATTACTCGAGTAAAGTAACGCAATAGTCTTCTCGTTTCGTTTCGTTTCGTTTCCTTTCGTTTCAAATCTCTTCCTTCAGATAACCATCTCCTTCTGCATCTCCTTCTGCTTCTGCTTCCAGACCATTTTTCAGATTTCCAGATTTCTAAGAATCTGAGTAACAAACTACCACAGATATTTCACCTATTCGTATTTCTGTATCGGATTGTATGTGTATATATATATATATAAATAATCACATATTTCAAATGAATATTGTACCAGCATTATGCATTGTCTAGAATTATTTAGATTTGTTGGATAGATAGGAGATTTATTCATTTACTCATTTTGTGCGCGGCGGGTGGGTTTAGAATTCTTCGTTTCGTTTCGTTTCTTTTGTGCGCGGCGGATGGGTTTCTTGGGGCTCGAATGGTGTGTATGTGGGTGGGAATGGGAATGGGAAAGGGAAAGCGAAGGGTGGGTAAGTACGTACGTAAGTTAGTAAGTAAGCGAGGACCACGGTCTCCCCTTTTCTCTTTTCTGGTTTGGAGATGCGATTTGATGAGAGGGAGGGGGAGGGGAGGAGAGGAGAGGGAGGAGGGAGGAGGGAGAGCTGAGGTCAGAGGTTAGAGGTAAGAGATTACTTTTGTAAGGCCTGTGTCTGTCTTTCTGTCTGTCTGTCTGTCTGTCTATCTGTCTGTCTATCGAGTGATAAGTATATCATCCATGTGTTTATTAGATTGGATGATTGATTGATATTGTTTGAGAGAGAGATTGTGGTGGGTTTGAGAGCTATCGAATCTTTCTTCTTGATAATATTTATGGATTTTTGGTCTCTGAATTCGAGAATTGGTGCATAAGATAATGAATAGTAAGTCGTATTTTGTGTTTGCTATCGTATATTAGGATTGCAAAATCGGGGTATTGAGTTATGGGGAAGTTGGGGAAGTATTCTGATTCTGATTCTAATGTATGAGTGTATGAGTGTATACTTGCCTGTGTATTATCTATTTTAAGAAATGGGGTTGGTAGCTTTTGATTTATGAGGCTGTGGATGGGATGGGATGGGATGGGATGGGAGGGTAACGGTATGGTTTGATATGATTGATATAAGTTTCCTTTTCCATTATTTCGAATCTTATACTTGTATGTTCTTGAAATCTTTATTTGCTTGTTTGTTTATTATTGAAGTGATAGATTTCTTGCGTGGATAGATGGATATACGTCATGTCTGATCTCGATCTATCTGTTATGTTTAGAATGGGCTACGCGATTTGTTTATGTATGTTGGTGATGTTATGTAATGGCATTTCGTGTGATGGGGTCTGTAAACTATGACTTTCATTTCCAAACAAGTGGCCAAAAAATTCGGCAGCCCCAAGTTCCAGAATTTCGAAAGAATAGATCCTTGGTGCAAACCATATACAGATTTCTTTCTCACTTGCAATTATAAGTTGTGCTTAAGTTGCTCGGTATTGTGTGTATACGCTTGCTGCGAATTCTCGCTCGTGCTTGATTTAGGAGGGATTCGAATCTAAACTTGGTTCGGCAAAAATACGTAAGGAGTTGCAAGAAGGGATATTCATGTTTGATGAGCGCCACTTTGTTATACTTAGTTGGTTACCTGTGGAGTTGAAGAGAGAGCGATGTGAGGGATGCGTGGATGTTTTTTGATAGGGCCCGAATGGAGTAGGGTTTCTTGTGTGTGTGTGTGTGTGTGTGTGTGTATGCGTTTCTTGAGAGATCATGATGGTGATTGTTGGTCTGGTCTGGTTGGGGATATCGCATGTACTCAAGTGGGCACTTGGCTTATGGTTGGCGGGATGCTGAGATGATATAGCTTGATAGTTTTGTGATTGGCAGGAAATACTCATAGGGTGATTTCCGTATTTTATATCATAGCATGCATTCCTGCATAATATCTTTCTACTTCCCTGTCGTTTCTTGGGGGAAATAAGTATCTAAATGAAGAGTTGTGAAACCTTGATTTCTTTGCCTAGTATATACTTTCTAGTTCTTTTGTTTTTGTTGTTGTTGCAATGTCAGATAAATAGATATGAAGCTATTACTCTTTCTATCGGTTAAACCTGTATGTTATAATGTTAACAAATTCGGTATCGGTATGGTTAAGGTACCTTGATATCTCTTAGCAAATCATCAAAGATCATTCCTGCAGATGACGGGTTCCAGTTGAGAGGGATTAAGAAGTGGATAATTCTGGAACCGTGGGAGAAGGGGAATTTATCTCGAGTTAAGTATAGCCGATAGGTTAGAAGGATAGAAATATACCTAGCCTCGTAGTTAATACGGAGCTAGCGTCTAGCGTCATTTTCACGGGTTTATGTATAGAATCGAATCGCAGTAGTATGGCGTGGGAACACATGTGAAATTTCTCTCTAGGGAGAGTTGATCTCGGGGATGTCTTGACTCTCGAGTTTCATTACTGTGGTGGGGGGAAGTTCCTTCGGCGGCAGGGTGTTAAAATGGTGCTTCTTTGTTGATTGCGAAGAATTATTAGATGGATTGTGAATAGTTGGTTTGCTGGAATTGGGAGATATAAATTCAATGCGATGCGCGTCACTTTGTTCTTTCTGAAGAAATTGGTAGAGTTACTGTTGGGGTTGGTGTTGAATATCATTCTTCGGGCTGAGCTGTGTGACTAGGCTTGGTGCTAAGAAGGGTATATATACAGTTCTCTTGTAGCTTAGCTCTTTTCTCTTCGTAGTTTACAACACTCAATGAAATTGTTCGATCCCTACGGTTTTTCTTTCCCTCTGACACTTTGTTTCTGGGCTGGCGTTTTGTGTTGACCGTAGCGACAGCGAATTATAGAATAACAGGAAAGTTACATGATCGAGGCGAGAACAAATAAGTTTATAATTTCGCCGTTGTTGTTTCTTCTTTCCGCGAACCAAGCCTCGTGTTTATTGCTAATAAATCATTTGTGTTTATGCTATGTATTATGCATGTATGCATGCCAGTCTACGAAATCTAATAGTCAAATTATCTTTACAGCTTCTAAGTCGTAATTGAACAGAATATATTCCTTATGATCTTCCTCAGTATCTCAGCTATCTGTCGCATTGGAATTCTCCGTTTCTTACTGTTATAGGTTAGGTGGTGGGCTAGTATGAAGGGCTATAATTCTCTTCCTTAATGCCATGCTCATATAATATTGCCTGGTATCTTCATATTAGATTGTATAGGGTTGTTGCTGATTTTCGCGAGTGCATGCTTAGCCCCGAAGAACTTTTCAGAGAATTTATAAGCACGCATTCAATTTTCTGTTGCCGTCAAGTCGTACATATTTATCGTGAGATGATGGACTCGCGTGTATGGGGTTAACTCAGAGTATACAAGTGTAATGACCATCAAGCCGGGTACCTGTCGAGTCGTCGCTCGTATACATTATCTAGATTAGAGTACTGTAGTTCCTGTGGATACATGAGTGGTCGTCAATGATGTTTGGTACTGGCTCAAGAAGGGCGTGGGAATTAGTAGATAGACTAGGTGTTGAAATGACATGGTTTTTAACTTACTCGTTTCCAAACTTTTGTCGCTGTAACATATTGTAAACATAGTATTCTGACTGTGTCTTGAAAAATAAATTCCAATTTCATCTTCGAATCCCATTGAGAGCCCATTTCTGTTACGCGGCTCTGTTGCTTGTATATACATTTCCCTCACCTTGAATACTTTGCCGCATCTATTTCTCCCTTAGAACTTTATATGCTTTGTTAGATGATGTAAGCGAGTAGCGAGATACTTCGTTGCGATATACACATTTTTTCAATGTATCTCGCCCTTTAGAGCTCTTCTTAGATTTCCGAAGAAGAGAGAAAAAAGGGGGAGACGAGGGACATTTTTTAAATCCGATTCCCGGGTTTCCAGAAAAGAATCAAAAAGAGTAATTGTTAAATCTGATAAATTTGGGGATTCATTGTGTGTATTGATATTTGTAGACTTGATGTTTGTGTACTCGGTGTGGTGTTTGTTTAGAGGGTGAAGTCTGCTGAATGGATGCTTACTGTTATGTTTGAGACTCGAGAGATTATTTTTCTGTACGACGTTGTACGACTTTGATGTCACGGGACTAGCCTTGTTGAAACTTTCTTGTGTGGTGATTGATGATTGGCGCGGAAATGAGCGGAAACAAGTAGCTAATGATTGATTTTTTCATATGCGGGTTCAATCATTGCCGTAGGTTTGGCTTACATGTTTTGATGGACGGATATGCGAGTAAATTAGATCCGAGATTTTGGTGTCGAACCGATGCTGCATATCCAAATCTGCACGAATTCCTGCATATCCTCCTGCACTCTGCATGTTCAGAGGGTTGCCTCGACGATTAAGATAGAAGCAAGATGGACCAATACTGGGTGACTCGTGTGAGTTGGTGTAATTACCGATAGGCTGACAATGTACTCTAGAGTTGATTTAACCTTAATTGGTCACCCATGTACACCTCGTTGCATCGGAAGATTGTACTGCAGGGACTGAAGCTGCGCCTTCCGAGAAAAGTTGCATCTTTTTGGTCTCTTGTAGTCTCGTAATATAGAAGCCATCCTCCACCATAGCAAGTTCTTTTTCTTATGACATCGAAGGGCTTAATCCATGGTGCCTTCACCAGGGGGGGAGCAGGAAGAGTGGATTGGCACAAACGTTTAAGTATCAATAATTTCTCTAATCAAGAATATTTTTTGATTGATTCTCAGATCAATCATTCATCGAACCTGGATTTAGAAAGAACTTGGATTGAAACATCTTCCTACTTAATCAATTACCATCTCTTCGTATTTACGACAAAAGTCACAACCCACCCCTGCTCTCATCAAGTCAATCACTAGAACATCTAGCCTTGCTCATATCAGCCCTGCATCTGCATCCAATAATTCTCTCCACCTGTCAAACTTATCACCCCACGGCCCGTACCTGTACCCGCACTTGTTAGAAAATCCTCCAACATGTCTCCACAAGATACAATCGCCATCTGTTTCGGTATTATCACTTGTCTCATGAGTCTCGTTGGACTTGTTATCTCTTACCTCAGTTTGAGAATTTGTATGAGATCACCGCATATGTTGGGTTGTGAGTCTTCATTTTAATTTGTATCTTTACATTTTATGTCGATACCCGATGTTGATTCGATATAATAGCATCAATTTATACCCCCAACAAATTCCACAGGCATGAACATATAGTCGTCCATCCATCTTCATCTCCATCTTTCACAAGAGGAATGTCTAACGGGTATGAGGGGTTCGAGGGTTCGGGTTTGAGTTTAGTGAAGAGAGTTCAGGTGTAGTGGGTTGAGGAAGGAGTTGAAGACAACATGTGTTGATCCGCTCAACTTCCTCTTCCACAAGCGGGCCATCTAATGAGTACGAGTATGGGTGTGATGGTTTAGGTTTGGGTTTGGTGGGTTGAGCAAGGAGTTGAGGGGTTGGTTGGGGACCGGGTCTGGTATGATATGTTATGTTAGCGGATATACGGCGTGATGGCTTGGTCAAAAGAGAAGGAAATTTTTGGGCACTTAAGTGCGGTGGAATAAGATATGAATATATGATCTATGAGTACACGAATGACTATTTTGGAAATTGGGAGTTAGAGGTTAGACAAATTCGAAAAAAATGTTTTTATTCTAAAGATATATTTCTTTATAATTGTATTGTACATGTTTACTACCTCTTTCCCTCACCACCGTTATAGTTCTTCTCATGCTGAGTGTATATCTAGATTATCATGATTGCCTACCGGTATCCTAGTGTAGTGTCTCGTTAATACAACATTTGTCTGGGTGAGTATTGATTGAATGGAAATCTCAAGTAATTTCGTGATGGTGATGTGATTTGATTGTCTATGTACCATGATAATTAATTTGGGTTATTCTACTCTGCAAATAGCTGAATAGTTGTAGTTATTACTTAGCTAGATGATTATCACAGTATATTCCTTAAAATTCAAGACCACCAAAAATACTCATCCTGTTACATTAGCATCTTATATGAAATTAATTATCCACTTCATCTCACCCACTCTCTCTACAACGATCCAAGGTCATTAAAATCTATAGAGTCAACTATTAAATCAGAAGTGAATATATTTACCGATACTCATTAGTGTTCGTGAAGTTAAGCGAGGTGCTAGTGATATATTAAGTTTCAACCGCTAAGAGCTGGAAGCGAAGAGACTTAACGGATTGATTTATTTGGAGTGTAAGTATGTTGTTATCAATTGAGTAGAGTGGGTTTGTTAGTATAGCTCTCTAGTGTTTTTAGATCTCGAGGTCACATATTTGTTAATTTTTTGATTGAGTTTTGGCTTGAAGAAAAGAATATAATACTTTAAGAGGACTGAACGAACTCTATCTAGTTCATCAATTAGTATAGCTTACCGAAGATTGGATATGTCAAGCTAGTTTCAGACGCCGAAAATCACTCCAAAAGTCAGATTTATGTAATGAATAACTTTTATTTCTGGAAAAACAGAAGAGTAGTGAAGAATAACTACGCAAGTACTTTCCCCTTAATATTTACAATCCTCACTTTTTCTCCACCCTTCTTCTTCCGCGACGCACTCGTAACAATCCCCTCAGCATCCCACTCAAAATCCAGCACACCTCCCCCTCTGACCCTCAACCCCCTCACACTCCCCTCCCCCCAATCCCCTGGGATCGCCGGACCCAACACCACCGATCTCACACCCCCCCTATCCTCAACCCCCACCGGCAAATCCACAACCAACATACTCAGCACCGCACCCCCGTACCCAAAATTCGCATCAATCTGAAACGGCTCATTCTTCCCACTATACATACTCAACGCATTCCCTGCAATATTTTCCTGAATCGTCAATCTCAACTCCGCATATGCGGTTTCGGTGTCGTTTAATCGCGCCCAACACGCGGACCGCCAGACCTTTTCCCAGCCGGCGTTGGAATCGATGATTCCTGGTCCGCGCGCGACAAGCGTGTTGCGAACGGCGGAGGAGATGGTGGAGTTTGTGTAGCCGGAGAGGTAGGAGGAGAGAGAGGAGGCGGGGAACCAGCCGATGAGATGGGAGAGGTGGCGATGAGTGGTGTTTTCGTAGGAGGGGAAGTAGATTTTCCATTCTTGGAGTTGGGTGGTGGGGGAGATGTGCAGACCTTTGTCGAGGGAGGAGAGGGAGGTGGTGAGGGAGGTTTGGAGAGCGCGGTCGAGGGAGAGGGTTCGCGCGGCTTGGAGTGTGGTGGTGAAGAGGGAGTGGATTAGTTGTTGGTAGTGTGTACAGCCGAATGTGGTCTAATTATGAGCTACATTAGTGCCAATTCAAATTTTGTTTCGATTATTCAACAGAGAGAAACTTACAGGACCATGTTCAGGAGAAGAACAAGGATTAACAACCAACGTCCCATCATTAAAATACTCATCCTTCTGCAATTGACTCAGCCAAAATTCCGACACAGCTTTCAACAACGGATATCCCGTTTCTCTCAACCAATCCTCATCTCGCGAGTAATCGTAACCATCAGCCACATGTTGCATCAACCACGACGCCGCCGCCGGATAATCAGCCCAATACTCATCTCCTGTTTTCATGCCCGTATGTCCAAAAATATTCATTTCATCATGGACTACCCACCCGGGTGCATTGTATAAAAGCTTTGCAGTTTCTGCTCCCCGCGGTGCCCATGTTTCGCTCATGTATGTCCATAATGCGGATTGTAGATCTCCGAGACCGGTTTGAACGGCTCCCCATTGATTCATTTGAATATTGATATTGGCGTGGTAATCTGCCCCCCAGGCGTTGTATAGACCATATGCCCATTTTCCTTGGAGATTGGGTGGAAGTGAATTATCTCGGGATGAGGAGATGAAGAGATATCGACTATAGTCGAATAAAAGATTTTCGAACCAGGGATCGGTATGCGTGTTATCTGTAGTATTGTATGCAGCGATTACAGCGGCAGTTTCTTTGTTTGCTGATCCGAGAGGATCGGGAAGATTGAGTGTGAAAGTATTCATTAAAGTGGAAAAATCAGATATATGGTTTTTCCGGAGGGTTTTGACATTTTTCGAAGCTGCTTTTGTAATAGTAGAGGAAACGTAGACACCGGGGTCTACTCCTTTAAATGAGTAATTATCTACAGCTGTACCTTTTGTAGCATCATAGTTTGTACCAGCTGAGATAACTAAAGACAGCGACTTTTGATTATGAGATGGTGTTATGCTCAGGATACCGGTAATATTGGAACACGAAACTGATTTCGTTGATTCGAGGACTCGGGCCTCAGCTTTATAAATTATACCTACATCAGCTTTAGTGATACCACTGAATAGAGCTGATTTTGAAGATTTCGAACAAGATGATTTGATTAGAGAGCTATCGGTTAATACATTATCGAAGTGAACATCGATTTTTGGCAAAGTGGATGTTGAGTTGACTTGGTAAACGCATACACTATCTGGATAGGAGCAAAAGACAGCCCTAATAACTGTTAGAAAATACCAAAACCCGAAAAAAAAGTAAGACTAACGTAGTATAAGAAGCATTTGCGGTCTTGAAGATAGTAGTATGAATTCCAGTATTCAAATCAAGACTTCGTTTGTATTCCGTAGCTCCCGAAATACCCTGTAACGAGACGGATAAATTGCCCAGAACTTGGTAACTTCCATAGTTGTCATCTGAGCCCATCAAAGCAGTAACATTTCCAGTGCCGTTCTGAAAGATAAATTCTCGAATGCCTGATAATGAGGAAGAGACCGATGCATTTGGATTCCCGCCATTGTAGCTAGCGTCCTCGAAGGGTCCACCACTCCATAATGAATCTCTATTGAGATTAAGTTTCTCGGAACCTGGCGTACCAAATGGAAGTGCTGTGTTTTGTTTAGTACAATGATTCAATGAACTTCTGCTTAACGTATGTACCAGCTAATTGACCATTTCCTATAGGATAGGCTGTTCTAATAATATCTAGGTATGCTGCCGGCTGAGTAGACCACAGACTTTTGCCATGAACGTTTAGCGACAAATGCGAAAGGGTCAAGACCGTGATCCAAGAGATCGGATGCATTTTAAGCATCACAGCTTACTTACAAAGCGATCAAGTAATACTTGAGATGATCTTATTAAAACACATTCTACATTGTTATATAAATTTTCATGCTAGAACTTCGGGGGTAAATAAGTGAGGGGTATGCTGAAGAATTATTTAGCCGGATCGACAATGCATCCTTAGCGAACTTGATTGTCTCCCAGGCGATAATCTCATAGGTGCAAAAAATCGGGTATTAATTAATCACGGGTAAAATTTCTGGGGGAGTACCTGAATCCCGTCCGGTTATTGCTCAGCCGTGTCTAATTCGATACTGTATATGTTATATGGAGAAAGATCAAAGTAGTGATGTAATTAATATATTTAACGCTCATAGATATAAACTCAAGGGAAGATGCCAAGAAAAAGGATAAAAACTAGATATAATCATAAAACGTGAATTACTACAAGCCTGAGCGGCGAACGAATTATGCTCTCGCTTACAATGGAAAGGAGATAATCACCACGGGAAACAATGCTTTGTAGGATTCAGCTATATCATTCGCAGTCAAATCTAGTAGAGATATTGAGCCATTTCTTTCGACGCAGCGCAATCGATTCAACACCCGCTAGCTTTATCAACTCATTCCCGGAGATAATTGGAGTTGTGAGCTCTTCGTATGAGCCCTTTGTGCGATTAATCATAATCAGCGAAAGCGTAGAGTTTCTCAGTGGTAAGCTTTACATTGCATCGTAGTGCTTCCTGCCATATTATTAAGAGTCAAAACACGCAAGTAAATATGAACCTGCTAGGTTGTAATGGCCATCTCTAGCTGGCCCAGCCTTTGGTGTCTGTCGCTACTTCACAGACAGGCACTTTGGAACACAACACCATCAAAGTACTGAGAAGCTAATAGACTTGTACGTCAAAACCATTCATACCATATCAGACCAAACTTCACATCAAGTTACCAAAACACCTACCCACATCAGCTCATTGAATTCTTCCACCATAAGATAGAACGGAACTAAACACGCATTTCTATGAATGCCCAATCATTGAAAGGTTGGGGTATGAAACGAAAAGTATAGAGCTTAATTCGACGATCAAGATTGAATTTCGGAACCGAGACTTTTCCATGGCCTAGACTTCCAATTAGAAAAGGGATTGGTGTGACGAAAGGAAATACTGCGATCAATTGGAAAGAAAAACACTAGACAGCAAAAATAAGTAGCGAAATCAACGAGGAATAGTGTGAGAGTCGTATATATGCTGCCTTGACATTGGTAAGAGTTGAGCTTAACTTCCGTGTATGAGAACGATATCACTGTTTGAGCTGAACATGAGTTTGGGAATTGTCTTAGCTTTCAGATCGAATGCGAAAGATGTGGTGAGATGGATCGAGATAATGAAGGTTGTTGCTGAAGATGAAACCGTTACTGAAAGATGGGCAGGATAAACAGAAGCCAACGAAAACCAACAATCAGAGCTCAAACAAGGCTCCAGTAAATCATTTCATCATCTTTTGAATTCCAAAAATCGAATCACGGGATATCTACTTATCGCTAATGGTAACGCCTGCCTAGATGCAGCACTAAAAATCAATAGCCGGACCGTTGGATGCGAGCTGGAACAGCACGACCACCAATAGTTTTCTCTTCTCCGCCCAATTGCCAGACACGCCGCCATGCCATTTCTACGGACAGAGGTGCATCAGGATCAATTCTGGAGGCGTTCTCAACCGTCTCGTCTTCATCTTCACCATCCAAGATTTCGATTTCCGGACGAGCCTTTGGCGGGCGTCCCACACGTCCACTTCCAAGGCGTGGAACCGGACGAGGGGGTGCCAGTTCCCCAGTAAAGATATCCTTTACCTGAAGTTTTGTAGACCCACGAATGGAAATGACGCTAGCTCTTTCATCATGCTGGTTATTATTTCGACGGACAAGGTAAAGGCCCTCAGCCAAATCCATATAATGTTGCCATTGTTGATCGGTAGTCACTTGCTTCGTGTATGGTGGATATCGAGTACGACCCAATTCGCGAAGACCATCAACAAACTTTGAACCCATAAATAGATCAGGATGTTGTCTTTCCAGTAAGTCTGCGAGAAGCCCCCCAATTTTATAGACAATACACTTTGCAATGCGTGGTCCGGCTCCCGGGTCGCCTTGGTCTGGTATTTTGGCTTTAATGAAGAGCTTATTCCATATGGATCCGGGGGTAAGTTTCTTGACAGGAGTACCGTCTTCGATTTCATCGCTAATCAAAGACATCAGCATTTCCAATTGATTGGTTTGCGCATCACCACTATCGCTAGCAGCTGGAAGAGGGTCTGGAACTATAGGAGAGTCGATGGCCATTGGCTCTGGTTCCAGTGAAACGAATGTATTGGCTCTCTTGTAAGCGGTCTGTCAAGATTAGCCTTGTAGAATTGAAGCGTAGTATAAAGATACGTACAGGACATTGCTTCTTCAGAAGCTTGTATATTTCTGTACTGGACCATCTCATAGTCTGAGCCTCTCCATCGACCCAAGTTTCCTCACGAAAAGCTGACAACAGAAAGAATGCATTTGCATCTTTAGTCAAAACTTCGACAACATCGTCTTGTAACAGTCCACTGCCATCTTCACGACCATACTATAACGAAGAATCAGCCTTTGGAGCGAAGCAACATTGGAGAGCAATTGAAACTCACTTCCCAGCATAACTGAGCCAAGACATCTTTACACTCCCTATTGATTACGCGCTCATAGTAATCGGTAACAAAGTGCTTAAGTTCTGCACTTTCTACCATGCTTGTGAAGTGTGCTACATACTTTTGCGAAGGTTTCAGCTCAACCCACCACTTAGTTGTGGAATCTTCAACGTAAAGAATGATAGCTCCAAGCTCATCCCTTTCGTAAGAATACATTTGGAATTGAACTTGGCAATGGGAACCATTTGGTTTCTTAACTGTCAGAGCATTAGGTATGAATCCAATGAATGCAAATCGAACCCACCAGAGCCAGAACCTACATTTATATCTTTCCGCATTTTCTACCCAGAGTGTACCTTCGGCGCGCAATTCCAGACCGAGGACAGAATCGAATACATTGGCAATACTGCGGTTTTTCTGGTAGACAATCGTATCTTGAAGAACAAGCCTTGGCTCATCAAGATCCATTTTGTCCATATTCTCTCCTGAAGACCTATTACTTTTATATGGTGCAACATCAGGTTTGCCAGAGCTGAACCTTTGAGATCTGGAAGCTTTCATGGCTTGGTGTCTGTTGAAAGGAAAAGGGGATAATGTCACAGTCGACGCAATTTCATAGCAGGTAATTGCTTAGATTCCAGATGAGAAAATGCTCTTTTCTTCCACAATATCTTTGTCTAGAACAAGGTCAAGGGTGACAAGTCTTTCTGTTTTCTACCTCCCAAACTCAAGCAAGCTATGGCCTTTGTTTGTCGATAAAGATGATTGTCGGCCAAATGAAACTCCGAAGTCCCTGATAATGGTTTTGAGCTCCATGATGAATCTCGAAACTCCTCCAGTTAGATAGTAGTTGAGTATATTGCTAACTTGTTGGTCTTTGAAACAATCTTTCGACAAAAACAAAAACTTTCACTCCAAAAGAAAGCTCTCTACTAAGAAAATTGTTAGAGTTGATTTAGACTCAACATTTTAGTCTCAGGATAAGCTCGAATCACATGGTGATAAGGAATCCAAGCTAAGACTCTGCAGCAACTTTATTAATGGCACAAAAAAAAAAGCTGGAGAATCGAAATAAACTCCACTCCATATTGACCAACAGATATCTATTACCACCCATAACAATCTAATACTAGCAGATGTCCAGACTTGCCTGGTGGACAATGACGAAAGGAAAGGTTATGGAAGGCGTTTTCGGTATGAATATCTTTTTTCTCTCTTCAATTGATAAAAATAATTAACAGGACCCCGCAGCCATTAATAAACCCACTGGTCGTTCTTCCGCCCAAATCGTTCGCGATCTTCAACACCATTTCAATCCCTCCGAATTATTCGCACCCTACATCCAAGTAGAAACTCGAAACCGAGAAAACGAGTGGCATAACCAAAAGCAACGACGTAGGAAGTCGGGTAAGAGAGTTCAGGTTAAGATTGGTCATGGAGGAACTTTAGATCCATTGGCTACTGGAGTCCTCATTGCGGGAGTTGGAAAAGGCACAAAAGAATTGGGCAATTTCCTTCTCTGTACTAAGACTTATGAGACCACTGTTTTATTTGGTGCTGCGACAGATACATATGATAAGGATGGGAAATTGTTGAAGAGAGCTCCTTATGAACATATTACGAAGGAAATGGTTGAGAAAGGACTTGCTAAATATCGAGGAAAATTTATGCAGCTTCCACCGTTATTTTCGGCTCTGAAAATGAATGGAAAGCCTCTCTACGAATATGCGCGTGAGGGAAAGGAAATTCCCAAAGAAATTGAAAGGAGACCTGTTGATGTTTCGGAACTGGAGTTGCTCGAGTGGTATGAAGGTGGTGAACATGAATGGAAGGCGCCAACTGAAGAAGCGGGTTATGCGGAAGTCAATGTTGCGGCGAAATTATGGAAACAGGAGCGAGCTGAGCCAGCAAGTAATGGAAAGGAGGCAGAGAATGAGAGGGCGCTGGAAGATTTCGAAAGTAGGAAGAGAAAAATGGGCGATGATCAAGATGACTTAGTTTTGGAAAAGCCGGCAAAGAAAGCTAAGGAGGAAGTCGCAGAGGAAAAGGAAGATGCGATGATGTCAGGAGGTCTTTCTTCCGATAAAACTCCAGTTGAAGATCAACCTATTCCCTCCAAAGAAGACACCAAGAAGGGACCTCCAGCGGCCAAAATCCGCATGACCGTATCATCTGGTTTCTACGTCCGATCATTATGCCATGACCTCGGTGCAGATTTGGGATCAGCGGGTTTGATGACTAGTTTGGTTAGAGTTAGACAGGGACAGTTTGAATTGGGTAAGAACGTTTTGGACTATGATGATTTGGAAAAGGGAGAGGAGGTCTGGGGACCACAAGTTGAGAAGTATCTGGATGAATGGAATGCGTTGTCGAATGTAGAGAAGGTCACAAAGACAGAGACTGGTGCGGAAAGTGCCACAGAAACGGCAGCAGCGCCGCCTGTGGAGGCGGAAATGAAGGATGAGACAACTGAGATCAAGGAAGAAAAGATTGAGGCAATGGAGATTAAGGAAGAAAAAGATGAGACGACCGAGATCAAGGGAGAAAAGGCCGATGCATAGAGTGAATGGTTGGAGGTAGATTATGCTAGCATTGCGAATGACCTAAAGTTTGGTTATTGTGGAGCATGAGTGTCACCTTGCCGACGAAACAAATCTCAAGTCTAGTATCTCATGGGATATATACCGGCGTTGTCCTTGCAGTATTTCATCAATTGTATTATACGAGAGTTTCGGAAGGAAAGTCCTTTATAGGCGCGAATCTTACTGATAGGTAGAATTACTATTGCACTAGAATTCAAGAACATATCACTTACTATCTTCCTATGCTGTTAAATCGCACCCCGCGTTCATTCTTGTTTATCCCCCTTTTCTTCATCATACAAACCGGCGTACGTAGCCCTTAACCTTCCCATCAAATGTTCATCAGCAGTAATTTTCTCTCCTTTCTTCCTTTCTATTTCTCCATTCGCTTCTCCGAATTTTCGTACGCGCTCACTGGGTACACTTTCTAATACGGTAGTGCCGACGGGATGACAGAAATAGGCTATGCTGTAGCGATCTGCTATTTCTGTTGGGAGAGACTTGGGGAAGATGACACGGTGAACGGTGGAGACGAGAAGATTGTTCGTCCAGTGCGAGAGGAGGTCGCCTATGTTTACGACTGGGGTGGGTGGAGGTTAGTTACCATTTCTTTGGGGGGGGGGCCTTCATTTTGGGAGTGAACGGAGGGGGCGATTTCAAAAAGCGACGTGGGTATGAAGAATTGACTTCGCGAAATGTTGGGGGAAGAAATGTATGCTTACGGATTGGTGGGGATGGGTCATTTTCCGTAGTAGGAGGCTGGATTGGAACTGGGGTCCATTTTGGCTCTGAAGAAGAGGATGGAGGAAGGATTTCAAGACCCGGTTGGGAGGGTCGTTCTGAAGGGATGGGTTGTTAGATTGGGGGTGTGATGGCAATTGAGGAGAAGGGCATACGGAATAAAAGAGTAATCGACCCATAGTCTGAATGAGCACCAGCTCGGATATCGACATCCGGTTGGTAGTCGGAGTTTGGGGGCAAGGAAGGATAGTAGAGCAGACGGAGAATGCATCCTGTTGTGCCTCCGTGATGTCTAGAGGAGAACCAGTCGGAACCACCAGCTGCGGGGTCAATCTGTGGGAAGTTAGTGAAATTTCTTTTGGAGATAAAGTCAATTGTTGGGAATAGGAGTGCTGAGCAAAGAAGGGGAATTGAAATATGTACCTCAAGACCGATAGCAAAAAGAGTAAGGAGTTTGAGACAAAGCTTATGACAGTACTGTTGAAACTCATTGAGCTCTAATTCATGTGGTGATAATGAAGGTGGAAGTGGTTGTTCAGCTTTTCCATTGACAAAATCGCCTAAATTGAATGCTCTAAGGGGTAAGAGTCAGTTGTGGAGTTAGACGGATGGGCTGTAGGAGAAAGGTAAGCTACTCTTTGAAGTCACCAACCTGTAAAATTATTAGTTTTGAAATGTTGAATGATTTTATGGACTATGCAACGTACTCGTTGATTCTTCTCATCCAATTTTTCTGTGTGCATTCCAGACCATCCCCTATTCTAACCGCTCGTCAGCTTTCATATATCCAGGGCTCCATACAGTCAACTTATCACATACATTATTTGCGATTTTGCATGGTAGCTTCTCTTCAACAGGAGAAGAGAAGAACTTTTGAGACTACTTGATGTTTTAGCAATCATAACATCGGAATATTGATGAAAGGGTACGTACCAACTCAAAAGTTCTATCAATGGCATCGACAGGGATATCTTTCCCCAGATTTTTTATGTAAACGAAACCAAAAGTTGCAGCTGCATCCACAAGTTGTCTAGCCACTTCCGACGGAGGCACTGAGCCTGAAATGTCAATAACTGGTATGCTTCCTTCGTTTGAAGACGACATGGTTTCTGAGAGATGTGTGAAAGAATGTAAGTGGGAGATGATTCTTCTTTATACCATGTCCAGGGTGGGATGAAATACATTCATTTGTCAAAACCTTCTGATAAGAATTCACTGAACAGACCCCCCTTATCGTAGATTGCACGTGACGAGCCCAAAGGAAGGACGGGCACGACGGGCTGAGGACGGAGACGGGGACACTAAGCCTTGAACCTATCATTTTGGGAGCTTGGACACTTCTCGAACTGCGGTTGTGGTCTGAACTTCAATCTCAAAATTATATTTGGAAGACACAACCACCACCTCTGCGCATTCTAGTACATTCATTTCAATTTCTGAAATATACCCTCATCTCACTCCAATATACTCCTCAAATACCCCTTCAAGATACTCGGCCGTAGATTCCTCTTTTACACCAACCCATAATAACTTCAACTCACCCTTTACTCATCCTTGATCTTACAGACCACCAACGTTCCTTCCCACGAACACCCCTCCAATATTACCCAAGAGGACCACAACACGAACATAAGGTTTGGTATCTTTCGTTTTTGGAAAGGACTCAGGAATCGAATCATAATTGGGAAAGAACAAGTGAATAACATTCAGGATTTAAATACAAGATGCCTCGTAAGTTCGATTTCCTTGTCAATTCTAACCCCAACCGCAACCGTAACCATCGCGAGCCCAATCTCAACTCCCACCTCCACCTCTACGAAAGCCTGAACTTCGAGAAGCAAAATGGGTTGCGGAGCGGAGGATACACTTGAATCAATCATCCGTAAAGCCATTTATGAAGCCAATTCCGTGGCTCCAAATCCCTTTGATAATAATCAGGATATCCAAAATGCGCTGTTGGCATCGGTCTGCTGGGTTGATAGCACATACGATCATGCATACTATATTCCGGAGCATTGGACTGATATAGCATATGCAGTAAATACTGGCGACCCATTCATTGATGCTGGGGTAGTGTAAGGTCTCAATCATTCCGCGGGAAGTCATCTGCTAATTTGCGACAAACAGTTCTATGCCACTTTCCGATTTAGTAAACGCAAAAATTGGTGTGGAAGCTACAGCATACCTCTCAAATCTTTTGAAGGGACCTGCCGATGAACCTCTCCTTGCAGCTTTGGGTGGAGAACCCATGGCATTGAAATTACACATCGAGAACGATTTGGACAAATGGAAGGAACATGAAATGGAGCCATACTTCGTATTTGAAGGTCAATCAGTTGTTGGCAAGAAGGAAATGACTATGCGCCGTCTGAAGTCTGCCATACCCGAAACAGAGCAAGCCTGGGCAATATATAATCAAGGCAATCCTACAGATGCTGTCGCAGCTTTTCGCAAAGCCAGTGAGTGCTTGCGTGATTAATCAATATCATTCATTCTTACTAATTTTAAATAGGTGCTATCCAAATTACCGATCTATATCATATCCTAAAGGAAGTGCTTACTGCGAGGGACTTGGATTACATGACTGCTCCTTTCAGTGCTTGTGCTCAGCTCGCCGCCCTCGATCGTCATGATGAACAATTCATAGATGGAATTATGGGCTCTCAAGAATTACTCCTCTATGACATCTGGGATGCTGTCATTTACCCACCCACCCCAGCTGATTGGGAAAACAAATCCTTAAGAGGCGTTGTTAGGTCTGAAATTATCAAGAAGCTTAATGTTACACCAGATATGCTTGCCGATGCATTACTAATGACCGGAACCTCCTTTTTACCGCCGTTTCCTCCCCTTCAAGATCAAAGTATCATCACCCGTCAACCTTATACTGTTGGTGATGCTATCAACCTACTGAGAACTTCTGAAAAGTCGGTTAGTGCAACTTGCGCGGCTTTCAGCGATATCTTAAATGTGCAAGATCGAGATTGGCTTGACAAGTACCGAAAGGCAAAGATGGGTATCAAGCATTGTGTTACTGTGCACACAGATGGAAGCATTTATATCAGAGATTTCGATCACTTGACAGGAGACAACCATGAATATCTTGGTTTGCAATTACCTGCAGAGTTATACTCTTATCTCCAGAAAGATGTGATCAGTTCGCGTCTCATGAACACTTTCAACTCTCTCGAATACCATGTTCTTCCAACTCTCGATGGCTTTGTGTCACCCGAATATCGAAAGCTAGTTACAGAATCTCTTTTGCCACTCAAGGAAACTTCTGCAGCTCTTATCGCTCCTCGAATGCATCGTGGTTTCCTCTACAAGGATATCACTATGCGCTTATGGTTCGATGATGAAAACAAGCCATCATTAAACCATAGACGCTTACAACCACAGACTAATAATTCAGTTGATGTATGGGGTGTAAAGGATTCTGAATTAAAGAAATTGGAAGCAAAATCATTACGAGCAGGAACTTTGTCTTTTGCCGCGATATCATTACTTGATAACAAGGACCTCCCCGCTAAGACTATCGGCAAAGGAAAGACTACTGGGCTTTCCTCAAAGGCAGAGATTCTATCCAATTCTTTATGGCGTCTACTTCATCTCAGAGGCTACATCAACGAACAACACGAGCTTACAAACTGGGGGAAAGCATTAGCCACTACTTTGAAAGCTATCCAACCTATTTCAGAGAAACATAAGGATGTTCACTTTACTGAGGAAGCAGCATTCGTGGCATTCGAGCTCATTCGTTTCCAAAATCTCCACAATCGTGATCATCACCCTGAACTGATTGGAGGGCCACTGCGAGGTGAAGAAGAAGACAAAGCAAACTGTATGCTCATAAGTCGGGTTGCCTGTCTTCTCAAAGTCAGACATTCTCCAATCGGTTATACTGGTCCTTTGAGCAAGAATTTTCTTTCATATCATTCAATCATCAAATCTATTCGGGAAACAGATAGAGATTTGATTGAAGCCATTGTCGCCTCGATGCTTTTGAGTGGTCAAGTTACCCGTGATGTTAAGCAATATCAAGGGTTAGGTCGCAGGTACGTTTCGTTCTGTTCCTTCATTCCCCTGTTTAAACTCGAAGTGTTCAATTCACTAACGATCTTTGAAATAGTCTCCCATTTGATAACGACATTGATATCGCTTTCGGAATTGCCGTCAAAACTTACCTTGATGACTGTGTCAATCCTGAATCATTGAAAGAGGACAAGGAGAAAAGAGTGACCAGATATGCCAATCAATATATTCCTTATGCAATCAACTTTGTAGAGGATTTAGATGTTGCCTTTGGTTTCTTTGATGCTTTGTATCAGGGAGTCAAGACTTTGTCCGATTCAGAGATGAAGGATGCTGAGAAGAAGACATGGGATGATGCCAAGGCATATCTTGACGCGAGGAGATAAATGAAGGCATAGGGGTTGGGCGGTAGTGATATTACTTCTGGCATGATGAACTTTGTTCTGGTGTGATGGGGTTTGGAGGTGCGGAAGAACATCGGATTATGGATAATGATGAATGGAATGTGGAAAACGAAAACGGTTTAATGGTTTGAATGGTATGGATGGCATGGATGAGTATGCATGTCACAGGTCAACGTGACAACACACCGTTTGCTGCGTTATTGATGGTGAAGCGGAAGAAGTAGGAGCTAGAAGCCAGAAAAATAAATTATCGTCAACCCCATTTAGTCTACTTTTTATGCCTGCGTCCTTTTGATTTAAGCGAGAAATGCTCTACCTCCCGAGGTCTGAAATGCCAGATCTAATGAGTAATCGTAGCTGAAGATATGTGTCTATGCTTTATATCTTGTTGGTATATTCCTATACCCTGGAAACGGTGAAGACTTGCAGTCAGCTCTCGGGCTAGTTTGACATCTCATCTTGTCATTGGTGACGACTACTTGATGCTGGATTGGATCTCTAGTGTCTCAGCTGATTGATTTGGAGCAGGTAGAGGGTTTGAGGGTTGAGGTGGTTGAGGAGTGGGAAGATTGAGGAGTGAGAAGATTGAAAAATAGAAATATTAATATTAAAGAATCTATACTCCTATACTCTCAAAGTATTTTTAAATTATAAGGAGGGAGTCTGTAGATGTGCAGGAGTCTAGAAAGTTTGAAATCTGTATGCATATTCGGAGGAGAGGAATTACTAAAGGGGATTTGTATTGTATATTTTGTTTATTTTGTAGATTTTTTTTTGGATTTTTTTGGGGGGGGGGGGGGGGGGAGATTGGATTGGATTGGAGAATAAATAGAATGGGAATTGAGTATTTATTATATAAAATTGTTGAATGATATAATAAGAGAGTTTATAAAAGGGAGGGGAGGGAAATGAATGAATGAATGAATGAATGGCCTTTGATATTGGATAGAATGGGATTGGGTTTGAACATAGGGTTTGGGGTTTGTAGGTGGGCTTAGAAAGGGGGTTGGATGAGGGGTTTAAGTGGAGGAAGTATAGGCAGTGAAATGAATGAATGTATATAGATTCTTTCGAAATACTCATTCTTCTGAGTGAATAAATACAGTACGAATCATAAAAGAGGGGAATACATTAATTATTAACACTATCTATTACTCATTGATTCGAATAATTATTGCTCGCTAAATATTCTATTACTTCATTTTTTAATTATTACAATATAATACAATCTGATTACCTCAAATTCACTTATTCACTCATCTATTATATATCATTACTATGCCTTTATATCAAGAGATATAGATATAGATAGCTGATGCTGAAGGGAATCATTAATAGAGATATAGTTTTGATGATCATGATTATGATTATTAACTCTATAATATTATCGTTATTAGTTTATTGATTATTTTAAGGAATATATTGATTGCTTACAAAGGGTTACAAAAAGTTCTTGGGATTAGTTGTTGGAGGTTTGAGTGTTGATGTTTGGGATTTGGATTTGGATTGTGTTTTATCTGGGTAGGTTATTACTATACGGAGTAAAGAGTTGATGTGTTGGAGTTTGGTGTGTGAGGTTTACTCTGTATTCCGCATTTTGATTCTATATTCCTCGCCCTCCACCAATTCTAATACCCCTACATCTTAGCCCAATTACCACCTCACTCCTCTTTCTCCCTTCCTATCAACCCCAATCCCCCTACCTCTCTTAACTTCGATACCCCCCAGAACCCACAACTCCATTCATCTCTCTTTATCCCTCAAACCATTTCCAGGCGCGCAGGAATCACATCCCCAATTTTCTATACCCATCATATTCCCCATCCTCACAATCCCGAGTAATTTTTTTATTCCAGAAAAAGCGGGTGTATCTTCAAGACATGAGATTTACGCGATGCGAGTGAATCGACCGGTTTGACGGTTTGGATGTGATATTTATCGTTATGTGGTAGAGAGTATAGATATACTGTTGAGGAGTATGCAGATTGGTTTGAACTGAACGAAGATACTGATGCAATTTCTAGGGAGGCCGGAGAAAAAAAAAAGATAGACGGGTAAAAATTAGCAGGAGAAGTAATTACTGGAGATAAAATATCTCACATGAACGTACCGAGTGACTTCTATTCAACAACTACTTTATGAAGCCCTAAGCCAATGCGAAAGAAACTAGCTCTTTCAGTAGCCCTTATTTAAAATCTAATATGTTCAGTAGAAGCAGAATAGCTAGCTCTTGAAATAGAACACAATTCAGACAATTGGGATCTACTATACGTCGGTACCACGTCTTTGTATCCTTCTCAAACAGACATCTCTATTTGGAACTTGAATGTATATTTTTTATTCTAATTTAGTACGATACAATATATACAAGACCCACGAATTTTCAAACCCTTGAATTTCAAGTATCTAACCCCTGCTACCTTCCGAGCTACCACAAATCCAAAATCATCAATACAATATTATCAACTATCCATCCATCTATCTACCATAGCCGAATCCATCGCCACACAATACATAAAACAACCCCGCCATTCTGATATATACATGCAGTACTCGAGCTCAAGCTCAAACAAGACATACATCTGATTGATTCATTAACCTTGCGCATTCGAAATTAAGATTGAGGCGAAAAGAAAAGAGTATCCCATCCCTATTCGATTATCGAAATCGGGATCTGTCTTAGGCACTATAGCGACATCGAATTGAAATTGGAATTGAAGTTTAAAGTTTAAAGTTTACGCATGTCCCCTTCCTTTATAAAGGGGTGAGACTTTTGAGTTTTGTGGACTTTTTCTGGAAGGGGGGGGGGGGGGGGAAGATTCGCTTAGTGAATTTTCTTTTTATACAGTATACTGTAGCTTAACTTTGATTCTAAGCGATTGTCGCGATTACGCTAGATATAGGATAGGATATTGGATTTCGCACCTTACTTTATCTTATCCTACAACACGATATGATATATTATATATGAGATCTTTTCTGTCCATTATCGTGGTCTGTAAGTAATGGATAGATAGATGGAACTCAGATTTATGTCGTGGTAATGATTTACAATTTTTATTGTTTCCGGAATCCTGATATGAATATTATATATATAGTTACTACCTAGTATTCGGGACATTTGTTATTATATTGTTAAAGACGAATATAGTGGGAATGAATGAATGAATGGGCGTATATCTTTGGGGAATGAGTCGCTATGTGGTTATGTCATATATAGACGTGAAGTGAGATTTAGTTGGGACGAGTGTTTAAGCGAATACAGAATAGGGAGAGAAGAGGGAGATTTCAAGCGGAGTATTAGGTTGTTTGATTGAGCGGTTGTGAGATATTGGTGTTTCTTTTTGTTGTGAGTCTATTGTGCTCGTTAAAATGATGCGGATAGTGAAGTAGGGATTCTGTTATTATATTCTGGTAGAAAGTTGAGAATGACTAGGGAATTTTTTATGTCGTTGTCATTTCCAAGCTGATACTAATCAAAATATCTTTCCGATCTTAGAGAGTTCTCATCTGTCTTTTTACTCCTCCCTCCCCCATTAGGATTGCAAATTTGATCTAACGGTTAAGTCACAATCAATGATATGACTTCATTTGATTTGATAGAGTTAATCACTTGATGTCAAGCCATATGTTATATTATTGTATCATTTGAAGTTTTTGAACAGAGTAGATTATTTAATTCAAAATTAGATCACCATTTTACACTATAATCTTTAATATAACTGTTAATAACAGAAAATACGGTTGCTCGATAGGATCTGACAGTGCAATGTGATATGATAGTCGTTTCACAACCCCCCCTCACTCACTAACATTAATTATAACCTTCCCTCGCGCATGACCCCCCTCAACAATAGCAAAAGCCTTTTCGAAATCACTCAACGGCCACACACTATCAATCGTGGACTTCACCTGACCCTTCTCAATCAACTTCGCCGTTTCCTCCAGCTGCCACCCCTCAGGCTCCATAACAAAAAACTTCCCCTCCACATCCTCCGCCACCCCTTCCCCAGGCTTCACCGCATTTGGATCCTCCTTAATACTGACCACCCTCCCCCCCCTCTTCAACACCTTCCAAGCCTGTTTGAGACTCTCCCCCCCCAGCAAATCCACCACCAAATCGACTTTCCTCCCCCCCATAATCCACCACCACATCTGCTCCCAGCCCCCTAACCATCTCCGCCTTCCCTTTCGAACAAACCCCCACCACCTCTCCTATCCCCCCCGCCTTCGCAAACTGCACTAATAACGTCCCTACCCCCCCTCCCGCAGCATTAATCAACACCGTCTTCCCCCCATTCTCAATCTTCGCATCTAGCGCATACACGCAGCGCATACCCCCATGCACATACAATGCCTGCCACGCCGTAAACGCACTCAGCGGAATACTCGCTGCTTCTTCCCAGGAGAGATTGGTCGGTTTGCGGGCAAGCTCGGACGTCAGCGCGATGGTGTACACGCGCGCGTTTCCGGGACGGGAGAAAGAAGTCCGAGTATAGATTTCTGTGCCGGGGGGGAAGGGGGAGTTGGGGGGCGCGGTGACGACGGTGCCCGAGAGGTCGAAACAGGGGATTTGCAGCTTGGAGGTTATGGTAACGGGGGAGTAGGAGGGGAGGAGGGAGGTGTAGGAGGAGATGTGGGCGGTCCAGGTTAGTTCGCCGGCGCAGGGAGAGGTGCAGTGCACGCGGATGAGATGTTCGGGGGTGTGGGGGGTGGCGACGGGAGTGGGGATTGTGGCGAGGATTAGTTTGGGGCTGTGGATGTCGGGTTGGAGGAGGGCTTTGATGGTTTTGGGGAGAGGGGGGGAGAGGGGGGTGGATGGCATGGTTGATGATGATGCAATTGATTCGATTGAGATTTTTCGAGACCTGTAACAGAAAGTAATAGGAAATGAGCTGTGTATTCCGTTTTGTCAAGTATGTATATATGTATATATGCTATACATGCACACGCAAACAAATAACCACTAGGTAGCAAGTATTTTCCAAATCTCAACAAAGAAACACACTCAGACACCGAAAACAAATCTCATCTCCTCATTCCCCTCTTTATACAATTTCCTTTCCACACTTTCCATCTCACACTCCTCTTTCCCATCAAATCAATCTCCTTCCCCCGCATTGAAAAACTTTTCAATCCGATCTATCTGACAAACCCATCTATCCACCTGTCTCGGCGTCAGCATCTGTAGTCAGTCCTGTACGTACAGTACAGATAGGCTTGATAGACATCGAAATAAATCAGATCTATCGAAATAACAATCGTACATACCTTAATTCCAATCATTTATTCATTTGTTTGTTACTCATCATCGGCGTATACGATACTTGTAATCTTACATCCCGGTGAAAAAGACCAAAAAATAAACAATATGAGATGTCGAATAATCAATGACTTACTCATCCCACCCCCCCCTCGCACAACAAAAAACCCTTAATTCAATCCAATCCAATCCAACAACCCATCCCCAAACCATACAAAAATCCAGTTCATTGCATGCCCGTCGCATACCCATCCCATACCCATCGCATAACTCTTTTATACCCATTGCATACCCTTCCATTCACCCCATCCAATCGCCACATCCCCGCATCCAAGCCTCAAGCTTACACATCACTCTCATCCATACCCTCCCTCACCCATACCCTCAACCCTCTGTCTATAGTTCCCTGCGCGGGTATCTTGCGGGTATCTTGCGGGTATACATGCATACTATAGGCGACCACAACTCCCTCCAACTCCCAATCCCCTGCGCGGCTATCTATCATGCGGGTACACCACCTACCTACCACCTACCACCTACCTACCTACCACCCACACTCATTCCCCCATTCCCCCTCTCCCCCTCTCCCCTTCTTTCCTTCACTTCAAAACTTCGCCGACATCACCATCACCACCACCATCCGAATAACCTAACCTAACCTAACCTTACCAAATCACCAGAACAAAGAACGAAGAACCCTTATTTCATTTTACTTTCGATCTCTCTTTATTCTTCTGTTTGTATGTAGGAGATTGATTTGATTGATTTGATTAGGGTAGGTAGGTTACTCATGATCTGATCAATTATCGCAATTCTCGACCGAGCGATGACGAAGGAAACCTCTGAGGGATAAGTATTAATGAGTTTTGTGGTTGGGGATTGAAATTTCGAAAATGGATTGAATAAGCTAATTTGGTTGACTTTGTAATACATGTTGATCTATTAGTGTATCCGTTATATTCTATTTACAGTTTCCTTCGACTAATTACGATCGACTCAATCGATGGCAAACAATTAATGAAATGTAACAAAGGAAAATAACCCTAGTGAGTAACAATAAAAGCAATATAGGTATCTTTCCCATCCATCCATGCCGTCCATCCATCTCCAAATCCAGTCATCCAACGCACTTCACGAAATTACTTTCTTCTGTTTAAGAATTATAAGTTCATCTCAGACTCACAATCTCTCCCATCTCACACCTATCCCATCTCACACTATCCCATCCACATCTCAAATTTCCATAGTAAGAAATCTAACCATCCTCTTCAAGGAAACCCATCAAAGCCCTGATACCACCAGCACCCAGACCACCCTTAGGATATGCAACATAAATTCCATCGTTCCATGTACCCATCTTCTCTCTAAACTCACTCTTACCCAATAATCTTGCCTGCTTAACAATCGTCTCGTAAGCCTTCTTCAACGCCTTGATTCTATGTTTACCCAAGTTTCTTCCACCTTCAATATGTGGTTGAGCACCAGTACCAAAAGTGATACGTTTGACATCTGGCTCTGCTGCACTCAATTGTTTCATTGAGTAAAGTAGAAGAGATTCCACAGTACCAGATGGAGCACCTGGGAATTCGAGGGAGAATTTAACTTGGTATCCATTTTCAGGACTGAGTTGATGAAGAACATTGATGGCGTGAATAGTTCCATCAGGGCCTTGAGCGTAAAAGTATTTACGATGAGCCTCGTCAACCCAAGGTCTAATTTCTGTAAGATGAACTTGTGTACCCTTTCTGTTCTTGTGCCAATCTTGAACTCGGGCGTTGACCTTCTCCTTGAAGTCATCTGGAACTGGTTCATTGAATGGAAGGGTTTGAAGTTTGATGCCCTCCTTTTCAGCATGGCGAACTTTGCGTGCCAAGTCATTATCCTTAGCTGCGGGGTTGTTTCGAGGATCAGCACGTTCTTCAGCTGCCGGAGACAAAGTACGCCAACCGAACTTTTCACCAAGATATTCTTCAGTACGAGAACCGATAATCATCCAAATTGGCTTCAAATTCTTATGTTCAGTATTCAAGTAATTGAGGAAGGCAGAAACGATGGCTGGTGTTTGAGACTTGTCGCAGAGAGGCTCTCCAACAATAATGGCATATGAGTTATGAATAACATAACCTTGTGCTGCACCAGTAGTCGAATGTCTCCAGACATGATAGCGCTTGTCTAACCAAGAGGTATTAGCTGCATCACCATAATTGGCAATTAATTTTTCCAAAGATGGAAGTAATTCAGGTGTGTATTCCTTTCCTTCTTGCTCCCAAATTGGGTGGAGTGTTGATGCGTCCTCGTGACGAAGGACGAGAGTAGGAGGTACAGCTGGAAATGATTTGGGATCTCTTGGGAATAAAGATGCAAGTCGAATATTGCCAAGACTGAGGAAAAGGTATGTAAGACGCTCAAGACCAATACCACAACCTGCGTGGGGTGGTGCTCCCCATCTAAAACCTTCAAGATATTCAGACATACTTTCTGGCTTGACACCCTTTTGCTTCATACGCTTTTCCAAAAATTCAGCATCATGAATACGTTGACCACCAGTCAAGATTTCTTGACCACGCATGAAGATATCGAAAGAGTTAGTAAATCGATCATCTTCTGGATCGGGCATGGTGTAAAATGGTCGAACAGAAGCAGGGAATTTGTCGAGGATATAGTAATCAGTGTGATACTTTTCCTTAACCAATGCACCCAATCGAATCTCAGCCCGAGTAGAGAGATCCTCAGTTTCGGATGGTATACTTCCATCTTCTTCAACCCAACCTGAATCTACCAACATCTTAACACCAACGGAAAATGGGATTCTGGGAGTCTCATCCAGCCATTCGACTTTGATATGTGGATAAAATTGGTCAATGAGATCAATCTCTTTTTGATATCGATCGTAGATTCCTTTCCAAAGGTTCTTGAACATACCATCAATAAGAGTCAAAGCCTCATGATAATGTTCTTCCAAAGCCATCTCGAGATCCAATCCAGTGTACTCGGTCAAATGACGTGGTGTGTTACTATCTTCTGCACGGAAAACTGCACCAATCTCATAAACTCTCTCGAAATCAGCTGCGATACACATTTGCTTAGCCAATTGTGGAGATTGGGCCAAGAAAGCAGGTCTTCCAAAATAATTGAGCTCGAAAACGGTTGCACCAGATTCAGTAGCACCTCCTTGTAATTTTGGTGTATGGATTTCAATGAAGCCTTGGGTGTCGAGATATGATCGGAAAAGGTTGCAAATTCCAGATTGGATACGGAAGATTGCCTGTGCTGGAGTTGTTCGTAAATCGATAATTCTGTTGTTCAATCTCACTCTTTGTGGGAGGGATCGTTTTTGGTGATGAGCGGTATCCATAGAAGCTATTTTGGCATTAGTTATAACTCTTCCAATTCTAGAGAAGGAAACCTACTTCTACTGTCCAAATTCTTAGCATCCAATTTTGCAAAAGCATTGCGCGCAAGATCAGTAGAAGCACGAGAAGGAGGGCCTCTTGGTGTATCTGTTGAAATTGGTGACATTGGCTGACTTGGTGCAACCGAATCATCTCCAGAATCATCATCCATGTCAACTTCCTTTTCTCTGTTGATATTTTCTGCATCGTAGACCGTAAATGGCACATTTTCGGTCAATGGAACCACTCGGTGTATCTCGTAAACTTGCAATTCATAATCGTGAACTGTGGCGTTCTTAACAGTTTGGAGGGATTTTCGGATTTTAGCATGAGCAACGACGATTGTTTCGGCGGGGTAATGTTCGACAGTTCTAACCATCTGTTCGGAGATTGTACCATGTTCTGCGAAATGAATCGGATCAGATGTATTCCTCATAGTATTTTGCACAATAAAACTTACCATTTTGTTCTTCTTCAGGTTTGAAGCTTTGCAAAACTCCTTGAATTGTCATAGTTTGTTGACGGAAAACGATGAAAACCAACTTGGCAGACATTCTTCGCAAAGTATGCATTCGGGCTCTGAAACTAATAATTTGTCCATCCATTTCTATTCGAGTATTAGCAGCTGGGAATATGCAGTATAAAAAGGGCAACTTACCAGCCCAATTGATGTTTTTGAACAAAGCTCTCTCCTCATGTCTCCAATGTTTACTTTGGATCATACTATATGGTCGATAAAGTTGTGTGAGAGCTGCTGGACCTTCTTTCAAGAACTTCTCATCTTCTATTCTTGCCAAAGATTGCTTCTTCTTATTCTCGGCCTTTGCACGTTCCTTATCCATGCTTCTTCTCGCCTTATTCTGCTCAAGAATCTCTCGACTCACTCGTCGGGAGTTTGATCGTTCTGGCGTTTGAGCACCATTGTGTAGAGGGGTGCTTGATAGAGGCCCATTGGATCCAGAGGAACCTTCAATTCCATCCTCTCTTCCTGCAAGGGCTGGAACATTTTCGCTGCTCGAATTGTTGCTATCGTTACTATTTTTGCCCTTGCGATCTGGTATCAATTTACTGAGGCGCTTTTTGAGGGCCGACATGATGAGAATATGTGTTTGTGTGTTTTCTGACTTCTGTAGAAATTTGAACGGAAAATAATTAGATAGAAATAAAAGTTTACACGTGAGTAAGTTGCAGATCCAACTGCAGGACGATGATTAATACCGCGAGGTGTATTTGAAGTATTTAACCATACACCGTCGGCACTTATTCGTTGGGTGATGAGTCAAAGCTAGCTGCTGACGGAAGAGCCGGAATTACGGAGTGAGATTAGAGAATAAGCTCTCTCAGTCTCTCTTTCGGTGATGGTGATTGTTGAGTCAACCTTAAAGTTTAATCTCGTTGGAATTTGATTGGTGATTGATGAAAGAAAAGTAAAGAGGTTGGTATGCGGGGTGATTGGGAATACGGGAGGATTATGTTTGTTTTTGTTAATAGTGGAAGAGGAAGAGCAAGAGAAGAGGATTGCAAGATGGACAAGATTCTCTTCTTATTAATCCCAGACTTGTATATGATGTCCCTTCTTGATGAGGGAGAGAGAGCACAGGAGGAAGATCATACAAGAAATCCAGGTTTTGTTTTTATTTTTTATTTTTATTTCCATTTCCATTTCTATTATTTGGGTGAGATCAATCCGCCCTTAGGAAACGCCCAAAAACTTGGAGGGGACCGGGGCGTTCCCAATCCAAGCATCAATATGTAAGGCTTCAAAGCTTATGATGAAGATTTACTATGGGAAACTCTATCTCATGCCCAATTCAATCTAGCTGCCGAAGAATTCCTTAATTCAAGCTCTTCTCGGAATTCATCCATATGCAATTCAACGACTTGGGAAGTCAAGAAGAGAAAAAATCCGATCAATCAATCTTTTAGTTCATACCTTTCTTCCTCGACTGGGTCTGCATTGATGAATTAGTTGGCTGTTCTGAGTGAAGTTTGGCTTTGGAGGGGCCACTCGAGAATTGCTATGATGTCAGAGTTCGTCACTGTAGAATGAAGAGAAGTGTCACAGCTCAAAAGATGGATGGATGCAATGCTACGAAACGAGATTCACACCGAAATCACCGTCAAAAAGTCCAAAGACAAGTTAGTAAACTGAGACACAACAACGCATAGGACATCTAATGGCATCTCTTTTCATTCCTCTTCATTAATGTTGCCGCGGGAGAGAAAAGTGTGGATTCACCAATGTTTATTATGTCAAAAAACTACTTGGAATCATCCTTGTTTATTTGGTGTTTGATTTGTATCAACATCGGCTACATGGTCAAAAAGAGACATTGTAATAACTGGATCTCGGGGTCAAATTGTCACTGTCATGGAATTCAAGTCAAAGATGCATGTCTTACCGCACAATTCTCGATTTTTGGAACGGAGATTCCTCATAAGTGGAAGATGCAGTTCTAGACTCGACCAATCTTCTGCGCCGTACTCGACTCCGGGTTGGGTGGTGACTCGTAAGGCAAGAATGGAAATTATATGAAGAGAATGGGAGTGGCTGATCTTACCTTACTTACGGGACTTTGCTCTGTCAGGACTCAAGAGTGGCTCGAGAGTGGGAATATGATACAAGGAACATATGGATGGTATCTTTCATATCTCGGTCAATTTTCAGCTAATCCATGGCCAAGCTTCTTTCTCCATACCGGTACTCATACTGATTAATGTACCTTTGCATCACTGCCACAGATAGATCAGCCACAAGCCACAACCCCCGTGCAAATAATGCGGACAATTATCTCCGGACTCCTTTTCTCGCCTCCAGGCTGTATATTGTACAGTACAATACACCTTACAGAGTGAAATAGCGGTACTGTCGAGAGAATTGGGGAATCATGGCCACAGAGACTGATTATCAATACTAATCATTACAGGTCATGACAAAACTCATCACTATGGAGATCCGTACCTGCCAAGATTGTGGCTTTATCAAATTGGTTATTTGTAAGTTTCACTTGCTTGCTCTGTCCACGCCAGATATTTTCACTGTTCACGTGCTCAGTAACACAATGTATGAATATATATCAACTCTCTCAAATCCAGTTCGCACTCGAGCAAAGCGAGAAAGCCTCCACGGCAGTGGCTCCCGGAGGGCCAGCGGAGCGACATTGATGTTATTTTCCTCTGTCATGTGCTGTTACGTCACGTGCCTTCCATCTCTCATGTCTTTGTCGCATTCTCTCTGGCCACGCGTCTAACCACGTGAAAACATCAAAAATAATCAAAATATCACACCACAATTCTCAGACATCTTTGCATTGATGACCACTCTACCTCCCACCTGGCACAGCCCCGACCTAGAACCCAGACCATTCGACAACAATGATGTCTTTCACTCCCATCCAGAACTCACGGCTCACTCCTTTCCCCTCCAAGAATTAAGTTCTCACCTCTCTATGAATTTCCCACGAATTGGACCCCAGGATCCCTCGTATGTACGCGTCGACGGCCAAAGGAGAGAAACATCAGATATTGATTGTATTGAGATAGAAGAGAAGTGCAAAGAATCTATTTAAATCAACTCAAATCATTTTCTTCTATGCATGTATGCGGATGAGAGAACGATCGTAGAAGGTACAGGTATCCAAATGACGTACCCCAGTGACATACCCAACTTGTTACAAATATCACCTCACACCTCACACCTTTCCGCCTTCTACCAAAACAGAAGACCCGGCGCAGTAATAGGAACAAGAATAATAAAGCCGGCAACATTTCAACAATATACTATTCTTTTTCTCTTCACTCTACACTTCACACTTCACACTTCACACTTCACACTTGACACTTGACACTTGACACTTCACTCTCCACTCCTCGCTCCTCAGCTTATCAGTGCCCAGTGCTCAGTGCTCACCATCTACTCGTATATGAACATCATAAATCCTTGAACCCTTGATTTTATCCACAAATATCATCATCCAAGCCATTTTAACTCCTTATCAACTCTTGTCTTGAACTCCACCGACGTCTAGTTTTTCGAGATCTACCTGGGTCTCTCTCCCAGAGGGTATTTACTTTAATCTCCCTTTCCATTTCGCAACATCCAGGACCTTCATTTCTGTGTCTTATCTCTCTCTCGAATCCCCCCTCGCATCTTACCACCTCGTCCTGGGAAAAGAACTCTTGAATGCCAAACGAATATTACGACTCAAGTTCAGATTCCAATTGGTGTTTAAATATGAAAGCCACAATATGGCGAGGCCTTATGGCCATAGGAATGAAATTTCATCATTTCGCAGATCCCAAACCTCCGGCTCCTAATTTCAAAATTCGAATCCCCTCAAGATTATGTCCCCGCGGGGGATATTTCAACCTCATTTTTTATGTTCCACAATCATACATCGAAGGATCAGATGAAGACCAACGTCGATTTCCCGTCGTCGTAAATTATCATGGAGGAGGGTTTACTCTGGGAACAGGAACCGATGATGCGAGATGGGCTTCTGCGGTTATTCATACAGTCGATGCGGTATTCGTCAGTGTGGAATATCGTCTTGCGCCGGAGTATCCATTTAGTGTAGGAGTCGAAGACGGTACCGATGCCGTTATATATCTAGCCGCACACGCAGAAGAGTTACGATTAGATCCTCATCGAATGGCACTATCCGGGTTCAGCGCCGGTGGAAATTTTGCATTCACAGTTCCACTAATGCTGCACGATTTAAGACAGGATGCGGGAAAACGTACACTCGCAGATTTGACAAGTGCAACTACACATGCGGATGGAACGCCCTCGACAAATGCAAGTCGGCAAGACCTCGATAAAGTAAAATACGATTCTTCCGCGGCCGCATCATCAAGTTCACTCACTTCACATCTCCGCCCCAATCCATATCAAGGCGAATCTCAAAGCCGAAATCAATCCACAACATCCATTGCCAAAATCCCCTCCCTCGAACCCACCGCTTTAGAAATCGCCCAAGAACTCCCCGACCTCACCATCCGCGCCATAGTCTCCTTCTACCCCCCAACCGATTTCCGTCAAACCCGCGATGAAAAGCGTGCTACAAATCCCGCCCCAGAAAAGAACCTCCCTCCAATGCTCACCCGTCTCTTTGACCAATCTTACATGAACCCCATCGACTCCATCGACCTCTGTGATCCCTATCTCTCCCCCGCAGCAGCTACCGATGGCTTTCTCCGCGATGCCTATCCCCAAGACATCATCCTCTACACCTGCGAATACGACATGCTAAACGCAGAAGGTGTCGCCTTTGGCGAACGTCTCTCCTCCTCCGCAATCGGTAAATCCGTCAAAGGCGGCCTGATAAAATGCGTCCCCCACGCCTTTGATAAGAAACCCAATCCCCTCAGTTTCCCTGAATCCGCAGATCGCTGCTACGAAGAAGCATGCGCGGAGCTGGCCCGCGTCTTTGGCAGCGGAAAAACAAGCGAAGAAGATCGAAAACAGCTGGGCAAGAGTAAAGTTGTCGATCGATTCGAGGAACAGGATAAAATTGTGGGAATTTCGGATCGCGCGCGGGATCTGATTGATAACACGAGTTTAGCGGAGGGAAGAAGAGAGAGCGGTATGGCGGATAATCATAAGGGTGCGGAGGGGGATGCGAGTAGAAGTATGAGTGCGGAAGCGAAAGTGCTAAAGGATTTTGAGAATGAGGCGGATAAGATTATTAAGAAAAACGGGGGAATCGAGGAAGAAGCTGTGGTTTAGAGAGGTGCTTCGACTTACTGCATTGGCTTGGTCTCGCCAGTCCAGTCGGGCATCTAGAATGAAGACGACATGAAGATAAAGATCAAGATGAGAAAAGAAGACTTTGAGATACTTTCCCCCTTCGATTCAGCCATCCTTTTCTCCTTTTCATTTCCTCTTTTCCTTCTTCTTTCTCTCCTTCTCCTCTCTACCTCTTTATTTCCACTACGATACGACTATGATTATGAACATGACGATTGAATTGTACGAAATCACCCACGTTACATCACGTTTTATCGCGTTGCATCGCATCGCAATACAATACCTCAACTCAACGCCTCATCTATCCTATCCTATCTTATCTTATCTTACGAATCTGACCGGGCGGGGAAGTGGGCGAGCAAACAGACAAACAGACAGATAGTGTAGACGCGCTTCAAGACAGACAACCAGGCAGACAGAGTATTACCTACAGACACAGACACAATTTAAGACAGCAATACAGACAAAGATAAAGACAGACAGATAGAGAAGACGAAGAACAGTTAACCAATCCTTTTCTTTACTTTCATTTCGTTCTTCTTCTTTTTCTTCTTCTCAAGAATTCTTGTATGTGCATACATACGTAGGCGTATGGATAGGGTTCGGTTCAGGTTCTGGTTTAGCTATAGAGAACGAAGAAAATGAAATTTTGATATACTACCTAGATACCATTCAACATCACAAATACAAATACAATCACAATTTAAAATCACATACATAAAACAAAAATAGTCAAGTGTAATCAATCAACCATTTATTCATTATGATATCTTGTTTGTGATGTTATGTTATCCACCCCTTCCACCTCCACTCCATTCTCTCTTCGTTTCCTCTCAGATACGAATTCTATCTACCTCCTACATGGATGGCATCATAATATGCCTATCCACTTAGATGATCCATCAATCATCTCAAACCTCATCACGTCATCTCATTCAGAGTAGGAGCTTTCAAGCTACCATTCTCATCACACATCATATCATACTAACGTGTCACTTGCATAAAAAATCATTCATCTTAACTCCGGGAGAGAATCATGTCGCTTTCAAGCTACCATGTCTCGATGTCGCAAAAACTTTGAATTTGTGGAAGAGAAAAAACAGACGAGTTGAAAAACCCTCATAGAAAGAGTAGGCAAAAACGCCTTTGATGTGCCGGGATTGTTTAAAAACGGTAAGAAAGGGGAAATACATGATGGTGAATCTTTCGCTGATCGTTGGTCACATCGTGGGGGGAAAAATGTGCTTAGGGTGGATAAGAATTTGACGGGTTTTTGATTCGCAGTCGCAGATTGAAAAGTAGTATCGGTGCCAGAACTTTAAGGTCCGATCTGTTGTTCATGACAACAATGTCAATTTGTTATTAGAAGTCGTATTAGAGGAATTTTCTGGATAGAAAGAATAGCTAAAAGCTAGAGGATTTGTTGACTCTTTAGAGAGTTTACATGTCCATCGAATCCCCACCATTGGCGAAGTTGAAGTTACCAGATTGTTCTCCATTGGTACCGAAACCGAAGGTGTTACCAGCGATTTGTGGTTGACCATCATCAGCACCCTCTTCCTCATCAGAGAAGTATTTCTCAATCATGTTGTATGCCTTCATGTAGATCTCTTCGTTTGCGTTGGTTTGGCAGTCGTGAATCTTCTCCATACCATGGCATTCCTCGATGAATAAAGCGTATCGGTTGATGCTTTCAGTTCCTTCTCCGGCAGCATCCTTATCCATCTCACCAACCTTCAAGATGTTCTCAAGACCATCAAGAGCGACTTGAATAATCTTGTTATCCGGGCAGGCCAAAAGATCGCAAAGTGGTTTGATACAACCTTGGTTAACCAAGTAGCGAATTTGCTCTGGCTTTTGAAGACCACCGGAGGTAGCATTGGAGATTGCCCAACAAGCTTCCTTGCGGGTCTTAAGGTCACCGTTGGACAAGAGGTGGATGAGAGGTGGGATAATGTTGGCATCTATAACTGCTTGAATCTGGGTGGAGTTACCAGCAGTGACGTTGGATATGGTCCAGCATGCTTCCTTTCTAATACCATCCTTTCCTGAGCTCAAGAGAGACAACAGGGCTGGGAGAGCACCGCAGTTGATGATAACTTGGGTTTGAACATCATCACCAGTGACGATGTTTCCAACAGAACGAAGAGCAGGGGTTTGAACCGAGGTAGAGGCGTGCATCAACAATTCCACGAGACGACGAGGGATACCGGCTTCGATGACAGCTTGAATCTTATCATTGGCGCCATCGGAAAGGTATGAAATTGCCCAACAAGCATCAATCAAAACCTCATCATCCAAAGAATAAACAAGTTTGGCCAAAACTGGCAGAGCGGGTAAGATCTGCTGTAAATGTAAGTCTTAGCATAATAAAGGGTGAAGAGTAGGAGTCCTTACGGTGGTCCAGTCAGGTTGTGGTGTCTTTCCACGGCAGAAGTTGCTAAGAGTCCAGGTAGCATTACGGAGCATACTCAATTTTCTGCTATCACCCAAAAGGGCAAGGAGAGGCTTGAGAGCACCGCAACCCAAGACATAATCTCTGCATGATGGGCTATCACCAGCAATATTTCCCAAAGCCCAGACAGCTTGTTCTCTAACATCTGGTTCGTGACTTCCGAGTAATTCGACGAAAATTGGAACGGCACCAGCTTCAATGACAACTTGAGTTTGTTGAGCGGAACCAGATGCGATATTTGTAAGAGCCCATGCTGCCTCGAATTGTACAAGTGTATGAGGAGAGCGAAGGAATTCGACAAATCGTGAAACAACACCAGTCTTAATAACTTCTTCAATGGGAGGGTTTCTTTCCTTTGAAAGTAACTTTCTGAATTTGGTTGTGGCCTGAATTTGTGCATCGATTTGTTCTGAGAATACGCCTTGTACCATTAAAGGGAGGTCATCGTTCAACTATTGAAAGAATTTTTGATTAGCCATGATGGACAGGGTATTTGATAAGGAACAAATATATGTTTAGGTTGTGAAACCAAAACCTAGCAATGAGACTCGCGATAAAGCTGTGATAGAGGGTCAATCGCAGAAGCGAAAAACATTATCACTAGGACACGGCTGCTACCCCACCAAGGAAAGTAAATAGTTGAAAGCTATGTAGGAGGTTCGCAGTGGTGGGGTATATGGAAAGAAGTATTGGCATAATCGTAAAAATCGTAAAGGTCGAGTAATGTGCGAACAGTGTGCTAGTTAAACGGAGAAGATTGTGTGATCCTAACTTACTTGACTTTCTGTGGGAGGTTGATCATCATCACTATCAGGCTCAGCACCCAAAGAGGCACCAGGTCGTGAAGATCCATCTCCTGCTGTAATACCTCTTCTCTTTGCAAGATTCTCATCACGCTTGACTTTTCTGATCTCAACTTGTTGTTCTTCGCGACGACGTCTTAATTCTTCAGGCTTGAAGGTGTTCTTTGCCTTGAACTGAGTTCGACGATGTTCTGGGATATAACGTTCAGCCATGGTTGTGATATGACTGAGAGTGGTATATTTTGTTGTGTTGTAAAAGAAAGTAAGAGGCTTAAATAAGAAACGACCTTTACAGTTAGGCCGCAGGATAAAATCTTATTTGGAGTTTGATTTTATTTGTTGTAGTGAATGAAGAGAGATGGGGAAAAATTATAGAAGATTCTTTGGGTTCTAAATGGTTTGAGAAGAAGGCCCCAAAAGAATGGAAGAGGAACAATCCGCCTCCAAGCTGAAAGCGGTAAAGATTAGTTTGAAACGTGATCTTAGCGAAACATCCAGGGTGACTAATACTCGAAGCTTGCTTATTGCGATTCATTCTTTTTTCTCATTGGTCAACGCTGATTGGTTAGACTATTTCTGACATGTCATGACATGACATGTGACAATGTTTCTTAATAAGCTTCTCGTCGCGTCTACCTACAGAGATTCAATTAACGCGTCTATTCATATATGCACAAGCAAGAGAACATTCACGATACCTGACAGAATCACCAAAGAAAGGAACAGTAATTCCGATATATCTTGAATACGAATCAAGAAAGCTTGTTGTGGTCTGATTTTGTGATTCACTTGACGATAGGGAAAGAGCAAGATACGGCGGGAAGGAGACTCTACATACATCCGAATGAGCATTTATCAATACACTCCCAGTATATTTCCTGTTTACCAGAGGCTTAGAGAAATAGTAGTAGTCACTTCTGTCTATTTGTCGAGCAGAAATTACTTCAAGTTTGATCAATTCAAGGTATCCATCCGCCACCAAGAGGACAGGGCAAGTAAGTTTTGAAAACATACCTTACATGAGAAGGATGATTTCATATTTGATTGCTGCATAAACCGAGAGCTTATGTTCCCAGATTTTTGACCAACTAAAACTTGCTGTCATTTTTCTCGGAGTAAGAGAGCATCACTGCTAGGGACATAATTTGTGAAGTGTCATTGCGAAGGATCTCCAAAGCTCTCTTGAAGTATTCATGAATGAAGAATTTGCAAAACGTCGATAATATGGAGGAGATAGCTAAGCCTGAGGTGTTCACTCCCAAAGGCTTTCAGACTATTGAGCAGATCAAGAGTTTTGAAATTCTACCAGGTGGGGTTGTAAAGCCACAATTTGTCAATGTAATAGGATTTGTGATGGATTTTCAACCTGCTATCAAAACCAAGGGAACAGGTAGGTGATCATTGAACAATGCTTGAATCCATTTCTGCTGCACAATCCAATAAATGCTAACACAGTTATACAGACTTCAAATGCAGTTTTCAAATCACAGATTATTCCTCGCGATTTGAGCGCTTCGGCTTGAGGATGAGTGTTTTTGGAACAGAGGCCAAAATGCCAAAAATCCAAAAGCCAAAGGATGCTGTGCTTATCCGTAGTGCAAAGGTATTTCTCTCTTCTTTCGTATACCATTTGGCTACCAATTGACGAATCAAGGTTCAATTGCGTAATGGGGAGATACAGTTACTATCACACTTTAGTACCGAATACCATATACTCTGTGCTGAGGACATCCCCGAAACTTTTTTCCCGGCCATCAAAGCTCCATGGATTTCAACACCGCCAGCAAGATGCCGACGTCCAGAGCCAATCGAGACTAAGTATGTGGTATGGTCACATCAAAATCTTGAGGAAGTTGAGTTTCCTGGTACTCTAGAGTTTCAGGAAAAGGTTCAAAAAGCTTTGCATGTTAGGGATAAGTTCAGTCTACTTAAAGATGTCAAAGACGGCTCGTTTCACGATATCATAGGGGAAGTGAGAAAGGTCTATGGAGCTAATAACGACATGGTCACCGTTTACTTTACCGACTACACAGCTCATTCGAATTTTTACAACTATACACTGCCGGGACTATCGAGTGTCGTGGCGGAAGGTCGCGATGGCGATGAGTATGGATACATCAAAGCAAAGCTCAAGGACGAAGCAAAAGAATGGAAAGGTCCATTCGGCAAGATGACTATTCAGCTCACACTATTCGACGCCCATGCCATGTTTATTCGAGAGGAAAATATTAAGGAAGGGCAGTGGCTCCGCTTGACTAATGTTCAATTTAGATCTGGTAATGCAGGTCTCATGGAGGGCAAGCTTCGTGGCGATCGAGCAGCATCTGAGGGTAAAGTGCAAGTCGAGATTATGAAAACCTCTGAAGATCCTCAGAATATTGATCCCAGATGGAAAGAGTGTCTTCGACGGAAGCGTGATTGGACCCAAAAGCACGAAAAGGAAAGAAAGAGACTTCAAGACGAAATTTCAGGGGCAGGAACTAAGCGCAAAGCAGAGGGACAACAGAGGGGAAAGAATTCCAAAGCGCGAAGAAAAGAATCGCGGGCCAAGACAGGGGCCAAAAGTGCTTCCAGCGAGATTAAGGCTGTTGCGGATCTCAGTTTAAATGAAAATGGTAAGTTTTTATGCTACAATTGTCTAATATCTAACAATTTGATAGTGATTTTACATTCCTCTCTGACAGCAAAGGACACAATTCCCTTATCAAGTATTCTGCAACGCACATCGCCCATCTCTTCAGATCCGAAATTTGCCGGAATCAACGCACCCTTTGAGAATAACACCTACAAAGCAAATCTTCGGGTTGTAGATTACTTGCCTCACAACATTGCCGACTTTGCAGTTGGTCGTAAAATCAGCGAATACGACGTGTTATCTGATTATAGTGGTGATGAAGATGATGATCCAAAGGAAGATATGCAAAATTTCCGTGAAGGCAAGGGTTACGTGGAAAGGAAATGGAAATGGTTTTTCTCGCTTGTGGTCGAAGATGCAAATCCAGATGCTTCTAAAGAGAGAGCTATTCTGAGGGTGGAGAATTATGATGCACAGATGCTACTCAATCTTCAGGGCGATGCTTGCAAGTATGTTCATCTCTGATACCTGTTTGTCTATTAAGGATAGGTTAAGCTAATGTACTGTTGAAGCCTACGAGCAAATCCAGAAATGCTCAGAGATGTTAAGGAAACACTCTTTAAGCTTTGGGGAGATTTGGAAGAGCAAAAGTCTGCTCGGCTTTTACAGAAAGTCGGCGAGAAATCAGAAGCTGAAAAGATGGCGCCCGAAGCTCCTAGGGCCCCAGACTTAGAATCTGAGGATGAAGAAAATGATCCTGAGAAAAGTAATCATAGTCTTCCAGTAGATTCAGAGGATGAAGCCGGTGATTCGACCCGACAAAATCCAACCAAAAGACCCAAGAGACCTGTCGTGCTTGAGGGGACAGATGCCAATATCGAAACTGAGAAGAGGGCCGAGCAGGTGGAAATGCCACAAGAACTTGAGCCCAAAAATAAACCTTTTCAGTGTTATATCAAAGAATATGGTATCAAAGTGAAGGAAGAAGACCCGTTGAAAGCGAACGCCGGTAACGGGAAGAGGTGGCTAAGGGTATTTGGACTGTGTTCTACTATAATTCGTTAATGGCCGGCCTTTGATTTAAAGTGCGAGAATGGATACTGGAATGTATCATCAAGAGCAAAAGAATTTGATATTACGACAATTTATAATTTATTGGATGAGATGGAGAGCTTGGATGTGATGGGATGGATGACCTCAGTTTGATGAGCGGGAGATATGTTGGTGTTATGTGAAGAATTATATCTTCAGGAATATTCTGAAAAACTCGGACTTACCACATCGAAATCACAGACCCGTTTTGCAAGTGAGACAGTCGTCTATCAGTCTTTCCTCTGTTTTTCTTGTCACATTCATCTAGAGGAAATGGGAAATGGTATTACGGCCCAGTTTCACTACAGTCGTTACCTACGTTAGAAAACAAATCATTGATGTTGCGGTTTGCTTTTAATATGCTGCTACTGCTTATCAATCTCATCTTTTTTATTTTCTGCATTATCTCTGATTATGAGGTAAGGTCCTTACATCTTCTGTTCGCGTAATGATTGCAGGCTTGGAAGAACTGCTTTTTGAGACATATATTTTCTTAGTGGAAGGATTCACTGTCTTACATGTACACTGGCTAGCATTATTCATCAAAAGATGTATCTTTGCATAGTTCCATGGTCTTATTAAGATATCCATTACAGTACAATCCTCTGTATTCCCACAATAACCCCTTTTTCAATGATTACAACCCGAGGGCAATTGAGACTAAGATCTCCTGTGTCTTGAATATCTTAGTACAGGTCAGAGACCTCAACAGAACTAACTGGCTGCCATACCAACTCGCTTGAATGTTTTGTCGATTTTCCTCAATATCAGCGCAAAATATCGTGAAGTATCCTCCGGAGACGGATAGAATAAGAAGTATTCCATGCCTCGCGCATGTAAACAGAAAAAGATTTCAACGATATCTTCGTCAATATAGAAACCCGCCTAGCTCATGCACGACTTGGTAGCTACAATCTTTCCCTCTCCCATCTTCCATCTTCCATGGCTTGAGCACTCCTCTTATAAGCAACGAGCCCTTGACAACATCGCCGAACTCATTTGATGCGGGATTATATGTCATTATTACGCCGTCAACTTCAAGCGAGATCCTGGGATATGTCCGAGACCCTAAACCGGTAGTGACAGGGTCAATATTTGCAATCTGATCGGGATGACAGAACTTAATTTGTCCATTTACTGAAGCCCAAGACCAGAATGGTGCTCTATATAAAGTTTGACGAGAAGATGGAGCTAAAGCGTACCAGAAGATTCGTGTTCTCAAATCAGAAGCCCATAGGCCTGCCAGATAGTTATCACCCGTCTTTGATTTAATCCATTGAGCACATCCAGAGATGGCTCTCAACTTATCACTATCATGTGTGAAGTTTCAGCGAGAATAGAACTCGACATATTTTCGCCAATAGTCCATGCATGCTTCGCTTTTAGACGCAGCGCGAGTTCTCGTAATCTTATGGCTAGTACGATAATCTGAGAGACGACCGGGAGAATCTTTGTGATGGCCGGTAAGGGGATTTAATAGTCCATTCGAGTTGATCAGTATCGAGGCACAATCCCACCCCACTTGGTCCTTGTAAAATACAATCGTTCTTGGTGATAAGACACGCTCTTGAAAGGTCCATCCACGAGTATTCAAGGGTTCATTTATACGATCATTGCCTTGCTGATTGTTTTCAAATACAACATTAGCAGTGCCAAGAGAACCATCTTCTAGGTCATATTAGTGATACAATTTGACTGCATCTCTGGATTTATCTTCGGGCATTGAAAGATTCCTGCATAAACAGACCCAGCTGCAGCGGCTGCAATGGTCAAGGTAGCTCTCCCATACACTTCGTGCATTGTTATACACTCACGTCTCAAGTCTTCCCCATCGTCGCCTTCTTGGATGATACACAGAGAGTCGATCCATAGGAACTCGAACCCGAGATTTCGAGTAATCTGAACCGCGCCTTGCAAGGTTTTAGGTAGAACAGACATTGGGAATATTACGCTCATGTTCGGTAGCTTTGTCATTTCCTTGGTGAGAAGAATATTTTTGCGCTTTCCCCAATAGTAATTGAGAACGATATAAGCGCCTTCGTAACGTGCCGGTGAAGTGAAAAGTGTTGGCTCAAGCCCATTATGAGCACCGACTCTGATGACTCGAGTTGGTAGGCGAGACATCACGGGAGAGTTAATTGTGCAACTCGGATGGCAAAGAATGCACTTGTTTAACCATGATTTTATTAATCTTGAACATTCTTCCGAAGCAAAATCCGTAATGAACGGCCTTCTCAAAAGAGATTTAGCTGCAAGATCATCTATTCATTTTAATTTTCTATAAATCTATTTACTAGGACAATATAACTGACCAGCGGTCGTTAAATTTGCCAGTGTGTGAGAGAAAGAATGTCAGTGTCTCTATCGCAGCCATTCAGAACTCTCATAGACTCAATATGCCCTAAAATGGGAGATGGGGAAAGGTTTGACCGTAGAATTCGACGAATACAATGTAAACGCACAGGCAGTATGGAGGGCCGAGATCGAAACTCTTCTCAAGTAGGATACAAAGAAGGCAACCGGACTTTGCAGCAGCAAGTATTTCACTTGGTGTTCCATGCGTGAAGCCGTTACTATTCCGCAATGATGCAATATTCAATCCTTGGCATTTGTAACAAAGCTTTGTAAGTGGGTATTTTGAGGATGGAATTGTTGAATCTTTTGACCTTAATGATAGGGTTCTAAGAGACTCTGCCAGAGAACTGATTAAGAGATTTGCTTTCTGCTTCAGATCCATATCTTCGAGAATGCGGTCAAGTTTTTAGCTCAAGCAATCAATAACACCTTCGACATACCGGAGGCCCTGTCGTCAAATTTAAGCTGGCTGTCATTTGAATGTCTGGTAACACCACTTTGAGGCTGTGTAATCTGTGCTAGGAAAAGCGTTTGACAGCGGGAGTTATTGGATGTAATTGCACGATCAATCGCGACGCGAATGCAATGTGCCGTACAAACGCGGGTGTAGATCCTTCGTATTTGCCCAAAAGAAGAGGGAAAATTGAATGGAATTGGCGCAATTTCAGAATGAAGGTGGTTCAAATCATGATGTAGAAAACTGCAATCCTTACATCAAGGGATTTCCAAATTTTCTCCACTGCAAAATGACGAAGTTACAAACACAAAATGTCGTTGACATCTGCAGTATATATACTATCACTCAATCAATATTCAAGTAGATACCTATGATCATAAGAAAATAGTACTAGTTATGTAACTAACATAAATTCCATTAAAGTAAATCCCTAGAAGAGCTAAAACATCGCCACAAGTAGGTATCAATGCACTAACGTCTGAGTATCTGAAACTGAAAACACTCTTGGGCGGATAAATCTCCAAGTCTGGAATTAAGAGAACTAGAACTGAGGTAAATCTTTCATTTCAAGCGTGATAAAGGTTGAATATTATATAGAATTAAAGAGAGACGATATTGATACAACATGAACCCCCTCGTTGCTTAACAGAGGACGCTCTAGATATGCCATAGCGAAATCTATGAGTAATTTAATTTCAATAATTTAGGTCGTGTGCAAAAGAAGATGTGAATCGACAGCAAAAGAAGACAGCCTAGCTTGGAATGGCTAATTGCTGTAAACTTAGATGTGGTCAACTAGTAATATGCCAGTGTTTAGTGCAAGATTGCCGATTTTTTAAAGCTGATAATTAATGAAGTCGGTTATTTTTAGATATAAGTCCACAATCCGGAAGTGAATCTGGAAGATAGTATGATTTGATTTTTATTGTACAATTTCGCGGGAACCAGTGGGTTAGGCAGTGAATACCTTATCTGCAATGGATTCATGTATACTTAATCAGTCTCTGTCTCAAAGACAATCGTAACTCTATCTCCCCGAATGTTCAACAGAACAGCTCTTAAGTAAGCTATTATGGGCATTTTTAATAGCAAAATTGCGGGTCTGAAGCCAAAGGGCAAGCGATTGATCAAGAAAAGACCCCGGACACACGCCCAAACTAGCCCCAATGATCCAGCAGCTGACCAAATCATTTCACCTTCCACTGAGGCTCCATCAAATAGGGAGGATCTCGACTGGAAAATTAATGCAAGAGCTGAATGCTCTGAGGTTCTCGAGAGCCACGAAGAGAGACCCTTGACGACCCTCAACAGAGCTTCCGCACCTCCAACGCCCTCACAGCGGTACTACTTCCCTCCCAATCAAAACGTCAAAACACACTCTCTTACGCACTTGAATATATCACCGACGAAACATTGACCTCATACTTTATCAACGCGTCAGAATTGGTATATCAACACACTCTAAAATAGAGTCGGGTAGAAGATTACTGCCTTTTATCCCTGGTACTTTAGCCAGTGTTGATCGATGAGCTAAGCGAGTGTGGAGGTGAATGATGATCCTGAGACTTAGTGAGAACGTTTGAAAGAGGGTGTATAATATGAATGCGATCGTCGCTTTTGAGGTAGTTCTATATGGTAGGGGATGGGAGGATTGCCGGGATGGTTGATGGTGGATTATTATCCGTTGATTTTGGAACCGTAAAGATGGCAACTACTCATGTGCATTGCGAGGCCAGTAATCAGACCAATCCAAGAGACGCTTTGAAAGTTCCCGAATAGGACAAGATAATAGATTCAACCTCATTAATATATGAGTTGCGGCGGGGAATAGACATAATCTACGGTCCTTACTTAGTCGTTCGGCTGATTAAGCGAGCCCGCTAGCTTTATGGTGACCATTGACCACCCGATTCGTATTCACATACGCAAGCTTGTTTTATGAATAGAGTGATAAGTTTTTATTTTTTGACTTCTGTTGGGTAATTATACGCCTTGAAATATTTATCGTCGACACTAGAGCAGAGGGCTTAGCGGAGCAGACGGATGAATATTCTATCTTCATTCCATCGCAATCTTGAGATAATCCCTCGAATTATTCCTCTTTGCAAATTCTACGTGATCTATAACGTCGTGTCAGTTTGATTGTGAGCTCGAAAATTTTAAAATTTTAAATCCATATTAACAGGATATTTGTAGAGTAACACTTACAAAAGAACCCCTCCTACGGTCCAGTCTTTGAAGTCGTCAATATAATCCCACTCGCTAATCTGGGCCTTGAACTCATTTCATAAAACGGCCAATCATTCTTAGCTAACCTCATCATATATTCTTCTCTTCTTTTGTATGGCTTAGGTGACACACATAGCCCACTAGTAAGTGTGTGGATTGATTAGACTTCTCAACTTTCGAAAAAAAAAAGAAAAAAAAAGAAAGAAAAAACTGGATCTTCACGTATTTGAAATCATAGTTCACGATTTGATTGTTATATTTCCCAGAAATAATTCTAACAACTTCTAAGACATACGAACGGATATAGCAAGAGATATTCACAAGTCAATTTTCTGCAGTGTCCCATCAGTCCGTCCACCCACTAGTGGTCCCATATCCTTCCCAACGACCACACTGGCCATTGAGACCGATATAGACATGGAAAAAATGGATTCAAAAAGCTCCAATTATATAAATATCTCCACTTGATAACATTAATTTACAGAAGCTTCCGTTGAGTGTAAGCGCGCAAATTAAGACTTGGCTTTCTTCAATGTAATGACGACTTTGCCAAGCACTTGCGCCACCAGGCAACGAGGAAGAACGGGAAAAGGGGTTATCAGATTGATAATTTATCGACCGCATTTATACCCTTCGTCTAGTGCTTTTTTCAAAAAGTCGTTTTATCATCTTGTTATGATGTACAAACGAAGTCTTTCTCCATGTACACAATAAGGCTTCTCACTCGTCAAAGTAACAATCTTCAAGCTGACGAGTCAGCTCAATAGAGTATGAATTGAACTGCTATATCTTTGAACGCGGTTGCAAGAAAGGTATTTTGGTCCATAATCTGGATTCAAATGGTAATTGAGAAACTTCTCACATCCAAGAAAGTTAACAACTCTGTGAATGTACTTCACTCAAATACCTAGATATCTCCGACTAATCACATGAATATGATACATCGAACAAATTAAACGCAAAGCCACAATCCTAAACATGTAATTTTTCATCGGACGATGAGCCAAGGCTATAGCTGAACTGATGTTGCACAAAACCTGTCTTAAAGACAATCACCTGGCGAATAAGAATTTCCGTAAAAATTTGACCCATGCACTCTGTCATTTTCGTGGGGTTGGGCTGGAATGTTGCATATCAAGATGATGACATCGTATGATTCAAACACATCTCCAAGACATAATCTCAATAGTCAGCTGATTTAAATTCGGCGGCTTTCGAAATCCCAATTTGCTTGAATAGATTGAAAGAAGCAACTGAGGTTCTCCTGGCTATGTTAATGATTGTATGTGGCGATACGTTTGAAATTTTTTGTTATTTCGTCTCGAATCAATCAATTGAGAGTCACCAACAGTTTTGTTGCTTTGAATTATCCGGGCGTCACACATTGTGTAGCGGAATATCTTACCATATCAACGCGAGCAATTCCACGAACTGCTGCAATCATATCACCACCAAAATGGACACTATAATCAAGACGTTCGCGCCGATCGCGATAAAGGAAGTGACAGCTTACCTTTCAAGAAGATCCGCTTCTCCATCGACGGAATTAGCAAAGGCAGCATACGAGGGAAATACAAGCGCAGTCAAAAGTATTCTTTCCCAAGATCATCAGATAGATATGGCGCCAGCACTTGTCGCGGCTAGCAGCGCAGGAAAAATGGAGATTCTTGATATTCTCATTGATCCTCCACGTCGTCCACGATCAGAAAACTCCCGCCATAAGGATAAAGAAAAGAAAACAGACGTGAATGTGTGGTCGCAACATATCACGCCGCTGATAGCGGCAGTACAAACACATCATGTGAAAACAACTGATTTATTGCTGGAGGCTGGAGCTGACACTTCGATGGCACCAAAAGGTGGAGAGACTGTTCTCCATATCGCAGCCAGAATTGGAGACTTGGAAATGGCGAAGCTTTTGGTAGAATATGAAGCAGATTTGGAGGCCAGAGACGGTTGGGGTAATACACCACTTCTTTCTGCATCTAGATGGGGCCATCCACACACAATCAAATATTTGTTAGCAAAGGGAGCAGACATTGAAGCTAGGGATATGAAGGGCTCTACAGCATTATTGTTAGCTTGCAGGCACGATTGTGTTGAGGCTGTGAAAGTCTTGATCAATAGTGATGCAAATGTGATGGTCAGGGACAAAAAGGGAAGAGGCCCGTTACATCGAGCGATCGCTGGAGTTGACTTTATTGATGGAGTAAGTGCCAAAGTGAAGGAAGATATGGTAAGACTATTGATAGATTCAGGTGCAGATCCAAAGGCAAGAGACAAGGAAGGAAAACGACCTGCGGATATGGTTGGATTCTTAAGAGGTGGAGATGGAGTGAGGCGCCTGTTAAGCCCCGGAAGTGCACCGCATTCTAGGGAAAGGACGTTAGGATACAATGGACATGGGAGTCGGACAGAATCTCCCTATGGTGATAGATCTCGACATTCTCAAGAGCCTAGCCGCCATAATTCTAGGAAAGATCGACATCTGTCGCCTTTGGCTGGTAATATGATGACCGGCTATGATCGGGACTAAAGCTTGGCATGAATGGGAGCCCCTGGTGCTGATCGATTGATTTCTCAAATCTTGATGGGAAAATGTAAGATAATGACTAGTGTGTATCCTGTTTTCACGAGAGAATTTTAGGGTTGCAATTTGAGATAACAGACATTCCAATTCTTCAACTGACTATTTTATTTATCGACGTAAGGGGAAACATAAATGTTCTTGAAATATTGATATCAACACGGTACAAAGAGTTTAGAGTTTCAAATCCCAGTGTCGCCATGCGAAACAGCCTTTGCTGGAAGCATCGAGGCAGAGTGGAAATGTACGAACAGTTATTTATTGTTTTGTCAGGCATCTACTGCCGTCGATGTGGAAGTTACGTACCACTGAAGCTATTAACTCTTGGGCATTTGAGAGGGATCCTCCTGATTTTCCCATAGAAAACAAACAGGTAGTATCAAAATTGATATCTCTGCATGGCTTGAAGATCAAAAACAACCCAGGAAACACTAAATTGTCAATGGGCCATGCGTTTCATTTGCTTCTCAACAATCATACGGGACTTCCCATTTGTAAAGATCTCAAAATCCACACATCTCAGTTTGCCCAATGGGCTTCCCAGCTCATCCATTGTTACACCAAATCGATCTTCAATTTTCCGCGATGGTAGTCCATTCATTTCTAGTTCTTCAATGGGCGGTTGAACAATCAACATACGCCTCCAACTAGCCTCTTTCCTTCTGACAGCCTCATTTGTAGGTTGTATATTCAATTTGAATCCATCTCTGTAATCTATAGCGGGCCACTTGCTCCAATCTGCCATTCGCCGACCTCGTGGGTTATGTAAATACCTGCATCGTGTTTGAGTCGATCGTAGGTCTAGGAACTGCGCGTTATGACAAGGTTGAAGGAGAGGATTGGGTCGGGGAAATGATGTAGCTGGAGATGCACGAAAAAAAAGAGCTTGTTGGAGTAAGTTTGAGGATTCGATAACATCATAACAGCTTTGATTAATCATTTGAGCTCGAACAAGATCGAGAAATGGTAGCTGGAGGAGGACAAGTTCCAGAAGTTCAGGGATTGCGAAAACGGTTCGAACTGAGCTCTCCACTGAACATATCGCTGATTCTGTGTCTATGGCGGATACAGTAATTGCAGAAGGCATGTTGAATAACGTACAGAGAACATATTCATTTGAGTCGTCACCTACTTAGGTTCCTATACTTTGATGTTTTGGTTTGTTGTTGGAAACAACTTGACCGCGGCCACAAAACGTGGTGCAACCTGAACGCAATGGCCGCGGCCTCGCTAATACCAACAATCACAGCCACAGCCACATTAAGCCACTCCCATGGAAATCCTTCAACTTCAGAGTGTTTCGAATTTCCTAACCAATTCATAAATTCAATCCGTCTTCATCTTTTTAATACATCTCTTCATATAACTTCAGCAACCCTCAGGTCTCAGATCGTCTCATCTTTCAAAGATAAAAATGTCATCTCAAATTCTGAAACGACGGTTGAAAGACCATTGAGCATGTATCCCGACCTATTGGTCAGAATACTCAACGACAACAAGCATTTGCCAAGCTACAAACCCGAATGTTGCACGAGAGATCTCAAAATTGGAAACTTCCAAAGATCCGGTGAACATCCGAATGTCAGATTCAAGATGTGAAACCATAAAGCTTGTATATGACATCGACAGCCCAAAGCTTGTATGCGATAATGATTTTGAATTCAGCACGGTGCAATTTATTGCATAATGCTTCTGCATAAATCTAGTTAAGAATATTGTCAGTATCAAGACTGGTTTCTCTGGCGGGACATGACAGTTATCAGTTTTGGGCCAGAGTTGGCTAGGTATAAAAGCCTTGCACCTCACACTCCATACCGTTCCATTTGATATTGTGCCTTACAATATCTAAAACCTCACTCCTTTTACGTCTCGAATCTGTACTATAAATTGTATTAGACTTGCCCCTTGAATATTGAGACCCAATACTCTCTATATACCTTGTCTTCCCCCAGATTTTCATCTTGTATTTGCAGTGCTGAGAGATTTGAGGCAAATCTTCTCGAACTGATTATGGCGAGTGCTCTGGGGATTAACTCGGACTTCGAGCGGTCGATACTGCCTTTAATTCTTCAGCCTGGAATTTCAAAATCTACTCTTAACGACGAATTGAGCCTCATGAACACCAATGCAACAATCGTCACGACTCAGGAGCCATTGCCAAAATTAAAGTCGCAGGAACAAATTAGGCTGGACCTTCCAATACTTGCCTCAACAGACAAACCTGCTGGGTACTACCTTCTTCAACATTCTCGATCAGTAAAGAAACAGCCAGAGTCAAAAGTTATCAGACGGCTTCCAGAACTTAAAGGTGGACCGAAATTTGCATTTGGTTGTCTCCTGAATAAGAAACCCCGAGCAGGGCCTCAATACCATATATCTCCAGCCAGGCCACAGGATGATATAGAACCGCCTGTCAAAAAGCAGCCATTACAGTCAAAGTTTGGCTATTACCCGAATTATGAAAGGCCACCAGGCTTCGTTGAGTCAGCGAAACAGCAATCTACACGTACTGTGAAGTTCACGGTCGATGCTCCATCACCTGCTCCAAAAAGGAATCCTCGCGGTCGATATCCCGACTACGAACTCGCTTAACAACAAATGATCGCAATTCAACGACAGAGATCTCTCAAAATTAGAGATCAATTGAACAACAGATTCATTGGCTTAGCGAAGTGTTAGTTTCTAACTTATTGACTTGGTTTGGTACATCTATTAGACTCGGAAACTCGCCCTGCTATCCGGTTATATGGTCAGCATGCTTTTAGAAATGCGTGCACCGGAAAACTGTCGTACAAACATGTTATCGACGGTGTCTTGCAAGAAAAGCCTAGTTGAATGAAGGGTATCATCGATTGTACAATTGGTTGAGACACGCTCACATTCGGATGATATCCGGTACAATATTCTATACAATAATGGTAGTTAGAATTGATCTCCGCAGAAAGCTGAAGAGGTGGTCCATTTAGCTACCGGAAGAGGATGTAAACTAAGATTTGTCTCAGAGTTACCTTCCAGCTACCTATTCGCACACTATCGATCGACAGGTACACTATTTGCCACCCAAATGCTAGGTTTTTAGAACCTGATCCATCTCTTCTGGATCCACTATCGACACGATGGATATCGTTCTAAAATGGTAATGAACACATCGCTCCCACCGGTAGTTCATGCATGCATGATGTTCTGCAAATGCATCTTTGTATCTGGGTTCCTCAAATTAAATAACAGACTATCGCTAGAAGCAATATATTCCCAACGGGTCAATACGAAGACACTTCCGTACGATCAGATCCGCAACCTTGAATATGAAGTTAAGATGATGCCCACTAAACATCCAAGAGGCTTATGACGTCTTTCATCTCTGAGCCAGCTCGCAGCCGATGCAGTCAGGGCATATCGTACTATCCAGAACCCCCGAAAATCTTTGCAAGTTTGGTCTCCTTGAATTTTAACTTCCTCGCTGAAGATAGACGTTCATTCTCCACTGAACTGGGCCTTTCAACCACAGAGTAGTTCTTGTTCAAAATAAAGCATGTGTAGGATCCGACACCGCCTGCTGAACCAATGCAGACCCATCTTATTTTCGAATTTAAGGGGGCTGGTTGGTATATATGTACGTGTGTGGGGCGAGTGGATAGCTGTTCGCCGTACGTTCATGCCCACGACTATGGTGCATATAACCTCGGAAGGAAGAAATTTGAAAGAGATGAGCTCGAATCGAGGGGAAAGGTGTGATTATCTATCTTGGAAACGATATTATATAAACAATCGAATTGGATTTCAATCAAAAATTGCTTCTTTCTCCTCCACTTGTACGATCTTCCATTATCTGGTACCTGCCGTTTTCTGCCACGAGCTTCTTAGCACCCGTTCCCCTATCCCTAGCCTATCGTGACCCACTCGGGCGCCTTAAATCACCACGTCACAGCCTGAACAGCCTATAATTCAGATAAGATAAGCGAAACCGCGGCTCCGAACAGCTTCACCGGTATTTTTTTAATTGTTCTGTGCTGTGTCAATTAATATTCGTACAACAAATCACAACACCATCCCCTTGATTCCTGCTGTGCGGTTTATTGTCCCTGAGACACGGGGAAAAGGGAAATGTCCTTCGAATCCCCTCCCTCCGTTATCACGTCTCTCCACAACACTCTCCTCCACATCTCACAAAACCCATATCCATACATACCTAACCCACCAAATTGTCCAAGGCGCGCATCAGTAGCTCTAGTATTACGTATTCGTCCTTCTCGCAATGATCTTCCTCCTACAGCTCCTCAAGTCTTTCCATATCCAGAGCCGCCAACGAGCCAGCGACTTGCAAATTTCTTTGAGCAATCATGGGTGAAGAATGGTGATCCTGAATTGTTATTTATCAAACGCGCAGCAAGAGAAGGAGATCGATGGACGAGTCATGTCGCGCTTCCGGGAGGAAAGAGGGATCCTGGTGATGCAAGTGATAAAGATGTTGCAGTGAGGGAAACCAGTGAGGAAATTGGGTTGGATTTAAGGGGGGAGAGATGTGTATATGTTGGGAATTTGCCTGAGAGAGTGGTATCTACAAGCTGGGGATCAGTGCCGTGAGTTACCTTTGGCAGATGGATCTCGATTCGCGAAAATATTGAAGATCAATTGCTGATACTGTCTCCGAAACAGAATAATGGTACTTTGTCCGTTCCTCTTCATCTGGATATGCCCAGCATTCCCGCCACTCCAACTACAGCCTGCTGAAATAGCATCAACACATTGGGTTCCCCTTCGAGTTCTTCTTTCGCCTTCAGTGCGCACATACGAATATGTCAATGTATCCGATCGATTTGCCAAGCAAGGGGGGGTAGTATTGAAAACGATATTGAAGCCAATAATAGGCAAAATGAGGTTCTCGGCCATTCGATTACGACCCAGTGAATCGTTGTATTGCAGTTCAACGAAGGAATATTTCTCGGAAGAATCGCAATCTAAGAAAAGCATCTTTGAAAGAGCTTATACTTGGTTCAAAGGAGGGGAGAAAGCACCAAGCGATAGGCCACTCTTACTTTGGGGGTTAACTTTAGGTATGGTGGCTGATTTTCTCGATCAACTACCACCTCACGATTCGGTTGAATTATGGGAATATCCCACCTTCACTTCACCAGATATACGAATCATCATAAATCTGCTTACACGTAATATCAAGAAACGAAATACGGAACGATTACGAGGGAGTGTGCACGATGGGACGGGCAATCAAACAGCAATGGATGGAGAAACAACTGCTGTTGCAATGCTTGAAAGTGGAGGGCCTTTAATAGGAAAGAACAAGACGAAGGAACATGCAGTAGGCGTTATGTTGGAAGGATATTATGATGCAATGAAGAAAGGTGTTTGGATTGGTGCTGGCATAAGATTAATGTCAACGCTGGCGTTGTTTTTGTGGATTGTTAGGTGGTATAGGTTGAGGAGCAACAGGGGTAAATGATGATGATGAAAGTATTATTGATGATGATGAAGAGGATATCCAAAAGTTTTTCATGCACAATACCCAGAGAACGAGTGCTCCATGGCCAGTACCTCGGAGAGTCTCACGCATCTTATTTATACCATCATCTTGTAAGTCGAATTAAACAGACAAGGTAGATTGCGAACATTGATTAGGATAATATTTAGTCGATTGATCGACTTGGGCTGTGGTCTTAATTACATAATTATTGAAGATATTTCCAGTCTCGTTTTAATTACTACCGTATTTATGGAAGCGAGGTACGCCGGCAGAAATCAACATAATGCGCCTTATGCTGGAAATCACTGTTTTCTAAGTGGAAATAGAGTGATGGTAGCAAATTGAAGGAAAGGACCTTTCTTTGGGATGCCGTCGTTTTCTACCTTTATTGCAGTATCTCTCGACTGAGCGTAAGTGCGGGTTTTTAATGCATAACCATTAGTACAGCTATATCAATCTCCCTACTGTTAACTAGAATTGCAAAAATTGGCAATGAACTCGTATCTCAATGGTTATTCAGGAGTTGTCGTAGCAACTTATCTGTGTAAGTGTAGGCTCTCAGGTTCGCCATCTATTAAAGGCAGTTACCAAGGCTAAACATCTACTTTGGTTCATCATATAACTCTTCGCAATATTAATTTGAATCACTTCAAGCCACCTACAAGAATCCAACAAACACCATTAACTTTATTCTACCTTCAGTAATTTCAAATACCAATATGGCAGGTAAGAAGAAGAATGGAAAGGGAGGTCATGGTGATGTAAGTAGACTCCCACAAGGAGGTCTAGCTCCTGACGGCCCTGATAGAATCGATATCCCACTTACTGCAGACCAAGCTTCTATTGGTTCTAGTAGAAGCCGAGCTCCTACTGGTCTTGGTGGAATGGATGCTCAGCTCACTAAAAATCAAGGGCAATCTTCCGCCAGTCATAGTAGAGGTCAAGCTCCTAGTGATCCTCTTCCTACATACCAACATCCTACCAATCAAAGTACGACAAATTCAAGTCGTCAGAGTTCTGCTCAATCTTCGAATCCTAGTCGACTACAGTTTGATGTAGGAAACGGAACAGAACGAACACTAAGTCGTATCACTGAAACTAGAAGCTCCCAATCACGAGCTACTGCAGTACCATTTGGTCAAGGTCAAGCGGCTCTGGGTTCTCCTCAATTACATTCACAGCGCGAGCCATCTGTCAGATCTGCACAATCAATTCATTCTGTATCTGAATCACAGAGACCAGCCGGGTTTCTTGAACGAACGCAATCACAAACTCCAACACAAAGACCCACTGGATTGGTTAGCCGAAGCCAATCACAAGTTCAACCACTGTCTCATACTGGACTACAAAACCCTTCGCAATTTCAGCCAACTATAACAACACCATTTCATTTGCAACGTCAAGTTCAAGAGTATCCACGCGTCCATCCAGGCCAACGACCTCAATCTCAAGTGCCAGGTAGAAGATCATTCGGAACCAATCCAGCATTAGGAGGAAACCCACCATCTAGCATTATGCCTAGACAAGGTCCACCTACAATTTATCCCCACGAAGCTGAAGCCAGAGCCCAACTTCAAAATCCTCGTGGTCAAGCAGCTCAGTATGTTGATCCACGCCAAGATCCAGAATGGCGCAAGGCACAGCAGGATAAAGCAATGCAAAAGGCTGATAGAAGAATTGCTCGAAAAAAGGGTTTCCGTTCGCTTGTGCAACCCGGAAATCCTATGCCTAGTCTTATGGAGGTTCAATCGAGTGGACAAAGTAGACATGGTTTAGTATCCCCTCTACCACCACCACAACAGGTATGCAAGCCCCAATACACAGAATCAAAAAGTTTATGAGGATCACTAACTGATAGACTTCAAAGCAGCAAGCTCCCGTCGCTCAATTCCCAGGGTTGGAAAGCCAACAAGATCAAGAAATGGCTATCTCTCAATTAGGAATCGAGAATCTGGACATTGGTTCTCCAGAATTTTTCGCTCAAGATGCATGGGCAAAATCACAACTTCGGAAAATTGGTAATACGTGTCCTAGAGGATGTCGATGGTCCAGAATCACGGGTGGATATCGATGCGGTCAGGGTTTTCATTGGGCTACGGATAAATTGATTAGTGAGGGAAAGGGAGAAGTAATTATTTCCTTGAGAGTTGTACCGAAAGGATTTCCAAATCAAGGCGAGAAATTGATGACCGGCTCTCGTTATGATTAGTTGGGTGGGCAATGAATGCGCAGTTGAGTATTGATACAGCATATATCCGAGCAGCTGCATAAACATACTCTCTATATCTGGGGTCACTACCTACCAGGGGCTGGGACCGTTCGTTAGAATATCTTATGAATATTTATTAATCACAATCTTTCGTTCATGATGTATGACTATATCTTTCTTGAGAATGTGAGTAAGTGACGGAATGCCAATAACCAACACTTAACCTATGAATAATCTCTCTCCACTCTAAAAGACCATTTAAGAGCTACCTTCCCACCACACTGAAATATTTTCTTCTTGCGATATACAGATTAGATCCAAAACCCCAAGAAATCACCGAGATCGAGAATTTCATTACTAAAATGTCAACCTTGACACCTCCCGAAGACCAACCTACCAGAATCCGCAGCAAATCCATCACACTAATTCAGCCTCAAACTACTACACACCTTCTAGGTGGAACTTGCAATAACACCCTGCAAGTCTCATCGCCTCCAAAATCCAAATCGATGCTCGATCTTTCCACTCCACAGCCAGAAACCACAGCAGAGAACAATAGCACTAATCTTCACTCACTCATCGTTATGCAGTTGAAGAACCGACATGGAGTCAAAGATAACCGTATGGACTCTCAAGAATCTTTGAACAAACCTGGAGCGTAAATATCACTTGTCCAGATTTAAAATGAAATGCATACTGATTGTTTTTAGGATAATCGTCAGGGATTTTGGCTCGCAGGAATCGCTTGATGATCTTAGGAAGTAAATTGTGTTATTGAGATACATAAGTGAAATCTCTGCTAACGGTTACATACAGGGCGACGAATAAAATTACAAAGAGAAAGGTTCATTTCGCGGATAGTGTTTATTTTGATGGTTCTAGGGATGGAGAGGAAGATTTGTTTGATTATGAGATGGATTTGTAGATTATTAAATGGGAGAATATTAGGAGGAAATTGAAGTAGTGGAAGGAGCTGCAGGGCGATGGATGGTAGTAGAAGAACCGATTTGTGCAGTCTATACATCTAGATAAGCTGAAAATCTAATACACAATGCGTTGAAGTTTACACAAAACAAACTCGATTTACCAGGTTCAGGTTTCTGGTTCCAAGATAACCCGTATGGATATGCAAATTCACAAGGTCATGATTTATTTTTGTGATGTGATTGAGTCATCGATGATCGGCGTGTTGAGAATCGGATCAGAATTCCAAAATGCTACGATGTAGTTGGTGAATAGTACTGCAGGTAAGTGTTTTACGGTCGATGATGAATTCCTCAAGAGAAACTCTAGGGTTTGATCTCATGGGTTTCATAGATACGCCGTATCATCTACTATCAAATTCCCAATTTCCTCGCAACCTTCACAGCTCTTCGAAATAAGTATATGCATCGCAAAAAAAAGATATCAAACACAATAGACGCAGAAACGCCGGAAGAACAATCTACATCTCTCCCTATAGCCACGGCCAGATGGGATATTGACGTAGAAACAATAGAAATCACCAATGACCCTAAGATCTGGGAAGAAATGTCTCATCTAGCATAGCCTACAAACAGTTTAATCCCAATGCTCCTCGAAGCTCGCAAATTTAGGGAGGAAGAGAAGATTGAAGAAGCAAGAAAGGTTATCAGAGGCATTAAGAATACGCAGATGATCAGAAAGATAGAGAGAGAAGAGGAGTTACGTTCGAAGGGAGGTTGGGATGCGGAAGGGGAAGAATGGTTGGTAGTCGATGGAATGGCTGTGATGGATGAAATCAGTGAAATGGATAGTAATTTCAAGAAAGATGATTTTGCAAAGAGAAAGGAAGCAGAGAAAGGATTGGGAAAGTGTATTAAGTTATGGGCTGGTATGAATCGTTGTTCGAGGTGGTGGAATTGGTGCTTTGGACAGAGGAACTGAGCAGTAGATTATATGAGCTGAGGCTTAATTTCGATACGTTGGCGTAGAAATTATTATGCCATCTAGAATTTAAATTACCTACTCATGGTACTGCAAGGAAATTAGCTAGTGGTTGATTATTTCACCCATTGTATCATTCGTCATTCAACCACAAGTGAATATCAAGTATCACACTTGAAATCTCAACATTATTAGACTCAGAAATTTGCTTACCCGTATCTCTTCACAAGCAACACGATAAAAGTCGACGGCTTCAACTCGCCAGACACTTCCAACAACAACCCCCCAGCTCCACCCTCGCATATCCTTCAAGATGGGCTGTGGACCATCCAAACCATCCAAACCCCCCGTCCCTCCAAACGAAAAACACCAACACCAATCCACCAGAGGGGCATACGCACCTCGTACAAGCGATGAAAGCAGTCTCCAGGCATCCCGACCCGTTGACGTCTCATCTCACCACCGCACTGTATCAACCCGCGTCATGAACGGATATGCGAGCTACCTCCAAGCCCAAAAAAGGCCCACAACACCCTCGCCGAAGTGCCCACTAAGCCCAACCCGCAAAAGGAACAAGATAGAGTCAAGGAATCAAGACTAAGCTGGACGATTCCGGAACGAAGATCTTCGCTTGGGGTTATTAGGCCTGGAGCACAAAGCAACGGAGGCAATACAATTGACACCGGCAAGCTTGGAGCCACCACACTTGAAGTTAGCAAAGTTGGTGTTCATACCGGAAGACGTCAGATCGGTCAATCAATCGGTAATCCGAATCCGAGTGCTGTGTCACCGCCGACGCCAAGACAGGATGAAGAAGAAGATTATGGTTCTCGCCCTGTTTCTCCCGTTAGTTCGGTCGGTACGACGAAGTGGGATCGTCCTGGAATTGCTCTCAGGGGTTGAGCTTGGCGCGATAGTGCCATGATGGAAATGGAAATACTGGGTGGGGGGGATACTTCGCTGGGTATTGGGGCTTCTGGATGGGATAAAAGCTTGATGGAGTGGGTATTTGATTTTAGTGAAGCTTTAGTTTTACCGGCAGCGAGTTGGAAGATTGCGTAATGAGGAGATGACAAGCACTGCAGAGATTCAGAGATGATCTAGTAATGAGGAATGCGGGGTGGAGGGAGGATAATCAACTTGGGTTACAACCCACAAGAATAATAGAAAAGCATATTTGCCCAAATTATTCCTGAAATTACATGTTCAACAATTCTTGAATTCGTCAAAATGATTTGTTCGCACCTCCCTCCGTTTCACTTCTTAGTTCATCGTGATGCCATTCTGCTTGGAATTCTCATTGATACATATTAACTACCTACTTGTCTAAGCCGGCAAAGGAAACTGAACATGAGTATCATATTTCTCCCAATCAAGCAGAAACATTTTTTTCAAATCAGGTTCTCTTTTGAGAAGTCTACAAACATCTTGATGTTCATGTTGACTCCATCCGATTATTTGGCATGACTATTCGTCACAAACATATGATTAGCAACTGATTCAATCGTACAGCAGGAAAGAAAGGAAGAAGAAAGAATTGTCTAGTCAAGTCTTACCCTACTGCAATACCAGAACATTGAACAACGCTTGCACGGTGCCAGCGAGGCTGATTTTATTTGACATCCATGACACATCCTTAGACCATTTGTTTCTGTTGAGAACACTTGAATCTGATCGTTCAACGCGAATAGCTCTTCCAAAGAAAGTGGGAAAATCTACGTTTTATTTAGTGTTGTTAGCGACACAATGACAAACAATTGACAGAAGACTATAAATTGTGAGTACAATACCTTCAAACAAAGTTCATCATCATGAAGAACACCTATCTTTCCACCATAATTTTCATCTTCAACCGGAAACTCGTAGGGCTTTGCGTTGATAATCGCAACTGTGTTTCCTGGTTTAACTCTATTGGGTGGCAATTCTCCTCCCTTGTCCTCGGTTTCGAATGCAAGCTTGATCTCTTTGTGATCAACATCTTCAACTGCCAAAGATGAAATTCCAAACTTAGTTTTATGCGTAATCTCCCCAAAGAAACACCAATGATTCCTTGCCCTGAAATCAGAACTTTCGTTGGTCTCGTAGTAGTCGCTGTTGCTTGGGAGGGGCAAGTGAATGATTGGTGGAAAAGTGGCGCGGCTTCGAAAGTCGGCTATCCGTTCCACAGAACGCACTTTTTCTCTTTTCCATAGCCAGGCTTCGAATTTTTGGGGAGAGATACCAGTGGGTATCTCGTCGACTGTTGTTTCACATGCATTTGAATGCCCAAACAGTTCGCATTCAGTAGGGTTGTCAACTAGGTATCCCCATTTTTGTATTTCCATACAATCAGTGCCATAGACTATTTCAAAGTCAGACATTGCCCTCTCCGCGAAAACCTTGCCTCTGGCTATGTCGCTATATCTGAGAACCATCTCCGCGATGTTCACATAGATTCGTCCCATTTCGGCAATACCGGTTTCCTGTTCATTATGAAGACGGACTAGTTGATCGAATTCACGAAGTTCCCGCAATGGTCTTCCACGTCTACTCGCTGGGATACGACCGAAAATAAATAGCGATAGTCTGGGTATTTCGCGTAATTGCCTGTCACTGCTCTTATTCTCTTTTTCGGGCAAGGAGCAGAGACCACATGAACAATCAAATCCGAAATGTCTCTGAAGATGTCCACGCCGGGTTTTGCGGGGTTTGTTAAGACCAACATAGTTTATCGTAATTTCCTCATCTTTGCAGATGTCTTTCAGTGCTGTAACGGCGATTTTTTGGCTACTCTCGATCCAGTGCGCTCCTGCGTTTCGATCACAGGCATGGTTGATACGACATGCATCAGAAAAAAGCCCACCTCTCTTGTTTTTCTTTTGAGATCTATCTGGATTGTCGGATTCTAACATATAAGTTCCTTCCAAAGGTAGACAATTTGTATTAAAGATCGCACATAGCCGTTCGATTTCATTTGTGCATGGGTGTACATGACCAAAAGAAACGTAATCTTGTCGCTGTTCATGAGTGAGAGTAGCCCATTGTCTTGAAAGACAAGGTCGAAGATCCTCTCCGGGTACTTTAGGTTCTAACATTAATGCAGACTCAGAAAGTATTCGAGTGCCCCTAGGAATATCCATGGTCGCAATGAGACCTAGACCTTTCCCTGGTACACTCCGCTTGGCATAAAGTTGATGGGCCATCGTAACACACTTATTCAGACCGTCCATCTTTGGAATCTGCGTGACCACTTTATCTGAATTTTAGGTTTCAAGACTCTATGAAGGTGAATTCAAAAACCGGAGTGGGAGGATGAGTCAATATAAGCAACGATAATGAGATTGTTTGCAGTGAATCCGTTTGATCGAAGCGGATATGAGACTTCTAATGATATAGATTAATGATGCATGTAACTTGTAAAACTGCGAAATCACATCAAAGAATGAACAAGAGAGAAGGCTTGATCCTTCATGCATGTAACCAAGAAAACTTGTGACGCATAGAAGCATAAAATGAAGCTTTATCATTTCTGCCTCAAACTTCAACAAGAGAGAGAAATAGATAGTAGTGGCTGATTTTATTCACTCTATCATGAACTTCCATTGATAGCAAGTGTTTCATAGATATTCCCTTCTTAATTTCCCACAGCCGCCGGCAAAGGAAATTTAACAATTCCATTGAACTCGTCCCATTTCATCAAAAACATCCCTCGGAGCTCAGTGTTTTTGAGAATTTTGCAATCGTTTTTGTGGCCTTTGTTCCAGCCGTTAGTCTGACATTTCTGTTTGTCGTGCACATGATAGTTAGCATGCGCACTAGTATACATGATCGCGAAGCCTCTATGCTAGACTAACCTTATTGCAATACCAGAAAGACGAGCACCCGCCGCATCTCACCATTGACGACGACATCTTACCACACCCATGGCATGTTCTGGCATTATCAGTCTCTCTTTTCGTAGAGAATTTTTGAGTCAGGTCTTTTAATGCAATCAAGTGAGGCATCGAGATTGGGAAGATCTATATCACGTCATTAAATATTGAACAACATATGGGTATTTACCGAGAACCACTGGAGTACCATACCTGAAGTAATGCGGCGTCTTTGAGGCGGATTTCAGGCTCAGTAGTTATGCCCTGGCCCTGCGCATAAATAACTGCGACCGTGTGTGCTTTTCGAACTTTGGGAGCTATGTCTCGTGCATTGGTTTCGAGTCGGATTTCGACTTCTGCGTCATCGATGTCTTTGACCAGAAATTCTCAGAGGTGGTGATATGTCAAACTCAAGAATCTCACCCAAGAAACACCAGTGGCGTCGTGGCCGGTAATTGAATGTTCCAGCATTCTCATAGAAGTCTGGGCTCGTCTTTCCCTTACGCGGAAGTTCCAGGAATGCGGGGAAAATGGATGTGTTCAGAAAACTGTTTGGGCTTTCAAAATAAACTTGTAGATTCTGCAGTCCCTCTCTTCTCCAAAGCCAGTCTTCGAATGCATTGGGATCAAGATTTGCCGGGATATCATTGACGGATGTCGCCCAGTCTTGAGATGATAAGCCGTAATAGGCGTTCATAGATGGATGGTTTGCTCGATGCTGGTTCTCGAGCACTTGTGGACTGTCACTGCCATTACATATTACCAAGTAAGGTGTTGCCTTCTCGGCCATGATGCGACCTCGCGCCAAGTCGCCGTGACCTATATGCATCTTAGAGGCTTCAGCAAAAAGGCCCCCCAACAACTTGACACCCATTTCTTTGCCAGTGAGAAGTTGAACTGTTTGATCCATGTAACGCAAGGCCTGTAATGGAAACCTCATAAAGACGCTTGGAATCAGAGGCATAATCCGACCGACGTTCAAAATTTCTCTGTCCATTTGCCTGGATTCCTCGGCAGGTAAAACACAAAGGCTGCAAGAACACAAAATTTGAATTTATCTTGGAGGAATGAACGTCGAATTTTGTGAGACCATGGGCGAGATCCAAGATAGCTTATCGTGATCTCTTCGCCTTCCTGGATGTCTCTCAGAGCGTGGATAGTGTGCTTTTGGATATTCGCGTTCCAGTTGCCAAAGGCGTTGTTATCACAGGCGTGGTTGATCCGACAGGCTTCAATGAACAGTCCGCCCTCATCTTCGTTTCTCATGGGAAGAGCGTTAGTTTTGAAGATACCGAAATATCGCTCATCCAAATTATTGTGAGGGTGTATATTTTCCAAAGATAGAAATGCTTGCCGTTGTTGATCATTGAGAGCTTCGAATTGATTTCGGAGAGAATATCCCGTGGGCACTCGTTTAGGCCTCGTCATGACTGGCCTCTCTTCAATGATTCGGGTACCCTTAGGAATTTGCTGGGTTGCAACAAGGCCTTTCCCCTTTCCCGGTACATCTTTCAATGCGTATCTCGGAGTTTCCGACATCCTGTCTTGTTTGTTCTTTTCGCTTTGTTATGTTCCTCTCTTCGACCAAGAAGGCTGTTGGGAGAATATTGAAATAGTTATGTTAGCACAGGCCTCTTCCAAAGAGCGAATTTCGTTAGTTTTTGGGGGGGGGGGTTTTGGAAATTGCTAATTAACCAAGCAAAAATTGATCAAAAAAGTGCTAGGATTTCTTTTGAAGAAGAATGGGGCGTAAATTTATCTCTCTTTTAAAAGCGTTCTTAATACTTCTCAAAAGACCTCTCCTCATACTTCGGAAGAGGCATCGGAGAGGTGAGAAGAAGGGTTTTAAATCAATTGAGAATCACATCGCTTTTGGCTACAAGGTTGATATGTATAAATAAAATAAACTTGTTGATGCTAGATGGAAGCTAGCATAAAAACACTCACCTTTGTGTACAGAAGAGCATAGTCTTTTGAAATTGACTTTTCTGAGTGGAAGGATATGCATGGTCCATGTAGCATAAAACAGACAATAGAACCTGGTTATACCGATGTTGTTTATACCAACATCCTGGTTATATGTTGATTATATTGATATCCCTTCAAACATTAATATATTGATCAAAATTTGTCAATATAAAAAGCTCGAATTTTGTATATCGGTATAACCATGTCCTACCGTAGTTAAAATCCCCCTGGGAAAGGCATCGGCTAATCCAAAAAATCTGTTTGCCTTTCGTGTAACATAGCAAACATTGTCCCAATGAAACGTCAATAGAAATGAGGCATGATTTAATTGGTGTGAGCTCATGGAAGCACTCAAAGTTCGTCGTGAGCGACAGGAAGATTACAATCAATGTATAATACCCAAGGTTTACTCCTGGGCTCTTTGCTGCACGAAGGGACTTTTCGCACTCTATAATCAATGTACCCTATCTTTCCAGAAAAACATCGACAGAATCCAAAGAAGATGGTCTCCTCCATGATTATCGATGAGTTGGAAACCCCCGCTTCCGTTCTGTAGATCTGGTATATTCACGGCCGCTACTAACGGATAGTGACAGTAAAGCTACGGGTGGCTTTTGTTTTTGTTTGCACTTGGCATATTCTGCACTTGACATGGGGCCGTCACATCTTCCTTCATACGTCAATTGCTGTTGCTATTTCAATTGGCAACTTCCAATGTTGCCTATTTGCCATACAACTGTCATTCACAGTCGAACGTTCGATCTCACAACCATTTTGTAAGAGTAATTTTCAATCTGCTCTTGTAATCAAGACACTTAATTGTACTCGATGATGCATGTTTGAGCAGATGGCGGAATGACAAACGAAAATCTCCACTTCTCCACTCAAGACATAGGTCGGGAGCAATCTCGGTATGTTTGTTGTTGGTGATATCATGGCCAAACCAAGGACGGCGAGCCGTCAACCATCAACATGCTATGAAGAGATGAGGAGACTCTCGATTCTCAAATGCAATGGAAAGACAAACCCAAAACCAAACATCTATAGGGTTACAGCGCTATGTGTTACCAGTCAGCTTTTCTTTGCATCTTAGACTTAGATCCCCAGCAATGTATATTAGAGTGCAACGAACCTTATCCCCACAGATACCCTCATCCCTCGTGAGCCCCCATTATTTAATTGTCCAATACCTGAACTACCGATATCCCAAGTCCAATTATTGGTGCTGAACGGGATTCGGAGTTGTCCCGGAATTGTGATGTCAATTTATCCGAGGCCAAGCTTCATCGTCTCCCCCGCAATTGACAAATACCATAGTTAGGACAGCTAAGAAGCTTGAGATATAAACCACAAACATCACTCCGATCTCAGATTGTCTTCCTGTTCAATTGTTTCAATCACATACCAACAAGTAATATACTTCTCACCAAAATCTACCAAAATGGCTGATCAAACCAAGATTGCAACGCTCGACGTAAGTGTACCTTTCACTAGAAAATACCCCGCTTCTGAGGACAACAACTACCATATGAAGATAATTGACAAGAGTTTTCCGCCACTAACACATTCAATACAGAGCACACTTGTCGATCGTCTTCCCACCTCCTCCAAAACCCTCTTTGAAGCCAAAGCCACCAAAGCTTTAACCTTCGAATCCATCGCCAACCAACTCGGCCGCTCCGAAGTCGCCGTCGCTGCACTCTTCTACGGCCAGTCGCAAGCCTCTGCCGCCGACATTGAGAAGCTTTCACAAATCCTCGACGTACCACAATCCAAACTCGAGGCCGAGCTCGGAGGTTTCCCAGATCGTGGACGTGCTGGTCCTATGCCCCCAGTCGAACCTCTCATCTACCGATTGTATGAAATTGTTCAGAACTATGGGTATGCTTACAAGGCCGTCATGAACGAGAAGTTTGGAGATGGAATTATGAGTGCTATTTCTTTCAGCACCAAGGTGGAGAAGGAGACTGATGAGCAGGGAAACAACTGGGCCGTTATTACTTTGAGAGGAAAGTGGTTGCCATTCTCCAGATTTTAAATTGGCTTGGGATGTCAGGAAAGAAGGGAATTGAACTAGAGGCTTTTTAAGGAAAAATAATTGTCTGAAGGGGTTGCAAACTTGGTACAAGGTTTCTACGATTAATTATAAGAAGTATGAAGAAATTAATGAATCAACGAATGTTTTGCATATCGCTTACTTGACCGTCAAACCTATCACCGTCGGTGTGATCTGAAAAATTCACAATACTGTGTCTCCATCGCATTTTACCAGTCCAAATTCTTCCTCTTATCATAATCCTTGATACAGTTTGTTGATGCATTGTCTCTGCAGTCAATTGATGCCACATTGGTCTTGATCAAAAAAATCTCGGGAAAGTTCCCTCGACGTTCGTCATTAAGTTTTAGACCATCTAATACCACATATGATTCTTAGACAGTTCCGTCAATCTTAGCTGCATCGTTACATATTTCCAGTCCAGATGTGGAGTATCGCGAGAATCCTGGGAGATCGAAGAAATGTGCTATCGTGGCGATGTTCGCTGAGATCTTGGAGTGACATTTTGGGTCATGCATTTCAAGTCGTGATTCCGATACTTACTAAATTCAGCCAAGGTAACTATCAACATCTCATACTCAAATTCATCTCATGTTCACCACCAAAATATTTCATATCACATCACATCACATCACATTTCACCATCAAAAAAGAAGTCATAATATAGGGAAAGCAAAATAAGAGTTTGATTCCCTCCAGTATAAAAGGGCGCATCGCCATCCCAAAAGAACAGCAACGTCCCACCAAAGATATCGAGCGGCAGAAAATTTCCCGAAATTCCCTCTTCCATTAAGAAACGAAAGAAGTCATCAAGCTTGTCCGAAAAAGAATCCTCGCCCCTGTAACCGCAATGTGTACGAGAAACGACATGAGTGATCAATCACATCGTTGATTGTCGATTATGTGTGTTGAAATGTAAAAAAGGGGGATTGGTATGTGGTGGTACCGATAATCGAAGGGTGGAAGTTGGGGCCAAAGTGTGTCATGACCATAATGAATGTGGTGGTGTGTATTGCAGACCATGGGAAGTCCAATACTGCCGATAAAATCTTTTTCTATTTTATAAAGTGTCTATTTTTCTAGAAAACCCATCTAAGTGAACGTTCGTGTGCGCAGCATTGAGGAGAGTGCCAAAATTGGTGCAAAATGATAGAGTTATCTTGAGTTCGTCTCGAATATCTCTCATCCATTTCATTTCCGATTCGTCGTCGTTAAACGTGTTTGTTATTCGCAAGCGTATCTAGCGATTCGCGTCTCGAAAGAGGAAAATAATGAAAGTCGTATATCCAGCGTGCTCTATCGCTCCTCCAAAATCATCTCGAAAGAGATGATTTATGCCTTCTGAACGTTGCAACCACGGCCTGGGCCACGTTGGATGTTGCATCCACGGCCTGGTCCTGCGGTCTTCTGGACGTTACATCCACGTCCTGGTCCCTTTTGAACATTGCATCCACGGCCGGGTCCGGCCTTTTGGAGAGTGCATCCGCGTCCTGGTCCTTGCATTTTGATTGATTTATTGGGGTGGGTTTTGGTTTTTGGTAAAAAGATTGTATATAAGTGAATGTAATTTGGTGAAGAAGAAAAGTCTAGGAATGAGGGTTGGAGGAGGGGTATTTATAAGAGATTCTTGAGGAGGGAATGGGAATTGTTCAAGGAGAGACAAAGAATGCTGAGTACTGGACCATTAAGATGATATGAAAAAGGAGCCTGTAAAGGAGAGAGAACAACTGAGGGAATAGGTGCTAATGCTGGCTTCTAGAAGACTTTTCGAAGGAAAATCATCTTTACAGTTCCACTTCAAACCACTCATCAAACAATAAGATTCGGAGGATCCGATTCCAAGTGGAAGATAGGTTCTCCTATAGAATGAAAGAAGATCGTACGTCAAATTGAAGCTACCCACACTTGATATTGTCCTCGAACTCTGAACATTGTTCCTTAACCCCAAGAAACCAACAAGGAAATGAAAATCAGTTGACCAATCTCAGCTTCAGAAGTCATTTCTTCCTTCAAAAATCCATCAATCTCACATCTAAGGACCCAAAGACACATCGGGACATCTGTTCTCCCCATCCAGATACTTTCCAAAGTCATTACCATCCCTTAAAGATCGTGAGAGAATTCATGAAGCTATTCAACCATAAAACTTCCCGCCAAAAGTATGAAAGAAATGTGAGAACTGAAAAATTTAAGCGAACCCCTTAGTATTGTCTCCTTAACATTGTTCGTCAAGGGCTAAGAAAATCAAAGGATTGAAGAGGAAAAGTTCTAGAAGCGATTGATTGAAGGGTCTAGAAGCTTTTCTTTTCAGTATCTTGCGCGAAGTATCATTTATGGAGTGGGAGGTAATGGAATGAGTTGGTTGAGCGGGATTGGCTTGTCGAAAACTCAAGGAATAACCTAAAAGTAAGTATCTATCTCTGCGAAGCTCACTAATTGAATCCTTTGTTTTGTTACGTTCCACTTGGGGAGTTGACTTTACCTAGGGTCTCAGAGTCAAAGGCTTGCACCAGGTCAGAGAAGAGAAAATACAACCCACCCTTAACGTTAAAAGCATTCTAGCCTTTCCTCCTAATCTGTAACCAAAGACCGGACTCTCCGATCCTTTTTGACTTGTATCTTGGAACCTTTCATATCAGAAGAATATCAAAGAAAGTAGGTCTGAACTCTCCTCGTGCTAGACATGTGTTTGAGGTATTTTCTTATTGAGAAGAAGCTATAGTCTTCGAAATTCTCCGAGTCTAGCTGCACTTGTTCGAAGTATTTCGTTTGAAGAACTAAAAAGAATACTATTCGATGAATTCCTTGTGCTTGATCCGTTTCTTTCCGTGATAAGTGATCCAGAGGTAGAATGTACCTTGGCAAGTCTCTAAAACATGTGTTCAAGAAAACACATTTTAGAAAGCTAAGTACATACCCCGGCATTACTGCAGTCTGTTCACAATGAAATTTCTATGGGGAAAAAACTGTTTGTGCCCTGTCTCAGAAGGAAATCTGCTGCACGAAGCGGATCATTGGATGTCGAAGCAATGATGAAGGAGGGATTTCATCTCTACGAAAATTCAAAGCTGTACCAATCTAGATATTTGTGAGTAAAGTTACATAAATCCCTCTCAGTTCATCATCAACAGTCCAGTATATTCAGTAAAGTTACTTCCTGCCTGCCAACAGAATTTCACTAAGCTCGGCCAGTCGGCCTTTCGGGTTCCATGATGAGGACGCTCCTTCCTTTTCCTCATGTTTACTGTTCATATCATGTTATTCCTCCCTTTACTCTTGCACTTTTCTGGATTAAGAAGTATTCGCGGATCATATATTCCAATCAGTTCTTCGCTTTTAATGGCGTTCTTGTTTGGTTGGATGGTGATGGAAGTACACTTTCCTCGTGGAAGGTCCAGGACCAGGAACTCCGAACGATTGCTAAAAGATTATGGCTGTAGAATGACACTGCTTTGAAGAACTGACTCAGGAGTTTTGATTCAGTGTCGTTGTATGGTGCTTGGTGTTGCTATAGTTGAGCGGCTGGGACATTTACCTACCTAGGTATGTTGCCATTGACCATTCGTAAAATGGCAGGTCAAATATTCGAGAGTTCATCTCCTCTGGCTTTAATTTTGATCCAAAAAGTCTTTAGTTGATGTGGGTAAGTCTTGGTGATATTCCTTAATGGAATGAGTCATGATCTCAGATTGTTTTTGGGCTCATCGTTTCTTGAAAAGAGAAATAGAGACGAAGAAGCGCGGAATGTGTTTGGATAATTTCTGCAATTTTTATGGGTGAAATAGCTAGATTCCTCCTCAGAGATGCCTCTATTTATTCATCTTTATCCCTCGAAGATTGTCATTCCTCACATCGATCGTCGGTGATGCTGAATTGGGTATTCTGAACTATCATGCATTGCTATTTCCTCTTCATTAACAAGTCTCAAGTATTTCCTTCCCCAATTTCAACCATTCAGATGTGTCTTCTCCCAGCTTTGCTGTTCGATCTTCCCACTTCAAGGTTCCAGTGCTCATCGGCAATGTTCCACCTCCAAGTCCCTCGTCGTTCCTTCCTTAAATAACACGAATGACACTGTTTGCACTGTTTGCTCACTTTTTCCCACACTAGAATTCTTGATTGACCTAGCACAGACCATACTGATTTTTCTATAAAGGTCGGTCTTCTCGCCCTCGTTCTCCTCTTCTTTTTCTTTTTTCTTCATGCACCCCTAAAAAATCAAGTAATTTTTGTCACCAAAACCATGTTCCTGGTATTACACTGCCTCCAGGTGACGTGGGAAACTATTTTTCATTGAGATGTTTGCTTTATGCTGGCACTCGAAGAAGAATCCTTTTGCTTCCTTGTTGTCATCGTTGTCATTCTGCTGATGACATTGTTGTGATGATTTGATGCTGTTATATGTTTTGCAAAGGTCGCATATACTATTCTAGCTTTATTTCTATACTGAAAATTAGCTTACGATGCTCTCTTGGAGAGAATCGCTACAAATGTTTTGTTGAAGAACGATTTCTGAATTTCGGTGGAGGGAATTACAATGATGGTGTTGGGGAACTGATGTACGTTGACATCCGGCTGTTTGCTTGGTAGTAACGCCCATGACTTCTTGGTTTCCATTGGATTTCAATCGAGGTGTACGCTGTGCACACTCTTTCACAGCTTCTAGGAGGCCTATGAGCCCATCTGCTCCAAAACTGCTCTTGAATCATACAATCACATGATACTAACGAAAAGCTATCTATCTTTCTATTTGAGGGAAAACACATGATTTCTTCGGCAATACTAAAACCTTGAAAACCTTGGCACTATCATTCTCTCCTAGGATCTATAGAATTATGATGATCACTTTTGAAACGTCATTATGGAAGTCCTTATAATGCACAATGCTAAGTTTTCTTTGGTTCTATTCACACTGAATCTTAAAGTTCTATTGATTCATAGCCCAGCATTATCAATCGGCATTTATTTTTTAAACATCTTTCAGGCACTTTTGGACCTTCGAACTGAGCTTTGTGGTACAAACATCCTTCTTTACTACTACATCATCAACCCTCTTCCCCCTGATGCGTTTGTAAGGGTTACTAGAAACGACACTCATGACAACTATCAGATTCACCAAACTCCAACCAATTAAATTTGGCCAAATTGCACTCCAAAGATGTTGGCACCGTCTACCTCGATAGATAGGGACTCGGATACTCGCGCCGATTAAGAGTTTGAAAGTTAGCTGATCAAAATCCTACTTCAATTCGAAAGACAAGAAAGACTTACAGCATTTTCCACATCTGTTCCTCACAGGTGTGTGTGAGGTATATTTGAAGATATGATTATCTCTCAGCCAGCCAAAGCCCTCTAATGAATCAAGACCATGTCTTGCCCTCACAAAAATTGTGTATGAGGTAGTTGTGAACAAAAAATTGAATGTATTCGAGATTCTCGAAGAGTCTCTCTTTTCTGAAATCAAGACCATTTCTGGTCCCCGTAGTTGCATACGAGGTATTGATGAACAAAACTTGACTCAGTGTCACCACCAGCACCACCACCACCACAAAACCCTCCAATTTTTGAAACCAAGACCATGTCTTGTCCTCACAAATTGTATATGAGGCGTTGATGACAAAAATTGACTATGCACCACCACAAAAATCAACAATTTTTGAAATCAAAACCATGTCTTCTCCTCACAAATGATATGTGAGGTATCAACACACAAGAATTGACCATGCACCACCCACAAAACCAAGTAATTTTTGAAATCAAGACCATGTCCTGTCCTCGCAGTGAATAATCCACGAGGTAACATGAAGAGAAAAGAAAAAGAAAAGAACTCAGAAGCCGGGAGAATCTGAGCCTTTTATACCCTTTACCTGTGGGGTACGTTCTCTAGTGAACCAAACTACGCAACTAGTCTACTTGGTAGTTAAAAATGATATTTGGGGAAGTGGAGTTACGTGTTCCAACTGTGTTCGCTTATGTGGGGGGGTTTGCGAGAGCTACATAACTTTAGTCTCGAACTAGCGGTCTTAGGTTCGTTGAAGCTTTATTTTTTTGACGAATTTTCACTTATTCTCTACTCAAAAGTTTCCTTCGTGATTGATGTGGTTAGAACTAGAACTCGTCTGGAATATAGTGATCAACGGTCAAATCAATGGTTGCAACATTTCCAGTTAGACGGGAAAATCTAGAGGGGTTTGTCCAGTAATCTCCCTCCGTTTATCGAAAGGACAGATCTCTTTCTGGATGAATCATTCCGGGCATTTGGACTATCTGTCTTCATTTTCTTGCAAGACTCCTAAGAAGAGCTAACCCAAAAACACGATGGTGTAATAGAAACGAAAGCGAAAACTGACCGCTAGAACGTGATTCGTTACTTCACTTAATAGCCACATGAGAAGCTGACATATATTACTTTGAGGCCTGACACCATAACGGTGTTTTCTCCTGCTTAATTCTCATGTCCTTATTTTGACATTTTTCATTATGATGTTGTGACCGAGAACGCTCTGCGCGAATCACGAGTTTACTCGTCTATACATGATTGATGAATCTCGTAATCACACTATATCGAAACAAGCTATAAATACCAATGCAAGCATCAAGACAGATCGCCCCCTCGGTGATCGATATCCGGGATTTATTCCGAACATATCAATCAATCAACCAACCAATCAAGCAATTAATATTTTTCTGAACGACTTCTAAGCCAATCAGCGTGAAATTAAGCAACAAAATCTCCAACAAAAGCTAAACGAGTATCAAATACTTTAAAGATATATTCCCCCAAAGCTTTCCCTCCCACGGCACTATTTTCCAAGTACAGTACCAAAGTCCAAGATTTTTCTATTCGTTTTTCGTTCCAGGCACAAGTCGAACAAGTATGCTAAGCATTACTTCCTAATCAGTGAGATTGTAGCTTGTATCTATGGAAGACTGCACGAGGATAGTTCTCGCAATCAGTAGCAATAGTAATTGATCCATCGGTCCTCCAGGATGCTCTCCCCGATAGGGGAGAGCAGAATGGTAGTCCCAGTCTCAAAATCCACGTTCGACATATTCATCTTTTGCTGACCCCAGTATATAGCCAAACACCATGCCCAGGAATTTGCTGCGTACTCCTAGACTCTTAATGTTGGCCCGTCCAAGCTCATGGAGAGGTAGCATGTAGAGGCTGTCACTGGTGAAAAGCTGGCCTTTGGATATATATGCGACCATGTGGATTTTCTCTTTCAAGACTCACAACTTTTGCGTGCGTCAGCTTCATCCTACTGAAAAGTTAACCTCGTTGCCATCTTTACTTCCGCTTATCCAGACTAAGCTGCAAGGACCACACGCTCAGCTCCAAAATGACGCAATTTATTTATATTGAACCATGCAGCCTGTAATGCTCAGTAGTTCAAACCCTAGCGATGACGAAGTCATCCAAAGAAGTTCTTTGTGCAAGTCAGATTCCCAAAGGCCAGCCAAATACCTCTATTTGAGAAACCGATCGCATGTAAATTTTGCAAGTGCAGAGATCGTAGGAAACTTGTTTTATTCAGAAGAAATCTCTCGTTTGTATATTCACACACCAAAACATACGAGTCACTTAACGTCTGCTCAATGTTGTGATGGAATATCCAGGAAACATCTGCGGGAAAAGCCGGAGCGATCTGCAGCTTTGCATAGGGTTCCAGAAGTTATATACAAGTATCTTGTTATTACTCAAATATTCATGTGTTATCCCAATCTGCTCTAACAGAAAGTCTCAAGTAATTCTACCCTTGTAACTCTCTCCTCTCACTCACCCCAGCCTTCTCCCCTGTGTGCCTCTTCAATAAAAAGAATCTGTATTTATTTTCCCCCTCCCCCCCCACACATTATCCCCAACCTTAGATACATAATACATTGCATATATGTACACCCCTAACACTTATCATCACATCACCATCATCACCACCCTCTCCTCCTCCTCTCCTCCTCCCCCCTCTTTCTTCTCCTCCCGCAGCTACCCCAACAACACCCATATCTTTCCCCAACTCCCCAACTCCCCACTTCCACATCCACATCCAAACTCCAACTAACCGCCTAGCCACCTAACTACCTAACCGCCTAACCACCCAATTCACCCCATCAGAAACTCAACCTTCAGCCCCCCATCCACCCCTCAGAAATATATATCTCTCTCATTCGCTTCATATTAATCTTCAATCTTCAATCTTAAACTCAACCTCTTCCCCTCTTCCCCTCTCCCCCTCACTTACTCACTCACCCCTTGCACCTTCCAATTCTTCAAAAACCATCCCATCAAAACCATCCCATCAAATCCCTCCAAATCCCATCTTTCTCTCATCATCTATCCTACATTATATATCCCTCATTCTTCCTCCTTCTCCACCCCCAGCTATTCAACCAACCAATAATTAATATCTACCTCCATCTTCCCCTCTCATTCCTCTTATTCCGACGCTACAACCCGCCACTTCTTGTGAAAATGCAATCCGTTCTTCAAGGATATGAATCTCCTCTCTCTCCATTCTATCTCTGTTTCTGTCTGCTCACCGGCGATATTAAAGTACAGATACAAGTACAATAGAAGGGTAAAAGTATATGCAACATCATGAGGGACAAGTAAGAAGAAACTTATCACAAACTCCTCAATCATGGAATGAACCCCAAGTCCCTTCTCCGTCTCAAAAGAATAATCATTCACATCACAATACAAATCACAAAGGCAAAAAATATCATTCTCTTATGAAATACCATTCTTTCCACGTTTGATTAAAAGCTAATTACATGCCCATCCTCCTGATATATTGATAATGTACCTGAATACCCTATTGATTCTCCCATTGTTGCGCAGCCAAAGCTCGTAAAAAAGATCTCAAATAGTATGAGTTCATAAAAGCTCTGCAAATAAATATGTTAATATGTAAATATCCCATCCAGTAATAGTATCCTTCTCTGTGGTATCATGATGTCGTCATTTCATAAAATCATAACTCCTTGAGCAAATATCGCATTGATGCGTGTAGATAGATAAATTGGAAACAAAAGAAAGCAAGATAAAGCGAGTGTATGTGTTTATATGTCGAGAATAATGTCTTGCAACTCCTGGCAGTCGGCTTTGGTGAGTTCACCGGACAACTTCTTAGCGACGATAAATTTCTTGAACTTCGTGAAATCATCATCGTATCCCTCGCTGATTGGTCGACTTGGGTTTTCACTTACGCCAATATCGCCATTATAAGCGTAGTCGGCAAAGTTGGCAGGAAGAGCACTCTTTTCCGCACAAATGATGCGATCTTCAGGACTGAGTAACTCAGATTTGACGTGACGACAAGTAAGAGCAAACCGTAAGAGTCCATGAGGTGTGACGGCATGCTGTAGGGATTGATTAGTACAATGAGTTGTGTGGTGATCTAAAGAGGATACTTACTTCATAATATTTATGAATGCCAGATCCGTGCATAACAATGATATCGCCATGGTTCAGAGTGACCTTGACATAGTCTTTCTTGGCTGCTTTGGAACCAAGATTTCCCTTACCGGGCTTAAGAACACCGCCGATTGTGCTCTTATTCTTTGGTCGGAAGCACATGGTTGAGGAGGCTCCCAAAGATAAGGTTGCCACGGTCTCACCCAGAGTGTCTTCTCCATCATCGTGATACTATTGTAAGTCAGTATATCAATCAAAAGCAGAGAATGATCTGCACTTACGCCGATGTGCATGTTTTCAAAGTAACCAAGGGCCAAAACTTCGTTGAAAGGAGTAAACTCGGCGTCTTCCTTTCCAGAAAATGCTTGCTGTCCAGCCCAAGTCATTCTTTGCATTGCCTGGAGAATGGGTACTGGAGCATCTTGAAAAGAATTGGCTTCATGTGCAACCAAGAATTTGTATGGTGCGCCCTAGATTGGTAAATCAGCTATAGAAAAAGACGCAAGGACAGAGTAAAACTTACAAAGTTGGATGCGAAGTGTGCAGTAACAATCTCCATTGGAACTGGTAAAAGTTAGAAACATGGCAATGCAAAGGAAGGCAACAGCAACTCACGACCAGGATGTCTGGCAGGACCTCTGCGGAGCTTGTAGTCATCCTTCTGCATTCCCTGAAACAAGTCATTTGGTCCACCTGGTTGGCGATTGATGAGACCATTGGAGCGGAAAACTTGGATCCATCCAGCTTCTGTTGTCTCGCCAGGGAGTTGGAGCTCATAAACATCATAGTGACCAATGGGCTTGTAATTGACACGAACGGATTCATGAGAAAACAATATTGGGCTCTGATCAACAATGATGTTGTTACCTTCAATGGCTTTGGTGATGGGAACTGGAACCTGTGTCACAGTGTGAGTAAAATCACAGCCTGGGGTTTCACAAGTCCATTGTCGCCATTCCAAACGACGGATGCATCCATGGCACTTTGGACAAACGATGCCTTGTTTGCATCGTTCCTCAACACCAAAGATATCTTCGCCGACCAAGTCTGCGTCAGTGACAGGCTCGGGACGTAAAGGTGGGGGTGCAGCGCCGGTGTAAGGAGTACGCTCTTGAAGGAACTCTGCACAATATTGGAGATCATCGACATCAACTTGATGATCAAAAACGTAAAAGGATCCGCAATGAGGGCTTCGACAAGTCCAGCCTTGTGTGTAAATGGTCTTGCATGAAGTTTTGCAAGCACCACAAGTTTGGACATCAGTTTTTACTCCATCATAGCCTTGTGAGAGATGGGCGACAGAGTCGATTGGAGACCACCAAGACCGCTTTGTGAGATCGATCTTTTCCATTCTGACTTTCCACATCTTGATACCACTCTCAAGTTCACACCAGATATCTGTGATATGGAAGAAGTCAAGGACATTGAAGTGGTGATTGAGCTTGACAGGGCAGATGGTGTTGCGCTGACCTGGAGAAATATTAGTGGGAAATCAAATTTGTTCATGGCAATAATTATACTTACCAGCAATCATTGCAATTGGCAGCTTGGCTTCCATGGTGCGTTGAAAAGAGATAGCAATCGAGCTGAAGTCTTGGTCTTTAACCCGCTTCGTTTCACCATCTTCGCCCTTTGATTTACCACCACCACTGTTATTGGAAATTAGCAAGAATCAACTGTCATTGGAATTGGAGTAACTTGCACTGAAGTGATATAAATATCCTCTGTGAAGACATCGCGAGGACCAACACCTTGATTGGCCAGGAAACCAGCAATCATACCATTGGTGCGGTATGCAGCAGATTCATATCCCTTATGGTAGGGAAGTGAGGAACAAAGCTGTTGTCTCTTCTCAGCCCATACTGGTGGCTCTCCCCAAGCCTCTGGCTTGTTCAAAGTTGCATTTTCCAAAGAAGGTAACTCCTTGACCTTGGCTGCAGCTTTTCGTGATTTCGGTGGGGTTGCTCGGGCAGGCTGACGAGGGGGCGGAGTCATTACCTTTTTGCGAGGAGGCTCCAATGACTCTTGAGCGGTATCTGTGAGAAGGTCTTCGACACTGTCCGCTACAGCCTTGCGCTTGGTGGGGACAATGGGCTTTTCAGTTCTTTCAAAGAACTGGTCCAACTTTGGCTGTACATTTTTAGTGGCTCGAGTACTTCTTCGTGGTGGTGGCGGTGGAGAAGTTTCGAGGGTAGTGGAAGGAGGTGAGGGAGTGTTAAATAAATTAGCTGGTAGATTGGATTCAGACCAACCACCATCTTCATTCTGTGGAGAGTAATCTTGGTTCATAAAGAAGCCAAGATCCTTCAAAACCCAGAAGTTAGTATAACTTGTATTTTTAGAGAGGAAGAAAGTGTGATGATGAAACAAGAGAGAACATTTCAGCTCAACACTTGTTGTTGTTTCACTTTAAAAGGGAAGAAGTGATGAGTAAATGGTTTTTGGAGTGATTGCAAATAATTCAACATTCACTTTCGAGATAGACACCCAAAAAGAAAGTTGTTTACAATGGAAGGGGAAGGAAGTGCAAAGACTGTGCTTGGATCTGCGATACTCGTACTCGAAGGATTGTGGAAGGATTGTTGCTCGATCTTACCTCTTTAGTGTCGGAAACAGAAGACATTGATGTTTCTGATCCCGAACTGGAAGGACGTAAAATGTCTGATGTTGAAGATGTTGATTTAAGGTTGTCAGACAGACTGGTATTGTCTCTTTGCTGACGAACTTTCAGAGAAATCATCTTGAACCTGTCAAAAGAAGTCTATTGGTAGGTAGATAGAGTGTGATGGGTAGTAGTTGTAGTAATAATAATAACAACAAAGGAAGTAAAGGGTATCTGAGTGATACCTTGACGTAAAAAAAGAAAAGTATGAGGGAAGGAAGAAACAAATTGTAAAAATTGAAGAATAATAAGAAGGTGTCGAAGGAAGGAAAGATCGAGTCAATCAAGGGGGAGGTCGAAGACTTAAGTAGGTTCCAGGAAGGACCTTCGAGGACTCAAATGGAGCTAAGACTAGTGTGGTTTGTCGAAGTATTCACCTCACCCCCTCATCAACTCGAAAGATGATAGAACTTCAATCAAGCAAATGGGGTCAGATTGAGGGGACGGTTTGCCCAAAAAGGAAATAATAGAATGATTTACTCTTCGTCTGAAGTTATTTACTGTTTGTGCATGAGAAGAACGTCGAGTACATGGTGGTGAATTATGGATTTCCATTCCACAAACCTCAAGTTCCCAATTCCATGGAAAGATTTTTCTCTCTGAGGCATTTTCTGTCCTAAACTGAAAGAACTTTTGATAGGATGAGGGGAATCATCGATGATATAAGTGAATTGATAGAGTTAAGAATGAAAAGTTGAGCCTCAAGTTATCTCATGGAGTGGATTTTTGTTGGAGTTGAAAGTGTAGAATTGTTCACATGAAGGGGGGTTGATGAATCGAATCTATCCGACCCTGCCCCTATGAAGCGATTTGGCGGACGGCTCCGAACAAATCGCTTATCCGAAGTGAGTCCGAGAATTGAAATACATTTTGGTGCTGGAGATAATAGGGAAAGTAAAGACAAAGGTGAAGATGGAAGTGAATTTTACCATGACTTTTGGATGCTTTTGAAAACAACTCTCTTAGAATTCAGTCATGCCACTTTTTGACCTCAGCAATAGCCCGTCCAAGAACATATCCTTACGAAGTATATAAGTTATATATATACCTAGTCAAATTTCCTTCAAAGCTCCAATGGATACCGACAAAGACCTTGAGAATTACCTTTAATGCTGAGATTTTGGCTATCAACTCTTGCTGTCGTTTGTTCGACCTTAACAGTACCTTACTGGCTCTCAAAGGGAAGATTCCATCAAAAACAATGCTCATCATTCTCCAGATTCACTGGTTTTGGAGATGACGCGGAAATACAACCTCAACTTTTCACAATAGACACGTGCCACTCAAAGACTTTTATTTGAAGTTGAGAAATAACGTAGAGTGAAATATGATTCACTTGATTTTACTATCAGCTGTCTTTGATAGCCAGACAGGTTTTTCTGTACAGAATGGGAAAATCCCTCCTGCTTCTCTCCCTTTGACTACAAAAAAGATACTAACAATCACTAACAACCTTGAAGGATTCATACCTCATCGCAAGTCCCAATTGACTACCACTAGGATTTAGAGACAAAGCAAAAAAACGTTGGCTGTTTATTAGAAATACGATGCTGCAAGGTATTGCTTCAATCGACCCTGCAAAATAACTACCTCTCGTGAGACCATCTATGATCATGATAACTCCATGGTCGAACAAAAGACTGGATGATCCAACATCTGTCCCCATCAGACTAAAGTACCCAATTTGAGATTTACATCGAGTAACTTCTTTCATGTACTACATATAGATTACTAGGTGCCCAGTTCGAGATTTCCAGCCAAGTATAATGTATGAAGGAAGTACCAAGAAATGATATCCAACTTCTTGAATTGTTTCTGGAATTGGATATCAGATATACCCAATGTCTGTCTTGTGCTTGACTTGTTCTTCAGTCATTGATAGACAAGCAAGGCAAAGATAATCTGTGAAGTTTGCTTATTAGTCTTGCCTTCTGCATGTTGTTGGACCTCCTCCGCATTATAGATAAATGGTACTGTCCATTGCAATCTGTTTGAACAATCTATGAAGAGTATACCTACCAAGATCCTCTCAACATTTACTAACTGCTACACCAAACACAATTCATGAGGAAGATCCTCAATTTATATTCTGTTTGGTAGAACTTCAAGTACCTACCTATCATCACAACTTGTCCTGGCCTGCCCTACCTGGATTTTTTTTGGCACTAGATGGCCTAAGCCCAAAGCTCTTGTGTGTGGGCAATTGGTTGATAGACTACCACACTACCTTGGTATCTTCACCTCCGTCTTCACCTCCATCGATCGTTTCCCAGCTTGCTGAGCCAAAGTCTCATTCGTTGTTTTTGTGGAGGTGATGTTTGAGCACACGGGAACGGCAAAACCTTGTATATCAGGTACCTCCATCGTAATATGCTAATAACGATCAATAGCATCCCCCTTCAAACCCCTATCTCCCCTTACATAACCGACTTAGGGGTCGTTTGGATATACAAATCCGTTCCGAATCCATTGAATAATCTGTTCTTCACTGTCATCACAGATTCTGTAATGACAGTAATCTATTTTAAAAAGAGTGGATTGTGAATCCATACTTTTGTTGTTTGGATGTAAAATCTATTTCGAATTTGTCAAATAGATCTAAAATTGAAGCTTTCAAGACTTTCCAAAATGGATATCAAAGTGAATTCTTAATTTAAAAAGTTTTTTTTCAATTCGAAAAGGAATTGAATAGTTTTATTTGCTTTTCTTTAATTTCATATGATTTTGTTAAAATATTGAAAGTGAAATTGAAGATATATTATTATAAAGCGATAGTATTATAACTAGTGAAATGGTTAGGAAGGATTTTGAGGAGTAAATGCCTTAAATTCTATCACGGATCGCACTCAATCGCATCGCGATCGGTCACGTGCGCTCCCGAGCGCACGTGCGCCCACGTGTACGTAGTTAGTATTTATAGCCGCTCTACAAGCGCTCATGTTGGGTGGACCTAGCAAGGTGGTGTATACACAAAAGCATATGGGTTAAAGGTATTGTAATTCTGTCTGCCCCCTTCGTATGAAGGGGCATTTCTAAGCTATATACACATTCTACCCCACATACGCACGAAGAGCGTAAGTGGGGGCAGAACGTGACACGTTCTCAGTCACGTGCTCTAACAGCTCAGCTCGTAGTTCCTTAGTTGTAGATTCTAAAGGCATCTTGTACCCTGCTTTCGCAGTTCTTCTACGGCAAAGTGTCACAAATTCTAGGTATTCTAATTGAAATTCCTTTAAATTCCAGGCATTCTAGTTGAAAATGGGAATAGCTTTAATTTTCCATTTTCCTTATAGGCTTTGAAGCTTATAAAAGCTTGTAAAAACACGGATTTTTCATAGAATAAAAATAAGGACTGCTTTTTCTAGTCCTCGTTTTCAATCTACACTCTTCTTTTTCCTATACAAATTCATTAGAAATATGAATTGAAATGCGGATTGAATTTAAGGTTTTGAAGGGCCCATAAAATATTTAGATTATTTATAAAATATTGTGTAAGAATCTACGGAATTTATATTTTGATATTCAAATGTAAATTCAGAATCCGTGCTCAAAAAGAGTGGATTATTCAACGGATTCGGAGCGAATTTGTATATCCAAACGACCCCTTATCCGATGAATCCGATGAAATGACTAGTGTCAGTACTCCTGTATCTACCTGCATACCGCTTTACCCATCAAAACCAAATCTCCATTCTCCGATGCTACATAATTTAGGTTCTTCTTAAACTCGAACCGACTTAATATCGAACAGTTGCCGACGCTAATGTACGGCTGGATGGATCATTGTGGATCATTGCACTGACCATAATGCCTGGGTTGGAGCTGGGGTCTCCATCTCATTCGTGAGCTCAGAGCTGAGCAATTTTCGGTGTTAAGCAGCTTGTCGTATTTGGCACTTCACATATCCGATATGGGTCGGGCGAGAGAGTCAGGTATAGATACAAACGATGTAATCTTACATGGCACGTACAAGGATGGTTTCAAGAACAGTATTTGGGGTATGAACGATTACAACCTCGAGTTGTGTCATCTAGGAACATTTGGGAGATTTAAATGAAAATCATCTGGATCATATCCACTCACTCACTCACTCACTTACTCAGGGGGGCCTCGGCTTCCGCTCATTCGGTTACCCGTTCAGTAACCGGTATTTGTACTTATAATGAAGTATTCCCCAAACCCCGCATTTCTTAGCAACAGTGGCAGTGTTGTACCGTTGCTTTCAACGAATCATCAGCTCCAGATATCTACTAGGTACATATACTAGTATTCATTCATGATCGATTGACTTCAATTTCTTCATTTAGATTGTCTCTCTTTTTTTGAAAATAGTCAGCATTTATACCCAGTTGTTATTGTTTCATCTTCTATATCTTCAATTCATATATTCAAACCTTTGATTCGTTCAACTGCAAGAGCTTCTTGATTTCTTTTGCCAAACATAAGGTTACCTATCAACCGCGCAAACACCCTTGCTTTATTCAGAGCTTACAAGTACCAAATAACAAATTCATCATCATGGTTTTCACACCTCCAGCATGGGTTCCCAATGATCCATTGAGTATGTGTAAACTTCAATTCCTTCAATTATGAAGCTCCCTCACCTATTTCCACCTCAGAGAGTTGTATAGCTAACAATTCTCAAAAACAGACATACCGGATGATATACCAATCAGTCAATTCATGCTCAATGAGAAACATGGCAGAAAATCTCTCAAATCATCTCGCAATCCATTCACATGCGGAGTCACAGGAAAAACATATACAGCTTCGGAACAAGTTCAGCGGGTAGAACATTTAGCAAGAGCTTTGTCAAAAGAATTAGGATGGCAACCAAATACCGGAACGGAATGGGACAAAGTAATGGGGATATTTTCTCTCAATACTGTGAGAAGATCCGTTCAAATATGCAAACAAATTCGGGGGACTAATTAATTTCTTAGATTGATTTCATGACATTGGCATATGCAGTTCATGAGTTGGGTGGAGTGGCTTCGCCTGCAAATGCTCAATATTCTGCTCCGGAATTGGAATTTCAATTGAAGTCTTCAAGGGCTAAAGCACTTTTCACAGTAAGAATTTAGGTGTCACAAGAATTGGAAACATGGAACTAATTCGACAATAGTGTATACCTCTACTCGAGACTGCTCTACAAGCTGCCAAGGGCGCCGGAATTAAAAATGATAGAATCTATATTTTAGATATGCCAGAGATGTTGACTGGAGGCAAGAAAGTACCATTCAAGTCTGCAGATGATTTGATTTCCGCAGGAGAAAAGCTTCCCAAATTAGAGCCATTGAGAATGGAGAAGGGACAAGCAGCTCGACAAACAGCATATTTGTGTTACTCAAGTGGAACTTCAGGGTTACCCGTGAGTGTTTTCCCTGCATCAATTGAGACAATTCTCAAAGCAATCCCGGAAGACGCGAATCCTCTGAAATATGGCTAACAAAATATCAGAAAGGAGTCATGATCAGCCACCAAAATGTCATGTCAAATGTCCTACAACTCAAAGCATACGAAAAAGATTATAGAGATCAGTGGGAAACCGATACAGAAGTCGGCCTGGGTCTTCTTCCTCTAAGCCATATTTATGGTTTAGTCGTCGTAGCCCAAGCAACAACTTATCGCGGTGACGAAATAATCGTTCTTCCCAAATTCGACCTCAAACTATTCCTAAACAGTATCCAAACCTATAAAATCAGAAGTCTTTTCCTCGTAAGTATTCTTCACATGGAACACATCACAAATCAAAATCTCATGATTGTTAGGTCCCTCCAATCATTATCCAACTCGTAAACAACCAATCCATATGCTCCAAATATGACATCAGTTCCGTACGAGGTCTCTTCACCGGAGCCGCACCTCTCGGTACAGAAACCGCAGAAGAACTTCAGAAAATCTATCCCAAATGGGTCATTCAACAAGGCTATGGTAAACACACCTACCCATCTACCCACCCCATCAAAACACCCTAAATCTAACAGTCTCCCCTCCCAGGCCTAACCGAAACCTCCACCACCGTGTGCATGTCATCCGCCAAAGATCTCTGGCTCGGCTCCTGCGGATCCCTCATCCCCGGCGTGCGCGCAAAACTAGTCAATCCCGAAGGTGTCGAAGTCACGGGTCTCAACCAGCCAGGTGAATTGGTCGTCCAGTCCAAATCCGTCGTGCTCGGCTATCTCAATAATGAAAAAGCGAATCACGAGACGTTTCTCCCCGATACAGATGGGAATGGGAGATGGATGCGCACGGGTGACGAAGCGGAGATGCGTGTCAGTCCGGCGGGAAATGAACATATTTTTATCGTGGATCGGATTAAGGAACTGATCAAAGTAAAGGTAAGCAAAATTCCACACACACTCTCTCTCCCCCCTCAAAGAAACCCACACCTAACACCCCACCCACCCAGGGCCTCCAAGTCGCCCCCGCCGAACTCGAATCGCACCTCCTGGCGCATCCCTCCATCGCCGACTGCGCCGTGATCCCCATCCCGGACCCCGCCGCCGGCGAAATCCCCAAAGCCTACGTTGTGAAATCCAGTTCGGTGGGCATCGAAGAAAACGACGCCCTCGTCAAGAGAGATATCTGTAAATGGGTCGAGACGCATAAGGCGAGACATAAGTGGTTGAAAGGAGGCGTGGAGTTTATCGATGTGATCCCGAAGAGTCCGAGTGGGAAGATATTGAGGAGGTTGTTGAGGGATAGAGAGAAGGAGGCGAGGAGGGCGAAGGGCGCGAAGTTGTAGTTTGTTGTGGTTGTGGTTGTGAGGTTGGGGTGGGGGAACAAAGAGAGGAGGGTTATTGCAGATAGGTTTTAGTAGGATCTTCAATATTGGTTTTGTATTGAGACTTAATCTTACGTGTATTTTTAAGTTGAATCGATTGGAATCGATGGGCAACATAATCTGTAAATATCGCGACATGGATTTTTCTTCTTGTTTTTGATGTACTTTTTATTGGAATTTGTAAATAGTCGCTTGCTTACTTGCTTGTTTATAAATGAAAATTTCTATTGTCCACGAATTCTATCGTTCATGTAATAAGAAAAACTCCGCCGCCATCCATGCAATGGATGCCATTCATTCCTTCATTCATCCGTCCATTCATCCACACATCACATTCCCCTCCCCTAAATAGGCGATTCAAAAACCAAGCTAATCCCATCATCACCCGCCGTAACAATTCTTTTACCATCACCCTGCACAAAGCCCATCACACCCACGCCATCCCCCCTATGCCCCTTCCACTCCCCCACCAACCCGGAATTCGCAATGCCCGTTCCACCCCTCGCGTCCCAGCGTCTCACCACCCCATCCATTCCGCAACTCGTCAGTAGCCATCCTCCCGACTGTGCATTTTTCACAAACTCCACCTTCACCACCGCGTGCTCCTCGTGCGCTTCTTTGATATGTCTTCGCACTGCGAATCGATGCGCCGAGTCGAAGAGCGCAATACTTCCATCGACGCTTGCGGTAGCCATGAGTGTTAAAGGGGGCTGCGCAAACGCAATCGATTCGATTCCGTCACCCTGGGCTTGCAGATCCGCGAGAATCTGTCCCGATTGGCCTGGACTCGCGCCCGCACCAGAAGCATCAGGTAGACGTGGTAACCCGACGATTTTGATCGAGCCGCCTGCTCCTCCTGCCGCGACAAACGAACCAGAGGGCGCAATACCCACGCTGAAGAGTCCGCCTTCCACCGCAAAGCGTTGATCCAACGCAGTGAGTCCCACGACCGTTTGGCCACCTTCCCCTGCTAAGCCTGCGGCGGCAGCCTCGCCAAATACATCCCACACATATAATGAACCATCCTCACTAACCGTCGCCAGCAGCTTCCCATCCGCCGACCACGCTCCCGCAGTACAACTCTCGGTATGTGCAAAATAACTCTGCATCAACTGCAGCGGGGCCTTCTTCTGACTCGGATCCACAGTATACACCCAAACCGATCCATCATTCGCGCCAAACGCAAACGTATTCGGAGCCTTCGCATACGGACACGCGATTAACCAATTAATCTCCTCCACCTCCCGCGCCTCAGTGTATTTCTTCCACTTACTCCCATTCGTCACATACACCTGGACCTTCCCATCCAGGCCCCCGGAAACCAAAAACTTCCCGTCCGGCTGCGAAAACGCAAGCGCGTTAATCGAATCCGTGTGCCCCTCAAGTTTGAAGATCGGCTCCTGACTCCCCCGCTCCACCCGCTCCGCAGGGTTACTCTGATAGCTCGCTGGCAGCACCGGGGTCGGCGCAGGGGTCGCGTCGAAAATATAGCCTACGCCGGGGGCATTGTCGGCGTCGCCGTCGGAGCCGCCGGTGGCGATGAGTTCGGGACGCAGAGGGTGCTGCGCGATGCAGAAGATGGAGTCGCCGTGGGCGTCCATGTGGGCGGCGGAGTCGTTCTGCAGGTGGATTTCCTGTTCTTGCATTTCTTGGTCTGCGTCTGCGTCGCCGTCCGCGTCTTCGTCGCCGGAGTCCATGGCCGCGTCGCCGTCGTGGTCGATGATTTCTTCGGCCGCGTCGGCGGGGTCGAACATCTCGTTTTCGTCTTCGTTGATGCGCTCATCGTCTTGGGGGTGGTGGGAGGAGGACATGCTGATTTATTTGATTTATGGTTTGGTTTTGTAGAGGATATAGTAGGTAGTAGAAGAAACGAAGAAGAAAAGAAGGAACAGAAACCAATAATATCGATTTCAAACTTCTCCCCAAGTAATTTTCACAAATCCTTCGAATTTATTTATTAATTTAGGTAATTTCTTCCGACTTCGAAAATGCTTGATAATCTTTTTTTTCCTGCTGGGTTTGTTCTGTATTTGTTTTTGCCCCGCGACGCACAGACCAGTTCTAGTGCCCCTCCATTAGTTTGTGTTGATGTCGATATCCCCGATGGAAGCTTATAAATAGGTTTCTACCTACGAGTACGTAGTGAAAGTATGTACTGGTATGTATGAGGTCGCTAGCTATAGGTAGGATTTTCGAATCTTGGGATTTTTGATTTTCACGTGCTGTGGTGATTTGTATGGATAGATAGATTTTCTAGTTTGTTTTGAAAATACCAAGTAACTACTAATAAGTGAGGGGAAAATGGTCATAAAGATTTCTTGTGTATATACTGGGATAGGATATATAAGAGGTACATCTGTATACCGGAACGGGAGGATAACCAGTGTTAGTCTTCGGAAAAAAGTATTGGTATGAAGAATATAGATTTGTGTCTGTAGATGTGGGATTTGGAACTTTAGTTTGTATCTTACTATGTAAGGTTATCAACTATCTAGTATTTATCTTTATTCTCCATTTAATTCTCATTCTCGTCGATCGAGAGATTCGGTATGTTCCTACTTTGCAATTGCTTGTGCGGGAGTGGGTGGCGCGATTCAATAAAAAATTCAAGAGGGGATTGAGTGCGATGATTTTCTGAGTTGAGAGATATACATGAAAGAGAATCACATAAGCTTAGGAAGGAGCAAATAAGTATTCTACCTTGAAGCACTCAGAGATTGAGAATCTTCAAGCAAGAAGAATAAATGGTGATCCTCACTACTCTCTTTTTGAATTTTAGATTTTGAATCATATCAATGTATATACTCGTGAATATTCCTGATATCATATAAATTTCTATGAATTGCACTTCCGTCGTCCCCAGATTCATATCCATATCTATCTTCGTTCCTCTCCTCTCCTATATTATATCATATGACATCCCAAAAAATACCAAGCCATCCAAACAATCCACTAATAACTCTCTCCCCTCTCCCTATCCCCAATCCGAATTCCTAATTCCTTCTCACCCCAACAGACACTATCCCCTTTCCCTATTCCCCTCCCTCATCTATCCAACCCTCACCATATCTCCCTTCTCCCCTCCCCCTCCAATCTCAACACCATCCCTCCCGCGAAATCTCACACTCCAGCGCCTCTCCTTTCCCTATTCCTCTGCACACGAATCATGTTTTTGACAGCTGTCGACGGGTTGGAAACCGCCTGTTGAGGTTGCGTTTACGGTGGGGAAGGAGAGGAGTACGAGGAGAATGGTGGTGAAAAGGATGGTGATGGAATGGGTGTGCATGATGGTATGATATGATGTGTTGTGTTGACGATGTGAGTTTGTATTTGCGGTGGTTTGGAGTTGAGGTTGGATGAGATTTGATGTAGATGTGTAGATGTGTTGATGTTAGCTTGTTTGTTTTAGATTTGTGATTTGGTGTGAGGAGTTGTGAGTTAGAAGTGTTTTGATAATGGATATCGTGTGATGATTTGTAGTTCGTTGTCTTGAGATTTGGGATTTGTAGTTCGTAGTTAAAAGGAAGAGAGAGAAGGGTTAATATAGTGGGAAACGGAGGCATTTTCACAATTATAGAATTGTGGATGAAATGATTAGAAAATGATGTGAGAGCTGAATGGAAATAAGAAGTTGTTGAATCATAAATCTAATCTGCAAAACTTGATCACCAGATCTAGCTCTGTGAATATCAAATGCTCGAATACCGAAAGCATCAGTGGATTCCTGGGCTTGTAGTCCCTCTTGATGGGTGTTTAAATTGGAGATTTCACGTGAATCATCACTCAGCTCGATGGTTTATTAGAAGCGGACAATCATTACTATCAATAAGTCTTACCTGATGTCATTTTGTTAATGAAAGTGATTTAAACTCAAACAACTATCCTTGGGCACCACTCAATAGTGATAAGGGAAGTCAATCTCAAGGTATCTTAGAATATCCTGGATTTTGGATGGATTGCCTTCATATCAAGGAAGCTTGCATTGCTTAAGTATGTATTGGCTACCCGAACACAGGAGGTTCACGGCGAATATTCAGCCGCCGTCATCACTAAGGCACGATGTCCCACCCACACACGGCAAGTTAATCATAAGCAAAAGTACCAATCCAAATAACAGCCAACCCAAATATGTAGGTACCCGATCAAAAACTAAACCACAAGAGATTTTCTTACGGAAGATTTTCCCCAATCGAGGGCCCGATGGACGAAACATACCAGTATCTTACCAAAGGGGTTGTGACTATGCGCTTCAACAAGGGTCTAGAGAAGACACAGACACAATTTGACTTATTATTAACCACGGTGGATGCGAGAGCGTGGCACACTTTATTTCTAGAGTGCAAGCTGTGATCTGGAATCGAGCGCTCCCGCGTTCAAAATGTGGACACCTGGGGCTGGCGTCTCGATTTGCAAAGGGAGGTGATCTTATTTGTATTTTCTACGGCGGTATAGTTCCTCTAATGTTATGAAATGAACAAATACTGAAGAAAAACCAATAAGTAATGGGATCCGCGCAAGATAAGGTATCAGAGGAATCAATTGCGTGCTGTAAAATCATGCCGGAATTGGCGGGAGAAATCAAAGTTGACGCATCAATGCGTAGGACAGCGATGAAGAAAAGAATGAATACAGCGTTCGACCAACGGAAACTCTGGATGCTATCATATTCCACTAGTGCAACTGATGATCTGTCGTTAAAAGAAAAATCATTTGCAAATCGTAGCATACTATGTAACAAAAGTAAGATGCTGATACTTTTCACATGAAAGACTAATAGCACGGGCTTATACGAAGTTTCAGAACCCGACCTCAGATATCATGAGTTTATAGACGAGTGTTATCCGAATGAGAGGATAAATTCAGAGGCAATATCACTCCAAGGAGAGGAAAGTCCAATAACAATCCCTCATATATTTGAACTTTGGTGAAGCAACTTCTATTCACACACCGATGTTCAAACAAAATCGAACTTCAATAGACGTGATGCCTTGCGGTATACATTACTTGCTGTATCACGCTCAGCCATGTCGCAAGCTAAACAGTATCCAAGAGCCATTTTCAAGGTCAAATTGAAACATGATCTTCTTCATACATCGTCCACTTCTCGAATGTCAAATCCAAATAATCCGTTACTCGCCACACTACTCTCATCGATCAATTTCTGAGCAGTTTCTACACCAGCAGTTGGAACTCGATATTCGAATCGCTTTCCCTTGGCAGGCAATCGGCCGTCTGGAAGGGGATATGGGAATGGGAGATACTCAGGTAAGAGGCCGAGCTGACGGAGGGCCGTGGCTTGGTCCCAGGCAATATGTTCATGGTATAAACGATCACCACGAACATTCACCACAGAAGTGAATGGAATTCGTGCATGTTTGTGAGTTGGCGGAACTCCAGGGAGGCTGTCAGGATGTTAATTAAGAGTTCATGACACATTTCGAATGTGACTCACATCCAATCTATGACTCTATCATGCGTGAAACTGAAAACAAATTCATCAATAACTCGATCAACACCAACGGTCCGGCTAACAAGTTCGAGCTTCGTATCTTCCGGATTATTAAAAACGAAGTGATTGGTGTAAAAATCTGTTAGAGGACCTCTTCCAATTCCACCAGTCATCTAGGGAACAAGTATTAGTAGAGATATCAAGCAGTCATCAGATCACGCACTGTAGGAATATGATTAACATATGGTTGATCAACCATAGTGCCCATTGTTTTCCCAACATTCCGTTCACCAAACTCATAAAGTGTATGCTCATCCCAGATAGCTTCAAGGTCAAAGGTAGGTCCACCCAGGTGCTTTTTGATGAAACCAAGACTTCTTGTATGTGCTACACCCGCATTCCCTGGATCATAGTGATTATGACTAGGGAGAACAAAGTTCGTCGACTTTGTTGTGGCATACACATGAGAGATATCTTCAGTTCTCAATTGAGGACCTTGTAAGGCCGAGGAGCTGTGAACCATCAGTGGAGGTGTAGATTTATGCGTAATTTTCTCAGTCAGTTGTTTGGTATCATTAGTGAAGAAAACTGCGACCGAGAATACTTCTCCGAGCAAGAATTTCAAGACAGAGTCAGTGTGTATGTTTTCATCCAAGTTTTCAGCATAGACTAAATGAGAAAACATACTGTCAGCTACGCGATATACGTGATCTGTACATTGTAACGGACACAAATCAACATAGAAACATACAAATGAGACCCAGTTTATCAGAATCGGTACATTCTGGTGAAGACTTTAGAGCTTTTATACCCGACTCCAGGTAAGCTTGCAAATCATCATCACCAGCTTTCAATGTATGCTCGGGAAATGTAAGATTCACAACAACAAAACTTTCTTCTGCCCATTTTTGAATTGGCTCTGGATCAAGTGTTTTTCGATCCGTTCGCGAAGTGTAACTCTCTGGTGTTAGGATTAATAATCCTGGACCTCTACCTCTTCTTGATAGAGGTTTTAGAATAGTCAACCGATCACCCAGATGATGAGGTCGTGAAACCAAGTCTTTTTCGACGCTATTCATTCTTTCACCGTGGTATGAAATGATTGAATTTGGGAATAGCAATATTCTTGAAGATTGTTGGGTGGTGTTGAATTCCTGGGAGCGGATGAAGAAGCATGGGGAGGAGAGCATGAGAGATACTAGCGAGACTAGGCAACTTCAGGCAATCTTATCATACGGGAACTGTTCACATCAACATGATGTTAACGGCGACCTCAAAATGCCAATATCGCAATCAATGTCAAGTATCACGTGATGATATTGCTAGCTTTGCTGGCGTTTTTATTACCAGGATGTATCACTCTTCATTACTACCACCTGAGTATAGTATACACTGTCTCAGGACTGTACATTGTGCTCGTCCACACTAGATAATTGACGTAACACCTAGTAGATTCTACGGGATTTCCTTGGACTTTCCCCTACTCATCGTATGAGGCTAAGCTCTGAAAATTCTTGCATCTGTTCCTACAATTGTGAGATCTTATCTAGACCTTTGCATGGAGTACCCGATATTCAATATATTGTTTTGCTTGCCCAGCCAGATGTGCTCAGACATTTTTTCTCTTAATTCTATCTTTTGTCATCTCCTATGACGTCATTTGGCGTCTACCCCCCGCCATAGCTAACAATGGACAATGTTCTGCGTAGCTGCGGTGCCGGTATGTACCCAGTCTCTCTTCCGAACAAAATAAACAACACTGGCGCCAGGAGATAATAGGGCGAAAGCATAAATTTCCCTAGGTAACGCCTTGGTCCCTTCAACGAAAACCCTGCAGTCATCATCTTTCAAGGGTTCCGGAACTTCAACTCTTTTTCACGGTCATGTTGATGTTCATGACTCTTCATCCGGAACTCAACAATCTTTACAACAGAACATGCGATTGATCGTTCTGCTCAACATCAAGATCAACGACAATTACGAATAACATCACTTCCTTCGCACAGAAATTCAGAATGGACGACAAAGACAAGGACAGGGACAGGGACAGAGACACAGTCAATCCAAAGAGACGGCGGGGTCTGGGTATTGTGACACCAAATGCTTGCACAGAATGCAGAAAGAAGCGTGCAAAGGTATCTATTTACAGTATTTATTTCTATCGATTCAAACTCTATAACCTTCACTCAATTTCTCGAAAAGCGTCTTTTGTCAATGCTAACATTTTTGATTTTATAGTGTGATGGCGAAACTCCCTGCGCAAGATGTGCATCTCAAAAAAACGTCGAATGTGTTTACGAAGTTCCCGTACGCCAATCGAAAGAGAATATGAGATCCGAAATCGAACACTTAAAGGCTTATCAACAACAAAGCGAACGTGTACTTGCTGCTATCGCTTCTCAGGATCAAACCGCGCAAGTGATCGATCGACTTCGACAAGGTGAGGGATTAAAAAGCATCGCAGACAAATTACAAACTCCATCGCAAATTTCACCGGCTGAGGGAGGAAATATTACGACATATACAAGTTTCACAGATCATCAAGCAATCGGAAATGCACTGAGGCCGGTCAGAGGGATTATAACGGCTCCATTTACATCATGGGGAAAAGGCGGTTTGCAAGGACCAACCGCCGACTTTCAACAAGGGGAAATGCAAGGAATGTGGAATCAATGGCAGGATACTCACAACATATCATCCGGCATGGCAGCTAGTGATGACTTGATGAATTGGCAAACAGAGCCTTCTAATTTGCCTGAGAATCATGATCATCCGGCAATTGGAGGTACCTGGCCGGATGAAGCATCCAATCATTCTACCCCGAATAGTACAGTACTATATGCTAGAGGCCAAGGTCAAGAAACAATTCTCGGTCAAGGAATTGGTTTGTTAAGGGAAGATAGTCCAAACTTTCCACCCGCATCATGGACTAAAGTTACATCGGATTCTGAATTCGTAGACCATCTTATGGCGCTATATTTTTGTTGGGAATATCCCACGTTTGCCTCTTTGAGCAAGGAGCATTTTCTTCATGATTACAAAACCGGAAAGACAGAGCATTGTAGTGAGTTACTAGTGAATGCCATATTGGCTTTAGGATGTCGATTCTCTGCTCATGTAAATGCAAGAACTGATCCACATGACAGTGGTACTGCTGGTGGTCATTTCTTCGCCGAAGCTACTCGTTTACTTAAATTGGAAAAAGACCAACATTCTTTGACAACGATTCAAGCATTGGGTCTGATGGCAATTAGAGAAGCAAGTGGAGGTCGCTCCAGTGCAAGTATTTATCTTTCAGGGCAATCACTTCGATTGGCAATTGAGATGGGTCTTCATCTTGAAGCAGAGGGGCAAGTACCCAGTGAACCAGTAGAGGGATCACAAGCGGTACGACTAGCCACATTTTGGGGAGCCTTCTCTTTAGACCAGTAAGTTTGGATTCCATTTTCTCCTAATATAACTTGGGCATGGATCTATCAATGGGTGTTCTGATGAGTAAGTACTGACACATTATAGAGCCTGGTCATTGACTATTGGACGAGTACCTCAATTCTCACATATTACAAAATTAACTGTAAAACCGGCAATTGTAAATTCAATCGAAGCATCTGTTTGGATTCCATATACAGATGATGGTAAATTCTATACGATCGCACTTACTTTGGGTTATTCCTGCTGACACACTTAGGAGCACCACTTGAACGTAATTGTACTCAGCCATCAAATATCAGAAGTGTATACGCAACTTTTTGTGAGCTTTCTGAGCTAGTTCACCAATCTTTGTATCTTTTCTATGCCCCTGGCTCCAATATCAACAGCAATACGTTGCTCAAATTATATACCAAGTTTCTCCGATGGTACGACTCAATTCCTGCGGCTTTACGTTTAGGACATAACTTCACACCATCTGTATTATTCTCACAGTAAGTATCAGGGTAGGCCTTGTGTAACAAAATTCGCGTGCTAATGAGGTATTTCTAGTATGTACTATCACTATGCCATATTGCTTTTATTCCGTCCCTTTATCAAACTTTCTCTAGTCGGATCGGGAGTCTCACCTCGTGATGTTTGCAATCAAGCTGCGGATGCAATTTCTGCCCTCACCAGCTCATACGCTCAACTTTACACGTTAAGGCGTACTCCCTCTTTCGTGCCTCATTTTATTCTCGCCTCAAGTATTACTCACCTCGCAACACTTGGTAATGCAAAGACCGGAGTGGAGAAAGTCACTCAAGGGATTGCGGATCTTAGTGAGATGGCTAGCTGTCATGGATTTGCTGCTCGCGCCTGTAATATCCTTCGTCATCTGGCTAAGAAGTGGAATATTGAAGTCCCTGATGATAATCAAGAACCAATAGAACCTGATGTCTTCGATGCCCAAGCTCGTCCTTCTCCCAATTCTCTTAATCAATTTTGTACACAAGTTGATGAGGCGGATATGATGCGGGGTATTGGTCTTGCAAAGGAAGAGGAAAATCCTCTCTTCTGGCCTTTCCCTATGCAGGGAAGACCATTAATGCAATATGCTGGGGGCAATTTGGGAAAGTTGGGATTCGAGAGATTGACAGAATGAGTGGAAACCTGTATTGGCGTTATAAATTTGTAGGAGCTAGACCTGGCTAGTCTGGGTGGATACCCCATTCCGTATCAGGAAAGTCGATTCGACATGGAGTATTGGTGGAAAGAGGAAATGAAGAACGAGTCAGATATGTTTCATGGGTACAGTGGGTACGGTGGGTGGGAATGCATCGCATGAGAATGATACCTCGGAGGCGTTTTGTTGTCTTTCTCGCGGAATTAACAAATGACGGACGGGTTGGAGAGGGATGGCTGTATCAAGTATGGGGAATGAAATGGGATGGAATGGCATTTACAGAACTCGGTAATCAGATTATACTGCGGGAGATAGTATATCTACTAAACTACTTCATCCTTGCGGCTTTATTGCACTCTCTAATTCTTAATTCATAGAGTAGTTTTGAATCTTGAGGATTTAATCACTCGGAGATCAGGATATGTACCAAACTAATACAAGACATAAGATACCATATCACATAACCCCCTAAGAAAAGTCTTCTTTCCCCATCCATCCCGAAATCACAATATTCGCGGAAGAGATTCGGGTCTTCCGTATGTGTATGTATATATATATATATATATGAAATCATAAACAAATCGAGTTTACATCTTAATATTCGTAAACCGAAAGATAGGGGGAAGGGAAGTGAGATGGATAGATAGGTAACCTAACTTAAACTTTTGTATTGATCACACATCAAACCACACCAAGTACTCACAACCACACAACCACGCCAAAATACAAATAAGATGAATGAATCAATCGATCGATATACTCGGATTTCAAGGCGAGGGTGAGGGTGTATACTCACACTGTACACTCACTCACTATATGAAGATTAGTAATTATAGTTATACTCTTCGAGTGGTGTTCTGAGATTTGAATGAGATTTGAATGAGGGGGGGAGAGGGAACATCTCTTTTTTTATGGGGGGGGGGGGGGGGGGATAATGTAATGTGATGTTGTATCTATATTGATGATGATGGTTGTTGACGGTCTTGAATAAAACGAATAACACAAGTAAAACGATTCTCGACTTTTCCCATCTACAGTTTATTTATTTATTTATGTATATTCTACTCACAGATATAAATCATGGGAGAATACCACTCCATCACCCACCATTGCATACAACACAACATCACACAAATGCGCATACAGTTTGAAAAAAAAATCCTATTCATTAAACACATACATGCACACACATATGCAACTGCGACTGCCAGTATCTATGCACCTATGCGCAGCACAGCAAATCTCATCTCACCACCCCAATCACATCATACTCAACAATGCATTTTCCACCCCCGCCCTCCGGCAAAAATAAGCTTCAACACAAAAACGAAGAAACCCATGCCACCAGCGCTCTCCTCTATCCAGAGCATATATCGAATCGAAATGAATTGAATTGAATGGAATCTGTCTTGATCCAGATCCAAAAGCACAAAATGACTTCTTTTTTCCCGAGATGACTATCATACATACAAGAAATAGACAGACAGACGAACAGACAAATATACTGGGTAATTTTTGCCGCTGCAACGCAAGTGCAAATGAGATATTCGCAAGAGGAAGATAGGAAAAGATAATGAGATAGACCTGGAGGTGAAGAATGAGAATTAAGGAAAAAAAAAGAGTCATAAATCAATCAAATATCCCAATCGATCTTTCAATCGCCCAACATATCTTCATCCTCATCCTCATCAGCCACATCACCATTTTCCTCAGCGTCTCCTTCTACTTCTCCCTCGACTTCTTCTTCGTCACCACTCGCATCTTCGATCAATTCTCTCCTCTTTAAATCTTCCCTCGATCCCTCTTCCGGTTCGGCATCCGCAAAAGGATCATCATCTTCTTCCTCTTCTTCATCTTCATCCTCTAATTCCAACCTGATAGCTTCTTTCTTTGCCTGTGCTGCTGCCTCCGCTGCTGCTTGTTGAGCCTTACTCTTGTGACTTTTCTTGGCCTTTTCCTTAGGTTCATCAAGATACGCAAGTACTTCCTTGAAATTATGACCCAATCGGTTTCGATTTCTCTCAATGCGTTTACGTAATTTTCCTTTCATGGGTCCTGAGGCATCAATGACTTTTGCGAGGATAGCCAAGATGAGTTTTCCAGTCAATTCACAAAGTTGTTGTTCGGCCTTGAGAGTTTCACTTTGGCGTTCATTCTCCGTGATATCCTCATCTTCGTCATCCGAGTCTTCGGGTTCATCCTCAGGAGCTTCGTCATCATCTGGTTCTTCTAAACGCTTCTTGGCTTTTTTCGCATAATGTTTCTCGGCATGATCAAAAATGGAGGTTAATTCCGTTTGAGCTTCTGGGGAGATTTGTTTGAAGAGGGATTGAAGGTTTTCGGATTGATTCTGGGGGTCTTTTTGTCCAACAGCAGTAGCTTGAGGTCGTAGAGTGGCAAATAAAACGTGAAGATCGAGAAGAGTACCAGTTGCAAGTAAACGAACTGGATCAAGGGTACCTCTAGAAGATAAAGCGGCGACAAGATTTTGAATGAAGGTTTCTTGACAATCTTTGAGAGAGTCGATATCAACGTCTGGTATTTCTTCGCCTGACGAGATTGATCTTGTCAACGAATGTACTTTCCACATGAAATAAAACATGGCCGAACGAATAGCCGATATAACAATTTCATCCTCTTGAGCATCAATATCTGGATTCGATTCCTCAAGTTGGCCTCTCGCAACAACGTCCAAAATAATACTGATAGGAGATGGGGTTTGACTATCAACTTCGGCTTCGAGAATCTCAACACAATTTGAAATACTTGCAAGCTTTTCCACCTTTGAAAGATTGGTTGAAAGTTCTACAAGAATTGAATCTGTGAAATCTCCCCTGACAGATATTTCGCCAGCTTTGTTGATATTTTGAAGGATATTTGTGGTATCCTCCCATAATGTTTGGAGTTTGCTTTCTGTGACATCTTCAAACTCTTCATAACTTCGTGCATGTAGTATTGCTGCACTCGCTTCAGTAAGAACATTCTTGTCAGCGTGGCCACTGAATTGAGCAGTGATCTCATCAAGTAATTTAGCATATCCCGTTGAACCTTGTCGTAGTTCTTGAAAGACACCGAGGTTCAAAGAATGTTCCAAACGTAAGACGGCAGTTGCAGTTTTTGGGTGAGCTCCAAATTTCTTGAGTAATCTTGGAATGATATCTGCTAAATGACGAGCTGTTGTTTCTTTGATCTCTGCTGATTCGGCTCTAGCATTTCTCTTCTTATTTTTATCTCGGGATTTTTCTGGCTCGCTGAGTTGGTTTAGATTGAGCTTGACCACTGCATTCAATGTCTCAAGCAGAATGATCTCCTCGGTCTCTTCTGGTTTGAAACATTCCTTTAATGCTCGATTGGTTCCCTTGCCTTTGGGATTGGAAGAATGGTCGTGAAGTAGGTAACCGGCCAAAACTTCCCATTCTTTGAGCTCCGGCATCTTTTCGTATAATGCTTGAGCCGCAAGGGTAAATCTTGACTCCCTACCGGAAAGGTCTAGATAATGTTCGATGGTCGCTTGATCTATTTGATTTGGCATCTCATCCTCGTCAGAAATGTCATAGTTTTGTAGAACTTCTGCGAGACACTTGAGTTTAATCCAACTAGCACGAGGTGAATCGTAATCATCATCGTCAACTGTCAAAATTTCCTCCAAGGCATCTTCTCCACCTAATTGCTCAATTTTTTCGTCGAAAACGTCTTTAACATTCTCAACAAAAAATGCAACAACAGCTTTGCGTACTTTTGGTTCCGAGTCGAAAATGAGTTTTCCGATGACATCAATATCGTCTGGTTCTAGCATGCCTCCCTTTCGAAGTATATCAACCAAATCGACTGCATTTGACCGAACAGCAGCATCCGAATCTCTTGTGGCGATTTCGATAATCCGAGGTCTAAATCGTTCGATAAATGTGCCCATCCTCGAAACGTTGCTAGAATTCTTCAAAATTCTCTGCAGTTGTTTAACCACTTCGAGTCGCATAGCTGAAGCCGAATCTGTAAGCATCCATCCCAAGTATCGTAAATATTGCCCATCGAACCAATAACCAGGTAGGGTATGAATCCAAAGACCTAGTGCTTCAATACATTCTGTCCGGATTTTCGGATCAACATCTCGATATCTATGCACCCAAATCGTATCAAAAATATCCTTCAATCGTTCCTCTAAAATCTCCTTCTTGCCTTCTCCTTCCCGAACCTTTCTCTCAAAGTCTGCTAGTCTACCTTTGTTGGGTCGTTTGTTTTTCTTTTCTCCTTCGAGTTGACGTAACGTTCTTGCAGCAATTTCGATTTGATCCTTCGCGACTTGACAGGTAGAAGTGGCAATAGTTAAAGCAACGGCAGTCGCAGTATGTCTGAAAGGTCGTAGATTGGAAGAAGACATAGAAGCCATCCAATGAAATATGCTTTCCATTAATGGCTCGTCCTCATCGTAAAGTGCTCCAGAGGCATTCATTGTTTTATTTAAAGAGTCGAAGAAATCGAGGAAAGAGGTACGAAAGGCATGGTTATTCTTCGCTCGTGAGATTAATGGATAGTCGGATATATTTTGCTACCACATAAATCAGCATAGTTAACCCTAATAAATGTGCCAAAACTCACTGCTTGGTGTTCTTCTTGAAGGTCTGCAATCTTCCCATTGACATTATCTGCGTCGTTAACATCATCCTCATTGACAACAAGATCACAGCCAGCACTCTTCAATACGAAATTTATCAATTCTGCCACAGCTCCAGGACCGTCTTGTGCATATTTTTCCAAAAAGCTAGAAACAACCTCGTCAGATGGTCGCCCACTCGTATAAACATCAGCTATAAAATAAGTCAGTACAATCTGGTAATAGGATCAGAATTGCTCATGGCGCATACCATAAAGTCCTTCCGCATCCTCCTCTGCTATGACGACTGTCTTTGCTTTCTTGGGTCGATTTGGCAATCTTACAGCAGGCGCTCTAGCATGCGAAGCTGTGCCATTTATTTTTGGTTTCTTTGCTGCAGGTTTTTTGGAAGTTCTGGCTTTTCTTCGAGCTTCTTTTAATTCTTCTTCCCCCGCACTTTCTTCCTCTAATTCATCGTCCTCATCCTCTTCTTCTGCTTCTACCTCTTCTTCTTCTTCTGACGCGTCATCTTCTCCTTCTTCGTCGGATCTCTTCCTTTTGGCGTTTGTGGAACGAATTGCAGATGATGGTAAATCTGGAACGAATTTCTCGGGTGCTTTCACGGCGCGTCCTGATTTCCTTCTACCAGATACGACGGGTGTGCTTGACACATCATTTTCGATCTCCATGAGTGGCAATCGTTGAGTATTCATCAGCGCATCAATTGCGCATTTGATTGAAATTTAAAGAAGGATTTGGAGAGATGTGGCGCGTTTGGTTGTGAGTTGTGATGTAATGTTGACGTATCGCGAGAATTGAATGAATATCGCGTTTGAACGTTTTTGATTGGATTTAGCGCCACTCAGCTTTTTTAAGGCTTGCAACGCTTATTTTTCAAGCATCTTCAGCATGTAGGTACGGTTACAGCCTGCCTCCATGTCTGAATCCAGCTCCCGCTTTCTTTACCTTGCCTGGCCTTGTCTTGTCTTATCTTCTCTCCACTTCAATGGGTTAAATAGTATGAGAAATTGTTTATCGAAAAGATCGTCATGAATTGATAAGTTACTCTCGCCGTCGCTCTCTGTACAGTTTGAAGGATGCTTTGCTTTCTAGGAGTACCAAGTCACAATTATCCAAAGTGATCCATTCATCAGCTCTACCAGTTCTACCAGCTCTACCAGTTCTACCAGTTCTACCAGTTCTACCAGTTCTACCAGTTCTACCAGTTCTACCAGTTCTACCAGTTCTACCAGTTCTACCAGTTCTACCAGTTCTACCAGTTCTACCAGTTCTACCAGTTCTACCAGTTCTAAAATGATACGATAACAGCATATTCCTTCCACTATACCTTTCATCCTTCACCAGAGCCTTACTCAAGCTCTCAATATGCTATCTCCTTTCCCCCCCTCATCGTCTGCTCCAGGCGAGGGGCATTTGGTTGTTCACTTGCTACCTCATTCAGTCTCCGCCTTATCAAGAATGACTTTTCAATACCCACTAAAATTGATATCTCCGTCCCCTTCAGCTGAACAAAAGAGTGTCTTGGTCTTTCTCTTGACATATGGTGGAGGTCTTGTCGGTGGGGATCAAGTTCATCTCAAGATAGATGTCAACCCAAATGCAAAGTTGAGCATCGTTACACAAGGTCATACCAAGGTCTTCAAATCACCAACACGTGATGTCATTACACGTCAACATTTACAAGTTACCATTGAGGATGGCGCTTCTGTCTGCTTATTGCCCGATCCAGTTCAACCTTTCGCGGAAAGTGTATACGAACAATCACAAACTTTCAATCTCAAAGAGGGGGGTTCTCTTTGTTTATTAGATTGGGTTTCGGCTGGGAGAACTGCAAGAGGGGAAAATTGGGATTTACGAGCATGGAGTGGGCGAAACGAAATTTGGTCGATAGGAAAGGATATGAAGAAGAGGCTTTTGCTTAGAGATAATGTCTTGCTAGAAGGAGATGAAGCAACAACCCAAGAGAAAATACTACGGCATAAAATGCGCGGAAATGGTATATTTGGTACATTGATCCTGAAGGGTCCTCTGGTCGAAAAGTTATCTGCATTCTTTTTATCTGAGTTCGCTGTACTTCCCAGGATCGGTGCTAGAGATTTTCGTTCTGATGATAGGAAAGAGAGAGACAACGAGATCGTCTTATCGAGAGAAGAATCATGGAGACTTCGACGACTTCAACAAGAAAAGAATGAAGGGATTCTTTGGTCTGCTGCCAAAGTGAGAGGATGTACAGTAGTAAAATTTGGGGCACCAACTGTTGAAAGTGGTCGGGTATGGATTGGTGGTATGATCAAAGAAGAATGTAGTATAGCTGAGATCTTTGGAGAAGATTCATTAATGTGTGTCCGTGAATAAATATAGAGGACTTGAATTGGATAAGGACTCAATGCGACCGGGAGTACTGACTGATATATCACGCCCTTATGTGCCGGAAGTCTTTATATGGGTGGAAACATTTAAGGATTTGTCCGATGTATGACATGGTAAGAGGATGTGAGGAAGTTCTTACCGCTCAAACTCGAGCCCTGCCTCCAGAAGAGCGCCATTGGATCAGTTCTGTGTGTACTACCTTTGAAACGTTTTGAAGTTGGAACTCAGGAGATACATAGTGGGTTTACTATGAACTTCGTTGAACTTTGAAGAGACATCATTTTGGTAGTGACAATAACCAGCCATCTAGATACACAATACAAAGTTGATACCATGATGGGGGAATTCTTAATGCAAATCTAACCGGGCGTCATAGCCTTCCTTGCCAGCCATCACATTTCTCCATATTTTCTTGAGCATAGCACATCTTTGAAGCCTGTAATGAGACAGAAGCTTGGTGCCTGGATATAGTCAGTCTCTCGTCGCAAGGAACAAAGCAATATAGAACGTTTTGGTCTCTGCACCTGGCTGGATGATTTAAGGAAGGCAATGCTATCCGAGCATTGATCCATTTCCATCCGAAGCTCATGTTCTGAAACACCAGTCGAACCTCTGGGACATCGACTATGACCAAATCAAGCATGGTTCCTCGACTAGACTGTATCAGCACGTGACCAATACTGTCAAAACTTTCTGTTTTGCCGATAATTCATTTGCATTAATTTCAAACCAAACAAAACACAAAACAATTCCTAGATGAGAGGGATGAGCCGCAAAGAATTTTTGCAGAGGTCAGTAATACAGTATCAAATAAGATCTGCCGACCTATCAGTGCGGCGCAGTCCTTGGACCTTGACACAATTTTAAACACAAATTAACTTCTTTTGAGCGTTTGCAACTTGATGAGATTCAGGTTTTGAAAGCTTCGACCAGTTGTGGGAGGTCTGTTGTTCGAATGTCGAAAAGATGTACAATATGCAACTACATGATTGCTTCAAGGGTCCCAAGTATCAGATACCGGCAGGCAAAGCATTGTTTTTCCAACACAGACTCACAGAGTCATGGATTAATTCCAGACCTTTCTCCATGCTCCATCGAAACTCCACATTGATCGCCATGGCAGATACTGATTGGTCCATTGGGAGCATTCAACAAGCTTAATTCGACATCAGCACTATTTTGGAAGCTACGGTGCTGGAAAGGGGGCAATACGACGGGTCGCCTCCGGTATTCAAAGTCCAGTTCAAAGAAACTTCCCGTCTAACAAAATTCAAATCCTGCATTTTGGGGAACATGACTCTTGAAAGTTATGGTGTTCCGGGTGCAATAAGATGACGGGTGATTCTGACAAGTTTTGGTCATTAAGCGTGTAAACTTGTAGATGGTGACTTCAAAACTTGCAGTCCTTTCTCCAGTCTTTGCTTCTATTGAAATTGGTCTAGTGACAATTTTTCAAACCAACATAATGTTTCGAACGTCTCAAATGAAATCAGCCTTAGCAACACGAGTTTTCCCCCCTTCAGTTGAGTGTGGCTTTGGAAACGTGCACAGACAAGACCATGTGAAGAAACCTGACCCTGTTTGACTACATCTGCCAAGAACCAGACAAACTCCGATGCGACGACCTGTTGAGGCGAAAACATTTCCTGTTTCGATACTCCTCAAGATTCGAATCATCAGTCGAGAATTATCGTGCTTCCTGGATGCCTTCTCCGCAATCTGTCTCGTAGGTCTACTGGCGGTCCATTTTACCAGGATGTCAGGACTTCAATGCTACGATGGCAACGAGTTTAGACCTTTTTACCTAGTGTAAATTATCTATCATCCGGTCGTGGCAATTACTCCACTGATTTGCTGCTATGTTGACAAGAAAGTTAAGCCTTTGATTGTTTGTATCCACAATACGTCGGATAAGCTCTGTGCATCAAGGACGGAGGTTGAGCACAGACTTCGCATCGCTTCTCATTGTCCTCCTTCCCTTCGCATTGAGTCCTGCATGGAACTTTGGACTGCTCTTGGCAAGTTTGCCATGGAGACTATCTCCCATAGTATGGAAATTGGTCTGGTCATAGTACTTTGGAGTCGATTTGCCTGTGATTGAGAAACTATTAAAGGAACCGAATATCCCTCCGTTTACAATTCTCTCCTCAGCATCAACAGTTTTTCAGTTTCTTTCATACTTCCAATTATCTTTCATTCTTCAGCCGCATACTATTGACTAGTATCCCGCTTTATACACTCTACAATCTTTAATTTTTCAATACACCTTAAAACCAACCAACCAACCCAAATCAGCAAATATGCGTTATACTATCGCCGTCGCCGCTATCATCCCTCTCGTTGCCGCCCATGGCAAGATCGCAGTCATGGTTAGTAGTCTATCCCATTCCTTCTCATCTGATGATTCTTCTTTCATCTTCTCCACTTCCAATTATTCATGCTAACTCATTATTTCAGACTGGTGACATGGGAGGAAACACCACTGGTCTCGGTATCCAAGGTGCCGTCATCCCTGGTGCCGGAACCAACAAGCAAACTGAGGTCGACACCACTGTCTTCAACAGCAAGAACGCCGCTACCGATGGTCTTGGAAAGACAAAGGCTGGTCCCAACACCATGGCTGACATGACTGCTGTCATGGCCGCTTCCGGTTCTACCCTTCCTCAAGTTTCCGATGGAGGTCAGCTCAGTGGATCCATCCACATCGTCACCACTGACGGAGCTGGACCATACTCTGCCATTGTCGACCCAACTGGTACCGGTGCCTTCTCTACAGGTACCCAAGCCAAGGTTACCACTCAAGTTCCAGGTAACAAGGGTAACATCGCCGCACCCAAGCAAAGATCCCTCGTCATGAGATCTCTCGTCAACATGGGTATCGTCAAGCGTGCCAAGAACGTCAACGAGGACTACCCCATCGCCGTCTCGATGCCAGCAGGCATGTCCTGCACTGGATCCGTCGGTGGACAAGAGAATGTCTGCTTGGTCAAGCTTGCTAACCCATCGGGCGCTGGTCCTTTCGGTGGTGTCGCCGCTTTCCAAATGGCTGGAGCTGCCTCTGCTGGAGCTGCCGGTGCTGCTGGTAACTCTACCAAAGCTGCTACCAAGAGATCCATCGGTGCCAAGTTCCGTGCTTAGATTGTTCGCAAGAATCATTTAGGATTACGGTAGTTGGGATCGATCGGGGGTGTCATACTAGGAGTTGAGGGTCAGGAATTGGAAATCGGAGAAAGGGTGGAGCGGTGGAGAATTTTCATTTGTTACATATTGGGGTTGTCCTTGGTTGTTGGAAAAAAAGAAAGAGATATACTACTCTTACATGTTCATGTATCTAGTATAGCCACTCCTTTATATACTTAATGTTGATGCTCTTGCTGGTCAAAAAAAACTTCGAGTCTTCTTCTGCAAATTGATTGTGAATTGTGATGATTTTTCTTTCATGTGCGGTTTGATTTCTATCAATCAGATTTCGTTATACTCACTAAAAGCATTGTTGAACACCTTTCTCTATCAGAACTCAGAATTATTCTACCTTTCCAAATACTATTTTCCATACTTCGAATCCGTATACACACCTTCTTCTCACAAAAACTATCATTACCTACCGCACCAATCCTTCACAGTATAACGCAGCATAGCAATATCCAACATCATCCCATTCTCAAGACTCAACAATAGATCTCAAAAGCTTAATTATTCACCAGTGATTAATACTTTGGATCCCCTCTGTTTTTTCTTTGGATTTTCAAATATCAGATATCAAATATTAAATTGTGACTTGGAGAAGAAGAAGTTCCGGTGATCGGTTCATCGGTCTGGATTTTTGAACTTTGAAAGTATAGAAATATGTATGGGATGGGGAGTGGATTGGGATTTCTCGTTTTTTTGTAATGAGGAGGGCGGGAGGGAGAGATGGATGGAGTGATATATTTGAGTTCGAAATTGGAGTCTGGGTTGGGGTTTTTTGATAATGAATGGAGGTTTAGGAAAGGTTGTATATATATACTTATTGTTATGCTTATAAGACATATTATTTTCTTCCCTTTTAATATCCATCTCTTCTCTATCTCTCCTCCATCTCTCCTTTATCTCTCCTTCATTTCTTTTTTATCTCTTCTTTATTTCTCCTTTATTTCTTCTCTATTTCTCTTCTATTTCTCTTTCATTTCTTCTCCATTTCTCCTTCATCTCTTCTTTATTTTTCCTCTATTTCTTCTTTATTTCTCCTTTATCTTTTCTCTATCTCTTCTCTATCTCTTCTCCATTTCTTCTTCATCTTTTCTCCATCTCTTCTTTATCTCTTCTCCATCTCTCCTCCATTTCTCCTCCATTTCTCCTCCATCTCTCCTTTATCTCTTCTTTATTTTTCCTTCATTTTTCCTTTATCTCTCCTTTATCTCTTCTTTATTTTTCCTTCATCTCTCCTTTATCTCTTCTCTATCTCTCCTTTATTTCTCCTTCATCTCTTCTCTATTTCTCCTCTATCTCTCCTTTATTTCTCCTTCATCTTTCCTTTATCTCTCCTTTATTTCTTCTTTATTTTTCCTTTATTTCTCCTTCATTTTTTCTTTATTTCTTCTTCATCTCTCCTTCATCTCTCCTTCATTTTTTCTCCATCTCTCCTCTATCTCTTCTCTATCTCTCCCCTATCCTCCAACTTTTAATCTCTTTCCCCTACCCTCTCCAATCCTCCCTTTCCATCTATACATATCCATCAATCTCTTCTCATCGGTCTATTTTACATACATATTATTCCAATCTCCTTATACGAATTAATCTATCTATTTACCTTCTCTTCCCTCCTCTCTCCTCTCTAAATCTATAGTTATTTTTCTTTTCTATAATTACAGATCTATTCCACAACTTTAATTCCGTTACTTTATTATAACTCGCTTCCTGATTCTCCTTTTTTTTATACTCTTTTATATACAATCTCATTAATTATCCTTAATCTATCCATCAATCCATAGCAATCAAACACACCAACAAACACATCAATACAAAGACCTCACCTCAATCTTCGTCCCATTCCATTCCATCCCATCCCATCCCATCCCATCCTCAACAGATCATTTTCAACCCCCCACACATCTCACCCCCACCATCAGCATCCCATCACTCCCTCCCTCCTAATCAAACTCAAAACCATAACCCTTAATCCTCAATCCCGCCTTCACGATTCACAAATCACACTCCCCTCAACTTCTCAACCTGTAATCCCTTTATCCGCACCAGCAGTGGTGTAATTGATATAACGGATAAATATAAAGATAAAAGATAAAGAACAACATCCAAACATACTCAAATCCGGATTCCCCCAAGCAGTAAATCCTAAATCCCAAATCCCAAATCCTAAATCCTAAATCCTAAATCCTAAAAAGCAGCAATATACAATATGAATTCATGACATTATCCTCTTTTGAATCTCCAAATACCAAATGATACTGATATTGATGTTAAAATAGAGATCAAGCACATGTGACTTGAAGTAAATCTACCGTTAAGTTATCCATATTTCCTGTTCTAAAGGAAGACATGTAACTTATCCCAGAGATGATATAATGAGTGAGTGGGTTATATGTAATTGTTGTTGTAATGCAATGTAATGACATCTATGATCATTCAAATAAAAACAAAACAACTCGAAAAATAATTCCAAAAACACAGTACACAACAAACCCCAAAACCCAAAACCCAACAGCGAAACAAAAATATATAGCAATCAATACCCATACATACATACATACATACATACATACATAGCAAGTCAAAGATTCATTCATATCCTTGGATACAGCAGCAGCAGGTGATAGAGATATAGATAGCTAGCTCTATTTTCGATAACTTCTCATTCTCAGAAGAGAAGCGAGATGGAGATGGGGTAGTTGATTTCTCTCTCGAGGGACTTTAGAAAGGGAGGTTGTGAGGGAGGGTGCATGTGAAGGGTGGATGTGGATGGATGGGAGGGGGAGAATCTTGTGTACTTGTGTACTTGCTCATTTGAGTAATTGCATTTCCGGGACTAGAAAGGGATTGTATTGATAATCAACTATGATCTGATCTATAATCCACCCGACAGAAAGAGAAAGATTTATGTGCAAGATACTGTACTTATTGTGCTCATTGTGCTTAATGTCGGAATAGTACGTGGTACGTGGTATGTGGTATGTGGGACATGGTATGAAGAGAATTGAGTACGAGGATGTGGAGGAAAGAGACGGATAGGTAGGGTGTTTGGCGGGGATGATGTGGTGGTTATGTATATATTTATGGTGTTTTTGTAACTTTTGTTGGATAGGAGATGGGGATGGGGATATATGAGTGATGAGTGAAGGGATTGTAGGGAGAAAAGGATAGGGAGAAAAGGATAGGGAGAAGAAGGAGAAGAAGGAGAAGAAGGAGAAGAAGGAGAAGAATGAAGCCAGAGATAGAATAATAGTGATAGATGGAAATCTCGATGAAAGATAACTTATGAAAAAAATTCCCCGAGCACAAAAATATAGAAAATAGTTCAAAAGTATAGAAGAACATCAAGTAGATTTCGCTGGGATTGATTTGGTAATCATATCTCTATTTATGCTATACATTCGATATATCATCAATAAATACATACATCAGCAAATAATATTCATAATATCAATCACAAAGAAGAAGCGAAAAAGTAGTTACGACAATGAGTCATGATGTATGTGTCGTGATGCCCACTACTTCCCCATCCAACTCACCCCAGATTTCCCTCAACTCCGATGTGTTACAATGCTGGGATGAGAAGAATTCCCGGTAGGTTCGATTTGTTGATCCGTGGTAAGCTGTTGAAGGATGTTGCATTAGTGATGGCTGTTGGAAGTGTGAGTAAAACAACGACTCACAATTTTTAAATCGGAAGTACGACATAGGTTTTTGGAGTTGGTAGAGAGAGGTGCGTGTCGTCCTGCAGGACAATGCTACTTCCTTGGTATTTTTATGGTGGTCGGTTGGAACGTCACGAGAGCCCCGAGTTTTGATGGATCGATATTCTGTTTGGAATACAGTATTGTCGCAAGGATGTAAAGAGGCTTGATCTGATGATATCACCGAGGTATGTCGTTATATAACTGAATCCTCTGTCCCTGCACTACAATAAGCACTTGAGCTTAGACATGCGGATGTATACTTTGGGACCAATCCGAAGGGTTCCTTGTCAAACGTTAACTTCTCTCTAATCTTTGAAGTTTCTCGAAGGGTACTGCCTGATGTGACAGCCGGTATAGTCATGCGTAGGATTCATGCTATTCTGCGTGTCAAACATACACACCAGGATCAGTGTATTTCCCCTCTTGTTCCTAATTCGATCCAGAGAGATTTCGTATACCTAGGTAGTGTAGAGAGATTTTCGATACAAAAGTATATACAAGATACAAAAGTCAAGCTTGACGTATGGAACTATCTACGTGCTGCTTCTTCTTGCATGCTGAGCACTTGACAGAAATGAATAATAAGCATCAATTGAGGTTCTAAACTTTACGGCTCACCGGGGATACTGAATATTGCTGAGAAGCGGGGTGATACAGTAACATTGAGGAGTTTGTGCCTAGACCCTCGTAGACAGGAATGGTCTGTAAAGATGTAAAGCAAGTGGTGTCGAATATGGGAACGCACAAGATCATCTCAATTATCAAACAAGACACGATATCAAAGGCATGTGGCCAGTTGAGACAATAGATCGATGGTGTGTGACGGCAGCATAGTTTTAAGATATCATGAAGGCAATTCTATCGATTCTCAAAAGGTTAGTTGTTGGAAAGTTAAAAGGACCGGTATAAATGATCAATTTGCTTTGAGTTGAGCAACCATAACTGTAAAAACAGAGAAGCCAAATCCATACAAATAAAGTTGTAATACTTTAAATGATATCGAAACTCAATTGTCGAGCGAATATGTGAATATTAAAATTCCTATGATGAAAAGGATTTATAGTTGCGTGCCATTGAGTTTACGCAGGAGTAACTTTCCGACTTTTCTTTTACTGGAGGTATACCAGGCCTGAAATGTTAAATAAGCACAAAGCATAAACGAATATTGGTTTATCCACTAAAAACCTTCTTAACATTTGACATGGAAGAATTGGGATTACTTGGAGAAAGATGACATCATGGACTTAAATTGCAACAGGAAGCTTTGGGCATAAGCATGTACTCCATAGACAAAAGACGGTTACTGTCGAAATAATACAAATATGATGCCATATTTCGGAGAGATAACACAAATTAATGAAAAAAAAAGAACTAAATGACAAGAAACTTAAGAAAGCTTGGAGCCAAACTAGAGGCTAGATTCGAAAGCACATGATATCTTGTCTAAGACATTAGGCGATGGATACGAAGGTTTGCAAAGAACTCCTTTACACGTGAATACATAATAACAGTGGCATCAATAAAAGAACGAGCTCATCCGTATATCGAGCCTACTTGTACTCCCCTCTTTCTCCCTGTTGGAGAAAGAGAGAAGTCCCAGGAAAAAAGTAGGAGCTCCAACTTGAATGCAAGCATTCGAGTACTCCACGTTCAATCGCCCCATTTAAACCCACTGATCTGACGCAGATAACATTAACTGCCCTGAGCTTTACGGCTGGTGGGGCGATGGGACATGAACAGTATGTAGAGCGGAACATCTCTAACGGATTTCTCTGTAGACTCATAAATTAATCCTTTAAACATGACCGAAAAAAGTACAAGAGCATTACTACGCTCTAAGCAGTTAACAGGAGCTCTGATAAGACGGTGAACATGGAGCCTGTAATCTCGAAAACAACAGCTAGATTTCCAAACAATATTAAGAAGCTTTATGAAATATGGGCGAACAAAATTGCAGGGCAAGCAGTGATGAAAGAAGAATACCACGAGGAAAATTGTAAATGAGAAAAAAAAGCTTAAAAAAACTTAGAAGGTATGATTCGGCTTTTGTTGGAAATCTTCAACAAGAGATTGCATCCCACAAAGTTGCCTCTCTGTTACTGTCAGAAGCATCGGCAGGCCGTTGAACATTGATGCCGCCGCCATCAACCTGCTCCATAGTTCTTCTCGTTTCATTTTCGACGCCACAAAATGCTGACAGGTAGATGAAGCTCATATTTGTCCCCGCGCTATTCATATAGGGCCAGGAAAGCATGTGACGCTCGGGTCTGCAGACATGTTGGATAACGGAAAGATAGATAATGGTTCTTTAGTATATTTACTCCAATGTCTAGTGCTTCCCAAGCGTGGAAATAAAAAGTAATGTGGAGCTGAGAACTAAATTAACGAACGGGCCATTTGGTGGACAGTCGAGATCTTACCCTGCTCTTTTCTTCTCACGACTTTAAAACACAACAAATGAGGGTAGAGAAGGAAAAGAGGAAAAGAAAAAAAGAAGAAAATAGATGTTAAAAAATACTCAAAAACTGAGCAGACATTCAAAAGCAAAACAAAACGACACCTGCAGGATTTGAACCTGCGCGTCCGAAGACATAGCATATCTTATATTCTGTAGTGGCTACAGAAATTCGAGTGCTACCCATTAACCACTCTGGCAAAGTGCCTTACCGTATTTGGATGCTAATGTACACACAAAGACGACATATATTTCCACAACTTGCTAAGTCTTTACAACTCAAGATTCCCTGTACACTCGAGTATCATCAATCTTTCTAATGCCCAATCATGCAAGTTTGTTACACTTGGAATGATTGACCATAAAATTATCAACGAAAAGGAGCATTTAAATCTAATAATCAAGATCAAGATCGGAGGAAACTTACGACAACAACCTGTGGCAAAATATCGTATGGCTTATCATAGTCGGAATAATACTAATTCCGGTTCCTCAAAAAATTATCTAGAATTAGAACTAGAGCGTCATTATTCCTGCATTCATCGCGAATTTGCGGTTTATCATATTCTTTCAATTCTTGTATTATTACAATCTTCATCTTCTTAATACAACACCCAAACTACAAGCAAAATCACGCTCAATTCATATCTCAAATATCAAGATGTCTACAACGCAACCATCTCAATTTACTCAACCTGATCCTGCCAATCCAAGGACTACCCCTCTCCTCCACAATGCATCTCTCGCAGCCCTCATTGTTTGTCCAATCGTCATGCGTAAGTCTCTTCTCGACCTCATTGAGATAGAATTGGAAATCTAAATTATGATGCCTGACATTGTGCATTTCACAATTCCCTCTCTAAATGCGACTAATTAATTCCGAAGTCTCAGTATTAAACTAATCTTTTTGCCCCATACAGTTATCCCACCCCGCAAAATGGATGTCTATACTTTCGCTCTTATGACTACTACATTTGTTGGTGGGAATCACTTAGCCTACGAATATTCCGGTGTCTCAATGATGACCCGCATACAAAATCGTGTATCATCTATCTCAGGTACGGAATTGCCTGAAAAGGCAAAAGAAACTCAGAGAAGAATACGAGAGGCACAAGAAAAGAAAAGAATGGAGGAGAGTGGAAAGTTTCTCGGACAGACTTTGAAATCGCAGGACGAAGGTACAAAGGGCAAGAGTGTACTTGAGGCATTAGAAAAGAGGAGCGCTGGCCAACCAGCTTCTGGAAAGGTTCAGGCAGAGGAGAAAGAAGGTGTTTTGGAAAAGATATGGCTCGGTGGCGAAGGGAAAGACTGGAAAGAAAAGAGGGATCAAAAGGAGAAAGAAGCTTTGGAAGCAGGCAAGGGGTATGGAGATCTAATTATGGAACAAATATGGGAAGTATGGAATAGAGGGGAGAAGAAGATGGAAGAGGTCAAAAAGATTGACGAGAAAGTGGTAGACGAGAAGAAGAAATGAAGGGTAGTGTGATTATACTTTCTAGGCGGAACAGGTATCGTGTGAATCTAAGCTGGGCTGGGCAAGGCGTTAAAGGTGCAACAGGTATGATGCTGCATTGGTGTAGATCTATCAGATCTCGGAGGTTTGAATTCATTTGCGGAAAATCCGTTGGAAGATTGGGCTCCGTCCACGCAAGATCTGGTCGGAGTAATATGAAATGGTCTCTAAGGATCGCGTCATTTATTCCAGCTCTACTCCTCCTCATTTTGCTACACAATACAGTTATACGTTACCACCCGGTGAGCAGGCTTGAGATATTGGGAAAATGAATTGACAACAGTCTGTCGCGCATGAACTCCATCCATCTAATCACCTCCACGTCACGTTCATCGGATCCCTTCATGATGAACTCAGCCCGCCGACGTGCAATGTCATTGTTGCATGAAGGGATCCTTAGGGAATTTTAGTCCACCCATAAGGCGAGGTTTTGACGATCATCACAGGTTCACAACTCAATACACGAACTATTTTTCAACCACAAATGTTATCTGCGACATTGAAGAAACTCTCGTCGCCTACAGACCTTCTTCTACTAAAACTCTAAACCAATCAATAACCTGACAAGGCATTCATTATAAGAGGAAAGTTCTCCCAAATCCACAATTCGCACGGACAATGGAGTGGAACCAGGAAACCTTACTTCCGTTTCACTTTATTGGGCTATGACCATCATATCCCCAAGTTCCAGTTCTATGTTTCTACCAATCTCTTCATCTCCAAATATTGATTGAAAATGTTTTAGTATCTATAATACAGCTATTCGGATCTAAGTAGTTCCTGCAATACTTGTTGCAAGAAGTTTCCTACAACAAGTCTGGTTAAGTGACCAGTAGGAATAATTGACAATGGGTATTTGATAATTTGCTGATCTTTTCACTACTTATCTCAAAATAATTTCATCTGTCTTTCATTCGTTAGGCACGGGTATTTCCGCTGGTGAACCGTTAACCGAGTGTTTTTTGAGGGGAGTTTCATGGTTCCACATTCTTGCTACGAGATATAAGTACAAAGGCATTGGTAGCCTTGGCTTGAACTGTGTGTCTACTTGTCAAACTTACCTACCTATACTTGCTAGATTTGAGCTGTCGTCTTTACCAGAACGCTGACATCCTTCCTTACATCAGTCGTCCAGTACTTCTATTCACACACTCGTTTTTGGCTATTATACCTTAACGAACTCAAAGACCGTCTTTCCTTGATCTAAGTTTTCTTCGCCTTTTAATCGAATCTAACCACCAAGTTGAGGTTATAATCTTTCTGCAAAATGATCAATCATAATTCAAGGGGGCTAGTGGGGGATTTGGTAGATGCGGGTGTATATGAAGAGGATTTTGAGTTGGTTTGGGCAAATAAGAGAGATGAAGATGGACAGGATAACGAACCTTCTGTTCAAACTCCTCCAAGTCCTCCAAGTCCTCCAAACCCTCCAAAGGATCCAAAGCCAGCACTACAATCCACAAGTACTGGTGATTCGACAAGTACTGTAAGTTTTAAATCACCTTTTGTAGTGTCATTGACTCATGAGATATCATAGACAGCGAAAATGACAACAGAAATATCAACGAGCGTCACAACGCCGAGCGCAACACCCACTGCTACACTAATATTACAAACCGCCGCATCTGTTAGCCCTTCCTCGACGCTTTCCATTTCAACGCCAGCTTCATCCTCCGAACCCAGTAGTACATCTATCACATCCATATATGCACCCGCATCCTCTCCAGCTTCATCCTCAAAGTCAAGTCCTGAGACAACCATAACAAGCACAACAACAAGCATGTTGAACGCAACCGCTTTGACTGCACACAACCCTACGATATCCCCACTTTCAAATGATCAAGACACGACGAAAGAACATCAACACACATCCTCAGCTCTGGCAGTAACAGTTGGTGTTACAGTTATTGTCAGTGTATTGGTACTAGCTGTTATGTCATTCCTGGTTAGGAGAAGGATTTTAAGGCAAAGGAAGAGAGGTGACGTGTTGAAAGACATAGGAGAGAAGTCAGCTCCGGGAATGGAAGCTTGGGCTGGCGTGATACCTAGGGCTAAGGGTAATGGAATTCGAAACTCAGTATTTCCTAGCATCAGGGGAAATGGAATTCGCAACTCAGTATTTTCTGGCATTAGGGGAAATGGGATTCGAAACTCGATATTTCCTCAAGCACCCCGTCCCGCATTACTCAGAAATTCTTCGGTCTCAACAGCAGGAACAGACTTGGAAAGATACGAGAAGGAAACAGGAGAAGGAACAACTATAAGAGCGCCTTCAACTATGAGCTTGGATTGGGGAGATGGAGTATCGATTCATTCATTGGAAACCACTGATAGTGAACAGCCTCAAGGGTTAGGAGTTAGGCCGCAAAGGAGAATGTCTCTCATTCAGGATTCAGAGGAAAACGATATCGAGAGTGGGGATGGGAGTCAGGGAATATTGAGTTATTATGCCAATATGAAATATCATCGTAATCCGTTTGCGGATCCGGAACCGAATTTGAATATGGACACCTCCTTTTCATCGATCCAATTACCGAATTTTGAATTCGATACATGGGGCGACGATACGAATAGACTTTCAAGAATTAATCCGCAATCACCTGGAGATCTGACGAGGGAAAATTCGAGGAAGAATACACCGAGTTCATTAAGGCCCACGAGTTTCTTGAGCGAAACAGATACTCTGGAGAGTCAAAAGGCGATGGCAAGAGCTAGTTTCGGAGGAGCACTTGGGCATCTAGGTTCAGCAAGATGGTCTAATCCTTTCTCAGCAAAGGAAAAGAGAGGAACAAGGGGATATGAGGAGATGGGGGAGCTGGAAAGAGAGGAGAGGGGGGAGGGAAAGTGGAAGGATAAGCTGAGTTGGGTTAAGGGACAGGTGGATAGGGTTAAAAATTAGGGGATGGGACTCGGAATCAAGTGCGGGGGATGCTGATGAGAAGAAAAAAAAAAACCAAGGTGGAGGGTGTAATACACAGAGATGAACGATATAGACGGGGAACCAAATAAAGATGGGATGGCGTGGGATGGATTCGCATGCTATTCACTAAATACCAGGACTGATTTTTTGGAGTTTGGCAGAGAGCATGAATACCCTTCATTTTTTTTGTTGTGTATATTTCTGAAGGCCCCAAAATTTACAATTATTTACTTTGTTAATTAATTCACTTTACTTTACATACTTCACTTTGTCAAATCAGATCACATCAGATCATATTATTTTATATCATGTCATATCATATCACATCACATGATTTTTATTTTTTTCCCTCCCCTGTTGAATAAAGTGTACCGGTACAAAATTCATTCACTATCTTATGCATTGATTGTGATTTACTCATTAATGTTCTCGAGTACCTAGGTACTCGTATGTATCTTTCACTCACTCGTATTAATTAATTAAAATCGACATTTTTCCTTCTCTTCACGTCCGCAAATCTCTTAGAAGAGGAAACTTTAACTAAAATAAAAGTACGGTCTGTGCGTGCGTAAACTTAAAATCAAACTTTAATGGTGAGTAAGGTGTAAGGTGTTAGGTGTGAGGTGTTAGGTGTTAGGTGTTAGGTAGGTGGACTAATATTGAGTTTGGGATGGGATGGGATGGGAAATAGAGTTTTCAGCCCTAGAATTAAATTGGATTTAGAGATTAGATTGGATTGGATTGGATTTAACGGTGTGGGAGTTTGGGAGATGGGAGATGGGATGGGAGATGAATGGTATGTATGGTGGGTGGGTGGGTGGTGCACGTGGTGGTGAAATTGGGTGGTGGCGATCTTTGGGTTTGGGTTTGGGTTGGGTTTGGAGGGGTTGAGAAGGTTGGGTTTTGGGTGGGGGGAGATGGGTGGATGGGATGGGATGGGGATGGGGGTGAGAGGAAATGAAATGAGATGAGATGAGATGAGATGAGATGAGTTGGAATCAGAATTCTTAACGGAGGTTTTTTTATAATTTTATTTTGGAGATGGGAGACTGTGAAAGTTTAATGTTTAATGGGAAGGAATAGGAATAGGAATAGGAATAGGAATGGGGGAAGAAAAGGTAAAGGGAAAAGGTGGGAATTGTGAGGTTTGTATGAGAGGTTTGAATAAGAGCTTTGGGTGAGTCGAGGTATTGTGATTGGGATTGGGATTGGAATTGGGAATGGTATATATAAGGAATACACGGGAAGAGAGGACATGATTATCAGTTACTGGTACTTATCTACCTACCTACCTACCTACCTAGATAGACACATTTATTGATGTTATGAATGAATGATTTGTTTGAGGCTTGAGGTTTGAGGTTTAGAGGGCGAGAGGAGGCGGTTGGCTCAATGCTGATGCTGATGCTGATGCTGATGCTGATGCTGATGCTGATGCTGAAGTGGGAAGGAGAAGTAAAAGGAAATGAAAACTGTGTACGATACAATCTTGATATATACTATAGGGTAGGGTAGGTGCTGTTACATATACATCCTCCTATCTATCTATGATTCAATAAGCGAATAAGCAAAAGAATTCGTTGAGATTGAGATTGAGATCTTTACGATCAGAAGCAGATTACCGAATGATATGCAGTTCCGGTCATGGGTTTGGGGAGAGAGATCGAGATTGAGCTGTGTGTTGTATGTGTACTGTGTAATGTTGCTGTGTATATATATGGGAGTGGGAGTGAGAGGGGGTATGATGGGTAGGAAATGAGAAGATGAGTTGAGATTGGATGATTATTTATATTTCGCTTCGTTTTGTTTTGTTTCTTCTATTCTGTTCTGTTTTTCGAGGGGTTTTGGGAGGGGAGGGGGGGGGGGTTAGGCGATGGGGGGTTTGAGGGGTTTATAGATGTGGATGTGGATATGGATATGGATGTGGATGTGGATATGGATATAGATATTCAAAGGCAAAGACAAAGAATAATTGGCAGTAAGGAGAACATCAACAACAATCTTTGTTATTAACCAACTATCCATAAATCCTTCCCACCACACCCATTCCCGATAACTTCCAGAGTACCTCCTCTCTCCACTCCGTCCAACTTCTCTCCCTGTCCCCGCCATCCTATTCTCCCGTAAGAACCCTATACCAGAGTATATGCAAAATGCCTGCTACACTTACACTCCCCAAGCCGATTCAGCCCACTATCTTTATACTCACCACTCATCACTCACCATTCACACCTCACCCCACCACCCTCAGTACGTGCCCAAATCCAGAGAATACCAGATCAGTATAGACCTACATAAGATCCCCCCGCTCCATCCCCCTCCCCCTTCCCCATCCTCTCCACCCTGCAATTCTCACACCAACAAAAAGCAAACCCACCCCACCCCACTCACACTCATCTCCCATCCACAAACCCATCTCAAGCAAACCTTATCAATCTCGCCCATCCATCCATCCATCACTCACTCATCCATCCATCAAAACAGCAAAGACTTCTTTCTGCATCCAGCCAAAGACGAGAGTCAAAGGTCAAAGTAAGCTCGATACCCAGACATCTTAAAGATTAACAATCTCAAACATCTCCTCCTCATTGACATAAATACATGCATACATACTTCTACGCATGCATTGCATACCATACGATCGAGATTTCACTCTGGACATTACCAGAACCTGCGGATGGAAGGTTTGACTATTATGGCAAGGAAGTATGGCGGTGGAAAGAATTGTATTTGTGTTGGTTTTTTTTTTTGACAGACAGAAATGGAAGGAGATGAAATGATGGGTGCGCATTGTAGATGCGGTGAAAAGGGGATTGATTCTTGGATATACCAAGATACAAGTACAGCTAATCATCACCGTTTTAGCCAGTCCATTGCGGTGCATAAGCTGGCAGGAATCCTTGATAGCACCATGAACAATCCAGCTCTTACTTCATGCACAAGTTTGGCTTCAATCCCATATGAGGATTTGCAAGCGAAGAGGAAAGCATTTTATACTTCACAAATCTTCTACTTCAAAGCTCACTTGAGTACAAAACACACTTGATTGTGCAAATACGTAGTACCGTATATATTTCATTCCTATCCGTTTCAGCTAGCTCCTTTCTTTTGCCTTGATATGCGTAACAAAGGGCACTCATTAATACATAGATTACCCCAAAAAGCTGCGTCTAAATCCATATTCTCATACGTAGTTAGCTTAAACGCCCCAAAACACCTTGCAATATCTTGATATTCCAGTTCTCCACCCGTCCATCACCCAAACCCATCCATCGAATCACCAAGCCGACTGATCAAAATCAAACCTCTCCAACTCCTTCCCAGCATCCTCCACATCCTTCTTCGCCTTCATTCTCATGTAGAAAATCGGACAATCCTTACTACTACAAATAACTTCACAATGCATACTTCCTTGACACCTTTGACATTGTGTCCATAATCTTCCAAATCTGACTTCTAGATCCGATACTTTATTAAGTTGTTTCTGATACATTTCTCCAATTCTTGGAGCACAATCTGTACATACTGCACCATCTTTTTCGTGGGCTTTCACGAGTGGTTTTTTGCAGGACATGCATGTTGATGTTTTCTTTGCGAATTTCATGAGACCGCCGATAGTAGGAGCTGCGACGGATATAGCACGGGTATGTGCACCTGCTAGGAGGGAATTGGCTTTTGTTTCTCCGAGAATAGGTTCGAAGATTCTACCCAAAGGTTTGGCAAGTTGGTTATCGAGGTAATATTTCGTATCGATCGGAACATTATTTTCCAGTACAAAAATGGGATCCTCGGATCTTTCGAAATTCTTGGCTCCAGCAGATCCTTTGATGATGACATAGGCGACACGGTCACCCAATGTAGGTGCTGATCCTGCATCTCGTTTCTTCATGCGCTCAGCTAGTTCTACGTGAGCTTGTTTGGCGGTATAATCGGCTTTTGCTAAGGCCTTGGTGATGACAAGTTTTGACATATCGATTTTGTTTTGAAGGAGATCTGAGATGGTATCTTTCACATAGCTAAACGAGGATGTTAGTTGTAAGCTTGAAAACCCAGGGAGCGATGAAAGCTTACTCTTGTGCCCCTTGAACATCTTGGTCGATCAAGATCATTCTCAGTACTGTTTCGATGACATTTTGAACCAACCGACAATTATCACGACGAACTGTTTCAATACCCTTCGTATCCATTTTATCATACTTATCCGGATTTGTCCAGTAAAGACCGGCATATCTCTTCTTGTTGATAAGAAGATATGGGTAATAAACCTTTTCGAACTCCAACTTAATCGGCTTGATGAATTTTGAAGAAACATATTGTGCAGCTTCTTCTCCCAATTTCATTGCCTCTGCCAATTCTTTTACACCAAATTTGACCATGACTGAATCGGTATCACCATAAATGACTTGAGCATCATGAGAATAACCGTTAGCGATGGTGTATTTCGCCTCAACTTCCGCTTTTGTCTTTTCAATCATTTGACGACCATAACTTGTGGTACTACTAGCAATTGGTAAACAAGGTACCTTTCCGACAGTGGCACCGGTCAAACCGTACACACTGTTTGCGCTAATCTTCAAGGCAAGTTGTCGACCGTTCAGCACAGCCTTTTTGAATGGATCAGTTTCAACAGCAAGTTCTCTTTTAGCTTGTTTTCTTGCTGTTAACAATTCTTCCAAAATTTGTGTTAGAAGCCCTTTTCGTTGCTTGGTAGTGACGAACATATCTCCATTTGGTGTAACAATATAATCTTCATCCTTCTCAAGTTTGAGAGCTTCCACAACATCTTTCTTGAGTAATGTAGTATAACAAAGATTATGTGCTTGAATAATACTTGGATATAGAGAAGCGAAATCCAGAGTTGCAATTGGAACACTGTAATACCCTCTAGTAGGTTCAATGACAGTGGCACCTTCGTACTGTTCATCAGATGAGTTAGATGATAGATTAGGAATAACCAATTTCTGTTCTAAAGCTTTTCGAAACAGTTGACTAATGAATTTGACTTGTTGGCCACGAGATAGAAGAAAATTGAAAGGAACGCCTGTGACTCTAGCCATTTCCGTATAATTTTCTAAACATGAAAGTTTATCCATCAGACGTTGAGGTAGAAAAGCATCCTTTAGACAGTATACAGCCAATCTTCGTCTAGACTCAGGGGTTCCATTGAATAATTCGGTAATCATAGTGTGATGAACATCTTCCTTTTGCTCACCCAAAAATTGAGCACAAACGGAATTGAGCGTATAGCTTCGGAGTTGATGATCTCTCTGAACGAGTTGTAATAAGTCCAATTGAAGTCGTCCATTAGTATTGGTAGCTTTTGTATCCCTATTGCCCATTTGCTTGCTGGAGAAGTTGGAAGTTTTAGCTTGAGAGTGTACAGACTTTAATCGAGTCCATTGACTGAAGTTCTTGATCTTCAAATGATCGGCTCGATCTAGAAGATATGGGAAATCGAAATTGGCAATGTTATAACCAATGATAATATCTGGATCTACCTCTTCAAGAAAGTCTCTCCATTTCGATAACATCTCCTCCTCCTTTTTGAATTCGTGAATTTGGGTATTGACAATCAGACTGGTAGTATCAAGACAAAAGACATTTCGTACGAATGGCTTCTTCTCTCCGTATCGAGTGACAATATTAGCAATTTGGATAACAGGATCCTGATTTGCTTCCGGAAAGACACCCTTGCGACCAGCACATTCAATGTCAAAAGATAGAATACGTAAAGGTGCCATTTTCGCCCATTCTCCTTCGGGCTTATGCGCAATTAAGTCTCGATATGTCATTACGGCTTCGATTTGACAATTCGATTGTCTAATGTGTTCTGGAACTATTTCGTATTTCTTTGCTTCAACTTCAACCCAAGACATACCATAAATCTGTCATTTATTAGATGTGTTAAGAACAAGAGTGTGGTAGAGGATGATACATGAAAGGAGGCACAATTGTGGAAAAAGAAATGAGCAAAAGAACAAACCTTGACATCGACCATAAATCGTAACACATATTGAATGCTATCAAAAGTCAAAATACCATTTCCATCATTCCTCCACATTCCTTTCCAGTTTGCTTTACCCTCCTCGATTGTTGTCCTAACTTTGTTAATGTATTTAGGATCCGTAACTGTAATCTTAATATATGCGTGCTGTTTATTTCCCGTAAATCCGTATAAATTCTCTCGTAGTACAACCGATACTGAATTAATGGCAGGCGTGTGCATTCCAACTTGTGAATCCAGGAACATCTTGTATGGTTCACAATCTGTATGTGTGAAACTAACTGGAGCAGCAACGTAAAGGTAGTGAAGGAAATCTTTTACATGCAGCATAACTGAGTGACCAGTCTGTATATGCCATTAGCTATAGCCTCGAAAGGAATTGAAATGAACTTTACTTCAGTAACACCAAACAGCTTCACAGTCGCCTTTCCTCCATCATAAGTACCTTCTTCACATTCAATCTGCTGAAAGATTAATTTATCAACCTCAGGGTTGAAGTCTGACAGGCTCGGCCTTGCCCATTCTTGATCTTTTTCCGAATTGTTCTTCTTTAAACTTTCCATATCCTGTGTCATTTTTTCCAGCACTTCCGATTCAAAATGACTAGGCTGGCTAGAAGCCAGCTTTCCTCTTGGACCATTTTGTGAACTCTTGAATCGCACTGCCGCTGGTGATGATGCAACTGGTTCTAACTTTCGTTTCTTTGCCCCAGCTGGAGGAGATGAGGGGATATTGCTTTGTTGAATATTTTTTGCTTCACCTAAGATTCGCTTTTGAGGAACTCTTGATGGAGCCATTGTGGAGATTCTGCAGCTTCTATGCTGCTAAAAGGAAAGACGTAGTTGGAAAGGTTGTTGGTAGGAATTTGATTTTCGGATTTTAGAAGACGCATTTCAATATAAAGTTCGCGTCAATCAATTACTTTTCGCGCGGTGTGGACGCGTTGAAATTATAGTGGACAAGGGGTAGCTTCCATAGTGGCGGGTGTGGCTGAAAAGTGCTGCTGTGATTAAGTAAGCAGAGAAGCAGCGCAGCTTACCAGTATCTTATCTCGATGAGATGAAAGTAACCATCAAATAGCATAACTAACCCTTTCCTGCGAACACAACCAACGAACAAATAATCTGTACACCACCACCTGCATGCAAAGAATATCGAGATGTTCTTTCAAGAAGGCTATTTCAAGGCTCATCAATATATCAATGATTGGGTTGGGTATTCAGCGATTCCACAACTTGGCGTATATAATGCATCTCTCTGCCCTCGACACACGAATTATACAGCTCAGGTAACACAGGTGACAGGATTCCAATCCCGAGTACAAAAGTTGTTACACAATGCGAATTTCCTGGCTTCAAAAATCGAGAAACACTTTCAGATCTTTCTTTACCTAGAAGATATATTCTATCCGATCAGACCGCTCTATACCGTCGCTCTTATCACTATTCCCATGCCTCGAGGCTAAGCTTTTCCCATTTCCGCTTAGGAGGAAGGTCGTTGACCAATAACAAGTGTTACCATTCAGCGAAATTCATGCACCAGGCTCAATGACTGGAAATATTTACATGGAAATATCCCAAAACTTTCTGAAGCTATACAGAGTGTGTGTGTGTTGTGTTCTGCCATGATTACATCACAGAAAGAGAGAATTTGAGGAGCCATGTCGCCTGGCCAATAATTTCCAAAGAAAGTCTTTGTTTTCTATGTATATAGCCATCTTTCTTTGCATCTTGTTTCTTATCTAGAGATTTCTATATATATTGAGAAAATACTACAGACTGAGTGTCATTGCGATCTGAAGTCCTATTTCCAGCATTTCAATAGATCATTGGAAACGCCGTTGTTCCAGACATCAAGTTATTCCACCCAATCATTCACATCACAAATTCCTTGACCATTCGATAACCTTCAAACACTCGGTTCCTTCACGATCAATATGTCCCATTCTTCATACTCATACTCCTTTCCTACTTCACCAAAGCGTTGCAGGCAAGCGTCTTTCATAGACAAGTTAATATACCGAATCCGACTCATGAACTACCGATATGAGGTTACATTCTCGGCATATGTATTGACCCCGGGAGAAAAACTGGTTATGAATTCAACCATTCTTCTATTTATGAGTCTATTGGGATACACTCTATTATCTTGCTTAACCACTTTCATTCATCGAAGCATTCAGAGGATCCTCCCATCCTACGCGGTTTCCAATGATCAACTGAGAATTATAATGGGGGATGTGAGCAGAGCGGCCGTTGGCAACACAAGTTCTGCTTGGAGTAGATACGAGGTATGGAACCACCATCTTGATCTCACTATGATGTAAGTGTAGGGAATCCTGAATATTTCTCAACTGCGATGTATCGATATTAACTTCAGGCATAAAAGTGTTAGTGTCCATTTGAGCACGCCCCGACCGACGCACGAGTGAGACACAAAGAAGTACATTGGGGCTCAGACTATCATTGAATCCCCCTCGAGCAGTAGCTACCGTGCAGGAATCTGATCATGGCGATCGAAACTGGTCCCAGAAAAGCAAATTGATTGAAATACCTCGAGAACCCTCGACTAACAAATGTTTTACAAGTGAATCTCAGGCACTACGATTGCTCAAATTGTCCCCCTTACCAGCGCCGCATTTTCAATTATACGCAATAGCAATACTATTATGACGGCGCACAATCGTCTCCCTCAGATACAACTGCAGCGACTACGCGATGTATGTTCCGTGAGCTAATGAATTTTATGATAACGATATACGATGATAGATGTAGTTCGGACGGTTTAACTTCGATACTCACGATGATCGATTATCATAATGTCATTCGGTATGGGGCCCAACAAAGCTTATGAAAATCTTTATGGGGGCTGGATCACGAACCAATTAAAAGGATATTTTCTCCCCATAATTTTCCTCTTTCAGGTGATCTTTAACAATTTCATGGATGAGCTTCATGAAAAGCCAATCAGCCTTGTTTACTTCTCACAGCCACTTTGCAAGATGTAAATAGAAACAAAGTATCGACACGACATATTAATCAATTCGATTGGATGAGATGACACAATCTTCACCCTTTCTTTCGGACTTGCGTCGCTCTCTCCACTGAATTGTCGAGTTGCCAAGAGTGACGCGAAAATGTTACGTAGCCCTGTTGCTACTGGCTGTTAGAATGATAGAAGACCAGCTTACAGCCCTCCGTCCAGCCCTATCAGCATTTTTGTATGGAGAGCTAGATTCTTCAACTTGTTGGTGAGTGAGTCCCACTGGATCGATGATTGTGAATCAGGGTAATGTAAAACCTCGTTTTGACGATGATCACGACTTAACAATTCTACCGTGCCTAAGGTTCTCGGGCGACTCAAAATCCCTACAGCAGCTCAGGTACAAGCCTCTTTGGTTTGACGGTTGGTTCTGAAACGGAGACAAATCCCAAAACAGAATCTTTTCCGATCGAGTAACCTTATTACCCAGTACTGTTACTGTCTGTACCTTGCTTGACCGTTCTCGAGCCTTTCTTTCCCATCTACCCTTACACAACCTTCTCAAGTCCCCCTCGGTCGAGGCAGTGCTTCTAGAGCAAAAAGATCGTACATCCTACCTAGTAATCAATATATGATATCCACCCCCAGCCTATCTGAAATCATTGCGAGATTCTCGAGAATCTACAAATTCGTCGATTTTTCTTTTTCTCACACTATTATAGAGAAAGTCAAAAAGGTATTTATGGCTCGTAACTGATCACCACTAAGATATTTTGACAGCGTCAAATCTCCACACTCGTTGTACATATTTAGCCAAGAACCTGCATTTCGACCTTGGGGATCTCTTGTTTCAGGCTTGTACAATCTTCAGACGATCGCAACTTCGACTTTCTTTCTTCATGTGAGCGAACCATTCCTACCTTTACGAACGATTCCTCAATAGTGTCAAGTTGAGGCGGTTAATCGATACAATCAAACCGTATCCAACATCGGAAATGGCGTCGAATGAATATTACAACTCTTATTCACATCAGCAACAACAATATCAACATGCCGAGCCACCGGAACCATATCATAGTCAATTCGACGTTCAATCTCAACAAAACACAGTGCCGCCATCATATCATTCTCAAGTACCTTCAAGACAAAACTCGATTCCATCCCGAGTAGGATCGACTAGACCTCAAGAAATGTCACCAGTCTCACCATTCGAAGCCCCGTTCGATGATCATGTATATCCAGCACCAAATGTGCCGCCGCATAGACAAGACAGCTCGAATAGCTTAGGACAAAATTCACAATACTATTCACAAGGGGGTGGTGGCAGACCTCATGATGGAATGGGTTACTCCAATGATGATATACCTCTACGAGAAAATCCGCAAGTACCAGCAAAGGACGCCCCTACAGATCATGTTTATGATTCGCACTCAAACGATCATGTATATGATGCAGGAGAATTGGGAGTACCTTCGCATTTACAAAATAACAAAAGGAACAGAATGAGCGACGCTATGGCTATGGGACTTATTAATAAAAAGAAAGGGTTTCCTTTCGTTACATATACTCTCACGTTGGTACAAGTGATAGTATTCATTGTGGAGATTGTCAAGAATTGTAAGTATTTTGATGCAAAGTTTGAGTATGAAATACTAATATCAGATAGCTCAACTTACTGGCTCTCCTATCGAAATTCATCCATCCTTCAATCCTATGATTGGCCCCTCACCATACGTGGTTATCAATATGGGGTCAAGATTTACGCCTTGTATGCATAATATGACCGGCATACCAGATCTAAGTGCCCTAAGTTGGCCATGTCCAAATACAACAAGTTCAACGTCAGCCGAATGTTCAATAAGTGATCTTTGTGGATTTGGAGGAGTTGGAGCGACACCGGATCAATGGTATAGGTTCATTTTACCTATGTTCCTACATGCCGGAATCATTCACATAGGCTTCAACATGTTGCTTCAAATGACCATGGGAAAGGAAATGGAGATTCTCATTGGACCCATTCGATATTTTCTGGTTTATATCTCCAGTGGAATATTTGGATTTATATTAGGTGGAAACTTTGCAGCAACTGGTATATCATCAACAGGCGCCTCGGGGGCTCTTTTTGGCCTCATTGCTCTCACACTACTGGACCTATTGTATAAGTGGAAAGAACGCGTTAGTCCGATGAAAGAATTGGCTTTTATCATGCTCGATATCATCATATCCTTCGTTTTAGGTCTTTTACCCGGTCTTGATAATTTCTCTCATATTGGAGGATTCCTTATGGGTCTTGTTCTCGGTTTATCGATTCTTCGTTCGCCCAACTCTTTACGAATGCGAACAGGTCAATCAGATCCACCATACGCACCTGTCGCTACTACTAAAGCGAGCCAAGGTGACCGTGGTATCGTTAGTTTATTCAAAAATCCTTCGGGATTTTTCAAGGGCAGAAAACCAGCTTGGTGGGCTTGGTTACTTTTGAGATTAGCCGCCTTAATCTTCGTCTTCATTGTGTTTGTTTTACTTTTAAACAATTTCTATGTCTATAGAAAGACTTGCGGTTGGTGCAAGTATTTGAGTTGTATTGTAAGTTTCCCCCTTATTTTTCGGTTGTGTTCCTTTGTTGAATTTAAGCTAATGATATGAAAATAGGATGTAAACAATTGGTGTAGTTTGGGCAATTTGGATTTGACCAATACTACGACGAAGAGAAGTTTACTTGATAGTTGGGATTCAATGGCAAAGTTGTATACATAAGCCGAGATACTATTATCCAGCTTTTGGCTATATTATCAATGAGAGTTACGATATGGGAGGGTGGATTGTGGGGGTGGGAGTGGGAATATGTGTTACTTTTGCATTTTTGAGAAACAAAAAATAAGCATATTGCAGTATGCATAGCGATGGAGTTGCTTTATCGGATTGGGCAATATGGATTTTTGATACTCTGGATGAGTTACCCCCAGACTTTACTCATACGAATGTGTGAGGGATGATGAGACTCAGGTTGGGGTAGCTGGGACAAGGCAAAGGGATTGAACTGCATCTTACTCAAGCGTTTTGATTCAAGGTCTGCATATGTGGTTCGAATAATGCGTATACCATGATATATTCCATTGAATTTAATGAATGATACCATTTGATATCACTTCTCTCATTTTCTTGGATTGGCTTTAGTTTGTGTGTTGAAATATGTCTATTACATTAGGGTGTTGTGCCATACTGGCAATATCAGCTTTTCGTCTTCATTCTTGATTTTCTTCCTAGCTCGTCATCATCGTCATTAGCCTTTTGTATTTGTATCTACTCGTACTTCTTGTATCGTAGAATATGTTGTCATGCAGAGTATGTATACATATATTATGCGGGTGGGTATTTCGAAAGGTACACGAGTACTTAATATGTATTTGGAGGGATAGTATTTTGGTAATCAGGGAGAGAATTTATGAGTAGGTGAGGCTTTGGGCCTTGTATGTTTTATGAGTAGTTCTGCCTTTTTGTATTTTTTATGTGTTGTGTATTGGGGATGATTTGGTGGAGGGATTTAAAGACTGTACTTGCTCCACATATTTCAACATTACCAAATTGAACCACACCGCTTTCATTCTTCGACTTTCTAGATCATTCTGCCGCATGCAAGCTAAGGCGGTGTAACAAATATTCCGCGAAAAATATACATGTCGCAAAGACAATCTCTATTTCCATAAACAAACCTTCCACATCAATCTACCTCTCCATCACCATCAATTCTTCTCATCATGGGTCGCAGCGACGGCAACGAACGGGTAGCCAAACCCAAGAAAGAAAAGAAAGAAAAAATCCCCAAGGATCAACGCGTTCGCAAACCCAAAGTCCCCAAGGATCAAGATCCGCTCCGTACGAATAAACCAGAGGTTCCGTTGATGAATCGCTCCGTGCATGCGAAATGGGGCGCGCTTTTTCGAAAACATTTGGGGGTGCTAGAGGCGCATTGTAAGGCGTTGGATAGGGTTCAACAGGCGATGAAGAGTGAGATGAAGAATTTGAGCGAGGAGGAGAAGAGGGAGTGGGAATTGAATGAGGAGGGGCCGTGGAGGGTTTTGTGTGGGTTATTGGATAGGGGGAGGGATACGTTGGTTAGCGGGAGAAAGATGGCGCAGTTCGTGGTGAGATTTTCTGAGGGCAAGGGGATTTGATGGATGGGATTGACTAATGCGATTGCGAAATAGTTACCTCCTCGTTTGATGAAAGATAGAAAGGGATTGGGAGTTTTGGGCACAAGTTATGAACCTCTTGTTCCACAACTCGATGCTCGTCTCGCGGCGGAGAAAAATGGCACTGCTGCTACCAAAACCAATGAGAGTAATAACGATAGTTCCGATTCCTCTTCAGACTCTTCCTCCTCCTCCGATTCCGACTCCGACTCTGATGCTGCAGAAGTCGGAGGATATGAAGATGAAGATGTAGAAATGGAAGATGCGCCCGTGGCAGAATCTAAGAAAGATCCCTCGACGAGTGCGCCGGTCGAGACGGAATCAAGTGCGCATTTCTTTGTCGATACAGAACCAACTCCAATCGCGGATTTAAATAAGAAGGATAAGAAGAGAAAGGCGGAGGAAGCTCTTGGAGGAAGAAAATCAAAGAGAGAGAAGAAGAGTGAGGAGGAGGAAAAGGAAAAGAAGAAGGAAAAGAAAATTGAGGAGGAGGAGGTTAATTTCCAAGCTATGGAGGCACAGTTGCAAGCGGAGGTTGAGGCTGGTATGAAGGCCCAGGAGGAAAAGGCACAGAATGCGGAGGAGAAGAAAGAGAAAAAGAGGAAGAGAGATGGTAATGGGGAGGAAATTGAAGGGAAGAAATCAAAGGAGAAGAGTAAGAAAACTGAGGAGGAAGTGAAGGAAGTTGAAGAGGTCGAGGTTGAGCCAGAGATTGAGCCAGAAGTAGACGGCAAGAAAGAGAAAAAATCAAAGGAGAAGAGTAAGAAAACTGAGGAGGAAGTGAAGGAAGTTGAAGAGGTCGAGGTTGAGCCAGAGATTGAGCCAGAAGTAGACGGCAAGAAAGAGAAAAAATCAAAGAAGGACAAGAAGAGGAAAGCGGATGATGTTGCGGCAGAAGATGAACAAATTGATGGGAAGAGGAAGAGAAAATCGAAATAAGTCGTTTGTGTATCGAATGGGAAAGAGAGCGGTATAGATAGCGTATCTAAATGGATTTTAGAAAATGGAGAGGTGCATTTGAGTGGTGCATGGATAGGTGTGTGGATGTGTTAATTAATGAATTGAATACTATACTATTCTGTCTAAATGATTCATATATACTCTTACATTATGGATCTGAAATCGAGGTTGAAATTGAAATTGCAGGACGGGAATGTATAGGTAGGTATGTGGTTATATTCACAAGTGTGATTTGATGAGTTCATTTGCTTAGGCTGATTTATTACTTTATTTTGCTTTACTTTGTTTTATTTTGCTTTGTTTTTACTGGTTTTAAGGGATTGGATTGGATTGGGTATATGATCTATATACACATATAAGAAAAGAAAAGCGCAAATCAATACTCATATTATATTCATAACACGAAGTCGATGTTGGAAATGGAGGGGAAAGGGTGGATGGATGGATGGATGGATGGAGGGAGGGATGGTGTGGGGATGTGATGGTGATGGTGATGGTGGATGTGAATTATGTTTAGTGGTATGTACTGGTATATATTGGTATGCATATGGTGATGGTGATGGTGATGGGGTTGAGAGTCGAAATTTGAGAGTTGATAATTGAGAGTCGAGAATTATGGATTTTGTTTTCTACTAGATCAAAAAGCACTTATTCTCTTCTTTTCTCCTCGCCTCTTTGTTTTCTTCACTTATTGATTCTAATATGAATATGTATCCTGATTAATATAAGTATCTCAAGCCATAAACAACATGTATACAACCACACACCCGAAAATCCATAGTACACATACACTGCAATGCGATTGTGGGGGAAGAAAAGGTCAAGATTCATTGGGGGAGATGATGGTTAGTATATAGACACTAGTGCTAGCGGTATTCTGTTGTGTATAAGAGAGAAGGGTGCTGGTGGTTTGTGGAGAGTGTAATTTCTGGGTTTGTCGAGGATGCTGCTCGTGAGGGGGAAGGTGGGTGTGGGAAGAATTTGAGGACTTTGGTGGAGGAGCTGGGGATTTTTAGGTTGTTGGATGGTGGATGTCAAGTTGGGAGGGGTGGGAGGGTGTGGAGATAGGTTTGAGCTGGTTTTTGCTTCTTGTTCTTACTGTTTGAGAAGGATGGAGGTTTTTGCTGCTGGGTTTTGTTGTTGTTGTTATCATCATCATCATCATCATCATCATCATCACTCCATAACATCCCACAAATTTTTCCTTCGAGAATCTCTCTACCACAGCATAGTATTCCGCATATACTTTCAAATCCACACTATCTCCCGATCCTAAAGATCGTAATCACATACCGAAGAGGATCGACTCGGAAGCACATTATCTGTGGACGTTGCTGAGTACATATTACACTTGCTTCCTATTTGGAGGGGAAAATGTGCGTTATATACTTAGCGGATTGCGAGGCGCGAGTAAGAATAGATATCAGATATCGAGAGAAAGAAAGAATGTGGAGATGGAGTATAAAACGCCTACTTGACGCCTAAAGAAAGAGCTCGAGATGCTTGCAGATACAAACATCGGCAGACCAGGTTGTCTTCATATCCGAGAATAGTCTTGGGGATATTTGTGGATTATTAGAGCATTTTGCGGGAAACTAAGATGTTGTATTTTGAGGAAAGTATTCTCTGAAGGTAGTAAAAAGAGGAAATAGGAATGTGGTAGGTGAAATTAGATGGATATACAGATAGATAGATAGATGACAATAATAAGAGTAAAAAGACGGCACTAAATCAGAATTTCAAAAAGTCGGCAATAAGAAAGGTTTGCTTGCTAGTGACAATAACAACTACGTTATTATCGCTAGTAATGACGTCGAATCCCAGATTATTACTCGAGCGTATATATACTAGCACCTTCACCGGATCCAAAATTCATGATTAGCATCGAACTTTTGAGAATTGCATGACTGTGCAACCTCGTTCATTTTGTTTTAATTGTTTACTTGAAGAAACTGATACATATACATGTTTAGAGAGGGGAAGAGTAGATTGAGTCTAGGGGTGCAAATATCGAGCAGACGTCTAAATGTGCCATCTGTTATTGATATGATTAATATAAGTAGTAGTTTAAGTAGGCTATTACCCGCAAGTCATACGGTAATTTGAAGGTATTTGGATCGTTTAATATAGTAATATTGAAGCTATTTCTTTCTTCTTTTTTTAGGGGGGGGGGGGGGGGGGGTGAATAACTTTAATTGATATATTGATATGGGAAAATAAATTGTTACATCTTGAATTGACTGTCAATTCGTAACCCTAATTGGGGCAACTATTATACATTCTGATGTTATCTACAAACCTAGTTGTGCTGGAGAAGGATGGTGAAGTTGTTGACAACCACCATGTTCCAATCAGACTCACTGTAAGAAGTTTTGGCAATTCTATGCCGAAGCTGTTTATTTTGAGGCCACCCACGGGACCAGAGGAGAATTTTAAGAAGAAATAAGTTTAAACACGAAGGGTATCCTATTGATGATACTGTTGCTAATACCAGGCACTTCCCGCAAGCTAATGGAGGTCATGTCCAGCGCTTTCGTATGCACTGTCACAATCGGTCGATTTTCTAATCAATTTCCCACCACTCATCCTCCAAGATCTGCTCTGCAGTCGGTCGATCGCGGGGATCCAACTTGAGAATCTTTTGCAGGAAAACATTATCAACCTTCGGAATCTCCTTCTGCGTGATCATGCGCAGTGGTTTCATTTTCTCGCGTGGCACTGCTTTCATTGCTAAAACAATCGCGTTCTGAGTCCCCTCATCTGCTATTTCCCCAAATGAAATTGGAAATGGACCTAGGTACTGATGATGTTTCATCAGTACCCAAAATCATACTCATCATCGTCAACTTCCACGCCCCCATTTCGAGGATTGAATGGATAGTGATCGCCATATATAAGCATCAATATCTAGACATGTACGATGAGCATAAAATTGGAAGTCTTCTAATACCAGCAGAAAAGTCAATGACGAACCGAACAACCAAAAGACCAAATATCAGATGATGTTCCCCACGGCATACCGAGGAGAACTTCTGGACTGCGCCACGAAGATGTCCCGACTATACGGCCCTCCTTTGCCCATTTTGAATGTACGGATACCGTACCCCCAAGATCAGCAAGCTGAACCTCGGAAAAGCGTTGATGGGCGTTCCCACGATTCACGAGAATGTTATCCGGTTTCACATCTACCCAGATTTAGAATTCGTGACTTTGATTGCATATATAAACACAACTACGTACCGGTATGAACGAAACCATCTTTGTGTAAAACTTGCAAAGCTTCCAACACTCTTCTGGCGACGAATTGGAGTTCAGGCTTGGCAAGTCTTTTCCTGTACGTCTCAGTCATGAGATCCTCGTCTAAGTGTTTGAGAACAATGGTTGGCGGATCATTAGGATCAACAATCTCATCGATCAGCGGTCGAAGAAATGGTGTTCTAGATTGGAACCGTTTGAGAACATCGGCTTCGTTTTGTAGTCGCCAGTGACCACGTATACTCTTCACAACGATATTTTGTTCTTTCGAATTTCTTCATTAGGTTTGGGTCAGAAGAAGTATCGAAGGTGATTGGTTGTATAAGACACACTGTGCCAGGAAAATAAACTCGTATAGTTGTTTGCTGACTGTATAAGTATTGTTTTTTCCCTTCAGTTTCTGGCCGATGCTGAGTAGGGAAGACATTAGTCACTCAAGTTCACAGATTTGACAGTATGAAGAGCTTCGGGGCGGGAGCTGTTGAAATATTGAAACAAAAGTTGAGCTGGATTCCGTTGGAACAAAGCTTTTCGATGAAAAAAAAATAGTGTTTTGTGTATGATAAAGGTTAGAAGATATTGTTGTCGCAGCTATGTAGATGAGGATGCAATGATATGAGAACATCTTAGTAATCTATATATTTCGGGACGCCGGTTAGCGCCATTATGGGGCCCAACTATCTATTCATCTTCTAGTCAATACTTCTAGCAGAAAATAAAGACTCTCCATAATATCTCCTCGTTTTAAAGGGTAAGACATTCTCTTCTCCATGCTCTTCTATCTATAGTATCAGAGCTAATATCCAAGTATTCACCTTTTTTGCATGTCGCTTCGGTATATTTATGAGGTTGAATGTTTATTATAATGTCAGGTTCATATAAAATCGAAAATGATGCATTGAGGTTAGCTATCGTACTGTGTGAAATGGAACTGTTTACGGAGAACGGGATGAAGGTCATAAGAATGATTTAGGCGTCTACTATAATATTTTCGCATGCTGGTCAACAATAAACGAGAACTTTCGCTTCATCATATACTATGACTAAAAAAAAAACTAAAAAAAAAAAAACAGAGCTCCAGTCTCCAACATTATGTCTAATACCGAAGTGAATGGAATTTCACATGAATTTCACCCGTACGACAAAACACTCAGTGACCTCTAATAGCGAAGACAAAATTCTCTTCATCGAAATATTCTCCGAATCCACGGATCCCGTGTTCGCCGAGGTACTCTCTTTCTCTACAGAACCAGATGTCGCACTTGCGAGCACAGATACAGGAAGCGCTGGCTGGGTCAGTCGATTGTAAGATTGTATATACCCATCTACCAAAATAAGCAATGAGTAGAGATTCTAGAAACGATAACACCCGTTGCATTACCTACCACCAAGCACCCAAAAACTGATAATCCAAGCTGCAGACGAGAATAGAATAAGAAGATAGTTAGATAAATGGGACAAGTAGAAATGAGATATTTGTTTCTACAAACTATTTTCATGACATCCTAGATTCATTCACTGTAGAATCTGATATCAGTTTTTTACACTTGATAATAATAACATCGCATGGTATTTTTTTTCTTCAAAAAGTAAGGATTTTTAATTAACGTACCTCGATTTGGAAGTGCAGATTATAACGAATGAGAAAACTCTCTTCGTTCCTAGTATCGGTATTCAAGAAACTGTGAACCGAAAGAGAAGAAGAAAATGAAAAGGGAAGAAACTCCTGCTCTCCGTCTCCTACCTCCCAGCAGAATCAAATCCATGCCAGAAGTCTATATATCCAAATCTCAAATCACAAAGCACAAATCAAAAGAGGAGTCAAGTAAGAAAAAAATACCCATCCTCCATCCTCCATCCTCCATCCTCCACCCTCCACTCCACTCCCCAATCCAACCTAACCCACAAACCCAACATCCCTCCCAAATCACCAAGAAGCACCCCCCACCCCATTATAAACCGCCACATAACCCACCTCCATCCCACTCCCCCCTCCCCCCCTCGTCAACTTATTCGGCATCCCCGGATACATCCCCCCCACCGCCACATTCAAAACAACAAAATACGTTTCGCCCACCAACCTCGCCCAATCGCCATAACTCCCCACCATCCCCCCGGTAACCGTAAAATACGCATCTCCATCCAGCTCCCACGTGATACTCTGCTGCTGCCACTCGCCTACCCTCGAGACGCGAATGCCATACGTATGCCATTTTGCGCGATCAAAGTACGCATTGGGGGATCCGATGGCGAGCGGATACGACGCGGTGCCGTAGTGGATCGTGCCGACGTTTGCAGAGGCCCCGTTGACTTGCTCCATGATGTCCCATTCGCCGCACTCGGGCCACATATTGTCGTTGCGGAAGCTGGAGCCCAGAGTCCAGAAGGCGGGCCAGATGCCTTGTTGGTGGGTGGGATCACTGCTGCCCATTTTGATGCTGGCGGACACGATCATTTCGGCGCCGTTGGCGCATCCCCAGCTTTGTAGGGTGCTTATGCGCGCGGATGTCCATTGTCCAGAGGAATAGAGAGGGGTGACGTAGAGGGTGGAGGAACCGGAGAGGTTAGCATTTAGTGGGGAAGATGTGTAGTGTTGGATTTCATTGTTTTGGTTTGTGGCGGGGGTTTCGTATTCCCATTTGGAGGAAGAAGCGAGGGAACCCGCAGGGCCGGAAAAAGAGTCTGACCATGTTGGGGTGAAGCCTGGAATTTTGGGAGGAGCGCCGGCGTAGGTCAAAGGGAGTGTAATGGAGATGGAGAGAAGGGAGAGAGCGATCTGTGGTAGGGAAGGGAATGAATGTTTCATGGTGAACTTTGATATGATTTATCTAATGTTCATCGACCCCGTGGCATAGAATGTAAGGTTAGGACAAAAAGAAAAGAATAAGAATGCAAGAATGAATCAATGAATGAACGAACGAACGATAAGTAAATATGTGATGAATGTGCAAAGTAAGTAAATCCGTTGAATTGACAGAAAATAAAAGGAAAACATGTACATGGACGAAAACCTACTTTATGAACATCATCTCTCCCCAAGTAATGTCTTCAAACATTTCTTCATAATCAACGGTCTACTTGAAGGTTAATTTCCAACTGAACCTATATTTTTATCCCTCTTGGCCCAGCTATAATCTCTGTCCGCTTTCACTTAACTTATCTTCTCGTTTCCAATCACACCAACTTCTCAGTCCAAAGTACCAAATCTACGACCCAAATGTGGCGTAGAGGACTGTATTGAGTACGCGGCCTGTTAAATATTCCCCTGATATCTCTAAAATATCGCTTATTTGAATGATTTAAACCACTCATACTTTGTTTGGTGGCCTCATAATTTTTTTGTTGGCCATTGGCAGGCTGTAATTAGAGACTTTTGATCCTCATGGATTTTATGTCCGCGCTTCTAGTCTTGAGTGTAAAGCTTGGGGTTTTGTACGAAGATAAGGTTGGCTGTGAAAATTTTGGGTTAAGCGCTCTGTGAAAATCTATACGCTTGAAGACGCCGATAACGATATCGAACATTGACTTGTATTGTTGTATACTTAAGTAGTTCAAGTCGACTCGAGGATTTTTTTGCGCTCATGAGACAAAATCGCTAAAAATGAACCTGAGACGAAAATATGAGTGTTGAAATGAGATAGAGCATTGAACAAAAGATGTAGAGAAGTGGGGGGATTACATGATGAACGACATGTATTTGACATAAGAATTGACTCTAATCATCTACATAACTTGAAGTGCAAGAAAGACCAGGTATAATTTTCTGGGGGCAATCCTATGACTACAGAACTACAACGTTATTCAAAGATAATTTCAGTATATAGTAAAAGCCAATCACCATTGACTTTTGTTCTTTCCATCTGGCTATCACCTGAAGCCTAACAAGCGAAGCATCTTGACTGCTGACCTCCCAAAAATGGCATACTATGCGCCGGAATTCACTGTGGTCTTTTTTTTTCTCTCTTGGAAAATCATTGCCAACAGGATGATACTGGTAGCTGGTGAGTTTGTATGATGAATGGATGGATTTCATGCATACGTGATACGAATTGTTCAATCCAGTGCATCTATGAAGTACGAGTACCAGCATTGATGATTTAAAGATTCTTGTCAAAGATGGCACTATCATTCTAGATTTTGAAAAATACTTCTCACCATTATCGTATGATCCGAACTAAGGTGTGGAAATGCAGTAAATAGCAGACTCAATTGGACTCGCCGAGTATGTACTGAGCAATGTTCTCGAGCATCTGTAAGCACTTACTTAAAGAAGCCTCGAGTAATAGCTTTCTACCACGACAAAAAGTAACTTCGAAAGAATAAAAGAGGAGTACAACTGAATTTAACAATTGAATTCGTATTATAGTGGTAATCAAAGTACTCAGCCAATTAAGTGTTATAGTAAAACTCGACTCCGGAGAAGTGAAAAAAGAGAGCGTTGAGCACGAAAACACGATTCGATGCTAAGATAGATCGCCAATTCATGAAAAACAGATCAGCCAGCGATGAATCGTCAAACGAGTAACCAATCAGGATGCTCGGCGTAGAATGTGTAACACGAGTTCAAACATACGAGACAACAACTCAGATTCGGTTGATCATGACAGAGGTAATGATAGTAGTCAGTCAAGCACAGGAGCCAAGAGTGAGATCTACATCCGTGTATGGAATACCAAGGCCGCATCGTTGGACTAGGAACGATTAACAAACTGAAAACCATATATGGTTCAATTTACAGTGTTGTGTAGACCTTATCACAAATCCATGCTCTGACAGCAGATAATTCGTGAAACAAAGAATCGCTTTAGATGTGCGGTTTGTGATACTCGTCCTGAACTGAATCAATTTATTCGGCTGGATGATGCCCAAGACGATCTAGAAATGCAGTGGCATGTGATCATATTGTCTGACTTGCTCTCAATCATTTGAAGATCTCGACTTGGCAGCTGTAATATGTATATTGACATTACTCGGTTGGATCGGTCGCTCTGCCTATAACACAGCGGTGAAAACTTGACCCCTTGAATATCAATTCCAGGCATGAGAACTGGAGATTTGAAAGCGTTGTTCAATTCAATGCCTTAGTGTTGTTATCCCATCCAATACTGAAAAGGTTATCCAGCATGATATTCTTCCCCGCTTTATTGATTCTTGCGCTCGCCACTAGCCATCTAAGTCACAAGACATCATCTTTCATTTCCACGTCTTTTCCAAACTAATGCATCCTCAACGGAAGTGCATATCCCAACCTCCTCTTCCTTGGGTATGAATTGAAGTCTGTGCGATGATATGCATTGACAAAACCACCGGTGATTCCGAATCAGGTAACATTTACATTGCATTATCCAAGCATTCTTGTATGGAAATTATTACCATCTTTGACATCAAAGCTATGGATAAAAAGTCGTGTAATCACATGAATGGTTCGATCTGGCATCCATCGTGTGTTTGAAGTATTTTGTGGACTACCACATTGCTCCCGATTGGTTCTCCTATCTCTAATATCTTGTGATGATATCGCATTCCCGATAAGAATTTCATGGGAGGGAAACTTTTCCCAACCAGTCTCCCACGATTAACAGCCACGATTTCACATCAAAAGATGGTATGAAATAGATGATATGCGTGGTGGTATCCGTTGACCATTTAAGGAATTTTTGTCCAGTCGATGGTGCTGATGGCGAGCTGAGAAAAATGAGCGATTCCTTTGCGTATTCGAATGTAACGTTTTACGCGCATAATTCTCAAAGAGAGTTTGAGAACTCTAAAAACGATTGCGCTCGCGGAACGTGCTCGGATTATATAGAATATTTCAAACTTGGGTGGTTCGAATTGTCGAATTGAACCTTCAACTGCTCGCGTGCTTTTTGGTCATTACCCCGCCTCAAATAAGTATCCTTCCACTAAAGAAGCTTAAAATATATTTATCTTGTCCAATGAATTCTGGAAGAAATTGCGTGATATTTCTAACTAACTTGATTGGAAGTAGACGACGCCAAGTGGAAACATGAGTTCAGGGACGATGAGGATACCAGTGATATGATTTGAGCAACTGTCAAAACCATGGGGGCGCATCTTGAATTTGTCTTTGCATCCGCGAGGCTAGAATACGTGAATATTGATCATGTTAATGGTCAGTTGAATCCACTTGGATTAACACATTACATGCAAGGCTGAGGAAATCCTTGACTAGGATCGATAAAAAACAAATACAATGTCAAAGAAAAGGAGGCAAGCTGACACGGCTCGAGTACAGCTAGTCATGAAAAAAGTACTGTACGCTGCTTTTGTCGATTGCATCTAGACACAATAATCGAAGAACAAATTGCAGGAAGAAATTACCTAGATAGCCTACCTACCACACCGCCACCTGATAGTAGTGCTTGTTCCTTTTTACAAAGCATTGCATTTGCTTTATCTAATTTTTGACACGCGGCTTATATATATCGAGTGTCTAATTTGATTACCTAGGACCATCAAGTGTATATCTACCGCTACCCGGTGGAAGGAAAGCCGGTGACCGGCAAAAGAAGGCATTATTTAGTCCCACTTATGGGAAGCGGATAGAAGAGACGTGGAACAGAATAGACAGATGATAAGAGTACCCTAGTACCATGGTGGGTGGAGTGGATCATTGGAGAGACACCAAGGTTGGGGTATCAGATTGACCAGATATTTCATACGAATCATGATAGATGAAGAAGTATCATACTGCAAACAGAAATCTCACAAAGGATTCCCTCCACCTTTGAGCGAACACGAGGGAACATGAGGGTATCGTGTGTCGTGGGTATCTCGAGATGTTGGGAACTTTGAAAGGCAGTAAGACGGGCTAGAACCCATAAATCATGGATGAATCCACTATCACATGGAAAATCAACAAAATCCAGTACGCGGGAGACCATATATGACTTAAGTGATGAATCCAAAGATCGTCAACGTGTTCTCAACGTTTGGGTCCCTTCTTTGTTCGATTTGATTGAGCCAAGAAGAGATAGACTGCGTGAGTTTTAGTGGAAGGAATATCAATACCTAGGTACTTCTATTACGTACTCGATGCTGTGCTTCAAACTTTCTGATACAACGTTAATCGCACACGCATCCGCATACGCATAAGAGTCACCCAACTGGATTTCTGTCAGATCGTCCATTATCGATGATTTCTGCCAATTGTGACCAGGGCAAGGGGCAAGGGGAAAGGGGAAAGGGAAGTTGGTGCCAAACTAAGGGAACACGCAGGGTCCGATCCATTAGTTCGACCGACCAAAAGAGGCTTAGCGTCAATGTTATCACGCAAGATGCCTCCAAATCGCAACATTTTCCCCTCCAGACTCCAGAGTCCAAAAGGTTTCCAAAATCCAAACTCGCAAGAAAGACTCCACCACCACCATCCACATGACCACTTGCCCAATGGAGAGGTAGGTATACCTTTCCTATTCTTCCCTTCACAGTCAATCGCATTACTCACCGCTAGGTACTAGGTAGGTATTTCCAACAGTCGATTCCATATATCTGCTTCCTTTCTTTCATTCACCCCTCTCCCTCCTTCTCCTTCTCCTTCTCCTTCTTTCCTCCCACGTCTTCATTCACTCGAAATACATGCATATATATATATACATTCACCACTTCCCCTAGCTCAAACTACTCTTCCGGTAGTTTGCATCTCATTACTCATTGATCTCTTGATCACATCATTTCCCCAGAGTATTGCATCTTACTTTGATTTACCCCTCCATACTATCAATACAAAGCTCCCCCATATTTTGTTTCCTTCGATTGAAAACTCAATTCATAACAGAATATACCAAATCTTTTCTTCATAACATAGAAGATTAACTAGCAACCACAATGGCTCCAGATTTGAACACTGTTCCGTCTTCCCCAAGGGTTGACAAAAAGTCGGCCTTTCCTTTCAACCAGGCCAACAATATGCCTTCCGGTTCGAAGCCAAATATTTTATACATCATGGCAGATCAGTTGGCAGCACCCTTGCTCAAAATGCACAATCCAAAATCTCAAATTCAAACACCACATCTTGACGGTCTTGCCAAAGATGCCGTCGTCTTCGATTCCGCATATTGCCCCTCGCCACTTTGCGCCCCTTCTCGAATGTCCATGGTTACTGGTCAATTACCTTGCAGAATTGGTTCATACGACAATGCCAGTTCCATCGATCCTTCTACTCCAACATACGCACATTATCTACGAGCAGCAGGATATGAAACTACATTAGCAGGAAAGATGCATTTTATTGGAGAACAATTACACGGTTATGAGAGTCGTTTGACAAGTGATATCTATCCCGGTGATTATGGTTGGGCAGTCAACTGGGAAGATCCAGACAAAAGGTTGGAATGGTATCACAATGCTAGTTCCATTTTACAAGCTGGTATTTGTGTGCGAAGCAATCAATTGGATTATGATGAGGAGGTTATGTATAAATCAACTCAGTTCCTTTATGATCATGTTCGCAAAGGACCGAATACTAGACCTTTCTGCATGACAGTAAGTTTTGTATGACCTATTTTAAATTTCATTTATACTAATGTCTCACTTCAGGTCTCCCTCACTCATCCTCACGATCCTTATAATATCCAAAAGAAGTTCTGGGATCTCTACGAAGGTGTTGATATTGATCTACCAGAGACCAAGATTCCACAAGAAGAATTAGATGCACACAGCAAGCGCTTGTTGAAAGTTTGTGACCTTTGGGGCAAGGAATTCACAGATGATCAAATCAAGAGAGCTAGACGTGCATACTATGGAGCAGTCAGTTATGTTGATGATTGCATTGGAAAATTGCTCCAAGTCTTGAAGGATTGTCGACTTGATGACAATACAATCATTGTCTTCAGTGGTGATCATGGTGATATGCTGGGAGAACGTGGTCTCTGGTACAAGATGTCTTATTTTGAATCATCTGTTCGAGTACCTCTTCTCGTTCATTATCCAAAATATTTCAATGCTCATCACGTATCCGAGAATGTTTCTACTTTGGATATTCTTCCAACATTGGCAGATCTTGCTAATGTCGAATTATGGCCTGGTCTTCCTATGGATGGGTCATCTCTTCTCCCACATCTCCAATCACGACCAGGTGGATCTGATACTGTTTTTGCGGAGTACTGTGGTGAAGGTACTATTTCACCAATGATGATGATTAGACGAGGACCATGGAAATACATCACATGTCCAGCAGATCCAGATCAACTTTACAACCTTGCCGACGATCCTAAAGAAGTGGTCAACCTCGCATCACTTCCTACCAAACATCCACTCATGACCGAAGAAACCACCAAATTCTTGAGAGATTTCCAAGCTGAAGCTGCAGCAAAATGGGATTTCGAAAAAATCACCAATGATGTTCTACTTTCTCAACGTCAAAGACGACTGGTTTGGAGTGCTCTTAAAGTTGGTAAATTTACTAGCTGGGATCATAATCCAAATGATGATGGTCGTGAGAAATACATCAGATCACACATTCCACTTGATGATTTGGAATTGAGAGCTAGATACCCTCCCGTTGATAGTCAAGGAAGAGATTTGGCAGGTGTTGGTATGGGTGGATCAGGGGCTGGTGGTATGGGAAGTGTGGTTTATGATCAAGCTGGTGCCCATGGTCAATAATCTTGAGCGTTTACAATTGTGGTACATATCATGGATTTACTTTGGAGCGGGAGTTTGATTTTTTGAGGAAGATATTGCGATGCGAGCATACTTGCTATATACCAAACAACGTCGCATTTTCAATTATTGCTTTTGCTTTTGGGTGGGTAGGGCATTGCGAGGGTTTATGAATGGATTGATATGGGATTATGATGGAAGAATTTAATGAGGGTCAGATTTTCAACAAAGTTTAGAAGAGAATCCACTATGCGTAGAATAGTATGGGGATACATCTTCCGGGGATATGAGATGAGCGATGAGCTTTAGAGTAAATAAATGAATTGAAACCATTATAAAATATTTCATAGCAGATACTAAGATCCTTGGTATATACCTGCCGAATACACACTTAGGCAATTCGCATGGTCTTAGCTTAGCTATATAGATCGAATCGATTTACTACTACTACTACTACTTGTCGAACAGGGTGAGTATGTGATTCTTGCGGTACTGTGGTGGAGACTTTGTTGTTTGATCATGGTGTTTTGCATCTATAGGGGAGGGGGATTTGGGGATTGGAGGATTAGCGAATTTGGGATTTGAGGGGGGATAGAATTGCAAGGGCTTTGTATGTATGTGTATACGTATATATAAAGCATGAGAGGTTATACATATTAGACCACAGAGTGAAATCCTCGTTCATTCATTGTTAGCCAAGGTGGGGATTTGGGGGAGGGAGGGAGCGGGGGATTGCGCTCTGGAAATGCAGAGTGTGTGGCACGTGTATAAAGTCAAGTGAAGTCAAGTGAAGTCAAGTGAAGTCAAGTGAAGTCAAGTGAAGTCAAGTGAAGTCAAGTGAGGCGAGGTGTTGAGCTGGGAGTTTGGGCGGGGGATCTGGATTGGGGCGGGGCCGGGCGGGGCGGGGAATTTGGGAGTGCATGGTTGGTATGGTATGGTATGGTATGTATACAGAAATTGGGGTTTTGTTGTTAACGTTGGGTTTTGGTGGCGGAAGGGTTTTCATTTTTTGGTGTGTTTTTCTTTTTTTGAATTGGGGATTTTTTTTGTTGATGGTTGATGGTTGATGGTCGATGACTAGGCGGTTTGTATGGTATGTATGGTATGTATATATACTCCGTATCATTTCACAAATTATACAAGCTTATGATGTCCTCTTATCGTGTTGTGGAATTCTGGTGAGTGGCGTGGATGCTGTGGATGGTGTGAGTGAGTATCTTATTGCATTTGCTACTTGGAGTCGAGGAGCTGATGTTTCGGGGTTGATTTTTGTCTTTGCGGGAACTTGGAAGGAGGGGAGGGCACTGTGAGGAGGATTGTGCATGGGAGGTGGGTGGGTGGTGGTAGATACTAAGGTCTGGGGGAGGGGGTTCTTTGATGGTATTGGGAAGTAAGTGATGGTAGTGTGGAAGTGATAGTAAATCTTTTCTGGGTGATGTTTCTGGATCCTATTTCTGGATAGAGACGATAAAGCAATATCAAGATTGCGAATTAATAATCAATTACTATCAATTTCCATCTCTTAATTCATTTTTGTCATATCAATAGGTCAAGTGAAGTGAAGTGGATTGTTGAGAACATCTGCTATAAAATGAATATTGGAAAATGTCTGCTAATAATCTAACCTTATAACCCTATGAAATATATTTCAAGAGGGAATACAAGATTATTTGACTCATCAGCTCAAATCGCTTTCTAATTGAAAATAAGACTGTGAACTTAAGTCACGGGGGTGGTATAAGAATAGCATCTCGTACCGAGAAGAGTACGGAGGTGGGCGAGCGTATTCTTTATTTCGCGAAAGACTACTTACATTACCCATAGTTTGCCTTGCTGGTTGGGTTTTGTGCTCTGATTGCTTGCTACTTACTGGTTTGTGGTATCGTTCTCGACTCTTTTGATATCTGGATATGCAGATGGAATGTAATGGGGATTGGAATCTCTGATATAGACTGCATTGTTGTTGTTATGAGTCGATGGATTTATTATCGTTATTGTTATTGTTTATTGGTGTGTATCTCATTTTTGAGAAATCGGTTGTTGGATTGATGACCTCTAGTACCGGAGGAATCTTTCCATCTGCTGTATGTAGGTGAGGTAAGTTCATGGACTGGATTCCTGGTTTGTGGAACTTTGCAGCATAGATATCCACATATATGGATGGTAGTAACTTGTGCGTATTGTGATTAGTGTATTCACATAGTAGAAGGACTTGATAGTTTATATATTCATTTCTTGGAGATTCTCTGCATGCAATGAATCGGCACGGGATGATCTAGTTCAAATCGAGTACCTTTCTAAAATAATTTCCAAAGTAGATTTCTAAGGTTAGACTCAATGATCTTACGGTTTCGCTCCATAGTAACCTAACCGGCTGATACCTCCATAGATCTGCGTATAAATATATCTCATTTGTATTTTGAGATAGATGCAAAAGGTATCTCATGGAATGCACAGGATCTCGCATGCAGGCGTCTGTGCCGTATTTAGTCATGAGAATGTGCGGAAGTTGGGAGCTGAGAGAGAGGTGCTTTGATCGAAGCTGGTACGGGATTGAGTTTTACGTAAAGAGGGGATTTGACGTTTATTGTCGCTATTTAAACTTATATGCGGAATGTTCTTTTTGTTGTTGATACTTTTCGAGTATTTTTATTGCTAAAGTCCCTTTCGCCTTTTTCTTAGAAAATGTATTCTTGCACCAGTCCACAGCTCAGAGTGGGCATTCTAGAGTTCTGGAATCGAGAGTCTATGCATGTCCTACCAAACACTAAAACTCGTCCAAGCTTAGCTCTGAGATCGTTGTTGTAACTTTATGGTCAGAAAGAGAGAATATATACTCATGGAAAGAAAACAATTTTCAACATTAGAAAACGGGAATACGTCTCTAAAGTTCGGAGTCTTTATTCTACCCGGTCAATTACTTCCAGGCTATTAATCAAGATTCAAAAGCCTGATAGCGTATATTGAGAAGTTGGAAGCTGGAGCGCTGGTACAAACTTCGTATTTGGATATATTGGAGGTAAAGAGCTGTGGTGGTAAAGATTACTTGGCATACTTTTATGATTAGTTTCCTAGTTCTGATTTTCGAGGATTCTGTGGGACGAACTGAATGGTGGAGTCATTATCCTCTTGGAATTAGATGGAATTTGATATTGTCTATACAATTTCTGGTGCCACTTTGGATCTGGAAAATCTCACTGTCTAAAATTTAGCTCTGTTAGTCAAATTGTCACTAAGCTATAATTCTCAGGGTGGTCTTGCTGTCAGCCAGATTCAGTTTACTATCGTTAACGTACCCCAAACTATAGATTTCGGATTTGATAGCTTGTGGTTGATGGTATAAGAAGCGGTTCACCCTGGCCAGTGATGAAGAAAGACTCAAGTAATGATTCAACTCCTGAAATGCCTTTGAGTGCATGTTCACTTGCCTAGGTTAAAGTGTCTCCGAGAGATTAGATAAAGGAAGTATTTATAGGAGACTCGTCATTTTTTAGAGATGAGGAATTTATTGGTTTATCTGTATAGTAAATCACATACGTAGTTTTTGCTCTCGCCTTTCTCGATTCACCACACTATCTAGCCCACAGATTTGTATATTGAGATATAAGAGAGCTTCGGAAGACTAGATGAAAAGATCAGGTGGAAAGATTAATACAAATGCCCTAGTTTCAGGGGAATGAGGAACGCACTTTGAACCGCCATGTTTGGTTGCTTAGACCTGAGAAGAGTTATCTATGCGCGAGGTATTGGAGTACTTTCTCATGAGTCGGACTTCGAAAAAAACTGACCTTTGTTGGATTTGAGTATTCTTGATTTTATAGCTGATAATACAAAAGGATTGTTGATGGTTTTGCAAATGATCGGTCGTTGGTGTCAGATGATGTACAATAGTCTCCCTGTATATCTCGGTTAATGACAACGATACTGTCAATCAGTACCTTCCTCGATATTATATATCTACCGCTTTTATTTTTCTATTTCTAGTTATGCACATGATGGCCATGCCAATAGCTCGTTACCATTGAGAGTAGTCTACTTGGAATATCTTGTATTGTCGAGTTTAGGAGAACGTATGAAACGAATAATTCTAGAATTGGAAGAAGCTACATCACTTAGGAAGACTACGAGTAACCTAAATGCCGACTTCTTAGGTAGTTTAGAAAAAGGAAATATGTTTCTATCATTCAATTGTTCCCTTATATTATGTGAGAGCTATCGAGAGTTTCTCTTTCCTCTCCTTTAACGAAGGCGCTACATCTTATGACGCTTTGCCTTAAAAGAACTGCGTAGGAGGGTACAATTTATCCTTAGAATCTACAACTACAGGATAGGGAGCGAAGCTCTCGTACAGCACTCATTTATACTAGCTATGTATTTGTGATCGTACACGTCAGCAACGGTATTGCAATTGAGTCTAATTCGCAATCGATCTGTAGTAACTTTTCTATAATACATATAGAGACGTACTATATGACCCTACTATCTTTTACTCTTTCATATCAGATACTTTTATATATAATATCACTCGTATAAGATGAAGATTAAAAAGTATTCATAAGGCTTAATATGTGTATTACGGCAAATTACCCTCATGCCCTAAAATAGGAAGATAATTTACACTCATGCCCCTTAGATTCTATAATAGAGTCTAGTCTAGAATGATTAGATTACGCTCATATAGGATAGATCTCATGATAAAAGGAGGTATAGATTCCATAAGGAAGGGGTAGATTCTATAACGATAGGCCATTTTCTATAGATATATTACTGCTTTCCTTTGAATTTCTGTTTTTATTCTTTCCGAATTGTTATAAGAGCTATTGAAAGAGCTAGTCTTCGCATTCGCTTGAATAAGCTTATAGAGGCCTTGACTTGAAGTCTTTTACCTATTTTCATACAGAATGAGAGTAATTAAATGAAAACTGAGAAGTATTAAAGTAATTTATCGTGTATGTTAATTAGAACAGATCGACCTCAATCGTACCACGATCAATTATTTGCGCATTCGCATGCACATGCACTTATGTATATACAGATAGTATTTATAACCGCTTTATAAGCACTTAGCTTAGAATTCTCTAATTATAGATTATAATAATGCTTTGTATCCTACTCTCGTAGTTCTTTTAAGGCAAAGCGTTATATTAATGATTATCAGAAAGTCTCGAGAAGATTAGTTACTATTAGTTCTCATTCAAGGATTAAATGATTTAACATCTACTATGTATTTAATGTAATATGATATGTATGATTGGCATTTTAGAGGGATTGTTCATACGCAATTCGAATCTCCGGCTAAAACTATCACTCTAATAATTCTCACCAATTAATTTCGTACACATGTGAGTTGCAAACACAACTCCACTAAAATCACAACATTGAATCATCCCTATTACTCAAATTCTGATTGCAAAATTTCCTGGCTTTGTGTTAAGTTGTTTGTATACTCATAGAATTATACTGTCGCTATTGATAATATGCACAACTATCAAACTCGACTATATATAAGATTCTCAAAACTTTGAAATCAATCTTTCAGCATGACTGAACCTTTCAAAGATAGGATCGAAACAGGTGTCAATCTATGTGATAGATGCACTGCCATCAAGCTTGATGAAATCCTTCAGAGATCTAGGAAGTTTTTTGGTATGGGAAATCTGGATAAAGTAATTATGACGTTAGAAGAGCCAAAAGAAAGAGTATGGCTGTCATCTTGTACATTCTGTCAGCTTCTCAAGGCAGTAGACCCCAGGTATCTCGAGGACCAAACGCGCCTAGTTCTTTCGCTACATCATAGCACATCGTTTAATGTAAGTGAATTTAGGCTCCGAGTGTCTGAAAATGGTAGGATTGGGTCCGAAAGTAGTCTTATGGAACGGACCAGCTTCTCACTGTACCCTGATAAATACTTGTGTTTTGTTAATCCCAGCGGGACTATCCGAGTGCTGGATCCAGGAACTATAGACTTTGCAATCTTACAAAGCTGGATCGAATCATGCCGAGGGAAGCATCAACAAGAAAGTAGTCTAGCAAGACCCAGCACTGTCAAAGTGCCACCATTGCAAGTTATCAATGTTGAAACACGGCAATTGGAAAGTGCTAAAGAAAGAGTTCAACATGTGGCATTAAGTTACGTATGGGGACACCAGCAGTCTACCGCATCTTCCGATCGATTGCCTCCGGTACATGACCATGAACTTGCGCATGAGCTGCCTGCTACCATTGAAGATGCAATCACAGTCACAATGAGATTAGGATTCAAATACTTGTGGGTTGATCGATATTGTGTTCCACAAGGAAATGATAGATTCAAGGAAAAACATGATCAGATTAGCTGGATGGATCAGATATATTACGGTGCGGAACTCACAATTATTGCAGCCGCAGGAAAAGACGCTAACTCTGGCCTTCCTGGAATTGGATCAACAAAACGAGTTCAACAATTATCCGCAACCATTGGGAATTACACCCTTACCACAAATATGACTACTCCACGTCGAATCATAAATTCCTCAATACGGGCGACTCGGGCGTGGACGTACCAGGATGCTATGTTTTCACGACGTCGCCTGGTCTTCACTGAGGAACAAGCTTATTTTGAGTGTCAAAAGATGAGTTGTCGTGAGACAGTGAATTTTGAATGTGATATCGAAAATTATAATGTATTTCAAGAGACGCCGTTAGGAATGTTTCCATGGTCAATCTTGAATCACATATCTGAGTACTCCAAGAGGGAGATGACATACTCAGTGGATGCCCTCAACGTATTACTAGGAGTGTTTCGCGTCTTCAGACAACAGGAGAATGCAGTGCATCATCTTTGGGGTATTCCTGTAATTCCACCTACCTGCAAGCACCAAAATAAGGATGTGAAAATGCATGAAACCCTTGAGCAAGGATTTGTGGTGTCTTTAACTTGGGAGCCAAACGCTCCAGGAGCGCGACGTCCAGGCTTTCCAAATTGGTCTTGGGCTGGATGGACCTGTTCAGTATCTCCAAACATCTCAGTTGATTTCAACATGATAAACTGGGTTCCTTTTAAACTAGCAGTCAGTGTCTCTATTGGGCGCAAAGATGGTTCATTTATAGGATTTCAGGAGGCTTTCGATGAGTACATCAAGATAGATAATCTTGAAAGCCTTTCGTGTAGTATACGCATTAAGGGCTGGACAATTGATCTTTTCGCAAAACTCTTCCCTCCCATGGACAATAAATATGGTGATTCATTCAACTTCTATGCTTGGCCAGCATCCACCGATCAAGTTGATGCACAACTTGCCGCAAAGATTACTCTCACCAAGGCAATGAACTCCGAAGAAAAGTCTTTATGCCAAACAAAACCCCGGCGACTACTTGGTATTATAATCGAAGCACTGAGAGATCCGGCCGACTCTATGTTTACGTTAGTCGTCGAAGAAATAGGCGAGGGTAGGTTTGAGCGGGTTGGTCATTCTGATATAGTACCCCGTGAAGTAGGTGATACAATGCAAGAGATATCAATTTCCTCCAATGACTGTCTTGAGATTGATTTGGGAGAGGAGCTACGAGGGGGTCAGAACACTCATTTTAGGCACGAGTTGGGGTTGAAAGAATTATGGTTAGCAAACAGAATAATTCGAGATGTCCAGCTTATATAGTCATTAGTATGCGCAGACTTCTAGCCCGATTCTTTTGGGAGAGACTTCCTAACAAACTAAGCGTACCCTTATCATAGTGTTTTATATATCACACCAACATTATACTCCGTTCTGTTTATACTCCGTTCTGTCAAATTAAGCCCATGGCTCCTTTGCTTCACCGTTTTGGCTTTTATTCTCATTCTACATGCACCATAACTCTCTCATGGCGATAATTAATTCGAATATTGGGTAGGATTCCTCCCGGCTTATTCTTCACCTTATTATTATGACTCACATGCACGTTCATCGGTCCTCTAATTCCTTGTCTCTCGTCTCTCGATTCAAACTAGCCACTTCTTTCAATGCAAACTAGCTAGCAAAACCGCAATACTATGTCCACTTTTCTCGATGCTGATAGTTTCTTTTATATTCAAGAAAACTAACTATACTAACATAAAAAGCGACGTGAGTCGGAAATCAAATAAAACCAAAGTCTATCATCAACAGATCTGTCATCAACGTCATTATCATCAAACAATCTATCAATTCATATGCGAATTATATGAGAACCATATCATGGATTTATCCAATTTCATCACAACACTCCTTAACAACATTCTAATCTTAAGAATGTTATACAAGTAGAAAATTGTAACCCCAGTGGAATAACAATCGTTTAACACCATTGACTTCTGATATTGATGCACTTCCTATCCAAAATCATACTCATTCAATCAATGTGTCTGATTCAGTGATGCCTGCTACGCAACCTACAAGTTCATTTTCACTTTACAACAGTCATACACACTGATCAACCGCAGTTATACTGACGATACTAGAAACACTAAAAATAAATCATGAGCACTTAGTGCGCGAAGGTCTGGTGATTCTATACTTCTGAGAAGTTGAAAAAGGTTCTCAAGTAGATTTGTGCCTCTAATCATCGCAATACACCTTCTACGCTTGAACACCAATCAGATATTGTGGTAGAAATCAAGTAGTCCTATGACTATAAATACAAGTGACTTTTGGTCCAGTTCTTTTTTTGTATTACATAGACATATAATCTACACAAAACCAAAAATAAACAATGGCGAAAGCTATCAATGACTATCAATATTATATACAAAGTAATACATTCTCCACTCGAACAATCTTGAATGAAGATAATCAGCGCGAGAAGTAATACTCCTCACCAATTTTCTCATCGCGTGATTCGATTTATTATCATTCATCATCTACACCGTCACTATCCTCGTCGCGATCACTGTCGACCCTATTATCACATAGTGACTACCCATCCCATCTATCTCTCATCGAAAACTACAAAAAACATCACAGTTCTCACCACCAAAATCTCCGATTCATCATCGAATTCTATCATCCATCTAACAATCCACAATCCTCACTCCCACCTACCTAGCCAAATTCCTCTTCTCCATCCTCATATCCTCGCTACCACCCCCTATCCCTCCAGGCCCCAGCAAGCCTTAGAATCGCAACAAACTCATGTACAGTAGCAATAATACTCCGGGAAGTTTTAGTCATAATTCCTAGACTTATATTCATACGCCCATGGGGAGAAGTTGCATTTTGTGCTAATGCATAACATGTCCCTGTAGTGCTTTTTCTGTGCATTTAATAACACTGATCATACCGAGCGCAAGAAAACAACGCAACTACTTGATATCATTCATCTCTCTCTCTCTCTCTCTCGAATAAGACCCTCAAAATTTCACGAAAGGATTTGAAGAATATGAGGTGGGCAAATACAAATTCCAAAATGAAAGTTCCTACTTATTTCGCTTCTCTTTGCAAACCTCTAATAAGTATCATCCCATCGCTATACTGGTTGATCTCAAATATAATTTATTTCAAAAGTATTCAACACCGTATGTGCTCACACCAAACCCCATTCCACATCTCCAGATTTGTCTGAGGAACTCCTCCCATTTCTTAGTATATCTAACCGAGAGAGAATGAAACCCCCCCAAAAAGTTGTTAAATCTTCATCATCAGCCTCACCTTCAAAGGATAAAAAACAAAATATTGCGTTCGCCGGGAATCGAACCCGGGGCCCATCGAGGTTGTTTCAAGCTTCTCACAGAAGGATTGATGGCAACGATGGATTTTACCACTAAACCACAAACGCTTATTAGTTTTTAATGAATGCTAGGGTCACATCTGAGTATATATAGAAGACACAAGTGGATTTCAAAGAATTTGTTTGAGGTACTGGGGAAAACAGCGAAGAAATTTTCAAAAAAGTGGGGATGGTGGGGAAACACCCGAGACGGGAGTTCAAATTGACATTCCTAGCCGAACCTTCCCCATCTATATGCATATAATGTAGTCAAACGCAACTAAATGAGAGACCCAAGCAAAGAGTTCCCCGCGGCCAGCGCGGAAGCTAAATCAATCAACTCAAATCAACTAACAGACTAACAAACCCAACAATGAGCGCCTCAACTCCAACTCCATTCTCACTGTTCCTTTCCCCACCTCCCCTTTTCCGTCGCACCCCAAAACCCAAAGCAAAAACCCAAGCAAACAAACAAGTAACTGCCGTTTCAAAAATCTGCTTATCCAAAAAGTTTCCATCAACTTTTTAACTTCCATATCTATCATCTGTTGACGATTCGTCACCCCCCCCGGAACTACTTCCTTTTGCCGGATTTTTCTTAGCAGGCTGCTTACCCTTACCCTTACCCCCATCCTTTCTATGCTGACTAGTTCCTCTTCTTTCAGAACCAGTCCCGCCAGTTTTACTGTCCCCCTTAGGCGGCAAGAACCTTGGTGGTGAACCATTCGAGCTCGCGGATGAGTCGATCGGGCCGACTGGTGCCTTTTCCGATGGCTTTTTGACTTGTGCTTTAGAAGGAACTACCTTCTTTGGAGCAGGATTTGGCCCATCAGATGAAAGATGAAAAACACCTTCCGAACTACTGGGGTTTCCATGACTTCCTTTCTCGCTACTGGACGACTTGTTTTCAGACTCGCCACCTGAGAAGCTGAGAGGAGCACCAGGCTTGTGTCTACCTCCCCAACTTGTGGGAGGCTTTGGATCTTTTGGCAACCGTGTGCTCAAGTAAGGAGTCTGACCAGTTGGCCCAGGAACCGAGGAGGGTTTAGAGGAAAAAGGCGGGGGATTTGCGTTGCGAGGCCCCTCAGCTGGTCCAGCAGTTTGTATAGGCTTGTAGTCCTTTGTGTGGTTTCCGTAGCTCGGGGGCCTGTCTGATGAATTTTGGGAGCCGACAGGATGGTGATCGGAAACTGTGTCAGGTTCATGATAGAGTCCTGTTGCTGTTACATCTTCTCGAGTTTGTTCCTCAATCTGTGCGTCAGTAAGAGTTCGTCCTTGCCCTCGCGGGATCTCCCTCTGCCTCTCTCTAGATGCTGTACGATGCTGTCCACTTGTGCCTCTTGTAGATGTCCCTGATGGTCCACCACGATCTTGTAATGTTCTAGCTTCTATAGCTCTAAGCCGTTTATTCCTCTCTTCTGCGCCCTCGATCCCTGCCCTCTGTTCCTTAATTTCAGCTGTAAGACCAGATTTTGTCGAAGGTTGTTTTACTTCCTGGCGAAGTTTGTTGACTTCCTCTTCAGTTAAGGTCCCCTCAGTATCTAGACGATAATATTTTTCCTTTCTGCAATGTCTGTATTTTGTGACTTCTTTCCCTGTATTGTCGAGTTTCCCATCTATAGAACGTACAAGTTGGTTCTTGCTGTTTATTCTATATGTAGTGATCTTGCAACCATCTGCGTCGTACTCGCCCGTGCCCCTTAGGTCTCTCTTTAACTCGGTTACTCTATCCTTGTTGTAGGTATGATGAGAAGGCATTTTGTTATTGATGACTTCTCTGCACTTGTTTTGAGGATACAATTGTGTTGGAACTTCGCTCTTATGGAATTGATTGATGGATTTGCTGATGATGTATGTAATGACTATTTCGTTAGTACTGTGAGAGCTTTATATACCTACTGACACGTTGGCAAATCTACAGATAGTGACATCTTTGGACTTCTTGAATTTCGCACTTGGTCGCCATTGGACTGCAATACGTCGATATTGCGGTCATTACGATGATTGTGGGAGGAAACTACTCGTCTGCCTAGGGTCATGAAGCAGGTCGGTCAATTTTCAACATATGGCCAACCTTTGGTCGACATGACTCAAAGATCAATGCTCGTGATGAATGGACTGGGTGATGCGGTTAGATTTAGACTACACAATGGGTACCTATAGAGCATATTATTAAAAACTCCAAACAGATCATCTGTAAGTAGGTCTAAGACCTATTATTAATTCAAGCTCAGATATAAAGAGTCTATTATTAATCTAAACTTGGATTTGTATTGGATCTATATTAGACGAGGGATAAATAGAATCTTTCATAGATTACTTACAAAATAAAATATCTATATGTAAATTATCAGTAGGCGTAGGTTTCTTTTGTGCAGCCTAATTGGATTGAGTTAACGATGGATTGAATTGGGTCGAATAACATGGTTAGATTTAGACTACACAACGAATACCCACAGAGCAGATTATCTCTAGGTAATCCTAAGGCCTATCATCGATTCAAGCTTAGATGCATACTAGGCAGATCTAAACTTAGATTTTATATTGAATCTATATTAGATGTAGAATCGGTAGAATAGGTAAAAATCTTCAACAAATTCCTTACAGAATAGACCATCTATTGATTGGCTAATAAGCGCAGAATATTTTTGTGCTGCATAGTTGGATTCAGCAAACCATGAGTCAGGCTGGACCGGGCAGAAAAAAATAGTGACCCGTGCCTAATTGATTTAGGCTAGGTTACCGAGGCCGATATGGACCATCTTGCCAATACCCTAATAAAAATAGAATGCTGCCTGGCGCAAACGAAAAATCTATAATTTGTATGGTGCATCTATAGAAATCTTGGAAAGAATATTTGTATGATATAGTCCTCGTCTAATTCCATTTTATTGAAAATTAGTATATATCTTCTAATCAATTGATGAAATAGAAAGAAAAGCTATTTTATCATCAATTAAGACTTTGAAAATCGATTGATCCAAGTTTCAGGATTTTCTAATGAAAATTGGATTTGTATGCTTTTAGCCCAGGCAGAATTCTATGTTTAGTGTATTGGTAAAATGGTCCATATCGGCCTCGGTATAGGTTTTAACTTGAGAGTTTCGTAATTTGGACAAGTACTGAATGGTTGTATCGATTCTGAATTCCAGCTTCAATTTCAAGCTTCGAACTTGAGGTTTTAGATCTTTTTCGGATTCAACTTTACCACATGGTTAACCATAATTAATCATAGATACAAATGGGTAATTTGAGCCAAACTTGGGTCACATAGGTTGGGTGATAAGTGACTCAATATTCATTTTCGGACTTACGGTTTGAATTGGGTTTAGCAAAAGTACGAAACCCATTCATTGCGAGTACTGCTAAAGACTCCACCTAGTGAAGGGAGAATGACATATGTCATTTGAAGCTGCGATACATCTAGTTTCTAGAAGCCCATATTATAAGGCCATAGTTGTATCTAAAAAAATTAAAAAACAGTTGCTGTATGATTCAGAAAAGGGTCGCCGAAGATGATTCTGTCGGGATATTGATAGTGTGATCATGTAGAGGGCAATGTATTAGCTATCAAGGCGCTAGCGCCTACTCATATATGTAAATAGCTTCCCACAATTAATAATGATCAAGAATGATTACAATCATAAGAGCTGAGGTACTTCACACTTCTCAACCAAGTTGATACCAACAGCCTCTGAGAAATTTCTTCTTTAAAAACATGTAGATGAACTAATCACTTGCTTAAATCGAATCCAACATGCTGCACACCAATTTAGAAATGCCTTGTCTATATATGTAATCCGCAATTAACCATATAATCAGTGTATATGTTCGTAGTTGTCTACACTTAGAATCTTTTATGCTGAGAATAGGTAGCCGACATGGAAAAACTCCCCAACAAGCAGAGGAAAAAAAAAGCTTAGGAAAAATTACATCATAACAAACAACTGGTAGAGAAACTTCTATGTTCTAGAACTTCACGAAAAATATCGAGTAAAAAACTCCTAGGGACACTGATCCCAATGAATGTCCAACCTTCAGCGCCCCCGATTTTTCAGGTACACTAGTTCCAGTTGGTGATGATGATTCTGCAGAAATTACTGCAGATGAGGAAGTACCAGTACCAGTGCTGGAAGCCGAATCTGTGGTACTAGTTCCACTAGAAGAGATCGAGGTTGTAGATGTAGTAATCGCTGTCACCGGACTCAGACTTGTACTCTCAACAGCCTTTCCACACTGTTGTAATCTTTTCCGTCCATGATCATGAGCCGTCCAAAGATTCCAACAGCCCAATCATCATCACAAAAGAATGTTGAGGCCAACGAAGTGAAACCGATAGTATTACAATCTTTCCCATCCCTACAAAATGAGCTAGCAAATTCGAGTTGGAGTGATATTGTACTTACGCTCACTTAGTATAATCTCTCGCAAGTGTATATTGGAATACTTGGGCAACAATCTCTACCGGCACAAGAGCTGCAGAAGGAGTTCCTCCTACATACTCTTGCGCAGCATCATCATCTACAGTGCAGACCTCTTGAAAACCTTTGAGAAATGCATTTACAAAGTCGAAGTAAGCTGCCGTACAAGCATCCTCCCAATCCACAGATCCAAATCCAAAAAGCAAATGGCAAACCAGCACCAAATCCCAGCAATGTATCGACATCAACGCAATCGACATCCGCACCATGCGCAGCTATACAAGCATGAGAAGTGGTATTTGCAAGATCTTTAGCAACATACTTCCATCCGGACCAGAAGTATGGAGATCGCAGAACGCGTTGACAATTTAGAAAAATACTGTAACTTAAAAGAAGATAACATTAGAGAATGGAGTGTACTGTATTTAATCCATCGTGATATTAATGATTGTTGGTTATTGTGGGGTGAGAAAGCTTAAATAATAAGGTTTTGGATTGGATTACAGACCTATTATAACTTAACTCAACGGACACATAATGAAGAAGAAGAAGACTACAAAGTTTTAACGAGCAAAAAAAGGTGCTGTAGATTGACGACTGACAAGAGTGGAAAAGATAGAAAAAACTGTTGATTAAGCTTTAAGGAAGAAGATATTTCAATTGAAGATATATTCCAAAGTCTTGACATTCTGGCCGCACAAAATGGTCCGGGCATAATGACTACCTATTAATGAGTACCAAAGTACAGCAGCGCTTTAGAACCTCTGGAATTATTTAATTTGAACCAGGTCAGATATAATAATATTAATGGGAAGATGAAGTCATTCATCTATCGAGCGCAGCGAGCAAAATGGGGTTTGGGGGCTTGCCCCCATAATGAGAGAGGTAAAAATTTGTGACGCTCCGCTGGCTCTCCGAGGGCCACTGCAGTGGAGGCAGAGGAAATGAGATATGGCTAGTGGAGAGGTATCTGATAATCCCCAAATAACCGCTTATCTCCCCTCAAAATACCATCACTAAAAAATCACCACTCCTTCACGCTTTTCAATGGTGCCCCCCCCCCCCCCCCCCCCCCCCCCTTAATCTTCTGGGTGCTGTAAATTCGAGTATAGCGAGTTTTGTCTCGAAGGCAGGGAGTTCGAACGGGGTATTGACGAATGCGGTAGCCATCATGAAGTAAATGAAGGGTATTAAAAGAACAATTGGAGAAATAAATATTATAAAGTATTAAATTAAATTATGAAGGACGACTCTATCAAGAGGGCAATAAAATAATCTGGAGAGGGGAAGAAACAAATTTCGAAAATTCAGTGTGGGTGATGCTGAATGATGTTCAACGGTCCAGAGTGAAAATTCTCACCAATCTCGACCCGAAATGGATCCAACAAATTCTAAAGTCTGACATTTCCTGGGTATGCTCATCAAGAGCTATCTAGTATGAAATGTCGACTAAAAATAAGATAAACGCAAACCGTCCAATCCATTGGGCAGATTAGATATGTCAGAAGCAATAGGTATATGAATATGATTTTGTTGGAGCAAAGCAATACGAGGGCTTCTATATCAAAGGAGAATTGCAAGACAATGCAGAACAATTACTTGGAAAGTCAAGTAGTATGATTTGAGTAATAGATAAGTAACTTGCTTCGTATCTTTCTTTATGTTGAAGGCGTCGACGTGATAAAGCAGTTTGACCAGTCGAATTCTTCGGGAACTTTCCTCGATGTCTCGATTTGTGTGGAAGTATGGATATGGATACCACATAACCTTGCGGTAAGTAGGCATGCTTCTCTATGACTCTCGTCTCTCAAAACTCTCCTCCACGATCTATGAAGCATAGAATGTATGCAATGACAAATATTCATGGACTAAAGCTGACATCAAATAGCTTTATAGAATCACTACCAGTGAGACTAAGTCTATACTCCGATAAACTCGCCAGAAATGATACCCGTGGGAAGTCCATATAATTAATACCTCAGAGTATTACTCACACACTGGGGAACTTTATCAGGAACAGGAACCCTCATAGAATTATATTGAAATAATCGAAAGCGAGAACCTCACCAGCTCTTCTACTTTGACCGAGAAGGTACCCACCAAAGAATATAACAATACCCAATCCAAGCCAGTCACTACGACTCGAAAAAGACAAACATTCCAGCAATATCCTTTGTATATTCATGACAGAAATTCGAAAGCCACGATAGATGATGGAGTATCGATAGCAGTTGGAGTCTGCAATTTCGAACATGAGTAGGGAAAGTCCACTTCAAGGTATTGGCAGTTGACTTTGCAATTATTGCCGATGATGACAGGACGACCAGTATTGGAAATAGTCGATAAATCGCCTTGAAACGTTCGAATATATATGCGGATACCTCACTTCAAACCCATCTCGAAATTTGCCTCATGCTTGAAGTACCAACGAACAGGATACCATCTGCGGCCGCCTTTCGCGCACATCCAAATCCTAGGAAGAAGACAGAGATGAGAAGCTGCTTCGATATTTCTTCTGGCAGATGAGTGGATCATCGTGAAGGATGAACAGTTGAAGGCGCTCGAGTCCATATAGGTTTGGGAATATTCAGGTTCTTGAGTGGTTTCGATCTCGACAATCTCGACAATCTCGACAATCTCGACGTGTAAAGGTTGCTTGAGATCGGACAGAGCTGAATGCTGATAAGTGAATTAGTATTTTTGACTCTTGCCTACCTATGTAGCGATTGAAAAGATAATGGTTTCAACAATGACAAGACACAAGAACTCTGGCCGATGATGGAATATCAGAGTTGGTGGTTCAAATTGATGATAGGGCTTTCCGCCCACCCTCTCAATCTTCAACTCCATAGATTCACAAGGTGGAGAGATAATGGCTCCAACAGATTAATCGTAACCATTTGTAGTGGCCAAACGTGTATAAGGTTTTGGAAAGATTCCAGGTAATCGGTATATAAGTTGATCACCGTGACATGACTTGGTGGTTTCGTGTTCACATATTGTCGTTGTCTAACTTTTCGCCTAAAGATTCTACAAATTCTCGATTGGTGTATCGCGGCTATTGCTGCCTTCTCTTCTCCTCTTACATCCTCTCCTCTGATATAAATATAAAATGGCGACAAGTTATTGGACCACCATATCATCCGAGCCATCCACCCCATCACTTTCATCCCTGCCTTCCCTCACGCATCCCTCCTATCGACCAATTCTAGCCCGCAGATTGTATGACCATTGATGCCATATGCCAACCTTACAAAATCCATGAACAAATAGGATCTGGGAGGAGCCTCAGACTTCTTCAAATGTTGCATATGCAAGTATTACATATCGTGTGACTCGACAATTTATAATTGCTCTGTTGTCAATCGTTTTTCTAGAACACAGATGCCATACATATTAACATACATGTCTAGTACGTACCATATACGTACCATATACGTACCAAATACGTACCATATACCATACAAATAGGAAGAAGATTCTCGGATTCGGTATCCTTCGGCTGAAATGTGTTGTTCTTCGAATACCACTGCACCTCCCAAACGTATACCGACAACCTTACATTGATCCATACTTATTATTAACCCTACCAAAAGAGACACTTCGTACGAAAGGGATGATTGAGAATTGTTAAGATATATCAAGATATTCTGGAAATCTAGAAATTAATGGTCACGCCATATGTTCGACTCAAATACAGATCCCAAGTACCAAATCCAAAGTGAATCATTATTTGACGGGAAAAGCCTTGTTGTAACAACTTTTGGTCTCCAATTCTTCAATATATATCTACGAAAGTTACATCGATTTGATAGATCTCCAGCCTCATTATATTTCTCTCTTTACACCGACTGCACTTCAATCCTATCTACCTTACAGCTACCTACCACTTGATTGATATACACATCGTCTCTTGTCAACTTGTCATTGATTCTCACATATTGAACCCCCCCCCCCCCCCCCCCCCCCCCCCCCCAAGCCACGCCTAATACAAAACAGTGTTCGATTGTCGATTATCGAATTTAAAATTGAATATTCAAAACATCTGATTGTCGACCTCACATGAACATTCGAAGCATCTGAGTGTCGAATTGAACTTGCTTTTTCTCCAACCCAATCACTATTCCGAATCAGGGGCAAACCTTGACCTTTCAAGCCAGACATACCTCACTCACCTGACATCTAAATCATCGTCCCTCAACCTTCAGCCAGAGCGATCCGAATCGGAATCGGACCATGCTCATAAAAGCAATACGGCAAATCACTGAAAATAGAACCGTATTTTAAACACTGTTACTTTGATATCGAGAATTAATTTAACACATCCATCAAATCAAGTCTTGATGCAGCATTCTACTGCCTTGTGTCAATATCCTTTCATCAACACGTTCACAAAACCTCCTTGAACCATGGATATCAATCAACTTCCACCAGAACTAATTCAATGCATTGGCGAACACCTTCGAAGAGCTCCACTAAACGCCTTGATCCAGACCTCCAAACGCCATGCGAAAATTCTCACATTTCTTCTCTATCAAAAAGCTTTCCGGCGTCACTTTCGTCCAGCCATAGATAATGAACCGGAACCAAGAGCAAGATCAATATGGGTCTACAGTCGAGGTCGCAGTTATGTTTCTCAACGACGTCTATGGGCTTGTGCCCCCCACTGGGAATCCGAGTATGTCATGAATTATTTCAACAATCGGTCGCTGGGATGGGCACAAACGCGTTTTGGGGGAAGAGAAAGAAATGGTGCTACTTGGTTACATCTCTTAGCCGCAGCTGGTCATGAAAAACTTTTGAAGTTGTTCATTGCCAAAGGTCTCGATATCAATGCACGTGACTGGGCAGGGAATACAGTTTTACATTCTGCTGTCGCCGCAGAACAACATGGATTGATTGATTTTTTGCTCCCAAGTGGTGCGGATGTTTTGGCGATTAACACATTGAATCAATCAGTGTTGGTTTATGCATTGATTAGGTATAAGATAGGGGCTTTGATACCGATCATTGATGCTGTAAAAGCACGCGGGGGAGATCTTAACTACAATGCCGATGGAACAGGACACCCGCCAATATTTCTGGCTACAAGAATAAATGAAGCACTTCCAGTTGTGAAGCACTTCTTAGAAAATGGAGTCAACATTTTTCAAATACTATCAACGGGTACGGGCAATAATGATACTCTCCTTCATTGGGCTTCCCGTTTCGGACATCATGAAATAGGAAACTTCCTCGTGTCTCAAATGACTAGTCGGCCAGGATTCATCTCTTTACTCAACGATCGACACATGGCTCCGCTCCATTTCGCAATATGTCATAGATCCTTATCCCTCTCCAAAACCCTAATAGCGGCTGGAGCAAACCTCGACGACGGAGATCAAATCGGTAACACTCCTCTCGATCTAGCTATCGATCACCGTCGATCCGGTCTCTTCCAAGAAATATATCTAAGATGCAATTACAAAGACACCGCCTTCCAAAAATTCAAACAAGTCCTCTCCGATAGCATCAGAGAAGAAAATCCCCTCGCCATCCGACACCTCCTCGACCTCCAAGGCCCCTGCTCCATCCAATTTACTCTCCCCACCCTCCACCACCTCATCGAACACCACCGCAACAACATCTCCGGCTGCCAAATCATCGAGCTAATCGGAGACGCGATGCCCCCCACCAATTTCCACATCCGCTCCCAACCCCTCGGCGAAACCCCCCTGCACCTCGCCCTCCGCAAATCCCTCCACGACATCCCCCTCCACAGCGACCGCCTCATCAGCTACCTCCTCCTCAAAACCCGCAACCTCAACCTCCTCACGCGCGAAGGAAACTCCATCCTCCACCACGCGGCCCTCTTCTCCACCCCCAAAACCATGTCGCAAATCCTCGCCCACAAAAACACCTCGCACGAACTCTTCTTCCTCGAAAACAAAGCCGGCAAGACCGCGCTCCAGGAAGCCGCCCGCAGATCAGGCAACCATCGCAAAATTACAGACGCCCTCTTCCACGCCCGCACAAAATTCGATCGTCTCCGCAAGCGCGAACGCAATATCGCAAATAGTCCGCGCAAGATCGGGAAACCGGCTGTGCCGGATCCGCCGGTCAGGAGAGAAGAGAGTCCGTTGGTGTTGAAGAAGAAAGAGGAGAAGGAGAGGAGAGGAAGTTGTTTGGAAAGTGGAATGGAGAGGACAGATTCAAATTCGGATAAGGGGGAGAGAAGGAGGACGATGGATTACTCTGATGATTGATGAGTTTTTTTTTGTTTTTGTTTTTTTCAATTACACAACTAGGTTTCCTTTTTGCATTTCACTAAGGGTGGTGGTTATTCAAAAGGAAAGGATAGACGGTTACATATATATGAGATTGAAATGGGAATGGGAATGGGCAACGGGAATGGGAATTGGGAGCAGGAATCTGGATGGATGGGTTGGAGGTTACTACCTACCTATCGATGTATTTATTATCAACGAAAGAATGAAAGAAGGAAAGAAGGAAAGAAATAAAAATATCAATCATTAATGATTCCGGCCCTCTCCAGCGCTTCGCTTTTTCATTCGATATTAATATAGTCAGTATGATAGAAACTTATAAACTCAGATGCAATATCTGTGTAATTTTTTGACGACGATATTGTATTGTATTGTATTTCGTTCTCTCCAATACTCAATACGATAATTTATTCATTCACTCACTTATAATACTTATGAGAAAATAACATCAACGTCAACTCCGTATATTCAATTCAAATAGCTCCTTGTCTTTCTCCCTCTCCCTCTCCCTCTCCCTCTCCCTCTTCACACTCGCTCACTCACTCACTCACTCCAAATACCCCCCCTTTCCCCTCTTCCCCTCCCCCACCTTCTCCCCCTCCACCCCCCGAAAAAGATTCAAATATATATCCAAAAACAGATACACCTTTCACAAAACTCCCTTCCCTTCACAATACTCCACCTCAAAAACATGTTATAATACATATTACAATTCCTATTCATTATATTCATTTATCATATTTATTAAATTACCACAACTCAATACAAACCACAAACCACAAACCACAAACCACAAACTACCTACCACAACAACTCAAACTACCACAACATAAATTATATTACTACCCGTCCACCCATCCACCCACCCACCCACTCACTCACCCACTCACCCATCCATCCTACCAAACCCCACCCCCACCCCTCTCCCTTTTCCTGAAATCCCAAATCCGCTCAAATCTTATAAATTATACCATATCATGCCATACCCCGCCATGCCATTTATTCCATTCCATTCGATGCCACGTATGCAAGTCCGTTCACTCACCCATGCATCCATCCATTTCAGCTCTTTTCTCCCACTCCACCCATCCATCTACCTACCTACCTACCTACCTACCCAGCTACCTAGCCAATTCAAGATTTCTCCCTCCTATTGCATTCCATTTCCATTTCTTCAACTATGATTCAATTATCCAGGTGACTAAGTGATCAATATAGATGTAAATAATAATTAATATCCATCCATCCATCCATCCATTCATCAATACTCCCCCCATCCGTCCTCAAAGGACAAAAATCCTAATACTAATCCAACCAATCACATGTATTTCCCTGCTATGCAGTTCTGTCCATCTCCTATCCCCAACCCCAAATTTCCAAATACATTTGATCCCATCCTATTCAATCCATACCAGACGCCTTGGAAAAGCATGTATGTACACTATCATACAACCGCCACTCCTTGACTTCTTTCTCCGTTCCTCATCCCCCCTAATTTTCCAAGTCCTCCAAATCACACTCTACCCTACCAAGAAACCGGTGTTTCCCTCGCCCTCGCATCAAAATCTCCCTTCTTCACCCCCCTAGTCCCGCACCTCAACATTGCCCACCTCCTCTCAAGATTAAACCACATTTCCATAACCATCACCCTCTTCTCATCCGGCACCACTTGTTTTTCTGATTCCTGTCCCTTGACGTATGGATCTAATCCCTCTTCCTCCACATTCATAATCCAATTGCCAACTCCCGCACAAAGTCTCGAATCCCACATTCCCTCTCTCCTATGGCTCGACGTTAAAAGACTAATCGCCTCTCTCCTCAATCTTCTATCTCTCGATTTCGTCGCCACAACGAATAATGGCGGAATGATACCAAGATCGAGTGCAAAAGAGGGTTTAATATGCGAATAAGTTTCATGCGAGTGTTTTCCATCAAGGCCAGGACTTGGAGAAGAACTCGTAACTTTAACTCCAAATGGCGTTCGCATTCCCCTTTTAATACCCGGACCAGAAGCAACATGTCTGCAACCTGCTCCACATCTTGCTTGTGCCAATGCTAATTCTTCATCCACGATCAATTCCTTAGCTAATTCGTTGATCTCGGTGAATCTAGGAAGGAATTGATCAAAATCCATTTCGTTGGCGGAAAACGCGGTAAAGACCAGAATTCGTGTCATGATACATGTCATTTGAAGAACAATGATACCCGCTCTTTCAATGTTTGAAGTACCAGGCGCACGGCGTTTGGCAAGAAGAGGAGCGAACGTCGTTTGCCATTGTTCGAGAGAACGACCGAAACCGTATCCGTTGGATTTTATAGAGGCAGGAAGAATATTATTGGCCACGGTGTAGAAACCTACTAGCTCCTCATTATATCTCATGATTCTTTCACATAAAGCATCGAGTACCAATCTTGCCTCCTGAATATTTGGAAAGCTTTCGGGAATGGGTGCTTCGAGTGAGGCGGTTGTGCCAGTCGAGCTATCGGATGGACTGGGTGGATTTGCCAAACTAGGATCTCGTGAAACGTGATATCTCCAATCGAGATTTGTTGGAGAGCTAGTTGTGGAAGGAGAGGGCGGTCCGGATTGTGATGCTACGGGATTAGCGATACTTGGATTGGTAGAGAGACGGATCACATATGGAGCTGGGAAATGAAACGCCATATCGTATGATTTGGCTTGAATAGCCATGCGTGTAAACATTTGTCCCAACTCTTCTTCCACAATATCATCTTCCCGCTGAATATATGGTTTCTTTCTTTCTCTGCGTTGTTTTTTCATCACTCCTAACCCTACTTGTACCTGTCTAATAGCGGCCTTATGATCCCCCACAAACGATTGGAAACAAGTGAATAATACGCTGGAGATTAAAACTGTTCGTTGAGACCTAACTTCATTATTCGAAATACTCTGGCGCATGCGTGTAACTGCTTTTCCATACTGTTCCCAAGCGAAACTCCAATGCGTAGGTGCGGAATCGCTGGTCGAAGTTCCTGGATTAGAAGGGGTAGGAGAACTCGGAGGTGATTCAGCGACTTTTTCTAATGTTTTGTAGAGAGCTCCAAGAGCTACAACGGCATGACGTATGGATGCTTCAGAATGCGACTCTTGAAGAACACTACGCGTCCAGAATTCCGAGTCGAAGAATCCAGATAATTCGCTGGCGGTATGAGTGCGGAAGACCTGGAAGTATTGACCTTCCTTTGCGTCGAATGGAAGACCGAGAGTGGGTGGTCGAAATATCTCGGAATCAATTTCGATGGAATTGATGGCTGATGGTGTGAGGATTGCTGGTGCGGTAGGTGATAATGGACCGAGAAATCCTGATTTATTGATAATACGTGACGGTTTCCTAGGAATGAGTGCTGTCGAACCAGGTAAAGTCGTTGTTATTATGGTATTGTTGGATGGTATTGAATGCGATTCCAACCCAGCATTACTCGGTCGAGGAGCAATTGGTAAAGCATTACTTGCATGTCTGTTTCTCGGATTGTATGCTGGGTAACCATCGCATCGTCTCCCCGATCTAACACATTTTGTACATTCAGGTCTCGTTTCATCGCATTTCACTCTTCGATTCCTATTGAATGAAGAGAGTTCCGTGAATTAGCCAAAGATTGATTGTCTTGCCACCACCATCATCAAATAGCGTAGGACGCGGGGAAATTGAACGCGAGAACCCCAGAATTGCTAAAATCGCATGGAAAAAGAAAAGAAAGCCCCAAGGAACTTACTTGCAATTGTTACATCCTGTCTTTACTTTTGGCCGACTTGCACGTCGCTGCCTCACTTTATTTCCTGTCTCTGTCGCATCTGCCATGACTGTTTTAATCGAAGGTTTGTCTGCATTTCTTTGGGGAATATTTTCTAAGAATACTTTATCCCCCTTGCGATTCCGAGCAGCGCCGCAATGCAACAGGTCGGAATTTGTCCAGGATTACTTCGGAGGTTTATTCGTCTTATTGTCAAATAATAGAATCAAAAATGGGCGGTTAAGGAGAGAGTGAGTGTGTGTGAGAGAGTGAGAGAGTTGCATAAGGATAATTAAATAATATCAAGAACGGCCCAGATCACGACGATCAGAAAGATCCGAGCAATTCAAAGTTCCAAAGTCAGATTGATCAAAGATTGTTAAAGATATCTCCAATGATTGAATTGAAATCAAATGAACGAATGAATGAACAGGCAGAATTTATAACACAAGAATACGCAACACGAGGTTGTACGGTTTCGGTGAGTTGGTCATGAATTATATTAAGTAGATGGGTAGTTGTTGTTTAAGACTTTGAGACTTTGAGACTTTGAGATGCAGATTGTATGTATGTATGTATGTATTAGATGAGTGCAGTTTCGTTTCCTCAGGCGCTGAAGAATGTGTGAGAATGTGAGATGAAGGGGGAAATCAATCACCCGAGAATCTCGAGATATCTCCAGATGCGTCAATGATAATGATAATCCCCTTTTTTGGTGTATGACGAGGTGGATAAGACTACCAAGCTGTTTCTAGGAAAGGAACCACAAATACTTAACAGACTGTAAGAAATGCCATATACTGCACTGCAATGAAATTTAAGAATAGAATGGAAGGAATCGAAGGAAGGATCGAGGTGTGGTGGGTGAAGGGAAGTTACTAGGTATCGAGAGGAAATATGCAGCTATACATGCAGCTATACCGATAAAATGATTAGAACATCGGCACCTTTCTCCTTCGAACCAATCATATCATTCGATTGTGTGCTCACTCAGGAGACTAGGAAACCTTTGATGCAGCATTGTAGTCTGTCGTCTGTAGGTACGTACTCCTGCTTTTTTCATTCTCTGCATTCTTCGTAATCTCCATTTTGGTTCTATTCCTCTCCTCTGCTGCTTTCCTCCCTTCTCTCGTTGTCTGTCCTCTCCTTAATCATCAGTAATCAATACCATTAGTCCAGGTGAAAATGAGGAATGGCTAGACAATAGCTATGTCCTTGTGTATCCTAAACCTTACGACTCCAAGCCTGAACCTTGTGGAGATCTTTTTACAAGCACCAATTGCTACAATCCGTTGATCTGTATCGCAGCCAATGAAAGTGCTGGTTGGGCAATATACGGTTGACCTCTTCTATCGTAGCTCAAGCACGAGTCCAATAATCCTTACACACGATTCACGAGGGTTTGTCTTGAATCTCAACACATGACTTGATACATAACTTGAGGAGAAGAAAAGATTAGGCAGTATCTGGGATATATCCGTCGACGATATCTCATCCTTTTCGGCGTTGAGGATATCCTCATTCATAGGTTAACGAAATATCGCTCGCTCACTCCCGGCATCACAAAACTACCGTAAGCACCACATCATCTTGCTTGACCTACCGATGTCCGACTACTCTATCTGAAGAGAGGCTAAAAAACGCGGAAGGATAATGCCGTAAGCTGTGACTGTGGAAAAGTATCGGTATGACGGGTTGTTTAATCTTTCACAGGGCTGAAAGAGTGTGCTGATGCTGATGGCCTGAACGATTAGGGCTGACTGTCAGCATGCATATCGAAGAAAACGAATCATGAGATGAGGTTCGTTTAGATGTAGTTTGAAGGCAAATTTGATGCGAGATGTACTTGTATGAGTCGTACGGAATGAAATGAAGGGAGAAAGATATAGGAAAGATTAAAGAAATACCTAGTAACTCAAACGTTGTTCCCCAACATGCAACGTGATGAAAAGCGCAGAGAAAGCCTAAAGGCCAGAATCATCTATCTCTTCCCCTATAATCAAAGTAGAAGAAAACCTCCCCAGGTTGTAATTCCCTTCAGTACGATGCCCATGCTACAACAAAATCACACGTTGTAGACCAAAATTTCGTTCAATACAAAAAGCCTCCATTAGCACTTACCACCATTACGCAGACCATAGAATGATACAACAGACCGAGAAGGAGTGAGGTAAGATCTGACGTTGTACCAGCCAAAAACAAACATCGTGGCAATGCAATCTACAACATCAAATTAAACCCCTCAAATTCTAGACCCGACGCTAATCCGTCCACCTTGCTGGTTGCGAAGAGCTTCGTGAATCGTCCAAAAAGCAAGTCGCGACGAGATTGTCTCATCAGCCATACCGCTCTTCAGTAAGAAAACAGCCACTTTATGTAGCAACAAATTCGAATAGCGATCATCACATTTCCGAGTCTCGAGATGCATTTGTGGCGACGAACAGAGAGGTTATAGGGGAGAGGATTTTGTAATCATTGGTTGTGTTGCTTATTGTTTCGATGTCGGGAGCGGTCGCTACGCTACCACGAAGAATCATCGAATCGCATCTTCCGTTCCCCAGGTGTGTTGTTAGTGTGTCGATGTCTTTTCTCTCGACTGGAATTGTGGAGATGTGAGTTAGTGATGGACCCTCCCGTCCATCCCGTGCCTCCGAGATGGAAGTGCCGTCCGTGTTCTGATTTATTTGTTTTGCGAGATTGTTTTGAAAGTGTGAGGGGAAGTTCGAAAACTTGAAGTGTCTTTTCTAGGCTCAGGGTGGAGATACTGGGACTCTAAAACAGCATTCACTCTTTCCAATATTCGACATCAATTCGGGAACCCAATCATTCTGCAACAGAAATCGAGTGTGTGTATTTGTAAGCCTTCATATAATATACTTTCCAGTTCATCTATATCTCGTCATACTAGGTAAGTGATATCATTAGCAATCTCTTTGACAATATAAATGTTTTCGATATATGAATCTATACGTGTGAATGAGTACATCGCCTTTTTCACCCACATGGAACCAGCTTATCCACCTGTCTTGATACGAATCGGAGGGACCGGAGAATATGAACACAAGCATTACCCTTCTGCTAAAAAGGAGAATATAGAAGAGGCTTTCAATCAATCTACACCCCTTCCCGCCTACTCGGTTGGAAAAAAAACTCTAAATTCTATAGTCAGTGTGTCCCACCTTCTACATCCGTTCTTTTGTATCGATAGTAACAGTAATAGCGATAGTGATATTTGGATCAATAAGCCGCAAAGGCTTGCAATTGTGAGCATTCATTGTCAGAAACTCTAAAGATCAAAAATCAGCTGTTCTTCACTACTCGTCCAATGGCTTCTAATTAGTCACTCTGGCATTATGACATGCATTAGATTGTGCCGTAGCGTGCTATCGTACATCTATTAGTGTGCTAATCGTCCCCAAAACCTCCATTTGAAGATGCGATTTGTCGACGACAGTTACACAGTACATGGGTTCACATTGTTCTAACCATTGATTAACTTTCGGACGCCAATGTTGACGTGGACACATTAGCATCTCGATGTATGTATGTTTCTCGCAAGCCTCATCTCATCTCGATCTTGATTGTCAATCCTATTCAGGCTATTTTCATGTCGAAATCTAAATATACCTAGGCATTGCATGTTGTATGACTTTTGGTGTTTGGTTTCGGGTTCTTGGGTAGAAATCTCAGTGGGAATTCATGGGAAACATAATATACCTTCAGTGTTCCAGTGCCACGGTTAAGAGAATCATGGTACGCCTAAAGTTCGGAGTCTAGGGTTTTATCCACATTACCTTTGGACCCCGGGGGTGTGGCCTCGGCCTTCTAACCGTTATTCTAGAAAAGGATTAATCGGCGAACGCTTTTATTTAAATCTATGTTCGGTTTCTCTCTTCAACAATGTTTCAAAGGTCCATACAACTTCGTTAACTATTGAATGATCGTAGACATTAGTTTCGTAACTTTCTACTCTTTTGAGTGAATCGTGGATTCGTGGCAGCGTTCTCATCTCATCTTCCTTCCTGGCGATCATCTGTCATCTCACATGGTCACCCTGCTGGATACCTAGGAGGTAGGTCTGTATGTAGCTCATATACTCTTACTTGTAGCAATCCATGCTTGCATGTGTAAACAACCTTATTGAAGTTAGTCTCATGTATTTAAACTTATCCCGTGATGAATTCCATTATCATGCTCGTTATCCCTCGTTGTCCCCTTGTCTCCTGTGATTTTGCTTCGTCACAAGTTACCTCATGTGAACTTTATATTGACTGAATACCCCCCCCCCCCCCCGAAAGAGGAAGATTCCTCCTGCTTCTTCCGCGGGGATGGGAGTTTCTCGCAAATCCGTAGACCGTTATCAAGTACCGCAAAAAGCTTTCTCAGACCCATCCGATCTTGATACGAATGAATAAATACCAATACGGTAAGGAGTCTCGTGCTGTGACGACACCGCTTACTTGATTGTCTACGACCTGTAATGTATTGATGCTTCTAGCTATTACAATATCAAAGTACTCTGCGAGTTACCTAGGCATCAAAATGTCAGATATACAGTAATCACAAAATCAGATGAACCATGAACCACTCATACCTTTAGCCCACCAGTCTTCTAATGTTCTTCCTTTTTCTCGCAAACTTTCCATATTCCAACAGTTTAGGTCCCCACACCCAAAACTAGTGCCGATTAGACTCGCAAGCATCGCATCCATTCATCCTTTCGCTCCACTATTTTAACATTTCAGTCTCGCATCTCGATCTTAGTCTCTGGCACTTTTCATCTTTTTACCCACGCATATCCGCTTCAATTTCACTCACAGGGCACTGACTGGTACCAACTATACCTAGGTACGCATCGCTTGAAATCCTACGCTGCCATGCCATCCCACGTGTGCGGCTCGGTCTGATTGCCCTTCCATCAAAGCTTCCTCGCTTCCTCGCACCCAAAATGTTCATTAGTCTCACATATGTTACCCCATCTCGAGACCCTTTCAACCAATCGCAACTTCTGAAACCGGTTTACCCCCAATTCAAACTTCGCGATTATTTCCCAATAGAGTAATTTTGATTTCGATTTCGAGACTGCCTAATGCTATCGCCGCATCGTGTGTGCACAAACCGTAACCGCAACCACAACCTAATACCTACTAAGCTAAGTGAATTTACCATACCGTCCCTGGCGTCCATGACCATGGAGTGACATTGGTATGTACCCTTTGGAATGAAGTATTTCTTTCATTTAGGAAAATGAAATAAATAATAATGACAATTATAATAAGAATAATGACAATAATACCAGCTGCAATGTAATATAATCTACTTGTCCCCACTGATCGATCATATTCTCTTGAAGATCTTCGTAAGCTTATTACTTCCTTTCCATCATTGTTTATTGACTTTGAATTTGAAGGCTTCACATTTTTATAAGAATGGATGCTTTTCCTGTCGGTGTTTCATTCAAATCTACGTTGGCATCTTTTACATGAAACGAGTGTCGGGAGTTCAACCACATTAAGCAAATTAAACTTCAACTTCATTCATCGCTCGCTTGGAATTTACATTGTTCAAGCAATATTCAAGTGTCGAATTTCCATAATATATCGAACTCGGAAAATTTGTCATTTCTCATCAAAGCATTCTCGGAATTTTATTTGCTTTTTCTTCATCATCATCATCATCGTCAGATCACTACAGCAAATACAACGGCCTACTAGCATTTTGGGGAAAAGAAGTCTCTAACATTTTCACTATTCAAAACCCGAACTACATTCACATCTTCCTATCAAGGCGTCTAAATGGTGACCACGATTCACACTCGCATCTTTCGCCATAGTCATAGTCCAGGACACGATATAAAAACTTCAGTTAGTCATCAGTCGAGAAGAACAGAACGAGAGAGTTCGTTACCCAGAAGAATGGATAGGGAAAGCTCCCTTCCACCAACTGCATGTAGTAGAGGTCATACGCATCCCCCTTGGAATACCACGGGTGTATTGAGGATAGCGAAATGTGAAAGTGTGTGTGGATTTTGTATGAAAGAGACGGATACGGCTGCGAAATTGAGGAAACATGTTTCTGTTCATATCAAGAATGAAGGACTTAATTTGACGATAGCGGAGGCAGCTAGTGGAAGAGGAAGATTGTAAGATTTCCTATTTGTTGGAATTTCCTACCCCCTGATAATGCGTTCACATGGAAATTTTACATCATTTGCTAACCAATCGTATAGAGAAGTACCATCTCACAAATCTTCACATGGCAATATCACACCACTGGAGGATGAACATCCCCAACTCACATACTCATCACACACGCCTTCTTATTCATCTTACTCATCGGCATCTCTCACTCCCTCATCCTCACCCTATACAACTATAGCTCAACGACCCTTAACAACCTCCACCTCGAGCTACGATTCATACACCTCTCATCGATCCCCATCCAGTACCAGCGGGCTATCCTACTCTACCATCCCAAGTCCAAACAGTACCTCAGCCCTCTCCAACTATCGCTCCATAGCCCAAGGTTCCACACACGCCCTCTCCGATCCCTTCTCCTCTCTCCGCTCCCACGCTCTACGCACAAAATTCGAATGGACTGTTATAACCCCCTCGGAAGGTTTCGCCATCCTCGACTATTGCAAATCGTTATCGCAAGCTAGTGGTGAACAAGTCCCGTGCTACAACCGCGAAACGCTGTTCGATGAAGAGTGGCAAGCTCACATGAGGGATATCCATGGGGTTTATCTAATATGGCCAGAAACATGGATGAAACGGGTCGAGGTATTAGATTTAGAGGGGGTGGGAGGAAAGATCGAGGGAGTTAATGACTTGGTTATGGAGGGCAAAGCAATGGATAATTGGGGATTATTAGGGAACGAATAATAATCGCGAGGATATTTATGATTATGTACCGGGTTTCAGGAGGGGGGAATGGGATAGGAAAGCGATGAATTCTGGACGGAATACCAGAATCGCATGCATGAATTATAGGGCATCATACGGAAATGCAATTTCTTTGCAAGCGCAAGCATGGAGTTTGAGGATCAGAATTGGAAAGGCCTGGTACGGGGACTGCATTAGAGAACGGAAAGGTTACAAGGGAAGGAAAGCACCGGTCTGCGCTAGAATGGCTGTCTAATGGTTTCCGTTCGTTCGGATACATGGCTATTCTCATATTCGTCATATCATGTCATATCATGTCATATCATATGAATACTAATATGAGGGTGGAATGAATATATGAAGTCGTCAACGAAATCTTCGATTATATGCACTTACTTATTAGTGTTTTGGACTAAGAATTCACCAATTTAATATATACATCAGACTTGAGCTTCAACGCTGTCATACGTGAGATGAGTATTACTGACAGTAGCAAATATTAAGATTGAATGTATCTTCCGGTCTTGAAAAAATACAACAGCAAGTTCTCTGCTATCTGGAAAAAGATTGTATGTTACGTCCAAGAGAGTTCACATCTTACCACCAATCGCCCGCCCGATATGTAAAAGTGATTGAGAATATCATTATCAGTGTTTGGTTCGATCCTTCAGGAAAATAAGCTAATGGCCATCAATCACATCAGACTGTACTGCCTATATTCTGAAAGATCATACTATCGGTGCTAAGCTATCATACTAGTATGCTATGGCATTGATGAGATACATCCGACGAAACATAACAAACATAAACCCAATAGAAAAATCGAATAAAAAGTCTTCATTCCACCAATCGGTCCCTATCCCCAACCCCTCAGTAAAATATTGAATATTGAGATATGCAACAAAACTTTTCCAATACGTAGGATTCACCCCGAAATTCTCGTTTTCGTCCCCTACTCTGGATCACCAAGGTATGAACACCAATTACAGGTCATGCATGCACCTGGAACCATAAAAATGATCAAAATGTATTTCTTCATTTCCTCATTACTTCATAACTCCATAGGTATAGTAATATACAGACAATGCTCTGGTATTTTCCCTCTCAAATCGTTTAACCCATCCATAACCATAAAACCACCCATCTACATGTACAAACTAGCCACAGCAGTGATATCCCTTTTAATGATCTCTTGACAGGTTTGCATTTTTTGAAACAACTCAGGATCACCAATAATTCTAGCCGCATTTCTGACCTCCCTACAGGTTTCATCTAATCTCGTGATGACTCTCACAATAGTACCTTCAAGTACATCTGTCAGCATTGTAATATTCTTGAAACTCATTCCGCGTGCCCATTCATATACGACTTCCATGAGTCCAAAACGCTCAGGATGAGCTTCAAAATCATTGGATTCAGATGTTGGTTGAATGACTTGATGTAATATTTGCATATCTGTTATCTTCTTTGAGAGTTCGAGGATTTTGATTTTGCCGGATTCTAAGGAACTGGGAAGAGTTGGAACGACGGTTGTTTTTTCTTGGAAAATGAAAGCGCTAAGGAGAGAGACGATCTCTTCTGGCGTATACGCTGATAGTACGTTGTCTAGAATTAGTTCTGTGAGGATTAATTCATCTGCAGAGTGTATCTCGCAAGCGACCTTTCCCTTGAGTTGAACGCGAGAGGCGTCATCGATAAAGTCCAGATCTTTGAGGACTTGAATTCGTTGTCCATAGTCAGGCAATAGTTGAAGATTGTTGTCAGACATAAGTTGGCGAAGTTGAATGATATTGGCTTGGATTAACCATTGATCATGACACATTGCGAACTAAGGGTAAGTTATTAGTACCTGTTGTATTATACAACCAGAGATTCGAAGGGCACCTACATGTTTCAAAAATGAAGGGCATTCCAAGCATTTAGCTTCTTGGGTGATGGTAGCTTGTTCTGAACGCTCTACAAGATTTTCCCTCAATTGGAGAACCTTGATCTTAGACCAGTCCAATTCATTCCATACATCACTTTCCCACGATGAACACAAATTGAAAATAATCTGCTTGGCGCTCTCATAAAGTTCCCCGCCTTTATATATGTCAGGAACTACTCCCTTCACAATCGTATTCGTGACGCACTCCAAATCATTAACAGGAACGTAGCTGGTCTTGGTGGAAATGTGCTTCTTGAGATTAGGAAGCTTGGTGAATACTCCTCGAAACTTAGGTAAAAATGGCAACAAATCACTTGTGTCCCATTGATCTCGTCTTGTTCTGATTTCTAGAATATGGACAGATAGGCCATTCACATCTGTAGCGCCGTCACGAACAAGAATACCAGGTGTGCGAACACCATCCTTGTGATAAACTACCAGTCGTCCCTTAACAAACATTCGACGGCCAATAGCAGTTGATAGTGATCCAATATGAACATCGCGAGTAAGTTGCTTATAAGTCTGGGTTGCTTCATGACAAGTATCTAAATCTTGTTCACAAATATCGCAAGGTTCTCTAGTGATCTTGGCCAGGTCTGCTTCAGATACTTTGACCGCCTTTTCATGCTCAGGTAGAAGTTGTTGGGTGGCATGTTCACTAAAACTTCTTTTGATCATCTCCTCGATTTTCAAAGCCTCAACTCGCAGGAGATTTAGTATCATGTTGTATGTCAATCTGAATTGAGAACGAAGTTTTGACGGTTCTCCAAGTATCATTTGTCGAAGTTCAGTAACAGGTGGAGCTTCACCACCTCCCGGCGCAACGATTATAACCGAACCAACAGGATCCAATCCACGACGACCTGCTCTACCAGCCATCTGAGTATATTCTCCAGGCAATAAATCTCGAAAAGATTGTCCATCATGCTTGCGATATCCAGAAAAGACAACTGTTCGGGTTGGCAAATTCAATCCCATAGCAAATGTTTCTGTGGCGAAAAGCACTTTCACCAAGGTTTGCGCGAATAACATCTCAACAATTTCCTTCACAATAGGTAGAAGACCACCATGATGAACAGCAATACCTCGTCCAAGTAAATCTCGTAATCGAATGATTTGTGGTAACTGTCGGTCCTCTGGCTTGAGTCGAGCAATAGATTTCTCAATTGTCATGTGTATCGCACTCTTTTCTGTCGCCGTACAGAAGTCTTGATTACTCAATGCATCTGCGTTTTCCTCGCATCTCTTTTTGGAAAAGACAAAAATACATGCTGGGAGTAAGTTTTCTTTTTTGAGAAATTGAACTAGGTGTACCCATAATGTCTTGTCTTGAGCAGCAGTTGTTCGACCTCCAGGTCTACCACTACGTCCCATATGCCCTGGGTTATGACTAGCACGAGGTGGTCCACTTCCACCACGACCGCCTCTCTGTTGTGCTCCTCCACGTTGTTGACCTCCTCCCCGTTGTGCGCCACCACGCCCATTCTGACCTTGACCTCTACCTCTTTGGTTCCCTCCCCCACGAGCATTCGAGGGTTCTGGTGGAGGAAGAGCTTTTACTTTATCTCTTCCAGATAGTGCATCGTTTGCGGACTTCCAACCCTTCTCGATGAACTTCTTTTCTGCATCCACGATCTTGTGAATGCCTTTATCTGCCCAAAGGTAATGTTCTAATGGAACCGGTCTCTTCGGAGTTGAGATGACATAGATATCTTTCTTTTTAGTTCTTCCAACCCAGGATGCAAATTCGTAGGTGTTTGGAACAGTTGCGGACAGCAAAATTAATGTTACATGTTCTGGTAACATGATGATAACTTCTTCCCAGACCACTCCTCTCTCCAAATCATTGACATAATGTACTTCATCAAAAATAACAAACTCCACGTCTCTGATTAGATCAGCACCCCTGTAAAGCATACTTCTTAAAATCTCCGTGGTCATGATTAGACAACTCGCCTCAGGGTTGATCTGCACATCTCCCGTAAGAATACCGACTTCGTCGAAAACTTGTCGGAAATCTCGGAATTTTTGATTACTCAATGCTTTGATCGGAGATGTATAAATTGCCTTGGTCATATGCTTAGCGGCAAGAGCAATAGCATATTCTGCTACAACTGTTTTGCCTGCCGAAGTATGAGCAGCAACAAAAACCGAATCTCCGCTTTCCAAATGATAAACTGCTTCCTTTTGAAACGTATCCAGTTCGAATGGCCAATCTCTTGCCATATCAGGAACCAGTTCTCTGAAATTTGGAATGTCTCTCTTGACATCAACCATATGTGCCCATTCTTTGCCACTTCTCTTCGAGCTGGAGGCTGCTAATGCACCGTGGGGCTCCAGTGCCGGATACTCGACTGGCAACATTGAATCAATATCATCTTCTTCTTCGTCTGAGCTTTCCGAAGCTTCATCCTTCATGGCACCATCTGCTCCATTTGCAGACATTTCCTCGGCTGGTTCTTCCTCAAGGACATTTTTCACGTCTTCGGCCTCTTTCTCATCAACCCCTCCCTTCTTCTCAAACTTTAGCCCCCTAGTAAATCCTGGTGGTACGCTTAATAGCCCATCTTCGCCACCAAAATTTATGATTCTTTCCAGACTCTTTTTTTCAGGTACTGTATTGTCGATTCCACCAACCTGTTCATCCAGAGCAGCCGCAGCCACTACAGCATCCAACCCGCCGGGGGCGAATGGAAAGAAACCTGCTGCACCTCTGACAAAATCTGCCTTATTTGCTGGTTTCCTCATGAACGACGTAGAGTTCTTAGCAGTTGCACTGTTTGCTGGTACTGTGACTTCCTTATAACCTGTAACCCGCCCTTCTAAACCTTCCCTCGTGAACCGCGTGATTGTACGAGTTTGAGTTGGAGCGAGTTGAAAAAGGTCTGTATAATTTGCTGGGGAGTTCCAGCGCCTGAATAGGAATAGATGTTAGTATTGCCCAGGAAGCTACTCATATTCTGCATCTTGCGCATATTCTCAAAGACACATATGCACTAGGACCCCAGTATGAAGATAAAGAAAGAAGAATAGGACTTACTGTTGAAGCTTATTTAACCATTCTGTAGAAAATGTGGTTGATGGCGTTAGGTACTTTCGTTCGAGCTCCTGTTTAAGCTCGTCGCGATTTTGCTTGATGCGTTTTAGTGGACGTTGCTCATCAAGTATGCCGTCAATCCAGTCATCCTGCGTTTCGAGATCAAGATGATCCAAAGCTGCTACTAGACCTTCTGCCATGGTTAACTGACAGATCTTCCACAAACCTTGGAAGTGCTGGGTAAAGTAGGTAGCTCTTGAAGCTGCAGCTTCTCAGGTACGTGCTTTACAAAATTATGGTGGGGGTGGGGTTCCTGGGCTTTGGGCTCTGCTCTTCACCAGCAAGAAAGGTCGAACGATAGTGTTACCAATTTATTTTATTTTAACTCGTGAACTTGAGGCAGTTCGAACATTTCCTTTGTAAATTCCAAAAAGATGTGTTTTACAATTTCTGTTATGTTTGACATTCTATTCAATTCAACCCAATCGGCTCAATGACATAGCCAATGGCTCACCACATCAGACCCACCATCGTCAATCACTTCAATCAACATTATATAATCGTGTAATTTAGTAGGCTACTTCGACTATGGGGAGCATCATCTCATTGGAATACGATTCCGAATCAAAAAGTTTCAAGCAAAATAGTTCCCCCTAACGCCTCGTAATGCTGCCATTGTACACCCGAACGCCAGCCGCAATCTTCTCACCATCCCCCATCCATATCCATCATAGCTTCCATAGCATCCAAATCGTCATCTTCCGCTTGTGCAGATTTTCCTGTATCTTGTTTTGCAAGTCGACTAGGAGGTGCATTGTCGTTATCTGCGGCAAGCAATGCTTCGAGATCATCATCTAACATTTCGTCATCGCCCCCTTCCTGTTCTGCTTCTGCAAGTAATGCCTCCAAATCGTCGTCGGGCGGCCCATCATCTCCAGCTGTAATAACTTTCGGGGGACCAAATATACTATCGTTACCACCCCCATGAACTGAAGTAGACTGTAGAGCTGGGCCTTGTCGCGCATTCTTCGGAGTAGCATCATACATATCATCGAAGTCCGTATCTTGATTTGGAATTGGTGTTTTAGGTCTTTCACTCGCCGCATTTTGGAATATCGGTGCTATCCTCGAGACTGTTTTCTCTCGTTCATTTTCATCGCGTGGAGGAAGTTCTGGTTCATCGAATAGGGAATCTTCGTGGACTGATGACTTGGCTTTCCCCTCATTAATCCAGTCCATTCTCGCAGATTGTATCATTTTTTTGTGACCTATCTTTTCCACCATAGCTAATGCGTCAGCAAATTTGGCTTTTGGAAATAGATCATCGAGCCAAAGCTGGTAGAATGCAAGGAGACGAGCTGCATCTGAATACTATATTTCTGTAAGTATAAAGCTGATATTCACAAAATTGTTACATTACATACCTCATGGCCTTTACCCTTAAACTTCAAATGATCTGCCGCTTTTTTCCGTAGTTTTGGTATTCCTGCAGAAGACAAAAGTCTTAAAATATATGTTAGTATCTCCAAGTCCATCCATCCATCAGACGAATTGGACATACTTGTGCTCATCAAGTTTCACTCGAGGGACTCTAGGCTTTTTGGTAACCTGAATTTCTTCATCAATACCAAGTCCTGCACCACTTTTTGCATTGCCTTCTGAGTTCTTGGTTGTTTCTTTGTCTTTGCTTCCAGGAACCACGTAATTGTCGCTGAAAGGATCATTTGCATCTCCAGCATCGTAATCGAAAAGGTCATCTAGATCATCGAATTCATTCCCACCGGCATTAGGCGTTTCGGTGGGAAGAGGCCTTGGTGGTGGAGACTCCATTGTATAAGTAGATCAATAATCAAAACCCAGTATGCTTTCGTCTCCTTAAGATCTAAATATAAGCCAAATTCACATGGAAATTCGAAATCCGTTGCATCAGACGCGTCCGCGGTCAGGGAAGACGCGACGGATTGTAAGGCAAAAATCAATTTAAGTCAGGCAGAAATATCTTGACCTGGCCCATGCACAATTTAGCGTTTCGATATCGAACCTCCATCAAGAATTGACCTCACCAGTGCGCTGAATCCCAATTGTAAACAATTGGCATATTTCAAAATGTCCAATACCGAACAAAGGCCATTTGTGCCTTCAAAGAAAATCAACACCGAGTATCCTGTAAGTTCTCGTCATTTTGCTGCCGAACTTTTGCGCAAGAAACACACCAGCTAACTGCTTCCAAGCTCATCGACAGTGACCCGTACGTTCCATAGACCCCGCCAGTGATATCGCGAAGAGGGGCAAAATACTGATACGTATAATACAGACATATCAAAAGAGTACTTGGTTATGCAAGGCCATCGGATTATGCGGTCGGAGCAGCGACGGCTACCGCTGGACCGGGTTTGATGTTGTTGTGGGAACGAATTTCACCTTCACTCGTTGGAAAAGGAGGATTTGCTCCAATCATGCGATTATCGGGAGTTATTGGTGTTGGAGCTGGTTTCTTTATGTTTTACCAACGCTCTATACGTATGTATTTAGATCATTTTGCTTTCCCCGCTTCGTTTCTCCGCCTTCATCTGAACTCGTTCAAACGTGCTAATTCGTACTGGCAGTACGATTCTACGGTTTCACGGAAAACAAGCGTGAGCAAGAAATGGATATGAGAGAAATGGTGAACAAAGTTAAGAAGGGAGAGTCTTTATATGGTGAAAGCTCAACTACCCCATATATCCAGGGAGTCGCATCGAGGAATTCAAGATATGCAGGAGTTTGGATGCATGTTATGCCTTGGTTTAACATGGTAAACCACAACCAGCATGGAGTTGATACTGCCAAGTATTACCAACAAGCTGAGAGAGAGCTGGAGGCTGAGAGTTCGGGAAAGAAACTGTCAAACTAGAAGTGCGAATAGTGATGAAGCGGCGCTTAGGGAAAATATGTTTTGGGGGTGAAATGGAACAACTCGAAAAGGACGACTGTAAATAGGGATACCGGAATGATGCGCTTAACTTTTCGGTCACGAGTCTAGGTTGTGAAGTTGTGAGTATTCTACATGACGTTTATACATTCAATTTTCGCGTAATGTGCATCATGTCTTTCCTTGATATATTACCCGGGGTATATCTCGACTGTATATTGCATCCAAACCATACGCCGTCTACCTTCGATCTTTTCGAAGCCACTCAGTAGACAAATTTATCTCAAATCTAAATTGTTTCATCACCCTTTACTCTCGAATCTATCATCGGTTCCACCTCTAATTTTAATATTCTCTCTTTCTTGTTTCTGGGCTCGGGCGCTGTAGCAAATTAGCTTTGTGTTGCCTTTGAAAGAATGGAAATAGAGTGAGAATACTTACCCCTTCCGTTCTCTTGGACATAAAATCTCCTCAAAATAACAATAGCTTCTTCTCGCAACCACCCACCACTAACCTCGTAATCGCCTTCATGTTTCTCGGGTTTTTCTTCGTCGGATGCCTGGTTCTGGCTCTCTTTTGCTCCATCTTCGGCGGCGTCATTACCATCGAATTTTCCGTTCCCAACATTAATATTCAAAACTCCACCATTCCCTCCAAATTTATCATTAACCGCCCCATACCATACTTTTCGTATTCCAAATTGTTGTAATAATGAGGCACACATTATACATGGTTCTATCGTGACGTATAGATCCAAATTTTTAATATCTTCCGGCCCATACCCACGCTTTGAACTTTCACTCTCATCGCCTTTGTCGTCGGTGCCCTCACTTCCATCCTCTCCTCTCTTTCTTTTCGCGCTCCTACTTTCATCCGCGTCGCCACTTTCAACTTTGGGACTCGAAGACAACAATTCATCAATAGCAACAAATTCTGCATGTCTTGTCCCATTATAACTCCTGTTGGTGGCATTCATTCCTCTAGCTACGACCTTCTTGAGGATCGGATCAACGAGTACACAACCTACGGGGGTCTCATTGGTGTTCAGAGCGAGATTTGCCTAAAACATGTCAAAATTGATTCCAACCAGATAGATGACTAGATGAAATACCATAGCAAGAGCTTCACGCATGAAAAATACATGTGTATCTATTTCATCTTGAGTCATAGATTTTGCATCCGATGGAAGATTTATCTGCGATGATACTTTCGTTTCAGAAATTACATCTGAAGCTATCATTGAAGACTCCATAATTCTGGATTGAGCACTTGCTTTCTTTACTTCAAGTGGGCAGAGAAAAACTTCTCAGTGCTGAGGAAGAGAATCTCGTGACGAGCGCAAGACTAAAATTTAAAGTCACATGATCCAGGTTTAAGGTTGGTCAAAAAGTCTTGCTCCAAATACTTTCGCTTACTATCTCAAGCTGTTATCGGAGAACGTCTTATAAAATGTTGATATCACTATTGGTCCTTTGTAATTTCTCGAAAGATGTCAATATACACCTAATCGAAAAAGATCAAAGAGTTGTGATCACAAGGAGAAGTATAATTGTTCACAGTACCGAGATCGAGGCCGGCAACGAATAATTAATCAAACCCTAAAGCTACCTACACGTTGATAGAGGAATATCATAATTTAAATCTAATAGGTATTTTCAAGACTCCGAACATATAAATACTCGATAAACTATTAATTATCGAAAGTCAAATGTTTGATAATCTTGATCAGCAAAAGGTCAATTCGGTAGTCAACTTTATCTAAGACCTAATCCAAATCGAAATGATTCAAACTTTCAATAACCTTCATTAATACCTCGATAACGATTAAGTTAAATTCAGTTTTTCAAAACAAGGGACGAAGTTTCAATGGAAGCAGATAGGAATCTCTAAATGCTAAAGATATAGGTTTATGTATTGATAGTCTATAATTAACCAAAGAAACCTATTGTTTCAAGATTTTTATCTTACTATTTAAGGTTTTGGTTGATTGTTCGTCTCCGGCCGCCTGGTAATGGGCAATTTTCACCGAGAAAGTCTTCGACCCTCTCTTCCTACACCACTTCACTTGCGGACTACCTCTATTTATGGTTCTGCTTCTATGAAGTCTGATTGAGTCTCGTTCCTGTGATCTACAGGAGATAAGCTATTAACGGGCTTCATATTCCGAAGGACGCTATCAATCGTCCAGTCCAGTCTTTACGCTTAATTCTATGTCAGCTTGATTCGAGCCTGGGAGTCTCTCCATTCTTGCATTGGAAGTAGTTTGAGACTTTTCGCGATTAGGCTAGAAGCTTTGATTCCTTTCTTTCTCGTCCCAAAGTGACTCGAAAGTCGTTGCAGTGCTTTCAAAGTCAATTGTCTCGTATTCGGACAGCTTCTCTTCCGTCAAAGATTCATGTCAACAAGTGTTCTGAATCGTCTCAAGACATGTATCGGTGTATATAAGAAGAGGCTTGACGCATTATATTTCCATTTGATCATTAGCAACATCTCTCTCTCTTCAAGTGAAAGTCCTCCGCACACCATATAAGAGGGGTATCCAACGACTTCTTGCATCAATCTCAATCCTCACTTAATCAACCTTTTAAGACACAGATACAGTCTCGTCACCAAGCCAAAATATGCATTTCACCAAGCCGGCTGTCGTCGTCGCTTCCCTCTTATGGGCTACCACCTTTGCCTCTCCCATTGAATCGTGAGTCTAGTCTCCTTAAGAAGCACTCAGTCTTGGATCATTGCACCTCTCACACCTCTCACACCTCTGATCTTTTTCTTTCATAAAATTCATACTCTATCCTCTTATTTTGAAAGCTAACACTCATTTTTCAGTCCAACCATACTCAGAACCAGAGGACTCATTGGTGGCTCCACAACCGATGATAATACGAAAAACACTACAGGAGGTACTACGGCAAACAATGCTGTAGGGAGTGACAATACCAAAAGTGCTTCAGATAGTAATGCTGTCGAGGATGCTTTAGGAAGTCTCAAATTAGAAGAGATTACAGGAAGCCTTGGTTCCCGCGATGATTCAAAGCTCCGTCATGGTCACAAGAGACCAGAAGACGATATTGTCAACGATGCACTTGATATTGCCGACGATGCTACACCTGATCGGTTTTTTGATCGCACTACAAGGCATGGTGCTGTCGACAATGTTGCGAGAAGTCTTAATTCCCGCGATGTTTCGGGGCACCATATTAGCCACAAGGGAAAAGGAAATGGTACTGTCAACGAAACACTTAAGAGTCCCCAAAGCGTCGGGGGAGGTGATGATACAGGCAACTCTACAGGTGGTATCATTGATGGGGGTAAAGGGCGTAATAATACCATCGGTCCTTCAGTAAACAGTCCTGCAGAAGCTGATCCATCAGATACTGGTTTTCTTGGTAATCTTCTTGGTCGTACTACAAGGCGTGGTATTGCCGGCGATGTCTTGAAGCGCCATCATCATCACAAGGGTGAAGGAAACGGTATTGCCAACGGTGCAGTTGATAGTGCCCAGGACGCTACAGGAGGTGCTGGTATGGGCGGCGCTACAGGTGGTGATGATTTAGGCGACGCTGCAGGTGGTATTCTTGGCGGCGATGGAAGGAGTGGTGGTGTCAGCGATGATTCAGTAAAAGATGCTACTCACACTCACGATGATGTGAAAGGTGATACATCAGGTGGTGTTCTTGGTGGGCTTCTGTCGCGTCTTGTCCGCCGCGAGAAGGACGGCGCTGTACACGATGCCAATCAAGCTGCACACGATGCCAATCAAGCTGCACACGATGCTAATAAGGCTGTCCACGAGGCCAACAAGTTTGTACATAGTACCGTGCATGGATTGCTCCACGGTATCCTACGCTGAGCTGAAAATTCTGAGAGCTCAAATTTGTTTTGGTTGCTTGAATACCAGCTTGGCTTTTGACAAGATGTTAGGCGTTATGTGGGCAGTAATGTGGATACACTTGTTGGTCAGGGCATGGAGCTTTCTGGATCGATCGTTTTGTCGCCATCATTTTTGGCAGTGCACATTTCTAGTTCAGCGTGTCTATTATACACGTATTAATAGTTCATTTTATACACAATATACGAACAACCATTTATGAATTTTCAATCCTGTATTTGATTTCTGTAGTTTATCATACTGCTTTTAGCCATGGAATCTAAATTTCAAGCTCCAATCATAGCCCCTCGAATCTATCTACGTGTTATGTTTCTGAATTAGCCCTTGGTCTCAGCTAGATTGATAATCCACTTACGCTTCTATTGGATAATTGCAACATCGGATTATAGATTTCGGAGTCGCATATACCTTTTTGACGATCAAAAATCTCTGACGATATGCCATTTTGTGTGGAAACTCCCATTTCAGATTATTTTCTCCCTCTCTTGTTGCGTCAACAACGGCCAACAAATAACCTCAACAATGTTTGTAAGTAACATTCGGACTGCGACCAAAATTCTAGACAAAATGCACGAGAAAACAAGACAGATTCACACAGCAATCGGGTCATATCATGCAATTCTACTTGCTCCTCCAATTTGTAAATCAGCATATATTCTTCAGCTGGTGATGCTGCCATGTAGGTGGTCAAATTGGCGCCGTTAACTATAACATAAGGACCAGTGATTTTCTCTTCTAGACGCATGCTTTCCTGATGATAATTCTTCATAGAGCGGAGATCAGTGGTTTCTCGTAAGCTACTGATACTGCTGAGCTTGCGGCCATTTCAAATGTGCTCGATGCATACCAAATATCAGATGCCGAAATTATGAAAGTGAGAAAAAAGACTTCCTGGTTCTTGTTCGGCAGGATAAAAAGTCAATATGTAGATAGAGATGTCTGACTACCAGATTCATAGCTTTCCCATTTAGACCCTTTTTCTGAGAAGGTGCGAAAGATTGATGGTAGCTTGGTTTGACTGTATGTGAACAAAGAACCCTATTTTATTCTCATTAGAGGCGGCTTTGCACCTCTTATCCGCTGAAATACCATCAGCACCATATTGATGTATTCTTGCGAGCTTTTAATTACTGCCGAATGCTTTCTGGTTTCCATCATTTATTCGTAACATCCACAGCATTTCAGCAAGTGCCCACGTGACCATAGCACAAGTCGTGACTCACATCCCGGAACATCGACGCTTCGTGAATCCCAATCGAGTTCGTCCAAAGTTTCGAATTCCAAGACATGTCTCTTGCTAAAAGACCCAAGGAGAAGAAGTCGAGCAAAGGCTGCTGGACGTGTAAAAGTAAGCACACATCTACAACCATTTTCTCAATCACCGTAATTGCCCCGCCATCCAATGTAACCCCCACATTGACGTCCACGATCTAACAGTTCATGAAGGCAGGAAAATTGGATGCGACAAAGGTATTCCTCATTGCAACAATTGCAAGAGAACCGGTCGATTTTGTGAAGGTTATGGTGTAAAACTTCACTGGCCAGAATCGGGTGATGGACGGAGACCGGTTCATTCCTGGGAGAGTGAAGCTCATCTACCTGAACAAACTTTTCTAGCTTTCCCGGCACGTGAAAAATATCAGTTTCTGAATTCGACTTTCGTTGACGTAAAGATTGCATCCGGCTATCAGCAGGAATGCTATTCAACACATCGATATATGACAAGCCCTCAGAGAAGCCTGAAGTTTGGATATGAAACTACCCTTGGGTCACGGGATGCTACATTATTATCTTACTGTAAGACAAGGGGTTTCTCTACATAATGGAAATATATTGACAAGATCCTTTATTAGATACAGAGGTTTTGTCTCGCATGATCACTACTATTGATGATAGTTTAAATGGGTTTCGGAATTACCTACTCCCGAATGCGCTTGCAGATCGATACCTTTCATGTCTGAGCCTTCGATATGCCATCCTTGCAGTATCAGCATATCATCTATGGGGAACTGAAGCTGCAGTACAATACAAGGTTTCTGCTATACGACTCTTATCGCAGTCTATTCAAAGAGGAGATGGTGGACTTCGAGGGCAATTTGCTACTTGTATGATGCTTTGCGTAGGCGATGTAAGTGTCTCTTAGCTCCAACCACTAAAAGCTTACGTCTTCTAAATTCCGGATAGGTTTTTGATGGAGCCGATGGAAGCTGGCCTACGCATTTAAAGGCAGCAAGAAATATTGGCTTGAGAATGGCCAAAGATCATTTCTTAAATACTTGGCTTTTATATCATGATGTCCTAGCGGATTTTAGTCATGGAAGGCGGCAGAGACAATTTTTGAGCAATACATTCTTGGGAGCCCCAAGTGCAAACCCCGAGAACAGAATTGTAGGTTTCACGCAGGTATTGAAAGAAAGAACTGACATTGGCAGATTATCGGTTCGCTAGGATGCTCGTTAGAAGTCCTCGAATGTATATCCTGTATCAACGAGCTTTCCGGAATAACGGAAAAGCAAGGAGAATGTCAAGATTTTGCCCGAGGACTAGTAAAACAACTCGAAAATGCTCATCAGATCTCCGCAATCATGGAAGATGATACTACTGGCAAGATTGATCAAGTGAAGATAGAAAACACGGCTGAACTCTACCGGCTGGGTGCTCTGATATATCTTCATTCAATACTATCAATACCTTCCGACTCCGATACAATACAAGACCTAGTTAATAAAGCTTTGGAAATCCTGACTAGGAACGGTATCTGTACAAGTCCATGGCCATTATTCATAGCGGCCTATGAAGTTGTATCTGACGAGCAACGAATCCAAATCCTTGATGTATTGGAAGATATGCAGAGTGAGAGGAGAATCAGAAATCTAGAGATAGTGAGGGGTATCATAGAAACAGTATGGAAGCAGATGGATTTAGCGGAAGGTAATGGCGCGAGTAAGAGAGTTGACTGGAGAAAATTGGTTGACATGCGGAAGCGGATACCATCCTTCATCTGAGAGCGTAGAGTAATTATTGGCGACGATGTAAGATTATCAATACAAAGAACATCAATATAGAATAACAATCTCATAATATTGTATCAACCTTTTCTGTTCGATGCTTCTTTCATACTGAGCTAAGCGGAGGAACATTGACCTCGACCAATTCTTGTCCAATCTCTCTTTTCATAGCCTCCTCAAGAATAGCCTCTGTAGCAGTAGCACCAACTCTCGTAACGCCCAGTACTCTGACTCTTAATAAATCATCCAAAGTCCTCACTCCACCAGCAGCCTTGATCTGTACCCCTTCCTTTACATTCTCTTTCATCAAGCTGAGATGTGGTAATGTGGCACCTTGATAATTGTACATCCCATTACTCTGCTTCACAAACCCATATCCCGTACTAGTCTTGACGAACGCTACCCCGACCTCACTACAGATATGACATAGCTTCACAATCTCTGCATCGGTAAGAAAGTCATTTTCGAAAATGACTTTCAAAATCGAGCCCTTGGACACCACAGCCTCGTTGATAGCTTGAATTTCCATTCGAACATAATCCCAATCTCCCCCTAATGCTTTGCCAATATTAATCACCATGTCAATCTCTTTTCCACCAGCTTCCGCGGCTTTAGTAGCCTCGAACACCTTGACCTCTGTAGTACTATTTCCAGCAGGAAATCCAATCACGGGACACACATCAACACCTGTTCCTTTGAGAGCAGAGAGGGCTTGTTCGATAGAATACGGTTTGACGCAAGCTGTTGCAACTTTGTATTTGGCGGCGATGGAAAGTCCAGTGGCGATCTCGGTATCGGTCATGGTGGGGTGGAGGAGAGAGTGATCGATCATTTTGGCAAGGATGGGGAGGGACACAGATACTGTAGGTGGAAATTTGATTGAGGATGCCATATTTGAGGTCTTTACGAATTTGATTTTGGACTACTTGGATTGTTTGCTGAGAAATACTTTGAGAAACCAAGAATGTACAATACTGGCTGTTTTATGTGAAGTAAATCGGGGTGTAACATCAGATTGGGCCAAGAGGTGGGGCTCTTTATGTACCAAGAATCCACCAAGAATCCAACAAGACGACATGATGCACAACAAAAAGTCCAAACACGAACTCTCGGTCCCGAAGATCAAAGATCATTTCAGTACAGATCACTTGTCTAATTGGAGTGGCATATAGTCATATTGAGACGAAATTTCCCACAATGGCCTTGTTTGCGCATTTCTAGCTAAGGAACTTGAAGAGGACTCTCATGCCAGCTCGACGACAAGGTCGCAAAACCCCAAACTCTGAGTGAAGTAATGCTGCGCTGTTCTCCCCATCGAAGGGAAAGATCGAATATTTTATTAGACTTGAGCTGTGTCCGGCGATGGCGGAATAGGTGCCTTTATCGAAGAGGTGTGCGTTTTTGAAAGTTCATAATCAATTTTGATTAGTACTCGCATTCATTATCGACACATACCAAAGTCCTCATACTATTGGGTTTCGATAAGACGGCCGTTGCATGTCGTTCTGAATTTTGCTTTGAATTTTTCCCTCCTTCCCATAGAATTCAAATTTGGGTGTCATTTGTATGAATTATCATTGCCTTAGGATATTGTTATGCGAAGGTTTGGCGTGTATCTTCCTCATTTTATGTACGGAAGTTGCTCCCCATGGACCTCAAAATCTCATCTGCGTTCTCTTCTTCTTTTTTTCTCGGTCCAATAATTCACATCCATATGAATTTTTTCATTCTTTTCAAGACGCTATACTTATCTATTCCGAAATATCAAACCATTTTTCTATTCAAGCCCTAAGTCGAAAGTCCAATACACTAGAACAAATTTTGAGTTGCTGCTCGTAATTCAGACCTCTGAATCTTGACTTGCTCCTTTCACCTCCTCCTCAAATCCTGCACTTCAATATGGCCAAGAAAAAGAACCGCAGTCGCCAAGAATCTCCTGAAGATGCTGCTAAGAGGCTCAAGAGAGAAGAATTGGCAAGAAAAAATGCCGAAGTTAGGCAAGAACTCGTACAAAGACGTATATTGGCAGCTGAGGAAAGGGCAGCATATGTAAGTCCAACCCGGCTTCCTAGAATCTTTGATCTCAATATCTACAAGTTATTTCCATCCAGCACCAAGCTCCTTGACCACTTCACTTACCAAAAGTACTTGTTCAATCTTGTTTGAGATCTCTCAAGTCTTGGATCTTTTAAAGGCTTCAGGGATTCCAATTGGATGTCCATATCGATCCAGATGCTCAACGTTATTTCGATACTTAAGAAGCCTGATAAACTATCCTTTATAGAAAATTGCTGAGTCTCCAATTTCACAGCGTAAGAAACTGCACTTCCTTTCGTCGAAAAAAATTGCTACAGGCCCTGTCGAAACTTTTGATCGATTCCCCATCGAAGTCAAGCTCCAAATATTCAAGAAATTGGCAGACATTGATTCTTTGCACTCCTTAATTTCCGCCTCTCGATCTTTCCGTGAATGTTATATCAACGACCGATATCAATGCCAAGTATTCTGCAGAGTACTAGTCAATGAAATGACTCTTCCTATCTTCCTTCAAGCAGTTGCCATATCCAGCGCTTCAGTACGCAGAATACGATGGACAGGTGAATGGGATATGGCATTCCAGAATGTGCGCGAGTTTATGGACCAGTATTCCACAAATTCAAGAGCCACAACCTTCAATGAGAGAGCTCATAACATGAGAACCCTAGTCTCGATTGCAAAATTCTATTTGAAAATAAAAGCTGTTACTCAGGATTTTTTCAGATCTTGTTTATATTTGCATCCGTGGACGCACGAGAAGTATGAGAAGAACGAATTAAGAAGGCTCGAAGAGCTTAGGGTACAACGGGCTTTCTATAATCTTGAGCTTTACGTCCGTCTCTTTAAACGCGGGGATTATTATCTCATTGCGCGAACTTCGTTGAATATTCGGTTACACGGAAGAAGCCGGGGGGTTCAAAGTGTTCGGAGAGAACTCTATGAGTCGTTCTTTAATCATTTCAGTTTTTGGGAACTCGAAGAGATAGTCTCGGTAAAAGACTACATGGAAAGGGAATACAATGATGTTATCAACGAATGCAAGGATTTCTTAGCAAAAAGTTCCCAGGCTCAGAAATACGGTTCTCCATCGACTTTAAGAATAATACATGAAGCGGGGAATATGAACAGCTACAATTATCTCACACAACATTATAACTGTTTTACCCGAACTTTTATCAACAAGGGTGTTAAATTCTTTTGGGAGGTTTGTAACCAAAATGGACCCAAGACAAGAATCGCCCTCATAGACGTTCCAATACAACAAGACACCATGCGGTTTTATGCTCAACTCACAAAGATAGAGACAATTGAATACTATATGATAGACCAGGCCTCGATTAACCGGCGAAGCCAAAATAGAACACCAGAATACCTTAAATTTTTTAACAGTAATGGTAGTTATCCCGAGAGGGGGGCTGAGCAGCTCGATCTTCCAGGCTCCCCTTTTGCGTTGTATCTTATCAGGTTACTTGTATTATCCCAGATTGAGTACCTTCGGGACTATTGGTCATCTTGGGGTTATTGCATGTGGGACATGGAGCGAATAGTCCACATTCGGAATATCTACTGGCCCGACCTACCACATGAACATGGCCCAAGGTCACGTCTGAGCTCTCGGATTTTACAACTACCAGCATTGTAAGGTTTGGATAGCAATGGTGTTTTAGGCATCAAATCTGGTTAGACCATCAGCGTACTGTTTAGTTTAGTTATCAAAATTAGCATCACTATTTGAACTTCCACGACTTGTACTCCTCAGCGTCCTAATTAAGTTCTGATAATCGAAGGGTCGTTGAGACCCACAAAAGAAGGGCTTGCCAGAGCCGCACTCTGGTGCGTTAATGAGCGGTTCGTTTCTTCATTTTCGGAGAGGTCTATCTTACTTTCAAGAACGTGAATAGTCTGAATCGTTGGGATTTCAAATTCATCTTGAAGTTCAGAACTCACATCTCATTATTCACATCGGGCTTTTGCGGGCTTATCATCGCTTGTCACGATGAACTTGAGTTTGGGGAGATATGGTAGTGACTTATATATCCTATTAGATATGGCTTACTATAAAAGGGTTATGAATGACCAGTGGTTGTATAAGCATGAAGGCACAAGCTAGTATTATAAGGAAGTACCACCAGTGGCATAGATATTAATATGTCTTCACGTGGATTGGAAGATTTTCTTGTACTTGCGCCGATTCTGAAAGACCTGATGGAGTCAAATTTTTGTTAAATTCTGAAAACAGGAAAAGAGCACGCATATTGAAGTATTCAAGGTCAAAGAGATATATTCTCCTCAAGATACAGAAACACATCACGACTTCTGACCCCGTGACTTGAATGTATTTCCGAAAATGGAAGTTGCGACCTTAGCGCCACCAGAGATCACTTTTCACTTTTCACTTCTCGATCTTGCAACCTTCATTACCATTATCAGAGAAAATCGTTACAATGGCCTTCAATATTTTCTTGATTTGAGGAGCAAAAGGATTAATTCTCGATTTATTGAGAGACTGGGAGTACTCTCATTGTCCTTTTATGATTTGATGAGGATATTCAAATAACTTTTTTGATCCTTCTCTACGTCTTCAGCAGGTGCACTTTCTAGATTTTCTACCCTTCAATACTCTCAAAAGCATATCAGATAACAGTCATGGCAAAGGAAGTCACTTCCTCATTCGTGCCCTCCTGGCCAAAGCAGACGAGTATTCATCACAGTTCTGAATGTATCTTGCCCAATGACGATGACAAGAGAAATCCATGTCCAGAAACACCCCCTCAATCTGTTCTCGATATCGTCAGGGCTTCTTATGGACGATTCTTTGGGCCAAAAGATAAGAAAATCTTGAAGGTTGTGAAGTTCCATCTCTTTCAAAATCTCCCAATCGAGTTGCGTAAAAGAATTGTAAGTTAGTTTGGGGCATGATAGTGCATTTCTTCAAATCATACCGCATAGCTCTTGCCTTCTTTTCCGAACTAAAAAATACCCGTACTGATAATGTTCGCTTAGTGGTGGTACTCTTTGCCGGGCCCGCGTGTGATTCAACTTTACTGGGTCGAAGGAGAATGCTGGTCTAACGGAGAGCAGCCTGCTGCACTTCACATCTGTCAAGAATCCAGGGGCACGGCTCTAGAAGACTACAAACTGGCCTTCAGGTCTGAATCTTCACTGGCAACCACATACTTCGATTACAATGTCGACACGTTATATCTTGGCGTTGGAAGTGTCCCTCATCGCGGAGTTGAAATTGTAAGAATGCTACGTGATGGGATCAGCCGATGCGACTTGGATCTAGTACAGCATGTCGCTGTGGATAATTGCTATCTGTATCCATTGTTATGGAAACCATCAATCGGCTTTCGCAATTTGAGAGACGATGACGCTTGCCTCAGGAGCCTATTTCCTGCCTTGTGTTCGTTGACTTCAGTCGTGATACCATGTGCAGCTGAGGATTGGAGTTGGTACGAAAATGGCCCTCTGCCATTTGGTGACTACTCCATGGATATTATAATTGCTAGCGATGAAGAGACTACCAGAGAGTTCCGGCCATGGACTGTGAATAACAAGAAAAGCGTTCTGCCATGGAAATCTCCTCTTAAACCAGAGGCCTGGGAGATTGACATGACCGTACTTTGGAGATACATTGAACTTTATGGTGCACCAAGCGCAATCTTACGCATTGTCGCTTTGAAAAATCTCAAAAGAGACACGGATTGGAGGTTACGAAAGGAATATCTGAATGGGACTATCTACTTCAGCGATAAAAATTGCCTTTACCAGGCCACGGAAGCGCTTTCAGAGCTTGTACACTTACGAGACCATTCATTTAATACTTATCAAAAACTCGGGTGCTGGCTTGCGCAAAGCTTTTCTCTTTCCAAAAATTTTCAACGATTGAGGATGATTGATGAAAAAGTATCTGTTGATCCGCTTGAAGTATATAAGTGGACAAGGTGCTGTGAATGCCAATGCAAACACACTGATCCACCTCCTAGACCATGCCAAGGATATGAGGGATTGGGTGACAGCTTTGAGCTAGATGAAGTATTTGATATTGAAGACGAGATGAGAAAATGCTTACTTCTGACTCATGAGTCGTTTGAGCCACGGCGAACTCAAGATATTTGGGGTGGTCGAAATGGAATGTAATGAATTTTCCAGCGAGCTGAGATTCTTCAATAATTCGGTGCCTCTCAATTTCGAGTAGATATACATTGCTTCAAATAGCTCGAGGATTTAGACAGCCGGTTAAAGCAGAGAACTCTCCTTTCTTAATCAGATCTAAGTATACCTAGGTAGCTTGTTATCTTTGAGCATGTAATTAGCAAGAAAGAGCAACAATACTCATAGCTATCATCATGATACTTTGCATTGTTTCTGGTTTTGTTTCCCCTCATGTTTCCGGTCGGAGAACGACTCCTTTGCTGAAGCTCTTGTACTGGGAGGAAGATTTTCTATGATCCTATCAAGACTACGATTAATTGTATCTCTGGACTCTTTTGAATGGGCAATTCAATCGGGGACCCAGTCTTTCGACTAGTGATATAGATTCAATGACATGATACAGTTCCATGTTCTTCTGGATTATCTGCCATTTGCTACCTACCTTTATATATCACCCAACTGATCCTCTCTTGAGGTCATTGATGTTTCTGTAGAGTAACAAATGGCATGGTTTAGTGATAGTCTTGCCTTGAGGTAAATGTCGGGTATTGATGGCAGGATGGTATTCTGACATCAATATGCGCTCGGATTTCTGATGAGACCGGAAACTCGGGAGAGAGAATGATTGGGATTGCTTCATTCATGAGTGAATAGTTGTGGCTTTGTGATAGTGGGTAAAGTTCGTATATAGGTGGGTATTAGCGGAGTGGCCGAGAAGTAGATGGTCGCTTCAAATACTTTGGGTTGTAGATTGTAGTGAAGCAATTAAAGATCGGATTCATTGAATACCGTATTCAGCCACTGTCAACATCACTCATTCACTTCTGGTATAATATTAAAATTGGAATTCTTGGACCTCTTGCATTATCCATAGGCCATTGATCTCACAATCACAAAGAGTGAATTTTAACAGCACAGAGTACTACTTGTGCATAAAATCGAATGATGAGCTACAGTACCATTTGCTATACATCTCAGAGTCAGAAGTCCCAATTAATATGAACATCAACCTGGCAAGACACCTGAATGGAAGAACGAACAACGAGAAAACCCAAGATGAACAGCAAAGATATCGTCACTGCTTTGCAGGCCTTGCAGGACAGAGTCAATTCTCTCGAGCTTGAAATCGCAAGGAAGAACGTAGAGCTTAATGAGAAGAACGTTGTGATTGGATTTCTCCGAGACAAATGTCAAAGATATGCGACACAAAACACGACGGTGCTAGTAGCCGGACATTCACAACTATTACCCCACGTTCCTATTTTTGACGTCGACGAGCATGGGAAGCATTCGATAGACTTCCATTATTGGCGACAGAGAATGCAGTCGAAACTAGATATGGATCGCTACTTAGGAGACAGTCGTATGGAATATGTTGTCTCTCGACTTGGCAGTGGTCCTACAGCATATGTTTATAAGAGATATCAAACAGCAGAGCAAATGCTTGAGGCTTTGAACAAGATATATGGCAACTTGAATCGGAAAGATGACGCTGAGGTTGCTTATCGCAATTTGTATCACATGGACAACGAGCCCCTTCTAACATTTTGGAGAAAGTTTCAACGACTCGCTGCAATCCTCGAGATGACCGAAGCGATGATGGTTCATGACTTGTATGGGAAACTCAATCTCAGATTGCGGAAGGCTTTGATAGAGGTTAAGCTTGATAATATTGAAGATTGGGGAAGGACTTGCAGGATCGAGGATAGAAAGTTACGGGCTTTGTAGGATCCCGATGAACAATAAGTCGATTTTCGGAGGATAATTGAGAGTTTCAGATCTGGATGAGGTGAACAGCGCGTGGGATATGCTTCTGGTGGAAGGCATGGTACACAATTGTTGCAAGCTTTTGGTCGCTGTTGTTGGGGTTCTTTTTTTGTTCTGGGCTGAGGGATGGAGGGACTACTGTAATCTTACGGTAGTTAGCACACTGAAAGATGAAATATGATTATAATCCAACCCAAGAGCACATTGTTTTCAGATCCCCTGGATTTGGGATTGGACATTACCGAATTTCTGCCTCTGCAATTCATTCGAGGCTCTAGGCATGAATAAGTAGAGAACGAAGAGTCTCTTTTGGTCATTCAGGTGCTGGATTATCCAAAAAATCACAAGACGAGTGCGGTGAATTCAAGCACCTCCAACTCGTTGTCGTCCAGCTAGCAGGTTAGTTGGTACCACAAAGTCTTGGTTAGGAGCATCATTAAGCGATTTAGTTATGGATCTTGAGCTCGGAACCATTTTTAAAATGAGAGGACTGTTAGACATTGAAGAGCCTCTTGACAGTAGGTTTTCATGAGAAACTTGTTATGAGTTCACGATCTCCTGTAGAAATTCAAAAATTGCCATCTATCGTCAAGTATTATCAGATATATTGATAATAATTTCAGAGAACGCCGTGAATATCTCAGTCGGTTACGAGAGGGTTAGTGATATACATGAGGAACGTCAGCTGTGCTACTACCCTATCCTGCTAGGCATGTCTATTTCTCAAGAGCAACAATAGACTGCAGGCTTTGTGAGTTTTTGGAGCGGCATTGATTTGTTTCATCTATAGTACGAGAAATCCCTCTCTGACTCTCTCGAGTCATGACTTTTACCATTTCCATTTCCATTTCTCGACACTTTTGTAGAATTTTGTGCAATCTCTATGAAACCAAAAGTTTTATATCTCTTTGGTTTAGACAAATAAAAAGAATTCTCGGCTCAGTCTTAGTACTGAATTAGTATACTCAAAACAATTGTCACAAGTAAATCACAATGTGGATAGGTTTTGGTGGTTCATCGTCCTGCTACACTTGAGTGTTCTGGCAGTGCGACGCCAAGTTCTATTAACATTTTTGGCCGTGGCGGCTTGCCGTATGGAAGCATCCTGATTGAACCCCCTTTGATGTTGATAAAAAAATCCAGATGATTCACTTCTAATATGAACACTCGAGACTTATTCGTTGAAAACAAATCATGAGCCGTGGTAATTATGGCTCGATTAACAATTGAAAAACTCAGAATGTTCCACACAGCGGCCTATTTGTATACTTTTCACGGGCAGGTCATAAAACTGTGCCCTTAAAAGTAAAACATACATGCACATGATTTTGAGTGAATTTTTGACCCGAGAACCAAGATCGTTTGGGATTCATCAATCTTTGCAAGAGCACGGCAGAGGCAAAGCTAGGGTGACAGAAGGATGTGAGCATGGTTTTAGGATCATTTTGATTGTCATTCTCGATGTTATTGCTCTCCAGCGTTGAGTTCTTTTCGCTTCGTCAATTTAGTCTGAGAAATGTGTGATGAAAAAACGAGGTAATAGGGGTTGAGATAGTAAGTTGAGAATGAAGAATATTGGTTGGTCTCAATCATTAAATCTGTGACCAGAGTGCAATAACTTCTACTGGTATTGATACCAACTAGCAAATGTCGCAATTTGATCGATTTCGAAATGAGCTAAGATGAATTTATAATCGCCATGCTTCGCAATGATCTGGAATGAATGTGTTGCGTGTCTGACTTGTATTTACGTTCAGAGATGAGAAGCCTCTCACGACAATAACTACGACATCAAGAGCCCTGATGCGTGAATAAGCCTAGTATAATCATATGACCAGAGAATTGGACTTATCATAGACTGTAGTACGGTACCGCTTAGGTGATTTGGGTTGAATTAAATGGCATGCATCCTTCCTCCATCACTATTTCCAGAGAAATGATTGCAAATTTAATCTCGTCTAGTATCGAAGGTATGTCTACACGCTCATATACTCGAAACTTCTACAAGTTCTTGTTTGAGTCCTTCTTTGTATCAACAACCCTCTCCATGAGAAAAGGGTGACATTGGTATTATTATCAGATCAAAACATCAGTTTCATACATTCAGGGAATATTTCTTGCACTGTTCTAGAATTGATGCAGCTTCGTTAAATGATGAGACTTTCTGGCATTGAAAGGCCTTGATTTTCTTTTCTTCTTCTGCAGAGTCTTTCAATATTATTAATAGGGAATGTCAGTCAGAAAGGGTTGTCCCCTGGTATATGTGAGTGGAATACAATGGTAGAACCTTGAATTGAAGAACATTCAAGCTGCCTTTGAAATATTTGGACTGCATTCCCCTAGCCCGTTTATCTTTAATTTGTCTTAGGGCTGGTTAGTTTTCGGTTTTTATCAGAACAATATCTACTATCATCTGGTCATGTCTAAGTACATTCTCTTAACTGTACTACTCTAATCTCTACCCCATATCCAAACTTTCACATTATCTCACCTGAAAATCTTCATAGCAAAGAACTTCAGTCTATGACTTCTAGTAGAATAACACAGAAATCCTACTTTTGTAACTTTACATCTTTAATTTTAAAGTCATTTTTGTTGTGCTGAATACTTAAGGTCACTTACTTGGAATTCTGTTTCTATATTCAAATAACCTTTGCGGTATTAGTAGATAAATATCTGTTCTCGACACTTCTTCCTCAAAATTAGGGTTTCAATACCTTCTCTTATTAGAATTTTCTCCGCATCTTATTTTGTGGACTCTCTACTTTATTCAGATGATATTAAATATTCATTAGACTAAAGTGAATTATCATCCTTTCTTCTTTAGTCATTTGCCATAGTACTCTTCTTCATACTCCTCCAAACCGTCGATTATTTGTTATATTCGAGTCATAAACTCATGAAATATCCAATTTGTATAAAAGATTCATCTACTCTCGTCTTATCTCGTTTAAATATTTCATTCTTAATTCAAACTTTGAGGTTGAACAATCAGAGTCTTGCTATCTGTAATTCATGAATTTTGATTTCTCAACCTTCACCTAAACTTCCATAAATACAGCTCTCCTCTTTACTCAATTAATTACAACTTTCTAGCTAGTATTTGAGAGATAGACAATGGTTTGAAGTTTCTCTTATCTGATAAAAATCATGTCTCACTCACATGTCAAATTTATATCTATACTGTTTTTCTCTACTCCTAATTAATGATAGTATTCTTCTTTCCTCTCAAATTCATCTATTCCAAACTATTCTCTATGCTTTAGAAATAATAACACCCAAACTTTCATCTCGACTCAAACAATCGCAAGTTTTCCTAGTTATGATCTCTAACTCTCAGAGGAAAGCCCTCAGATTCTTTCATTTAAACATGTGACATGTGATTGATGAACTTTTGGGGAACTTTCAACACATCAGGGGCGGTAGAACTTCGGAGGTAGCTAACCGACAGACTAAGGTGGATGTTAGACCTATCTTGATGTACATTGAAGAGTCTAAAAAGGTTGAAAAATGCCTTGAATAATGGAATTCGTATCTTTCTTTGTATTATATGTCATGTGTATGTCTGTAGGATGTTTCCCATACTCAATAGTGGAGAAATAATGAGGGTTATATAAAGAAATGAAAGTATTTTTGTCATGCATCGATGATATGCAACACCAAATGATGTAAATTTGATGATTGAGAAAGTGTAAAAAGTTGTTTTTACATGATTTTAAGATATATGGAGGTGTTTATGCATATTTAGGAGTGTGTATGAAGGTTTTAAAACAATTCTATTGATGTTTTCAAAAATTTCGTGAATGCAGTATCTTACAAACATCATGTTCCAAATCTAATTCCTTTCATTTTGAGCATTTTTGAGGTGTATGTCATCTGCTCAAAAACAGTCAGATTTTACACCCCAATATGACAACAACTACCTGTGTAGTATCCAAATGCATCGTGCATCATAAAGTTGCCTTATAGTTAGGATTTGTTACTAATTTGTCACATAAAGCCATGAACTAACAATCTAATCTAATCAGGCCTTGTGGTCTATGGTAATCCCATGCATTCCTTCATTATAACTGAAGTAATCTACTACTTAAAGCCCTAACGCACTCATCTGGTATTGTGTCCTGCTGCAGTGCCGTCGGCCCCTGCCTCCCACCTGAGCGCCTGTTTGATCCCTAGCCTGCACCTGCCATTTGAAAGATCTACCGGGTTCTATATCCCGTAGAGAATTCCGATCCCCCTCTATGGTGCACAAAGTACTTGTGTTTATGAAGATTAATGTGGGCAAAAGCCCATGTAAATACCCTTCGAGGGTCAGCATTTGTAATCAATGATGCGAATAGACAGTGTCCAGGATAGAGGTGAGAGCCTAAAGATTCAAAATCTAGAAACACCGAGGTAAGTTCTCGGCATGTAAACGCGCTGGTGTAAGATCGTTGAGGGTACGAGTCATGAATACCTGGAAATCTATGCTTCGAAGGTTTGATTCGGAGTGTTTGTATGGACCATCAAAGAACGCCTTCGCAACAGCTTAGATCTTGAGGTATAGGGGATCCATTTCGAAGCGCTTGTACAGTGTGCAATTGTAGGCGGTAGCAATGAAAGCGCATGCATTTCGAGGCTCAGAGGGTTCAATTCGTAGTTCTTGTGTAGATTGTCGAGGAGAGCATTGTTAACACCTCAGTCCTTGTAGCATAGATGGTTCAATTCGGAGCACTTGTACAATGTGCAATTGTAGAGGGTTCAATTCGTAGCATTTAAATAATTTCGCAGGTTGTAATGGTAATCGTGGGGTATGAACCTCGAAGCAGAGAGGTCGATCGCGTTGTGCCTACACAAAGAAGACTAGGGAGAACATTAGCTCTAGTTGCAGAATGTAGATCATAAAGGGGAAAGTAGCAGCCTTTGAAGAATTGGGATATATGATCGAGAATACTCGCGGAGAAATCGGGAGAAAGAAATGGAGCGCTTCGGTCGGTCTTTCATTACCGCTCTAACAGGTGTCCTGCTAATCGATATCCGGCGAGAATGCGATGGCCATATAGTTAATATAAAGATGTCTTTGCGGTGCGCTATTTACTGTTGTGTAGTTTGGTTTGTCTGCCGATAGGATTACTTGGGGTCTTTAGCTTTCAGAAATGTAGGCACGACCACCAAATTCGCCGATGTAGGTAAACAGCCCATGTGCTTTGCGCACTCTATACTGCTTTGCCTTAGGAGGTATGCTAATGTCGCAATTGCTTCAAGTAGGATCGCGATCGCAGTATGTTGCGCCGTGGTAAACAAAGGACGAGGACGACCCAGCAATTATATTGGAGGGGCACGAAGAGGGGTACGAAGCTGTCGATTATATCGGCAAAGGAGGGAAATCGACGCCAGCTGTGACAAAATACGGAAATGAAGAGACTTAGAGGTTAGGTTGCAGTAAGAACAGAAGGATAGCGCCGAGAGGTGGGTTGGAGTGCGTGGGAAGAGATACGGTCGTGCGACAATGGGGCTGCGAAAGCAGATGGGGAGCTCTCAATGCACGAGGCAGATGAGTGCGAAGCAGAGAAGTAGAGCTGCAGCAGAGAGGAGACAAGGAAAGCTCGCCGATAGAGGGAAGTGGGTAATTAATCCTTTGTTGGCGCGGTACAAGTGGGTGTGAAGGAGATGTTGAGCTGTGATCGAGGATAGATTAATGGCCCTACGGCAATGCAACAAGAGATGCAAGAATTCTAGCAAAGAGATCTTAAGCAGCGCAACAGATGCAAGCACAATTGGTAGCTTTCTAGCAGATAGCAGATAGAAGAAGAGGAAGACTCTAGGGCGGTGGGTGATTGACAAGCAAGGTCGATACAATTTTGTTATAAGTACATCTATATACGCATCAAACACACTTTAATCAAGCCCAAAATGATCTGTTAATCTCCAATATTGTACTCATTTGAGCCCTATCTATCTACACCTCTCTACAGGCCCTCATCGGGTCTACTTTCTGCCTTCTTCCGCGGTATTACCGGAGTTCACAAGGACAATGGAAGTACCTGAATGGAGGAGGTAGCGAATCTAGCGTTATCATGTGATGCTGCGCTCTGCCTCGCGTTGATCGATATATAAGTTCAGGGCCCACGATCTTGTTTCCAAGAATTTCCTTTCCACAACATCCCATTTGCATCCATCAACCGATGGACTGCCTGTACCATACCACTACTTTGTCTTTACAAGAACATATTGACATTACTTTAATTGGCTGCTTCCTTTTTTACGCTTGATAAGCTCTTTGCGCTCAGTTCTCTTGTGTCGAATCTCAACCATCTTTGCGATTATCAACCGTCAACTTTGCCATACTATCCTAAAATTCAGATAACTTGGTAACAATCTGCTGACAGGAACTCGATCCAATATGTTGTCTGATTCTAAAATCTGCAAATTGAAAGTTGCGGCGCTCGTCGACGGTGAGATGAGAAAGCCGTACAACCGCGACGGAAACATAAAAAGGAGCCACGCTCTTTGCATCGATGCTGTAAGTTTCCTAAGCCTAACCTTCTCCAGCATCTTTTTCTTCTCGGGGTTTAAACTGCATCCCATCTTCCCTGAAACTTCTCTATTGAAGATCATGTTGCTCTAGCCGCCTGATTTACTTGCTCATCACAATCGAGAGTCATTTCTCTTGCTTCAACGATGTATAATAACTTCGATTCACAGCTTACAACGCCACACATGCCTCTCTTGATGTTGAATAAAGAGTACATTGCCTCTCACCCCCCTGATCGCAGGGAACTCTTCGACCGACCAAACCTGCCTCAACAAATGCAAGCTTATCGCGAACTTCTGGAAAATAAGCATGGGAAGCCGCTTGGCGCTTATCATAGAGCCAAAGTCCACGAAAATATGGCTCGATGCTTCCGAGATTTCCTCGACACCAAAAGTGGCAGCCAGGATGCCTTTCTCGGAGCCATCGAAGACCACTGCAAAAATGCACGATACTGGGCAACAAAATTAATAAATCATGGAAAACTCGATATTACAAGTGAGCCGTGTGCGCCATACAATGATATCATAAATGCGATCGATGATATTAAAAATAGCTTGGACGCTCGAAAGCTTTACATGGATGCTCTCGATGAAGATATTATGGAAGATATTACCCCTGGATCGAGCAAGCCAATGTTGCCTCTTGAAGTTGTTGATGACGATGTCTCGGAATACACCCAGAATTCTGAGGCATCAGACTCACAGTCTTCTGAACAAGTTGCCGACATTGGCGCACAAGATGACCTGGATGGAAGTGATACATCGACAGTGCGAGGCACCGATGACACATTCAACGACTTTGATAGCGACTTCGATGAGGTTGAATACAAAGATACCATTGCAAAGGCAAAGCAAAACCCAACAATCGAAGTGGAACATGCTCCTATCGATGTTGATCAGCTATACAATCTGACGGATGTCAGAATGATGCATGGCTTTATGTACTTCTTGGTACATGATAAGCTTGGCCTCTGCAACTTGATGAATAGTTATCTTGACAGAATGGACGCTGCCCTCGAGCTTGGCGAGCCTGAAATCAAGACAATCAGAAATGGTGAGTCAAATAGTTCTACAACGCATTGCTACAATAGATACTAATGTACGGTTTCAGCGATGGCGGCATTGAATGTTCGAGGTGACGGCCATGATCTTGCAGTTCTACCAGGCCCACCACCAAGCACAACCTCGGCACCATTCTCTCCCATTGCTTCTACCTTACCCATCCGCACACGCTCGATCAATACCGAACGTGAGTCTCGAAAGAAGAGAAAGCTTGCTGAAGACGATGAAGAAGATGAAATCCTTTGATGGTTTGTTTGGTTTGTAGGGCAACAAAAATCTCCACTCTGATCGATAGCTAGGTTCATTTTATGCATGGGATACAGGATATAAGTGGCGGGGACATGTAGGCAGGAAAGCCCTTAATAGCAGTTGAACGTAGGAATAATACAGCCACTAGAAAATGATTTCAAAAATTCCTGTGTTTCATGACCTCAAGTGATAACTATATTGTGCTGGTCAAGATCACCAAGTATTTGCTCATGCACTCCTGTCTAGGCCGCAATTTGTATCGAGTAGAAGGGTTTCTGCTGATAGGAAACTACTCCACAATGACTTTGTTTCAGTAGCATAATAGCATTGTATGTACGAAGGTGTTCTAAGCTTTCATCCAACTATTATTGATGAATGCCAACAAGCCTGGATATAGGGGCTCTATGCCCAGAGTTCATAAATTACAAACGGGAACAGACAAATCTAGTCATCAAACAATTATGTGTTCATATGATACATTTTACACAAGGTCCGCAGCTTTGAGACAATCTTGTCGCCAGGTATTACGATGTAGAGAACTTCACACAGCATAAATCTGGTGGAGGTCAAGAATTGAAAGGTTGAAGCAAGTCGAAGAAAGGTTGAGTGATGTTCGGGCCGACAGTTGTTCCATAAGGCTAAGAGGGAAGGTTCAGTCTAGATCCCGTGCATCATAATCAAGTCAAGTACAACACCAGCAATGGCTATCTGAATGACTAATAATATATACACTGCTATATATCTACCTACTGGTCAGGTGTCGTTTCTATGTCTGTTTCCTTGCCTTTGAGATATCAGTTGAACAATATTGTATGGTATGTGGGAAGAATGTAAAATTTTCCTATTCACTGATTTGTTCACCCCATGGCATGTTCAATCAAAAGCAATCATCTTGTTGGTTTTACCCATGAGAGATTTAAGATTTGAAGCGTAGTAAAATGACACTAACCCACTAAATCGCTTAGCCACACTGGTTTGTTTTGATTTCGGGCTCGCCCACCTCTATTTAGGATTTTTGCCTGACAACTCAGATTTTTGACCCCTCCATTCTCCCACTTCTACTACCCACCCCAAAAGTACCTTCCAACCATAACGCTTCTCAAGTAAAGCTGCATTAAAAAAATTACCTGCAGATTTTATTCTACATATTCTTCAAGATATCCAAATAAGTCTTTTCATCATGGCTGAACCAGCACACCAAGAGATCAACACCAGCAATGAGCCCAAACTCGTTGAGTCTGAGACCAAGCTCGCCACTGAGCCAGCAGCTTTGAAGGAAGAGTCAGCTAAGGAAACTCCAGCTGAGGGTTCTGTATGTTGATAATTCCCTATTTACATTCTTTTCTGGCAATCTTTTCGATGTTATTACACTTTGCTAATCGTAATCATGTTAAGACCTTGACCGAACAGGCTACTGCTGCCGCATCCACTGCCGCCGCGACTGTCACATCTGCCGCTACTGGTATCACTGATAATGTTTTCTCGATGTTCGGTGGTGGAGCCAAGAAGGAGAAGAAAGAGGATGAGGACCGAGGAGATAACTCAGGATCTGCCAAGGCACAAAAGGCCGCCGCTGCTGAGGAGAACCCAGAGGTATTGTTGAACAATATGCACACACATCAGAACAGAACTGATCATATCGTAGGATGAGGCCCCAGAATCCGAGGACGTTCACTTCGAGCCAGTTATCCGTTTGACCGAGAAAGTCGATGTTAAGACCAACGAGGAACTCGAGGAACAAACCTTCAAGATGCGCGCTAAGCTCTTCAAGTTCGTCAAGGATACTCAAGAGTGGAAGGAGCGCGGTACTGGTGACGTCCGATTCTTGAAGCACAAGGAGAACGGAAAGACTAGATTGGTTATGAGACGAGACAAGACTTTGAAGGTCTGCGCCAACCACTATGGTATGTTTACGGCATTGAGCAGTATTAGGTTGAACTCGAGCTAACGGTCAAAAGTCGTTCCTGACATGAAGTTGTCTCCAAACGTTGGTAGTGATAGAAGTTGGGTCTGGAATGCCGCAGCAGATGTTAGTGAGGGCGAGCCAGAAGCACAAACTTTGGCTATCCGTTTTGCCAACTCCGAGAGTAAGCATCTATGCCGCAAATACAAATATTATATGGAAGCTGACATTTATTTAGACGCAAACCTCTTCAAGGAGGCTTTCATCAAGGCTCAACAAGAGAACGAAGTTTTCTTCAAGGCCTAAACGATAGATCCGTCCTCGTATTTACTTGAACTTTCCAAAACGACTCCTCAATCGACACAGCATAATCCAGCACAGCACGTTTCCTGAAGGAATGAATTTATGATCATATTTGCATTAAAACGCATTTCTTCCATACCCCGTTAACCATTTACGCGCACGTTGTCGAAAACCTCTTTTGTAAACATCGACAAATCGATACCTAGACATTCTGGTGGTCCAGGTTCCCCAAAGATTGTATCATGATGATGATGATGATGGCGATGATGGAGGATAGGAAGGCTTGATTAGTACTCAAATTTGAGGCTATGGCATGTAGTTAGACTAAAAATACCAGTCCTTCATTCATCCCCAAAGTACCTACTGCTTTGTATATATTTTGAGATGTGAATATTAAAAGACTTGTGTGTATTATGGACCTTTTGTGACTATACCTGTTCGAATCATATGTAGAATAGACAAATGCATATAGATAAATTTATAACTAGCTAGCTAAGTACTGTATTTGTTCTTTTGACTCTTTAAGAGAATGTCTTATTTTCAGTGAATATTAAACAAATTCTAGGTAAGCTACGAAGTTTGTTCCATCAAAAGAACAAATAAAGCTGAAATCTACTACTACTAAACTCCTTAAAATTCACTCAAATTCTTCAAAGGGTCTGGATATTCTGATTCCTGCTCAAATCCTTAGAACCAATAAATCCCTTCTCGAAGTACACGTGATTCTCTGTTCTTAATCATCTTGAGCTCGAACTAGCAAGGGTATCAGTACCCCACCCAAATTACGATCAGCCAACTGCAGGCGCGTCGCAATTGAGAACGACATCATCAAGAATTCGAAAATCCGACAAAGCTTATACCATCATAATACCGTCAAGATGGTGGCAGAAGTGAGTAAATTGAAATGCTCGGCTTTCAGTTCTCCAATAGCACTTTGAACATAATTACTAATTGCCGCGCAGATTAAAAGAATGATCAAGCTCGTCACAGAGCAGCGCAACATGTAGGTCGCGATCTAGCTGTCAATTTTCCAATCCTATACTGGTTCTTGAGAATATATACTGAAAGTCACTCCGCAGAGATAAACCAGCCCTTCAAGAAGGATTCCCAATGAAATCATGGAACATCGAAATCTTTATGTTAGATGAAAATGGAAACGAGAGGCCTGCGACCTGTTTTACAAAGGCAGTTTACAATCTACATCCTACTTTTCCAAATCCAACTCAAAGTAAGTTTATGACCTCTAGAATTTTCCTACTTGCAAAGCTTGGCAAGTTCCCGAATTAACGTTTGCCATCACACAGCTTTTACTGAGGCTCCTTTCCGCTGTGAGAATGAGGGCTGGGGCGAATTTGATATGACGATCGATTTATTCACTACTCCAACGGGAGGCAAGCATAGCATTGCACACGATCTCAACTTTGCCAAGAGCCGCTATGAAGCTAAACACCCAATTACATTCAAAAACCCAAGTCGAGAGTTGATTAATTCATTGAGAGAGACCGGACCAGTTCCAGGAGATGAAAATGGAGCCATTAGAAAGAAGGACGCCGACGGAAAGAAGAGGAAGAGGACTGGCCAGGTAGATATGGAGAAGTTGGCAGAAGGATTGGTCAAATTGCAGGAGGATGACCTCTTGCATGTGGTGCAAATGATTCATGATAATAAGAGCGAGGAAACATATACGAAGAATGATGTTGACTGTAAGTTCGAGTCCGGGCGCTATTAATGAAAGCTGGGGAGGGAATGCTAACTCAGATAATGCAGTGGGAGAGTTCCATGTCGATTTGTATACATTACCAGACTCATTAGTCAAGATGCTTTGGGATTTCGTCCAGAACACGCAAGGAAAAAGTTACTAGATAGGAGATGATAATTCAACGATTATGGAGAAAGCTAGCGATAAATTCACACATTTGGGGGAAAGCAATATAGGTATTGAAATTGGATCACGGATGGTTGATGGATGCTTTCATTTATGGCAGCTACTTCGAAAAGCGTTTTTCACAGAACTTTTACGCAAGCAAAGGGAGGACTCATCGTTCACAAGTCCAACTTCCACGGCGTTCCAATTTTCATCATCGGGCATAGGATGGCATTTCGATTGCTATATTTTTTTAGTTACTTGTTCTCGTCTTCTTTGAAGGGAGGCGGTAGGGCGTGAGCGGGTGGGCGTACTTCTTCGGATCCATCTTGCAGAAGGTTGCGTTACATGGCTTGCTTTCGGTCAATATTTGTCTGGGAAGCATAGTGATTGGGACGGTGGATCAGATCGCATCAGATCGCATCAGATCATGGTGGTTCACGAGATACATAACTGGTAAATTGAATGAATGGATCAACGAATGGATGGATGGTAGGAGGAAATTGAATAGGAATGAAATGGGAATTTTTATAAAACACTGGTATAGTCATTGTGATTTTGTGGTTTCCATACGTGAATACGTGATTCTATCCATACATATTTTTTTTTATCAATGCTGCAGGCCAGCAGGACTACCTAGATAGGTAGGTTGGCTAACTAATAGTAGCCGGGTATCACTCCATTTCCAAACGCCATTTTCCCCATATGATCCTCTAAAATGCTCTATCAAATGACTCCCGTAATATTCCTTCACGATATCCGAATTTGTATGCTCCTACTCGTCATCCCCGAAACTCAACTTGATCTTTTTACCCTTCTTCGCCGCAGCTTTAGGTTTTGTCTTTGACGCAGCTCCAGTTTTCCCACTTTCATCCTTCTTCTGATTTCCAATATCTGTTTTATTCAAGGACTTATCATCACTTCTCTCCCCTTCCTCTCCCATCTCATTCTCCTCCTCCTCCAACCCCGCAATAACCTTCCCCACCTTCCTCTTCTTACTCCCTCCTATCCCGACGGACATTTTCGCACTCTCTTTCTTTTCCATCTCCATCTCCGCCTCCTCTCCTTCCCCCTCATTTTCTTTCGTCCCCCCTTCTTTCCCCTCCTCTCGTTCCCGCTCCCGTCTCTCCCACTCCTCTTTGCTCACCGTGTCGCCGCTCGCCTCGTCAAATACCACCGGCTCGCTTTCCCGCTCTAAGTCTTCGTCGACGGGTTTGCGCGCCCGTGCGATGCTGAATTCGTGGCGGCCGGAGGAGGTGCTGGAGGCGTGCGCGGATTGGAGACGTTGGAGGAAGGGGGGGAGGGTGCTGTCGTAGGAGAGGTTTTTGGGGGTTATTTTGGACATGGTTGGTTGGGGGTGGAAAAATTGGGGTGTTTGGTAACGGATGTTGGATTCGTACTGGTATTGGATTGTGGAGATTGGATTGTGGAGATGGGATATCGGATATTGGTGGTATTGAAATTAATTGATATCGACATGCGACGAGAGACCCCGGAGCTTTGAGAAATTATACGGCGGGGTAGAGATAGCTGTGACGCTGTTTTTATACGGATGTCGAGATTGCTCGAAGTTGTAGTTGAAGTTGAAGCTTGGGAGATGATTGTACAGAGGATTAGATTGTGATTGTATTAGTAAGAAAAGATAATGATTGGCCAATGGGGAGAGGTGAGGTGAATGTTTTCCATGGTTGGGATGGGATGGAATAGGAGAACTGGCTTTTTTTTTTTTTGATGACTGGATTGGGATGATGGTTGGGATGGATGGATGGATGGGATTGAAATGGGATTGAAAATCTCCGATTTGATGGGTGTGGTTTTGGGGGTGTACGATCGATGGATGGATGGATGGATGGATGGATGGATGGATCATGTAGGATGTGGAAAGAAGGGGGTTCTAGAATGATTTTATGGTTGTTTGCTTGAGGTTACCGGGAGATTTGTTGTGGTTATCGTATTGTATGGATTGTATGTGGTATGTTGTATATAAGTAAGCTATCTATCAAGCTCATAACTGAGTCGAATATATCAATATCAATGATAATGTAATAATAAGGTTGTTATGAATCTTACCACCAAGATATATAGATTTACCTATCCCCAATGTTGAGGATGATGGAGAGAGAGCATTTTCCCATCATGAGAGGATTCTGTCGTAGTCAAATATGAGGCTGTTTGTCTATCCATCGTTTGCTCATCGACGTGGTAAGGTCTCTAGATTTTCTCGTGTTATTCAGGCGCAATCTAGATGTGCTGTTGTATATCCTATCGTCCAGTCTTCTTCATCCCATTCAATCGGTCATGTAGAACATCTGAATATCAAACATCCCACATCTTCTCCTCTCATTTCTCTCATTTCTCTCCCTCGCTCATCTCATCCATCCCAGGACTTTCCTCTCCAACCACACGCCCAAAATCCGAACACTTCTCTGCCCTGACAAACCCTTCCAGAAATACTCCACACCCGCAAATAACCACAGGCCACCTCATCTCAGTTCCCTTTTCTCCAAAAACCCCAAGTCGTTCTAGCCCATTCATTGATTTGATTGCATTGCAACACACGACAATTCACAATCACAAATTCCTCTGGAAATTTATATGTCATTGTCATAATATTTTCACCTTTCTTCTCGCCATCAACATAACAGATTTATTTCTTTTATGTTGACGGCAGAACCTCCTCGGAATAACCATAGACACGTTGAGGTTATCGCAAAAGTGTTTCTATCTTCGAGGACACCCAAGGTCCAAGTCGCTCGTTATTAGAAAAAGTATCATCGGCTCTTGTTGGGAAGGAATAGCGACTCTGCCAAAGGAAATACCACTTAGGATCATTCCCATTCGATATTCAATTATACACTCTATCTCAATTACTTTTTGTAATAATATCAGATAATCCAGATACGGCACACACTGAGTAGTGTCCTCTTCTTCTAACGGCCTGGGGTCGACATAAATTCCCCCTATCTCGAAACTTTGTCGACGAACGAATCCTCAACTCTCTCAACCACAACCACCATGAGTTTCGTACAGAGGGTGATGAAGCGCATGCCTTCATCAGCACAATTACCATTGGATGACGTGAAGGAGAAGCCAAAAACCACTTCTAGATTGGCGTTTTTCAGGCGGCCGCTTCGATTAAAGGGCAATTCCAGCATTTCGATACCACTCGGCGTAGTTTTATTATTTCCATGTATTGTCGTTGTATTGATTTTAGTGCTTTTTGTTCGCCATCCTAAATCGGGTGTGGGGATTTTAATGCCAGCTGGAGCACCACCAGCTATCAGGTATGTTTTGGGATCTATCCATCTTTCTTCTCTTGTGAAATTCCATGGCCGCTAACATTTGTGTGTGATTGTAGGAGGATCAGTGAACAACATGACAAGGTCTTCGTGACGGGATGCGCGGAGCCTGATACCAGTCAACCAAGAGCCAATGCCGCATTCGTTGTGCTAGCAAGAAATAAGGAATTGGAGGGTGTCATTCAATCAGTGAAATCTATTGAAAGGCATTTCAATCGATGGTATCATTACCCCTACGTTTTCCTCAACGATCAAGAATTCAACTCGACATTCAAGGAAGTTATTCAAAACTATACCAGTGCGCCATGTGAATTTGGAACCATCGACCCTAAACATTGGGGATTCCCAGAATGGATTGATCCTAAGGTTGCCAAAGAGGGTATTGCAAAACAAGGTGATGCTGCAATTATGTATGGTGGCATGGAAAGTTACCATTCAATGTGCAGATTTTATTCAGGGTATGCCCACGAACCACAATTATGAGCTTGAGTGAAACGAGGAAATACTGACAAGAGACCAGATTCTTTTACAAACATGAGCTTCTGGCTAAATATGAGTGGTACTGGCGACTTGAACCAGAAATTAAGTATTTCTGCGATATTACATAGTATGTCTTAGTTTCGTGGAGCATCTATCGTTCAAGCTAACATATTTATAGTGATCCTTTCCTTAAGATGATCGACTCCAATAAGACTTATGGTTTTACTATTGCCGTTAAGGAATTGAAAGAAACCGTGCCAAATATCTTCCGTTACGCATCTGCATATAAACGAGTCAACAACATTACATCTCAAGGTTTATGGGAGATGTTCGTCGAGCCCCCTCCTGAGGAGCCAAAGGAAGTCCCTGAAGACGATCCAGCTTATAAAAGACCATTACCTGAGGAAATTCTTCGAGGCGATCCATCTCGCGCATCTTTACCAGAAATTGATCCAGAAGCTATGGAAGGAGAAAAGTATAACATGTGTCATTTCTGGTCGAATTTCGAAATTGCTAGGCTTAGTTGGTTCAGAAGTAAGGAATATGAAGACTTCTTCCAAATGATGGATCGCAGTGGTGGATTTTGGATGGAGAGAGTAAGTTGATATCTTGAAGGTTTTCTGGTACTCGACTAACAATACACCAGTGGGGCGACGCACCCATTCATTCTTTAGCCGCTGGTGCTCTCCTCGCCCCTCGCGATATTCATTACTTCCGTGATTTTGGCTATAGACACACAACTATTCAACATTGCCCAGCAAACGCACCCGCACGTCAAAGAGCGCGCGAACCTTATCTTGAAAAGACAACGTTAGACGAGAAGAAGCGAAAGGAAGAAGATGAATACTGGGATAATTGGGATCCAGTCAAGGAAAATGGAGTTGGATGTAGATGTAGATGCGATACGGATATTGTGGATGTAGAAGGCAAACAAGGAAGTTGTTTGGCAGAATGGGTAGATGTTGCAGGAGGTTGGGCTAGTCCTTGAGAAGATTAATCGAGAGGTGAAAAATAGGATAGGATGTATAGAGGAAATCATGTCATGTCATGAATGATATTGGAAGGGAACGGGAGGGAAGGGATAGGGTTTTTAGAGAAGCCTATTTTGGGGATGGCAACGGAAATGGATGAAGAGTGATGATATGGGGAATCGACTGATGGATGGCTGGATGGATGGATGGATGGGATGGGGAATTGGAATGGGAAAGAAATGGGATTGTAAAGGATGTGATGTTGCATATTATCTTTTTTTTAAACTGTTCATTATTCATGATGAGAAATACAAAAACGATTCCTGGTCTGATTTTTATTTGTGTTGTGTGTGATTTTGGGGGGGGGGGCTTGTGTAGTATGGGTAGGCAGGCGGTTTGTGAGATGTGAGGTTTTCGGATTTTAGATTTTTTAAAAATGAGGAAGGGTAATAGATGGGGATAATATGGAATCAGTTATTATGAGAATGTATTGTGATTGTTTGGTGAACAATTATTGGTTGGTTGATTGATTGATTGATTGATTTGTATATATGTATGTGTGTGTGTATGTATATGAATGAATTTTAGAAAATTGAAATAGTTATAGATAAATAGGTAGGTAGAGGGATAGGTAGTGGTGGAAGTTGGAGTTGAAGTGGGGGTTTGATTTGAGAATTGAGGGGGTGGTGGAAAGGAGGGAGATGGAAGGGAAGTAGGAGGGGGATGGGGAGGGGATATATAGGATTTGAGAAGAGAGGAGAAGGGGATAAGGGAAGGAAAATAGAGGAGAAGTATATTTAGAATTTGAAAAGAAGGAAGAAGGGGAGAGGGAGGTAAGAAATAAGGAAAGAGAGGAGACAGAAGATAAAATGAGGTAGAGGGGTAAGGGAATAAAGGGAATGGGGGAGGGGGGATAAGGGAAAAAGAAGGATATATAAATTTGAAAAAAATAGGAATAAAGAGGTGGGATGTGGGATTTGGGGAAAGAAAGTTATAGTTCAATGAATAAGAGGGGATATAAGGGAAAAGGGAAAGGAAGAAGATGAAGGGGATGGAGGGGATGAAGAGGAGAGTTAGGAAAGGAAGAGGTAAGAGAGGGGAGGAGAGAAGGAGAGGGGAGGGGATATATAGGTTTTAGTGAGAGAGAGAAAGGGGATGGAAAAGGGAGGAGGGGAGATAGAGAATAGTAGTTGAGAGGGTGGTGGAAGGGGGGAGAAGTGAGATAAAAGGATGGAAAGGAAATGAGTAATAAGGAATGCGAGAGAGGGAGAGGGAGAGGGAGAGGGAAAGGAAATATATATATTATTTGAAGAAAAGGATAGAAATAGAGAAGAGAGAAAATAAAAGAAGGTGAGGTGGATAGAAAATAAAGGGAATTGGGAATAAGGAATAGAGATAAATGAAATGATAAATAAAGAGAAGTGAAAGAGAAAAGGGAGAAAGAATAGGAATGTTATATGAAGTATACATATAGGATTTAGCGAGAGAAGAATGAAGGGTTTAAATAGTAGAATGAATAGGATAGGATAGGATTGATAGGATAGCATGAATAGAATAGAGTAGAGTAGAATGAATAGGATTAATGAGAAGAAATAGAATAGAGTAAAGGAAAGGAAAGTAAAGTAAATTGAAAATAAAAACAAGAGGAAGTTAACTAAAAGAGAGATTTAAATAGAAAGAGAGATATTAAATGAAAAAAGAAAGAAGAAACAAGATGAGATTAGATAAAAATAACATCGATTGAGTTTGTATAATTGGTTTGAGGAGAACACGGATGACGTGGGAGCTGTCATGTAGGTTCTAGTCGTTAATGTGTATTCTGTCTAATAAGCTAGCTAATCTACGAGTGGAATAGCCCTTATATAAGGACTATTGAAAGAGCTAGTCTTCGCATTCGCTTGAATATAATCACAAAGCTCTTTGACCTTGAAGTCCTTTACCTATGTTTATCCATTATACATTTAGTACTTTAATAATCTCAATAATTACATGTGTATTTTTTCGAAAAAGAATAAGTTAATTGGGTTATATACATTAAATAGGATTTAGAATGATTTTTGGATTTTAGGTTAATAAGGAGAGGAAAGGAGGAAGGAATAGAAGGGAGAGAAAAAGGGGAGAGGAAATTAAAAGGAGTAATGATAGATGTATGAAATAAGACTGTAAAGGATTTGAAAGTTGGAATCGATGGAAATTAAGTAGTGAAAATTGAACAAAGATTTGTTCATATAAAGAACTAAATATAATACGGAGAGTTTTTCGCTTCATGTGCTAATTAATGTATTAGGCGGGATTGGTGTTGAGTTATATGATTAGAATGTTTTGAATATATTTAGGGAGAGGAGAAATTGAAGGTTGAAGAGGATATAGGAGATGGAGAAGAGTTTTTGGGATATTGATTTACTGAGGAATCTTAAGGTCGGGTTTGCTTATTGCTGTACTCGTAGTGGTTGGTATATTGCTTGCTATGTGTGAGATAAAATGAAATTTGAGAGTTGTGTTTTTTTGTAGTTGTGTAATTATGAGATGGGGAATAGATTAGATGAGTAATTATCAATTAGGGGATTTGGAGGAGAGTTATTAATGGGGAGAGATGGATTTACATGATTGGGTAGATTGATGAGAAGTAGATTCCTGAACCTTTTTGAATTCATTTTAAAATGTTGATCTGTGAATCTATAAGATGAAATGATACTCTGTGTATGTAAATAACCACTCGAATGGAGTCTCTAGGTGCCGAATTCGTATCAGATCAGATATACAGAGAGACATTTCTCCTTCTTCCCCCTTTTGGAAAATTGATGAGACGGAAAGGAAAGCATTGCTGTGTTTCTGGGAGTGTGGCGGATACCGCGTGGTTATTCCATCGGGTGTCGTTTGTTGGGGTGGATTTGTATTTTGATTATGAGTATGAGTATGAGTACGGGTATAGTTCGTTAGTTTTGGGTGATTAATTCGGATGAGAAGTATTTGTAGGAAAGAGAGTATGGGAGAGATGCGAGTGTAAAGTTTCGAGATTACAGGTTTTGATAAAAGGATGTCATTGCTAGTGATATATTCCTTCTGACCTGTGAGGACTAATATGATATTCCTGTGATATTCTATCTTTGTTATGTATCTCATTAGTCAAGAATATTCGATCTAACTTTGTGAAGAAAGGGAAAGCTGTTCCGGGATATAGAGCTTCAAGCAGTTCTTCGAAATTATGCACTAGGAGTTTTGGAAGAGGAGGTCCTTGGATGTTTAAGGGTGTTTATTTTGTTGAGTAAGGGAATTGAGATTTTGTTTACATTAGAAGGAAAAGGGAACGTGGTGCGCTCGATTGAATTCTAGAGCGATTTACTCTGTAGTCAGAAGATTCCTAAGAGTTGGCCCAGTCATATAATATATCTACTGTATTTACATTTTAACTTCTATAGAAGATTAGCAATACATATGCGTCGTTCGTTTGATTTCTCCCGTAAAACCCACTCGAATCGTTGGAACCGTGTACAAAGTAGTCTCAAATACATATTACCCATCTCAAACAGACTAGACTATATATTTTTGAGCTTCAACCATACACTCTGAAGATATGGGTAAATTCTCTTGCTATTGACAGAGGAATCTTTTCCATGATTTTTCTTCTCGGGCAGCTCCTCCATTCATACATACACACAACTATTTTCGACCCACTTCCAAGCTCGTACAAGGACAAAAGGAAAATAATAGAATCTAGCTATCCACTATATCTTCTTCTTTGAAAGCATCTCTGAGTGAACGACGGAAACCAAAGTTCTGTAGGGTATTATAGGTACTTCGAGGCTAAAGATCAGAAATAGGGATCACAGTAATGGCAGTGGAAGTGATGAAAATGAGATGAGGATTCGCTTGTGGATATAATCGGTAACAATGACATCAGATGTAACGAACTATAAATAACTTTTTACTTTGACCGTGAAGACGCGGACTTTAAGGGCTATCTGTGTGGGTGGACTTTCTGCTTTGTTTATGATGATGATGATGATGATGCTGCTTGAGAGTGATTAGGGTTCACATCTATCATTTTCGGGATATTGATCATGTGATCAAAAAGAGGATACTATGTTGGCTAGCGAGGCGCTAGCGCTTCCCTATATAAGTACTAGCTTTTCATAGATAATAATGATTAAGTATGACTATAAATATAATTGACTGACTAAATCACTTTACACTTACCAGCAACCAAGTTGATCACTTTGTCTTTTCCTTCATTTCCTTAGTCTTATAGGAAGTCAAGGAATTGTAGTATACTCACCAACTTCCGCTAATCAGCTTCTCCTTTCCATTTTACATATGAACCCTGTACAATTTTCGAATCTCTTCCAAGTACTCTCTATCTATGCTGCAGCGTAGTATGCTTAAAGCCACAAATCCACAGAATAATAGAAAACTTGTATATCCCATCACTAAAAAATCTTCTTGATCATTAGAACTCTTCTAACGTCTATACTTTTCGGAATCAGCATGTGCGGCTCACGAATATCCCCGATGATTCTCTTCTCAAGCATCAGGGTGTGATTTCAAAGTGAGTAGAACAGGATATCTGACATCACACCCATCTCCCCTGATCAGGATATTCAGGATCAAAGACACAGTCACGAATTGGATGGGCGCCCCAGATCTAGATTTCGGAAGGAACAAAGATCAACAACACAGTCATTGAAGTAACCAAGTCTACTTTTCCATACAATTTCACTTCCGAGAAGCCTAGAAGATTCAGAACGCCGGACGACTTCGAACTAATGAGATGCGCTGACGCATACTCACCACTGAGCATACTTTTACAATTGATTTATTAATTTCCTTTCAAAGAGTCTTTAAGAAAGCTCAAGACTCGTATTCCTCGTGTATAAATTCCTTTCACAGAATTCTTCTAGTCTTAATCTAGGAAATAATATAGAAATACTACATACGATTATATGATAACTTTCATAACATCAGTAAAACTTAAATCCAATCATCAGTAAGTCATTCATTCGAAAGACATATAAAATCTTAGAAAACATTCATTCGTTTATATGATCTTACTTCCTTTATTTTTATAAACATATATATATATATTCCAAACCCCAGATTCCAAATTCCAAACCCTAAATCTCAAATCTCAAATCCACCTACCCCTCTACCCACTTATTCACTCACTCACTCACTCACTCACCTACTCACCTACTCACTCACCCACTCACTCATCCATCCATCCATCATCCATCATCCATTATTCCATTTCCCATTCCATTTCCCATTCCATTTCCCATTCCATTTCTCATTCCATTTCCCATTCCATTTCCCATTCCCTTTCCCATTCCCTTTCCCATTCCTTTTCCCATTCCATTCCATTCTTCTTCTTCATCTTCTTCAAAACCTACTCTCAAAATCCCATTTATTCATTCATTCATTCATCCATCCATCCATCATTCACCCACCCACTCCACAATTACTCCATTCATTTCCATCAAACTTTCCAACCACTTATTATTAACCAACAATCAAACCCATCTATCAAACCATCAACTATCTATCAACTTTCTAATCTTTTATTAATTAACCAACTATTAATATCAAATTAACAATCATTAAGTTACTAAGAAAAAACACTCTCTACACAGAAATCCTCTCCTCTCCTCTCCTCTCCTCTCCTCTCCTCTCCTCTCCTCTCCTCTCCTCTCCTCTCCTCTCCTCTCCTCTCCTCTCCCCTTTCCTCCCCTCCTTTCAATCCCCAATACCAATCACCCCCTTTAAACCAATCCAAACCGATCCAACAACAAGAGCTCAAGATATCAAACTCCACCAGAAACCACCTCACACAAAAGCAATAATCATAATATAGAACTCAATATTTCAAAAATCATGGTATCTATTTATTTCTTTCATCTCCTCATGCTCCCTTTCTTCTTCATCTATACCATCTGATCTAATTTCTAACATCAGATAACAGAGGACTCAATAACCATCGACCCATCAATCCCAAACCCATTCATCAACATACCATCCCAAACCATGCCATCCTATCTTCATGTCATAACCACCAATTTCAATACCCATGCTAATTTCATCGTAACATATACACAAATAATCCTCCAAAAAGCATTTCTTTTCAACGCCAATTCGCCTTTATCCCACTCAAGCTCCAAATAGCTCGTAATCCGAAAATACCTATACCCATAGCCATCTATATGATTAAGACTTGTAAAATAATAAAGATATAAATTCTTTCAAGCCCACTTCCCTAATAACGCCATCAAACCTGCTCCTGAAACCATGCATCCGAAAGCAAATAGCATCATTTTCATTGAACTTTTACGCATTTCTTGATTGAACATGAATTCATGTGCCATCAATTCCACTAATCCGGTATAGATGAGAATTCCAGCACTGATGGAATCGAATACACCATTGATAATCATGGTCTTTTGACTACCAGGGGCAAAGGTTGTACGAACACCCAAGCCAATAGCAATTGCAATAGGGGTTGTAATCCCATAAGCTGCTCCTAAAGCCCATGGCATCCACCCCTTCTTTTTAGGCCAGTGAGCTGTGGCAAGTCGAGCTCCAAGACCGAGTCCTTCAAATGTTTGATGGAACACAAGGACAATGTAAAGGACGTTGAAATCATCACCCGTGACGGCAAGTGTGAGACCGATAAATATGGAATGAAATATGACACCAAATTCAAGAATGAATAGTGCGGTCATTTGAGCAGCAAAATGATCGCCATCTTCATGGTGTTCTCGTTGGTGTCCGAGGTGATCCTCACCTCCAGGGGGGTATGACAAATCATCGGGCCGACCCGGTATACTTGATCTAACTCTGGATGGTCCTTCTCCAGATGTCGGTATCCGGGTAATTGAGCTCTCATTATCATGTTGTTCTAGTACGGCGTTGGAAGCTTGAGGGCTATCGCCGGTTTCTCTGTAACTGTTACCTTCTGAAGGTGAAGATGTTTTTAATGCGTCAACTTTCTCATCTCGGGTAGTCCGTCTGATAAGATCTCTTGCAGGATCAGCAGCTTCCAGATCATGATCTTCTTGTCCAAATACATCGAATCGTGATGCCAAGAGCTCAATGAAAAACATGCTAAAGATAGTCATAAGGCAAATACCTTCCGCCCAATCATATTCTGTAATTGGGCCCTTTAAACATGGAGAGGCCAAATTGGCCGAAGCGGGAGCAAGTAACTGTAGTCTGATTAGCACCAGTGTATAGAAAAATTTCGGAACCCATTCCAATATGATATGAGAGCAAAGGAGAAGGCTAATACTTACATGTATGAAAGCGGTAGCAATAATAACACCCGATCCGAAATATTTAGTGATAAAGAATGCCAGAGGTGGAACACTCATTCTTTTCGTTCTTGCAGCAGCGATTGGTAGAAGAGCACCTATAAATTTAGTTAGTTGAAGGTATTCTCGCAAGATGAGAGTTCATGTATTCCAATAAGGAGAGCCATACCCATCATGGAACCAAATCCAATCACGAATATGGAAGATATTCGGACACCCATTCGTCCATCATATTCATTTCCACTCCCACACGTAATTTCAACAGTATATTCCGACATGATCGCCAACTGCGACTCCTTCTGCCACTCGCAGATATCCTATCTTCCTGAATGATCGTCCAACTTATGTCTGCCGGCTTCTATGTATTCTCGTCGGATATCTATAGGGGAATGCCGTATTCCCTGCTAAGCTTGGACGTTGAAAGTAGGTTTGATTATGTGAAAAGCTTCAACCGTATCGATGAATGTCGTCCAGATAGAGATTTGCCGAGGGTAATGATAGAGTAGGTAGACGGAGTTGGTTTCAATCTTGGAGTGGTAGATCCAAAGGTTGTATGGTCGTGGGGATTTCCGTAGCTAGTTGAAAAGTTGGATTAGCAGATTATACATTTATATGGGGTATTTGTCGAGTTTTTAAAGAGGGAGATAGGATTGGTAATGGAAAGAAGCAAGTATACCTGGGTAAGTACCTTGTGAGGTAGCTGAATGAAATGTTTGTGAAAACTGGAACGGTTCCAACTAACTATCACAACTTTATCCAATTTGTAACACAGCTGAAATATGATTCAACAAGAGGAAGAAAAGGAATATATATATTTAGATATATGGATATATGTTAATGGTAGGTACTAGGTAGGTGTGTACAACAATATGTATTTATTTACATGCGATTTTGAGGGGTATCAAGGTATCAACATATGAAAGATGGAAAGTATACAAGTGAAGAAAGACACAGGAAAGGAGAGGAAAGAAATGAAAAAAAAAACCATTCATTATCTAGTCTTCACTGGAAAGAGGAGGTACGGAGATATATTTGGGATTGTATCATACTATACCTAGAATCCATAGGACTGTATCGAAAGGAAAGTTTAAAAGAAAATGCGAGAGAAGAGTGAGATTCAGTGAGATTCGTGAAAATGAGAACCTTGATGGGTAGATACTAGAGAGCCAAGCTAAGGAAACCATATATATGAGAAGTCTAACTCAGAACGGCTAAGGCGGATTCCCGTTTGTCCAAAACCAGCCTTGGAATTATCAATTCTGATGATTGTGATTGGATATGGAACATGATAAACGTCCGAGAAAAGGTTCAGTCCCTTAAAAAGGTAAAAATCCTTTTCCAGCTTTTTTCCCTCTTGCTTTCCTTAGTAATGCGGTCATTATGTCAGTACAGACAGAGTATGTCGTATGTCAGTCAAGACTCAATACCTAGGTACTTCGTATGCCATGACCATTATTCTTTTTCGCTAGATACATACTAGAGATACTGGATATCGGTGGTATAGAAGTGTCGCATCAAAGCACCGGAAACATTAATGTTGAGGAAATTACTTCTCGGTCGCCAGCAGCGGCTACGCGCATAATATTTTCCTTTCATCTGAGAGTGACCGGCTCGGATCATTGAAGATGTTGGAGTTCGGGTACCAAAAGCACTTGGATGATATTTGACTGATAGTTGATATGTCAAAATGCAGGTGATCCTGTCAAAAGAGAGACATTGATTCAAAGATCAGATGAACTTTCTTCCAGATGACGTTACAACAAGGTGATACTAAAATGTACAAAGTCTGGTGGTGCCGCCTGCACGAAGGGTCCGTTGCATGTGCTTCGCATCATGTCGATTATCATCATATTATTATTAGCTTCTGTCTAACGTAGTTTATCATCGAGTGGGCCATATCATCGAGTGGGCCACTTTTAAATACACCAAAATCAGCTATTTTTAATATTCCTATTTTAATAAATAATCATTATTTTTAAAGAATAAAAGAATATAAAATAATAATAAAATTTTCATTTCCTAGAAATCTAATTTTTATAAAAATATTTCTATTGTATTCAAGAAAAAATTAAAAATGTCACGATTTTCGTTACAGAAAAACCATTTCTCTAATAACTCTTATATAGATTCGAATTTTCACTAAAAGATTAGATTTTTATAATAATTTTATAATTAAATTTTATATATTCAATTTTCGAAAAATTCTATCAATAAATACAGAAAGTGCACGGTTACGCACAGACGAATTTTGTATGTATTTGAAGTGGCTCACTCGATGATATGGCCCACTCGATGATAAACTACGTTACTAGGTAATACATATAAAGATTGTAACCATTCGGAAGAAAATCCGACCTCGGGAGACGACAACCGGAAAAAGGTTTGTGTCACGTGAATCACATCTATGGATTATTCTCCCTCAGTCTCCGTGTCTCCATTCAGGATGTGGAGTTTAACAGCATTTCATTCTCATGTGGATCCTGTTATCTCATCATTCCCTTCTCAACATCGGGGTTGAAATATCTTATCCTATAACCTTGCTTTTTCTATGGTTGGATAGCTGGCTGATTTTATAACAGCCAATGCTTTCATAGATTGATCATCTTATCAAACATTACCGTTCTGTTGCGTTCACAGTCCTCCTGTTCACGTACGACGATCGGGTTGCTCTCCATACCGTCTAATTACGGTAGATTCCTAAAGATGGTGCGAGGGAGTTTCTGGTTCCGATAGTCGATTGAGATCGAGGAATGATTGCAAAGTTTGCGATACCATAAATCCGATGTCGCCAAAGTGCTTTTCCGAATGACATTTTCAACTCTCAGCCATCCGTATCGTCGGTACGACATGTCACACTGGCATATCTCCGGGGTCTTGATCGAGACGTTGATGTACGAGTCCAGTTCTTCTCGGGTTTTGCTTGTGTTTCACAAGAATATCACCCAATATCTCAAACCTCGCCTGATCTTCCCGAGCTCGCCTAAAGTAGGCGGCATTATATCAGCCCTGTGAAACAAAAGGTGGTAGCACTATACGAACAACCGAAATGCTCATGAAGAATATTGCAATTCTAGCCCCAAGGCCTTGAACGGTTGATCTCTCCTCTTCATATCAATCGAAGTTCCCAGAGTAAACAATAACTCCTTGACTCTACCCTCCCACACCAAACCAACCTTCAGGTTCTGATCAATTCTTGCTTTTAGAACTCCGGCGACCTCTTCAGGTTTCTTCTCCTTTTCTAAATCTACTTCGTCGAGTTTCCATGCTAGCTTTGCTTCCATACTCCTCACTCTACGCTCCTCGACAGGTACTTTCATCTTCCACAATTCGCATCCAAGGACCAAGTCACTCTCGTAGCTATAGACATTGAAGTCTAACCTTGAACATAGAGATAGGTTCTTGCCTGCTTTTACAGCATACGTCGAACTAATATTTCCCATCAATGGATTGAGCGTCAAAGTGGCTGTCAAAGGTATCCCCTTATGCGCTGGCAATGTGGCAAACCTTCCTCCAACACTAACACCCCCTGATTTGTTCAAAGTGCCATAATAAAGCTCCGCTCCGGCGCTGAACCGTCCATAAAATTTATCGTCGATCCTTGAAATCTGTTTTGGCGGCTCCGTAACTTCTTTCCTTGGATCCGGTCCAAAATTATACAAGCCTCTCAATCCCAATAACCCCCCATCAGTCGAATATAAAGTCTCGGTGCTGTATTTCCCTGTATCATACTGATGCAAAGCTAACATCGTTCCTCCATTTCTTAGCCTACTGTCACTAACAGCCGTAATCCTCACTTGCTGCGTCGGACTAATCCTTCTCAAATATAACGCTTCAAGCGTACTCTGCGGCAAATAAAGTCGACCATAGAGTAATGTGTCCCGTTGATCAACTCGTCTACCTCCGTGCCATTGCTCCCACATCCATGATTCATCAACCTTTCTAAGCTCCTGAATTTGTCGATATCCTCGTATTATCTGATATAAATCGATCTTTGCACTCTGCGAAGTGGTACAGAGAGGCAGCGAGGAGTAAAGGTAGGAAAGAGAGCCATCTACAAGCCCAACACTACCCAGTGCATATGAAGTTGCGAAGTTGGGAGAGCTGAGGGACGAGAGGTTAAATCGCAGACCGCCTGGGGTTTCAAAATCAAGAAGTGCTGTATTTCACAAGTGTTAGTGAGTTGAAGGGCAGCAAGTTGTGAAAAGAAGCTTTCAAGGTAGGTAGACAAAAAGAGGCAGATACCTTTAGCAGTAGCAGTCAACTGCGAATATGAATTCTCATAATTCCATTTTGTCGCTTTGTAAAATGCAAACTGCACATAATCCATGAACTCCAACATCTCCGCACAAGCTTGACCCAGAAATCAACACATCAATCTCTGATATCTAGAGAAGCAGAGAAACAAAACTTGCACCAATTCATAAACAAAGTAATAAATAAATCCAATCCAATCGAATCGCATCCATCCAATTGCAGCTCACAGCATAAAAATCCGGAACAACGTTAGTCCCCCGCTCCGATCCCTGCATAAATTTACCCCACTAAGCCTCGATAAGTCTAGTCTGAAATCTTATCAACTATCAATCGCAAGCTTGTGAAAAATAAAAAATTACCTCCATCCATATCGAAAACCGCAATTCTCTATCAAATTTCATCACCTCCTCTCAGCTACACCACCCTTTCTCTCCCAACCACAACCACCACAACACACAATCAAAATGCCTAAATCCAAGCGCGCGCGCGTCGTTCATCTCACCAAAGTCGATAAGAAAGGAAAGGAGCTTTCGCTCAAACTCTTTGCCAATGTGCGCGAATCGCTCGATAGTTATCAGCATTGTTTTGTGTTTAGTGTGGATAATATGAGAAATACCTATTTGAAAGATGTCAGGAATGAATTGAGTGATTGTCGGTATGTATTATGTTGTTTATCTGGTTCTTGTTTTGATCAATCTGGAGATTCGAGGGATGCTGTCGCTTTGGCGATGAAGATGATGTGGTATGATGTGATGTTGGCGGATGAGTTAAGCCAAAGGCAAAGAAGAAAAGGCGAAGAAGGATACACTTTTATGTAGAGAAGAGAAGAGGGAAATTCAATTGTAAACTCGAGCATCAGGAGTCAATTGGATTGGAAATACTCAACCACCACATCTACCACGGAAAAATAATACTAACATCCATCCCCATCAGACTCTTCTTTGGAAAAACAAAAGTAATGGCCAAAGCCCTCGGCAACGACGCCTCCTCCGAATATCAAACCAACACCTCCCTTCTCTCTCCCCATCTAGTCGGCAACGTTGGACTTCTCTTCACCAACCGCGAACCCTCATCTATTATCACTTTCTTCCAAGATCTCTCCAAAACAGATTTCGCTCGTGCCGGCACAGAAGCTAGCAGAAACTTCACCATTCTCGCAGGAATAGTCTACAGTATGGGAGGAGAGATTGCCGCCGAGAACGACGTTCCCATGGCGCACAGTTTGGAACCAGAATTGAGAAGATTGAATGTACCGACTACTTTGACTAAAGGAAAGATTACTTTGGAGAATCCTTACTGTGTCTGTAATGAAGGTGATGTGTTGGATAGTAGGCAAACAAGGTTATTGAAGTTGTTTGGTGTGGCCACTGCAGATTTCAGTGTTCAATTACTTGCGTAAGTCTTCGTTCTTTTTTCCTTCACACGATTGTTTTCTAATCTTGAAATAGATACTGGAGTGCATCCAATCAAGAAGTAACAGAGATAGAGGCAACGGAAATGAGCGAGTAAAAATATTAAAGAAAACAAAAAAGGCATTTCGGATCGTCGTTTCTGTTCTAAACTATCATACAGTCAAAAGAAGACTAGATTATGAGGCGTTTACCGGCGCCACCTTTTTGTTATGGAATATATGTGTACTTCAAGAATTTGAAACAGCAATTGCCTGAGTGCTATGCCTGAGCTATCCATCTTACCCCTTGAACTTCATATTTCCTCCTTTGATGATACAAACAGTAATCCCAGCTAAATGACAAATTTGCAAAAGCACTAAACGAGGATGGTCAGGTAATACCTTTTTCTTACCTCTGATCGTACCTCCCATGATCAAAGTAAGCCCCAAATGCGTAAAAGAAAAACCAACCACGTCATACCAAACCCTTCAAGAGAACTGTCGAATTGCTGAGTGTCGAGAATGTTGTAAAGCCCTTTGAAGCATGTATAGTTATCATGCGGTAAAAGGTTGATCGTAAGTGAAAACTGCTTCTTGTCCGTACTATGAAAACGCCGTCGAAAAGCATGCAAGTAGATTAGGCGACAACACTACCTTGGGTGAAAACTTGAGATCGAAGAACCGCTTACCCCTGTTGAGGAAGGGAGAAAAGATGGAAGATTCGAAGAAAACCCACCACAAGACTGTTGAACCCACCAGCCAGTCTCATTGTATCTAATACCTTCGCAATTTACGAGGATCCTCTTCATAACCATTACTGTCATAAGGTCTCTTTCGTGAATCGTCTTCGCGTGGTCGTCCGCCATATCCTCCATCTCTAGGTCCATCTCTAGGTCCATCTCTGGGTCCATCTCTGGGTCCATCTCTATCACGGTATCCACTACCATCTCGGGGTCTTACCGGCTCCATATTACTGCCACTACCTCCACGAGGAGGACCTCCATCGCGATCACCATAGCCACGATTGCTGTTGCCACGGTATCCGCCGGATCTGTCATCATATGAGCGACCTCCACGAGATTCATACCCACCACTTGATCCTCCAGGACCATTTCGATCGGGTGATCCTGCTCCAAAGCCTCCACCCCCTCTACCACCATAGCCGCCACCCCCATTGAAACCTCCACGACCACCACCTCCTGGACCAGCTGGTGCGTTAGGAGGAGCATAGCCATTGGATCCCCCGCCTCCATACCCACCACGATCACCTCTATCGCCGAATCCTCCACGGCCCTGGAAGCCAATTCCTCCTCGTCCGCCACCACCACCTCCTCCAAATCCACCTCGATCGAAACCTCCTCTGAATCCACCACGACCTCTACCTCCATCAAATCCACCTCGGAAGCCACCTCGGGAGCCGCCAGGGCCTCCAGGAGGACCATTGAATCCACCTGGACCCATTGGTCGTGAAGAAGCAGACTTTGTATATCCACGCCCTCCAAGGCCACCTCCGAGACGACGTGGTAACCAACCTTTTACGGTTCGACCTCTTTCGACATCTACCTTGATTCGACGATCTTTGATTCTGATACCGTCACAGTTTTCTAAACCAGCTATTCACGAAGCGCGAGCAAGGCGCGTTTGTCAGTCATTTACCCATATTCATATACCTTGATCTGGGTAACAGGAAGAAAGGAAAAGCGGAGACAAGAGGTGGAATAAACCAAATCTTTATGCCAATTGTGCATTTAAGCAATCTGTTTATGGGGAATATGGGGTTATGTTCGGCTTTACCTCTCATGTCCTTCTCTCGTTCGAAAACTACAAATGCGTAACCGCGATGCTTTTTGACCTTCTTTCCAGGCTTTTCATGTTGATGAGTATCAACAACTATGCGAATCTGTAGAATATGAAAGTTAGCATGATATACTAAGCAGAATTGTTACAGTAAACTTACTCTCTCGATGGGTCCAAATCGACCAAACTCGCGCTCCAAGTCCTTTTCAGTGGCATCATAATCCAATCGACTGACGATAAGTGTTTTGAAAGCATCTCCTCGAATATTTGGATCCTCGGAGGGTTTGACTACACAAGCAAAAATATCAGCAATAGTTCAGAGAATTCAAGGAGAATAAGAGGGTAGTGAAATGATGGTGTAGGACATAAAGGGTGGCCCTCACATAATTTCGGGGCTTCCTGAATAATCTTTTCGTGTGCGGCCTTCTTCTCCAGCTGAACACGGTCTTTTCTCTGAAGCCAGCTCTCGGTGGGCTCGTACACATCAGTCTCCTTGTACTCCTGAAGAGCTGGGAGAAAAGCAGCAAGACCAGTGATATTGGCAGTTTTGCGTTCCTCTGGGGCGAAGTCTGAAGGCGGAACCCATCGCAAAGGGGGTCGAGGTGCGAAAAGCGCAAGGAGATTTGGTGGGAGTTTATCGGTCATTGTGGGTTATATCAATGATTCCCAAAGTCTTCGCAATGATAAATTTACAGTCTTTAGGACAACTGCAAAACAATTCTGTTGAATTATATGATGGAGATAATTGTGAGGAACTGTGTCGCGTCGCAGCAGTCAGGACGCCTAAAGGTAACCTGAGATTTGAGCTCCCAAGCTTAAAATGTTACAATCACGTGACTAAGAATTTATTTCACTTGAACTTCAATACGTCTAACACTGTCTGAATTTTGGAATCTGTGTTTTGACGTCAGCACAACTCCCAAAATGAGGATTACAGGATTAAGGAAAACAACCATTGGCCAGGTATGTATATGATCGGTTCTTGTAGGCGATTCTAGATTGCTAACATCTCATCCAGAATGGTGTCGGCGCCTTCATTCTCCAATGTACAAAAATGGATTTTCATTACTGCGATTGGGCTGGCAGTTCTAAGGGCATGAAGTAAGTTTTATTCTCGAACTTTGAAGTTGCTCCAATGCTCATACTGCCGCAGCACCTTTATCAAAAACTCCTTACCGGGCTTCGCGAAAGCAAATCCTCAAATCGAAATTACTGTCTCCCCTCGACCCGCAAAACACCCAGTCATTGTTGGACATTATATCAATGGTCGCGAGAAGGCCATTTGCGTCAGAAATCTGGAAATGGGACAGATATTAAAAAAGGCAGAGCTGCTCAGAGATGCGAGTGGAGAAAAGCTAAAGAGAGTCAAGAAGCCCGTGAAGAGTATCAACGAGAGTGTTAGAGGTATTTGGAGTCCTTATCATGGTGGTGGAATTAAGGTTTGAGGGGGGGAACATAGAGAAGATTGTTGTATTATACATAACAGCATTACTGGCGTTAAGGATAGGAAATCATGGGTTCCGATAGTCCTATGTCGAATATTTCGGCTATATGAATGTTAAAGTCATAGTTATGAGTTGAGCAACTTATTGAAGCATCGCTTTCCTACAGGCTATCGAAATTCTTGTCGATGCTAGCATCTCCTCTATCTTGTTGTCTCTTCATTAAGTCCTTTCTCGAGCTTCATTGTCACAATAATAATAGGCAGTGAGTGCAAGTCCGGCAATGCCAGGAAGTAGTGCCCTCAGAAATATACAAGACGCTTATCATAAAAATGGACATCAAAACGTTGAGGGTTGGATCACCAGCGTTTGCTGTGAGTGAAACACATGGGCAACCTCCAATGTATGAAGAGTAATATGCATGTAAACTTGCTATGATAGACCCCGTGAAATTGCTTGCCAGGTTCCAGATTTTATATTCCGAAACCTTGTCTATTGCCTCAAATCTTACTGTCACCTTTCACAGATCTATTGATACATTAGAGTTCTCACATATAACGAGCATGAGACTAGAAGTGGCTTTAAGGTAGTGGATATTTCCTGAAAATATATCATACTGCCAGGACTTTTTTCTTATTGCCTGGTGGGATTAAATACCCAATTTACAGTCATAATTCATGAAATCCTAAAACCACTTACAAGTGGCTGTTGATAATATCAACGAAAGCTGGCTTCAATGAAGCGCCTCCAACCAAGAAACCATCGATATCCTCTTGCTTGCTCAAATCCTTGCAGTTCTTCTCGCTAACACTTCCGCCGTAGATGATTCTGGTCTCCTCTGCAGCCTTCTCGCTAACCTCCTTCTTCAACCAGGAACGAATGGCGGCGTGTACCTCTTGTGCTTGTTCGGTGGAAGCGACCTTTCCAGTACCAATAGCCCAGATTGGCTCATATGCAATGACGATCTTTGACCAGTCTTGAACCTTATCCTTAACAGCCTTCAATTGTGCGGTAACAACCTCGATTGTCTTGTTAGACTCTCTTTGCTCGAGGGTCTCTCCGCAGCAGAAAATAACACCAACTCCTCCATCAAGAGCAGCCTTGGTCTTGCATGCTACAAATGAATCATCTTCTTGGAGAACGACACGACGCTCAGAGTGTCCGAGAAGTGTCCAGGTAATGTTGCTGTCCTTGAGTTGCTCAACGGAGATTTCACCAGTGAAAGCTCCGTTTGGCTTGTCGAAAACGTTTTGTGCTGCGACCTCAAGTCCAGGTCTCAAGTGCTCGCGGGTAAGGAGAAGGTAAAGAGCAGGTGGAGCAATGACAACCTCTGATTGAATAAAGTGTCAGTGAAATTCTGAAATGAAATGTAGGAGCTTGATAGAGGGGTGTGTAGGGTCAACAAATTCCCCTCCATCCTCAACAAACGGATGAACAGAAGCCAAGGTAGATACATACCGGTATTTGGGTCCAACTTAGCGTCGTTCAAGTTTCCAACAATCTTCTTAATGGATTCAACAGATCCATTCCTGATGAGAGCACAAATTAGCTGAAATCCTTTTTGCTTGGTGGGGGGAGAAAGTAAACAAAAGCTCTCACATCTTGAAGTTACCTCCGACGAAGAATTGACGAGGCATGATTGCTAGTTTTCTGGTAATACGAAAAATGGTTTGAAAGGGCTTGGGTATAAGCTGATTTTGAAAGAAATGGAAATTGTCTTTTTGATATGATGGTTTTACTTGTAGAAGTTTTGTATGAATTGATATCAAACTTCTTTTGAATCGGTAGGACTCGGAGTGGGGTGAGCTCTCGGCGGGACCTGACTCTCTACAGAAATCTAAAACCCCGCCAGAAATCGTCATTGGACCCAAAAAAATGCACGGAAACTGGCATGGATTATGTGTACCAGGCTCAATTTTCTCCCGTCGGTAACCTCTACATCAAATCGAAAATGGTATCAAGACATTATTGTTGGATCAACGAGCAAATCAGCCATTCATCTTCTGCCATCTGTATCATTATGCCGTTATGGTTTCAAATACCTCTACGAAGCACATCCATTTACCTGTTCGAAAGAATCATGGAAACATTGACGACATCGAACCTCCTCTCGTCTAGAACATGCGATTACTATCAAGGTCGCTTCCTTCAAATCCAATTGCAAGCTTGATAAAATGGTCAAGCCTCAATGAAACAACGTTGCTTCAATAATTGGTTACAATGACATGATGGCCGAGATTGGCTTGATTCATCTCACCAATACTGCCAATGAATTGACCTCTCGTGATGTTTCAACGGACCGAAATGCATTGACTCGGGACCACTGATTGCACAAAATATTGGGCATCAATATGCTCAATTCATCTCATGCCATGGAACAATCTATTCAAAATGCCATTCACATAAGATCTCAACTTCCCATGAATCCAAGGCTCACAATTAACGCATTTCACTCATACTTCATGTTGACAACGGGAGAAGATTTCAAAAAGTAGGGATTTCATTAAAATAACTTTTGATGCCACGTGTACCTAGTGCATAGAAGATGCACTTCATTATCATCAGTCGTCAAATCATCCATTGTCCTTCCAGGTCGAAGATACAAAGTCCTGCGCCGTTGGTTCATCCATTTATCATAAGCCTACACCAATTTCCCAGCAGCAAATGATACACAATTATTACTAACCCATCCATCAATCTTCAAGACTAAAAACATCAAAATAATAACACACGATCTCAAAAATTAAAGAAAGCAAGGTAAGTTATGCAAAAGCATACAGCTGAAACAACAGATCTCTCAACTATGCGTACGCACTACCGCTGCTATAACTGGAACTATATCGATGTCGTGGTGGACTTCTTGGGGCGAATGGATGATGGCGAAAGTGAGAGATTTGAGGGCGAGGACCTGTGTATGGGATCCTAGTTGCGGTTGAACCTCGATCAATGTAGCTCTCAGCGTCAGAAAAGCGACGTCTATAAGCGGTCTCTCGTGGAACTGATCTCACATTTCGGTTATTGAGAGGTGGAGAATCATCCTCATATAGGTCATCAAGGTATCTTTCATTGAACATGTCATCTCGATATCGAGGTGCGGGCCTTGAATACTCATGTCCTCTATGTCGGGGAGCTTCTATCATTGGGAGTTCTGCATGTTGACGCGCAGAATGTCTCGGCGCTATGGTATCATATTCAAGTTCGCGACGGCCGGCAGGTACCACAGCTCTTGATGGCTCGTCAATGATAATTGGTCGGTGCGACTGAGAAAGGTAATACTGAGCAGCAGCCCTTTCTTCTTCTCTGCCCTGTCGAAATGCTTCTGCAATGGCATTGGGAGCGGAAGGTGGGACAGCTTCTCCGACATAAGGAGATTCTGGATGACTCCCCCTTCGAAATTCTTGAAATATTGGCTCGGGTGACTCGCTTTTGTGGGCGTAATACTTCTTATGGTGCTCCCGTGGACGGCGTCTACTTTGGCTACGACCTCTTCTAGTGCGTGACTTATACTTCTTTGAGCGCCCATCCGAATGAGAACTAATACTAGTAACCAAAGAACTACTGATAGTCGAAGCTCCAGTAGAGAGCGTGTCGCTATCAGATTCGGATCCAGAATTCGAGTCTGACTGATAACGAGTCGGCCTTTGTCTGCTTCTGCTTCTTGATCGGCCACGATTTCCACCCTTTTGGCCAGGCATGTGAAGAATGCCTATAGAGGCTTGGGGTTGCACATTCGGATTGGGCGGAGCGTTTTGCGGTCTGAATTGAGGTGGGCATTGAGGTTGAGGTTGGCCTTGGGGTTGGGGTTGAGGTTGAAATTGAGGTTGAGGTTGGGGTTGAGGTTGGGGTTGAGGTTGGGGTTGAGGTTGGGGTTGAGGTTGGGGTTGAGGTTGGGGTTGAGGTTGGGGTTGAGGTTGGGGTTGGGGTTGAGGCTGATTTTGCATTGGAGGTCTCGTCAAGTGTGCTAATCTTTCTTGTTTTTGCCTGTCGATTATGGCGAATAGTGCGGTGGCACTAACTTCATCTCTGGGCGAACGTTTTACTATGACGGTGATCAAAGTGGTTTCTCTTACTTTGTTGGAAGACCTCTCTCTTCTATCAAGTTGAACAAGGGACCAATCAAAGTGTTGATCCGATTCCTCAGTTTTCAACCGATCTAGAAGTTTATTTACCTGGCCCTGCTGATTTGGGAATAAAGCTCCTTTTTTATCTGTTATTGTTTGTGAGGAGTCCTTCAATTTTTTCAAATGTGCAACGATATCCTCTTGTGATAAGGCCTCTTCGGTTACTATAGCTTTTGCCCAGGTGGACTTTTCTTTTCCAGTCGGCACAACTTTTCTAATTGAAAAGACCTTGTGTGCTGTCAACAGCTTTCTGTACGCTGCGTCGTCAAGTGGTCGTTTCTCTGAGGCGTTCAGATCCACTACGTGGGAAGATTCATATCGTGGTCGCATAGGCATTTGCATTTGCGGCAGAGGCTGACCACGTCCGCCAGGTGGTGGTCCACCCTGTCCTGGATGACCTTGGTGAGCTGGATGACCTGGGGGAGGTCCCTGAAAATTTGGATGAGGTCCTGGTCTACCTCCTCCTTGTGGATGAGGATGGGGTCCCGGAGCACCACGTCCCATTGCTCCTAACTTTTGTGTCAACTATGTCATTGGTTGATAGAATAATTGTTTTGAAGAAGCTTACCAAGAGGTGGAGGCGGAGGGACACCAGGCTGTGGATGGTTCATTTCGACGACGCTGTAGTAATTGTCTTGTCGAAAGTTGACGTGAGTCTTATGATGAGGCTTTCGTAAAGGTATCGAATAACATCAAGAGTCAATGAATGAAGATTACAAGCTTTGAAAGGGAATGCGGGCAACAGTGGGGCTATAACTAGAAGTTAAAGCTCGAGGTTTAAGCCGCAATTACTTTGGGACACCGGAAAGTTAGGTATGTGGATAGCCAAGTGTGGCTTTATGAAGATCTTGAATTAGAAAAGGGAGGTGCGAAGATTTACACTATGTTTTCTCTAGGTTTAATTTTGAAATGGAGGGTTGGAATCAATAGGTAAGGTAGTGTTACACCAATGAACAGTCACCGAGTAGGAGTGCCACAAGACAGCAAAACACTGTAAAGAATTCCTCATTCGATAACCCCTTCAGGTTTACTGGATGGACTGTATTATCAACAAGGTATTTTTCATATCTAACGCCCGGTTTGACTCTGTCATGCGATCAGGCTCTAGCTTACGAACTTTTTTCAAGGTCTATGCAGAAGGCTATGCTCGCCCTGTGCCTAGGGCTCAACATTCTATCGGGGCGGAATTGGTAGGCAGATTTCAGAAAATCTTAGATTTATCCCAAGGTAACACCGATCTATCGATCAGTATGGCGCATCATGGAGTGTTACACCCGCATATACACTCCAAGCTTTACGCACGCTCCTACAAGAATTATACTCTCCTCGAAGATTAGATTAGATATTCGAAATATTTCGTGCCATATCCTATTACGAACAAGAATAAGATATCAGAATATCTACAACAGCAATACATACGTAAGTAAATGGAACTTTTTTCCATTCGAAATGTGGGGAACCAGTTTGACGAAGTTTCGCGCAAATATAAACGAGGCAGGATGCGAACCATCTTGCGAACCTTTTGCCTTCAATTGTATGAACAAACCACAAGATACCACACGACAAATCGAGTCACTCGATGCTTATCTTCTGGTCGGGACCGCGAAGCTCCTCGGTGAGGGTACGGTCAAAGTGATAGGATAAATCTACCTGCTCTGACTTGGCTACAGCAGAAGGGAAGTAAACTGGGCGCTATTGAAAGATCGATTGACGAATCATTACACGACTTACCGCGCAGACAGGCGATGTGTTGAAACTCATTCAGGGATACTCCATGGTTTGAGCTCAAATTAAGCCATGCTTGAATAACAAAAGAATGTTCTTGAGTCTCTGGCCTCTTTTTGCAGATGCATATGCAGTCGCGTTTTATATTGTCAAAGCCATGAAGTATGTAGAGGTATGTATGTTGTACAGGTAGCTTATATGCCACGATATCGCTGACCGCCTCATGGATTTTAAGCATGATATTTAGCACAGCCTGCATGGTGCTCCGCCCCCATGTCGAAGGATCGTGGCGTTGTGAAGCATTCGTCAACAGTCACCCAGATGCAACGACGCGTTGTTCTGTGCAACTCTATATATGCACCATGAATCTCTAAAGGCTTTGATCGTTGAATGCACTGCAGGCAGACACCATCAAAGCTACGCTAAATCTCGGGTTCAAGTGCCAAAAGAAATGCGAATTTTCATTTTCCCCTTGGATTATAAATGCACTTATTGCTGACAGCAGGGTGGTTTATGGGAAATCATAGTTACCCCGCATGTCTTTCTCAATGTTGAACCACTCACACCCCTCCCGAGATATCTCCTTGGCCAACCGATTCAACCACCATCTGACCGGGTTCGATCCTACTTGATTAATAGTGATTACAATATTTTCCCTTTTTACTCATCCCACCGCTTGTATGCTGAGTTCTCGATAACATAGCAATCTTCTTGAATTTGTCCATTCGACTGTTGCACACATACATATCATAGTGGAGAACAGGTCACCCAAGTTCAATGTATTGGTCGGCGTGAGAGAACCCAGATAAGATGACTTTCAAGACCTGTTCCTCGGGTCTCACGAGATAACGCATTGTTCATGTCAAATTCTAACACTGTTGAAAAATGATGGATTTATGTACAGACACTCAAATCATTCTTGATCTGCATTTACGAAATATCGCATGCGTTTCGCGCAGGCTCTTCCTTATTGGTACTAGACGAGATGAACTCTCTACGTCTTGATTGAGCCTCAATGTTTTCAGTCTGACTTCCCATTATCATTATATTCTCGAGAAGCCGGGCGCTGAATTGCGTACCACCATTGTACATGTCACGAAAACTCTACTTACCCACAGAGATGACGATGTCTAGATGTGGTTTTCCAATTGGAAGGAAAGGCTGATGTTACATGGCTATGGCCATATCTTCTCGTGTTTCCTCGTGTTTCATCTCAAGCCACGATCTTCCAACCAAACCAAGTGGTTCGAATTATCGGCGCTTCCGTCACTATCGCATGTTTCAAGTATCTAATAACACTCAATTAAATCAACCAACCAATCAATACATATTGCAAAAAACATCTCTCTCCTCCTCGTGTTCGTACTCTCCAACAATAATACAGCGCTTGTCTACATAGGGAAGGGAAGAGAAGTCTCCATCTACTATCTACCATCTACTCTCTTAGAAATACAAAAACAATTCGATTGGATATCATAGACTCATCTCATAGCAATTGTATTCATGTGCGCATGCATGTATGTATACATGTATATCCCTTCCCTGGATTCAAATAGTCTATCTATCTATCCATATCTACATACATTAGAGACATTAATTAATCTTCGAGACGCTAAATCGCAATCGCAATCGCAACCGTGATCTTCAAAGCAAATTCAAGCTGAATGAATGAATAAATGAACGAATGAATAACCGAATGAACGTGTACTAACGAACAGTCCATGCAATAACGGGCGAGCAATGCATTTCCCATGTGATAAGTGGAGATTTATTGGAGAGTGTTTAAAAGGTGGGGGGGGGGGAGGGTTAATCATGGCGTTTATGTAATTTTTTTTTTTAATTTTTTTTTCCTTCTTCCTTCTCTTTCTCTTTCTCTTATCCTCAAAAAGAAAAGTTAACCTACTTTCTTCTTACTTCTTACTTCTTACTTCCTACTTCCTACTTCTTACTTCCTACTTCTTACTCCCTTCCTTCTCAACGAGGCCAACTAAAGCAAAGAGAGTATTCATTCACACAGGTATCTATCTCCCAATCTACACACGCGAATCTTCATCTTCCCGCGTTGAACTAAGCTTGAGGTTAAGATGAGATAAAATGAAGGAAAACAATGAGATTTAGATATTGAGTTCCATGTAAGGTTAGCGAAGTACCGGGCGTCGTCTCATTTTGAATTTCGGGGTTTGCTATCCTGTCCTATCCTATCCTATCCTATCTTATTGGTATTGGTGGTTGATGAGAGATGAGAGATGATATTTCTGCTTCTGCTTGTGCTTGTGCTTGTGCTTGTGCAGTATTGCGAGGCTGTGTGGCTTATACGAGTCGAGTGGTGAGGTATTAGGATTTGAATTTGAATACTTCCTGTATTCTACACCTTTTATTTATACCTTGCAGTATAGCATGGAGGGTGTCAAAGTATGGCATGTCACAGGAGAGAAATCGGTAAGATCCAAGAAGGGTTTGGTTGCTTTCAGAAAAGGATGAAGTCATTGTTGATGTTTGTATTAATTTAGGGAAGTGAGAGTGGCTTGTTCTGTGTTTGTCGTAATTCAACTATTCGGGTCTCTTGCTCCCTTGACATTCTTCGATCCTTTCCTTCCTCCTTTTTCGTTTATACCTGCTGCATTGCTCTCTCTCCCTCTCCCCAACTCATTTGAATAACCCAACTTGACATCCCCACTTATTCGACATAGTCAGTGTCAAATATTCCGTGAAGGGGTTGTGGTCTCTTGCTTCTATTCTGGAGAAAGTTTGCAGAAGACGGATTGTGGTATATGATGCCTCTATTCTTCTTGTCAGCTTTTCCTCTCATCTGAAAATACGAAACACGAAATCATTTCAAGCTCAAGATGCCAAGACGAGAAAATAACATACCCGTCAGTGCAAATTGCTGTCCAATACAAATACGCGGTCCTCCACTAAATGCGATATATTCCCAGCTTGACATTAGAATTAGTGAGGTTTCTTATCATTGAAAGTCGACATCAAACTTCAATTACATACCCGGTTCTCAATTTCTCCCACCTCTCAGGTCGGAACTTGTCGGCATCTTCACCGTAGATATCCTTTCTTCGATGCAATACGTAGGAGCTGTATTGTACAAAAGTCCCCTTCTTAACCATGATTGGGGATCTTTCATCAGGGCCGCCGCCTCGAGGAAGTACCGTGTCTCGTATTGCGACGCGACTTGAGGTTGGGACGATGGGGTAGAGTCGCAGTGCTTGGATGCGTTAGTTGTCTTTCTGGAGATGGAGATGAAGAGACAGGACAAATCAAGGAAACAAAAAACCAACTCTCATTAATACACCATTTCAAATACTTCATATTCTTAATCTCCTCAAAAGTTGGAGATCTTCCTTCGAGACCCATAACCTCTTTTCTTAAATTTTCAAGGACTTTCTGTTCACGTGACAGTATCATGAAAAGAATGGTAAGTAAACTTGCAGTGGTATCACGTCCGGCGAGTAGAATGTTGAGTAACTCTGCTTGAATTTTGGGGGCGCTGTAGCCGGATTTAGCGAGTTGCTCAAGAAAGATGTAGCGTTCCTGATCCTTAGATTCGGATTTTTGAGAGGGAGAGGAGGTTTGAAGAGCGAGGGCTTTGTCGACGTAAGTGCGGACGTAGGAGTGGACATATTTTATAGAATCTTGGTATCTTTTGTTGGGGAAGAAAGTAGCTAGTTTACCCACTGATTATTGGTCAGTGTCTTGTGTTTTTTTTATGAAGCATGACGGGTAAAAGGGGGGCTCTTAGAGAATTAGGTTTTGCTTACGACGAACTTGTTTGCCGGTCTGTTCACCAAGCTGTAAAAGTTAGCACAACTACTTTTAATAGATGCTAATAGAGCTCACAACTTACATAATCATAAGCTTCCGAGTATCTATGCCCAGGCGAATCAATCTTTGTTTCATCCAATGTCTCCGTACTTTCACCGAAAAGGAATTCTGTAGCTAAATCTCCAACATCAGTACATCATATTCCCATCCTCTCATCATCCATTCCTCTCTCTAACCCCTCCCAAGAAACTCACCCGAATCAATCGTCAACATGAAAAACAATTTCGATAAATCCACCGTGTTGCCATTCTCCGGAATCCTCTTGATCAATTTCTGAATATGTTCCTCGAAAACATTCAAATCAGCAACCTGGCTCCTCACAAAATTCGGTCGCAGCATCGCTCGAGAGTGTTCCCATTCCGTCCCATCCAAGATGAAAATCCCCTTTCCAAAGATAGGCATCATGGCAGTTTTCCTCGCCGACGTTAACTCGAAATCTTTAAATCCGGTAGCTAAGACCGTTTTGATATTTTCCGCTTCAGCGGTATTGATAGTTTCCGTGCCGAGGAATATAGACCAGTAGGTGTGCACACCAAGTGATTGAAAACGCTTCTGGGCCGTTTCGATGAATTTACCTTTTCGCGCCGCGAGAACATTGGAGACGAAGAGGTCGAGTCCGTAGATGGGATCTTTGTGGGGGTAGGAGGCGGGAGGGAGACAGTGGTTTCGTTTGGCGAATTTTCTGTGTTGGTAGGAGAGCAGTAATTTTTGCATGAGGGTGTAGAGGAGAAAGGTGGTGGTTAGAATGAAGAGGATGCTGGTTGTGAAGGGGTTGCTAGAGGAGAATTGACTCATGATGGATGGTTGAATGATCTTCTTCATATTGGTGGATTGTATTGATGGTTGGTAGATGATGTGTTACTTGAAGACTGAAGACTGAAGACTGATGCAGGAAAAGTGCAAGAGTGACCCGAATACAAACGCTAATTCGTCCGGAATATATCTGCAAAGAGATTACACAGTCGCCTTCAATTAATCATAGATAGACAAGACACAAGTTTCCTGACACTCAGATAGATGAAAACTATCTCGTTCCAAACCAGCTCACAGAAACGCTCAAGGAGAGAAACGTTTCAATTATGTATAAGAATCAAAAGCACCGCGTTAGCTCCAGTAGTGTGTTGATGTGGGCAATCCTTATATTTAGGAGTCATTTTAGACTCACTAGCCGTGTAAAGCACCTACCTACCTCGTATGTGACAGCACCCGAAACCCCCTTACAACGTCACTCCACTATATACCGAGCGGTCCTCGGCAACAGTCCTTGTGAAAACCGGGCCAATGAACCCACATGTTTACAAATCAAACCAACCTAATCGTATCGGATGCTTACCCGATATGTCTTGTACCCGGTCGATCCTTTGATCTATTGGTGGTGCGAGGAGTACAAGCTTTGCATGTTGAATGCCGATCGCTGAAGCTACTAACATCTACCCGATTCATCCAGAACGGAAAGAACGGGATATCAAAGCTGTCGAAATCAAGATTCTCTTTAGAACACTATCATTTCAAAATGAAATCAAAAGATTGAAAAGATATAAAAAATTGAACAAAGTTAAAATATAGTATAAATCATAATCTGTGTCGTGGTGCCCCCCCCCTTCTCCGAGTCTAGCGGCCGCCGCATCAGGTCACGTGTGCGCACATGCTGGCCGCTACCTTCAATATCTATTAAAGTTTGCGCTTCCCGCTCCTCAACTATCTTTCTTCCTTAAAGAGTGAATTATTCCGTATCCCTAGGACTCAAATCATAATCACTCACAGCCCTCGTACACGCATACTTCGCCTCCACATCCACGCCCTCCCTCCTCTCCCTCTCCATCCTCTCCCTCAACTCCCTATTCTTCCCCTCCGCCCACACCCTCTTTCTCTCTAAACTCTCCTCCGTATCATCCTCCTTCCGATCCTCACCTTTCGGCTCAAAAATCCTCCGCCGATCCGTCGCCACAATCCTTCCATCCACCCCCCGGAACCTATCCTCTTTCTCCTGGGACCACGGCTTTAGATCAAGCAGCTCCTTAATCTGGCGCGGACTGAGTCCGATCCCATCAATTACATCGTGCTTGTAGGGACCGGAGAAAGAGCGTAGGATCCCGTCGCTGCCGAGGTCGTACATCCCCATTGGATCGCGTTTTAGGAGGGACATGGCTGCCATGGCTGAGATCTCTTTTGAGGTGCTCTGGCTATGATTAGCAAACTCGGGTCTCTAGTCGAGCTGGATATCATAACTCATTTGGTTCGTCATGTTGATTCGATGACCGAGAGAAAGTAGAAAACTGGTGGTGGAGAGAGAAACAAGATGATTGTTGGTTCGTGTTGGATAAATAAGCACCGCCAGGCACGGACCGTATCGCAAGAGTCTATAGTTATAAAGATCTTTCGTCCAGGGTGAGCCTGACTACGAAGGGTATCAACTTCCTCGAACCAGAGCCAAGTCAGTCATGTCAAATTTAGACCAGATCAAGTAAAGCACATTCTCATCATTTTCGTTTTCGATCTCAAGATTCAGTTTATCGTATTTAATTCCTCTCAAATACATTTAGTAAAAGGTGACCCTATCACGACACAAGAAAATGTAGTTAAAAAAGATTTCCTTATCCGTCCATTCCTTCCCATCCATCTACCCACGCTTTACCTCCCCTATGCAGCTTGGGGGAAATAAGATGATAAAATGCATCCCACAATACAAAAAACAATTTCGCATAGCACCGTCTGCCCACCCGCTACCACAGTGCACTAATAAGCCCCCTAAAGTCCGTCGAAAAATAATGGCCAAAAAATAACTCCTCCGCCTGAAAAGATATCATTGACTTAAACCCCAAAGAACGATAAACAATGGTGACGATAGAGACGAAAGGAATTATGAAAAGTGATGAATCGATGAATGGATGAATGGATAGACGAATGAAGAAAATTATGACAAATGAGAAAGGTTTGGAAGTTGTCCTAGCAGCCGTTAAACATTCGTTGCCGAAAATGAAGGAAAAACGGATCTTGTTTTTTTATCGAGTTGGGCGAAAGCAAAATTCAAGAAGAGGCATGAGTTCGTAAAAGTTGTTTAAGATTGTGATTGCATCTAGAAATTTGATCGATGAATTAAAAAATTATGTCTGTTGAGTTGGTTCGGTTGGCCTTTGGCTAGTTCGGCTTGGAGCACGATGTGTCTGTCCATAAGAGCCTGATGCTGCACTCATAGTTCGGCGGCCTTTTGGAGTTTCATGATGAAGATAACCGACATCGTGCTTGCCTATCACCAAGTTAGATAAATCTTTGGATACAACATTACAAGTAACACTTACCATCGCAGCATGCTCGTACGTTCTCTAATCTGTCAGATTCCCGATCCTCTCTTTCGATCTGTTCTCTTAAATCCTCAGCACTATCGTGAACCTCACTAGCTTCATAGATGCTTTGAGCCCCGTTAACACTTCGACTTCTTCGACCAGAGAAAGATCTGTTTCCATCACCAGGCAAAAGGTAACTGCTGAGTCGAGAGAAAGTGTTTGAAGCCAAAGTTGGCCTTGAAGGTCTTGATGTTAACCGAGGATGCATAGTAGAATATCTTCTATCCTTGCTTATAGGAGAGTCATTACGAGTAGTTCTGCTGTTGTATGATGAAAGGGATGGAGCTCCTCGTCTACTACCTAGGTGTGCATGTCCATATCCAGGATTGAACTCATCAACATCTTCGCTTGTCAGCGCTCCCGAGACTTCAGCAGTATCAGTCACAGCATCTTCTCCTGTGCGCAGAAGTAAATATGACAGTGCATTGAACCATGTCTCATGACGTTGTCCTGTGCTGGCAGTAAATTGAACAGTACGACCAGGTGTTAAGATAACCAAGCTTTTGCGGTGTAATCCAGGTGGCATGGGATTATCATCAGTGACAACTCGAACAGCTTCGATGGCTACACTCTTTGCCTTTAGCTCCGAACGACCAGCAGTTGAAGGATCTCTATCACTCCAATACAACGTTCTTGTATATGGATGAACCCAGAAATAGCGTCGATGACGATTTTCTGACATTCCACCACGACCAGCTTTGCGAGTATATTTCCAAAGATATTCACCAATCATAGTTTGAGTAATAGCATTAATCATCCTTGGATCGGTACTTGGCTCTACACCTTGTGGCATTGGGACTCCAGCCCGTAGATTGAAGCGAGTATCCACCTCAGATGCGAATGAAGACACCGACGAGTGTCTTGATCTTCCTGTGCCAGTTGGAGAGTGGACTTCGCGCTCAGTAGATGGGTTTCTGTATTTTGAAGTTGATATTATCTTCATAGATCCATGCACTTGAGAACTTGGGGTTTTGGGTCGATTCTTATGACTAGATGGTATTGGAGGAGGTCCCATAGCACCTGTACCTGCGCTAGTTGAGGATACGGTACGTTTTGGTTGTTCTGGTTGTTGTTGGTCTTCAGGAAGTGTAGTGAGTTGTCTGTGATCACCCGATCCATTTGCAGAACCTGTACGTTGAGCAGCAGCAGCAATGACTTGCTTATGATCTGAGGGTAGAGGTGGGTGAATGCTTGTGATTGATGCATTCCTACCACTTCCGGAACTTGTAGGTCTTCTCGCAGCCATGAAGTCTACGGAAGATTCAGTGTCAGGACTCCTTGCTTTTGAACGACCAAAGCTGCCAATACTCTCTTGTGAATTGTGGGTTTTGAGGGCTACAGGGATGTTAATAGCATGTGGCGAAGAATGAACATTAGACTTCTGTCCATCCTCCGCAAGGATGGTATCCTGTTTCTTACTCTTGTTGAGCATTTGGTCGATTTGTTCTGCCGTCAAAGCAGTCTGGGAACTTTCGTCTGTCATCTCAACACGAGGCTTCTTGAGAGATCGTTCGGTGGTATTGCCCGATACTGGTTTGAATGGTCGTTGGGATTCCGGTGTTTCTGCCACTGGTGATTGGCTTGGCGATTGACGAGTTTCATCCTCGGCAATAATTGGCGCACTCGACTGCTTTTTGTTCCAACCACCAAAAACGGAGCTCATGAAACCAGTCATTGGTGTATGTGGCTCATCTCTTGATCTGGACTCCTCTGACTTGGTTTGATCTACAGATTTACTCTCTACAATAGGAGATATGGCTTCTGATTTATCTTCAACAACAGATCTACTTTCCGAAGCTGGGAACGCAGAAAGCAGAACACCATCTCTTTTTGGACTTCTTGGAGTAGGAGGCGCAATAGGTTCTGTATCAACCGATTGGATGGTAGAGAAGCCCAGACCTGGAGACATTGAAAAGTAATCGGGTCTTGGTGAGCGTTTTGGAGTAGATGGGAGAACATCAGGCAGAACGGGAGGTAAAGCGGATGGTTCTGAGCGAACATCCTCAACGACAATTGGCTCGACGTGTTCAGATTGGATAGTGGACATCGTCAATGGCTCAATCGGAATTGGCTCGGCATCGATCTGCTCTGAATGGATCGTAGATAATGTCAGTGGAGCAGCTTCCATTGGTTCAATTTCGGGAATTGGTTCAGCCTCAATATGTTCAGATTGAATTGTAGATATCGTCAATGGATGGGTACTAGAGATTGGAGGCGATGGGAATCTGTCTAATTTTTCGTCAATGAGTTCATTGTCATACTGTGAACTCATATCGCTGTATGTTGTAGAAACTGGTCGTACTACATCGTATTGCGGTTGAACCTTTAGTAAACCATCTGCTTGCTGTTTCATTTGTTCGTCGTGCCACTGATGAGCAGCATCAGACATTGATGGTCTATCCGGATATTTTGAGGAAACGGGATAAGCTTCTTCCGTTGGATTAGAGTTAGCAGCCTCAGATTCTGGTGAAATTTCAGATGTCTGTGGTTCGATTTGTGAATGTGAAACTATTGGCTGACTTTCCTTTGTCAGGGGCTCATTATTTGAAGCATCGATTGCAGGTTGAATGACTTGAGATTTAGATTCAGGTTCAGGTGAAATGGCTCGATCATGTTCTTTATTAAAACCTAATACAGCCGCAACACCACCAGCAGCCCCAAGTGCGGCACCGGTAAGGCCTGACAAGATTGGCACACTTGTCGTTTGTATATGTGGCTCTGGCTCCCAAGGATCAGTCATCATAGCAGAATCGATCATGGGTATTCTTGGTACTGGTGGTATATTAATCGCAGCAGAAACATTCCTAGCGGTGCTTGGTCTCGATGATTGTGGGGTGTTACCCCTTGATGCATAGCGACTAGGAGGACCAGAAGCGACAGATTCATCATCGCTTCCTAATTCGCCCAATTCTGCAAACAAGCTTTGTCCAGCTGGTTTAGGGGTACCGTGATTGGAATCGATAAATTCAATTGGACTTTCCGCTTTAGCATCATCGCTAGCAACACGTGAGCGTCGATTGCCATTTCGGCTGACTTTAAGTCTTAGTCGTTGAGGATGAATGCCAGGTGTCTTTGCATCTTCGTACATGTATTCGTCCTCAGAAGTTGAAGCAGTACTTTGGAAAGAATCACGATTACCAGCCCTCGACAAAGCAATAGATTGACGTGAAGCCTTTGCTCGGATAGTACCACCCTTCTCTGTTTCTGTATCTGTATCATCCGCGCCAGTCATATCTTCGACACCAGTTTTGAAATCTTCTGTTTCTGTAGAACGTTCATTTGCCGTTTCAAAAGCATCACTTTGTTCGGTAGAGCTTCCAAAGAGGTTATGAGAAGACTTGGCAATGCCAGCTGCCATAGAAGCTGCGATAGCGGCACCAGAACTAGCGCCCATTGTGCGGGAACCACGACTAGGACTTGGTTGTTCATGATCATCCTCCCAGTCAATGTCCTCGAAGTGATCCTCTTGATCCTCTTCAATCAAGACTTCACTTCTACTATTCCTAATGCCACCAAGTTGGCCCACCTTGAATGGCTTCTTGGCTTGAATAGGAGCATTCTTTCGAGCTCTTCTCGGTCCAGGGGAGTCCACCTGTGGTTCACCTCGGCGCGCAACCTCAATTTCATCTCTAGCCTCTTGCAGCATACGCTTTAGTTCCAGCTTCTCTGTTTTCTCTCTGTGAATGTTACCCTTGAGATTCTGAATCATTCTATGGGCGTGATGAAGAGAGCTCTTCAAAGTTTCGGATTCTAGCATGCTATGTCTAGGAGTCATTTTGATCGGCGATGGAGGCGGAGAATGTTCAGGGGTATTGTTATCGGTTGTTGTCTGAGGTTCTTCCTCACCACTGCCTTGAGACGCCTCACGTTCTTCCACTCGTCCTCGATGATGTGCTACTGCTCGCGCGAGCTCTGAATTTTGACCCATCAATTCTTCAACCTTCTTCAGAAGAGCCCCCTTTTCGGTTTCGAAGATCGTCAAGCTTCGCTTAGCAGTTCCCAGTTCCACATCAAGATGCTTTACTGTGGACGCGTGTTGATCTTGGAGTTTTGCATAATTTGACTTGATCTCGTCCAGTTCCTTTTGCGTTGCGCTCTTTTCGGCTTGTAAGAGACTTAGACTCTGTGTCAACCTCTTTTCGCGTTCCGATGCCTCTTTCTGCGTAGCCAAATGTTCATGGATTTGAGTTTCTAGGTTCCAATTCTCATCCTTGTATCTGTTTTCGCTCTCATCAAGACTCCTCAAACGTTGAGTGAAACCTTCGGCTTCGATTTCCAACCTAGACTTTTCCAGAGCAACAGTCTTGAGAGATTCTTCCTTCTCTGCTAGAAGTGATTGTAAATGCCGCACTTGTGCTAATAGGGAAGTACTAATTTCTGTTGCGAATTCGATATCATGTACCCTGTTCGCAGGCTGATTTCGCTGCTTTCGACTGGGAACACTGAATTTGGAGGGAGAAGCAGTAGCAGTTGTATGACTTTCGAATTTGGAAGGGCTTGCGGAACGCTACATTGTGTTAGTAACGGCAAATTTGATGTAACCATGAATCTATCTATACCTTATCAGTAAAAGGTGATGATCCCATCTCGCTGCTGGGTACTCTTGACTTTGGTAAGAAAGCTCTAGCTGTCTCCCTCCCAATTTCATTATATTCTCTCTCTATATCAACCAATTTCTGTCGCAACTCAGGTGTAATATCTCCTTCACTCTGTTGCTTCTCGACTTCCTTCAAGCGTTCTCCCAAATCTTTTCTCTGTTGTAAAAGGGTTGTACCGAGATTTGAAGCCTCCTGGATTCTTCGTTCCGTCTCTGCAAGATGTGCTTCTAGTGCCCGTTTGGCTTGTTCAGGAGATGTTGAAGGGCCAAGCGCAAATAGTTGTTTATCGAAATGAGAAAACCGGTGGCCGCTCAAAACCGAAGGAGGAGACAAGAATGGATCATTGCTACTGCTACTATCTCCAGCGTCGGACAGTATTGACGGATGATCCGTTGCCAAAGAGGTCGACATTATGGTGACCGCAATTTTAATGTGTGGGAAGGAATAGAATTATTCTGAATTAAAGACAAGTCTTGTAGATTGAGAAACCCTCTGCGCCCAGGTAGGACTTGGGGCCCCTCGAAAAGCACCGGACTAAATCGTATTCGTAGATCGGAGGAAACAAATGCGGTACCAAGATTAATCTGACCGACGAGAATAAATGAGGTTGTACAACCGGTAGGGCAATTTGTCGTTGTATAAGTAGGAGTCGAAGTCGAAGTAGAAGGAGTATGTTGAACCAGTTTAGTCTGATCTTCGATTTGTTGATCGGGGAACTTGAGCAATCTTGGGGAAGCCAGGGGCAAGAGGTTCGCGTGTTGATATATGATCGGTGCCGTACGGATGTGAACCGCCTGGGTACAGAATATCGGGGGGTTTCTTTTTTTGCTTATCTTGACGCGACTAAAGTGGTAAATATGCAGTCAATCCAGCAAATCCAGCAAATGCAGTAACTCTAAATCTTTTATTGGTACCTTGATTTCAATGGTACGGGTAGCAGTTGAAGAAAAATAGTCAAAGCGATCAGGATGGAAGAAGCTTAAATCAAGGTATCGTATCGTATCGTATCTTGGGACTGGAGGGCGAAGAGGAAGAGGAAAAGAAGGGGAAAAATGAATTAAGTAGGAAAATAATGAGTGGACTGTGTTGTATGAACACGAAAGGTCACAACAGAGAGAGGTGAGAATATAAGCTCTCTCGTTCTCTCTCTCTCTCTCTCCCAGTTCAATGATGTGGTTCGAGGGGGGAGGGATGAGAGAGGGTCAAGTTCATAAGTTCTTCTCGCTTCACTGCAATCAAGAGTCAAAACTCATGACGGTCAAGGATCCAAGAGGAGAGTGAAGTCTAAAGTCTTGCGTGAATTTGGTTAGAAGATGACCCAGAGATCTCTAGCGTTGTTTTATGTTTATGCATTTGCTTATTTTGTTTATTCTTCTCTTGTATTGATGTATTCAAGCTACATCGGTAGGTCAACAGACAGGTGGGTAGGTGGGCAGGTGGGTAGGTAGTCATTATTGGTATTGGTATTCATTCGATCATTGAATCATTCCATCATCCATTCATCCATTCATCCATTCATTCATAATCACTTACTTCATCCACCTCTTCTCCCCATCTCAACCAACCACACTCACACATATTGCCAATTGATTGTTGTCAACAGCCTCACAAACCCAGTGGAATAATGAACTTCCTATCGCAGAAGCCACTCTTCTTTACGTGTATGTTTCCACTTATGCTGTTCATAAGCAAATGGACAACACCAAACTGACAGGAACAACAAAGCAGTCCAAGCATGTTGATTGGCTTGACGATAGACAACGCGTCTCACAATCAAAATAGCAACAGAGATAGTTTTGTGTATAACCAAACAAAGTGTACCTGAACTAACGAGGGGGAAGTGTCAACGATCGGAAAGGCGTGCATCCAAGTTTGCATAAGAAACTAAAATTATGATGAGGATTCTGTCTTGATGGCACGCACATACTTGGGATGAAAAAGAAAGTTATACCTTGTTGCAAGCTACTCCCTTGTATCCCATCGAGGAGAATTGCTGAATCTCACCAAATCAATCTAGCTCCGGGCCGACATTGACATTCGTACAAGTTGCCATTTTGCCATTCGATGGCATCCAGGAATCAGGATCCATCTTCGAGGATCGGACTTGAAGGAAGCCTATCAAATCTACAAGTATCCTGGGATATTATATTAGCGGGAACACCAGGAACTCCAAATGGAAGGTTCCAAGGCTTCCCGAGGTCCGACGAATCATGCCTGAGGTAATCAACGGATAAGGCTGATTATCTAATCATTTAGCTTGATAAGCTCCAGCTTTGACTTTTCCTAATTTCTCAGCCTTTCGTAGATGATAATATATGGACAAACTCACTCATCACTCAAATATAACGAACATCATCAACTGATCCATTATTTGACTTCATCCATTGACCTCATCAACTAACTTCATCAACGAACCATCAATTAACTTCATCAAAACTCAACACCATTTAGATCACAAACAATGGATAATGCAGAACCTTCTACAGCTCCTCCAAATCCTCCACAACCAGTAGCTATATTCAAAAAGAGATCAGCAAAAGGGAAATCCAATTTCCGCAAAAGAGCTGCAACGCCACCACCTGCAGACAGCGACGATGATACATCAGGATATTCTTCATCAGAAGATGAAAGTGGCCGGCGAATAAAACGAAGAAAGAAGAATACTGGCGCCATTACCGCATCATCCACAAACAATACCTCATCCACTCCCTCCGATCTCTCCGCAACAAAATACACCGCATCTCACAGCACTGTTATTCGCGCTTCTGACGACGCAACGAGAGCTAGCAATTGGTATGATGAAAATGCGACAGATGCTCTCTCCGCCAAAAATCTTCTAGGCACTTCCCGCTCGAAACCCTCATCAGGAGATATCCCAGATGGAACATACAAGGGCTTAGCAAACAGCACGAAATTCATACAAAAGAATCCTGACGCCCCCAACCGCGTCGTAGGACCCGTCAAAGCACCAACCAATATTCGCACTATAACCGTCACGGATTTCGCGCCAGACGTATGTAAAGATTACAAAACCACTGGGTTCTGCGGATTCGGAGATAATTGCAAATATCTCCACGCGCGGGAAGATTACAAAGCAGGCTGGCAACTCGATAAAGAATGGGAGAATGTGACGAAAGGAAAGAAAACTCTAGGAGGAACAAAAATCGCAAGTGCCGATCGCAAAGGAGATGAGGGAGAGGAGGAAGATGATGCGTTTTTGGAAAATATCCCATTTGCGTGTATATTGTGTAGGGAGAAATATAAGGATCCGATTATCACAAAGTGTGGACATTATTTCTGTGAGAGCTGTGCGTTGAAGAGATATAGGAAAGATCCGAGTTGTGCGGCTTGTGGGGCGGGAACAAGTGGTGTCTTTAATGTGGCAAAGGGGCTGAAGAAGATCTTGGACAAAAAGAGAGAGAGGGCGAAGAGAGTTAGAGAAGAAGCTATTGCGAATGGAGAGGAAGTCAGTTCGGAGGAGGAAGAGGAGTGATAGCTCTATATCGTATTATTTTATCATCAAGCGCATATGCGATGATTTTCAGACAACTTTGAAAATAATGGAATCCTTGAAGATGATATGACGCACAGATAGATGTATGTGATCACAGAACACAACATTACAAGATCGAGAAATCAGTCTGAGACGCAGAGTTCAGATTTGCGGATACAGTAGCAGGGAAATCTGAATAGATGATGTATATATATCTACTAGCTAGGCTAGCAAATAGTCACATAAATAAATGAATAGATTGATGAATAAATACATTCACGCAATCAGATTTATTCATTCATTCATTCATTCATTCATTCATTCCAATTCATCAGAATCCAAATCTCCTCTCTTTTTTTCTTCTTGCTTTTTTTCTTTCTTTTCATCTCTCCTTTATGCCATGCTATCTCATGCCATCCTTCTAACCCCCTTTCTCCCTTCCCCTCCCCTTAACTATTCTTCTTCTTCTTCTTCTTCGTGCTTCACTCTCCCCTCTCATTACACCCCTCTCTTTCTCTCTTCCTCTCTTCCTCTCTTCCTCTCTTCCTCTCTTCCTCTCTTCCTCTCTTCCTCTCTTCTTCTCTTCTTCTCTTCCTCCCTCCCTCACCTCCTCTAAACCATCAGAGTCGGAGTCATCGGACAAGACAGCGCAACTGTCCGCCACTCTGTCCCACATGCCCCGTTATCACATCTTGTTTTGCAATCTGTGGGTTGAGTGGTTTGTGGTTAGTTTTGTATGGTTTTTGTTGTTCTTTTTTTTTTCTTTTGAGGGGGGGAGGGGGGTTTGTGTTTGTGTATATGTATATGTATATATATATATGTGTGTGTGTGTGTGTGTATATACGAGATCGAAAGAAGAGAATCACTGAGAACGAAAGGTGGAGTGGAGTGGGGGAAGAAGATGGATGAAATGAGATACATAGAAACAATGATAATAAAAACTCCTCAAACGATGAAAGAAGACTGAGCGAAAGGAGAAAGAGAATAAAACCGTAACGCAAGAAGATCAAGAACGAGAGGGAAACGAGAGGGAAAAGAGAGGAAAAAGAGAGGAAAAGAAACTTACTCGTCACCGTCCCAATCGAATCACCACATCCACAATTTAGAGTGACGGTAGAGAGGTATATACACTATTTGAGCAGATAGTTAGGTGAGGTTAGTGTTTATATTGTTGATTTGGTTTGATTTGATTTCATCTCAGATTCTCATCTCATGACATATCCAATACCAAACCTCCCATCAATACTCCATCCTCATTCTCCATCCTCATCCTAATCCCGCATTCCCCAAGTTCCATGAATTCAATTGAGCCAAAGATGGAAAAGAAAGTAAAAAAAAGAAAGAAAAAAAGAGAGAAATCATACATCAGGACTCGAACACGGCCCCCCCGTAACCTCCGCACACGAATCTCCCTTCGTAACCGTGATACTTTCGCAACTCTGGGTTAGGGTGATAGTTGTCGGGACGGTGATGATGGTTGTAGGGGTGTGGATTGGACAGGGGAAGATGCAATTTGTGGGGTAGGGGGGATAGTAGGGACAGGAGCAGGTGACGAGATTGGGGGTTGTTGTTGTTGGAGGTGATGATGATGGTGGGAGATTTGTAGTTGTGGGAGCGGAAGGATCGCGGGTGATGGTGGTGGTGGGGGTGTGGGTTGGACAGGGGAAGATGCAGTTTGTGGGGTAGGGGGAATAGTAGGGACAGGAGCAGGTGACGAGATTGGGGGTCGTGGTGGGAAGAGTTTGAGTGGTGATGTTTGGGGTAGAGGTGGGAGTGTGGACTGGACAGGGCGGGTTGCAATAAGTTGGGTAGGGAGGATAGTAAGGACAGGAACAGGCTGTAGAGCCGCCCGTTGGCATTGTGAGAGAAGTTGGAGGGCCGATTATGGGGATGGGGGTGGTGCTGGGAGTGGTGGAGCTGTCGATTGTGGTGGAACAGGATGTTTCATGGTAGATTTGATGTCCGATGTAACAAGTTTGCGAACAGGCAGAGGGACACGGGGTGTAGAGGGTGGTTGTTGGTACGGAGTAGGGACAGGTACAGGGAACTGTTATAAAGGCATCTAAGATGCATAAGTTTTGGGAGCAGGATGTTGGAGTTGTCTGGAGATGATATGTGTGAGCGAGACCAGAACTTATCGGGGAAAGAGGGGAAATCTTTTTGGATGGGTAAAGATATATAGGGTGAGAAGATGAACTCAATGGTGGACAAGAGGTATGAGAAGTGGAGATGGTGATAGTTGGACAAGGTGGTGAAGGAGAGATATATGTAGGAATCGTTGGAGTGAGGGTGTATGGGTTGACTGTGACCGTCTTTATAGATGGTTTGGAAGCTTTAGCCAGGTGAAGGACACTATGGCAAGTTACACTATCAGTTGACTGAATGCGAACAAAGTTAAGGAAGAACCTACTAAAAGAAAAGGACATAGATCAAGTTATTCAATGAGTTTGTTCTCGCCATAATAATCAGAAATCTTTGGAACAAAGCTTTTACAAGTCAACACCTTTTCAACTATCTAAAACTAAAACCCTTCCTTCAACAAGAATATTCCATAACTTTATATCTTCCCTCACCCCTCATCGCAGCACCCCGTATACTTTCGTTCAGCCCTTTTTCACATATGAAGAGGACTGCGGGGTAAATCATAACCTATAGCAATTCTTCAGGCAAAAAGCGTGCAGCGTTACAATTGTCAGACGGCAGACTCCAACTTGTGGGGATACGAGGTGAAATATGTCTTGGCTACTTGACGAAACAGAAAGGCCTCGTCTAATTTCTCAGGTATGAAAAGTAGGCAACCTCAACATGTGCAATCTGTATCACTTGCTGCAAGGGGTACTGACTTGCAGCATTTTAAATGAGGAAATTCTCGGAGCTTTTTGAGCCATGTGATGTCATGAGATATTGGCAGGAACGCGTGAGTATGAAATTTCAAAATCCATGGATAAAAGATAATCCCATTTATAAATCTGTGGAGTGAGATGTGGTGAAGATCTTGGCTGCAGATTCGTATCCATAACGCCACATGGGAGTGTATGTGAATCAGATGTTCCTCCACAAATACCTCATAGATTACATGAACGCCGACTAAATGTTACACTTAACATATATTTGCATAAATGGGGTTGGGCAGGTATCCCATATCAAATGCAGGTCGAAACTTTTTGGATTGCATTAAGAATTTAGGTTGGAATATGGGTCCGTAGATCAAGACCTTTTACACCAGGATGTCGGAGTTCTAAAAAGACTGTGATTTATTTGTCTCTGAAGAAAAGAACGGTATATGCAAGTCTATTGACAAGTATCATACTCAGCCAGTCATAGTTCGTTTCTGAAAGCCGGGTTTCGACACAAGTGTGCTAGAGTCCTTGCATAAGTGATTTCTCGTACCGATTTCAGATACTATTTGCTTTGATGCCAAACGACATTCCACATAACCACATCTCGGGTTTTGAGCAAATGGGCTCTTTCCAGCTCCATACTCTTCTGGTAAAGATATGGTTCGGTGTATGACTGAAGTAATTGATCTACAGATGTTAGAAACATTGTGGAACAACGTACCATCTTCTTGACATCGTCTGTAGTGGAAATGTGGTAATAAGTTTCAACTTGAGTCCACTAGCAACGAGTCCCTTAGGATCAGATTCAACCCTGATGACGTTGAAGGTAAGCAAGCAGATCACATTTACATGAATAAACCGTCCAGTTCATTGCCTTTTTGAAGCCCTAGCATATAACTGGGTGGCGATTGCATAAAAGTGACCCTATAAGATTTTTGATCTCAATACTGGAGTCGCAGCTATATTCAAATCTGTGACTTGAATACCTTGTAGTGAGGATGGATGCAGTGCGTATCATTCCAAAGATACTACGTACATGGTGGGTATAGTTTTTTTCTCACAGAGGTTGGCGAACATGTTTCGCGCGAGATGACCTCTGCAGAAATTGAGGAGAACTAGGGGAAGAAGTCAGGAGATTGGCATCAGGTCTAATTGCAGAATGGTAGTATCAGAATCTTGAAAAACGGTAATGAGCTAATATTCGAAGCTCAGTATGATAAGTAGATCAGCACAACCGATATTTATAGAATAGACGTGGATATAGTAGTCTTCCTTGTTGATCGTCAGATGATTCAGATATTGTTAATTGCAAAGCTCAAATTCAAGCTCTCCGAGAATATACTGTTTGTAGGGAGCCAAGTCTCGAGCCAGTAAGTTTATATGATAAGGCGATAAGGCGAAAGGAAGCTCAGACCATCTCGGCATTGGGATTAGATTAGCGTGATTAGGACGATTCACACGTGGGATTTGGGTGCGTGTGGCTCGGGATGTATTTCACGTGCTGCTCAAGGGCAAGTCATAATTATGAAATGCGGCACGGAAAATAGGGTAAATGGACAATAATAATACCTAGGTAGGTACTTTGTAGATGAACAGTAATTGATCGCATGCCTTTCTTGGATTCTTAACAAGGTATCTGTGAACAGCCAATTTCAATACTCCAATATTCCAATATTTCAATATTGTATGACTTCGCAAGGGAATAGGAGTCTTGAATATCAAATATAAATCCGAGGTTTCATTTGATACTTGAATATGGTAAGTAAGTACTCTCGATTAGAAAATACCCGGTGCTTGTACGTAAAATCTGTTTTATATTCATGAACTCCATCGTAGTATTGGTATAATATTGCATCTCATCACCGGTAATTTAGGAACTGAACTTATTTCAATATCTGAGATACTTCCAAATTTCTCGGTGATAATCAATGGAGAACCCGCTGGCCCTCCGGAGGCCACTGCCGTGGAGGCAGACTATTTCAATGCGAACGATATCGCAGATTTCGTGAATACATTCATAAAGGTTTGCCAAAGACTCAATCAGTCTGTCGATCCGATAAATTGTTGGAGGCAATCTCGGCAACTGCGATGTTTGAAGACCATGGATTGATAGACCAGTGATTGATACCCCTTCTGCCCTTGTAGTACGTATTCCATGTCGATTTGATTTCCAAGTGGATGTGGTCCGTATAACGACGGGATCAAAGTGAAGAAACAATAGTAAGGAAATTGCCCAGATAATGAATGCTCTCTCATTGCATAATTCAGATCAACCAATATTTTCGTTGGAGATCCACTTCAAACAATACTGGATTGGTAGAGAGTGCATTAGTAAGATTTCTAGCAAACCGTTGTCTAGACAAACTAATGAGATTTTTGGAAAGAGATGGAGTTTCTGTGTGATTCTTGTCAATGGAATTTAATCTTGATTCTGTCCTTCATGTAAAGATAGCTCTACTAGGAACTCTTCTTATTACATACCTTCTCAACTCACGTATCGTATCGTGTGTTCAATATCATCCGGACTTCCTATGCCACACCATACCATACCATAACATACCACAAAGCTCACCTGTAGATCAACATCCCACCCTCACTAATTGATGATGAAATATTGGTGGGCGCTTAAGGAGGGGTCTTAGAATTTTTTATCTTCCCCTCTATGTAGGCCAAAGCCCTCTGATAAGGATCAGGATCATAAAGTGTGCGGAGACCAACACAATCCCAGTCTGCTTTGCGTATATCTGGAATCTCTGGAACCTCTCTTTCCTCCCCTGTGTAACATAATACTGCCTTGAGATTCTGCAGCATCCCCATACATAACGTGCTGTTTGTTCGGTCTTCTTCGGTGCCTTACCTAGTACGCACATTCTTCTTCTCCCCTGGCCCCCAACAATACAAGAAAGAGTTATTAATCCTTAATCATTTGTATCTGGTGGTGGTCATCGAAAAGACTTAGAAGAGAAGACTAGGAAGCTTCTACTGAAGTAACTGGTCGAGAAAGAGAGAACCTTAAATCAACATCAATATCAAAGAGTGAATTAAATTATTGAAGCTGTGGAACTTGAATGATCTAGCAATTGGCAGACCAAGAACCATTCACTGACACACTTGCACTTATTACTTCCTTACAAGGAACTTTTTTCATTCGCTTGCTTTTTTCAGCTAGGCGAATTTGGGGAACCACAAAATATATTGACACGACAAAACTTCCTCGAATTCTTGAAGTGCTCAAGTTTTTGCGGTTCTCCGAATCCAAGACAAAACCCCAAATTATTTTATTGAGTTATTTTCAATAGATAAGCAAAGATGGATGTTGCCGTCTTGCGAGGTCGTATTGCTTCGACACTTGATCCAGATGCTGATACTCGTCGGCGCGCTGAACTGGACTTGAAATCAGTAAGCATTCCAAGCAAATTTTATTTCCTTCTACCTCTAACAAATATTTAACAGGCAGAGGAACATTCTGGATTCACCGATGCTCTTCTTGATATTCTCCAAGCAGAACAAAATCCTGCAGTTCGGTTATCAAGTATGCAAACTCCTTCGCAATACATACCCCGCTGTTAGCAGTTACTAATGCTACATTGCAGCGGTTGTCTACCTTAAGAATCGCGTTACGAGAGCATGGCTACCGAGCGAAACCCAGCCCAAGCCGATGGCCGACGATGAGAAGGCTAGATTCAGAGATCGACTCCTACCTTTCATCGCTTCCTCCCCACCACAAATTCGACAACAACTCGTACCAGTCCTTCAAAAGATCTTACATTATGATTTCCCAGATAGATGGCCTTCCTTTATAGAAATGACTGTTCAATTATTGAACACAAACGATGCAGCATCAATATTCGCAGGTTTACAATGTCTCCTCGCAATCTGCCGGGTTTTCCGTTTCAAATCGGGGGAGAATCGCGCAGATTTCGACGCAATTGTGGAGGCCACATTCCCAAGACTTTTGACAATCGGACAGGGCTTGGTCAATGAGATGAGCGAAGAGGCGGGAGAAATGCTTCATATTGTTCTCAAGGCATACAAACATGCAACATTTGTATGTACTGGGGCTCATTTTTTTTTTGATATTCATAAAAGTGCTAACAATTATAGTTTGACTTATCTGCCTCATTGCGCGAACATACAGTAGTAGTCGGCTGGTGCACTTTGTTCCTTCAAACAGTCGCAAAAGATGTTCCAGCTACCGCCTTACCTGAGGATGAAGCTGAGAGAGAAGCCAATCATTGGTGGAAGGCCAAGAAATGGTCATACTTCAATTTGAACAGACTCTATGTTCGGTGAGTAATTTGCAGGTAATTGAGAAAACTTTCACTAATAATGCTTTAGTTATGGCAACCCTACATCTTTGTCGAAAGGCAACGGAGACGATTATGCCACCTTCGCAAAAAGTTTCACAGCCAATTTCGCACCCGAGATTCTGAAAGGTTACCTTCAGCAGATTGAGAAATGGGTCGCAAAGACAACATGGCTCAGCAGACCTTGTCTCTCGTACACCTTGGTTTTCCTTGATGAGTGTGTTCGACCAAAACAAATGTGGGCTCATTTGAAACCACATCTCGACAGTCTTGTCACCCATTTCCTTTTCCCTGTTATGTGTCTGTCGCCCGATGATGTTGAGAAATTCGAAACCGACCCAGAGGAATATTTACACCACAAATTGAACTTCTACGAAGAGGTTTCAGCACCAGACAATGCCGCAACCAACTTCTTGATCACACTTACCAAAGTTCGCAGAAAGCACACTTTCACCATTCTTACATTTGTCAACTCGATTGTAAATGAATACGAGGCTGCGGGAGAGGGACAGAAGAACCACATTGCAAAGGAGGGAGCTCTGAGAATGATCGGAACTTTATCTAGTGTTATCCTAGGAAAAAAGAGTCCAATTGCTGAACAAGTGGAGTATTTCTTGGTTCGATATGTCTTCCCCGATTTCAAGAGCTCCCAAGGATTCTTACGAGCCAGAGCTTGCGACACTGTTGAGAAATTCGAACAACTCGATTTCAAGGATACTCAGAACCTTCTTATCATATACCGAAATATCCTCGAGTGTATGGCCGATCCAGACCTTCCAGTTCGTGTTGAAGCAGCACTCGCATTACAACCTCTGATTAGACACGATATCATTCGCACAAGCATGCAATCAAACATCCCACAAATCATGCAACAGTTATTGAAACTTGCCAACGAGGTTGACGTGGATGCATTGTCAAATGTTATGGAGGATTTTGTTGAAGTATTTGCGGCAGAATTGACTCCTTTCGCAGTGGCATTAAGCGAACAGTTGCGTGATACTTATTTACGAATTGTCAGAGAATTGTTGGAGAAGAACGAAAAGAGAGAAGATGATGAGTATGGTGACTATTTGGATGATAAAAGTATCACCGCACTCGGAGTTTTGCAAACAATCGGCACTTTGATTTTGACATTAGAGAGCACTCCTGATGTTCTTTTGCACATGGAATCCATTCTGATGCCAGTCATCAAGGTCACGTTGGAGAACAAACTTTATGGTTCGAACCCCCTTTTCCTTTGTATATTCGAGACTTGCTTATACTAATAGTCGCAGATCTTTACAATGAAGTTTTCGAGATCATTGACAGCTGTACATTTGCTGCCAAATCTATTTCTCCAACTATGTGGCAAGCATTTGAGCTCATCCACTCGACTTTCAAGGCTGGTGCCGAACTTTATCTCGAAGATATGCTTCCAGCTCTGGACAACTTTGTACAATATGGCAGTGCTCATCTCGTACAATCACCACAATATTTGGATGCCTTCTTTGGCATGGTTGCAGATATGTTTGCCGATGATAAGGTTGGAGGTGTTGACAAGATTTGTGCATGCAAGTTGGCCGAAGGCATGATGCTTAGTCTAAGAGGTCATATTGATCAATACGTTTTACAATTTGTCGACATGGCTATGAGAACCCTCACAAACACGGATGTCAAGGTCAAGTCATACAAGATCCATCTCATGGAAATGGTTATCAACGCAATCTATTACAACCCAGCTTTGACCTTACATATCCTAGAGCAAAAGCAATGGACCAACAAGTTCTTCAGCTTGTGGTTCGCAAGCATTGACAGCTTTACCAGAGTACACGACAAGAAACTTTCAATCGCCGCCATTGTTTCCTTACTCACCCTCAATGCCGATCAAGTTCCAGTCAGTGTTCAACAAGGCTGGCCTAGATTGTTGCAGGGTATTGTCAGATTATTCCAGACTCTCCCCACGGCCACAATGAACCGTGAGGAAGCTTTGAAAGATGACTTCCCAGGAGACGGTGAGGGATATGATGATGATGATGAGGATGACGAGTGGGCTGGTGATGATAACGCCTGGGGAGAGGAAGGTGATGAGGGAGATGAAGAAAACGACATCAAGGATGAAAGTAGCGCTTATCTCGAGTTCTTAAGCGAAGAAGTAAGTGTTAATGACTTTAAATTTGATTTATACGTGCTTACAAATTTTTAGGCTTCAAAATTCAGCAATCTTGAAGATCAGGACTCGGATGATGAGCTTGGCGAAGAGAGTCTTCTTGAAACTCCTCTCGATAAGGTGGAGCCATACCAATTATTCAAGAACGCCTTGATGAGTATGTAATTTTCTTGGAAACATTTTTGAGTTGATGTACTAATTTGTATACAGAACTTCAACAAGAACAGCCTCAACTTTATGAATCACTTACCACCAATCTCAACCCATCTGAGCAAGAAATTGTTCAAGGTGTTATACATCAAGCAGATGTCAACGCAGCTGCGGCAATTGCATCGGCTCAAATAGAGGCACAACTTGCTGCAGGTGTAGTCAATGGAGGAGCTTGAAGAAGAAAAAGAAGATTAGATTCGTCGTGCAGTCATGTCGAATAACTGGAGTGGAATAAATGGTTGCTCAAGCGTACGTTGCATTTGGTTGGCGTTTTTTTATTTATGAGAGATATGAAATGAAGATCCAGATTTGGATTTCATGATATCCCTACAATTACGGAATGATTATGGATGCTGCATACCCTGGAATTTGAAGAATCATTCGGGATTGCGAGGAATGGAAGTTGATGGGGGTTGTGGGATAGGAATTTCATCCGATTAGGTATGATGACGATGACGATGATGATGATGAGATTAATCTTATCGATTGGATGGATGCATGTCAGATCGAATTTGTATGAGATTGAGAATGAATAGGGTAGCGTAGGGCAGGGGAGGGGAGGTATAGTATAGTAGATTACTTCACAGCTTGAACGACGACTTTGTGGTCGTTAGACGTGACGTTGCAATACCAAATTCGAGAATAAAATAAAATTCTGCTATTAAATGAGATTTATATTGTTTTGTTACGAGAGTCAGTTGAATCAAATCAAATCAGGTATACATATCCATCATATTGTTCTCTCTATTTCTATCTCTACCTGAATTTCTATTTCTGTTTCTACCCCAATCCAATTAAATATTCTCTCTGTAAATCTTTTAAAGTCCCTAGATATATATAATACAAACCCCCCTCATCAATCACCAGTCACATCACATCACAACACATCACATCATCACTCTCACCACTCCACCCAATACACAATACACATCAAACAAAGCTTCATTTGCATTTCTTTACCATTTGTATTCCATTTCTACCTTGTACCTTATTTATCTCATCTTATAATCAAGTCCTGCCCCACACTTCCCAAATCATCCCTTTGTGTCTTGCCTTGCCATCTCCCGGACTATTTCACCAACTCAATCCCTCATCCTCGGCCCTGTTGAGTCTAACCCAGCATCTCAATGCCCGTATCATTATCTGCGCCCGCCCTACAATTTCGCTCCCTCAATTTCCAATTATCAGTGTGAGAGCCGAGAGCCAGTAGCCAGATCCAGAAGACAAGTCTGAATAAATTTAGTCAGGTGGCCCAGTCAATATCACTCATCCATCAACCAAATCCACCCCAATAATCAACTCCATTCTCTCAAATCCCTCTCTCACGTTCTGATCCACTCAGCTATGTAGGTAATCACAAATTAGCCGGGTAGTGTACTTATTTCCCCAACTCCGAAGCCCATCGCATTTGCATAGTTCACCTAAATTTTTTGATCAACACAAAAAGGCAGTGTAAATCAAAAGCCTAAAAGGGAAACGAAAGAAAGAAGCAAGAGCTAGAAGCAAGAAAGGCAGAAAAAGAATGAAAAGTCAAATGAGATATAAAAAAGAGGAAAGAAAGAAAAAAAGTTCCCAATCGTAACACATTGACTTTATTACATAAACTCCAAACCAAAACCTTTGAACCCCATAATGGCACTCCAGTGATTCCATATATCTTTGGAGAAAACTATTCCCATCCCCGCACCTTTGATATATTCCCAATTCCCAATTCCTATCAACCAAGGTGTACTGTTGTATATTGGTATTTTCACTATGACATCCCCAAGAACCTCATTCACCCTTATAACAAAATCAGGTAATTCGAAGGCGCTATTCCAGTGTCTCCGTTTTCTTTCTTGGCTTGCCACCATCTCCCACTTACGTCCGAGACTTCTAATATTTCGTGTTTGGCGAAACTAATCTCGTTTGCATCATCTGGGTTGGCATCGTAAGAGTAAATGGCCTTCGCTCGATATGGATATTCTGTAGGTTGGATGACTTCTCCTGGTGTAGGTTCTGAACCCATTCCACCGTTTGGTCCAAGATTGCTGGCCCCAAATCTTGGTTGAGATGAGTTGCGCTCGGCTCCTGCGGCACCTCCTGGGAATCCTGCTACTGGCGAAGATGTTTCGAAACCACCTAATTGCGCCGATGTGTACATTTGTGGTGGAACGTTTGAAGAGATTGAAGTATCCGGTCGACCCAGTCCATATCCATTTCCATAAGCAGTCGACATTCCTTTTCCTGACGATACTCTGTGGTCTTTGTGAAGTGCAAACGAGTCAAGGTATGCTCGAGGTACCGCTGAAGGGGTTGATCCAAAGTAGAACATCCAAATAATCTAGATTCAACATTAGTAAGGGATCTAGACCTTTCAGACCAAACAATCTTACCGCAACCATCGAGAGAAGGATATGACCAGCAGCGGCTGCTTCTTTTGCTCCATTTGAAGAATAAATTAATGAATTAACAGATGAACTTGTTAAGACGAGACCGGTAGCCAAGAAACCAACGATAGCAACATGGTAGGTTTGAGTTGTGTCGGATGCTATCACGACAAATATACCTAGAATGCAACACAGCATATATGCAATCGTAAACCATGAATAATTTGGAAAACCGTCACCAGATGCGTGTGATGCAGTCGCTAATATCGATCCAATGAAAGCAATAAACCATGCAAGCTATCAATCGTTCATGTCAGTAACCATTGCATTTGAGAACGAGGCGCAGTATATATATCGCCGTCTTCGAAATCACATACCATAGCAATCGAGATGGTAGCCAGCGCGAATGGATCTCCTAGAATATTATCCATACTCATTCCACGCATCCCCGCTGTCCTCCGACCTTTATAATCCGATTGATTCATTGTGCGTTGTGACGGTGAAGTTAATGTTTTGTTGGATATAAGAAAGATCTAGGACGAGATCGAGAGAGGGATGTTGTTGTTATTGCTGAAAGTAATTATTATTGTCGACTCAGGTATTATCGTCGCAAATCCGAGCATTCGATTCAATCGAACGAATTGTAAATCGAGGATAAAGAAAATCGAGGAAATGAGTAAAATCCAATATTGAAGAGGGCCGTAGAATAGGTTGGCCGGTGGTCGAAGTTGATGTTTCAGCTGCAGTGACTGAATTAAGGAATCTACTTCAATAGATTGAAGCAAGCAAATGGGAAAAATCCAGATGAATCAATTCAACGCAACGTTCGTTATTTGGGGTATCGTAATTTCGAAAGCTAACCAGAGCCCAGCAATAGCAGCGACCTTATTTTTGGGGGGGGGGGGGGGGGGAAATAAAAAGAACAATATCACGAGTATTGAGTGATAATGTTGAAAGAGTGTGGTTATGGTGTAAAATAAGATTGAAGGTAATGTGTGTGTGTGTGTGCGTGGTGGAGGGATCTTGCGTGCGTGGTTTAGAAAAAGGGGATCGATGGGTGTGATGATACGCGCAATGGCACGAAAACTGAGGGAAAAAGGTTAAAAAGGATTGACCAGGGATAATGTGTATGTACGGTATGTATGTATGTATGTATGTACCTCTATGTACCAGGATGGGTGAAGAGTGAACAATGTGTCGTATGTATGTACGTGTACGGAGTATGCAAGTTCCCAGATTGCCAGAGGGTGATGTGTATGATGTGATGGATGGATAGATGGATGGATGGATTCCTTTGGAAATAATGAGTGGATGTGGCTATCAGGAAGGTTACAGACAAGCGACCAGATCGGAGGAGGATTTGGGTAAACAGTGAATGGATGGATGAATGGATGGATGAATGGATGGATGAATGAATGACTGAATAAATGAATGGTGAGACGGATGCTTCTTTTGGCGAGAGAGAGAAGAGAAGAATGGTATGAACGATGGATCGATGTATGTATGTATGGGGTAGGGCAGTGTAAAGTGTGTTTAGGCTGAATGCGAGAGGGTATCCGAAATAAAATGTATAATCATTCATTCATTCAATGGTCATGGTCATGGTAATAGTCCTACAAGTCAAACCTTATGAAAATCAACGGGCAACGGGTAACGGAAAGCAGAGGAACGGAAAGACTCTAGAGTAGAGGGAGGGTCTGGGTCTCGCCAGCATACTTGACAATACGAATCAATGATTCAAATTATTAACCTTTGACACTATCGACCTGCATATGATTATGTACAAGGCTCGAGCAAGGTGATTTGGAAATTGGATGATAGATGGGAGTGAGGCTTAGCTATTCTCCATTCTTTCGGATCTTCATTCGGTCGACTCTTCTGTCTACTAGAGCCCTAGATACCTCGGCCTTGTCTCCTGTTCCTCGATAGTTTCAACTGTCTACCTCTATCTGTACCTATACCAATCCAACATCCACTCTTCCACACTGCACAACATACATTTCATCATTCAACCCCATCCATCTTTTTTCAACTCTCTCCTCCATCCATCCATCCATCGTATCGTAACACCAGCCAACGCAATTTGAAGCCCCCTCCCCCAAACCCTCTCATATGACTGGGTGAAGGCAACTCAAAAAACACCCTGGGCCCATCCAATCTAGCACAATGCACGCTTTAGGGAAATTCTTTGCTTTAGTCTAGTCTAGTCTAGTCTAGTCGTGCTTGCGTGCGTACAGCAATTGTTTCTAGATTTGCAGGTAGGTCCGGTCGGTCCACGTTGTTTCAATCCCTTGCTCCACGACTCACCTGTGCTTGGTTCCCACGCTTCCGAGCTTCCCACTTCCGAGCTTCCCACTTCCTTAGCGGGCGATGCGCTTTTATTAGTCAGGTACCGGGTGCATGTACGAGATTGCGGGTGGGAATTCTTGGGGTTCCTGCTTTGGATTGATGATGGGTATGGTAGATGTATCTACTAGACGTGTATATATACATGTATGTATACATCTCCTGGAACTTTCTATTAAAGCAAGAGAATACACCTCAATCTCAATATTCACAATACCACAATACCACACATTCAAATCCAATCTACATCATCATCATCATCATCATCAATCATTAATCATGCTCTCTCCAAAAGTTATACCCTCCATCTCCCTCCACATTCCCTCAAATGAATCAACAATTCCATACCCATCTACCTACCTACCTACCTACCAAGTACCAACTAAACCAACAAACCAAATAGCCACCAAACCAAGTACACACACACCCCCGAGACTCCGTAAATTCTAAAATCCATACTCCATACTCCGTACTTAATACTTATACTTTTCTCCTTCCCGTCCCTTCCCTTCCCCTCCCCAGGGTCACCGATCCATATTTTAATCTTTTAATTTTGAACCCGTAAAAAAAATTAAAAAAAGAGAATTCTAGACTTTAGGATCATCCATCCACACACGTTTCAAATATCAGGGGTCAGCCAATTTTTTTAATATTTTTTCTTGCTTCTTCTTCTTTCGCTAAGGTTAGTTCAATTCAATTCTTTTGGGATAGTCGTTCGTAGGATTCCTTGAGAACGTTTGAGTTCTGGGAATATGGTATGGGTGCGAACTCTATTGCTTGGTGCTTGTGAAGTTCTGATGCTTTGAGGATTATGAGGATGGGCGATTTGAGGGTGGGCGATTTGTACGTACTGTACATATATATAATCGTACCGACGAGGATTCGAGTCGGTATTTTGATACTACATTGCCCTTACTATCTACCTGTATATCTACCCATCTACCCGCCTATCGACCTACCAACCGAAACCCTTCCATTCCATTCACTCACACACTACACACACAACACCAACCAACAGCCCACCATCCATCACCTCCAAGTCCGCACTGCCCTCCCCAAATCACCGTCACCCTCCCCTCCCCTCCCTCCAAGCAAGCACACAGCACGCACGCACGCACATCCCATCCCATCACATCACAGCTGCAGAACACGGACCCCCAGCTCGCGTGCTCGTATCGTATGTATTCTGTATGTATCATGTATGTACAGTACAGCGTGCTCGTGCTGGGCTGGGCTGGTTCCTGACAGGCGAGGTATGGTATGGTATGGGAGGCTGCCGTGATGTATGGATGTGCTATGTATGGATGTGCGATGCTGTAGGTATGTAGATATGTACAAGTAGATAGGGAGACAGGGAGGTAGGTATTGTGTTGATAATAGGTGAGGTGAGGTGATTTTGTTTATCTATTCTTCTCCACGATATTCTACTCTACTCTACTCTCTTCCATATAAAATCTTACATCTTCTTATCTGATAAATGCAAATATAGATACAGACACAAATGCGAATCGATACAAACCCCAAAAAGTACAATCTTCCAATCTCCAATCTCCAATCTCCAATCTCCAATCTCCAATCTCCAATCTCCAATCTCCAATCTCCAATCTCCAATCTCCAATCTCCAATCTCCAATCTCCAATCTCCAATCTCCAATCTCCAATCCCAATATCCCCTTCAATCTTCCAATCTTCCAATCCCCTTCAGTCTTCCACTCTTCAAAACCATACTTCCACATCCATAATCACCTCACCATGGAATACTCAATATCGATCTATCTATCTATCCCCGCATCCACATCCAACTATGTACATGCACATGCATATCCATATTTGATCCCAAGTAAGTTAGTTGCCTGCCGGTACAGTACTTCAATCGAAAAGACCCGACCGTCAGAATTCCATTTCGATTTCGATTTCGATTTCGATTTCTATGTCCAAAGTACGAGGAGAAGGAGCTAGTGTATGTATGTATGTATGTATGTATGTATGTATGTATATACTACAAGCGCGTTGAATAGTTTGTGTGTATGTAAGATCTTATATATACACATAGAATGTTACATTTTACATTTTATATTTTATAGTGATCCTATTGGTATCGATATCAAAAACCTACTTGTACCTACTCAACAATCCCTTCCAACCCATTACGAGTACGTCAAAGGCCATTCCCGCTCGCTCGCTCAGTTTCGCATTCTTCTTCTTCTTCTTCTTCTTCTTCTTCTTCTTCTCCTCCTTCTTAAAAATGACGATATACGATACACGACCCACCAAGCATCGACAGATCCGAAACTCGCTTTTCTTTCCATCTTTTGAGTCTTGACCGTTAACAATCAAGGACCAGGGTTCAACAAGCTATCTATCTTTGATCATCTTTCTTTCTTTCTTTCTTATACCAGGGGAGTTACTCGCATGTTTGTCTAACTTAGTATGATATGTTGATCGATCGAAAAATGGGGCTACGACGATAATAAGGTATGGAGTCTGCTAGTCACCCAGCCACGACCACCCACCAATAAATAAAAGACGATCGATCGATGGATGTGAGAAAGGCGAAGAAAAGATCTTCTGCCACTGCCACCAGTGGGCGCCTCCTCCCCCACATTTAGGATATTGGCTCGTGCTGTGCTGTGCTGTGCTCTGCTGTGCTCTGCTCTGTTGTGAGGTAATGCTTGGTCTCATTATCCTCATCATGTACGCATTTTCTTATTCAGACTCGGTGACACCATACAATGTCATGACTGGTAACATCATGATTCGTGATACTCTAACGTCACAGATGTGCATGGAAAAGTGTTCTCTAGATATTGGAACACGTTAAGAATGTACTCAACGACACGTGTGGATGGCGGTGCCTAACTATGACGTCTATTCGCTCCTAAACTCGTGCAGCCTCTAACTTATCGACCATTTCCACCGGATAACGGCTATTCATCCCTTCGCAAGCGGCAACGGTAATACAGCAATTGCTATAGATATCTCTGTCTGATACACATGATAGCTGGTTTGTCATAGCTCAGACCGTTAATATCTTCGTAGCCAGTTCCTGAAACGCGGATCATACAACCTCCGTACTCTTCTGTTTCTCAGCTGTAGTATCATCGCCTTGTCGAAGAAATTAGGACGTATCTCTCCGCAATCACTCAAATACTGCTAGAACAGACTCGTCATCACATCGAGATGTCGATGGTGCTCTGACCCAGAGACGTTTCCCTTCCATCTCACTTCACTAACTTCACTATGACGTGTATTTCTTTGGTATGTACCCACTGGGATGTCAAGCTTCTGAAAACGTCTTGAACTTGAGAAATCTGAATCTCACTCCTGAGCTATTCCATCATCCAATTGTTTCAGCGTTGTGGCTCTTCGAACTTTTTGCTCTACATGTTGTACTCTCTCTTCCAATTCTGCCCAACTCTCACCTGTTCGCAATATATCAACAGTATACCAACGTTGAATCACCGCCGCGGTTCTTTGCCTCAGCGCCGATAACTCCGCATTCTGTACCATCTGGAGAGCTTCGATTTTCGCGATTCGAGGTTGTAACTCAATGAGTTGAGCTGACGATTCTGCTGATGGAATCGGCATGTCAAGAATAGAAGTTAATCGAGAAGCAGTAGACGGATATGCGCTGGCGGATGCTAACACGATAGATAAAATACTGGACGTATCGAGTGTGGTGGGTAGTATATCTGGGTCAATGGATTGAAAGAGGTCGGGATATTTGGCATCTAGAATGATCGCATTAGTTACCACTAAGTAGCCCCAGTAGCCCCAGTAGCCCCAGTAGACTCACGCAACTGCAATAAATCCTGAATGACCCTTGATTTCGAAGCAAGCCCGTGTAGAATATGTTCTAAATCTGCAAGTCGTTCGTACGCAGATATAGATACATCGGAGCTGGTGACAGATGTAGTGTCAATATGACCACACACAGCATGTTCTATCCTCCGCAGTCGGGCTTCTAATAGATCAATAGTTTCCGAGGCTGTCTTATCGAATGTGTTATCCATTGTGAAGTAGTGAAATTGGATGTTTGGGACAATTGTAATTTGATGTTCCTCAGCCAAAAATGTAGAGCAAGGCTGATAAGGTTAAGGAAGTTTAAGTCTAATCAGTGGCTGAGCTTGGCAAGCACTCGCAATCTTGAAGATTGCCGATGGATTCCGCTTCATCACTACTCTGACGGGGCACTTGTTTTTATTATTGGTCCTCACTCATTACATGCGATTACCACTTAATTGCGCGACATCCACCTTGTCGATTACACCAAATTATCCTCCAATCACAACTTCAGACGATACACTCCAAAAATTCACAGCGTATGCAAACGGTGATGGTGGCGCTTAGAAAATTGTAGGATCAGGACAGCTCTTCGAAAGCTCCGCACAAGTGCCTACGTCAATCATTCCCCATACTGGCACGCTCTCACCGACACCTCAGAGGGAAACGAAGAGAGAGGAACACAACTAAAACATGGCTTCATATTTGACTGTTGGCGGGCCAAGCGGCAGTAGCTCAGAACCTAACCGTGGTCCACGGTAAGCAAATTATTCTGGAGGAAAAGATGAGAAGAAGGATGTAAACTGATGGTCGCGTGCAGAAGGAAATCCAGTCGAACAATTAAAGAACAGAACTTGCCTCATGGCCAAGCATCTTGGATCAGTAGCAATGTCAATCTCCTTAACACTAGTATGCTCTACCTCGATATTTGGGGGGACGATGCTAACATTGAATCTTCTAGTCGTTGGCGCTGGTACGCTTGCTATGCCCCTAGCTATGTCACATATGGGAATCCTACTCGGAACATTCGTTATCATATGGTCGGGTATGATGGCAGCTTTTGGCTTGTATCTACAATCTCGATGTGCTAGATATCTTGATAGAGGGACGGCTTCTTTCTTCGCTTTATCCCAAATCACCTACCCAAATGCAGCTGTCATTTTCGATGCGGCTATTGCCATCAAATGCTTCGGTGTAGGCGTTAGTTATTTGATCATTATTGGTGATCTAATGCCGGGAGTTGCGACTGGTTTCAGTCAGGGAGCAGAATCTATGCCAATTCTTATGGATCGAAAGTTTTGGATAACAGTTTTCATGTGAGTGTGGCATTCTACCTTTAATATGATCATACTGACTGGTCTCTAGGTTTGTTGTTATTCCACTCTCATATTTAAGACGTTTAGATTCCTTGAAGTATACTAGTATCGTTGCTCTGGTTTCTATTGGATATCTTGTCATTCTCGTGGTATATCACTTTGTTAAAGGAGATACCATGGCAGACCGGGGTCCAATTAAAGGGGTGGAGTGGGCTGGAATAGTCCCAACTTTGCAAAGTTTCCCCGTCATTGTCTTTGCTTATACTTGTCACCAGAATGTGAGTAGTAAATACCTCGGGGTTTTAATTGGTATACTGACAGTCATAGATGTTCTCTATTCTGAATGAGATCAAAGATAACTCACCTAAGCGAACTACAGGTGTTGTTGCGGCAAGTATTGGAAGTGCTGCTTCTATATACGTTTTGGTCGCTATCACTGGATATCTTTCCTTTGGTAACGCTGTGAAGGGAAACATTGTTGGAATGTGTAAGTACTCTTACTGAGATTACAGCTTCATAACACTAACAAGTATAGATATCCCATCTACTGCTTCAACAATCGCTAAAGCAGCAATTGTCATTCTTGTCATGTTCTCTTATCCACTTCAAGTACATCCTTGTCGAGCATCAGTCGATGCAGTCTTGAAATGGCGTCCAAACTCCTGGAAGAAAAGTCATTCGCCTACTGGCTCGCCTGCACGCTCTGCTCCTTTGCTTTCTGGTGGTCGTGTACGACCTGCCGCAAGAAACGATACTATTGGTGAAACACGTTTTGCAATCATTACCACGATTATCATTGCTCTTAGCTATTTCACAGCAGTCACTGTATCATCACTCGATAAAGTTCTCGCATATGTTGGAAGTACAGGTAGTACAAGTATTAGTTTCATTTTACCAGGATTATTTTACTACAAGATTTCTTCGCCAGATTCGATTCATCACCAGCGATTAGCGAAAGAAGATGACGAAACAGATTCTGATGAAGATGAGGAGGAAGGCCAAGGTTTACTTGGTCAGTCCATTAAGAAGATTACTTGGCGTAAAAGCATCTTACGAAAGTTTTCTTTGGCATTGGCTATCTATGGTCTTTGTGTATTGGTCATTTGTTTAACGACCAATCTATTCTTCACAGCCCAGGGGCATTGAAGTTGATTGATAGAGGAGATTCACCTCTGAAGTTTGTATCGCGTTTGAAATCATAAATTGGCAAGGCGTCGGGCGTTTATCACGGCATTTGGGAAGCGGCATGGATTCAAAAAGTCAAGCATGGTGATGTTTAGTCATTCATTAATCCCATAATTTTTGGGGACCTTTTTGGATGTACATAGGATATGGACATGAGGATTATATATAACGGCCGTTTTCGTCATAATGGAGTGACATTATTTTCGATCAATTTTTGAACTGATTCAATATGATGTAGAAATAGGTATGCGATTTGATGTGATTTATTAATGTGATTTGAATCGATTTTTTGTATTTCCCAACTCCAGATTTTTTTAATTTTACAAATGGACGTCAGCTCATGCGAGTCCGGTGTGTGATTCCATGTTATCACTACAATTCATTCATGCATCCATCATCCACTGACCAACCGCTCTATCTATCGTCGATGAATATAAACGTTCGTCTCCCTCGCAAGAATAAAGTCTCTTCTCTTTCTCCCTCCCTCCCTCCAGTATTTTCGCACACCACATCGTGGCATATACATGAAATGCAATGTAATGTAATATGTAAAACGCCCTATACATACATACACGCTATGTATGACCTTCCTTCTTTCCTCGTGTATACCACAGCTCATCTACATTTATCGTTATATCGGACTAGAATGGACATATATGGACTCGTGGGGGATTCTTCCAATTCTGATTGTGAGAGAGACGTATGTTTTTTCGCTTTGTTTTTGTTTTGATTTATTTTGTTTGTGATGGTTGTGATGTTATGTGATTTGTTTTGCATCTCCTCTCTCGATCTTTTCTAGCTGTGCAACTGTAACTTATATTCATGTTCATATTCTGGGTTTGTGAAAATAGATAGATAGAGAGATGAATTTTCGTTCTGGTTTCGCAGCTGCAGCGTGCAAATGGAGGAATTGGATTCTTTTCAAACTAAGAATCGGCTTTGAGAATGGGTTTGCTGGAGTTGGGGGCTGTGGGCTTTTTGGATTGGGGTGTGTATTGAGGTTCTAGGAGACCGGCCTGCGGGGTGGAGATTGGTTAGTGTTTGGGGGCTTATTTTTTGGAGGGGGAAGGGAGATGGGGGGGTTGGAGTTTGGGGTTTGGTGTGTGGGATTGGGGGTGTTGGGGTTGGCTTCTTTTTGCTCCTTGAGCTTCTTGTTCTCGATTCCCGTCTTGGGATTCTACATATCATGATAGAAATTGTATAACAGAAAATAAACATAAACTACATACCATACTCAACAATCTCCACGCCGTCTTCGACGGCTGCGCACCCACTCCCAACCAATACTTTGCGCGCAGCGTATCAAGACGTATATCTTTGAATTTTTGTCCCTCGCCGTCCGCAGGCAGTTTAGGAATCGGGTCGTAGGTGCCGAGGACTTCGAGCGGGAGCGAGTTGCGGGCCGAGCTGCGGAGGGTTAGTATTGATTGGGGGAGGGCGAGGAGGGAAAAAACTTACCGGGCTTGTGCAACGACGATGTTGTAGAAGGGTTCTCTTTTGCGGCCGAAGCGCGCCAGTCGGATGCGTACAACCATTCTTTTTTGGAGGGGGTCTTGGTGAGGTGAGGGAAAAGGTGAGGAGGTGCGCGAATTGGACGGTAGATGAATGGGATGTGGATGGTATTGGAGATGTGAGATGGGAGAAATTATTTGAGATTCGGAGTTTCTCCGGGTAGCGGGATTTCTTGGATGTGAGGGTGGAATTGGTGAACAAGGGGTGGAATGCAGGGGTGGGGGTGTGGGAAGAGGAGAGGAGGGGTAGTGATGTAATTGTGCTTGATCACTGGAGGGGGAATGATGAGGTGGGTGAATGACTTTCTTTAACATGTCGATCTTGTGAAAGTTGTTTGAGAGATAATTGTGTGTTCATTATTGATTTATTTGCCTTTGTCTTTTGAGAAGAGTATTTATTTGACGGATCAGTTTGTCGTTCTATCGATTACTAATAAATTGTTGTCGTTTCATTCGTCTGATGTGTTGAATTATCAAACTATCAGACTACAACTACATACATACAATCACCATCCATCCATCCATCCATCCCATCATATCACATCACACCAGCCATCATGGCAGCCAAAGTAAATCCCCTAACCCTCTTCCCTTTCTTTCCATTACAAACCAATCACAAATCTAATATCACATAGTACCTCTCCGCCGCCAACGCAGCAGCTTTAGATAAAGATCTCATGTCTCTTGGAGCATTTTCTCTCGATCAGTTGATGGAATTGGCGGGATTGAGCGTTTCGCAAGTGGGTATGTATGATTTACTGTTTTTTGTGTGGTTTCTTTTTGGGGAGAGGGGGTGATGCATGTTAGGGGTGTGTTTGTGAGGGTCTCTTGTGATTTATGAGGAAATGTAGTTACATGAGAGAATGGTTAAGGGGAAAATAAGGGGTAAAAATGAAGAGGCGAAGACAATACAACGGGATGGTGATATGTTTTCATATTAGTGTATGAAGTGTGTTATCTCTGGACTCCGTTGATGCAGCCATCTATTGTATTTGGACATTCAAACTCTGGTCAAGAGACGTATCTCCAAGTCAAATACTTCTTACCATCCTACCTATCCCATCACATCACTCCTCAACAAAACACAACACAACAAAACAACTAACCACAAACCAATTTTAATTAGTATACAAAGTTCATCCTCCCTCCAAAGGTAGAAAAATTCTCGTCGCATGCGGACCCGGAAACAACGGTGCGTAAACCCCATCTAAATCTACATCCACATTTACATCTCCCTCTCTCTTCCCAACTTCATCGTTCGAAACATCTTAAAACTAATGCCTTCAAAATCAGGAGGCGATGGTCTTGTAGCAGCTCGTCATCTCTGGCACTATGGTTATAAACCCACTATTTATTATCCCAAACAAGGAAAAAATGAACTCTATCAAGTATGAGATCCCCTTCTGGACCTCTTTGTTCTCGCTCCAATTTTTTCTTTGCTTGTAATTTAGGACGCAGATATCTACAGATCTATATCTATTTTAGCTGTGAGATATAGATATACTAACTCATTGTAGCGTCTCTCTACTCAACTCCGCAATCTTTCAATCCCGTTTACCGATGATTTTTCGGAGGCTCTGAAAGAATCTGATCACATCGTCGATGCTATATTCGGTATCCCTTCTTCTTTCCAGCCTTCCAGCCTCACATCCCACTTTCCCTTCTCTTTCTTCCCTTTCCCTTTCACCTCCCTCGCCACAACACAACCACCCGACCACTTTCCTCCCCTTTAACCCCCACCTCACTAACCCCCTCTCTCCAGGCTTCTCCTTCTCCGGCAGCATCCGCGACCCCTTCCCCTCCATAATCCATGCTCTAGAAACCACTTCCCTCCCCGTAACATCCATCGACGCGCCCTCATCCTGGGACATCGCAACTGGTCCTCCGTCTTCCGGTCCCGGCGCAAACTTTATGCCTCAGTATCTGATTAGTTTGACGGCGCCAAAACCCTTGGTGAGGTTCTTCGAGGGAAGGCATTTTTTGGGTGGGAGGTATGATTTTTTTTTTTCTTTCTTCTTCTTCTTCTTCTTCTTCTTCTTCTTCTTCTTCTTCTCCATTAGCTGGAGATAAATTTATACATGTATACCCAGAGATCGGGAAAGCTGACATCTACATCTAGATTCGTGACTCCAGACATTTCCGGAAAATATAATCTCCAACTCCCAGAATACGAGGGGGTAGATCAGATTGTTGAGATGCCTGTTCAGGAAGAGGAGAAATTATAATGAATTATTGAAATATGAGGGCACAATTAGGTAGGAGGAGTATAAGCAGCAGAACCACGCATGTGATAAAATACAACGTGTATTTTGTTTGTTTATTCTTGTATGCATTGTAAAACTCATCTACTAATCATAATGTACATCAATTCATAAGGATCATCTCAAACGCATGATGTCGACATTTGTGTTGAATCATTATTCGTGCTGCGTGACACATGATTAGCTTATAAGAATCAGTAAAAGGGAAGTGAAGATTCCAACATACCTCTTCGAATAGCACAAGCACAGTACCCGCTTTACAGATATCCTATTCGCACACGGTTCATTAGTATATACTTCCCAAAATCCTTCCCTGACCTCGAGATCAACAGGGACAGAAGATGCAAAAAAATCTACTCACCCCTTCCTTATGCACCAACTTAGCCACGACTCCCTTCTGTGGACTTCGAATCACCGTTTCCATCTTCATACTCTCAATCCTATACATTCAGCACATTAGCATCATCCCACAAGCTTTCCAACCTGGAAAATACTCACACGACCAACGCCTGCCCCTCCTCCACCTCGTCTCCCTCTCCAACCTCATTTCTCAATACCTTACATGGCATTGGCGCCACCACACTATTTCTCACATCCTTCAGTCCCAAAGCTTTCTCGTACCATCCCGGCGTTGCCAATTGTAACTGTATTTGTTTTCCCTGTTGAAAGAGTGTGATTTTATCATCTTGTCTGATCAATGTGCTTTCAATGCGAGTGTGAGGGAAGAAAGTTGAGATAGTAGGGGACTGTGGCTCGCTAACAATGTTTGCGTATGATTTTTCGACATTGGGTCCCTTGACTGTGATGTTGTATAGATTGCGGTCGGATTGATCAATGGTGACGTGGTAGATCTCCGGCTTTTCGCTTGATGGCTGAATGATAGGTTTTGTGAAACTGAATTCGCGTTGTACGTGAGAGTTGAAGCCAATTGCCTCGCCATGAGGACCCTGAATCGATTTGGAAGTCGCTGCTGAAAGTTCTTGCGATAAGATACCAAGAGCAGCTTGGGCAAATGCTTCAGGCTCAATGGTCTCATTTATGAAGAGCTCATCGTGATGCTTTTGTATGTATCCAGTCTCAACATCACCTCGGATGAATGCAGGACTTTTGCAAATCTTTTTGAGAAACTCGATATTGGTACTTAGACCGACCACCTCATAATCTTGTAAAGCTGCGTGAAGCTTTCGTATAGCCACTTCTCTTGTCGGACCACTAACGATAAGTTTTGCAATCATACCATCGTAGTTTGATGAGACTGTATCTCCTTGAACGAAACCTGCATCTATTCGAACACTTTCCGAAAGTTTGGGTGTTCGTAAATGAACGAGCTTTCCAGAATCAGGCATGAAATTTTGATCTGGGTTCTCTGCATAAATTCGTGCTTCCAGGGCCCATCCACGTTCAGATATTCTCTGAGCTATCGTATCCTGATCAAGTGGTAATGGTTCACCAGCTGCAACCTTGAATTGCCATGAGACGAGATCTTCTCCAGTGATTTCTTCAGTCACGGGATGTTCGACCTGTAATCTAGTGTTCATTTCCATGAAGAAAAATTCATTAGTATCGTTGTCGAATATAACTATAATTTCAATTAGCTTTGAAACAAAAAGATTGGAAAATTTTCTCACATTCCACTGTTCCAGCACCCTCATATCCCACAGCAAGTGCAGCAGCACGAGCTTTCTCCCAAAGATCCTGTCTAATGTTTTCGGCTAAGTTTGGTGCTGGTGCTTCTTCCAAAATCTTTTGATGACGTCTTTGCAAACTACAATCTCTTTCGCCCAAAGCAACAGCATGTCCATGTTTATCGGCAAAAACTTGTACCTCGATATGTCTTGGTGTAGCAATATATTTCTCAACCAACATGACATCATCACCAAAAGAATTCCTCCCTTCACTCTTCGCACTCTCCAGCTTCTCAAGGAACTCCCCTTCAGTCTGAGCAATACGCATACCCTTCCCACCGCCGCCCTTCACAGCCTTCACCATAACTGGAAAGCCGATCTTCCTCGCCTCATTAAGTAGATGTTCAGGTTCTTGATTCTCCCCGTGATATCCGGGTATACAGGGTACACCCGCCTTGATCATAATATCCTTACTCCTAGATTTGTTTCCCATAGCCTCAATAGCTTTCCAAGGTGGTCCAATAAACACCAACCCCTCTTCCACACACCGTTTCGCAAACGCCGAATTCTCACTCAGAAATCCATAGCCCGGATGTAAAGCCTCACAACCTTGCTCCTTCGCCACAGATATAATTCGCTCTCCATCAAGATACGCATTCGCAGCACCCAAATTCACCGCGAAAGGACTGGAGAGTGCGTGTTGTGAATTGGCATCAGGATCCGTGTAGATTGTTGTACATCGAACACCGAGATCTGAAGCTGTGCGTCCGACTCGTAGAGCAATTTCTCCACGATTAGCTATGAGAACGGAAGTAATGGGAGTGACTGCGGGAGTGGTGGCATATCGTCGGGAAAAGGAAGGGAGGAGAGCTCGAGCTAGAACTCGAGATCTGGTTGCTGAATGCATTTGAACATCAATTTAAGGAGTGGTCTCTGAATTTTTATCAATTGTAACTTGGACTTCTGGTTTACAAAAGTTGGGATTGAAAGAAGAAACGCCGATTGTAAGAAGAAAATCGTTTGTTTAATTCCTTAAGATATATTTACGAAGTAACTTGAGTTATTGAATCGATGGCCGATGGAAAGCGTTCTAATGCGGGGCCGAGCATCAGCCGAATCATATCTGGGGTAGAGAAAAAGCCAGCTAAACCCAAGCTAGAATCTCCATAAAAACTTTATCAAACTCGTGCCGTGCCGAGCGAAACCATCCTTTTTTCAACCTCACTCCGCAATAGTAGCTCTGCAACTAAACTTCCTCATTATGTTGAAATTTCAACCTAACCAGGGAGTCACTTTGTCTTGCTATTGTTCATTTCAACCTAGTACCTCGGCAACCTCCAAAGGAGAGCTATCTATACTATTCCCCCGGCAAACAAGCAGCGCAAAGACGAAACTCGCCTTCAAATGAAAGCTATCGATTGTTCTCCTGATCTGATGTGTTCCACAGTGTAGCGAATTTCACATCCCGATTCCTCCAACGGAGATACTCGGGCAGTGGATGACAAAATCCACCAAGATGACCTTTAATCTTTCCAACATCATGTCCCTCACTCGTCATTTATCCAATCCAGAATCTCGTCCATCAAACACCACACCCGAGCCGCCTTGGCACAGTTGATCGAATCACTATTCGAAAGAAACGGTAGATTGTTTGAGAAGCGCAGTCGATGCACTCATACCAAAGAGTGCAACTGGGGTTAACTATCGTGGAGAGATTCCCTTTTAGATAGGTTCTTGCTAATTTTTGATACCTGACGAGAAGGGAATCAATTAGATCGTATGGACTGCGGTAAGCACATATTGATCTAGTGTAACTTCATAGAATACTTTGTCAATGACATAAAGACCCACTAATAAGTGTTCGGTTTCTTTGCCCATCGAGAGATATTTGGGGGGAGGGAGTGGACAAGGTGAGATGGCTTATTTGAGTATGGGCGTAGACTTGAACATGACCGAAAGAGCGCCTGTTATGAAAACTTAATTGTTGATTTGTTCCCTAATTCTATACCAGAACACACTCGCTCAGGGTCCAAATAAAATGTTTTGATCACCCCATTTCATTCGCCTGGGGGTATACCTCCGGCATCACTCACATAACTATCCGAAAACTACATCATCCTCCCCCTCCAACCCATCCTCAAATCTAAACATCAAATCACTCCTCATCGTATACTTAATCCCACTCACCACATCATCCCCACTATGCAACAATCTCCTATGTTGAAAAATCAACACCCTCCCCACCTTCGGATCAACATCCAGTCTCTCCTTCATATCCCCCGAATGGAACGTCGTAGCTCCTCCTCTGAGCATCTCTGAATCCTTTGAAAATTTAGGCATATTAGGATCTTTCTCGAGTTCTTGCGCCGAATCATTAAGGTAGAGATGAATTGTAAAGAAAGAACGTTCGCTACCATCTGGGTTTCCGTAGGCGCCATCGACATGCTCTATATTATCGAGTTAGGCAAACAGATCTTCATTTCCAGTAATAGGGAAACAAAGAAAAGACAAACAAGCCTCGAAAATACTGTCCAGCGCCATATCTTAAAAATCTCATACGCTCATTGATTCCCTGTTCAGTACTCACCCATCTCTCACCACTCCTAAGACCCAAACTAGCCAATCTTTCCCATCTCTTCCCCTCAAGTACTCCAATATCTTCTTTGATACCCTTTCCTTGAAGAACCCTCTTCCAGAAACGTGACACCACCTCCTTCTCATCCCAGATAATCCGATCTGAATTCCTATATTCCGTAGAGAGGAATTCATATCCCACGCCTGCATTTACCATTGCGGGAGTCCATCCATTATTTTCTGGCCCTTGGAGTTCATCTTCATTCTCACCCCCATCTCCATCTCCACCTCCACCACCCACCAAATTCCCATGCCCTCCCTTACTCATCTCCGCCAACCTAATCAACTCCCCACACTCCTCCCTACTCAACACCCCATCCAGCACCACCGCATACGCACCCCTATACTCGCTCAGCACCGTCTTCTCAAACTCAATTCTCCGAACCGTAATCTTCTCCTCGGGATTCTCCAGCGGTTTCAGAAAATCCTCTGGGAGAGCAACCGGAAGAGATGTATAATTCGTCTTGACCACGTCGTAACCTCTTCTTCCACCTCCACTTTTCGCTTTCCGTTCTTTGATCGTTTGTTGTTTCGGGTTGCTGTTTTGGAAAGAGCTTGTAAGGCGCGAGGCTGTGCCTTTTAATTCAGAGAGAGAAGACATTGTGAGTTTAGTTGTGATATTTGCATGTACGATATATTATTTATTGTTGACAGACAAGGGCCTCTTTTAGAAATAGAGATTAAGAAGGGAAAATGGTAAAGGTTAGAGTCGAAGTAGATTAAGAAGTTAGAAATTAGAAAGTACTTAAGCTTTCCACAAGGCTGCATTAAATTTTTGTGATGGCTGTAATCGAGTCATCCAGGAAGTTGTTGCCTACCGGTACCAGTAGCATCCTCCCATGAGAACACAGCCACCATCTGTACAAGGCTTAGCGTCCCAAGGCTGACTCCATGCCCAAGCGACCCCTGTTAAGCGGGGATATATTGACATCATCATTCAGAGAACACACATGAACGTAATAACAGCATATAATCAAGAAAATTATTATTAGATTTCTAGTATTTTGGAAAGATGACATGAGGAGCAACAATAGATCGATTGCTGATACTGAAAGAAAAATCACTTATCTGTTATATCACTAGCACTAGCACTCGCTCTCAGAACAATGTAGAATTTCAGTGAGATGAAAAATTGGGAGGAAGAGATATATTATCAACCCAGGTCTAGCTATACTGTGCATGTACAATAAAGTAGGTTCTAAAACTGTGGTATGTTGATTAATAACGTCTTGTCTGCCTCTTCCACCCATTGGTCCATCCCTTTAAATTTTTCGTTGGAGAGGAGTGATGCAATAAAGACGAAACACTCGAAGGTATCTAATACTTAATGCCAATTCGTAATGATCGCCGATAGAGCGTTTTATTGGAAGTTGAATGCTTATGCTTATGCTTGTGCCGATGTAAAAGAGAAGATGAATAGGGATTTTGGCTTGACCTCACACCAGGCCGCGCAAAGAAGATATGGGGGATATCGTTATGTAAAATAGTGAATGATTCGGACCGATGAATGGTAGAATGATCATCATGTAGATAGAATCCCATGTGAACCGTCATCAAGTCACAATTCGACCATCACTACTTCTTCCGGGATTTCCATCGATGCGCCTGCCTTGATCAGTCTGTAAGACTTCAGTTGGACGAAAGGATGAAGAAGTCGTGGGAGAGGTAGGTCGATCTTGGGCGTACTCTTGATCATACTCATCGTCTGGATAATCTTCACTTTGAGTTCCTTGACTGTGGTTTTGATCGGCTGGATTACCTTGCTGAGAGTTTTGATGTTGATTCTGGCGATCTTGTGGAACTGACTTTGCCGCAGTCTTACTACCCTTTTTTCCTTTTCGCCCTTTCGTCTTTGCCTTCTCCAGTAATCTTTTCCTCTCTGCTTCCTGCTTCCTAATGCGCCTGTCCTTTCTTTCATACTGCCTAATCAATGCCATGGGTAATTCGCCAAAGATACTCTCATATTCGCAAAACTCGCAAATCCAAATATCTTCAGGATTAGGAGGATGAGTTATATTCTGATATTCTTGTTGTTGACGACGCTGGCGAGCGGCGATTTGGTACTCTTTGCTCGCTCGGCGTCGGGTTCTTTTTGGAGGTGCCGTTTGAGGAACACTTTGCTTCTGCGCATGCGCCGATTGTTGGGATTTTGCCTGCATGTTCGAGCCTATCTGTGTTCCATGTGTCATCATTGACCTCGCAGCAGGACTTTGATGCATATTTGTATTTGTTGATCCAGGCCAAGGTACTGGTGCCGGTACTTGAGAATCACAAGTAAAAGTGAATTGGGTAGAAGTGGGGGTCGGTTTCTTCGATGCCTGTTGTAACAAACTAATAGTCTCTTGACCCCTCGATGGAGTTATTGGAGGTTCTTTTTCGGCGTTTGCAATTGCTGTTGAGATGATCCCTGCATTTTCGTCTTTGCAATCGTCATCAGTAAAGATTTAGCACAGTCTGAATTTTTGAGAGGGGAAAAACTTACTAGGTATGGGCCACTGGGGTTGTCGTTGTTTTGAGTTGCGGCCATTGCCCCAGTTACCCGAAACGTCGGATAAAGTCCTCAAGGGACTTCTACCATTGCGATTTCGGCCATATCTACCTCTTCCAGGACCCGACAAACCTTGAGATACCGAGCCACCGGCATGATAATATCCTGCACCATTGACATCCTCTTCATCTTGACCAGATATTCCCATTCCTGCTAAATCGTTTGAGAGATGAACTCCATTGATATTTGAGTCTCCGGGTGTAGGAATCTTGCGTTTCTTCTTATTGTTTGTATTCTCGAATGAGTCATAACCATCTGCAGAAGAAGCAGTTGAGCCAGGAGGGTGAGGATTTGGATGTTTGGAATCGGGCTTTTGGACATAGCGGTAGGAACGACCAGAGTTATCAACTGACTGTCTTGGGTAGAGTCGCGCAGTACGGAAAACCTCCTCCTCCTCCTCACTTTCTGGATCTTCTCCATTTCGCCGCGGGATATAATTTTGATCGACATTATCTACCTGCGGGCGTTCACTTGGATGTGAAGCCTCCACCATAGTGCTTGCTGCAACCTCGTCTCGGACAGTATATGGATAGTAGAATAACGGAGTTTGAGTTTTAGGTGCGGGCGGGTATTTGATTGATTCAGCGACATTCGGAGAGAGACGTTCACGGAGACTTCTTTTGGGCAGAGGTCTGATGGGACGTTCTGGATGTGCCGGCGATACAACTTCAGGAGACATAGCTCGTGATGATTCGGATGGGGAGTAGCCTAACAAGCATTCAAATACAGAGATCAGCCAATGCAATATACATGAGACAAAGCCCACCATGATTCCTGTTGTCAAATAAGAATTTGTGGTTGTTTGCCGCTGCCAAATTGGTAGTTAAGAGTGGCGGAATCAATAATGAGAGGTACCACGCTATGAGAATTTCATACTTGTGTTCATCACCGAGAAAGAGGACATGACATGCCAACTACCTCCAAGACTAAATTTGCGCTCTTCTGAAGGTTCGCGTACGGCAGAAATGTATTTGTTCTCTTCGATTTGAGGGACGGAATTAACTTTGGGTTGATTTTCCTTGAGCTTTCCTTTCCTACAGTAAACAACAAACACATCAGCCAGAAATCTCGCATACAGAATAGGGAAGTAATGACATGTAATTTGTCATCCCTATTCCCAAACCAAAACCCTGAAATGCCAACCATCTCAAGAGACTGAACATAATTATCCCCCCTTTTTTTAATGTCTGAGGAAGAAATCCGTATAGAGTTGCATACTTTGATTGTTTTAATTGCGAATACTCAGCAATGATTTCGAGAGGGGAGGAAGCCCTAGGAAGATTTATTGACGACTTTGAACCCCACGGACAACAGAATAGTATGAGAGTCTGTGTTTATCTCTCTTATCCAATATAACCCTTTAAAAACCCGAGTGATGGTACGAACAATGAATATTCAAAATCGGAGGAGGGAAGTTCGAATTCCGAAGATTGAATCCACTGATATTGAGGGACCTTGGGGCGAGATAGAAATTATTGTGTCAATAAAGACCTTATTTATTAGTCGTTTCCTTTCTAACAAATTGGTTACGTTCATTGAACCGAAGATGTTGATGCCCTCCAAGTGCGTTAGCTAAGATTAGACGGCTAAACTTAAATAGGGAAGGTGTGGGATAGAGTACCAAATGATTGAGAAATCACGTTGATGAATGTGGGAAAGTGAAGGGGGAAGAAATTAATGCTGGTACCTGGATGCCCGCAATGCTTTATGGAAGTTTTGATTGGTACAGCAGTGTCTAGGTAGGTGTATTAATCATTCCTCTATCTATATCTATCCACTTACCTACTATGCCGATACCACCTAGATACTCATAGAAACCATATCTACTTATCAGACCGTATTTCATTAATGAATGACAGCAAGGACTAGGTCATAAATACTTGACGGTATTGATGGAAAACAGTCAATTGCTAGCAAGATGGTGTAACTGGTAAACCTCCTGTCTAGGTACTTATGCACGCAGTATATATACTAGCACTGCTGAACGACTGTTGATTGATGTCATCTAGATCACGTCTTATTAATGCATACCTAGATAGGTAGCATATCTCTACCACCTATGAATTCCCTAGTAGATACTTGAGTTGTGTGACTCCGTAGATCTCGGTACTAATTAAGTACTTCGCTTGTGATAAGTATATCGATAGAAAAAAATCAATTATTACTAGATTGCCCATCGCCTTACCATATCTATGTCTATTGTTCATTTATATCAATCAAGCGTTGCTGGAAATCCCATTGATTTATGGTATAGTACAGTATGTATACATATATACTCATTACTATTTATTGCCATTGATTGATGGGGGCCAGCCCCCAAACCCCCATAGCTCGCTGCGCTCGAAGATATCTTTCTTTCCTTTCCATATAGTCTGCCTCCACGGCAGTGGCTCCCGGAGGGCCAGCGGAGCGTCATTCAATCAATTGATGGTAGAAACCTTTTCGGAGATATCACCGTACCTCACACATTCTTCAACCACCTCCAGGCTGGATGCCCAGAAGCCCAGGTCTATTAAAAGTATAAATCGCACAGTAGGCGGCGATATGAGGCAATTGTACCTACTATGTAATAAGTCCTGTGCTCACCAGTGGCTGGTCATTTTGTGGATGATGCGGTAGGTCCATGTCCGTTCTCATTGGTTCATACCACTCTCTATATAAGAGAAAAAAGAGGAGAGAAGATCCAATTGCGTCTAGCAGCTACGAAATATTAACAAGGAAATGTGAAAGTCATATTCTCATTGGCCAGTATTTTTCCATTAGTCACTCTTAAGTTGACTTTCGCTCTTCACATTTTCCGAAGGGAATTTGGCCTATGCCTACCTATGCCTAACCACAGTAACCACAGTACTTTTACTCACTAGGGAATTTGGCGGGGACGAAAGGGCAGCTTTGAATTTAGTAAATTATTTCCCTTCGCTCTTCCTCACTCCTCACTCTCTTCACACCCGCAGTCATGATTACACCAGGAAACTTTATCCACCTTCCTATTTATCAGATCGCATATCTTCGCGTTCCAATTTGGTTCTCTAAGCTCTAATCGATACTCAATCGTTTTCCAACACTCACGTTGCCTTCCTTCGGTTTTCATTTGACTCTTGGTTTTGGTTTGGGAAGACTGGAATTAAAAGCTTCTTATCGAAGTAGGAGGAGGACTTCAATTACGATCTCAATTCACAAACTACACATTACATACACGCTCGAAATTTACCAGAATATTAATCTATTTCGCACATACGGATTCCCGAATTCGATATCACCTTTGTACTGTTATAATCATTGGGAATGGATACTACTAGGCGTTCGTCAAGGGCTGCTCGAGGCAGTCAACCTTCTCAAACTAATTCACATCATTCTTCAGCTTCCTCGAATTCTTCTAGTCGCGCAGAGAGATCTACTCGCTCAAATAATAAAGTCGAATCTCCACGAAAGTCGACTCCGGCTGCCTCACTCTCCTCCGACTCTCCTGACGACACAATCACGGCCGAAGATAGTTCCTCGACACGTCGAAAGCGAGGTCGAGTTGATGGAGGTGATAAGACACAAAAAGGACAATTAGTTGATGAAGAAATAGTCGTTGGTGCAGATGAGGGGGGCGATGACGATGAAGCTGTTCGATGCATCTGCGGTTACGATGAATATCCCGGACCGCCACAACTCGAGGACGACGATAACAAGAATAATATAAAAGATGGAATTGAGGAGCCAGTCATAACAGCAGCGGATTTTACAGAAGATTTGGCTGGATTTTTCTTACAATGCGACGTTTGCAAAGTCTGGCAACACGGCGGATGCGTTGGAATCATGAATGAAGACACAAGTCCCGAAGAATACTTTTGCGAACAATGTCGTAAAGAACTTCACAGAATCCGTTCGGCGTCAAATGGGTGAGTCCTTTTTTTCGCATCAATCACATATGCCCCCATTCAAGAGATTCACTCGAATTGTCAGCATTCACGCGAGACCGTGGCGCAGATCGAAGTCTCACAAGATTGATTTCTCAATTGCGCAAGAACCGTAAACAAATAATTCCAACTCAAGAAAAAATCGATGATAATTCTGACATGATGGATCGCAGACAACGCTACTCTTTATACCTACCCCTACATCCGAATCTCTCCAGAACAACCTCTCGAGCGGCTTCATTTTCCAAAGATGGCACAAGATCACCGAAAGGTCGCAAGAATGGTCGACCCAGTTCCAGCTCTGCAAGCACAAAGAGGCGCTCAACAATGAATAGTAGAGATGCTGCGTATTTTGAAGCTGCTGAAGAAGAAGCACTTCGAAAAGCCATAGCAGCTAGTGTCGCAGACATTCCAGAAAGTATTGACGGCCGGAGTCGCAAAGCAAAAAGAAGCCGTAGTGACAGCGAAGAGTAAGTAAACGTCACTTCATTAGCCCAAATCATTCTAATTACTCTTAGTAGCAAACACGATGGACCCAAAAGACAACGGACGGACTCGGCTTCTCCTACTCCTGAAGACGACGAGAAACCACAAGAGGCACCCCACTCTCAAGCAGAATCCGAGGACAGCACAATCGTGGGAAATGGTCGATTTGGAGCAGCTAAAAAGATAAGGGGAGCAGCAGCCAAAAACCATAGAGAAAAGGAATTAAGGGAGGAACGAGAAAGGTCGAGGCTGGAAGCCGCAAATAAAAGAAAAGGTCGAGCTGAACGGCGAAGAATTGAAGGTCAGTACACTCAAGTACATTATGATGTAGCAATAACTCACAGTCGTCTAGATTCAGAGCCTATCGAAGAGACCCCGCCGGCAATAAAACCTCCAAGCAAAAACCCCGAGGTATCTGCACAACCTCCAGATCCACCCCCAGTGTCACAAACGATAGCGCCAGATACACCTCCCCCCGTCCTGCCGCCAGTTTCGCATAAGAAGGGTGGCAGACCTCCCAATCCTCGAAAGGGTAAATCGGGCAAGAATCAATATACTAGGGAAAAGGACGATAACAACGCTCAATCTCCCAATCGATCTCAATCTAGAGATATTCCACGTACAGACGATAACGTACAGACAACGACTAGCAGAGCTTCACACAATGAGAGCAAGACTAGTAAGGCAAAGACCAGCGTAGGAAGCAAAATTAGTATGGCTGAGATGAGGAAACGTGCTACAAATATCCTCGATTTCATATCACGAACACAAATTGAATTGGCTGCAGACCCGTCAATACTTCCAAGTGGCAGTGGAGCAGAGAAATCTATTCGGGGACTGGTCGAAGAGACTCTCCCTATGATACAACTTAATGGCGCAAATGGAAAACAGGTGGCTCGAGGCGAAAGTGAAACACCAAAGGAATTTAAGGATTTAACGTGTCTGGAAATGATGGACATTCTCACTAGGCAATTAGTCAAATGGCAAAAGGAGTATGCATGAAATCTGGCGGGTCAACGAATGTGGGTTTTTTATTACTGGTTTTGGGGTTGGAGTTTGTATGTATATCATGGGTTTCAAATGGCTATACGGCGCCCAGAGGCATATTGATTTTATACCCTACTTCACGGCTACGTTAGTTAATGGCATTGGCATATTCTCAACTTAGACTCTGTAAGCTGATTGCAAATTGTGATGAGATGTGAGTGGTTCAGCTAATCAATCAGTCATCTAAGAACAGTGGCTTATTGCTGCACGACTCAAGGCTTATTATGTGGCATTTTTATCTAGAAGGGTCGTATCCGATCGTACATGTGACAAGTTGCGGCTGGACTGAAGAAAAAGCGAGATTCAGCTAAGAGATCCCCGCTCCTGTGCAACCATGCGCGGATGGCGCCGCAAGATATGCAAATGAATAGAACAAGATAGGATAGATACCATATAAGCAAGTGTGGACAGGCTGTTTGCGAGCACAAGGGGAATCCCTTATATATGTATTGTCATCCCGTACTTTTAACTGCACCTCCTCAGTGCCTTGTTTTCTTACTGTCTTGTTGTCTTTTACGTATTGTATTTTGCTAGATAACGTTCCAGCAAATCATCAGTATCTTTTGATTTGTTAGATCGTCTATTTAAAATGGGTCTTAAGATGAACCTCGAAGTCGAGGGAAAAGTAGCCATCGTCACCGGCGCGGGCTCAGGTACTCTCCTCCCTCTCAACCTCCACCCTATGTCCACCCTCTCACACACAGTCTCCAGGTATAAATCTCGCATTCGCAACGCTCCTCCTCTCAAAAGGTTGCAATGTGGTCATAGCCGATCTCTCTCTCCAACCCACCGCAACCCAGCTCCTCACCACCCACCCCTCCACTTCCCCAAATTCCTCATCCCTCAATACCCCCACACCCCCACAATGTTTGTACCACTCCACAGACGTCACATCCTGGCCTGCACTCACCTCTCTCTTCGAATTCACCCTCTCTCATTTCCCAGCCGGAATAGATATCCTCGTCCCCGGCGCCGGACTCTTCGACCCCCTCTTCTCCAATTTCTATAATCCCCCCGGATCCCCCCTCTCCAAGGATACCCACCATCTGCGCCCCCCTGCCTCTCTCGAGCAACCCCTCGATACAGTAAATACACATACACATCCACATCCCACCCCCCCCTCTCCAAAAATCAACCCCTTCCCCGGCTCCTTCCACACCCTAAACGTAAACATCACCCATCCAATCCGTCTCACGCAAATGGGAGTCGAGTACTGGACCTCGTCCCGCAGAAGCGGTAGAGTAATCTGTGTGGGGAGCGTCGCGGGCCAAATAGGAGTTATGGAGACCCCGCTCTATCACGCGAGCAAGTTTGCGATTACGGGGTTTGTGAGGAGTGTGGCGGGGTTGGAGGACTTGGGCATTAGGGTCACGGCTATTGCGCCCGCGCTTGTGCAGGTGAGGGTTCTTTTTCTTTTTCTTTTTCTTTTTCTTTTTCTTTTTCCTTGTGTTGTGTTGTGTTGGTTTTGTTTTCTTGTTGTTTGGAAGAAAGGGGAGGGTCTTTTTGATTGGAGATGGAGAGGAGTAGACTATATTGACCTTTCCAAAGACACCAATCTGGTCTCATCAACCCGACAAAATGTCCATGTTAACCTCGGATCAAAAATGGATTTCCCCCGAAAGAGTCGCAGAAGCGATGTTAGAACTACTGACTCGGGAAGACTACGTAGGTGGGACGATTCTAGAAGTTAGTGGGTGCGGAACTAGAGTTGTGAAGATGATTGGGGTTAGTATTATTTCTATTCGTATTGTATTTTGTGATGTGCAGGTAATATGGCGGGAAGCAGAGACTGTGAGGTATGTGTGTGTGAGAAGATAGAAACTAATTTGTGTGGATGTAGGATGAAGGACCGACGTTTGAGCCGGGGTATATGATTGGGAATTTGGAAGGGTATAAAGAGGAGATTTATAAGAAATTGAGGGAGGGAAAGATGGGGACGTGATGGTTTGTGATTTCAAGGCATTAGGCGAGAGGATGGAGATGATTATGATGGGATAGAGGAAGTGAATTGAAAATGTTGCATTTGTGGAAATTGAGACTGGCTTCAACAGCTGGCTCTTGTTATCACTGTACTAGACAAGATTTCGTATCAAGTGAATTCACGCGGGGTCGATGATCGATAAAGAAAAAAGAACTCTAATCATTTCTACGGTATACTACACTTGACAAAAATTCCATCGCTATGCTCAATCTAGCAAACACACTCCTTCTTTAGGCACTAAACCCACTATATTCTTTGTTGAAAGCTCTTCCTATTACCACTTTCCTGACTTCAGTAGTCCCAGCACCGATTTCGTAGAGCTTTGCATCACGCAGTAATCTCGATGCAGGCATTTCTTCGACATAACCCATGCCACCCAACAACTGTATACAATCTAACGAGACTTCTGTGGCTCGCTCAGCAGCATACATAATAGCCCCAGCACAGTCTTGTGTCCTAATGTTGCCTGTTTCGTCAACAGTCCTTGCTGTGTCATATGTATAAGCTCTCGAAGCTTGAAGCTTGGTATACATATCTGCAAGTTTTCCTTGAACGAGCTGATTATGTGCGATAGGTTGACCGAATTGCTTGCGTTGATGTGTGAATGGAAGTGCAACATCCAAAGCAGCTTGCATGATACCTAATGGTCCAGCACTTAAAACTAATCTCTCAATGTCAAGTCCTTCCATTAGTACCTTGACTCCTCTATTGACCTCGCCCAAGATATTTTCTTCGGGCACAAATACCCCCTCGAAAACTAATTCTCCAGTATTGCTTCCTCTCATACCCATCTTATCTAATTTTCTCGCACAACTGAATCCTTTGAATCCTTTTTCGACTAAGAAGGCTGTAATTCCCTTCGAGCCCTTCTCAGGCTCAGTCTTCGCATAAACCACAATAACATCTGCGTCTGGTCCATTGGTAATCCACATCTTCGTTCCATCCAACACATAGCCACCATCTACTTTCTTCGCTGTGGTTCTCATACTGACAACATCACTCCCTGCACCACTCTCACTCATAGCCAATGCACCAACCTTACTCCCATCAATCAATCCCGGCATAAACTTCATCTTCTGGTCCTGATTGCCATTCAATTGTAGTTGATTAACACACAATTGTGAATGTGCAGCATAACTCAATCCAATACTACCCGAAGCACGAGATATTTCTTCCATGACAATACAATGTGCTTGATAACCCATAGCCAATCCACCCACATCTTCAGAAGCAGTTATACCAAGGAACCCTGCATCGCCGAATTTTTGCCACATGGAATTGGGAAATGAATTCGATTTATCAGTTTCCGCTGCGAGCGTTTCAGGGATTTCCCGTCGTGTGAATTCTTGGACCCGTTCGCGGAGCTCGATCAGATCAGAGGAGGTTGGTGGCTCGAAACCAGCGGGGTGCTTGGATGATGCATTACGTCGACGGATTGTGGATATAGCGATTGAAGGTTTGATGTGGAGATGAGATATAGGTCGAGTGGTAAGGGAGCGAAGACATTTTATTGAGGAAGCCATTTTTGTCCTGTGAAAATGTTGTAAGAATTGACAGAGTATGTTTTCTACATTGTTTAGGTTTTGTAGATGTGCACCATAATTGTAAACCCTTCCTAGCTAGCTTGGACCGTGGTTTTCCGGGGAAACGCGGGGCCGCATCTAGCCGTCGAGCCTATTCCCGCTTCGTCTAACTTATTGAGATCTTGTCTCAAAACAAATGTTTAAATGTCCATGTGAATATCTCACTTTTTGGCTGTCAATACAGCATAACATCTATTACAATGGCTTCACTCAGAGCATCCAGAATTCTACCCAGTCTCTCTAGGAAATCCCTACGACCAATATATCACAAAGCAACCTCCATTTCTCTTCGATCAATTGCTACTTTTTGTCCTCCAACCCAAGCAAAAGCCATCTCCGTTCTTCCGACCAATGTCGATACCTCTTCAGAGGAATATACTCAAAATGAGTCTCAAATGAAACCTCTTCTCGATCACCTCTCTACCCTCACCGCCAAAATACATCAAGGTGGTCCTCCCAAAGCACGTGAAAAGCATATTGCACGCAAAAAGATGCTTCCTAGAGATCGTATCACCGCACTCATAGATCCAGGTACTTCATTCTTAGAATTGAGTGCATTGGCAGGTCATGAGCTTTATCCCGAGGCGGACGTACCTGCTGGTGGGATTATCACAGGGGTGGGTGTTGTTGAAGGGGTAACATGTATGGTGGTTGCAAATGATAGTACCGTGAAAGGGGGAACATATTATCCAATTACTGTGAAGAAACATTTGAGAGCACAAGAGATTGCGAAGGAAAATAATTTACCGTGAGTTTTCGTTCAATTGATGTAAACTTTTTTAGGTACTGATACTATACAGTTGTGTCTATCTCGTAGATTCGGGTGGAGCCAATCTTCCACATCAGGCAGATGTCTTCCCAGATCGAGAGCATTTTGGTCGAATTTTCTTCAATCAAGCAAGAATGAGTTCAATGGGAATTCCGCAAATAGCTGTGGTCATGGGTCCTTGCACAGCAGGTGGTGCTTATGTTCCCGCCATGTCTGATGAGAGTATCATCGTAGGTGAACAAGGTCACATTTTCCTAGCTGGTCCACCTCTAGTAAAAGCCGCAACGGGAGAAGTTGTAACAGCTGAAGAACTAGGAGGTGGAATTATGCACAGCTCCGTATCTGGAGTAACAGATTATCTCGCCGTCGATGATGCTCACGCCATAGTCCTTGCCCGCCGATCCGTCAGCAATCTTAATTGGCCCTCCAAACCATTTCCATCCTCAGAATCCTACACTGAACCCCTCTATTCTCCCGAGGAACTAACTGGAATTGCTACAACTAATCATCGCAAGCCTCTTCCCATCCATGAGGTTATCGCTCGTATTGTAGATGGAAGTGTCTTCTCCGAATTTAAACGCGACTATGGCTCCACTCTGGTGACAGGTTTTGCCCATATTTACGGTCACAAAGTCGGCATCATAGCCAATAATGGTATTCTCTTCTCTGCCTCCTCCTTGAAAGGCGCTCACTTCATTGAGCTCTGCACTCAACGCAAAATTCCTCTCATTTTCTTACAAAATATCAGTGGATTCATGGTAGGTACTGATGCTGAACGCGAGGGTATTGCCAAGAACGGTGCAAAATTAGTTACCGCAGTTGCCTGCGCCAATGTTCCTAAGTTTACCGTTGTGGTTGGTGCCAGTAATGGTGCCGGCAATTATGGTATGTGTGGTAGGGCATATAGTCCTCGATTCTTATGGATGTGGCCAAACGCACGAATTGGAGTAATGGGAAGTGAACAATTGACAGCTGTCATGGAGACTGTTGGGAAAGCTGTTGATCCAGAGCTCAGAGATAGAATTGATAGAGAGAGTGAGGCGGTTTTCTCAAGTGCTAGGTTATGGGTATGTTGGCTTCCGTAAACAAAACGATTGACGTGACTAACAAAGTGTATAGGATGATGGAGTTATTCCACCAAGTCATACGAGACGAGTTTTAGGTTTGAGTTTGATGGCTGCATTGGGTGGGAAGAATGAACCGGTAGATACCAAATTCGGCGTCTTCAGAATGTAAAATAGTACTTCGGGATGATAATTTATATATGAGTTATATGTCCTTATTCTGGGTTAGACTGCTCTCTTAATATCCAGGATATATACTACAATTACACGCACAGTTTCCGTTCCCAAAAGGACAACGGCTAGCTACCTATGGATGTCGTAAATACCTACTTGCCAACAATCTCAGGTATGCCTATCTTTTAACCCTACGATTATTTTCTTGACAGGAATCAACTCGTGTATAGGTTATCATTTTAATGGAAGAAATGGATAAATTTTACGCAGTCTTTGAAATATGGAAGTAGTCTATCAATACGGGAAACTTGTGATTCGAAGCCTTTTGACCTCAAACCAGTTCACCTGTCTACTTGGGATATAACTGCATGACAATGTTGATACTTTGTCACAGGATGAGGCACAGGGTTGTAAGCTTATCAAGCGAAGTTCATTGCTACCATAACTCAGCAATATAATCACTTGAATTCATGGTTATCATCGAGATATCCTTGTATTGAACTTAACATTTAGATCATCTAGAAGCTTTCTGGGTTATTTCTACATCGCAATCTTTTCACAATGGCTTCGAAAGAGAATTCTCCAGTTCCAGTTGTTGATCTCTCACCCATCACATATGGAGGTGGTCTCGAATCTCGCAGACGAGCCGCCAAAGAGCTAGCGGAGAAATGACAGATGAATGGAAGTGTGGAAATACCGTTCGGTATAGCCAAGATTTATTCTAATATCTTTTAAATCCATATAGTATTTGTTGGTATCACCTCGGTGGTGATTACGAAGTCTTCATAATAGGTATAATGTATTGATTGATTTTGTGTCTAATTTATTCTAGGTTCTAATAAAGCTACGAGAGCTATATGCAATACGTGCGTAAGCTAGTGGAACTAGCGTTCTCACGTGCATATATTCACTCGTATCGCAGCGGTATTATTGGTAAAATTGATTGGTGTTTGAAGTTCCGCTATTAAAGTGTGCTTACAAAATCCATGCACTTATTGCTTGCTCAAACACATACAAGGTTGGGTCTCTCCCTGGATGTTATCTACATAAGCAAATCAATGATGTCTCTCGCATCATCTCGTACTTAACTGATAAATGCCCACATGCTGACTGAGTCTACAGCATTCTTGTTAATTTCGCTTGGTATTCTATTACAGATTTATTTGCTCTATCACACGCTCCATTAGGCATCCAAGAACATTAGTCTTTTTGCAAGTTCAAGAGTTTGTCCATAATCTTCACTCAGATATATTTTCAGCAATTCTCTCACCTTCCAACACAGAAGGAGAACTACTCCAGGATCTGATACTAACGCAGCAAGGTTCAAATTATCACTGAAAACTGAATGATAGTCTTGGACGACTGTGTTCATCTCTTTTGATATATTCAGTCATGTATTACAGTTGCGTTATTTGTGGTGTGTTCTTAGCTCATGAAAATGGCCATTTTCATGAATGGTGTAAGAATATTCGTGCTCGTAAGTTACACTGCAAATGAGAAGAATGAGATAGTAACATTAGCTATGTTATAGTATGTTGTTTTGAGGGCCAACTAGTCCTCAGTGGCCAAGGTCGTAGAGTTCGTAGCAGAAAACCTTTCTCAGTCCCTGTTCTTGGAGTCACTCGACTCTTTACTGGACCAAGGTTAGATAAAAAAAGATGGCACTTGCTATCCATTCCACGCCGCCTGTTGGGCAATAATCGAAGACATAGCTCCAAGGAACTTTCTTGTCGACAACGGCATCAAAAACCTGTTCAGGATATTTGAAGGCTGCCATTATAATACCCATACTGGTATCCTAAGCTGGGGACACAACTATTTTCTCGAGGATGTCTTGGGTGCTTTAGACAAACAAGAACAAAGTCTAATCCAACACCCAATAGTTGACTACCCGCATTTGAATCAAGCGAGGTCGCGTTCTGTCCCTATCCCTCAACCAGATCCATACCAGGAAATCAATATCATCAGGCTACGCTTCCGCTTAGCGAGTTGTTACACTTCATGGTTCTCACAGGATCCGACATCTCTCAGCTTCGAAAATCTTGAACCCACCCCCTCCGTCTTGGATACACGGCCAGAAGATGAACATCAAGCGCGTTGTCAGTCAAACTTAGTCGTAAATCATGCGGAAAACTCGACTACCCCAGCAGAAAGTTTACCTCTTGACTCCCAAAAAGATGCCACATTCCCTCCTTGTTCTAGACTTTCATCGTTACCGAATGAAGTAATTGATTCTATTATGTACAAACTCTCATTTAGCGATACCTTAAATCTGCCCCAAGCTTATAAACGAGATATTCATTCTTTACCATCAACATTTTGGGAGTCTAGATTTCGAGTACAGAGCGAATTTGGCTTCGCACGAGTGTTGTGTTTGCCCAAATATACCTGGAAAGAATGGTTTTTAGGGGGTCAAATCTGAGATGAGCTCCGATCATGGGATGGGGCTAACAAACCGCAAGCGAATTTGGAAACTAGGGCTTGAGATGGCCAGCTTGATGCAAGCCATTCAAGAGCCTGGACGATTCTTGCACTGTGACACTGTCACAGATGCTCCAAGCCAACGGCACTGCTCTTCTGTGAGTTGTTTGGCGTTGGAAAAGGACATGAAGGGATGCAAACAAGTCACACAGAGGCCTATATACTGGGGGGGGGGGGGGGGGGGGGGGGGGCGGGGGGGGCGCGTCTGATATCACAGCTTTGTACTGTGACACCATCGTATGTGGATATTCTAGAGCGGCAACTGATTTCGGGCCTCACATTTGGATTTCGCGATAGCTAGTCTGTGAACATAGGCTACATTGTAGGGCAGTGTAATCACTTGATCGCTTCAACTTCACTTAAGATTCCATGGTTGGTTGCTAGTTAGCTGGGCGTTGAGACAATTTCAATCAATACCTATCCGCATTCATGTCTCGATAGCGTAGATGAGCTTGCAGTGAGCAAGTGGAGCCTAGAAAATCTTATGGGCATTTCAGTTGGTCTTGATGTAAGAGAAGTACACAATCCTAATATAAGGCCAGTCAATTAATATCCCTAGGCTCTTCGAATTGTTAAAATTTGGCCAAACTTTAAGAAACAAGAAACTGGTCTCGATAGCGTTCTCTGGACACATCCATACCCGTCAACCATACCTTCGATGCTCGACGATGACATTATCGCTCTGCACGATTTACAAAACAATTCGTTTGCCACAGCATCAGCCCTATATATCAAACCAGAGAATGGCAATCTTGTTGCAGTTAAAGTATATTCTCCGTTAGGGTTCTGCGCTGGTATCAGGGGTATTGAATTTATCTACAATACAGGTATGCGAAGCACGTGGGGCTCTGATTATGATACTGCTTCGCTGTCGTTCTTCCTTCATGACTCTGAACATCTTGTCAAAATTAAGGTCTATAAGATCAACTCTGTAGTCTACCATTTGCAAGTAAGTACATCTAAAAATGTGTAGTGAGTACATGCTTAGCCACAAGTTTAGCTCATCACCAATCTGAATCGGACAAGCGAATTCATGCCCCCAGCACCGATGAGGTCAGGAGTTTCTTTCGATTGTGTTGAATATAGTGCTTTGAACGACGGACATAATGTTGGCCATTCAAAGAATACTGACCACTAGCTAATTCTGGTTGCAGAAATCCGAGCAGCAGTTAAACTGTTTCGGGATTATATCATCCACAACTGTGTCGTCTTCAAAAACAATCTGGGTCTCCTCAGCGGATCAAGATGACTTTGGAACCTTATCTGGAGAAGAGTCTCTCGGAGGTGGCGAGAACCATGGCGAGTTTGGACGTCGATTGCTGCTAGACAAGAGGCTTCGGTCAATTCAAGTTTCTAAGACGAATGTTTCGACAAGATACTGTCACCCCAACCAAGTAACCGGTCTTCTTTTTCTTTCAGTGGATAGCAAATATCCTGAGCTACTCGGGCAGTTGACTGAAATAGGCGAAACGTATCATTTCGAAGTGGACGAGTGAATCATTGACCTGGAAATTATCACAATTCAACCATTTGTGTTCGACTGGTGGAAGCGTGGGCTAACACAAGTCAAAAAGATAATCATCTTTACAAATCAAAGGAGGATCGAGTTGGAACCCGAGATTGTACAAACTGCTCATGATATCTCAAATGCACAATTGCATAAGCGAAGAGTATCAGAGATCACTTGGGAATTTAACGCCATGCACGATCGCGTACGACGGACTTATCAAGAAGATTGAATGAAGAAAATTAATCAACACATTAATATATGTGTTCATTGCCATTGCTGATATCTTGTCCCAACCTTACTTTATCTGTCAATGCTGTACACCACCCACACATCCTCTGAAAGAATGCGACGGGCAAAACTTTCGTTCTCATTCTCATTCTCATTCTCGTTCTCATTCTCATTCTCATTCTCATTCTCATTCTCATTCTCATTCTCAATAAAATTGCAAGTCTATTGGTGTCGTCGATACAATTTTGAGCATCAAGAGAACATGAACTATGAAATGACTAAATTCTGAATATCTTGTTAGGCATTCAGCTGGCACACTGGCTGATGAGTAATGTTTTTCAACAGGCCTCCACGGAGCTTATTTTCATTCATTATTAAAGGTGCGATAGCAGATATTTCGCTGTCGTCATGGAGGAGACCATTCTATCTTTTCACAAACTTTTCACGGGTGAAATGAAGGAGCTTGGTGTATTGTTAATGACTATTTGAAGATACACAGACGTCTTCCCTTAGAAATTCAAGTGATTAGTCTCGGCAGAATAATGATGCTAACTCACACGAGTAAGAGCAGAGAAAGCATTCAGGAGTTTATTTGAGCGAGAGGTCATATGATGATGATGATGTGATATTTTCGAAGCATCAATCAAGGATTTCCATCATCAAACAATGCTAACCTTATCGACCCCACGTTACCTTTCCAGTGAGATCGTCTCGCAGTTACAGCTTCCTTCATCCTTCCAAGTTTCAATAACATTGCCGCCTATTGTCTACTAGGAAAAGACATTCGATATTTTTGGTGGCCTGATATTGCCTTCGGTGTATCCGTCGGTACGTTTTATTCAGTGTTGTGTTGGTGTTTGGAGACCTAAATCCTTCGGCTGCGCCCACAGGAAGAAACTCAGAGTAACCTTAAGTGTAAGCCCGAACTGTACCGTCGCAATACTATCACGAATCTATTTATTGACACTGGCCATTTATTAGCTGGCCATGGTTGTCTCCAAGAGCCTCGTTTGATGCCAGACTATTTCAAAGTACCCAGGTCGGTCGAACTCAAATTATGTCCGGGAGAATGTGCACTCAAATGCATTAGACATGGATTTGATGACGGATAGAACCCAATCAGGACGTAAATAAGTTTCTCCATGGGTTTCGAATAACAAACGGACAGTGTTTGAATGGGTGATGGGAGTTATGGGACACGGTATTCTAACGACGTCACTTCAGAAAATCATGAGCCTATGCTTGTGAAAGATAACCGATGCAAAATCGAATATCTCATAGGCTTCGATCGTGACCGTGGCTAGGAAAGATTCATAGCCGCGCGAGACATAATTTGTTCTGGAAACAAAATGAACCAAACAATGAAACAACACTCCCGGAAGAAAAGAAATCCTTCGTCGGGTTTCAACTTCCTATTTAGTGAAGGATTTCAAGTGAAGCAAATATGCTTCAACATTAATTTCTGGGGGTTTAGACGTTTGGATAAAGAGAAGGTCTATGCTATGTCATGTTGGGGGCGGGGCCCGCCTTGAATTTTGGCCGCAGAGGGCGCCTAGCAAATGTTGGAATAGGATTCCGTCAATGGCGTGGTAATTTCTTTGACATGGGTGTTTGGGGGAAAAGCTTCTTTTCCACAAAGTAACAGTACGTTTTCTATACAGGGACAAGTGTTACTGTTACAAGCTATATGGCTCAGTCGGTTGATCCTCCTGCTTTCCTGATATCATCATTCTCGAATTAAAAAATCTATAAATCTGAAGATTCCCATACCTGAAATTAAGCTTTTTCCTATACAGCCCACAGCAACCAAACGATATTATCGACTAATTTAAATTCAACTACTTTCTATTAGCAAAAGTTTACATTCCACAAACCCCACACACAATCAACCATGCAATTTTCAAGCGCCATCACACTCTTCTCACTCCTCGCCACCACGGTATTTGCTGATCTTGGATCAATAATCGCTGATGGAACATCCATCGGGGGAAAGGCTTCTGGCGCAGTAAATACTGTCACATCAGACTATGCCCAAGCTCAGGCAACTCAAGACGCCCTTTCCACAGCAATATCCTCTCTATCCTTTGTCACTTCCATGGAAGCCACAGCCACCGGCTCTGCACTATCATCCCTCTCATCTGAAGCATCGTCCCTCTCTGAAGCCGTCTCTTCAATTTCCAAATCCCTTTCCAAATCCGTCTCTCAAGCTTCTACATCTAACGCCGCATCATTGAGCTCCCAATCTAAGATTGCGACGTCTGCCCAAGCACAAGCTACGAGTATTAGCGCTGAGATCAGTAGTTTGGAAAGCATGGCAAGCACGGCCACAGGAAAGGCCCAAACTGAGGCTTTGGAGAGTGCTAGTAGCCTAAGCTCGAAATTTGCAAGCGCCAGTAGTGTCGCTAGTGCCGCGGCTAGTGCTACTGCGGCTTCTGGAGATTCTCCAGAGAAGTATGTTCCAGTTTGGGGAGCTATGGTTATTGGAGCTGTAGGATTGTTGATCTGAGAGTTTGAATTTTTTGTGAAATATCGAGGGTGTCTTAGACAGTTGTTGCAATATACGCTGGAGTTTCTAGAGAAGAAGATTAAATACATGCGAAGTCTCATTTGAAAGCTAATCTCAGATGAAGCCTCTCCCACTTTTTATTCCTCTTTTTTATTTGACTTTTTGATTACATAACTCTTATTAGAAACTATACGAACGTAGGTAAATGACTTCAATTCAATGACCACTATAATACAGCCCTAAGCGAATGCGAAAGAGACTAGCTCTTTTAGTGGTTCTTATATAAGGGCTACTATTTCCTATATAAAAGTATCTTTTTGAATAGAATATAATTGGATATTTGAAATCTATAACAATGGATATCATAAATTAGGGGGAAAAAAATTAAAGTTTACGAATTCGAAGGATTTCAAAATTGTCATGATAATTAATGAGAGAAAGAAAATTCTACGAATCGGTAGTCTGAAAATTCTTTTCCCCCGACGACTAGTTCGTTAAGTAAAAACGCAAAATTTCTATATATAAATGTGTGAACATAGGCAAAGGACTTCAAGGTCAAAGGGCTTTGTGACCATATTTAAGCGAAAGCGAAGGCTAGTTCTTTCAATAGCCCTTATATAAGGGCTATTGCACTCATAGATTAGCTAGCTCTTCAGATTGAATACACATTGACCATTAGACCCTACGTCGTAGGTTCTACGTCATCTGTGATTCACCTCAAACCAACAATAAATATTGAAAAAAATTAAAAAAATTATACCTTGCGTCTAAGCAAAAAGAAAATATTCAGTAAGTCGATAATTAATCAATTATATTAAACCAATCAATTCCAGTATATTTATGACTAGAGATGTTAAAATCTGAAAGTTTCAATTGAAAAAGCTAATTCGAGCAATACGATGAGATATTTGATATATGAAATGACGTTGCATAAGATGATTATAATCATCATAACAATAAAACGAGAACTTAGTACCGCAAAGGCTGAAAGAAATCAACACTGTAAAACAAAAGTATATACCTGTCAAGTCTCAAATTCGCCCACCACTTAAAAAAGTCAATTGAGCTCTTCTCTTCCGCCTGCATACCACCTTCCGGGAATCGGTGGTGCAACAGCTGATCCACTAAAAGCACAATGTCCAAAGTCCTTATCTTTATTCTTCCAGGATCCTACACTTTCGCCCGCTCCTCTAACTACACCCCACTGAACTGGTACCAAAGAGATGTCGCCCTCTTCTGGGCGAACATGGCATGCAGCACTAATTGCCGCACTACAACTCCCCACCAATGGTATGCCAGCCCTATATCTTCTAATCGCTTTGATATTGATGAAAGCTGTCATAACAATACAGATGATGCCTGAAAGAAGTATTGCGAGTGAAGAATATCCTATCGATGAAGTAGTCCGAGCGATGTCGCCGCGTTCTATTACTGTGAAGCTGACAAGGAAGATACTTTCTGATGCGAGCCAATGTAGAAGGAAGGATAATAAGAGGATGGGCATGGCGCATTTATATGGAATCGACAAAAAGTACGTACTTTTCTGCTTACCTGATGGTTTTGTGACTCGGAGGGGGTACTTGCGATGCCCGTATCTGTCCCATTCGTCTGCTAGAAACATACACGTGAAGAGGCCATTGTAGAGTACGTTCATGAACGAAGTGATCGTCTGAGGTAAATTTGCAAGCAAGATGCTTGCTAACAAGCCTTGTGCCCCGCTCATGTTAACGTTGGCAATAATTGCGGTTGTTTGCTTCCAAGATGTACCAAAACGTATGCCAGCATCAAGTCGTGTGCTTTCACCAAACAATGGAAGTGTAATAACCAAGAATCCGGTAATTCCGAATCTACATCGATCTCATCAGTACAACACATTAGGAAACTGAGTCTTTTCAGAGGGCGACGTACAATAAGTTGACAATCGCCCAACGCTTGAGACTTGCACCCCAGAATGCCTTTTCTCTCGTTGCTTTCCATTGTCTTGGGCGTAAAGGTTTGGTCCATATATGGTCTTGAATGTCTTCCTTCGACACGAGGCAAAGTCCTTTGGTAGTTGAATCTGGATGCCTCAAGAACGAAGCTATTGCGTCTCCAAGGGTTACAAGCGGCAATTCTTTGATACGACGAATGGCAAGGCTCATACATACTGCTTTGATGATATTGCAAACAATGACAATAGCTACAAGTAGTACGCTAAATTTCACTTTGCAATGCTGAAGTCTTGTTTCGCTGTAGCAGGTTTGAATGGGACCAAAAAAAGGGCCATGTGCCATAACGGTCGAGTCATCGATCGAGACACTAGTCGAGACATACATAGATTTCCAAGATGTGCCATTACCCAGCGAAAATGTTGCAAGGCCGAAGCTCGTACGGTTTTCCCAGTATGTAGAGTCTAGGGTATGATTATATGAAACGCTTCCGTCTTGCTCAAACTCAACCATGTAGAAAATATCTGGGGTTATCAAATAGAGATCTCCATTTCCAACAACATATTCGTGGTTATAGATTCTTTCACATTCTTTGTAGTCCAGTTTTGTGTAATTGACCCTTGAATCATTGTTCATCAGAGTCAAAACTCCAGTTCGATTGGTTATGGACGCTGAATATTGCTGCGCAGCAAGGTCTAGAAAGACAGCAGAATTGTAACTACAATTCAATTAGCATTTTGATTGGCATGCACGATCATCACATACGTACAAGAAATGTAACGGAATGGAACTTAGTCCTAGCAAGCACCATAAAATTTTGTCTATTCTCGAAATGGAGCGTTGATTGCGCCAGCTAGGAATACCGATGTCTAGCCATTTCTTTTCTGCATGTGCGCAATCTATGGCTTTTCGTGTCGGAGAATTCAAGCACTGCATCGTATAATTACTCGCACTGAGAAGAATGGTACTCAACACGTTGATGAGGATATGTAAGGCAGTGCTTAGCGATTGTGCGTGTTGACAATTGCCACGATACAAAATGCTGTATCCCCCATCCACACCATTTTTCAACACAGCCCAGATTAGGAGAGTGAGGTTAACGGCAAATACACCTAGTGCCGTACCTGAACAATAGCGAACACCTGCACGCCATCCAGTGTGGTTGACTTTTGCTCGTTTGTCTTCCTCGCCGAGGCTAGAAATAATACCAGATTGTTGAGTGTCATGCGTCGTGCCTTCAATGTGAGCCGAGGAAGGAACCCTGACAATCAATCTTTAATCACACCATCTACATAGACTGCTGATTATAACGATCTCATACCTCTTATAAGCTCCTAGTTCGAAAATTGGCATTACCAACATCATGGGGAAAATATCTCATACTTGCGGGTTGTCTCATTCGATTGTGGAAACACGAAGCCTTAGTCTTAAGAAATGATTAGAACGGCTGAAAGAATCTATTTAATATTGATCACGGCAGGGATGTGCGTCAGCCTCACTCTCCGACTTTCTTCTAGTCTTATATATTTAACGGTAATAATCCCATATAGCAACATTGATGTATTAGTACCTCAAATAATACGTAACAAACGGAAATAGTATTATTTCGTTATATTATTGCTAAGCGAAATAAGATAAATTTCTAATATGATGAATATAATGAATAACAATTTCAATTTTCATTTTAAATCTCGAGACAACGCAGCTTTTGATCGTCTGTCGAGTTACACCAAAGTTATGAGCCTTGCTTAAAATGGTCGTATACTTGGTTATCTTCTATGAGCGAGGAATTGACAGCTGCTGTGCTTTAACTGCCACCCGGATATTCCTACACATGATGAAAGCTCTGGGAATCGATCCAATTGCCTTCACTTCGGAATATCCTTAGAGATGACTGATTATTGGACAATTGAAGATGCAAAGAGAGAAGGCTTGAGCATGATACACATCTGCCAGGGAAAAAAATGATCGACTCGGAAAACTACATATTGATTGTAACATCGCAGATAGGGAAGCTGCACCTCGTCAACGATCCAGATGTGGAGATTTCTGATTCCAGTATGACAATAGGTGGCAACCCATACGAAGTACCTCTAAATGTACTCGGGCAGGCACCTCCAAAGCCCGAGGTACGTTGTCTTACTTGAACTCATTGAGCAATGGGCAAAGTATATCCACGAAGGCAAATTCATGGGCTATGAAAAGATTCATAAACTACTCCATGGTTTGTTACTAAACACAATCAAAAACACCAGACAACTCCCTGGCAGACTGGAAGGAAGAAGAAGAAGCCTCTCACTAAGAGATATCAACAAGATGGCAAAGTCGACTCCAGACCAAGATGGCACCAAAAATTGCTTAATCAAACTATATTAATTCTTCACTCATTTGAAACAAATCAACTTGTCTCGTTTGGTGATACCAAACAGTTCACTCCCCAAGTTCCTTTGGCTCTTGAGGTCCATCTTGTGAGATATCTTGGGACATCATGTTCTGCTTCATCGAAAACCACTGGACAAACGCAAACCCGTATATCCAGCCTAGCAGACATCCTGAGACCATGAAGATAGCTTCTAAACTGTTCTACCGCACAACTTTGTGTTGTAGATACCCATTTTCTAATTCGGCTCGTGATGATCCTGAATTTGCTTTCTCTAAAGTCACGTCCGCGCCCAAACACCAGAATTCACTAACAACCCTGGTAGAAATGGCATTGCATCTAGAGCCCGCTCTCTCGAGATCATTACTGTAAACACACGACAACTGAAGTCTGGTGCCAGAAGGTCAAGGCTTGTATCATTATCACCAAGTCTATGGATGCTCCCCGCGGCCGTCTATGAGCTCACCAAGAGATACATACCAAAAAGCAATCAGGTTCTAGAACAATCAGCGCATGTGCTCAATATTGGTTTGAATATCGGAATTGTTTCGAATATCTCAATGGACACGAATATCTGAAACGATTTAAATATACCAATTGACTTGGATAAACTAGTTCGAATAATAGCTGAGTCGATGTGAATATCTGAGTCGTGAATAACTGAATCGATTCATATGAATCCCAGGCTCAGAACCTAAGTACTGAGAACCATAACGACAAAGCTTCATAAATCTTCCTCCAGCATTTAAGGTCTACCATGGTTTATTTATGGACACTCTACTGCATAAATGGGGTTTGGTTTAGTAGTTCTAATTATCAAGATAGCGTGGACCGGACTTGATCCTTGTAACCCGAATTTGCGCACCGAAATCAATCAAAACTCACCAAAGATCAATACTGATTCAATTAGAAATTGATTTGGATATATCTAAGTATATGAATCAACCTAAGGATTGTATAATTAATTACCTTTGATCTGTTTTATTAAGCGTGTATGAAAGATCATCTTTGATATACAGACTCACATGGTAATTTTTGGTATAATTCAGAGTTTGACCTCAGCCCCCTTCAAGAACAAGCCTGAGTACTTGTACATGAGTTTTAGAACATAGATTGCAATCGACCATTAGGGAAAATTTTCATAAACGGGATGAAGCCCCAAAGATACATATTTTATTCGTGAAGAGATATGTTATACAATTAATCAACGCCCCATCAAAACACCTTTAGTATTTCCGAACATAACACATTCAATTCCTCTCGCTCATTATATCCGCCATCAATCTACAACAAGTATAAAGCCGCACCCAAAATAGCTCCTCCAGCCATTGGCACTTGGGTTCTCATAGCTCCTGAGCTAGAAGTAGCGCTAGCGGCACTGTTAGTGGCGGAGCTAAGAGCACCGCTGGCTCTGCTAGTGGCACTCTTCACTTCAGAGCTAGCGCTAGCGACGTCGCTGCTGATACTGCTCATAGCCGCGCTGATCGAACTCTTAACGGCACTGTCGGTGACAGTCTGGGCAACGGAGCTCAAGCTAGCAATTTCGCTGCTAGCTTCACTCTTGATGCTCGAGTATCGGGAGGCGGCAGCAGAGGTAGCTGTGGAAAATGCGCCAACGGCGTCGGAGGTTGCTGTCGAGAAGGCTCCAGCGGCTCCAGAAGTTGCGGTGCTGAATGCGCCAGCAGCCCCTGATGTAACAGTAGAAGCGACTCCACCGGCACCCGAGGTAATAGTTGAAATGACACCACCAGCTCCTGAAGTTACAGTTGAGAAAGCGCCAGCTGCGCCCGAGGTAACAGTCGAAAAGACTCCTCCAGCACCAGAAGTGACAGTGTCAACGGCTCCACCAATGGCAGATGTAGCTGTGTCGACTGCTCCACCGACATCTGAGGTTATTGAGTTGACGATGCTACCGAGATCTTGGGCTGAGACACCGAGGGAGAGGAGGGCGATAACTGGGAGAACTTGGACACGCATGATGAAGGTATTGTCTTGAAATTATCGAAGATCGAAGTGTTGAGGGAATGGTAGGTAAATGCAGTGAATATCGAGAAGGAGAGACGTTTAAGTATATCGATTCGTGAATTATTCGTTAGCAATTTGTAGAAAAGGAGTAAATTAAGTAAAGAGTGTAAATGCGGTGAAGCTTATATACATGTCGGTGCTCTGTTTCCTACCTAGTAAAGCATTGTCACCTGTAGGATCCCCATGCGAAAGCGATGATCAAAATCTCGTATAATTGCAAAAGAAAATGCGAATTTCCTGGAAACATGCGGTAGCTCCTCTCCAGTATTCCGTGCATAAACTTACATGACGTTGAAAAGGGGGTATGCTAACGAAAAGGAGACTAGTACTTGCATGGATACTGTGGCTTGGCTCGCTTAGGCAGCTGAGATTCGCGGCAACTAGCCAATTTTCTTCCGTTTCACTGTGGCTCGGCAGTCATGGGGCGAAATTGGATACCAAAATTTTGTTAACTTGATTCACCTCGAAGTTCGGTGATATTCCGAGGTTAATCCAAGGTTTTTCCCTTGAAAACTGTGCTGTCAACAAGATCGGAAAGTATCTTGCTCGTCATCTATAAATATCTTCGTTGCTTTCAGTTATAAGATTTTTTTCCTCCAATAGTTTGGTTAGACTTCAATGTAACCTTTCTACAGAATACACCGTAAAGACCGAGTAGTGAGTAATGTTGAGGCTGAGGTAGACTTCATTACAGGCCATTCTTGGGACGAGGCTTTTCATACCCCGTACTTTTTAGCAATCGTTCTGCAGATCAAGTATCTAGTGAAGTGAAATCAAGGCCAAGACGGATACAATTCTAGAATGATCCGTAGGGAGATATTTTGGGAACAAGGCGCTTTAGAATCTTTAGGAATTGTTTTGCAGAAAAATAGGCCGAGCAAATGTATGTTCCTGAACGGTTCAGTCATTGAAAGGTAATTTTAGGACGAATGAATTTCAAGATCAAATGTTTTGCATTGTTTTTTATTAATTGTTTCCTATATAATCACCTAAGGCTAGCTAGCTAGAGAGCTCCACCACGAAATTCCTAAGCATGGGTAGGCCAAACTGGGGAAGACCATGAAGCACCAGCAGCGATGAGCTGAGTGTCCATTGCTTCGGCTCCAGCACCAATGAACAAAAACTTGGAGAAGTGGACGGTACTGTAGTACTTGTATGTTGTGTTTCCAGGAATGAAGACAACATCGCCTTGAATAAGCGATAATGTTTCATCTTCCATCTCAACAGTCAACATACCCTCAAGAACCTCGAAAGCCGCATGGCCGGTATATGATGATGTTGGGATAGTGACGTTAGACAACTTGCGGGCAAGGGTAATGGTCGACAAAGAGAATGCGTCCTCGGATTGTTCTGGAGTAACGAATGGCTGAATGATCTGGTATCCAGCGGCATCGTTGATGTATTGTGGTCCAAAGTCCTTGGCGACGAAGTATGGAGAGCCCTGAGCGCCAAGAGCGTTGGCTCCAGTGTGCCAGGTACTATTTAATGGAGCAGTACCGTTAATGGCATCTGTGCGAGGAACGAAGTCAAGCTGGGAATAGACATCGAAACTTTCAAGAGCGCTGAGGACTGAGGCAGGGGGGGAACTACTGCCATTGACGACGATGAGAGGATCGTAAGGAGGTTGGGTTTCCGAGGAGGCTGAAGTCCAGTTGGAATCGGCGAGGGCATAAAACAAGTTCCTATAATATTGTTAGTCTTCTGTCCAGTTGCAACTATAGCTTGTTATGCCTGGGTGACCTACTCAAATCCTCCAGGGGAGACAATTCCGACCATCTCAGTGTCTGGATCCAAAATTTGGAAAGTATGGGTTGTGTTGATTGGCACACTTCCGTAATCTCCTCGTGTTAAGACTCTTGTCTCACTATCACCATCCTTTTCAGTCCAAAGCTGGAAGCGACCTTTGAGATTGAAGAAATTCTCGTAATGCCTTTGATGAATGTGAGGAAGGACTCCTAAATCGGTCGAACCTGGTGCGTTTGTTGCAAGAAGGGAGAATGCACCTCCAGAGGATGGTCCAGTAACTGGGAATCGATAGAGTTGGCTTCCAATCACACAGCCAGATGCATCATAATGTGCAATTGCGTAGGGACGGACATAATTAGGCACCTCTGTTACCCAGACTGAACTGTTATCACGGGCAGTAATGCGGGCGGACGCAAGTCCAGCAGCAAAAACTGAAGAGGCCAAAGTAGAGGTGCGCATGATGAAGATGATAAAAAGAATGTAGATTTGAGGTAAAGGTAAAAGAAGACGATCACTTAGGGATTTGCATGATGTATATATGGGAAAAACAACCAGATCCACCCTTCCACTATTACTCGGTCCTCACATACCATCTAAGAGATATTGCCGATGCAAATAAGTGCAACGGCGCACATACTAGAAAAGCAATGGAAGGATCTTCAAGGGTACTGTCACGGCTCAGATGGGATTAACCCCTACATCGTCCACTTTGTACATGACGGGGCATTGAATGATGTAAATGGGATAGCCGTAATTACACATGCAGATCGAATGGGGAAAAAGAGGAAACAGAGTGGTGGACGGGCGGAGAACTGAAACATCCGTCCAGTAATAATTGTACGCTCGACTCAAAGCCTTCGAGTCGAAGCACGCCAGGCACGTTGTTGAACGGAGGTACGGAGTAGATAAACAAACTTTTGTCTCACCGTTCGAGATAGCAAGAAACAATTCGTCTAGACAGTATGATCTAATTGGTGACCAAACAGACACAAGTCAACTTGGAAATGGAAAAATGTCTTCGTCCCAGTGCCTCCAGTACCTGCATAGGTGATCAATTCATAAATGCATGCAGCTCGGAAAGAAACAAAGAAGCAAATCGAAAGCAAGTTCAATCAATCATGATTCATCCCATCCATCAACAATTCTTCAACGATCAAGTGGACGGAAGGACAACCTAAGCATTTCTAAAGTCCGTCCGATTAGTGATCTGGGCCCGGTAGTGGACGATACCCAAGATCCGAAAGCTGCAGTAACTGGAGAAATTCTTGTGGAGAGGCGAGGGAGGTGACATACTTGGTAGTGGACGGACAAGGGATGAACTCTGGCCAATAATCGGCCCGGCCTCCTGTTTTCATGGCCCTTAGTTTTGTAGTTTTATCCGATTAGATAAGCCAAGCTTCGAAAGAGCGAAATTGCATTGGAAAGTTAACGTAAGTGAGTGTATAAGAAAGAAATCTAGATGATCAGATTGAAATGTATTCATGTTTGCACTTTCTATCTGATTTACGCCGACTAAAGATATACCAAAGGTATCCAAATACCGTATCCAACACCAAATGCTATGCTATGCTCAAAATGCTCTACAGCCAATTGCTCGCTTTACAACCCAATGAACCCAACCAGCTTTTAATCCAACGCCTGCGGGCATCTTCTCACTCCAGTGTTCTATATTCGTTTCCTTTTCTCTTTCGTTCCGTGATTGCTGCCCTCATCTCTTGTTCAAAAACTTGCAATGTCAGAAACTCGATTCTTCCATCACCCGCCAACTGTCCCACACTTCGTACACACCAACTTTTGAGCTCTGCTCACACCCACCCCAACTTTCTTAGCCCTGAAGTCCTTCCCTCCACACTTTCTACATGCAAGCATCTGATCACTGCCATCACTAGCTTCTTCTTCTACCTCTTGATCCGCATCTGTCAGATCAGAATTTGCATCACTGCTTAATCTAGAGTTGATGCTGTTTCCACGAGATAAGGTGCCTGGTCGAAGAAGCTCTGGACCAAATTTGTTCCCATTTTGGTCCGCATTTGAGTTATTTTTCCAGTTTGCTGGGTTCCAAAATTGGTAGGATCTTCCTGAAGGGTCTACTTTGTAGATACTAGCACTGCTATCTCCGTTGGGGGGAGGTGATGCAGGGTTGAGCGTGAAGGACGGTGTGGGCGGTTGACTTGGGAGAGCTTGGTTCGATTGAGTTTTGAAGATTGATTGAGGAGGGCTATTTGTAGCAATGGAAGGTGGCCGATGGCCGCCACTTATCGTTGTTGTAGTTGTGGGCACAACAATACCGTATTGCAGTTGACGAGTTGCTCTTGCAAGGTTTGCCGGGGAAGACGGCGAGTAAGGAGCGCGAGTGAATTTACCGGGTGATACGCTACGTTCACTACGACTGCTAAACGGAGGTTTGGTGTGAGAACTGGAGGTCTTAGGTCTATCGTTAGAAATTGACTTGCGCCAGTCGAGGATATGATTGTCATATTGCGTAACCGGCCATGAAATAGAACTCTGGGAGATCGAGGTTCGGCGGGACTGGGAACCACCACTTTGACGTGTCATAATGCTGCTGCTTCGAGCGAGCATCTTTTTGGAAAATTGAGATGAAGTTTCCCATTGGTCATTGCGTCTTTTCTGATAAGCGCAATCTTGTCGAAAGACCTTTATGCGTCCAAGGTAATCCGCGGTTACAACGATATTCCCATCATTGTGATTGGATCTAGCAAGGTATGCAGAGGACTGTTCAGGCTTTTTAATTTGTGGTTCTTGAATATCTTCAACGGAAAGAGCAGCAGAATCGCGATTTCCTGCTTCACTGGTTGCACGAGATGCTGAGGGGAGATTCGATTCTTCTCTACTAAGTAGAGTCACGGGTGGCGGGTTGCATAAATCGTAGAGGGGGTCTCCGGAACCACTGAGAAGTATTCTAGACTTCATCGGGGCCATCACAGCTGCTGTGACAACCTCAGAATGAGCTTCAAAGAATTCGCATGGTCTTTTGTCCTTGCTCTCATTGTCCGTGACTCCAAGAGACCAGATGTAAGCTTTGTGATCTTCACTGCCACATATAACATATTTTGCATCATCGCTAAATTGGGCAGTGATTTGACTGTAGGCATTTTCGTGACTTCTGAACTTCATCTCTAAAGCTTTATCTCGAAGGTTGTACATACGAACTCGAGAATCATTCGAAGTAATCAAAACTTTTGTTTCGCCTTCCGGGTCATTAGGAGGATAAACAATCGTGCGAATACCAGTGATTTTGCTTCCCTTTGCATTTTTTCCGCGTGATGATCGGACATGAATTTGAGTGTGGTACTTTAAGCCCTCGGTCTCGTAGAACAAACAGATCCCACTGAGAACACCAGCTATAGCAGTCTTACCGTCTGGGCTGAAAGCCACAGCCGTTATTAGACCTGGCAATTGATTCCAGAAGGCGACACTTTTGTCGGGAATACTCCAAAGCCGAAGAATCGAATCTAGTGACCCAGCCAAGAAGAAGCGATCGTCTCGGGGGTGAAAGGCTATCGATGTAACAAAGTCCTTGTGGTTAAAAGTGCACAAACACTCCGGCCTGCTTATATGCCACAGTCTGACGGTCTTGTCCATCGAAGAAGACAGCAGGAAATTGTTCTTGCTCCAACTAAGATCCAGAACATCCATAGTATGGCCTTCAAATTCCTGTACGGGCTTGGATTTGAAAACAGGTGCACTTAATTTCTCGCCATCCTCATCGTATTCATGCGCTCGCCGCTCCTCTGCGGTCGATATTACTGCCCAGATTCGAACCACTCGATCCTTCCCTGCCGCGGCGAAATATTTTCCATCTTTACTAAACTCAGCTGCCCAGACTGCGCCGTGTGATCTTGGTGGTTTCGACAACTTGTTAGGATGTTCCGAATTTGTCGGAGTTTGTACGTTCTCGTTCTTGGACGGATTTTTCGTGCCGCTCAATTCCTGGGCAAGAAACATGCGATTAAACTCCATAGTCTTCTTATGATGAGCTCGAACCTTGATATATCGCGGAGGCTCCTTGTGTCGCGGAATATAGCCGTTTGCCCCTATCGATGAGGAAAATACATGGGCATTCATGCCCTCAGTGCGTGGATCGCCCAACTCAGATTCATCATCATCCATCTCTGGCTCTTCATTCTTCTTCCCCCCTAGTAAATTGAAACGATTCAAAAATGAGACTCCTTTCCTGCAATTGATTAGCTTTCATATAGATAATCCAGAGTCACTCTCGCCAATATGAGTAGCCACGAGAGCATAATGAATAAATTCGCAAGTAGATCCCTACACATCCAATCGTGTCAAATGTTGACTTACTTCTTGTCTTTTGCCAGGTTGCTGTCGCTGCGAATCTCCGGGGTCATTTGCCTACTAGGAGAACCTGTGCCAGGACTCCCTGGCTCTGGGACCTCTGGAAGAACGCTTCCTGAGACAGAAGCATTTCGAAGTTTCTGGGGTATTGTGTTCTCGGTATTCGTACGCTTCAGAATGTGCTACATGTCCGTCAGCAAACGTGTGCCTTTCAACCTAATGTGGTTATCCGTATAGAGTGATCAAATGAGAATATCCGGGGTCGCATACATGTGATAGAGGGTCAATGGCGGTAGAGGTTCGCGCAGATGCTGTGTCACTTCCGTTCTCTTTGGCCACTCCATTCCGAATGAGTTTTATCGCAGACTTCCTTGGAGACGTGGAATGGCCATTGTCTGGAAATAGAAATTATCAGCACATTGTATTTGAGAAGCAATAGACCCCTCAAAATCGGGATGGCCCCATCAAAGTAGTCTATAAACAAGCATGAAGCTCACAACATGTGAAATGGCCGACATACCTTCGGATGAAGTTGCAGAGCGTGGTCTCCCTCCTTCGGTCGTTGGTGATCCAACAACTTGTTGTTGCTCCTTGCTGCCCTTCAAATGTTCATCTGTCACTTTGATACTCGGCAATTCTGCGTCAGACATTGTGTCTCCAAGTCCATGAATCCAGTGATTCTGGAGTCTTGTGTAAGTGGATTAGATAAGGCGATGCAGATTTGTATGCGTGGTCACTTCCTCTTGTTTGCCCGATTGCTGAGATTCCACACTCTTCCGGGGGTTTATCCAAAAAGGTAGGCTTGTCGCGATGGAAACAGATGTTCGAGCACGAGCACACAATGAGTGTTTGGGGTGGAAACTTTATGATTTTATGGACACTTTAATCGATTTGAATTGAATCTAGGATAATGAATGACTACAGAAAGTCGTCGAGGGATCATGGGGGTTGTAGACAAAAGATACCAAAGAAATCCTGTTGGCTTCTGGCCTTATTATTCGCTTTCTTGACGTGACCTTAATCATAGATAGTCCAACGATCACAGTCAGTGATTTTAACGCAAACTCATCTAGGCGCTTGAGACCTTGGGGTTTCAGGGTTCAACGTCGTTCTTTTTTAAGCAACGAGGCTAATTATTGAGATGCCTAAGAAAGCGGTGTCGATCTAGAATGGCAGAATTAAAGAACAGACGTCGAGACGTTATGGAAATCTAACTCAATCCAAAAAGCCATAACGTTAATTGATAATGGAAACAGAAAGGAAACCTGCAGATCATCTTCTTTACCTCCGTCAAGCCCTCGACCTTGCCCGACAATCTCCACCCAAACCTACCAATTTCTGTGTTGGCGCAGTACTTCTCAATGCTTCAACAAATACTATAATCGCAACAGGCTACACATTGGAGTGTCCTGGCAATACACACGCAGAACAATGTTGCTTCATAAAGCTCTCCCAAGCTCACAATATACCTGAAGAGCGACTTGCGGAAGTTTTGCCGAAAAATACGATATTATATACTACAATGGAACCATGTGCAAAGAGATTGAGCGGGAACGTGAGTTGTCTAGACAGAATCCTGAAGTTGGGTGAAGGTGGAAAAGGAATTCGTAAGGTAGTGGTCGGTGTGAAAGAGCCAGAGAAGTTTGTGGGCGAAAACGAAGGGAGGAGAAGATTGGAAGAAGCGGGCGTTGAGGTGTTGCTGGTTGAGGGACTAGAAGCAGAAATATTGAAGGTTGCTACAGCAGGGCATATTCCAGTGTCTGATGGATGAACAATAACATGCTGCTTTTGATATGGAAACAACATACCAGCTTGCCCGAGTCGGATATCGTACATTCTGAGGTTGGGTACCCGTGACCTGGACGATTATGGCGGTTTGAATGGAGTAATTTGCTTTCCACGAGCTCAGGTACATCAACCCATCAGTAATAGCACGCCTGATTTCTATTCTAGATGGCCAATTTCATTCAACACCTTCAAGTTCAAGTAATGCTTTTGCAAGTTTTACGAGGATCATGCAAATCTCATATCCAAAGTGATACTTTCAGAAAGGACATGTAAGAAAGCATCGTAAAAAGTACGTACTTCTATCCACATTGGGCTTCCGAAGGGCCTTTAGGTTGGATTGCTTGTCAGTGTTCTAGTACTAGTTTCTAGATACAGAAAATTTAAGAAGATGGCAATATACCATGGCTTTAGTACTTGCATCTAGTTTGAATTGATACTCAAAAAAGCTAAAGGTTGGCAAGTCTGTGATACCATCTGCTAAGAGCACTGTTCGAAACCCATATGCTTGATGCGATCAATCATATCAATCATTCATAGCCAAATAGTAAGACCTACTTTTCAATGGTCTAGTCGTATCCAGGAGCGGGAGGTCGTTTACAGGGTTGACTCGCCAGCGACGAATATCTCGTGGGTATTTTTCAACACATTGAATACAAGTAGCTAGCCTATTCTGTTCTCTCGCTTCTCCTCACTATACAAGTTCAAAACTTCCCCAAACCCATAAGCATCACACGCCTCCATGGCGCAGCGGTAGAATTCAGCATTCTCGAGAATGTTGTCCGCCTTTCTACTTAGCATTGTGAGGGCTTCGATCGGACAGTGACATTGTCGGGTATATGAATTATAGAAAGTATAACATATGCGATAATGGCTCATTGGGGTTAAAGAGCGTCGCGCTCTTGAGCTTTTGTGGTTTTGATGGAGCGTAAGTGAAGTGAATATTTTTGTGGAGATCGAGTATTTCTTTTGGGGTATATCGCTTTCTCAATGCGTGGACGGATTATCATTCCTATATAACGAGTATTGGTAGTGACAACTCGTTGTTCCGGAGACTCTTTGGTTCCCTGATCTCTGAGCGTCAAGAATTTATTATTGAGTTCCTCAATCAAGTACCCCAAATATTAGACTCGTTTCTGAAGTCTCATTGGGACAACTGTCAAATTCGGGTTTGATCTAACTTTCTATGCACCCAAGCAATATGTTGCTATCCTTGAGTTGCTTGTAATGTTTTATTGGCCTTGGCCTCCCTTCTGATGTATACTTGGTGTTAGCTGGTGCATTGTCTGCGAAGATGGTTGTAGTTGCCACTAGTAGAGGTGATTGCACCGAGAAGACATCGCGATCCTCTCATTCTCCTTGTTCATTTATCTTGCATGTTTCCCCTTGAGTCAACCTAATCCTGTTTCCCGCCCTCTCATCCAACATCCCAAACCTCTACCTACAAACACGTGATAAAAACATCCCAAAAGACTATTGTTGCACATCTAGTTTTCACTTTCAGTTTCGGTTTACTTCCAATTCCATTACGAGAGAGCAAGACAAACCTAAAAACGATAGATTTAAGATGTGCAACAAATCCTCTCTGTCAGAAGCTAGCCAATCAAAGCAACATATTCAAAGAACTTTTTAGATTATACACTAGGTTCTTACTGGTGATTTGGTTCAAGGATGGTGAAGCTATTTGATATCTATCTTCTGTACATCTATCATGTGTATCCATCTATTCTGGTCAATCTCGACAAGCGAGGAAGACGAGAAGAGACCCAACAATCAACTTACATTTCCATGCTAGATATCTACGAAGTGATACAAGAACTCAGGAGCTCAAACGTTCCGTCTCAACATAACGCCGAGAACGCAACCTCGACGTGATATCATACCCCAAATATTCTTGAGTATGGAGTCGAAGCTTCGTAACTAAGCCCATCGTACTCACAGACTATGCGAGGAAAGAGGAGTGAGGACATATGTTTGGGTGCGGCATATAACTAAATTAGCAAATAGGATGTTTTTCAATGAGTTCAGCACAGTTACGATATTGATCTAGTTCCAGTGTTGGGTAACGTCACGTTGGAGTTAAGAGTTGTGGCTTGCGCTTGAGGGAAAGTAGAAGAGGTAGATTTGTTGCTTCGCGACAGCCAAAAAATATGACGGGAAGAGGTGGGGGTCGGCGGGCGGGGGCATGAAGGTGTTCCAATATCTCGTAGTTGATTTAGGAAGGGAGAGAGATATGTGGATGCAGATTGGAGTACTGGGAGTGAGCATGGTCCTGAACTCTTAGGTCCAGGTTTTCTTGTCGGAGACGAGATAGATATATTCGTTCCGTATTCAAATACAATTAGAAAGAATATAGATATGCAACACCATTCTCACCTTCATTCTTTATATACTTACTCAATCAGCAGTCTCATGTCGCACATTACCAAGTCATCAAAGTATCGATATCAGTTCGAAAGACTGCAAGGATTAACATCGGCCAGACCGTTACGAATACCAACGAATTTCCACAAATTACGCTTTTGTCATCTTCGTGAGCAGGGTCCAAAGCTGCCGTTCTGTTTCATTTTGGCATAGGTGTATCTGAAAGAACGAGGGCTCGAAGAGGCTCGAAGAGGATTAAACGTTGGCCAATTTAACGGCTCGATATCGATCGATATTTGATAGGGAAGGGTTACGAAAAGTGAGGGTGGTTATCTTTCCCCACATTTTCGTGGGAAGTGGAGTTAGCATTGGCCATGATATTGAAACTGGGTCGGGCTCGGGAGTGAAGTTTATTTATATACAGTACTCTGTCGTGTCTGTGTAACAGATATGGAGGTTCTCCAACAAGTGATTTAGAAGAATGATGGGTAGAAGTGATATAATAACTTGTAATGAGTTGATGTCACCATATCTTGGCAAGGGTATATAAAAAAACGCATGGGAAAGTATATTCATGTTTGATTCCGCATTGCAGATAGGATAAGAGCTCTTCCAAGCATCTTGCCGGAACCCAACCTCGATGTTGCATACTTCATGGTGCGCGATAAGGATGACAAGGAAGATTAATTGGTGCAAGCTAAAAGATAAGAAATTTCCGGTGTATCTCTTCATATTTAGTAGATGCGGGCAGTTTTACCATTGGCCTGGTATTGTCACAATACATGATGTTTCTTCATGTGACTTATGTTTTGTTGTTCTGTGTTGATGATCATTTCAGATGAATTCAAGAAGGTCCTGAGAAATACACAGCGATGTAATTGTGTATATATACATGAAAATAACGAAAAATGTAACTGCCAAAGTAGAAGAAAAATATAGAAAAAGTTAAAGTAGAATTTATATCAAGATAAAGGAATTGAAGACGAAGCCACCCAAAGAATTTCACCCGATTCCCGAAGCCACCTCTTGATAACAGGGTTTCAGGCTAAACCTTCCTGATCAGGTATTAGATCTGATAGCTGATGTACGACCTCTTCCGCCCTATGAGCAAACATGCTTCAAATGGAATTCTGTCATGCCTTGTGAGCAATTGATAAACCTCCGTGTACTACATAGATATGCCACGTCCGCGATATCTCCTCCAAACCTACATCAATCATCCTCATATTGAAGATGGCTACTTTGACACCGTCGAAGAGCAATGCATCGGCTCACAATGACTTGATACGTCGTCCTTCTGTCACGACAGTGTTGCCGGCTGGCGATAACCCAAATCTTGAAGGCTTGAGTGCGGATGAAGCTGCACTGACGGCTCTGGGTTATAAACAAGAGTTCAAGCGAGAATTCTCCTTATGGACAACTTTTTGTGTTTCTTTTGCTGTGCTTGGGTTGTTGCCCAGTTTCGCGAGTACGTTGACTTATGGAATGGGATATGCAGGTACTGGAGGAATGGTTTGGGGGTGGTTGGTGAGTTGGATCTTCATCCAGTGTGTTGCTATGGGAATGGCAGAGTTGTGTTCAAGTATGCCAACTAGGTGAGTGTTCTTCGATATTATTCAAAAGCTCAAGCGCTAAATATCTTAAAGTGGTGGATTATATTATGCCGCAGCAGTACTTGCTCCTCCAGGATGGGGTCCATTTGCAGCTTGGATAACTGGATGGTCGAATTGGATGGTCCAGATCACAGGAGCACCCAGTGTGGACTATGCGCTCGCTGCCATGATTCTAGCTGCCGCCTCAATCACTCACCCCGAGTACGAGCCAACAAATTACCAGACATACTTATTGACCGTCTTAATTATGATCATCCATGGAGTTATATCGAGTATGCCAACATTATGGATTGCGAAGTTCAATTCGTTTGGATCGACATTGAATATGATAGCTCTGTTGGTGGTAATCATAATGATTCCAGCGTCGGTCACCGGAACCGCCACAACGCCAAAATTCTTTCCATCGAAGGAGGTCTGGTCTATCCAGAATGGCACCGATTGGCCAGATGGAGTCGCAGTCCTCATGTCGTTTATCGCCATTATTTGGACGATGTCGGGATATGATGCCCCGTTCCATCTCTCGGAAGAGTGCAGTAATGCCAGTATCGCAGCCCCACGCGCCATTGTTCTGACCAGTGGAATTGGAGGCCTTATGGGATGGGTTCTGCAACTTGTTGTTGCTTACACTGTCATTGATATCACCGAGGTCATTGATTCTCCACTTGGACAGCCATGGGCATCGTATCTCGTTCAAGTGATGCCACAGAAAATCGCGCTCGCTATCCTTGCCCTCACTATTATGTGCGGATTTTTCATGGGTCAAGGATGTATGGTGGCCGCTTCTCGAGTAACTTTCGCCTATGCCCGAGACGATTGCTTTCCATGTTCTTGGTGGATCAAGAGAATCAATAAGTCTACTTACACTCCAGTCAATGCTGTGTGGTTCAATACTGTCATAGGCTGCCTTCTCCTGTTGTTGATCTTTGGTGGAAGTGTGGCCATTGGTGCCATCTTCTCCGTTGGTGCCATTGCAGCCTATGTTGCCTTTACCATCCCTATCTTTATTCGCGTATTCTTCGTTGGCGATAGATTTCGACGTGGGCCATGGCATCTTGGCAAGTTCAGCAAGCCGATTGGAATGGCCGCCTCTTCTTTCATTCTTGTTATGATGCCAATCCTCTGCTTTCCAGCGTATAAAGGCAATGATCTCACTGCCTCTTTGATGAACTGGACCGTGGTTGTTTATTTCGGACGTAAGTACTCTTAAATTTTGGTATTCTGTTATATCCATCTTCGGCGGCTAATGATAGATTCAGCGATGAGTATAGTTATGATCTGGTGGTTTGTGTCAGCACATAAATGGTTCAAAGGACCTGTGATCAATGTCGAGGTAAGTTACATACATCCCACACTAACATTCCAGCCACGAAGGCTAACACTGGTAATCCTAGCATCATATGATGGGTAGAGACCCGGAAGAAATTATGGATGGCGTTGAAGATAGTTCGGATGATGGAAAGAACAAGCCAAGTCCCTTCGAAAAGAAAGCCGATTTGGGGGGAGATAAGGCTCTTGGAAATTCCGCGGTAACCCAGTGAAAGCTCCTGGGTCTGCAAGCAAATCAGTATTGAGATCTGTGCTCAAGACACTAGGAATGATGAATGTACATTGATATCTTAACGAATAATTAATTGTTTTTCTCTTGCATTAGTTGCAAAACAATCATAGTAACGAAGACACCAATTCCAAATATCATACCGGAGACTGGCTCCATGTCAGTTGTTCTTTTTGTAGGTTAGGTTTGAGGGTGTAAAGTATAAGAAAATCCTATCGAGGGAGAACTTTCCGATGGAGATTTGAACAATATGCGCACTTAGATGGAGAGTATGGATTGAGATGGAAGATATAATCTTCTTCTCACACCGTGAGAGTGAGAGAAATAGCAGTCATCTACAGCAGCGATCCGTAAGCAAAGCTTGCGCGATTTTTGCTATGCAAATTGGATATAAAATGCCTCATCATGGCAGACCCCCTCAGTTTTCCCATGAAATCGCGCAGAAATGACACAGCTCGTCATCACGCTTCTGTAAATAGAAAGTATAGAGTTTACCACTTGGTCTCAGGAGAAACATGGAAATAATTCAAGAATGATAGGACAACGTGAAATGGATGGGAATACGAAGGGGAAATGACGAGAATGAAGATAATGTTGAGCAACCTGAGTAGCATATATTGTATGCGGAAACCCCCACTTAGAGCAAGTATTGTAGATCTCAATATATGAGGACTCCGATGATAGATATTTTGCAGTTCCACCAGACTTGGAGGATATACTACTTCTTCCACCTGCCCCTCCTTAATTGTCTCTAAGCACCAGGATACTCACGCTATCTCCCCCACATCCCACACTCCACGGTTGACTGAAATCACCTCAATTACTCATTCTCATACGCGTTGAGGTAGAAAGCTTCCATGTAATGATCAAGGTAACTCAAGGTAACACAAGACAGGAATCCGAGAGAGAAGATGTCACTGAGATGCCTTAATTCTCAGGCCTCTATTGAACAATGGCCATGCCAGGCTCTCCTTGTCAATTCGAAGCTCTCAAACCCCTAAAACCATTGAACCATTTCCGCCCTCTATAGCCTTTTGTGATGTGTACTCCACGAATTATGAGATGAAAAGCATGCAATCATATTTCTATATGAGTAGCAAATTCTAGGCACGATGTCATTCAACGTTCCGAAATCTGCCGCTGGAAACGCTTCTCTGTTATCTCCGTCGAATTACGACGCGGATGCTTCGTCTATACATTCAGAGCACAGTGGTCAAGACGAAGATAGTGATGATGATAAAATAATTCGGGGGGCGCGTACGTCCGCAGATATTAGGAAATATGATCGAGGTGTATTAGAAGAGGAAGAAGAAAGGGACGAGCTTTTAGAAAGAAATTTGAAGCGCGGGAGAAGAGGAAGCGCATTGGAAGGAATAAGCTCAGGACTTAGAGGTCTGTGGAGTAAGAGCCATGTTCTCTTACCTGGAGCTGGCAATGAAGGTTCCTCAAATCAAGACGATGAAACTGAAGTGGAAGAAAAACGACGCCAAAGGAGAAATAGACGGCAGAAGAAGAGGGAGAAATTGATGGAAAATGCAAGTTATGGCGAAGATGGAGAGTTGATGTTCGAGATGGAAGGAGGGCGCATGAAAGAAGGCAGTGCGACAGGGTCAAGCAGCGAAACTGACGAGAGCGACGATGCCGACAGACGTGGCTTGCTAAATGTGCGGGACCAGGCGACGCAACGAAAAAACTCGAGATGGGCTTGGTGTGCTATGTATCTTCTGATAGCATTGGGATTCACGGCTCTGTTGTTAGTGGCATGGAAGCTGTCAAAGAAAGCACGGTTCACGAAAGAACATCAAATTTTCCTAAGCAATGGCACAGCTTTATTCGCGCCAACAACGATCTTGATAAGCTTAGATGGATTTCGAGCCGATTTCTTGAAACGGGGCATCACACCTAGATTGAACACTTTCGTCGAAGAGGGGATTTCGCCTGTCTATATGAATCCTAGTTTCCCTTCTGTCACCTTTCCAAACCATTATACATTAGTCACTGGCCTCTACCCAGAATCACACGGCGTTGTGGGAAATACATTTTGGGACGAGAAATTACAAGAAGAATTCTACTATACCAAATCTGAAGCGATGCACAAGAAATGGTGGGGCGGCGAGCCTCTATGGGTCACTGCTGAAAATCAAGGAATCAGAACTGCCATTCACATGTGGCCAGGAAGTGAAGCACATATCATGGATGTGGAGCCTGCATACTTGGATAAATATAACGGACAAGAACTACTTCCCAACAAGGTCAGCCGAGTACTTGAGCTTCTGGATAAGCCTGGCCGAGAAGACAGTCAAGCAGCTTTGGCTGATATGAGACCTCAACTAATTGCAGCATACGTGCCCAATGTTGATCAGGATGGCCATCTTTATGGGCCAAATAGTACTGAAATTAGGGTTACTATAACAGAGGTTGACATTATGCTTGATCAATTGTTCCAAGGACTTGAGGCGAGAAACTTAACAAACATTGTTAACGTTGTAATTGTTTCGGATCATGGAATGGCTACTACAGACACAAACCGTCTTATTCAACTAGAAGATATCATTGACACCAGTCTGATCGAACACACTGATGGTTGGCCTTTATATGGACTTCGGCCAAAAGATCCCTCACTCCTTCAAGGTCTTTACGATACTTTGGCTGCAGAAGCTGCCATTAATCCTAATTTTGAGGTTTATCTACGAGATGTCAATATGCCTGAACGTTATCATTTCTCCAAAAATGAGCGAATTGCGCCTTTATGGATTGTTCCAAAGACTGGTTGGGCGATTGTCATGAAGGACGGATTTGATGTAGTTGAAGGAAAAGCAAAAGGGATTGCCTATCACCCTCGAGGACTGCATGGCTATGATCATGAGCACCCGCTCATGAGAGCTATTTTTATCGCTAGAGGCCCTGCTTTCCCACATGAGCCGAATAGTCGCGTTGAGCCTTTTCGTAAGTTCACAACGGTCTTTCCCAGCTAAATTTAACTAACATGGCTCAGAAAATATCGAAGTATATAATATAATTTGTGACTCTCTGGGACTTACACCTAACCCCAATAACGGCACTTTACGTCTTCCACTCAAGCCTATTGGGCTTCACTCGTCTGATACAACTCCCCCTGAACCTGCTGATCCTGAGCCAAGTCCTTCAAAGCTTGAGCCTCAAACAAACGCAACTCTATCTATATCACCAATTGAAGCTAGCTCTGCAGCAGATCCCAATGTAGTTCCTCCACAGATGGTGGGTGTAGATACACCAGAAGACTTGGAAGATCCAAATGTGGATAGGCCGGTAGTAGGAGACGAGAGTAGTAAGACAGAAGATGAGAAAAATTGGTGGGCATGGTTTAAGGGTGAACTGGATGACTTCAAAGGCTGGATTTCTGATTTAACCCATAAGAATGGGACTAACGGAACTCGGGCCTAGGGATAGAATTTTACCGCTAGTTTTGCTAATATGCGATCGATGTGCTAGGAGTTTTGGTGGTAAACACGAAATGTCTGGGTTGGGATTTAACAAGGCGCATAAATCAGATACCATATGCGGGAATTTATTGTACAACAGATTTTTAGGGGAAATGATGACTTGTGTGACTATGATTCTATTCTTAGACTAACCAAGTGATTGATTTGTTAGTCGGGGTTTTATCAATTCCTAACAGCTAGAGGAATTCGCTTGCATTGCTGGACGCTAAACTCAGGAGGCGCATTTCTTTGCCTCTTGGAAGACCTGTTGGCAAAAACATGGCATCAAGTTGGAGAAGCAGTACTTCGATTTTAAGCATTCTCCATCTTCCCATGTATAGTCCTCCTGCCATTCACAATAAGTTCCGAACCAGCCTGAACTTTGACATTGCCATTGACCGTAAAATTTCCATGAACATGCAGCTTTCCGTTAATCTTCACGTTACCGCTAGCTTTCAGCTCGTTGCTAGAACCAAAGTCAGTCCATAAGTTATGATATACTCAGGTGATTGACTTACCGAACTTCCACATCGCCCTCAATCTCCATCCCACCTCTCGATTGTAAATCTCCCAAAACAATCTTCTGCTTCTCTAACGACTGAACAATAATCTTGCCACTACTCTCCACATTCCCCACCTCTACTCCTCCCCTGATAGTCACCTGTCCACTCGTATCCACCTTCCCTCCCACCCTTACCAATCCTCCTATTCCCTCTAATAACACCTTAGAGCTGCTCTTCACATCGCCCTGCACATATACATTTCCTCTCATCTCTATACTCGAACTGCTCCTCACAGTCCCCATAATCACAACTCCTCCCTTCCCTTCTCCTCCATCTAACGAAATAGACGCACTCGCTCTCACATCGTCGGATACAGTGACATGATCGTAGAGAGCAATTTTAGCGCTCGCTTTTACAGGGCCGCAAACCGTCACATGATGATACAATGTCACGGATGAGGAACCAGATACCGACTCGAGGATTTTCAGGGGCCCAGAGAGGGATACCGAGCGGGATGAGGATACGGCGTTGGATATATGGATGCTGGGTGTGGATGGTGAGGGGTTGGAGGAGGAGGGAGTGGGAGGGAGGGAGGAGAAATCTGGTGGGAAGCTGGAGCCTGAAATTGTGGATGGCGCGGGGGTATCGTAGGGGGTGTAGGCGGGCGGGCCCTCGGTATCGGCTAGTTCGGGGATTTGGACTTTGTTATCGCCAGGGATGAAAACCATTCTGATTGTGGTGGGTGCTGAGGTAGTTTTTTGATAAATGAGGAATGCTATGTGGTGAAAATGAAAGTTGATGTTGGAGATCCGACTATTCGAATAGTTATAGACGAAGCGATGTAAGATTAATCTTGGGAAACAAGGGAAATTGAAATGATGGATATATAATTTGCTGACGCACGCATTTCCAGCTTCTGTTTGTAGTGACACGTGAGTCTAATAAAGATGGCAGCCTGATATTATTGTGGCTCATTGTACCCCGCACCGTTTGTAAGCCAACTCTCATTCATTGGTAGGCTCGTAACCTTGTGGTAAATTCTCGTCTAGCTCTAATTTCCATTGACTTTCCCGACTATAATTTTCTGTTTCAGTTCATCAACCACACCGACATAATCCTTCACGCTATATGGTTCAAAAATCTCCCAAAACCAGCTTGACTTTCGATGACTTTTCAATCCCATGTCCTGAAGCAGCATATCATAATATGGTAACCCATCAAAAACAGTATCAGGATGTCTAGCACCAAAACCTGAAGGATATCTCCACTTTCCGAATCTGCTGTGTAGAACGGTTTGATATTCCATGTCGGAAGGAATGGATACTTTGTTGTTGAAAAACGCAGTAGCCCAAAGTGCTTGAAACTGGGCCATGATCGCTGTAGAGACCGACGCCATGCAACCCAGAAAAATGATATCCCTAGACTCGACGAATTTAGGAGGGACCATGAAACGAAATAGTCTAAAAGGCTCGAATTTTCCTTCAGGAGCTCCTTCCATTGGCTTTACTCTCTTAACTACAAGTGGCACATCCTTCAATTTAGGAAACTTGGAGAGAATTTCCTTGTCGGCTCTTTCTATCAAATCAGTTGGTTCCTCGGATCCTGGGCTGTGCGGAAGTCCCAAATCTATTCCTCTAGGCAGGAATTCTAGTGGTGGTACATGTTTCCATCCGGTAGCACAGGCGAAAGCGTCAGTATGTATTTTTTCGCCGTTTGAAAGGCTCACTGTATTCGCACTTAGGTTTACAATATCTCCAATGTGCACAGAGATTGCACCTTTGCGAACAAGTTCGAAGATATCCATATCATGATTCAGAATCGAAAGCATCGACCCAACGTAGAAAGAATTCGACCAAGGCTTGAGCTTCGCAGTCTCTGGGTGCTTATCATACCCATTTACCGTCTTAATCTCGTTTTCTGAATTTGCCCAATACTTATCGACAAACCAGCGACCAGCCGCTGTACCGTGCAACCAGGAACGGATCGTTCCATATCCATCATAGTCACCATATATACAAGGACTAAACCAAGTCAGAATTCTCGTATTGACCATCTTTTCGATCCAGATCTTGAGTGGCGTGGCGTACGACTCACTCATCCATCCTGGACCATGCCCTGACTCTCTGATAATCCAGTCTACATGGATCCCCTTTGACGCATATGCGTAGGCCATATCAAAAGAGGATTTTGAGCCTCCAAAAACACATACGCTTTTCGCTGTCTCAAAAGTATCCAAGTGATTCGAAAATTGTTTCGTGTGAAATACAGGTGGTGTGAAGCTCTCAATCCCAGGAAGTGGAGGGATGAACGGCAGTGAAGTCAGTCCTGTCGCAACGATAAGTTTCGAAGTGGATATTTTATATTCCTCGAATGTTGCCGGAACACTGCTTGAACCAATCGTGACAATCCAGCCACCTTCATCTTGATGCTCAGCTGAGATTGCTTTGCTCTCGAATCTAATCTTATCATAGACATTGTATTCTTTCGCAAAATCTTCGAGATATTGATGGACTACTGACCCAGGAATATATTCTCCGGATTTAACGCCATATTTCTCTGTGGCCATAGGAAACTCGCTATACTCTAGCGCTCCTAGCAAATTATTGGTTTTCAGCCCAGGATATAATCTATCCTTGGCCCATACACCCCCAATCGTTGCATTATCAGCCAACACAACGACATTTGCATTAGGGTGGACTTGGAGATAGGTTTTTGCACCAGCAAGACCAAACCAACCTGTCACATTAAAAGTCAGCATATTAGCATCTCTCATCTCTTTTTAAAGGTCAAGTTACCTGCTCCGACTACTACAAGATCAACTTTACCGTCTTGTGACATCTTTGACTCCTTGAATTGACCGATACAGTTAAGAAGAAAAAATGTTATCGGGAGGACGCCCTTCATATATCTATTTCATTTCTCTTTCTTCGATTGACTTCGGTGCTACAAGCTTATCGCAGGGGTTTTTTTATAAGATCCTTTGATTTGTTGTTGACCCATGACTCTAAGGCTCCAACGAATTAACAGTGGAGTGTTCACGTACAAATCTCATGACAAGACTTTTCATCCATACCAAAATGATGCCTAACCAACCGGATTGCACCAGAATACCAGTTTGACTTTGTGGGTATTCATTCGAACATAAAAAGGTGGGCGAGTGAGTTTTTAGGACGAAATTTATATGCAGGGTCGCACATGTTACGTTTGCTACCAAAGCACAAGCCCCCCGGTCCTTTGCACAACCTGCCTTTCTCGGACTCATATATATATATATGTGTATCGTAAAACGCATTGATGGCTGTTTCGGGAAGCCCATGATCTGGAGGTTAAATTGTTTCACTTCGTGTATTCTCTGGTCGTAGATATCCGTTTCAATTCGAAATCTATCCAAAATATATCACTCCATTGGGAGATATTAGGATGCATAACCCCTCGAGCTGAGCAATGTACATTTTGCGATACAAAATTTGCATCGCAATATATTTACGAATGTTACATGTGTACAATGTTTGGTAACACAATGCTGTACATCCAGACCCAATTCGGAGATTAACCTAGTCCAATGATATCCAATTGACAACTTGAATATGTCTGAAAGACTGAAATTGTAATTGTTCGGGATATGAAAAGTCGCTCCTGATTCAACACTTTGAGATTATCGGGAATGGTAACCGTGGATACAATATTATATGGTGAAAGTGTCTTGTACGAATCGAATTGATGGGCTTGAGATGCTGGATGCGTAAAGCTTCATGAAGTGACTCCAGTAGCTTCTGGACCATCAAGCTTCCCGAAGATGTTTGGTGCAATCTCATCCACAATCTCCCAATCACATGGTATGTAAGCCCTGATCTTGCCCATTAGAAGCCCAACATTACAACTACACAATTGAATATTCTCAATCGAAGCTCTAAAATAAGCACCCCCTTCAATCCAACCCTCCTTTCCCTTTTCGTCATACGAGGAACCATTTATCACTTCGCTTAGCTTTGTCAACTCGATGGACATACTCACTTCGTGAGGGAGCATCGATGGACATGGTAAAGCGTCGCACACTTCTTGTCCGTACATGCAATGGGTCCAAATGACTAATGCCGCGGATGCTAAAGCTATGTAGGAAATTGGGTCGGGGATGAAGTTGGCGAGAGAGGGTGTTTGGTTGAGTGCACTATGGCTCAGAAGAATTTCAGTGGCATGCCATAAGGCTCGCCGAGAGCTAGGCTCTTGTGTCCATGCACGTGCTGCCGAAACACGCCTGATATGGGGTTGAAAATATATGTCTCCGAATACTCCTTGGACTTTATTAGAAAGTGCTAGATCTTTGGCAAGCATCCTCATAGTCTGAGTCTCGGTAAATAGTTGTAGAGTCATCAGATGATGAAGGATAGAAGTATCGAAGATGAAGCTATAAATGCGTCGAAAAACTACATCTTGCCATCCGGGTTTATCATGGTCTTCAAGTCCATAGTAGTAACGCACTGGAGACTGATCTGCTTGGTCAAACACATTGGGACACGATATTTTCGCGGAAAGGTTTGAGAACCCACGTTTTAGAGCTTCCAGTTGGCGTTTAAGTGATTGTCTTTGAATATTTAGACTTAGTTCATTCTGTCTCTCAGGCCGACCCTGCTTTGAAAGCTGCAATATTTCCGGCTGCATAGCCCAAAGACAAATCTGGACATCCTCCAACATGGACTCATTTTCTGGAAACTCAATCCCTCCAAGAGCTACTTCTTCAAGCATCACATTAATTGAACGATAGCTTCTAGATTTCGGCTCATCCAATTGACGAGCTTCCCAAACAGGAATTCCTCCGGCATTCCAAAGCGCGATGGTGTTTGGAATACTGAAGTATAGTTCTTCTGGCTTGAGTAAAACTGGCTGCACGGTTATGGCACTGAAATATGTGTCAATCTTGAAGAGATAAACAGCAATCCTCTTTCTTTGTTGCTCTCTGACCGAACGTAAGGGTAGAAAACATCCGGGCTTATTGTCTGGATAGATGGTCCCAGGTGTTAAGATTCCGGCTCCGTATATAGAGGCAACTAGGAGGTTGCGCAAGACCAGTCCTTTTTTCAAAACCTCACGTTTCCCACAGTATGATGCAAAAATAATATTCAACAACGTGCACTGGTATAAAACAAACGGCAGAGGCTGTGTCATTGTATCTATATCCTTCAGCTGACATAAACGTGGAAGAACCTGTTCCACCAAATGATGGTGAACTCTCAAAGCCCAATCTCTCGAGCTTGGAGTCCCGTCAATCCAACCTCCAATCATCAATATAGAGGGGCGTAGAAGCTCAGGTGCCTCTTCTTCATCCTCATAGGTTGGAGAATGGATTATGGGCCAACAATCATGAAAGTTGGCAAAGTAAAGAGAACGATATTTCTCAACAGTTTCTTTGGAAAGTGAACATAGGTATTCAAGCTTAGATATGGGAACAAGAGTATTCCGGGGTGCTTCTCGGGTTTGGGAAGCATCTTGTTGGATCCTGACATTTGACCAATCAACAAGCCTGTGAGGCGTGCGCCTCAGATTCAGTGAGAGCGAATCTTCAGCAGGAACCGAATTATTGAGCACATTCCTGCTTACCGATGAATCATGTGCCTCTTGTAAAGGGCTATGTGTTGGAATAGAGTTGAATGTTTGATTCGAGCGGGAAGATTGACCAGAGTTGAATGATTGAGCCACACTGGACATTTGATTTGTAAGAAAGGTTTCATCGGGATTAGGTGTCTGGCCAGACTGTGGACTTTCAACGGACATGTGATCCCCTCGTACATTTTCGGACATTGAAAATTCCGAACCCTCCCAATCGCTCACATCATCTTTGGAGGCTTCATCTTGCATGAAGGCTGTAGCAGGCAATTCTTGCCGCAACCCATATTTGCAGGGAATCTTCTTCTTCTCACATCTGGAACATGGATCATTTCCGTCGCATTTGATCTTACTGAAGTGACAAGCCGCGCATGCCCTCCTACTTCGACCAGTAGGTTTTTTGAATTGTTGCCCGTGACGTCTAAGATGTCTCTGCAGTCCATCACTACGAGAAAACTCTTTGTGGCATATTCTACAAATATGTGCAGGAGAAGAATTGGAATGTGATTTTTGATGCCGAGTTAAGTGCTCCTTCCGCTGAAACGATTTCGTACAACCTTGGAGCTGGCACGACCATCTCGGTGGAGTTTCTTGGCTATCCATCGACGCGAATGACGAAATAAATGGCTGACCAAAATCTAACTAAGGTATCACCCACAGCACTCATGCATATCTCGACTGTATTTAAGAGTCAAAGACCTGTTGTGGTTTATGCTAAGGTTTGTCATCCATCGCGTGTGTTGATAGGTCCGTGAGGAGGGCGGCCGAGATGAGAAATTGTCACGTGATTGGTAGCTTTCGAGCTTTTGCTACTAATGAAAGGAAGATCAGGTCGTAATAGGATTTAGGAGGAGTCAAAATGCCTGGTGTTTGATTTTGATCGTCTCGTGTTGTGGTATCCTTCTTTTCCAAAGGTGTATGAGGAGGGCGACCGAAGATTACTTATTCTCCAAAGAAGCGTAAACTCTAAAGCCCAAGGCGCCCCGGGACCTTCATCCTGTATCACTAATCATTTTATCTACACAAGAAACGAAATCCTGATGCATGTCTCATGATGACTAATGGCAGAATGTAGACATTGAGATCATGAATTAGGTGATTGAGATTATGAAATTTACATGCAAGTTTTAACCTAATGTTGAAGCTCCATGAGCGACACAGCCTTAGCTATCTAGGTACTTGTCACTCCTAGTGAACCCTCAATGAGTGATTAGAATGGTGGATTTGAAATCATAATAACTCACTTGATCTCTATCCATGAGTGAGTTTATAAACAAACAACCATCTTTCTATCTCCGAGAATTTGCACCTGTTAACTTTGATTTCTAGCATCCAGAGGAATGACATTCTGGGGGTTAACATCCAAGTCTGAAAGACCATCTAAACGCCAATAGGAAGTAGGACACTGAACGCCATAGTAAGGATTTATTCACTCAAGAAAAAGAGGGATGATCCGATGAATAACACATCAAAAAGTAAATGCAATGAAATATATTTAACTTTATCTTGGGTCTTTTTTAGGGCCTTGATGATCAAGCGACCGTGAGGGATGCTTTACACTTCGGCTCCCCCCATATCGCTTGTTTCTCTCCCCTTGTCGATGTGAGTGGAATTCCGCAAACAACTTATATATAAACGTGGAAGTATTTGAAGAGAAAAACTCATCATTCAAACATCCATCTACACATTCCATTAAAGTCCAATCATTCAATATTTACAAAATTTCAATAATCAACCATTATAAATCCTAAAAACATCTTCATCATGAGTGTCATCAAGAACGTAGCTATCACCGGTGTAAGTGAACCAATCTTCTCCAGACCTATTATGGCATAGTCTAACTCAAATAAAGGCAGCCGGAGCCCTTGGCAAGCCCATTCTCGAAGCTCTCGTCCAATCCAACAAATTCAACATCACAGTCCTCACTCGCTCCACATCAACCTCAACCCACACCTACCCCCCAAGCGTGACTGTCCTCCCCGTAGACTTTGACTCCGTCCCCTCTCTCACAGCCGCCCTCCAATCACAAAAGATTGACGCCATAGTCTCCAGCGTGGGAACCGACGGTCTTCTCGGCCAAAAACTCGTAATCGACGCCGCCGTCGCGGCAGGCGTAACCCGTTTCATCCCTTCAGAATTCGGTTCTGACCTTGCCGACCCAATAAATAAAGCCCTTCCTGTCTTTGGATACAAAATAGCCACCTCTTCTCATCTCGAAGCCGTTGCTGCCAAGAACCCAAGTTTTACATACACATATATTCGCAACGGCGCATTTCTCGATTGGGGACTCGAGTACAATTTTATCCTCGATGTGGCGTCTGGAAAACCATCTATTTACGATGGGGGTGATAAGATATTCAGTGCCAGCACTCTCGGGACCGTAGCTCAAGCCGTCGTAGCTGTTCTGTCCAAATTCGAGGAAACAAAAAACCGAGCCGTATATATCCAAGATTTGCAAACATCTCAGAACCGTCTTTTGTCGATTGCGAAGAAAGTTGCTCCAGAAAAGAAATGGGAAGTTGTCCCGGTCAAGACAGCTGATATTCTCAAGTCTTCAAACGAGAAGCTTGCAAAAGGGGAAATTACCATGGAGGTGATGCTCGGATATATTTTTGTTAGTATTTTTGGAGAGGGATATCCAGCAAGATGGGAAAAGGCGGATAATGAATTGTTGGGTTTGAAGGAAAAGACTGATGCTGAGTTGGAAGCTATCGTGAAGAAGTATGTCAAGTAATGGGAAATATCCTGAGAGTGTATTAGATAACAACGTCTAATGATTGCATGGACAAATTCTGAACGACAAAGTGTTCCTCATTCCCGTTCACAAATCTTGAATCTTTATAATGTGTTGTTGAAAATGTTTTTGTGTTGAAGACGTGAAGATAAGAAGCTCAGGAGGATAGGGGGGCAGGACCTGTCAAGAGTATTTGGATTTGATAATAAATGTTCTAAGAATTTGAAATGTAAGATGATATAAACCTACTATCCAACCCTTTTTCCTTTTAAACCTATAAAACTACTAAAGTGTTATACTTAATCTAAGAGCGCTTAGAGCGTACGATACTACCTACATGCATGCCGTCGTATTATAGAATTGTACTTTCTTCAATTTAGCGTTTCATAATCCTAGCAAGTCCAGTCAACGGTGATATAATTGTAGTAATCTCGTCAAATTACTCATAGTGAAACGTATAACTGCGTATATTCAAATCTTGCTCTATTCAATTCTAATACCCATATCAACAAACTTCCAGATATTTCTTCAAAATATCCGCCCCCTTCTCTGCTACCGCATAAACAGTACTCAAGACATTCCCACGAGGCTCAATCGGGACAACACTCGCATCACAAACCCTCACATTTGCCGTTCCATACACAACCAAATTCTCATCAACGACCCCATCCAAATCCTCACTCATCATAGCACATGTTCCTACAGGATGGTAATTCGTTGCTCCAAATTGGCGAATGAAGCGCGTCACTTCCTCTACGCTCTTGGCATGGCGAGGAAATCCCCTTGGTAGGGTGCTTCCACCTGGCTTGAGAAGCGCAGATAGCTTGGGCTGTTCCAGCATTTGGCCGATTTGGATGATGTGGCGAGATAGGATTTCGGCGTCTAGGGGATGTTCGAGGTAGTTGATTTTGATTTCAGGATACTCGCTGGGGTCGGCAGTGGTGATGTGGGAGCTTCCGCGAGAGAAGGGGTAGGAAAGCATAGCTAATATGGTCATGTAGTTTCCTGGTGCAGGTGCAGCACTCGGAGTGTATCGTTGTTTCCGTGTCATGAAAACTGTTGAGGATGCTTCTTCTGGGTCGAATATGATGCGCTTGATGATATCGTACTGGGCTTTTAGTCCTTTGCTGACTGTTGATGAGGTTTCCAAGAGGATCTTGTTGACGAGAGCTGTCAGTTCGCGTTCTTCTTCCTCTGAGTTGAAGGCTTTTAGTGGCAGATAGGAGAAACTATATGCAGCACCTTTCGCTAGCCGACCTATATGCTTGGCTTCGTACAGTTTTTTGGCGGCTTCAATTATTGTAGGATCACGAGCAGAGACGTCTGCGGTCTCGATATCATCTAGCACTTCGACGGAAGGCCCGAAGTTCAAATGGTCTTGGAGATTTTCTATTTTCACACGTAAGCATCATATTAGTCAATCTGCCTAGCAGGCGTTCTTACCCCCGACGCCTTCGAGTTCACGGAGACACTCGATACCCGCTGTAGCAAGTCTTTCACGTTGTCCAATGCCGGATAGCTCCAGTAATTTTGGCGATCCAAATGTCCCAGCACATACCACGACTTCTCTATTCGCATGGGCAGTCACAGTTCTCCCATCTTCTTTGCTGTAAAGAACACCAGTTGCAACAACCTTACCGCCCCTCTTCTCCTCGCCAAAGATAATCTTATTCACCAGCACATTACTTCTGACGACGAGATTATCCCGTTTCGTGGGATGGCTCCAAAAATGCGACACCAGCATGGCTCCTTTCGCCTTTACAAGAATCAATAGCATTCGTTGTCGTGGACCCACCAAGAACACCTCCCTCTACTGGATTCTTCGACGAGCTATATCCTAGATCTTGGATCGCATCTGCCCAAGCTTTCTGCATCGGATGTAACGTCACAGGGTAGGATGCCTGAATTCCCTTCTTATACTCGCTCTCGTCGTGCTTGCGGGCACATCCACCTTCCATCGCGAAATCTCCAATCTCCAACTCTCGCTTGACCTCCTCACCAGGAGCTTGCAATTTTTGAAACCTCGTATAATACTTCCCAATCCCTTCCCAATCCCAACCTTTCCCAGCACCCACCAAACTTCCCCATGCATCATGATATGCGCTCGACGGATACACCAAGGCATGTGAATTGATCGCACTACTCCCACCCCATAGCTTTCCCCGTGGCTGCAAAATTACTCTACCATTCAAACTCTGCTCCGACACAGTCCGGAAACCCCAATCATAATTCTGGTTTCCGAGTAACGAGCCAGCAAGACCTGGCGTGCTTACTTTGGGATCTGAGTTGCGATTTTGACCTGCTTCGAGCACGAGGATACGAAGAGTGGGGGTAGATGAGAGGCGTGCTGCCAGGACGCTACCTGCTGTTCCGCCGCCGACGATTATTACGTCAAAGGTGTCGTCGTCTTTATTTTCAAAAGACATGGTGAAATTAGGAGTTAGTATTGTTTATATGAAGTCAAACTTTGAGCTCGAAAGTATCCTGCCATCGCAATGGCGACGTAGTGAGAAATGAGAGATGGCGCCTAGGCACCAGCGTACTTCCACCTGCCGAAAGAGTATGTGAGAAATCCACTTTACGCCACAGGAGTAGTGATGCAATATTGTAAGACATATCATCGTAGTAAGCGTAGACGTTCATGTATTATAATTGAAGAAGAGTTATGCGCATTAACAAAGAGACTGTTACAGGATGCGAAACCCAAAAAACACCAGCATAATGATTTTTCCCCCCAAAAAATTTAAACGTTGCCATACAAAACATGATATCACAAAAATGGCGAACGATGTTCTCAATGCTGTTCCAGACGATAGTAACGAAAATTGGTATTTATGCTTTAGATATATACCACATTCTCCCAAGTTCCCCAATGCGTCTAATCGTTAACCAAACCAATAACCCAAGGTTCAAACACCATCCCAATTCATAAATACTCATATTGTTTCATCGTGTTCGTTCATTTACCATGCCGCCTAAAAGCCCCGGCCAAGAATGCTTTTCCCAGAAGAGAAATACAAGAATACCAACAGGTACGCCGATAGTAACCAAAAGAGCGTTTCTACACCGCCACCCAAGACCAACCAGTGAATGACTATATCCAACCTTATAATTATGATCCCACCGGGTATCCAGGAAACACCATGGCCCAATTTTCCACCTCACCAAAAGAATTCCCATGCAAGCATGTCTTCCCGTATCTCATACAACTGTGTATGTATATACATCTATTCTGTCGAAAATTCATATACAGTTCCAAGCCTGATTCTTGTACTCTAGTTATTGTCTAGGCATTCCTGCCTGCAGCCTCAGCACGATTCATTCTGTTGTTAAGAGCTGCCGCGTTGAACATGAAATCACGATTTATGTCCATGCTTCGAGCGATCCGCCCACCTGGCGTATTGGGATTGACAACATTCACACGGCCACGATTTGAAGCTCGCTGTACGTCTTCGTCATCTGTGTGATCTTCCTCCTCATAATCGGCCAATCTTGTAAAGTAATCAGCCAGCCCGTCGACGCTAGGCGTACCAACAACATGATCATACATGGGCGGGGGCGTTGGCATTGGAGGGGGAGGTTCATCAGCCTCATATTCAGGGGCAGCAAAACTTGGGTTGCGTAACATGTGGATGGGTCGTTGAACTGCTGTATTCATTGCAAGATGTGCTTGTGGCGGTCTAGTCAAAAGCTGAGCGGTTTCTGGTCGCGCAATCGTCGATTGACCAAGACTCTGCCTCAGATTATCAAGAGAAGAAGCTCTCGAGGCTGATGTTATTGGCAGGTTCTCCACACTGGCTGCATTAGGACAACCACATTGACGCTCATTTTGAGAGCGGACACTCGGGCCACCGAGGTCACAGTATGCAGGCAAAGCCATTTGCATTTGGGACGCGTGGCAGCTGAGAATAGTGAAAGGAGAATCGATAGAAATCTCAAAATGGCGGCGCTTTTTACCAGTAGGGTCATCTGGATCTTTGCGGGATATACGCATAGCAATCTAAAAATAGGGTAAGCAAATGTCTTCCAAAGGGCTATTAACTAATCTGAGGATCTTACCTTGAACCAGTGGTGTACCCTAGCATTCTTCCATGAACAATCATGATGGAGACGTTTGGATTCATCCTTCTTCATCATCTCGCACGTGGGCAATTGAACTGACATCTCCAATTCTGTTGGGCCAGCAAAGTGGTCAAGCCCAAGGTCGAGATCACCTAGTATATTGTTGGACTCTTCAGGTAGAGGTTCTGGGGTAGTGCCCAACTGTCTTGCTATTCTCTCCCTCTCCCTCAGTGCAGTTGCCCGCGCGTGAGCTCTTTCTGCACCAGAGAGCTCGCCTCCACGCAGAACTCGTAATTCAGAGTTTCTAAACTCTTTGGAGGGATCCTGATTCGCCAATTTCTCGAACAATAATAGTTTCTTCTGTTGCTTATCCTTTCTTGTTATATCACCACTGTTATTGTGGTAATCAATAGACTCCGTAACATAGATCCTGATCTTGTGTATTTGAACTTTTGCCAGAGGGGTCAATTTGAAAGCTATAGGGATCTTAGAGCCAATTGGGAAGGATTTTCCGGAAATCATGATATCGTAATGTAACTGGTCATCCCAATTTCTGCTTATTGAGATGGGTTCGACCAATTCCAATGACTCAATATTTGGTGTTCGGATGACCGGTACTTCTTTGACTCCAAAAAGGTTGGCACGAAAGGCACCCGCCCTTTCAACCAGAGTTTCCACTTGCCATACCACAGAAGCCATCGGGAGTTTTGTGGTTTCCGGAGAGTTATTGTCAATTGGTAGTTCAAAAGTGTATTCGTATACTCCAGGATGGAAAGTTTTGTAACCTTTTTGTTGAGGTGTTGGGCCGTTGGGAGAATCTCCCTTCTGAAAACTTCGGGATTGATTATTCTGTAGTGACAATCTCTTTGTTTCCTTTGATGTCATGAGGGTACTTGCTCTACTCCTAGCACCGAGTAATGTCGATATCCCAGAGCTTGGTGAATCCAGAGGAGTTATAGATGTCGTCCCAGATTTGTCCCGTAAATAATAATTGCAGTGCGTTCCATATCCGACGTCAGAACCTTCATACAAAGCATTGAAGAATGGTAGAACTTGTGTCCGAAGTGAATCCTCTTGGAAAGTTTCTGTTCTGTTCGGAGGTAGTCCTGTGTTATTGTCAGCTTCCTTGATCACAATGTGCAAGTGAATTGAGTAATGCATACCTTCAGGCCATTCAGTTCGCGCCTTTCCTCTAAATGTTAATGTAACCGACTTGATCTTGGCGCTTTTAGTAACGTTGAGTCGAACTTTGCCACGGAGAATCCCTAGAGAATTGTGGGATTCAGAATTGCGAGTTGTACCATCGTGATCCAAACCAGTCAGGTAGACAATAGGTTCAGCGAACGGGACGTAAACAGATACACCGTTGCCTGACGCAACAGGCTTTTCATTTTCCCCAATGTTCGCTATTGGGGGTGGCTTCGAATTTCTAATGCTCAAATCAATGTCCGGCTGGCTGCTTCCCAGGGGCCGGTTCTCAATGCCCACAGCTTCCATATTACTAGGCCCAGGCCCAGTCATTATTCCTTCTTCCGACCCGGCCTCCAACCCAGAACTGGATTGGGCCCTTCTAGAAAATATACTTCGACGATCCCTCGAATTGGTCCGTACGGACTGTGAACGACTCACTTGCGGGCTCGGCGTTCTCGTGGACGATGCGGCAGAGAATGTTGGTGAAGAAGGTTGGGATGAAAAGGGCGAGAAAACAGAACCTAGCACACGCTTTGCGCTCTCTCGGGAAGCCAGCTTGTTCAATTGGGATTTGGTTCGGGAAGGCTTTTTAGGCTCTGGTGGGGATGAGGGAGGTCGCAAATCAAATGGGACAAAGTCTGCGGGGAGACGAGTTATATGTATGGAATGAGGTCGACGTTGTCTAGGTCGGCAAGGTGGGATGGGAAGAGTTGTGTTCCGTGTCTTGTTTGCTCGGAAACTGGGAGGGTTGTAGTAGACCGTTCCTCGACTGGTGAAGTATGGGATTGAAATTTGGCCTGTCATCTTGCGTATTAATGATTAATTCTCTCAAAAAATATGTCCGTAAATGTATATGCTGAATGAGTGTATGAAGTCTCTCGATGAGATGTAGTAAGAGATAAAACGAAAGTAGTCGCAAACTGTGGTGGTATTCGAGATGCAGTATCTGGTTGAATCCCCCGAGGCAATGGCACAATATTATAATATTGTGATATCAGATCGCACTGACACCAGATGACCCAAGACTCAAAGCAGTTGATGCAGAAATGTATTTGGGCAGGGAGAAGCTGGTAGGGCATGAAGAGGAGGGGGGCATGATTCAAGAGGCAATTTGTCGCACAACCAAGTCACGGAAGTGTGTTTGAGGAATTGGGACTCACAATATTGGGTAGATTACTATGAATTTGTTTGTTGTCTGATGCTTGGGCAACTTATAAAACAAGGAGTAAGGTTTATATCTGATTGCCAGCACATGTAGACGAGAATGCGAAGTAAAGTACTGCGTTAATGTAGTACGAAATCCCAAGAAGCGGTATGCTTGTTTCCTTTTATTTCCAGGTATTCGAGATTCAAGCAAAAGATCTGCTGGCAGGGTTGATATTGATGCTTGTATAGCTAGGGATCCTGGAAACCCCACATACAACAATATATCGCGATGAATGGACGATTGGATGATGAGGACCAGGTCAGCAGGTTGTCGAATACCGAGACATAATTCTCGGGATGATGGGATGGAGGAAGTGCAGAGCAGGAATCAGTCGTTTGGAGGCAGAACAATGAATTGAAATGAAAGGATGGGAAAATCAGAGACGCAACGAAATTTCATGAGCAGGCTAGCAAAATCCGAAAGTCTTTAGTTTAAACGCTTAATGGTCGTGATGACGGTGGCTATTTATGATCCCCAGGTGGGTATTTCCTACATGTGCTTGTTCTCTTCCGGTGGAATGGAGTGTGTGAATGAATGAAAAGTAAGAAGTCTACGGAGTCCCAATTCAAATCTTTGGACCCATTCCAAACATTTTAAACGCCGCATCGTGTTTGTTTGTGCCGGAAGTCGCGGAGGAGACCTATGAAAACAACTTCTGTGTACAATAGGACATACTAGGAAGAGCCGATGATGTACCTAACTCTACTGTACGCATTCTAATTTTTCTTAGCGTGCATATTTACTATCAATCGGATAAGTTATCAATTGAGAATCTACAAAACGTGACATCGACGACGACAAGGGAATGGCATAGCAATGCTCCAAAGGGGTTACCATACATGATACTGTCTGTATACTGTACACACTCGACGTTTCGTTGGATGATACAAATGACCATTCAAGGATCTAGATCTCCTTTCCAACAGCGTTCATGATCCTATTGATGACTGTACGATGTAGCTGGAAAAAGAATACGAAACTAAAGTCCCCGCCAGATCCGATCAGACTGTGCCATTCCGAGATACCGGGCTCTGGCCGCACCACACCGAAGTTCTAAATCTTAGATCACTCACTAGACATCTAGCAGGATGATTTTTATGAATCTATGATATCTACAATATCTTTCTTTCAAATTCCTCAAATTCCTCAATTCAACACAACATTATCATTATTTTGCCTACCGAGCACATCAACGAATTGGGCACTGATCACTCAACCAATCCATCTTCGATGAAACTTAAATCAGCAATCAATTTCCATATCAAGATTCTAGGATACAAGTTTTCATGCCCAGGTGCCCGTCAAAAATGCAAGTAGTCAATGTCAGATCCACAACCAAACAGACAGAACTAAGAAAAAAAAATCTTTAACAGAAAAGATGCTCCGAAAACAGGAACCCCCTTGTAACATCTTCACATGAGGTTTCGGTATTCAGATTTCGCTATGGGTATACCAAGCAGAGTGTCAACCCAATATCCTTTGCGTCTGGGATCCCTTTCGCCCTTGAAATTTAAACTTTTTGAAGGCTGAAACTACTGTTCGATGTTGGTTGGAGTTACAACATATCGTCGTGTCGAATTGTTAGACTCGCGAGACTTGTTTCCAACTGACCTCTAAGCCTTGTTCCTAAGAGTACTCTGCCACCCTGCCCAGAAAACCTAATGTTGTACAGACTACGTGCCGATTTTGCGACGTACCATTTCCACATCCCCAAAATGATTACAAAACTCACCAGACATGTTCTCTTCTTGGCCTAGAGATACCAAATCAGGGTTTTCTTTTCATAAGGCTATCTTATGATTGGCAATAATCGACAACAGTCTGGCTAAAAGATGTGAATTTTGTGTCCACAATTCAAACTACTCCATACAGATGCAGATGGGTTGTTTAGTGGCATACGAAACAATGACGAAGGGTGACAAGTATATCCTAGCAGTCTATAAGACTCTAGGTCAACGTCCAAACAAAAACCGCGTGGATTTGATACTGAAAGCATAATCATATTTCAGCATTTATAACCTCATCCTATCACTCCAAACAGGCACAGATCAAGTTGCAATCAGTACCTGCCAAGAGGATACCACCCTTTGTAACATCTCATTTGGCGAATATTATAAAGCATGTGTAAAGATCGGAAGAACTGCTGTCTTATCACCCCGAGCATCCCCTCTAGCCCCTCAATATGCGGGATACCTATCATAGAAGTCCGAGCTTTCAAGCCACTTGCATCATCCCCAATTCGGAGTAATTAGATTTGTTCCAGAAGAAAAAGTTTAATAAATATCAATCCTTCTTCCCTGAGTATATCACCATCTAATTTTTGAATATCATCAAGGAAAACCTTCGAAACAAAGATACTCACCGGGGGAGGATCAATTTGTTTAAACGTTCGGGAACGTCACTCACAATCTATCTTGCATGAGGTTCCATTGCATTCATGCACCGATAGATTCACACACGTCATACCGGGGCGGCCAGTGTACACGGTGATCTTGTGCTCAACCACAAAAATCCCCATAACCACCGCCAAATTAGTTCATCTTGATTACATAAAGATGCCTGGAGATGATGGAAAGGCTTCTAGAGTAGCGGCAGAACTCTTTTGTACGATCTAAAGTTTCACGCGCAACGCGGTATGGCTTGGGACTAGTAGGATTCCAGAACGAAAGCATGAACACGCATGGGAACGTTGAGATTAGTAACAGAAGAACATGATACTCCAGCGTTGGATTAGTTCATCTCGTTTCCTTTCACAATTATGCCGCTGATTATACTTCGCAAAGTCCTAATGAACTGTGGCCGCCTAGAGTTGTGTCTCGCCCCACCCGAGAATGAAGATATACTATCAAATACAACAATAATGCATCAAGAGTTCTTGTTAGAGCCTTGAGAACTTGAAATGTGAACAGTAGAGGAAGTCTCGAGAATTTAAGTCGCTGCTCTACTCCGTAGTCAGACTTCAGCTTTAATGTTAAAATAATGTAACCCCCACCGATCAATAAAAGGGCGCGCCTTGCCAAGCCCCAACGGTACCTATGAATAGCATCAAAAGTAGCACACAACATCTGATATTCTGGTGTCAGCAGACTGAAAGAGGGAACGCCTTTGGTCGGATCTGTGAATCAAATACATATAATATCAATGAAGACAAGCAGCTACTCACTAATATTCCGGCATCATCATCAAACATTTCAAGAAAGACGAAAACATCGACACAATTATCGATATGAAGCCAGCAACTGATTGCAAAACAGCACTCATCCTAATCGATGTTCAAAATGGGTTTCTCCATCCAACAGCATCTGGTGATCTCGCAACTCGCAACACGCCGAAGTGTGAGGAAAATATCGCGATGCTGCTTAGGAGGGCCAGAGACTACAATGAAAAATTATTAGGGACAAGCACTTCATCGCCTATCCTCATTTGTCATGTGCACCATCACAGTATCAATCCTACCTCTATGTTGCATCCCATCAAGCAGATAGAAGTCGATGGAAAATCAGTACCTGCAGTCCACCCGCAGAAATTCGCAACTCCTCGTTACAACGAGAGGACTTGGAGAAAGAACGTCAACTCGGCATTCATTGGAACGGGGCTGGAGAACTTCTTGAAGGAGAACGGCGTGAGGCAATTGATCATCTGCGGTTTAACCACAGATCACTGTGTCAGTACATCGACGCGCATGGCGAACAATTTGAGAATCGTCGATATCATGGATAATGGGAGACTCGTGGACGAAGGTGATATTGTGCTTGTGAGAGATGCATGTGCAACGTATGCAAAAGGAGGAATAGATGCTGAAACAATACACCAAGTCAATCTTGCTAGTTTGGACGAAGAATTTGCGCAAGTAAGAGAGACGATGGATGTTGTTGAGAAAGTTTTCGTTGAGGTCTAAATAGGTGACTGGCTTTGTCCCAAGCTAGCATATTTCAGAGTTGGGTTGCAATGTAATTCAAGAATGAAATATGGATACGATGTATAGTTTTGTGAAGCCCAAAATGAATTCGGATCCCGTCTTCAATAAAATCCTGTAACTTAAAGAATTTTGAAGAGGTAGACGGCAACAGAGAATCTTGGAGAGTCTCTCCACATAGCAATGGTAGTAACTTTATTACACATTGAGAGTAAATATTGAATATCAACATCATACTCATGCTGATAAGAATGACAGTAACAAGCAACGATATAGTAGACAATTAAGAATCACTTAACTCGTTCTTTACAAAGATTGTAAAGCAAACAATTCTCCGAAATACCCAGATTTTGAATTGATCTAACTTTTTGAAATGTAAATTGAGAAAATTAACTTGGTAGGATCACCAGGTGAATCATTATCTTCGTACGGGGCCTCCGGGCCAAGTAAGCGGTAAAACATGGCAAAATAAATAAAGAGATCGCGATGTACGCGACTAGGTAGGAGACGCGCAAAGTGGAAAATAACATTTCTCAATTCTCATGTACATTCAACATTTGAGATTATTTTGAAAAATGGACATTCTTCATGAAGGCTATCCCGATGCTCCAACAGTCGATAATGCTTCTCAACCTTTGAAAGGCATGATTATTTGCTGTACCAATGTTCCAGATGAAAAGCGTGTAAGTTTTGTCTATCATATCAATGTTTACAAGTGTGGAATGGTCAAGACTTGCATGATTTGCAACATACAAGCGCACATTTCTTAATTTGAACCCAACTGCTAATTTGGCTCATTTATAGACAGAGTTAAACACCCAAGCAGAACAAATGGGTGCCAGTATTCGAGCTGATCTCACAGTCGAAGTTACCCACCTAATCGTTGGGCATTGGGATACTCCAAAATATCATTATGTTGCTCAGTTTCGACCGGATGTTCGACCGATGACAATGGATTGGATTGCGACAGTTCGGAACCTTTGGGTAAATGATCATGATATAGATATGGATTTATTGGAGCGACAATATACGTTACCTACCTTTACTTCCCTCAGAATCAGTATGACCGGATGCGACGACACGGCAGAGAGGCAGGATATTGCAGAAAAGATCAAGGCGAATGGGGGAGAATATGATGGGAATTTGACGAAACAAATCACACACCTGATATCATTCCGAACAGAGGGCAACAAATATAAGGCAGCGAAGAGTTGGGGTTTGCGGATAGTCTCTGCCGAGTGGTTATCAGACAGCTTGGAAAGAGGAATGATATTGAACGAGAAATACTATGATCCTTCTTTACCAATAGATGAGAGGGGGAAGGGTTCTTGGGATAAAGATAAGCCCAGGATAAATTCATCGAGGAAGAGGGCTAGGGAACAATCAATGTCTGGCGTCGAAGAGGGTAAAAGGAAATTACGCAGAACTGCGAGTACGAAATTAAACACCCAAAGTCAAAGTATATGGGGGGATATTGTTGGTAGTGGCAATGCAATCCAGGTGTCGAGGAGCGGAATTTGGGATACCAGTGATAGCTTTGGACCGGCAGAGAATAAACAACTCGAGAAAAGCAAAGAAGTTACACCACTTAAAGCTAAAACCCTTGACCTTTTTCAAGAGCCGAACCAACCACCAGGTGGCATATTCCACGAATGTCAGTTTTGGATTTATGGGTTTTCTGCTAAGCATACACACATATTGGAAAACCATCTCGTTGCACATGATGGTAAAGTGGTCCAGAATGAGTCTGATCTAAGTACTCCAAATTCAAGAACACGGAATTATATAATCGTACCATCCCATCTCTTGCCCTCAAAATATCCCAGTAACAGTTCAAAGGTTGAAATGGTTACAGACTGGTGGGTAGAACGATGTTTGCATCTCAAGAAATATCTCGAGCCTAAAGATCATGTGCTAGGAAGGCCATTTCCTAAGTTTCCTATAGAAGGGTTTAGTGGCCTGAAAGTTTCATCAGCAGCATTCATCGGTATTGACATTCTTCATGTGAAGAAAGCTACCGAATTATTAGGGGGTACATACAGCGAAGATATGACTCCACAATCTTCAGTTCTTGTTACAAAATCTATAGTTAGCCTTCGCAAAGACAAACTTGAACATGCTCAAGAATGGAAAATTCCAATTGTCACTGCCGATTGGCTTTGGGATTCGATTAAATCAGGAACTAAAGTACCATTTGCCAAATACAGATGCAGAGCCACAAAACAACCAGCTTCAGCACCTATCCCAAATAAAGAATCAATACCAAGACACGTTAGCAATCCGGAACAAACGGTTAGCCAAAATGGAGGCTCTATTTCCAGATCAAGTACACTTCCTTCACGGTCCTCATCTAAAACACGCCGCATTGCGCCCTTAGACGAGAGTGCATTTGCACCATTAGAAACCGATTCCATCCCAATAAAAGACGAGGAAGAGTCAATTCCTCTCCCTATCCATCTCGAACCCGAATCATCAGAACTCACCCCTCCTCCCCCTTCAAAACCCGAACCTCTGTCTGAAATCCCCGCCAACTCACACTCTACAAATCCTACCCCCGAGGAAAATTCCATCGACATCAGTTCTCTCCTCGCCAAAACAAAACGTCCCGGCTCTTCCGTTTCCATCCCAAACGGCACAGGTGCATCCAGCGATCCCAATTCCAAGCGACCCCGTCAACCCCGCGGTAAAGCAATCATGGGCCGCGCCCTCTCCAACATATCAACCGCCTCTCTCGCCTCCTCCGTAGACTCAACTGCCACAACCGGCCCCGCCGTAATCTATCCGCCCGAAGAAAGTCAAGATGAGATAAACGAATTCATGAATCTTCAAGGCGACAGAGAGAAAGTGGCAGAGAATATTCCTCCGGCAACACAGTTGGGATACATGGATAAAGAAGGCGAGGAGTATCAATTGATGGTCCAGGGGATCATGGAGGGAAAGGGAAAGGAAGTCGTCGAGAGGGAAATGAGCGTGGTGAGGGAAATGGAAAAAGCAAAGAGGGGATGGGGAAGAAAAGGGACGATTGGAGATTTTTCGAATGTGGGAGGGACGGGGGGGAAAGGCGCCACAGCCACGAGAACAAGTGCGAGGAATAGAAAAAGTTAGTTAGGGAGCGAGTGGCTTATAGCTTATAGTGAAATACCTCGGGGTGGATGTGCATGAAGTGGGTGTGATGGTTCATTGGATGATGGGTAATAAATTTGGTGTTCGATAGGGTATACTGCTTGATTGATTGATGGATGGATGGATGATATGGCTCAAATACAGGATAGGCAAAATAGTTTTTTTTGTTTTTGTTATATACATGAAGATGCATAGGGTAGAGTAGGTAGGTAGACAGGATTGGACGAGGTAAAGATAAAGACCTATGGCTTGAGATTATTGAATGAATGAATAAATGAATAAATGAGAGATGAGTAATTAATGAAACGAATATATGATTCTTCTCCTTCTCGGTTTCATTCTCTATCTCGTGTGTAGGTACTGTAGCATCTTGTATGCAAGCGAGCGCATTTGGTTTGGGAAACCTCTACGAATGGTTTCTTGCTTGTAAGATTACATACGTATATGCACATGCACATGCACATGGACGTGATACTGTACCTGCTGAATGTGAACAAGAAGTGAGGTATAGTGCAACATGCATGTTTACATGGATATGTCTATGTACTATCTTCTTAACTGCAATTGATTTGTTGAGATATACCCATCTATGCATTTTACTCCCCGATTCTAGTTTTGATATTTTCCTTTTTCCCTTTCTCCCAATCTATCATAATCAATCTAATTTGAGTTTTTTATATATTCCCAACCATTCATTCTTCATCCCATCTCACCTCATCTTATCCTAGTTTCGATCCCCAAACCCCAACCCAACACCTAGCATCTCCCCGCCCACTCCCGATACCAATCCAAACACTCCCTATTCGCCACACTCGCACTAATCTTGACATCCATGCCACACAGTATCTGCTTGACCGCCACCTCGACCTTCTTCCCATTCGTCGTCACGGGGATTTCAAAACACTCTTCAATAATCCCCGGTACATGTCTTGCGCTCAATTCCTTCCTCACCACTTTCCTAATCCCCTCTTTCAATTCCTCATTAAACTTATAGCCCGGAGACATCTTCACGAAGAGAACGACCGTCTCATCGTCATCTGTAGGACGTCGTCGTCCGATACAGAGCGCGTCTTCGATTTCGGCGTGGAAGTGTTTGAGAAGAATATTGTATATTTCCGCCGAACCGAAGCGGACACCGGATGGTTTGAGGATGCCGTCCGAGCGACCCAACATGTAGATTCCTCCTGTTGCGGGGGAGAACTTGATGAAATCGCCATGATGCCACACACCAGGGAAAGTTTCGAAATAGGATTCGAAGTATTTTTTATCGCCTGGAGATGGGCTCGGAGGAGTTTCTGAACTGTGAGAGGCGGAGGGAGAGAAAAATGTGGTGGGTTGACTGGGAAATGGTTTGGTGCAAACTAAGTCTCCTGGTTCGCCGGCTGGGACGGGAGATCCGGAGGGGGAATAGGCGGTGATGGACATGCCGAGGGCGCGAACTTGGATTTCACCTGTGTAAACGGGGGAGAGGGGGGAGGGGGCACCAAAGAGGGAGATTATGTCTGTGCCGCCTGTTATGGAACCGAGGTTTATGGTTGGGGGGAAGGCGTTGTAGATGTATTTGAATGTTGAAGGAGCTAATGGTGAGCCAGTAGAGTAAATTGCGCGGAGGGTGGAGAGATTGATGTTTTGTTTCAAGGGGAGAATGTTGTTTTGTTCGAGAATGGAGAGGTATTTTGCACTGGTTCCAAAGTGTGTAATTGCTAACTCCTGGATGAGAAGAGGCATGGAGAGATTTGAATGTGGTTTGAAAGGTGATCCATCGTAGAGAACTATAGTGGCTCCGGAAGCTAAGCCAGATACGAGCCAATGCCACATCATCCAAGTGCACGTTGTGAAGTAGAAAAGGCGATTACCAGGACGAATATCGCAGTGAAGGATGTGTTCTTTTTTGTGTTGGATGAGAGTTCCTAGAGAAGAGTGAATAATGCATTTGGGTTTCCCGGTTGTTCCTGAAGAGTAGAGAATATATAATGGAGTATCCGGTGGGAGTTGTGCAAATTTTAATGGAGCATTTGGACCAGTAGCGCTGGGGTTTGTCAGTAAGCATTTGGGAAGAACTGAGAGCGAAAGATGTTCAAATAACCCACCTTTTTAAAAACTCTTCATAAGTCTCTGCTTTCCCATCCTTGATATCGAACCCTTCACTCTCAATTGGGAGATTCACAGTATCGAAAATAATCAACCGTTTAAGTCCATTTAATTCCTTTACAATCTCACGTGTTTTAGTCAAACTCTCATGGAATTTTCCATTATATTCGACCCCATTATCAGCGAAAAGTACGACTGGTTCAATCTGCACTAATCGATCCAATACAGCCGCAACTCCTGTATCAGGACTAACACCAGTCCAAATCGCTCCTATGGATGCAGCAGCTAGCATTGCCACAACGGTATTGGTATGATTTCCTACAAACCCAGCAACTCGGTCATGAGGTTTGACACCTAGCGTTCGTAAAGCATTGGTACATTTGCGAACTTTTTCTCTGAGTTCGGCCCATGAGACAGTATGGCGAGTGGATTCTGTGGCGGCGATGATAGCTGGAGAATCTGGGTCAATAGTGAGATTGGCGGGGTAAAGGAGGTTTTCGGCAAAGTTAAGAAGGGATCCTTGAAAGAAGTTGGGTCGAGGAAATATTGGGGCATTATTGTCAACGACCTATTATTGTAAGTTTTGCAAGAATGTATAGAGCTTCTCTGTGAGAACCCTTCTTTGTTTGTGAGCCTGATATCAAAGTACATAGAACTACTACGCCTCAAATCAATCACTCTCTCAATTATCTCACACATATCCCTTGTTCACAGCCCAAATGGCGCTTTAAGAGAAGACGTGATCGACCTTGTCGACCTCCCGTTTCCTTATCCAGCATATACCTCATTATCCTAACCCAAGGTATCGTACCCATCACATGACGATACAAAAACCAGCTCCCTACGTACCTTATCGAACCCCCTCTCCGCCCTAATCCCCGTCAACCACCAAGTCTCCTCCCAAAATTCCGCTATATTTTCGATAGACCATTTATACAAATCATCATAACTGTCCAAGTTCAAGTTATATTTCTTGTTAACAATCTCTTTAAATTCGTGCATGCGCGTGGAAGTGGGATCTGGATGACGCCAAAGCTCTGCAGGTAATGTTTCGGACCCATTGGGAGGAGTTTGTGAACCCATAATGGTGATTTGACGAAATAGTAGTATACGGGTTGACTTTGGGAAAGAGGAGTGTGCTGTAAGTGGATAATTTTGAATTTATGAAGAAAGGGGAAGCGATTCTCAACAGATCTTTGTGAGGGGTGTGTTACTATATTGAGAATGGGATGCGGGATGTGGGGGAATCACGGGGAAGTCCGGCGGTGAATTCCAAACTCGTAGGAGTGTTTGGTGAAGACAATTGAAGTGAGTTTGACTGATTTTTGCAAGAAAGATTGGTGGATATTGAACCAATTGAAGAATTTCAATGGATATCTTGACATGTAACTATTTACATATTGTAGGCACTACGAGTACACATCTCAGTGTCTGTCAACAATAGAGATGCGGAAAATTTCCGAGCGGATTGTTACGGAACCTGTTGATGTCCTCAGGCAACTTTCCGAGGTTAGCCATTTGAACAGGCGGGTGTAGAACGGATAATAATTTTGAGACATCTTGACTGACATCTTGAGTGACGTTTTCACTCAGGTTCGTGTTCCGTCTTCCAATACGAAATACTCAACGGCACCTACCTGAATATCTGTACTTGGCGTTCTTACAATAACTTCAGTCATCGAACTTATGTCCCCTGTTTTCTATACGGTATATATATGCATATACTTCAGACTTTATGTATTGCTTGATATTCAACCTGGGGAGGAAAAGAGGGAACACGACCTCAAGTCACCGCTAGGTACGTACCGAAACCCCTCCATCACCGGTAGCAACGGGAAAAAGAAAAGGGAGCTTAGAGCATAAAACCCGCCCGCTCCCGCATAGCAAACAACATGGCATCGATCGATGAACTTATAGAATATTCGATTTCTAGACCTTTCACAAAACCACTAAATCGAAAGCTGCTAGTATTAGTATCAAATTTAAGCTCAGGAACTTCTTCATGCTATCAACATGCATTATGATTATACTCATGATGCACGCAGTAGACCTGGGTATTGGGTCATCTGGATGGCTTTTGCATTGGCTGTGCACACTGTAATTTTGAAAGCTTATAGTCAGCCGTTTCTCTGGAGAGAGGGGTACTCCTTGAATTAGTAAAGCAACTTCAAAGTGAAGCCGACCCAAGGGATCTAACGTCTCGAGAATTTATACTTTTGGAGAATCTTGACTGGTCTTTCTCGAGCAAGATTGCATTCAAGGGCGATGCTAGTGTTGTTTGAAGAGTATGCATCAAAGTGATATCATAGTCTTGAGATCTGTGCATGTTTTCATCTGGTCAAAAGATACTAATAAAAGTATAAAAGTTGCATTGTCACGATCCGCGATCGCATTTCTTGGGAGGAGGGAGGGCACATGGAGGGCTCGTGATGTTCCACTTAAACACTCTATTTGGGATTGCATGGAGAGTTGATACAAGTGAGGGGTTGAGATACGCGTAGGTTGACATATGGCATGGGTGCATCGTGGCAGTGAACTGAGCGAAGGAACGTTTAAAAGCAATTTTCAAGAACAAACGTCAAACGTCTCATGACGCGTGCGATATGCTCTATACGTTTATACGCTTATTCTGCGGTACTGCTGTTTGATTGTTTGATCTGGTACACACCGACTAGATCAGGGGTAAAGGGGTGTCTAGCGATAGGTTTGAAGTCTGTTACCAAGTCAGCTCAGATGAAAGAAGTGGGAAGTGGTATCGAGGTACTGGTAGGAATTCCAACAACTGAGCAAAATCGATGATTTCATTCTAATCTAGTAGCTTTACATGGAATAATATGAAATTCAAGACTTTGCCCTACAACGGCAGCCCTGGAGCATCGAGAATCGAGAAAATCAGCTTGCAAGCGTGTGCTAGAGACTACGGAGTAGAGGCTAGATAGAGCCCAAAGTAATTAATAAGTTATTAGTTTGCACAAAAGTACAACTCGGATACCTACTCTGTACACTCCTACGAAGAACAAACTCAGAATCTAAATAATAAGCTGCATAATTTGCACAAAAGTCAAGCTCCTCGTTGGTTCCATCGCAGTTTCTGACAGCCCTACCAGTCAATCCAAAAAATGGAAAAGCCGAACGGATCCAGATAACCACTATTTTCGGTGTTTGGGACCAATCATGTAAGGTTATCTAACGCTTCCATCCATTTCAATCCTAGAAAAGAGAAAAAAAAGGAGATTGGATATGTCGGGATTTGAAATAGACCGCAAACTGCGTAGATTGAGCCTAAAGGCGGCGAGTGAATTTGAAGATTGGACATAGGTGAATGCGTACGTAATCAACGACGGATATACCGGACAACGAACAAGTTTGCCCTGGTTCAATCTTCCCAGACACGGGACAGAGCAAAGTATCCCCGTAAAGCGGCAAGTCAAGTAGAGGTAAGGGTAATGCGCAAAACGACGGATGCACCGGACGATTAGCTTCTTCTTGTTAGAAATATTCGATCCTTCCGTTGCCCATCGATGCTCATCGCCGCTCATTCTCCGAAAGTGTTCTTCACATTCACAAAGTCTAGATTAATAGATTAACAGATTAAAATGATACGGAGCCCAAAGCCGCTTTGATCGTCGTTTCATCAGAAGATTTCAAAGACTCTCTTGGGTACCGCCAACTTATCACATAATTAGTAGACTTAACCCATGTTGGACCTCATTTACCTCGAGTAACCTAAAAATCCATATCTCTTCTCCTTTATTTCACCTTTTCACTCTTCTTCCCTTTGGTGCGAATCGTGATCCCCCGCTATATCGAAAACTGTATGAGGTTCTTCCCATCCCAAAGGGTACTGCCTTGTTAATTGTCAATCTTACTTCTCATCATAAGAATAAGACAGCATAAGCCAGCATAAGCCAGACTATATTGGTGTGTTTCTGGTATCTACGAAGCATCGATTGAGAGAAGTCCTACTCGAGCAGCACTTTCGAAACTATAATTGAGTGTTTGGAGTGTCTGGAGTGTCTACAGTAACTTCTTCCACGATAGCTTCAGTTCCAGCCACATCTCGTCCCTCTTTCCCTGGCGAGAACCTCTCACCGCGGTGACCGATTAGCCAGCCTTGAATCTCCCACATAGGAGGAGCGAGAAGGAACGAAGAACGACGAGCGATCAACGAAGAACCATCCAACGGTGTTTTATACTTTCGCGTCGCGAACTTAGTCTCAATCTTCTCACCCACCATCTTGCCATTAGAAGGATTACTTCCATTCTTTCTCTAAAACCAGTAAAGAAATCAGCATCGGCATTCAGCATCACCAAAAAAGTATTCCACAACTCACACCGATTTAATATTGCAACAACATACCAATACACGCTACACGGCCAATCCTAACTCACTAAAGCATAAAATTCTATCCTTGGTATGTCTACTTTTTTCTCAATTTCCTTCAATGGTCGATTTAATCTCGATTGCCTTAAAAAAATCGATGCCCAATTTAAACCTCATCGTGCCCTGCGCACACAAACGTCTGTACTTCTTAGGATATACTCAGACCACTTCGAAGTCTTCGTTGTCTTCTTCCATCGTTCTCCCCTGTCAATACTCTCAAAAACATATATCAAGTGCTTCGCCCCACAGCTCTTCTCCCTGCATTATAAATTGTCCTCGTTACTGATATTAAATCCTCATCCTAGGACTCCGTCGTTAGTTAATCTGCCAACCACCTTCGTCATAGCCCACAGACTACGAATACCCCTTATTGATCTACGATATCTATTCCTCTACATCCCTCCGAGTCAATTATCTCACAAGTCAATAAACAAAGGTCTCCAGGTCTTTGGAGAAACATCGGCATACGACTTTCATTCAGTCTACGCTTCCAACGCTATATACTCTAATCTGCTCTGAGCAGGGTTTTTGATTCATGAACACGATGCCTCAAAGACTTCCTCGAAATCCGTTCGCTAGTTCTATTACGCCTGCGGCTGTTACACCGCAATCCGACAACCTTACAGCTCGTAGGTCGTCGACTTCAAAGGGTAACAGATTGACCAGTTTCTTCACCTCTTCACCAAAGAGCAAGGAACAACAATCTGCTCAGGCGGCCCTTCTTTCTGCTGTTGCCGCACAACAACAGCGACTTCTGGACAATCCATCGCCCAGCCCAGCATCTTTATCTCTTCCCACAATCTCTCTCTCCACTGCAAAGGCTGGTGAGGTAAACATGGATGAACCACCTACGACACTTTTTCAACCACCTTCCGTCGCAGAGGCGAAACTACAAGCACGAAGAGAGGCACAATTTGGCCCATTGAACCACCCAAGTCATAAATATGTCAGCCAGCATCACGGAGTCCTTGAAGATCCCGTCGAGGACGAACCACCATACTATTATCTCCTGACTACATACATAAGTTACTTGGTCTTGATCATATTTGGACATGTTCGGGATTTCTTTGGAAAACGATTTAAGCCTGAAGCCTACCGCCACCTTACGGCTGCCAATGGCTACGCCGCCCTCAACAGTGATTTTGACAATTTCTATGTTCGCAGATTGAAGTTGCGTATTGATGATTGTTTCGCTCGCCCAATTACTGGAGTTCCTGGTAGATACATCACTCTTATCGACCGGAAGACTGATGATTTCAACAAGAACTATCAATATACCGGCACGTACACAGAAACTTTGAATTTGAGTTCTTACAACTATCTCGGATTTGCACAGTCAGAAGGACCATGCGCAGATGCAGTTGAAGAGACAATCAAGAAATACGGAATTAGCTCTGCAAGTCCTCGAGCAGATGCCGGTACTTCGGATTTGGCCTTGGAGGTTGAGGACAGAATTGCTAAGTTTGTTGGAAAACCAGCTGCAATGGTATTCTCAATGGGTTTCGCTACAAACGCAACTGCTTTCCCAGCTTTGGTTGGAAAGGGCTCACTCATTATTTCCGATGAATTGAATCACGCTTCCATTCGTATCGGTGCACGTCTCTCAAGAGCTATGATCATGTCCTTCAAGCACAATGATATGAATGATTTGGAAAGACTCCTCCGAGAAGTCATCTCTCAAGGTCAACCTAGAACTCATCGACCATGGAAGAAGATTTTGGTTGTAGTTGAAGGTTTATACTCCATGGAAGGTACAATGGTCAACTTACCAGGAGTCTTGGCTCTCAAGAAGAAGTACAAGTTCAATCTTTTCGTCGATGAGGCTCATTCTATTGGTGCTATGGGTCCACACGGTCGTGGAGTATGCGATTACTTTGGAATTGATCCTGCCGAGATTGATATCCTTATGGGTACTTTAACTAAATCTTTCGGTGCTAACGGAGGTTATATCTCTGGTGAAAAGCACATCATCGACAAGTTGAGGCAAACAAACGCGGCAACCATGTATGGTGAATCACCTACCCCACCAGTCTTGATGCAAATTCTCAGCGCTTTGAAGATTATCTCTGGAGAAATCGCTCCTGGTCAAGGTGAAGAGAGATTACAACGAATTGCATTCAACTCGAGATATCTCCGATTGGGATTGAAGCGCCTCGGTTTTATCGTTTACGGTCATGATGATTCTCCAATTATCCCAATTGTTTTGTACAATCCCGCCAAAATGCCTGCTTTCTCCCATGAAATGCTTCGAAGAAAGATTTCTGTCGTCATTGTCGGTTATCCCGCCACGCCACTTATCTCTTCCCGTGCCCGCTTCTGTGTTTCCGCAGCTCACAACAAGGATGATATGGATCGTATCTTGGCTGCTTGCGACGAAGTTGGAGACGTACTTCAGCTTAAGTTCTCCACTGGTGTAGCCGGTGGTGCAGAACATCTACCCGATGGTGTTACACCTGAAATGGAAAAGGAATGGCAAAGGGCAAACGGTCTTCAAGGGGTTGTTAAACCCCCACGCTGGTCCTTAAGAGAAGTCATTGCCAATGGTGTAGCAGATGTCAAAGAACCTTTGCGTTGATGGGGTTTATCACACTTTATGAATAGCTTATGTACATTACGTTCTTGTTCGGGGCTTTTTTTTTTCTGTTAACTCATTTGGCGCGGCATATCGTTAAGATACCCCTTGCCAATGCCTTTTTTTTGATTTTTTTCTATTCATTTATACATTTTTCCTCTTTTCTTCCATGATTTGGTTTTTTTCAGATGACCAGCTTTTTATGAGGAATATTTCTGGTGGATGATTGATCTGATTCCACTGATTGATGGTATTGGGGAGTGGGAATAACAAAAACACTCGTTAAGGCGTCTAGAGAAGGACAATGATTCTATGCAGATACAAATACAGATACAGATCTGCGTTGCGGTTTGTGTTTTGTGGTTGAAGGCTGTGGAAGGATGGGACGAAAGAGAGCAAAGTGGTCGAGAATGCGATTACTATAATATTAATAATTAGATGATTGACGAATGGATATGGGTGAAATGGATTGGGGTGTATATGATTGGGATGGATGGAAGGTATGGCATAGTGATGGTTAAGTGGAGGAGGGAAGATGAGAAGGTGGAAGAAAGAAATGGAGTAGATAGATCAAGAGACAAGACAAGACAAGAGGAGAAGAGAATTGAATTAATGATTGAGAATTGATGATATATTCATTTTGCTGAATCTTTCTTTCTTTTTCTTTCTACGATATCAACATCACGCTTGACATTTTTTAGTTGCGAGGTCAAAATGGATTGACTAATAAATTGGCAAGTGATCCTCGGGTTTGATCGACACTGAAATGAATCGATCGTCAGGGGAATATTTTATGTACTTGTTTCTTTCATGCGAAAAGCCGTTTTCCGATGGTGAAGTTAAAAATCGATATTCATGTCGATCAATTTGTGAATGTTGCATTTGCATTTGCATTTGCCTCTGGCCTGAAAAAAAATGGCAGAAATATATACACGTCAAGCTTTTTTTTTTTTTTCCTCTCTCTAAAAGTCTATGTCGTCATTATATATATACACGATACTAGCATGATGAAATACAAAGGTGGAGGCTGGATTGGGTTAGAGGGAGGGGGGAGTGAGGGGAGGGGTGAAAGAGTGAAAGAGTGAGTGAGGGGAAGATGGGAAGATGGGAAGGAAGGAAGGTTATTGGATTGGTTGATTGATTGGGTTATTGATTGATTGTGTTGGATTGGGTTATTGTAGAGATCTGATATCTGATATCTGATGGTTACTTTGTTTTATGTTTCTGATTTCTGGTTTTTGTCTGCACGAAATCACTGGTGTTTGTGAACTTGAATTGGATTGATTTGATTTGATCATCATCATCGCATCGCGTTTCATTCCATTCCATTTCATCCTCAGAAATATACATACATACAAACATACACACAAACACACAAAATGACACTAACCCAAACGCTCCTGCACCTCACCAACTTCCGCTCTCCCTTCCTCCGCACGCTGGTCCCCGCCGTCGGCGCCGCCTACCTCCTGCAAGCCGCCGTCGCCATCCCGAGTATCGCGGCCCAGTCCGAACGCTTCTATGATTTGAGCGGTAGTCTGACCTATTTGAGTGTGACGGCCCTTTCGCTTTACTTGCCGACGGTGAGGGCGAGGGCTGCGGCGGGGGTGTTGGGGAAGGGGAGTGTAGAGGTGAGTTTTTTTTTTTGAGTTTTTTTGTTGGGGGTTCTTTGGAGTATCTTTCTTTGGGGTTTGGGGGGGGGGAGAGAAGGAGGAGAAATGGAAAAGGGGAAAATAGGAGTGACGTGTGAATTGAAAACTAATCTGATGTGGAAATAGTGGCCTAAACTCCTCGAAGCATTTACCGGAACTGGAGGTGCCAATGCGTTGAATTGGAGACAGGTGGTTTTGAGTGCGGCGGTGGGGATTTGGGCTACGAGACGTATGTTTTTCTTTGATTTCTTTTTGATTTTTGACTTCTGTTTTCTGCTCTATTTGGTAATTGCAACTCCGGGGTGGGTGGATGGGTCGGGGTGATTTCACGAGATGGATGGGTTTCCACGGAGAGGTTGTTTGTTGGTTTGTTGGTTCGGAGTATGGTGTATTGTGTCACGATACTAATATTGTAAAAAATTAGTCGGTAGTTATCTCTTTAAGAGAATAATGGATGATGGTCATGATTCTCGCTGTAAGTTTGTTTTTATCCTGTGTTTCTTGATCAGGATGTGTGAGAGATGAGAGATGAGAGATGAAGTCGGATTCTGATGCACCTCTCATATATATATATTTCTTCACCTTCCTCATCCCCACCCCCTTACCCAACTAACACTCTCCCAGTCGATGAAATCAAAAAATCTCCCACAAAATTCTTCGGCGCCTTCTTCGCCCAAGCAACCTGGGTATCGCTTTGCTGTCTCCCCGTCCTCGCCCTCAACTCTCTCCCACACCCTCTTCTCTCCACCCTCCCCACTCTCATGCTAACCGATATCATCGGACTTCTCCTCTTCGCCGGCGGTCTCTCCTTCGAAATCGTTGCTGATCGCCAAAAATCCGCCTGGGTCGCCGCAAAGAAGAGAAAAGAGCACGATGAGGATTTCCTTACCAGTGGTCTGTGGAGTAAGAGTAGACATCCGAATTATTTCGGAGAAGCGACATTGTGGACTGGAATTGCGGTTTTGAGTGCAGGTGTGCTTACCGGAAAAGTAGGTCAGTTGGGGATGGGCACGAGTGGGGTTTGGGGAAGAGCGTTGGGGGTGGGTATTGCGGGAGTGAGTCCGGCTTTTGTGTGCTTTTTGTTGTTGAAGGTTAGTGGGGTACCGTTGAGTGAGGGGAAGGTATGTTGATCATTTCTTTTGTTGTCTGTTTCTGGTTGTGTGGTTTTGTTAAATGTGGTGTGCACATGGTGGAAAGGGGGACGGGGAGAGAAGAGAATGAGATCTTACCCTGCTTGCCCAGGCGAAGGAAGGAACTTTTCGTGCGAGAAAACGCATCTCTCTCCTTGCACATTCTGTTGAAGTAGAAGGGAAGCCAGTCACAGCTTGGAACACTCGCGAGTGCAAGTACCATGCCCAACGTTTCATTCGGGGGAGTCTATCTCAGATAGAAAAGCCCTCCGATCCCAATCAGAGACGAGGAGCGCTTCCATCTCAGTATCTGGAGTTTTCGATGTGTTGGACTCAAAGGAGCAAATCGACAAAGGAGAAGAAGATATAACTTGGAGGAGAGAACAGAAAAGAAACGCAAACTAACTCGCACCCCTCCAAAAAATAGTACGATAAGAAATACGGTCATCGAAAAGATTATCAGCAGTGGAAGGAGAATACTCCAATGTTTATTCCGAAATTTTAGGGGGTTGCTTGATGGATGGGTGGATGGATAGGTGGATGGATTTGTTGGGGGTTATGCTCTATTGTTCTCTTGCTAGAACGTGATGGATAGAGAGAAGGGGGTGGAAAGGAAAGGAAAGGAATGGAGACGAAGACAGTGAGATGGGGTGTGTTATGGACAGGGTAGGAAGAGCAGAGGGGACATCAAATCGATACTTGCAGTGGAGATGAAGATCGGAGATGAAGATGGCACAAGATTGAAAGTAGATAGTTGGCAACTAAGTAATTTGAAAATCATGACTTTTATGGCTAGGAAATGGGAGATGGATGGATGGTACGTGGAGGAGCTTGAAACTGGAAGATGTAAGTGATATGACGAGGGAAGATATATACTATTAGGTTAATATGATGTCAATCCCCTCAACTACTCACTCAATGATTCACATCTATATCAAGAACACAATAAACACCATCTCATATTATCTCATCTCATCAAACCCTATCTAATGAAACAAAAAAATAAAAATCAAACGCATCAAAGTGTATCAATCATATTTTCATTTTCATAATCATTCGTTAAAACTATGCCTGCCTCCCTGCCTGTCTGTCTGTCTGCCAGTCTGCCACCCATCCATCCATCTCCCGCCCTCTCTCTCTCAATTCAAACCCGTCCTCCGCCTCCCTACCACACATCAAATAAAAATAAACGAGTAATCAAATACAATCCATTGAGAAACACACGCAACCAAAAGAGGAGTAACAAAAAAGAGTAAAAGAAAAGGAAAACACAAGAAAATAAAGCAACTGAGCCCATCCATCCATCCATCCATCCATCCATCCATCCATCGTTCCCTTCCCTTCCCTTCTTTCCATCCCTCCAGCGAGAAAATCTTGTGCATTTATCTATCCATGTATCCATAACCATGCCAATAAATACGTGATACCTTCCTTCTGGACGAAGAAACGCTGATGAATATAAGGTATGTATGTATGTATGTAGGTAAGATGACACGAATGACCTAGGAATAGATAGAAGACACTTCCCACGTATTCCCGCAGTGAGAGACCGAATCGATCAATCGAAAAGAAATTAAAAAAGAAAACAGGAAGGAATGAAGAAATGCAACAGCGCTATATGAGGAGGGAGTCGATGCTGGGTGCAAGCAAGTACAAGCGCAAATGTCATTATGTAGCAGCCGTGACGTCGTATTTTGTTTCATCTGTCGTTCGTTTCGTCGGTTCATTTCATCATATTCGTAGAGAGTTGGAGATTTCTTCTTTTCCTTTCCGCTTTCACTTCTCGTTTTCGTCTGCAGATCCTCTGTGCAGTTTCGATTCTTTCAATCGACCGGCTCACATTGATAATTCAATCCTAGCAATAGGAAAAGAATTACCAACGTCTGCTAGGTCTCTCGCGTCTTCTATGATCATCCCAGATGATTTCTCTCTCGATGATTCGCTCATCATCGTAGCCACTATCTCTTTCTCTTCTTCGCTCTGCTCGCTCCCAGTCATCGCGTTCTTTCTCACGACGTTCAATGCGAATGCGTTCACGTTCGATTTCACGGATGCGGTCTTGTCTTTCGCGGCGGACGGTTTCGGAGAGGGCAACGAGTTCCTCGACATCTTGCTAGAGGGTTGTTAGTATATTCTCCGAGGAATGCAGGTAAGACAGGGAGAAAACTTACGTATCTGAGATATTGAAGAATGTAATAGAAGAATTCTGTTTCTTCATAATCATAACCAAGTTCCTCGATAGCTTCCTTAGCTACCAAGTCCTTGGTGATTTCAGTCCACAAATCACCCATTCTGTTCTTTGGTGGACCACGAGGTAATGGGAAGCCAACTTGACGATCAGAGCTTTCCTCAATACGTTCGTATTCTCTTTCTCTCTCGTAAGTTGGTCCACTGGCATGGCTTCGTGGTTTACGATTGCTAGAGTTAGAGATGTCGATGTCAATAGTGGTTGACGATTCGCGTGGAGAAGGTGCAGCACTTTGACGCTCACGGATCTCGATATGCTCAGTAGTACGATTAGGACCTTCTCGCTCACGTTCGCGGATCTCAATTCTCTTCTCGACACGTTCAGGCTCTTCCCTCTTGCGCTCACGCTCAGGGTTGAACTTGCTTCGTCGTACACCGTTGTATCTCTGCCAAGTGATTTCTTGACTTCCACCCCCAACACCATCTAGTTGGATTCTCTCAGTTCCGGGAGGAACGTCAATTATTGACCAATCTTTTGTGGCACCGTTAAATGCTTCACCAACAACGGCTCTTTCTTGAACCTTACGGGCATAAAAGTCGGCTTCATCTTCATCCCGGATATCGAGATTTACTCTCTCCTTATCAGGACGAGCACTCAAACTTCTTCTTCTGCTGAGATCAATACGGGTATCTCTCACACGTAGCTTATCACGCTCTTGCTCATACAAGATGGAATCATCATAATATTCTCTTCGTGGAGGAGGTGATTTGGCCTTTTCGCGACCAGTAACTTTTGTTTTTGTGATATCAACTTCGGTATTGTTACCAGAACGATAGATGTCGATTTCAGTCTTTTCGGTTTTTGGTGGTGGTGCGGGGGTGTGAGCACGACGAGGAGGTGGGGGTGGGCTTGGAGCTGGAGCTCTCTCGAAACCTTATTTATTAATTAGTAAGGGTAAAGTATAATTATCGTGGGAATGCTAGTTGAACTTACCGTGATCGATATGACGATGATGTGTGATAATTTCTCGGTGAATGGGTGGTGCTCGAATAATCTCTGGTGGTGGGGTTGGTGGGGGAGATGGTGATGGAGAAGGCTCTCTTTCTCTCTCTCTTTCAACAATTCGGGTGTGAATCCTCTCAACTTGTGGTGGTGGGGAAGGTGTTCTCTCTCTTTCTCTTTCACGCTCAATAATTCTCTCACGAATGCGAACTGGAGAAGGTGCTGGAGGAGATGGTGAACGCTCTCTGAATCTTTGTCTTGTCTCTATAACTCGTGCGCGTAGTTGTGGTGGGGGTGATGGAGATCTTGGAGTTTCCTTTTCTCTTTCTCGTTCAACAATTCTTGTTCGGATTCTCTCAGCTGGGGGAGAAGGCTCTCGTACGCCAACCTCACTTCTTACAATTCTCTCACGAAATCGTGGAGGAGAAGGAGATCTCGCTCGTCGCACAAGTGGTCCGTCATTGAATGTTTCTCTTTCGCGTTCTCTTACGACCATTTGACCTGGTTCTGATCGCGTGTAATCATCTCGTAAGAAATCCAACGAACGTCTTCGAGGTCTTTCTGGACCTCTTCTGGCACTGAAGTCAATATTCTCTTCATGATCACGCTCTCTGACTCGAACTTGAGCTGGTGGTGGAGCTGTCCCTCGATAATAAGTATCACGCTCATCAAATTCCGTCACTCGAGACGGGGCGCCATGTCTAGACATGTTTGGCTGCTGGTGTTGTTGATTGTGTGGTCGATATACTTATTGACAGCGTTTGTTTGTATTTGATTGAAATGGTGTAGTATTTTCAGGATTTCAGGAACACAGTAACGTATGTAAGATGTGAGATGTGAATCAGTGAGGTATCTACCCAAAGAGTAGATGGGGTACGTGTTTGGTCGATGTGAAAGCGAATAAGCCAAGTACGAGAAAAATCAAACGAAGAAAAAATGACGAGGCTGGAAGAGGGACGGGTTTTGTATAATGGACAATGATGGTGGAGGTGGTGGGAGGTGGTGGTGTATTGAATGAAGGTAATAGAAATGAATAGATGGGATGACGAGCTACTGGAGGGGCTTGCGTCGGTTGGGCTGATTTGGGTATCTGGAATTGGCTCGTGAATAAAGTTGAAGAGGTGTGCAAGGTGTGTAAGGTGCGCAGGGTGTGAGGTGTGTAAGGTTTCGTAAATGCAATCCCAGTTGATTGCCCCGGTGCCCAGCTTGGATGGTGATGTTTTACCGGTGAATAAATGCTCTTGTCAAGTCTTCAATCAAGGTGGGGAGGTGAGCGGGAATGAGATCTGTGGTGGGTTGGCCTTTGGGAAAAAATGACTGCGAAGTGGGATTTTCCTCTTTTCCTTGTCTTTCCTCGATTGTGTGAATCTAGAAGCGATAGAAAGCTGAAATGGTTGGTGGGGGATTCCGCATGTAATCCGTAATGAGAATTCCAATCAATCAATCAATCAATCAATCAATCAATTGAAGTTGGGAATCCTTTGTTGTCACCGGTTGAAAAATGGAGAAGATGGTGGAAATGTCCTCTTTTCTTTTCTTGTCTTGTCTTTTTCTCTCTCGGTCCTCTCTCTCTTTTCTCCCCGTTGCACGTCTTTTCCAATCTTCTTTTCCCGCAATAAGATGTGCAATGTGAAATATCCAAACTGGTCGATTTTCTATCTCGTGTGATTGGCTGGGACCGAATTCTTGGACTGGACGGGGTAAAGAAAGATTCACACCATGGAATACTTGATAGTTACTCGGTCCAATTCAAGTCTGATGTAATTGTGCAGATATCCACACCATGAATGAGCGATGCTTTGGAATTTGGAGTAAATGGGGGGTGGAATGGATTGGATGGGTAAACACCACCACACGTCCAACACGTCCAGGGTAAGTGATTCGAGGAAAGAAATGCGAAAAGAAATGGAAAGAAATTCGTGTAAACTCGTGATATTCGTGATAACGTGTGCAAAAACAAGATCGAAAATATAAAAAAAAGAGGCCGGTGAATGAGAAAGTATAATATGAATGAGGTAAGGTTATTCCTTGAGAGCGCGAACGTTGGGTTGATGATTATGGTGTGAGCCCAAAGTTCCTGGTGCTTCCTGATACAATATAATTCGAGGTGGTAGCAGGGAGGATGGTGGAGGAGGAGGAGGAGGAGTATGAAGAAGAAAAGCCAGGGAGAGAAAAGGTCATGAAGTTAATAAAAAGACAGAGAGAAGGTTCGTAATAAGTCAATCACATAGAGAGATAGTTTCATTCATTATAGTAAGCTTCAAAATGGGTCTGTTGGTCACTGACAGCGGCTCTACTTCCTGGCTAAAGAGGGAGGTCGACTTAAAGGTCTAGTGAGCCGCCGTTCAAACCGTCCTTCAACAGCGTGCTTGTGCTTCCCCTCTCTAATCCAAAAAAGATCCAAAATAGAAATTACTATTTGTTCCAACGAATAATTAGTACATTGTGGAATCTTGGATCGAGGGGTGCAAAAGCGCTGCGCTTGAAAGCCGAATTAGGTGAACATAATTGCCGCCAACATCACATGTAATTGAAGACATCTCCTATTTGAATTGTGGATAAATCCTACAAGAACACTTGTATTCTTCTTCTTGCATGAGCGTTCCTTCGTTAGTACCTAGCTAAGTAAGGGCGTTTCACTTCGTACTTTGGTTGGTAGTGAAGAGAGAAAAGAGAGGCTGAGAACCATTTGTTGGTCTGGCGACCTGGGCACTCCCGCAGCGGACCACCCGTTGGACTCAGTACTGTACTGACTTGGGACTCGGAGTGGAGTACTAACGGTTCAATTGTTGGTTACAGATGCCGCCAAGGTACGGTAAAAAGTCTCCTCTCTACACATATGAGCCACAAACCACAGCCTGCTTGTCATTTCCATCTGTCGACAGCAACATCAGAGTCATAGATGGGGAGGGAGTGTTGCCTTCTTCGTTGAGGATTGGGGGTGTATCCAACGGTAAGAATTTAGTACCAACCTATCTAGCAGATACGACTAGTGAGAAACATTGGCTGACTAGTTCAGTCATTGACTTTTGAGTCGTATGTCTCTTCTTCTCTCGTGCTCTGTTCGTGTGATACCACGGTGTGATGCGATGTTGATGGATTCAGGTGGGGTCTAGAATTCAAATATACTTGGTTTCGTCGCTTGCTGACCATGAGAAAGAGAAGAGATGAACGCTCTCTTCTTCAGATGAAGGTCAAGAAATTTGTCTTGATTGTTTCATTCTATTTCGGGGGGTTTCTTTTGTCGACATGAAACATTTACCCTCATGACTTGAATGCTTTTTATATCGTCGAAAGGAGGATTAGCTCAGAGGCTAGGTTCTTAAAGTAAGTTAAAGGTGTTACACATATGAATTCAAAAAGCGATCAAAGAAACTCTCGATGTGTTGAAAGGCCTAGTGAAAGGTTATTTGATCGTCGAAACTTTAGCCTGCTATTTGTCTGGATAGGTAACCATCAAGGGCAGTCTACCCCCAACCTACCCTTGGATCTGACCGTGTTTTTATTGGGATGAAGGAAGATTGCGAAAGACACTCGAGGATATGTGAAATTTATCAAGGCCTTTTCTGTCTTCCTCCACACTTCATAGATACAGAAGTAAGCATATAATAAAGAACTTCGCCCATCAAAGCTAAAGTAGGGACTAAGTTTTTTGGACAAGATAAACTACTTGCTAGTATCTACAGATAGTGCCTAGTCTGTTCGAGATATCGCTACCCACTTATGGGAGTAGAGGTACGGAGGGGTAATCCGTCAAAGTTACAGCTATCAGACTTTTTCAGATATATGTCACGAGACCTTGTTGGCATTGTGAGATTCCTTGATGGTTGGGCTGATGAGTATCCAGCTGAAGATCTACTAAATATGGGCAGTCGTTGGGTTGGTATGGCAAGTACCCAATGTGGTCGTATGGTAGAACCCAATGTGGTAGCATAGTAGGACCCCTATGCGCTGCCCCTCTATTGTACGATGTGGTGTGGTGGAATATTGTGACGTGAGATAGAAGCGGGAATCTTGGATGGATGATCGACGATAGAGTGGATTTACTTGTCATAGTCTTATGAGATAGAAAGTAGTAGCAGGTACTCTCTTTTTCTATAAACTTACCTAGGTAGATGGGCTGCTGTACTACGGGTCAGTATCATTCACACTACCCACAATATCAATGATGAATGAATAAATCTAGTACGAGACATAGAGTTACAATCTCTTCATCTGTTCATCTTTCCATCTGCAAGGTTGTCATTGGATAGGTAGAACAAAGATCGGTAGATCAAGTGGCTGCATCTACGTCTTCATCTTCATCCTCGTCTCCGTCTCCGTCGTATCTCCATCCCATCTCCATCTCCAGTTTCCCCTCCCCGTCCCCCTCTCTAATCGATAAGAGTGTTCCTGCATTCGTTTGGTGGGGTTCATCTCTCCGCCCAAACCCTAAGAAGCAACGCGACCGTACTCGAATTCCCTACTAAATCACCCCAAACTCCACTACAACTCCACAACTCTCTATGTCATCGACTCAACTTCCTTAATAATTTTCCTTCATCTCAATCTCAAAAGTCTAGATCATCCCAACATCTTCAATCTTTTCCCCCTCTTTTCCCCTTCTTTTCTTTCCTTCATATTGGTTCTTTTCTGGGGTTCTTGAAAATACATAATGTTCTTTTAATTGGTAACTTGTACGACAGAAACATACGGCTTCTCACGTACCGTATGGTCTCGCGGGTAATCGCATAAAATACCTACCAACTGTTTTTAAAAGCCTTTCAGTGCATTGCACTTCTCACTAACTTCCCCGACACCTTAGGGGATCCCGCATTCACCATGGCACAGCAATTTTCATCGCTTGCTGATTCTACCGCAGCCATTGCAACTCTTACGGATGAAATCACCCTTCAGCAAGTTTATCTGGTTTCCTTGAACGATTCCTCGGAAGATCAATCATCGCGCAGAGCAGAAATCGAGGCTGAGATTGCCATTCTGAAAACTGAGCTTTCCACCCTTCAAGCTTCCTCCTCCCATGCTCAAGCATCTCAAGCATCTCCTACTTCTCATAATAACTCCTACATACGCCCACCCGATATAAGTCGTTCGAAAATGCATAGCACGGTCGGGCGAGGAAGCAATGCTGCCTGTCAATGTCAGTCTCATCCTGATTCATATCCTTCAGATACGAGGCTACAGAAACTACGTTTACTCCGTTTCCTCATCCACCTTCAAAGTTTCTTTTACTAGTGTTGAGAGATAGTTCCTACATTTTGTTCATACTTCTCAAGATCTCAACTCAATTTTGACAATCGAAACTGATTTCCCTGCAGTCAAAGAAGAAGGCGAGTCAATAGGATCATTATCCTCCACAGCTTCGACACCTGGTTCTGGAGCCTCGATGATTGGTTCTGGCTCACGTCGATCTGACCTCCCTAGTCGAAAGCGCACTCTTAGCAAACATTTGGATACGGATGTCCCCTTCGAAGAAATCAAATCTCGGCGAACAACACCGAGTCCTTTTGCGACAGGTGTAACAACTCCTTCAGGAAGCTCAGGGTATGGTTATCATGCGAATGGTGATGGGTACTTTGACCTCACTATGTTTGTCCCTCATTCTATCATCAACATTCGATCTCTTGCGTCCTTCGTCAAAATTGACCTAAGAAAAACGCATATGCTAATTTGTCGAACTCTTAGGGATGACGATATGATGGTTTTCGATCCTGGCTATACCGCACGTCACGCGCAAGAAGAGCAAAAATTGCAAAGGGAGAGGAAGGATGCAGAGTTTGCTAGTAGCCTTGCAAACTCGAATAGCCCCGTCTCAAACACACCAATCACGAGCTCGAAGCCTTCCGCTTTCAATAGGTTATTGGGAGGTCATTCGGGAAGGCTCTCACAAGCTTCTACCTCTCGCGACGTTCAAGCTGCCGAGTCCTCCGCGATGTCAAATACTTACGATGCTCACAATAGCGGGTTTTCAAGTAGAAGCCTTCCATGGAAAAAGGGTTCAAGTTCTAGTCTCAAGGCCGAACCACGAACAGTGTCTTATGCGCAACCTTCACCTTCAGGTTTCGTTCGCTGGGGCGCTGGTGGTACTACAGGTATGCACCAGGAACGATCTTTTACCGCTACGAACTCCAATCTTATGCCATTTCCAGAATTGACGATGCCTGGTACCTACATTGATGATGCGGATAGTGATTCGTCGCTTGAAATCATCAACTCTTCCGCTTTTAAGGATAATGGTCGTCAGAAAGCCACAACTTCAAAGACTACCAACTATTACAATCAGTCAGGTCCGATTTATTCATCAGAAACCCGCGCTTTGGGAGATGCTGCTATTAGTCGCACAAACACCAGCTTACAGGGGGTCTCGCATCTATCTAATTGGGCAAAAAACTCTTCAAATGCAATGGTAAATCCAAGTGGAAATATCAGTCAAGCCTCGGCTTGGATGATGGGTAATAATGCTGATGGAATGAATCACGGAAGTCGAGTAGGAGAGCAGAATAGTCATTCATACCCGTGGGAAAGGGATCAGCCATTTAATCCCTACAACGGAATTGACGCTGACTATAAAGATTTTCCTATGGGTGGCACGCCTTCTGGCACGGCTTACAATAACACAGATCCCTCTGGTGCATACCCCCTCGGTCACTGCAATTCTGCAATGCCTCTGACTGTCCCAGGATCAATAACTGGAAGTATGCATTCTTCACATCCACAAAACAGTATGCATGGGCCAGGCTCGATGTTCGACATCGATGCTATGTCAGAACACGGTATGGGTCCGACCAATTTTAATTCCTTAAGAGGCACGGTTAGTAACGGAGGCAATTTTCCAGACGTTAAATCGAATCTTAGCTTCTTATCTCCCTCCTTCGCATATACCCCTCAGATGACAGAACGAATGGAGCATGTCATCAATGATCCTAGGAAAACTGAAAAAGAGATCAAGGACCTGTTGGAGAATATCAAAGCCGAGATTGAGATTCCGTTGGAAGACCGAGAGGGAACCCCTGAAGGATTGAGATATCCGCTGGTAAGTTGAGGCCCGGTTCGATTGGATCTTTTGAGAGTTTGTGGCTAATTTGTAATCAGTATGAGCACCAAAAAATTGCTTTGACATGGTTGAAACAAATGGAGGAGGGCAGTAACAAGGGGGGTATCTTAGCAGATGATATGGGTTTAGGCAAGACAATCAGTACTTTGTCACTCATTATATCACGACCATCAACCGACCGTGCATGCAAGGTATGTTTTCTTTGACAATATGACATTACTGTCCTCTGATGGTATCTAGACTACACTTATAGTTGCGCCTGTTGCCCTACTTCGCCAGTGGAATAGCGAAGTAGTTTCGAAGACATTGCCGACGCATAAACCCAGTGTCTATATGGCTCATGGAAACAGCAAGCGAGCTACTTGGGATGATCTCCGACAATACGATGTAGTCCTCACAACTTACGGGACTTTGGCTGCGGAGTATAATCGACTCGTCAAATTCGAGGAAGAATGCAAACAAAATGGAATCTTGGATCCTGACCCAAAACAAATGGCCAAAGACTTCCCGTTTTTGGGTCCCAAGAGCAGATTCTATCGTGTGATTCTCGATGAAGCACAATCCATCAAGAACAAAATCACTAAATCGGCCCTTTCGGCTTGTAAACTAAAAGCGCTGACTAGATTTTGCCTTACCGGCACACCGATGATGAACAACATTACCGAGCTTTATTCGTTGATTAGATTTCTGCGTATTCGACCTTACAGCAATTGGTCTGCCTTTATAAAGGTATGTATATCCAGTATACCTCATTTGTAAAAGAGACTATTTTATTAACAGGGATAGGATTTCGGCTGTCTCTCTAAAGGAGGTTCACACACAGAGGAATATCTTAAAAAGACCATGCAACGTCTGCAAGGTGTTCTGAAGGCTATTTTACTTCGCCGGACGAAGAAATCTTTAATTGATGGAAAACCGATTATTAACTTACCACCAAAATATGAACAGATTGATCATGTTGTTTTTAGCAAAGATGAACAGGAATTTTATCAAGCTCTTAAGGATAAGACTCAACTTCAATTCAACAAGTACAGAAAGGCTGGAACGGTTGGAAAGAATTACTCGAATATCCTTGTCTTGCTACTTCGTCTTAGACAATGTTGTTGCCATCCGCATCTGATTATTGATCTTGAAGAAGCCGCAGCGGGCTCAGCAGAGCTCACAGAGGAACAGATGATTGATCGCGCATTGGCTCTTGAACCAGATGTTGTCTCGAGACTACTTTCTGCAGATGGAGGGTTCGAAGTAAGTTAGTCAGTATATATCTTGGAATATCTTTGCTAACATCCCAAGTGTAATATCTGCTACGATGCAACTCCAAATCCCAGTATAATCATCCCTTGTGGACACGATAATTGTCACGATTGTTTGATGGCGTTGTCCGAGCAGGCCAAGCAGGCAGCGCGAGGCGATGATGATGGTGCCTTGGCCCTCAAATGTCCAAGTTGTCGTGGAAAGCTCGACATGGCAAATCTTATCGACTATAGGACTTTCAAGAAGGCACATTTGCCATCGCCGGAAGTCAAGGACGAAGAAATTGTCGACGATGCCGTCGAAAGTAGTGATGACAGTAACAGCGACACCGATTTCGAATCCGACTCGGATACCATATCTGATGATGTTGACGAGAATGGAAATTTAGACGGTTTCGTAGTCCCTGATGAGATCGACGATGATGATGCTGAGCAAGGTGATGATGAAATTGATTTAGCATCGAGGCCTCCTACATGCAAGTCAAGGTCAAAATCAACATCGAAGTCCAAATCTAAGACGAAGGTGAAGAAAGATAAGGGTAAAGGGAAGGAGGTTGAAAAGCAGAAGCAACATCTTTCAATTGCCATGATGAAGAAAGAGGCTTCTAGGTCTATTGCGGGTCATAAGAAGTACATGAGATATCTTCGAAAGAATTGGCAATCGTCTGGAAAAGCCGATAAATGCGTCGAACTTCTTGAGAAATTTCAAAATGAAGGTGAAAAGACAATCATCTTCAGTCAATTTGTGACATTTCTCGATCTCCTCCAGGTGCCCATTGGAGAGAAGGGCTGGAAATGTGAGCGCTACGATGGAAGTATCAATTCCAAACGTCGAGACGAGGCTATTAGGCGATTCCAGGATAAATCCGATTGTAATATTATGCTCATTTCTCTCAAGGCCGGTAATGCAGGACTCAACCTGACTGCAGCGTCTCGAGTTATTATTCTCGACCCATTCTGGAATCCATTCATTGAAATGCAAGCAGTCGATCGTGCTTATCGCATTGGTCAGATGAAAACAGTTCAGGTTCATCGCATTTTAGTACAAGAAACAGTTGAAGATCGTATCATGGAGTTACAACAACAGAAGAAGAGCTTGGTAGAGTCCGCACTTGACGAAGGTGCTATGAAGAGCGTAGGGAGACTTGACGAGAAGCAACTAGCTTTTCTTTTCGGTGTCTGAGACATCCCAATATGTTTTTCTTGACTCTCATACGTGGTCAATTGCTTTTTTGAAATGGGTTGTATAATAATTACGAGGCGTTTTGGGAAACTCATGATTACAATTTGGCTGGTCCTATTCCTTTCTTTGCAAACATTGGCATGGCAAGCAGAATAAACTATGGCGAAATTTCGGGCTGGATTAAAACAAAATGATATGGGATGGGATAGATAGTCTTGTGCATTGCAAGGGGAGAAATATGGTCTGGGATTCTTTTCTTGTTTGCTCGCTTTCGTCGGATTTTGATACCCTTTCATGGCGTTTTCATAGGATCTGGATGAATGAATTCACGATGAATTACGAGCGGTGGAAAATGAATTCAGCATGATCTTATTCTCACATGATCTGTGATCTTATTAGTTTCTTTAAGTTTGTTAGAGGGAGTTGTTAATGAAGTGCGTAAAATTATTGGGATTGGGATTGGAGATGTGTATTGGTGTGGTTGAGAGCTGGAGGGGGGGGGGGATTCTGAGGAAATGCATAGATGGCTGTTTTAGATTCTGAGGAGGAGCGAACGGAGAAAAGAAAAGACATGAGAAAAGAAGAGATAAAAGACAATAACACAATACGTACAAATAATCACGCACATACTACCGTGTGGTGTATCACAGCGATATATATAATTAGTTGACGTGGACCCCCTTTCTCTTGTTGAACTTTTTTGATTCGACGTGCTGTGCTGTGATTTGATATGCTGTGATGTGCTGTGCTGTGATGGGTACTCTGCAGACTAATAAACCAAAAGATTGAATGAAGATATAGATGTAGCATGCAACTCGTCGGATCAGGTAGATTCTATAATAAGAGGATAGATTCTATAGTAAGAGGGTAGATTCTATGATAGATTCTATGATAGATTCTAAGGGACATGAGAGTAAAAAAGGTGTGAATTTTAGGGCATGAGAGTAATTTGCCGTTGTTTGTTTGAAATAAATATGGATTAAAACTTTTATCTATTCGTTGGGGAGCATACTAATTTCGCTTCATTCCATTCCATGACGTTCCATTGTAGGTAGGTAGATAAGTAGGTAGGTAGGTAGGTGAGTTAGGTGTTCAACTCAACTATTACACATCTATCCATCTATCCATCGATCACAACACATCACAACACATCGCATTAACCCCATCATTAATCAAGAATATCAATCATCTTTTCCTCTTTCTCCCCCCTCGATTGTGTCCCCGTCTTCCTTGCTTCCCTCGCCTCTCAGCACTTCACTCCACTGCACTGCACCATTATCTCCCTTCTCTCATCGAATATGCACCCGCACACCTTTCGTTACCGAAGCGAGCCCAATACCCCAAGACGAAACCCATTAAAGAGAAGAGAAGAGAAGAAGTAAAAACGCCGTAAAATCCACCTTTCCCGCTTTCTCCCAAAAGAAAATATGATACGCATACATAGGGTATAATGCAATTGACCATCCCAATCCATTCCGTCCCATCCAACCATTCATCCAGATTGCGTTAGCTAGCTAATTATTCAGTTACTCAGTTAGCCATTGTGAATAATCCATGCAGATGATATACATATAAGATGTAAAACATTGTATTTCACGAGCAACGACCAGATCAAGAAGTCCTCCACATCAAACAGATGAAAGTGTTCTATCTTCACTTCTTTCTTTTCGTATCCGTTTCCCTTCTTCCAAGTCGTAGTACGTATGGTGACGAAATAGGAACAATAGGATAGACGTAGAAGTGACCAGTTGAACATGTATGCATGTAACTGAATGACCTTGGTGTAAGAAGTGAAAATGCATATCATCTGTAGATGTAAAAGTAAAAGTGCTGTAACGCCATGATAACGCCGAGGATTTAGCCAAGTTGATCATTTCTGTCGATCTGATACAATTGGGGTTATTGCGCCTTCAATTTTTGCGCCGATTTCGAATGCCCATTCTCCGTGCTGATTTCCATGCCGCCAATGTCGAGTATGATTGATGTGTATTTCAGATTTTTTCTGGCCATGAATGTCTTCCAGAAGTATGGTGTAGTGTATTCGTCTGAAAAAGACGACAGAAATATTGGACATCTATTCACATGCATGTATATGATGCTCAAATGAAGAAAGAAGAGAATCCCACTGCGCCAAATAGCGACAAGATCCCGAAATCCAATCTTGCTACCGGAATCGCAAAAGATTTGCTAGGACTAGGTGTAGCAGTCGCGGTGAAAAGGCCTGTAAGGATTTCTGTAGTGGTGGTAACTGAGGCAGACTTGGCAGTTCCAGTACCTACTGATGTCATAGTACTGGTAGGAGCACTGTAATCCGAAGAATCACTATAAAGTACTCCATCAATAATTGCCCCCTTCCCAGCGATGATCATCTGCCTTTCATCTTCCGTACATGTTCCGGGAATATTCCGAAGGTAGCATGTGTTTGTTGGGGATGGTGGGAGACTTGTGGTATGTGTGGCGTTCAGGGGACCAGTGGTATTGTAGACTGATGAATTGATGGTTTCTCCTGTTGAGAGAGAGGTGCCCATTATGATTCGTGCAAAAACTTGGAAAGCGGTCTCGGGTTGGTAGGCCGGGACACTGTGACCTGCGTCGTATATACGACTAAAGGAGAGATTGCCAAACTGCCTCACAACACCACCAATATAAGAAGTATTAGTTATGATAGGAGCGTAGCCAGCGGCTGGAAACTTGGAGGCATATTCAGGAGAGACTTGTTCTGCAACAGCCAAAGATATAGCTTCACCACCAAGCCAATTACAAATATAATCCTTATCACCATACATCAACCCAACATGAATTCCAGAATTTACGAGCGCAGCTATTTCTGGTACGTAAGATTTACGCTCATAGTCGCCAGTGGATGTGAAAGCAGCAACAACTTGCAGATTTGTCTCGGTGTAGTTGACTGGTGAACCGATAGCAGATTGAAAATCAGCAGTATTGAGGTACTCGAGGTATGTACTGGGTGGAAATGAGTCAGGTAGATTATGGGAAATGTCGTATACACTTCTTCCAGCGTCATAATATGGTTCCAGCACGTTCGTCAAACAACTGTTATATGCATTGGAACAAGCACTGTTAACACTTGAGACATTGCCCTCATTCGTAGGGTCCTGACTTTGCACGGCGGCTCGACATTGTGTAATTAGGTCCTTGCAGCCACCAGAAGCGTAAAAGTTGGCAGTCGCCAATTTTGCCCTTGTAGGATTGATGGCACTGAGGCCGAAGGTATTATTGACTGCAAAATTTGGATAATAAGGGGCTTGAATTAAGTCATCCACACAACCATTGACTATTCCGAGTGATTTGAGTTTAATGTCAATGGTTGTGCTTTGAGATAGCGTGCCGTTTGCACGCTTCTCGTTCTGCTCTTCCCAAAGGGTTGCAAAAGCTGGACCATATTTTCCACCATAACTCTCTGCGAACAAGTGAATATTCATAGCGGATTTATTATTTGGAGCATATTGTGGAAAGGCTCCAAGAAATCCTTGGAGCATGTGCCATATAGCCATTCCCGCTATCTCAGTAGTATTGGCCGTATTATTGACGTTCAGAGAGCTAAACGTTCCATTTAAAAATGTATCCGCTGGCTGCGAGTTTGGGAGAGTCTGCTGTGGAGTATATAGGTTGGACGTGAGAAGGTCGAGAGAGCAATTAGTGGGCGTGTCATATGAGAATCCAACTTGGTTGGGCTACACATGTAAATGTCAGCTTGTGGAAGTGGGTATGGCGCGTTCATGAATAGAACTGTGTGATATTTGGCCAAAACTCTCGTCAACAACTGGACAGTGCAAAGCCTAGCAAACCATAGCGAATGTCCATGTATTCCAATTGGAATCGAGTATCTCAATTGGTACAGGATAATCTCGAGAAGTGCGCATTGAAAAAAAACCATGAGACAGAGAAACAAACTCAAGATGCTGCATACCTGATCAATATATAGCATATTGGAAGCTCTATCCCAGCCCCAATCCCTAGCTTCCGTCGCAAACTTCCCCTGTGCTACTTCAATAACCTCACAAGGTCCATTTTCATTGAAGAGTCCAATCATCGAGCTGGAGCCTGGCCCTCCATTCAGCCATATCGTAAGTTGATCTGTAGGATCTCTCGCAGAGATGAACCAAAAGAATGTATTCGTCGCATAACTGCCCGGTATGTTAACCCAACCTGTATATTGTTCTTGAGAATCGAAGACCGTTTGGCAGGTGCCTGTTGGTGGTGTTTTATAAGAGATGGTGATATTCCCATCGACTGGGGACGTTATTCTAGTGAGGTTTGAAATGGGTGGATATTGAGCGAATGTGAGGGGCAGAAGCACCGAAAGAAAGAAAGAGTAACGCATGATGGTTCACTCATGTTTCGACCAAGATCGGAGGAAAGAGAGTCGAAGAAACGGAAGTCTCCAAGTGAAGTTGTTGATCCTACGGTAATCCTACGAGAAAATGCATTGGCTTAGCCCCCAAGCGACGTCTTCATGCAAGGGTCAAGAAGCTGCTGTGCCTCGTATCTTTTGTGGTTTTTGATGAAATTTTATGATAATTCATCGACGATCACTTCTTGTAAGTTTGTTTTCTCATCGAATGGATTGATAAGAACAATATGATTTGAGGGAGTATTGAGAGGCGTATGCGTATGAATGAAGAGACTCGAGAAGCGTTATGTGCATTGTCACTTCATTCTCAAACGCGCGCGCATTCTTCTTTAAAATTCCTTCTTCAACAATCTGCGCGCCAGTTACGAGTCAATTCTTTATTTAGCTTTTCCCCTCCTTAACGGTTGATGTACGAAATACTTAGTAAGAACCACCAGAACTTGTCCTGTGTGCGATGGTGGATGGACAAAACTAGTATTACTATTACGGACTCCGGAGAGAAGAGAGATCAAGAGAGCCACCCATTTTTCTCCGCTTGTGCTTGTGCGTGTGCGTGGTCCTGCATTGTGCTTTGGTGGTGCCACAACTCTTTCTGTTCTCTTAATTGGATACGTGAACTGATCAGCTCCAAGGCCGCTCATTATTGCATCTGGATCGATGGCCATACCATCTTCAATACTTTGCAACGCTCGACAAGTGCACCCTTAGGTCCTTTCATGAAGGATTGATGGACACTCCCTTTGAGAATACTATGAACTTGAAAATACAAAGTGGTTGGTAATACAGCAGAACAATGCTATGTTGCCAAGGTCATTGCAATCACTTGCATCAATCACGACGGAATTTTGGGTTTACAAGCCTACACCGATCTCTTAGCATACAGTCATGTGTGAGCACAGCTCTTTACAACCCTTTGCAATTATCTCAAGGGAGGGTTCAGCGCTTTCAATAATCTGCAAACTAGTGTCTAACTCTATCAACGATTGCATGCTTCCCATCCACTCAGAGATTCGAGTCTTGCTCTGATAGATAAGGCATAGATAATGGGTCAACAAGGCTCGTCCCGCCCGCTGTTTACTATTGAATGTCGTTGCTCGGATCTTGCCCGTACTTGTGATTTGTGGTCTCTAAGGTAATTACATGTCTATTTGATATGCCCTTTCTTTTTGTACATATATGCTAGGCTCAGCTATCAATGGCGGTGTCTGCCTTTCTCATGCAGCGATAAGTATTTTCATTATACATCTCAGCTCCAAGTGGTAACAAAGTTATCGTGAAGAATAGAGCATGACACTGCTGGTAGTTCCAGGGAAATGGGGGTTCTGGAACTCAAAGTAATAGTCGTGATCTAGTCAAATATTGTCTAGTATGTCTTCCAATTAGTAGCCTCAGCATATTCTCACCAGCCATCACCTTTTGCTTGCACACAATCAGTGATATATAAGACACGGTGATGTGAACACAATTGACCCAAGATGAATTGCATGTTCAGCAAGTGCCATAACTTATTCACGTCTTCCTGCCGAAGCTTTACAAGTCAATGGCTGGGTGCTAGACTTGATTGGCGGTATGATAATTCGCATTTTAACTTTTTCATTGTGTTATTCTTCTTGCTTGAAAGTATATCATTTTGAGAAGAAAGTTAGGAGAACTTGCCATAGGCGGGCGACTCTATGGCGTGATGATCCCGTCGATATAAATCTCTTATGGTCGGTAATCTATTCAGATTGCTTTCTGGCCCACCGAAGACCTTTTTTTTTTGTGTCATCATCGATCGTTTGGTTTATCTTTCAGAGTATGATTTACGACTCTTAAAAGCAATGATATCGAACTGCTGTTGCTGCTCCATTAGAGATGCCAACTTAGGGTTATGTCTATACAAGGAGTGGCAATATATATGAAGGGCCCATAATGCCCAGTCGATATCTTCTCATACTCCAAGATCTAATGAATAGCTGGAACGATTAGCTTTGAAGGGGAACATTGGGTCTTCATTTGGTTGTCGGCACTACCTGCGCGGGAAGTAAGTTCTATGTCCGAATTAACTTTCAAGGGGACCGAATAAAACCTCGAGCTTTGGATTGTCGATTCAATCAAGAACAATTCGAAATACAGATTCTGAACCATTGTAGTCATCTCAATGAAAGAGACTTCGACTATGAGGCCAGCCAAAATGAGTCGCAATACTCATATGACTGTCTTGCTGATCGTAGGCTCAAATCATGATGTGAGTCTTGTCTTTTTGTTTATTTGTGTTAGTCCATGTTCCATTTCCTTCATAGTTTCATTCTTTTCCAACGTCTATTCAACAAACAACTTTTCGGTAAGTAGGCTTCTTTGCCCCGTGTTTTTGATGGAATAGAAAACTGAATTTGTTAGAAAATTCACAGTAGAGCATTCCACGCAACACGAACACTGCCCCCAGAAAGTTCTACCTCACCCCGGTGCCGGTCTGGATCAATACAAGATCTTAAATCGAAACTCTCGATATAGCCATACACCAACATCACGTTTACACTAGTCAGCCCGCTCTTTTACGATTTCTTGAAAATCTAGTGCCATCACACCGTCTTCAGCACTGCTTCACTCTCTACATCCATATCCCACACTACAAAATCTCGATCATCATCCCCTATCCTCTCACCCTATTACCCAAGGAAATCAAAGAACATGGGTTTCCTCTGGAGCTCAAGAAAAGATAAAAATCCACCTCCGCCAGTTCCAACAGGGAAGAAACGCAAGGGCTCGAACAAATCAGTCCAGCAGGCAGCCAAATCCAAGGAGAATACCAAGCACGCAACAGCAGCTACCAGTGATCGTGGACAAAGAGGCGATTGTAGTACTAATGGTACAGATGCCAGTCGTCAAAGCTTTTATGAAGACAACAGCGCTGATAATAAAGGCAGGAGCTACAATGACAGATACGGTACTAGTGACCACCCCGAAAATGAGGAGCGGATCCTTTACGAATCTAGAGACCATGAGCAAGGGAAGCGGGAGAGGGACAAAGAAGAGGGAAGGAAGCAGATGGGGTACGGTAGCGAGAGTTCTAGAGGTTGGCATGAGTAAGAATCATAATAAGTACGATGGCGGACGTTGAGTATTGGAATCAAAGGTATGGGAGGGAGCAAGGATTATTGAGCATTGTCGGATAGTGGTTACATGATATATCTTTTGTCGAGACGGGCTGGGCGGACTCGAACAATTGGAGGAATACATGCATGGCTTTTTTAAACCCGACTTGCAGAACTGTGATTCAACGCAACGTGAACAGGGGACCCCTTCGATCATATACCGTGAGCACACAAAAGCAGCATATTTTTCTCACTTTCCAGACTGAGTCGCCCACCAATACATATTGATGAACATGAATCGCGATTCAGCACAACAATCGTCCACACAACATGATTCATCGCCCCCACAAACTAACACATATGCAATGTCGACCCTCTATCCTCGGCATGAACGCGAGTAAGACATGTGATTACGACAATATGTGAGATCTATCCCATACAATAAGATGACATGACACGAGTGAGTACACATACTCAGCCATGGCCTGCAGACCGAGGTATGGTTTGCATTTGGGATCGTCTCATACATTGGATTATGCGGCATGGTGTAGTGTAATATAGAAGTTTATTCTTCGTATGAAAGTATCTCACATTTTGATAGGGGTGATTGATTGTACAGGGTAAATATTTTGATACCACATCACGTATTCGCGCAGGAAATGGAGGAGGTATAAAGCCTCGTAAGCTTTACTTACTTGACTGAGAGTGATCCAGGAAAAATTGTATTCAAGAGATCTCATGTCAAAATCTATCTCTATGTCGAGTTTGCAGTGAGCGTAGAAATTTAAGCTGGTCACACATTCATTCATTGAGTAACTACGTAGTCTATAGTATAGCAAATCTTCAACGCCATACCGTACCTTACCATACACACCATGCCATGCCATCGGCCCCTAAACATACTCTTAAAAACCACAACAAGTCCAATACAATCACTAAGCCCCTCCAAATTCATCGACAGGATATAGTCTCCTCGAACATCCAAACTACTCATCACCAACGGAAATCAGATTTATCTTAAATAATCTCGATACATATATATACCTCTACACACACATCTCCCCTAACTTCCTCATTTCTCAAACCCAGAACGCACTCACCTCAAGTATCAGTATTGATCTCAGCCTCAGCCTCCGTTCACAACCACCAATACCAACACCATGATCATCACCAACACCAACACCCAATCTTCCACCTTTCCCTTGCCTCTCCTCAATTCCCCATTCCCATCCTCCTAACTCCCCAACTCCCGACATACAACCGCCTCCGCACCTCAACGCACAGCTCAAAAAATGATCTTCCCATCTCCCCTCCATCCAAACCCAACCCAACCCACCACGCACACACACATTCACCTCCCGAACGATTCGGTACCTACCGCGCCCCGTCCATCGTATGCCACCACGCCAACAAGCAAATTCCATGCACAGCACAGCACACCATCGCACAGCACATCCCATCCCATCACATCACCGCACCTGCCCATGAGCTATCCGAGCAGAGAGTTCGCGCTCCACGAACGACGACGGCAGTGCAGATCGTGGGGTCCGTACTATACTAACGATACTACACTATACTATACTATGTATGCACTGCGCAGCCTGCGAATGCCGCGATGGATGGGGAATCTTGAGAATGCAGATGCAGAAGAGATGCGACGATTCAATCACAATGGAAGACTCGAGTATACAAGCGCAGTACGCGGGTGAAAATTAAAGTGAGTGAATAGAATAGATGAATAAATGGGCAATTGAAAATGGGGGTGGATAATTTAGATTGATGTCTGATAGTCCGGCATGATGACCATGGATAGCTGCGAGCGAGTTTGGAAGTTGGATATCCATCCCCTTCTCATCGATTCATCGATTGCTCCATGACGCAAAATTCTAGAGCACCGATGCTGCATTCGAGATAGCAGTGAGTTCCGTCAAGTTCAAATCGTATCATTTTACCTCATGCCACAGCGATCATGTAACCATCCATTAATCCCTCCCACCGCTACTCCCTTAATGCCAGCCTACGTCCGTACACAATACTCTATAAACCATCTTCAGTCATACCGCTGCATAAGCGACGCCACATCTTTTTACAAAATTACACATCAATATTGAGGCTGTTAGTTTGCGTACTAAGTGGGAACTCATCGCTAAATCCATGTTTAGTAGACAGAGAAGAAAGCATTTGCGAAAAATTTCCCCACACAATTGAAATAGTCCAGAATTAGGCAAACAAATGCCTTTACTTGACACATAGTGAAAGTTTTAGTTGTGTCCCCGGAAGTACTATTGTATTTCCGTGATGAGTTGTTAGAATTTTATATGACAGCAAGCTCAGTTCTACCTTATCTCCCCGTGCTATGGTGAGACTCTGATTTTGGTGTCAGTGGTGGGATCCTCGATCTTTTCTGAAGATCTACCTCAGATCAACTGGTGTTTGGAATTGCATGATTGAGTCGTTTCTTTTGTGGTTACTGATCAAGCCGGCACCACTTTGAATTCAGCAACTGTGAGTGCAATATAGAGAAAGTGGACTGATCTTTTGGTTTCTCAGTATCTGTATTCAGCTGTCTTATGACAGTACCACAAGACACAAGGGTATCCCCCTCATTGATGAAATGAAGAAGCAAATATATGAAATTTACTCAATTTAAAGCAACCAATGGGATCCGCGGTTTGGATTCATTGTCGTCAACCATAGTGGAGGATTTCGATTCTTGCTGATCAATCTCTGGGGACGTAGACCTATGATTTGTAGATCTTCAGGCTGTCAATATAACCCCCAAGGCGGTGTACAGATCTGTACGTTGTATACTTGTAACAACATCATGAATTGTTGAATCGTTCACCTCAGCGAGGGTCATGATATATGGCTTGATGCGAGCCGCCCCACGCGACGTAAAATACTCTAGAAGAAACGAGGCTCCTTCAATCCTCGAGATCCACGTGGAGATTTGAGACCAAACGCGACTGAGTGCTCGTCGGGACCGGATCTCAAACCAAAGCTCACGACAGAAGCCGCATTGCGGTAATGCTTCCTAAACAAAAGAGTATAGGATATTCCCTTCATTTGCAAATCCATTCTGCAAATCTTCAGGACACGAATAGCGAGGCATATTGTTGGTGAGACAAAAACTTTAAATCGAAATTCTCAGTGATTAACCCAGTCTTGACAATGAAGCGAGTATTTGAAGCATCAATAGGCGCATAAGTGGGATAGAAGTCCTTTAGTGGAGTAAAACAAGCCCATGATCTACCCCCAAAGGAATTTGATGTATGAACTGTTCAGCAGAAGGGGGAAGACGTGGTATGCGCCACCGACTGGCAAAAGCTCTCCGGCCGCGGGAAAAACATAAGGATATGACATCTTCCCGTTCATTAGTTCTCATGCTAAATGCACTGATGTAACTATAGGTAAGGACGAGTAGTCAACTTTGTCTACTCTTTCGCCAGGGCTTCTTCAGCCTCTTCTCCATTGGACATATCTGCTGAGTATGTAATCTCGGCGATATATCATAATGTGCCCAAACCAGAAATGCCACGAGGTGTAGAGGCGCTAGAATAGGAATCCTACCTCGTAAATGCTGCCCATAATCAAATATAGCATACCTAAGCCAAAGAGATCGTCTTCGGGACGGTTGATATACGTTAATCACTGTTTGCGGCGCAGCAATTTCAGCCCAATGATTACTTTTGATTCGGTGCCCCAAGAGTATGAATCGGAAAGTATCTACCATGTGAAACAAAGTTCTAGCAATGCATTGGCCACGTCGTATGCATTCTTGTGCCCTGCAGAATTGCATCGATCCGAACATGCCCTAGGTAGTTGAGGGCAGGAGGTTAAGTTAGCCTATGCAACAGGCGGAACAAGAGCGTAATTAGCATAGCTAGTATTGCAAAATCAAAGAAATTAAACTTTACCAGGGTAGCATTGCATAACGTGCGAGACAGGTTCTCTTTGGCCCAACGTCGTAGCTGAATAATGAGATCAATCAATCTAACCACTATTCAAAACCGAGAGGAAAATTTAGTGAAGCATAAGAGGACAATGCAACGTCATCTATTGAAACTTCCTGTAGAATATCAACGGAATATGGAAGCGACAAGGATCCTATCTGCCATGCCCAAGCACTTTGGTTACTTGGCTTGGAAACCCATTCAAAGCGGATGTTCCGGTCGGTCTGACCGGTTTCTTAATCCCTCTGCTTTCTCTCGCCTTGCTTTCAAGTCGCATGATGATGATTCTTGAGTCCATAAAGACCCCACAGCATCCGAAGTCTCCGATATGAGGGTGAAACATTCATGTCCTTGTTCTAGAAGGTGTTAATGAAGCTTCTAGCGTCTTAGTATTGTAGTTAATACGGGTCCAATAATATATTTAAAGGACTCGTGCGGCCAGAAAGCATGTAAAACCGAAGCTAGATGCACATACCACAGGATGGTAAACTTCGACAGGAGTAACCCGGCTTTCCTAGCGGTAGAGTTGCATACCTACTTTGTGGCAGCACGAGTAATGGCTGTCAAAAAAGATTGCTGTAAGCCTTGTGATGGCATATCCTTGAAGCTTGACGAATTGTTGCGCTCCCAATCTTCTATTCCTGGTCAAATTGGAAGTCTGAAGTGCCAGGAAAGCGTAATGTTCCGTTTCTGGAACGTTAGCGGTTAGCAATGAGAAAGCTAGATACTTTCCCACTCTTTCCCTTGACGTTGTGAGCGCTTGAACATGTAGTTCATCCATCAGGCTACCACACAGCGAAAGTTACATCCTAGGATAGTATGTGGAGAGCTAATGTCATAGAAGAATAACGGACCAACACACTGCATGTACCGTAATCAATTTGACATCAACGACCGCATACCTCGATGATCCAAACGTACGTCCCCTTCGAAACAAGATCCTTGAAAGACTTTTGATTTCTCCGAAAGATCAATCATCATTTTCGGATATCCCTTATTAGAAACTTGGAAGATGGCGATAGTCCAAATGGTACTTGTTGCAGTGTAGTGTCTCCGGTAGTAGAGGAAGATTACATGGCAAAGACAACGCATGGATAATGAAGCGACCCGGTCTTTCACCCAGCGAATCCCATGCCACGGCCTCTGGTAATATGGAAATTAGATCTGACGACTTTACAAGGTTCACACGTTTTGTTAACAGAAAATAACATGGTTCCATGGTCATTATGATGAAGCGCCCTTGGAATAGTGAGGTGAGTGGGGTCACCTTGCAGCGAAGGATTGAAAAAGCTGTGATGCTCATGAGTCCTAAGCACAAACTTAGCCAAATGCGAGATACTCCCCGGGGGTAAATGAACTTAGCTTTTGTCCGAGGCCCAGGTACCAATTACCAATAGAATTGGATGTGACAAATCTGCAAGCAAGAGACCGACGGAACGTAGCAGACAGGGGAAATGGGGCATGGTCGAGTTGAGCAAGTTAAGGTATCCATTTTGACTGGGGAGCGACGAGAGAGAGGATACCATTCCCATATCTTTGGGCAGATTCCGGTACTTGCGTTGGCAGACACACAGCGTATATATTGCCAAAGTTTGGTAGAGATGGGGACTGTAGCATAATATTGATAAAAGGAACTTTGACGGTGGCTTTTGACCAAGACATGTGTCGGCTTTCTAGATGAAAAAGAATATCTTGAAACCTTCGAGAAGTTTTTGATAAGCTAGCTAAATACATGGATATGTAGGTTTGTACCAAACTCCCCCTCAAAAGCCCGTTCAATTTCCAAGGAATAATCACTGTAATCGAAATGGCAGTGGCTACTTCGTTTGATGACCCCTTGCAATTCAATAAGAGTGCCGTCTTGCAAGTTACCAACCGTGTGGAAGAAGGTAGATGTTGATGTTACAATCTCTCAGTGCATTGCATCACATTGGTCATTGGTGATAGCAATGTACACACCACTCTTCGTTGCCACTAGGAACAGCTGATCGCCTTCACCTTGTTGATTTCCCCGACCGCGTATACGTCAACTTCTCTGGGGTTGTCCCCTTTCATCTACAGCATAATCTTTGATGCGATACTATGCAAACTAGAGTGTACATTGCACATGACACAGGACATTTGATCTTCAGATCCTTTGATGCAAAAACGCAGTTTGGACCTTTGATACGAGTTACGAAGCGTCCTCTAGTACCTATGCGTTTGAATGCTGTCGCCTATATGCACTTCGATAGGGTTGACGAGTTTCTTAACCAGTCGGAATTTCGGAAGCCTCCATTTATGAAGACTGCCGTGCAAGGGACTGCATCATCTACGGATCGGCTCTACGGTGTATCTAAGTAAAGAACAGTCACGAGACCAGTTTTTGAGCTTCGTCCGGGTCCTCTCCCGCTCAGGGGCAAGTAGACCAGAGTTGTCCCTCCCCCTGGTACTGTTCTATACCGCCTCCTAGTTTCCAAATCTCAAAACCCCCCCGAAATTTGCTACCCTTTTCTTACTCGTCCGAGCCGCCCCACGTGTCTCGCATTCGACCGAGTATAGTGATCTCTTCTCAAACGCTATTGAAGAATCATCAACGCATTCCGTAAAGTTCTTGGATCCGAGATTGTGAGTGCATCTCTTTTACAAAATCTGTCAACGAGCTGTGAGTGATTGTACCGTGCCGATGCCGTTCTTGGTTGAACACGACGCTGGCACTAAATGATATGCAAGGTCACTGTTCACAAGGCGGTTAAGTATACAAATTATCTAGGAATGACCTACCTCAGATTCTCGTGGAAAGTAATGCAGTCAGGCACAGGCACAGGCACATTGTGGCTTAGCTTTTTAGGAGTTTTAGCACAGTTGGCTCCACCCATCCATCATTACCATGTTCGGACTCCGTAAAACCTTATGACGGTGTAGGGTACGTATCTAGTATCTACTATCTACTATCGAGTATCAAGAGGCTGCTCGAGCCTCAAGGTTTACCAGAGTGGAACTTCCCAGCACTCCAGGAGATGGCTGATGTTTCCAATAGGCTCATTACGGGGTAATTGACATAGTGCGGCAGCGTACCTTACCACTTGTAACTTAACTCACGCCCCCTGACCTATAGCTGGCACAGCGTAGCGCTTGTGAGGTCACAAATCGTGCAACTTGCAACCACAAATGATAAGCGCGGTGGTCGGACAGCTTGGAAGTAGGGAGTGGCATGTAGCATGTAGCGTGGGGCACCGTTAATTGAGGGAGCATAGTGGCAATGGACCCCCGGGTGGTCCTTGGTCACTAGATCATCATTCATCATTCATCTTGAAGAATCAAGATGAATAGCGATTGGTTGGGTATGGGCATGGGCATCGTAAATAAAGCTAATTTACCACGATTGAACAAAATGGCATGAGAGCAATGAAAGCTCGGAATGGCTCTGATACTGAACCGGTGTTAGCATCATCCTGTCAAGCTTACTTTGGGGTCCACCATTAATGTGACTGAAAGAAAGTATAATGATGTGAAAGTGGCATGAAGCTGTGGCAATTAACGCGTGCAATTAATAGGCGTGCGTATTTGACCTGTTTGGTATAGATAGAGCGTGAGGCAAAGTCCAAATATGCTCCAGATATTAGCCCCTGAAAGCAAACGTATGGGGAGTGAGTATGTGTTGTACAGTAGATTCCTTTAGCTGGTGCCTATGTCAAGAAGGGAAAGCAGTCACCTAATCATCTTTGAGAGATCGCGGTGACAGGATTGATAGGATTGAGTCGGTTGTGACCAGGGTAAACTAGGGGATCTTGGAAACGAAACTTAGCAAGTCAGCAAGAGTCTACCGACCTATGTAGTCGCAAATCTTCATCCAGTCAAGTGTATGTACATATTTTGCGTATATTAAAAGGACGTGGATGAGAAGTGGACACTGGACACTGGACACTGGTGACTGGTGACTGGTGACTGGTGACTGGAGTGACACTGGACATTGGACATTGGACGGTGAGAAGTGGAGGTTGATCGGCAGATTTCAAGTCAACTCTCTTTTGGAACACATTGTTTATTATTATTACAGATTACAATTTTGTCCTGGAGCAACATGTGCACATTCCCAAGCAATATCGATGGACGTGTGTATTCATAGGTACTCGGATCGATTAGAAGTGCCGTTGTCTTCGATCCTGTTCTTTTTCCACTTCTTTTTCCACTTCTCCTGCTTCTTCCACTTCTTCTGCTTCTTCTTCTTCTTCTGCGTGTTCTGCGTGTTCTCCATCGTCGTCTTCATCATCATCCTTTTCTTCTTTCTCTCTTCTTTCTTCTTTCTTCCACCATCTCAGTTCCCTATCGATCGAAATCAACGTGACTAATCCAGCAATCTATTATTATTCCATCAAGTCTCAATTCCTGACTCTTGACATGAATCTTTTCCTCTTTTTCTCTCTTCCCTTGCCCTGCTTCTTCCAAGTCTCTCTTCCCAATCCCCCTATCGAGACTGACTATACCCAGTCAATCGCGGACTAAAGTTCTGACCACCCTGTTTTAAGCTTTTAGCGACTTTTCTTTTTATCGTACCAGCAAACCAGGATTTCCCAAAAGTCTCCATCAACAAAGCCTGCAAAACCCAATCAGCCCCTGTAAATTAGAAAAACAAAAAAAGCATCGACATCTATCTAAAATTCGAAATACCCAAATACCCTCGTAATACACCCACTATTGCCGAATGGAAGGCCAAAAGAAGGATTCGAACCCTTTTCTCATGCTTCTAGTTCATTAATTCCCCCCCTCTCACTCTCAATCTTCCCAAGTTCCCCCCTCCCCCCTCCCCTCGATCCTCGAAACCCGAATATCTCTACCGCCCACCCCTTCCCTCAATCGTGGCTCCCAGTCTTTCTCAATATTTCCGCATTCCTTGTCAATTCTCCTTCCTAGACACCCAGATATCCAGACACCCAGGGACCCAAATATCTCACCCTCTTTTTTCGAGAAGAAAAAAAAAGAAGTCGGAGTCCATGGTCAATTCTACGCCTTATCCACACATCAAAACGCTAAACCACTAAAAATCATCTGTGAGTACCTAGAGAGAGCGCGCGAGAGCATCTCGTTTTCTTCACGATACATGAACCTTCCCTATCTCGTTCTCTGAACTCCTCATCCGTCTTCTCTCCAACAATAGCCTCTACGCTTTGATATCTTGGCTCATCATTTGTGGTTTCTAATTGAAGAACATCAACAGACCATTTGATCTTGACTGTCCATTATTTCTCATATCAAATCTACAAAATCGGCATCGGCGCATTGTTAACTATCAAGAAAGAGTACCTGCCGCATTGTATCCCGAGCTTCTAGTTCAGCCCAGAAGCAGCCTCCATCTCGAGATCTCTTCTCCGCCCTGCAGCAATCGCATGGTTCCTTCCGAGGCATCTCATTAACCTTCGTGTCACCTTGAAAACTACAACTTCACTCCAACGTCACTTCACTCCCGTAAGATCGGATTACAATCTCAATGTAAGTTTGCATATCCTGACCCATCAACTGCCAATGATAGGGAAACAAATCACTAACATCCGATGGAATACTAGAAGATCTATCCAAATCTTTCTTTCAATTTCTCGACTTCTTTGAAGTATCAATTACTTCTCCAACTACAAGACGCGCTCTACAAACAGATTCTACAGACAGATATAACTTTGCGACGCGAATAGTTTGTGTTCAGACCCGGAATATTCGCAGCAGATCTCGAGTCTCAGCGGCGCATACATCAGGAAAGAAGGAGTGTTGGATTAAGCTCACTTCTTATTGAGAGAATAAGTTTGCGGATTCACCAAACTCTATTCCAACCAAATTCGAAAACGCGCCACTTCAAAGACACTTTGCCTCATCACATCTCACATTCACCACTGATCCAATATATCGTCTCATCAGACGAACCTTTGGCTCGTGCCTCAGACACTGCAGTATCCCGAACCAGCATCATTCAAAAGAGGTGCAAACATATTCTCAAGTTCTGAGAACCATTGCTAGCTCACACGAAGCAGTATTCTTACGGTACGGTACTTCCTTGGAATCAAAGAAGACGCATGCGCAGTCGCGTCTAGGAAATCATTTTCAATCCCGCGACATAAAGCCAAGAGACTCGAGCAACATCAGCGTTCCATAAATTGGAAAAGCATACTCTTCTGATTTGAGAACGATTGAAAGAAGAGGCAATCAATTTTAACCGGTCTGTACGGTTGCCCGTGCGTTGTGACATTCCCGCATCCCCGCCCACCCAGTGTCCAGATTGGCGGATTTCATTTACATAGTAACTGATCGTGAAAATTGTCGCGGTCAACTTTTATTTGATTATTTTTGAAGCCATACAGTGGACAGTGACCTAGTCATCAATAATAAGGTAAGCAAGCTCGGATATCTACATATCTACACACACACACGCACACACACAGTACATACGATGCACACACACTGGATCCACTCACCCGCTCATCCACTCGCCCACTCATCCACCCTGAACTACACGTTATTCTTCCTACAGTATTAGGAGAATTGGCGGTGTGCACCGTGCTGTTGTTTTGGATGCCAACACTACACACAGCATTGCATCTCTTACCCCATAACACTTTGCTAACATTCACCCACTATAGACCCTTTAAAAAAAGTGAAAAGCGGCAAAATCCCCTCCAAAGAAGTCAATCTACAAGGTCACTTTATCTTTTGATTGGAACGAAGAACATTCAATCACGTTACTCTACTTAATTCACTCACTACGCTCACCTTGGTCATTACGGCCCAATCTAAATCTTCGCAAAGTATTTTACATCTAATATTCTTGCATACGACCTACAGCCTCTCGAACACTGGTTCCCGAGACACAAAGCAACCTTCGAGACACGGTACCAGATTCCAAAACTTGGTACGAACGCCTGATCCAAGCGTTGATCTCTTCCTATAATCTTCTTTTATTCCTCTTTACTTCAGTTTACCAGCCAAGGGAATCTTGCAAAGAATTATCTCATTATGGATATCAAAGAAATAGTCAATTCGAAAGGAGTGAAAGGAGCAGCAGCGGCGGCGGCAGCATCAGCAAGTGGTCAAGCTCAAGCTCAGGCTCAAGATTTACACTTACTCCAAACTATATCGCAAGCCAACGGAATGCGCATGTCTGACACTGGATCCGAGAGAGGTACTTCTCCTCATGGTTCTGAGCATTCTCAATATTCTACACCACGAATGGGAATGAATGTAATGAACGGAGCACCAAATGGCATGCGTTATCCTTCACCTCCCGGTATGCAAAATACGATGCCAATGATGCAACAGCCTTACCGCCCTGATATTCCTTTCGATAACAGTATGATGCCTACACAACAACAAGATAACACGCGTCAACGTCAACCTGGAGATGTCACAGTCACAAAAGCTTTCCCTTGTAGTACATGTGGCAAAGGATTCGCTCGTCGAAGTGACCTTGCCAGACATGGTAAGTTTCTTCATGAAGATAATTATGATCCGAGTCGAGTTGCTGACCCCTTTATCTAGAGCGAATTCACAGTGGTGTCCGACCTCATGTCTGCGATTATCCGGGGTGTGGCAAACAATTCATTCAAAGATCAGCTTTAACAGTCCACCTTCGAGTTCATACTGGTGAAAAGCCTCACACTTGCGAACGTTGTGCAAAGGTGAGAATTATTTTCATACGTAATGAGTCAATGAATATTGCTAATTTAAAGTAGCCCTTCAGTGATTCCAGTTCTCTTGCTAGACATAGACGCATTCATTCCGGAAAGCGTCCATACAAGTGCCCATATGCCGATTGTCAAAAGACTTTCACCCGAAGAACCACTTTGACACGCCACCAAAATCATCATACCGGAACCGTCGAAGAGGCTGCCGCCGCAACTGCTGCTGCTCTCGCTACTCGACCTGGTAACAACAGACCTAGTAGACAACGTTCCGATGGCGAGTCATATTCAAACAATGGATCTCCAATGTCAACTCCTTCACCAGGCCGACATCTCTCTGCTTCTCCAAGTTCGGACATGGCACCAATGAATAGCATGCAGCGCCACCCTGGTGACTACGGCTACATGAATAACAGCTCTTTACCTGGTCATCTTCGTGGTGATTATGGTGTACCAAGCCAGCCACCACCAGTCTCTACTGCTTTTGCAAATGGTATGCAGCAACAACGACCTACCTCCCACCCAACCGGTTATGGCCCACCAAACATTCTAGAGCCTCCTGCCAACATGGAACAACGTCAACCTGGTAGCGCAAATGGTAGTCCACACATGACCAACATGGGTTGGCAATCACCATCTCACATGGGATCTCCATCGCACAACAACAATTATGTCTATCCAGACCCCGACCCGTATGGATCCGGCGCAGCGATTGGCCAGATGTATTACCCAAATTCAAATATGAGAAGACCACAAAGCACAGAGCCAGAACAATATGATATGAAGCCAAGAATGGGCGATCTATGGGCCACAGCCCAATGATGAACATATCGTATTGTCTGAAACTTTCTTTCTCTGCCTGCTTTAAACGATTCTTTGGTTTTCATAGTGCTATGAATCTTTTCATGAACTATGTTTGATACCCTGTACACATCACGACTCATTCTTTCATTTCTTTCTGATCGTTCACTCTTGATGTTCGGCAGTACTGCATACTATCAAAAAGGCTTTGTTATCTCGATATTGGCGTTCTTGAGATTCTATTGCGATCTTGTGATTTTTAGGCGGTTTTCTTTCGGCGGAATAAAGAATCTCTAGACATCATGAAGCAAATGACCTTGTTTTCTGATTAAACAACTTCGGGGTTGTGGCTCATGGCAATAATTATGATATTGGCCTCTTACCTTTCACATGCATCACACTTGGTATCAAGCTTCGCGACACCTACTTCTACGTTGGACTGGCGCGCTTTGAACGCTACACATTTTGGGGTGGCATGTTTGCATTAGCTTTTGTGATGAATTGAGCAGTAGGGCTCAAATTCTTTACTTCCTACTTTACTGTAAAGTAGTAATTCCGGGATTGGGTTGGTCTGGTCTTGTTTGGGGCGAGGGATGGGAGGTGAATAAATTGATGGGCAGGATGCTTGCTAGGAGGCTGCTTTTTTGCTGCATTTGCTGGCGCCAAAATTATGTGTAGAATTGCCATTAATGAAAAAAATTTAACATGAAATTCGTATTTATTTTGTGATTATATCTTGTGGGATGGTCGTGTATATGCAGCGCTGTTTGTGACTTCTCTTCTTTCCAATGAAATCGAGTCTAGTGCGTATACATACATGGAAAGTCACCCTTTGAGCTGTAGTCCCGGACAATGTTATTTTCAATCTGCGAAATAGGAGAATGTAGGAGAAGTTCAAGAAGGATTTGAAAACCTAGTCAAATTCCATTGTTGAGATTTTGCCTTTTGCTCCTCGCGGCGATTGAATCTAACATACCAAGCCCATATAGAACTACAAGTAAGGACCAGTTGAACTCCTCATCGTCTATCCAATAAATTTATCATCTTCGTTTTGTCTCCTACAGATGTCTACCTCTCCTCTCCATTGCCTTCGAGCGGCCCTCTTCTCAAGTTCTCTTCTTTGCGACAATCACACCTGATATCTTCCTTTAATACACATAGATCGACTTTTCATCTCAAACCCCATTTCCATTACGCTGCTCCTCATTCTTCACCCACTTTCCCTCTTTCTCCTCCATATACTCCACTAGCGCCTCAATCGTACAAGTCTTCAATCCCCATTTCTTTCCAAAAGCCAAACATCCATCTCTCCTCAACATTCCGGGCTCCTTCCTAATCGCCTGTCCAGAAACTTCCTCTCCATCCTCCACAATCTCACATATAACCCCCACCGGCGGTTTCCCCGCCAATTTACAGAAATCCACCGCCGCCTCCGTATGCCCCGGTCTCTCACGCACACCGCCCTCTCGCGCGCGCAAGGGGAATACGTGACCGGGTCTTCGGAAACTCTGCGGGCTGGATTTCGCATCCGCAAGCATGGTGCAGGTCAGCGAGCGATCGTGGGCGCTGATGCCGGTGGTGGTCGATGGGTGGTTGGCGTCGATACTTATGGTGTAGGCGGTACGGTTGGGATCTTCGTTATCGCTCACCATCTGGGGGAGAGCGAAGTGCGTGGTTAGGGAGGGGGGAATGGGCGTGCAGATTATGCCGGAGGTGTGGCGGACCATGAAGGCCATTTTTTCGGGGGTCATGTCGCTGGCGGATATGATTAGGTCGCCTTCGTTTTCGCGCGAGGTAGAGTCGAGGACGATGATGAATTCGCCATTTTCTGGGGGGAGGGCGGGGAGAGTTAGTTGGGAGGGGCAATGAGTTTAATTAGGAAAGGCCGGGAAGGAGCGGATGGAGGTGGTGCTTACTGAAAGCGGTAATTGTGTCTTCGATTGTATCGAATTCGTGGATTATATCTGAAGAAGGCATCTTGAACTTCTATGAGAATACGCTGTGCGTGAAAGGAAATAGGGGAGTCGGACTGAGAAGATGGGATGAAGATATAGAAATGCCCCGCTTCCGAATGATAGTGGGGAGATGTCGTGAGATATCTAATGATGATTTGACAATTGGACTTTGTGTCTATGACGATAATAGAAGGAACAATGAATAAGCAATAATTTTCAAAAAGAATCTCAGGAACGACAACTATGTTATATGTTTGATTATATATTCACATCACATCGGTGGATACGATTTTCCAGTATGAAGTAGCTGAACATCCAAGTGCCCTGAGTACATTTTTTGTTCTCCGGGGCGGATGGAAAGATCTTCGGCATCGGACAGCTAGGGGACTTTGGTAGAGTACAGGGGTATGCGGAAGACAGAAATGCATAAGGGCTTACCAAGAGGCTGACAAAACCCAATCAATTTTCATGTCAGCAAACGCTTTTCACCAAATCATATACGAAACTTACACATACAACCTGGGATTTCTCAAACGTTTTGAGCCTCGACGAATCTATTGCTTGGAGCCGATTACATATCCCTAGGCACCTGGTTCTTATTATCCAATTCCAATTGGTAACCCAAGAGCTTGGGCTTGGACTTGGAGTGCAGGATTATACAGAAAGACTGTAACGTTATTTACATCCATACATACATACAAATATACCAATCATGCCCCTCACTCTCTCCACGCCACTACGTCCGACATCCCTCCGAAACCTCAACCTTCTTCTCCGAACCGCACCTCGATACATCCAGAACCAATTCCGAAGTCAATCTACCTCTCCCAATCATTCTCATTCCTCATCATCCGTCAATCCCAACGAAGTATCGCATTTCAATGCCCTCGCATCAACATGGTGGGATCCCCACGGCTCTTCACGATTACTCCATCTGATGAATCCGCTCCGTCATGATTTCATTCGCACATGTCATTCTTCGCAGCCCATCCCTCCCGCATCTTCCGGGCTGAAATATCTCGATATCGGCTGTGGCGGCGGGATCTTCGCCGAAAGTGCCGCGAGGATGGGAAATGCGGGGAGTGTCACGGCGATCGATCCTTCGCCCGTAGTGTTGAATGTTGCAAAGGCTCATGCGCGGAAAGATCCGGGGCTGCAGGGCAAATTAACGTATTTGAATACGTCGATTGAGGGGTTACCGAGGCCGAAATCGAAGGAGGAACAATATGATGTGCTTTCGTTGTTTGAGGTCATTGAACATATTACGTATCCGTCTGAATTTTTGGATAAGTGCACGCCGTTTGTGAAGCCGGGGGGATGGATTATCATGAGTACGATGGCGAGGACGTGGACGAGTTGGTTGACGACGAAGGTGGTGGCGGAGGATGTTATGGGGATTGTACCGAGGGGGACGCATGATTGGAATCAGTATATTAATGAGGAGGAGTTGAGAGGACATTTTTTGAGGGAGAGAGGATGGAATAGTCCGATTGTAAGGGGGGTGGTTTATGTACCGGGCTTGGGGTGGAAGGTTGTGCCTGGGAGTGAGAAGGTGGGGAATTATTTCTTTGGTATCAGAAGGGATGAGGTTACGCAGGTGTGAGGTTGTGTTTTGGGTATGCACTGGGGGGTAAAGATACTTTGTATTCGTTGAGGTGTTGATATCCTAAGGGTTTCTACAGAAGTAATGTTTGTAATGATGAGTAGCTGCTCGTCAAGGAATGGAAGCCATTTGTTGCTACCCGGGATGGGTTAATAACAGATGGCGAAGAAGGGATTCATATGCATAATCCAATGTGTTTGAGTTTTTGCACTGCAGGCACAGTATTACTCACATGATATTGTGAATCCTGGCATCAAATACGATTCTCTACCTGGCACGATATTTCCAACAGCGCATCCCTTGAGGGGCATCGCAAAAATATATAGCCAATCTAGCTTTGCAAGATATCTCAAACATGCATCACTAGGTATCACGTACCTACAACTCGTCAGCCAGTCTTGTGGGAAAGGGAATGGATATGATAGTAAACAATACTGTTGAGCTTTACGCCTAAGTCTATATGTCCTAGGAAACACGCATATCATATCAGAGGTATCTACCTAACTACCTAGATAATCAGTATATCTCATTCCTCTCTCTCATCCCATGCTCTACAGCAAGTATCCAGAATATACTGCATCTATCTATCTATCTATCTATCTATCCATCACCCCAAATCCCATATCCTCCCCTACCCTAGCATTTCTTATCATGAAGTGAATAATACTCGACAGATGACCTTAGGACGATAAGATAAGTAGGAGGTGACTTGTAAGGTAGCGTTTTTGAAAAGTTTTGTTGCATATCTGAGATGTATATAGTAGCTAGCTTATTTAGTATTGCTAGCGTAATGGATTTCAAGAAGTTTAAGTGGTTAATAATCAAGAGAATTGGGGATGAACAGGTGGTGTTTTTGTAGATGTGCAACAAAATATGGGAAAAGACATGGGTAGATCATCATGTGAGTTTACTTCATGGGCTCGGTCATATGAAGTAGTGAATTGTGGGAGGAAATTCGGGTTTTGTTGCATATCTGCAGATGTATATAGTTGCTAGCTTATTGCTAGCGTCTTCCACTTGAGAATCTGATAGTGATAGTTGATTAAGAAAACGAAAAGGTGTTCTATTTTATTAGATGTGCAACAAAACATGTGAAAAGATGGTGAGTTGTTGTATGAAGCAGTGAATTATGAGATGAGAAAGTTTGAGGGAATTGGAGAAAAGATGTCTTTTTCATTACTTTTTCATTAGATGTGCAACAAAATAGTTGAGAAGACTGTGAGTTGTCATGTGAAGTAGTGAATTGTAAGAGGAAATGAGTTTTGTTGCATATCTGTAAGTGTATATAGTAGCTAGCTTATTGCTAGCGTCTTCCAATTGAGAATACTGATATTGACAGGTGATTGAGGAAACGAAAAGATGTTCTGTTTTATTAGATATGCAACAAAATGTGTGAAAAGATGGTGAGTTGTTGTATGAAGTAGTGAATTATGAGAGGAAATAGGTTTTGTTGTATATCTGTAGGTGTATATAGTGATCGATATGTTTGCTAGCTTACTGCTAGCGTGATGGACTCAACAAGTTTAAGTGAGTAAAGGAATTTGAAATGAAAAGATTTTTTTAGATGTGCAACCAAATGTGTAAAAAGATGAGAAGTTGTCATATCATGTGAAGTATTTAATCATGTGGTGAGTTTGTTTTGTTGCATATCTGAGGTGTACATAATAGCTAGCTTATTGTAATGTTGCTAGCGTGATGAATTCGGAAGTTTTGAGTAAGGGAATTAGAAACGAAAAGATGTTTTCTTATAAGATGTGCAGCAAAATTTACGGTGAGGTTGGTGCGCTGTCTGAAAGTTTTCGGTGTGTTCTATGGCAAACTGGTGAGTGAATATATGGATCTTCATCGTTTTGTTGCAGATCTACAGATGTAGTGCTGCAACTATATAGCTAGCTTGATATTTGTAGTTGCTGGTGAACGCTTCATTCGGGTTTCTGGCCTTACTAGCGAGGAGTGATTGATCTTAGACGTGCAATGGAATATGGGAAAAGTCTGGTGCATTGTCATCTGAATTTGGCAAGTGAGCTCTATCGCATGAAGTGGTGAACATGTAAAGGGTGATCGTTTTCTTGCATATCTGAGATTTTGGACGCTAGCCCAGCTTTGTGTGTGATAGTTATAGCGTGGTGTTGATTTGGGTTCTGTATTTCTTATATGTCTGATAAATGAGAAGCAATGCTCCTGAACTAGTCGGCAGCTTTGAAGATCCGATCACTGAGACCTGCAACAAAGTCAATGAAAGTCTTTTGAGTGCTCTGTGTATCGATAGTTTCAGAACTGATATTCAATTCACTCCAGGCAAGTGGATCAGACTTCTAAACAAAGTATACCGGATGCAGACGTGTAACAAAACTTTGGAAATTTTAATGGATTCTCATCTGAGATCTGTCAAAAATTTAAGTGATTTTGTAGAGTGGTGAATAAAGGGTGCATGCTGGAGATTTGGAATGGTACACGAGAGACTACTAGTCGTGAGATGGAAATCTTGCTTAATACATTGTGATTGTCATGTCGACTCATAGCGTCTTCAGACAATAGATCTCTCGTGTTGTAGTGTGAATAACTTTACGTCTTTTGGAGAAATCAATGAGTTTCGCATGCTTCGTTACTGTCTATAGACGCTGGAATGAAGAATAGCATAGAGAGCTGATCAGAGAAGATGGAAAGCTATGACGCCCCAAATCATCTGACATATCCTGATTCGATATCCAAACTGGCAAAAAGTAGGCACATCCCTAGGTCATCTAGTCACTGGAAGATAATTTGGAGATTGGAGAGGGGTCAATGTTGTCAGATTGTCGAATTCGATCTAATCTAGACAATATAGCTTCCTAGGCCTCTCGTACGTGCCAGAGCCAGAATATTGAGCATTAAGAATAAAAGCTACATTGCCACTAGCTTCAGTGATAAGGCCCTTGAAACGAATCGAGGGCCGCCAGGTAATAATACCGGACCAAAAGTGATCATCATGGGTCTTGACCTCTCACTAGCGATAATTTAGGAGGGCAAGGTGATTTCAGGAGACAGCAACTTGAGATACTAATTCTCGAAGCCTGTCAAGATATATTGTACCACAGATCTTCCGATCAAAACTGAGATTATCATCGTACATCACCAGCGACAAGATAGCCAATGCATCAAAAGTATCAGAGGAGAGATGAAAACGACGATTTCAAACATACCCGGATCCGGCGACTTAGATGGCAAAGAAGGATCATAACCTCGATAATGAAAATGGAAGCTTGGCTTGTGATGCTTCGAATACACTAGTATTCATGGAAGACGCCGTACTTTCGTCTTCATTAAGGATGTCAATTTTGGACATATACTCGTACAAATACCACAAATAAGTATAGAAGCCTCAGGCACTAATGCTTCACGCTCCTCGATCTCTTGATTCTGATCAGCAAGTGCACGGCCCAGCCTCGCGCAAAATAATTCCCCAGACGCGACTCCCGTCGCAATCAATCCATCAAGCTTTCCCCCTCTTCTCAGCCGTAAAATTATAACCCATCAACAATGACCTCACCAACACCCTCACCCGTTCCCCGCGGTCGCTCCCGTGTTCGTTCCCGTTCACGAACTCCAGATTCCAGCGCATCACGCTATACACGGTCACGCAGCCGTTCTCCACGCCGTTCAATTTCACCTCGTTCTCGATCTAGATCTGGGGGTAGAAGTAGGAGTCGTAGTGTGGCAAGCGCAGTTGGTGCTGGTAGAAGTGGAGGCGCGAGGTATAGGAGTGAAAGTCGAGGAAGAAGTTTAAGTCCTAGGGGACGGAGTAGAACTCGAAGTAGAAGTCGAGGGAGAAGTGAGAGTGCTGGATCTGTAGCTGCCCCGAGGAGTACTAAGGTTTGTTTGCTCGCTCTTATTTTCTTCTTTCCCCGGGAATGAAGACACTTCAAGCATTGCAATCATAGTCAATTTAAGTTTTATGTGCAAATACTAATAATCAATTCTATTTACAGGTTGTGATTGAGAAACTTACAAAAAATGTTACCGAAGATCATCTTCGTGAAATATTTGGAAGTTTTGGCGAAATCAAAGATCTAGATGTGCCAATGAACAGAAGTTGTAAGTTGCATACCCTTCTCTGCATATCGTCTCATCTTCATTCTCTATCATCTCAAAGAATGACTTACAATGGATATGTCCGCTAACATATCTCGAAAGTCAATACCAACCGTGGTACAGCTTATATTCTTTACGTCTCCTCATCATCCGCCGAATCTGCGATAGCTCACATGCATGAATCGCAACTCGATGGCGCCGTTATAAATGTATCAATAGTCTTACCTCGCCGCAAATTTAGCCCACAACCACCTATGGCCCGTCGGGGAGTAAATATCGATCCAAGAATTCCAATTGGTAGTAGAAATTCTCGTGGCGGCTTTGAATCTAGAGGTGCTGGAGGTGGAATTGGAGGAGGCGGAAGAATGATGGATAGGGAAAGAGATAGAGGCGGCGACACTTATAGACCTGGAGAGAGAAACCGTGAGAGGTCCAGAAGCCCCCGAAGACATAGGACGAGAAGTCGAAGTTTGAGTAGTCGATCACGGTCAAGATCCCCAAGGAGAGATAGAGGTAGGGGCAGGAGAGATAGTTTTGGAGGTCGCGGAGGTAGAGGTGGTAGGGATAGAGATGGAAGCAGAGATGGGAGAAGAAAGAGAAGTCCTAGTTATAGTAGCTATAGTAGCTATGATGACCGAAGTCGAAGTCCAAGTCGAGTTCGAGGTGGAGGTGGAAGGGGAAGACGTTAAGAATGGGATTGAGATGATGTTGGGTCTCCAATTTATCGCAGCAATCGGGAGGAATTTAAGCACCGACAGATGGCCGAAATTTTGGCAAAGGTTAACGGAGAGCTGGAGGTAATTGGAAGCAAAAATGTACAAAATATTTTCTTTCTATCAGCTGGTTTACTATTTCAATGTAGTAGGTATGGAGCGAAGGAGTTTGGGATTTCGAGATGAAAATGGATTAGCTAGCAAAACGAACAAAAATTATAATGAAAACATAAAGCTTATTCTGGAGCGTAACAAGCGTTACTACTCTTAGTTATGTCTATCATATCAATTTATGTTTTGTTAAGAATCTATCATCTCTTAGACTTCGGTCAAAAGGTTCCAATGTAAAATCTGCCCCATGACATATATCTCAATGAAGATTTACTCCTTTTTCAGCCGTCTCAAGCTAAGATAGTGGGCAAGACGAGTCGAAATCATAAAAGCCAAAAGCTTAGTATCAAGACTTTCAACTTATTCACGGCTACATCAACGTGCCACCCATACACTCCTATCATGATGAACGAAGACCTCGAAGTCACAGAGCTGTCTGCTGCTCCTGCTGCTCAACTTATGATACGACACTCTACGGTTGACCTCATCAAATCGCCTACTGAGAAATTCGGGACATCGAATAAGAAAATTTCTTTACCTGATGAAATCATGCTAACAATTCTCGAAATGGCTGTTGAATTGGAGCCACGGCTGATTCGTCTTGGGTGTCATCACGACGAATCCCTCGGAATGATTATCTTGAGCGACAGCGCTGCTCAATTTCACAATACCTGGAAATTGAGAGAAATGCTTTTAATATCCAAACCCTTGATCTCAAAATCGTTGATACCTAGCGAAGAAGTAATCCTCAATCATGAAGCATATGTACTTTCGGCTCCCAAAATCATGCTTCAATACTGAGATTGTCCCGTTGCATATCAGCACACAACTTCTTACCATGCTCAGAACAGATGTTCCATGGAGGCATAACTTCAGACAGATGTGTGAGCGTGTTACACGTCTGGCTCGGGACCATACTCCAACCAACCAAAGCATATCTCCAAGACGCTTCCGCTCAGATTTCCCAAGCCTGGAACAATATTCCGCACGATTGGATATCGCGGATACAAGTCCACATCTCACAGATCATGTTATAGATCGATGGGTCGAGATTTACAGGATGCGCAGACGCGAGCGTAACTATACGTTGGAAGTTCGGCTTGGTGGGAGGGAGAGTACTCGTGGCGTTGCGTTATACTATGAGCAGAAGAAGAAGTTCCCTTTGGCGGAAGTCTCTGCTGGTCGCTTATCACTTCTGAGAAGTGTGAGTCGTACGTATGTCACTGGATTGGATTTCTCCTGTTGAATTGAAGACCCAGCACGTGTCATATCAGAGTGGTCTGGGTATTGGGCCGTCACATTCCTGTTTTCGTTTCAAAAGGGTGGGATAAAGTGGATGGATGATATTTTCTAGTGAGGAATGAAAGACGATTCAATTGTAGATCATGGTTGCCGGTGTATCATATTTTTGGTGGAGACGGAGGGTGTATGGGATTTGGTGCATGGGGATGGTGGTTATTATGAGGAAGAGATGGGGAAAGAATAGATTAAAGAATCGAAAGGGTTAGTGTATTTTTTAATTAATGGGAAGTAGGAAAGGGGGGAGAGGGGGAATGGGAAACGTTTTGGAAAGGTTTGAAGAGGGGGAAAGGGAAAGGAGAGTAAGGAGAGTGATAGAGATGCGGATGTGGATATAGAGAAAGAAATAAATGTAGAGAGGAGATCGGGCAAACAAAAGTTCACAAAGGCGCTTCGAAAATACGACGTCCTGGTCATAAAACGGGACATGCACAAAGACTTGGTGCAGTCGACTATAGGAACGGATTTAGGAGCGAGTAGCGCGATGCATAAGGATGAGGGTTATTGAGAACGAGGTATGGGGAGTAGAGTAGGGGGAGAAAAGAAAAGATGTCTAATATGTATGTATACTTGGATGTCGATTGAAGAAAACACGATATATTCGCTAGACGCAAAACTGTTTCGTTTTCACTCTCGAGACGAGATGGAGATGTTTTGAGGGGAAGAGAAGGTTGATGGGTTGTTGTTGGGGAGGGGAGGCGAGGGGAATGTGGTTTACAGATTAGAGATTTGAGATTAAAGACTATAGAAATCCCTTTCGTTAGAAGATAGCAGTAGATACGAAACGATACGATGCAATACGATGCAGTGCGATGAGATTGTTAATACAGTCTACGTGATTATATTAGACGTCCACGGATATGCAGATATGCAGAGATGCAGATATAGCTATGTGAATACTCGAGCACAAATGAATACAAATAAATACTTTCAATGCGTGGGTGTATTTGTGCTTTCTGTATCTTTCTTGGTATTTCGCTTTGTTGATGTGTTGCTTCGCTTTGCGCTACTCTCTCTGCATTGCATACTCTATATACTGCCTTCTTATAATTCTCTTATAACTTCGTAACACCCCCATCCCATCCCTATCCCATCCACTACTCTCCCATCCCATCCCATTACCCAAAACAATCCTCACAAAACCAGCAGACCACATACCAAGCCGTATAATACTATACTACATAACAGCCATACCATACCATACCATATTATATCATACCAAACTTATCATATATTTCATATCTTCCGATCTCGAGATATTTCAGTGTGCTTGCTTTCTGTTCTTGTATTTTTGAATGTCTGTGATTGTGATTGTGATGGATAATGGGATTTGGGATTTGAGTTTTGGGGCTTTTGGGAAGGGGGAAGGGGGCTGGTGGGGGGGTGGATATATTTACATAAAGATGCTTGGATTCTTTGGGGGAAAAAGAAAAGGGGTGGTTGGGTTGAAGAGAGCGAGGCGAGTGTGTAGAGCAGATCGATAGAGGGGGTTTCAATGAACAATAAATATCAACGATTATTTCCAACTCCGACATCTCATTTCTCACTCTCACTCTCAGTTTACCTCACCCCACCCAGGGAACTGCGTATCGCAATCAGTGATTTCAAGTATTTATTATTCAGGGCACTAAACAAAATGATGTTCGCTACCTAGAACCATATCCTAAACCCCAATCCCTGAAGCCAACCATCTTGATATCAAACTCCTTCTTCACTTATGAAATGACTTGACCTTCTCCATTTCATCCCAACTACCCATGAAGATACCGGATCTGTCGTGGATACTCTCGGGTACTACTTCCATCATTCTGTCCATTTTGCTGTTCAATGCTTGACCGCCGGCTGGAGATATTGTGTTAGAATTCTGTGTGTAAATGCGGGGAGAGAAAAGGAAACTTACCATTTTCGAAAACCATAGCCATGGGTGCACATTCATACAAAATTCTCAATTTACCCTTGGGGCTCTTCTTATCCGCGGGGTAGGCGAAAACGCCTCCATATAGCAATGTTCTGTAAGCATCTGCCACCATACTTCCGATATATCTTGCGCTATAAGGTTTCCCGCCCTCATCTGCAGGGTACTTTAATGAGTTAAAGTAGTTTTTGGTGCTATCTTCCCAGTAAAGAGAATTTCCCTCATTGACTGAGTAGATGGATCTACTTTTGGGTAATTTCATATCGGGATGTGTGAGGATGAATTCTCCCAACGCATTGTCCATTGTGAAACCATTAACACCACCTCCCTTCATTGTAATAACCAATTGAGCCGAGGCACCGTACATGGTGAAACCTGCGGCGATGAGCTCGGTTCCGGGCTTGAGGAGATCTTCCTTGGTTCCTGTAGAGCCTTCTGCGAGTTTGTGAATACCGAAGATTGTGCCGACGGAGACACCAGCGTCGAGATTGGAGGAACCGTCGATGGGGTCGCACGCTACGGCATAGCGGGCACCTTTGGCTTCAGGGAAGAAGATGGCTTCTTCTTCTTCTTCTGAAACTAAAACGGCGCATTTTCCGGAGGATTTCATGGCAGCGATAAAAAGGTCATTGCCAATGACGTCGAGTTTCTTTTGGTCATCTCCAGTGATATTGCTTGATCCTGCGAGACCGGTTAAGTTGATGAGGGTTGCGCGACGGATATAGTATGCTATCGATTTGAAGGAAAATTGGAGGGCATGGCAAAGAAGTCTGGTTCGTGTTAGGTTTCTGCAGATCTAAAGGAGTTAAATAATGTAGATGGCATACGTGAAATCTCCGGTTGCTTCTTTAACCTTTGTTTGTTCTTCGGTGAGGAATCTAGTCAGAGTGATAATATCTGTGTTGATATGCTCTGTTGAGCCTTGGTCGCCGCCGTGAGACATTTTGAGATTATAGAGTAGGGAATCTTTTTGAATTGATTGATTGTATAAATCCAATAAATAAATAGAAAAGAGTTATCGAGGGGGGTATCAAAGTACGGCCTGTTGTTATATAAATACTGGACCTCGGGTCTACACGGGTATGAATTCCGGAAGCAGTATTCGATAATTACGATAGAACGAGCACGCCGATGGACAGTTTGTCAACGTGGGGAAAAGGAGGAGGAAATAAAAGGAAGAAAGGAAGAATGAAAGGAAAGGGAAGGAAAAGGGGTAATAAGTACTTTTTGGGTATTTATTCTTCTGATATCATACCCTTTGATTACGATGGGAATTGGATCGTCGAGTTGCAATGCTCCATTGTATTTCCAAGCTGTGAAGGAAGAAATATTGGAGCAGGATGATCTCCTCCCCAACATGACTCTCCCACGGCGAGCTAGGATAGTCAAATAGTAGGATAGTAGAATACCCTTGCCAGCTACCTTACCAGCTACCTTACCAGCTACCACCTACATAGTAGATACCCATCCCTCATCCCTCATCCCTCATCTCTCTCCTCCCCTCCCCTCCTACCTCTTTCATCAATCACATCACACGTCCCACGGGAAAGTTAAGTGGCTTTTTAAGGTCCCCCTTCCTCCCCCACCCCACGAGCCCCGCACTCAGGTCCCGTGTTGTGTTTGCTTGGATGCTTTGCTCGTTCCATGCCCCGCGCCAAAAGGATCCGAGGAATGGGGGCCGGAAGAGTATGATTAAACACGGGAAACGTAATACCGGTATGCGGATTTGTTGAGCTGAGTGTCACAAGTAAGGAGGATATCCCCAGGGGGAGTATTGAGTAAAGGAAACGAAAGGAATGATTTTCCGGTGGAATGAGAAATAGATTCCATGTGGTTGGTGATAGTGAAGAGTCTCGCCCTGGACCATGACACCTAGGCAGGGATACAGACAGCCCAACGTACAACCACTAATACAGTAATCACAAATTCCAATGTGTGGTAACTCATCAATCCGCTGATCCTACGTATAAAGATTGGAGAGTTCTACGGGCGAAATCGGGCTTCGGACGGATATGTCATTTGTCTTTCCGTTCGCAAGAATGTTTTTCCATGACAAATTTAGAGGTAGGAGAATACATATACCTAGTAGGGACCGGTACCTAGACCTTGGTAGGTAACCATCAATTGACCAATCTTGCATTGGATCCTTTTCATTGGTGATATGAGACGAGATCAGATGAGAACGTTTATTACAGAGCAACTACAGAGCACGCTTTTCGGCGTTAAATGCGAGAGCTCGGTGAGAACTGGCAAAACAATATAATCACCGAACTGAATAACTACGGCACGTGGCTTGGGAGAGCATCATCAATTCGGTGTGATTGAATTACATTAGAGCCTCAGGTTATGGCAGAACCATTGATGAACCTCAGGTTGCAAGAGGTCTTGCGCTAAACTTTTCGAGCTAGTCTTTAGCGCACGAGTGAAATTTTTTAAGCTACAAAACTCTGCGTCTTCTTCAATCTATCCAAATTATTTTCCTTATCCCAACAACAACCTCTGCTTCACGCAGTATGGATTGGATTAAATTGACACAACTCAATTCAATTCAATCCCCTTGATCATCAATGGTAAGCGCATCTATCTCTTCTTCCCTTTCCCTTCACTATGTGATGACAAAACAACAACCGCAAACTAGAGTCTTTGATCCTACGGGAAATGAAACTTTTGTAACACGTCAGTCTGATATTGGATCACAATTTTACTCATTTGTGCAATTTAATGACGGGAATCATTGCTAACAATTGAAATAGATATCAATTCAATAAACATGCTATTTGCACTTGCTATAACAAATCCCTGGATTCAACCTTGGCTCATCATGTCAATTGTAAGTTTCTCTTCATCCTTTCAAACATTTTCCCCTCCCCCCACATACAATTTGTGATGATGATCAGTTTATGCTTTTGCATGCTGGAAATTACCGACTGAAGCCCTCGGGCTTTTGACGACAAAAAAGGCTGTAACTGAGCAAATTATTCAATTCAATTCAATTTGATGAGTTTTTCTTCCTTGAATTGATGCTAATTATATTCTAAGATTAGATGAGCCCTTCAAGTCAAGAGGTACGACACAAATCTCTTCACTTTCAATATCTCGCGACTGCATAAAATGATGAATGGCACTGGGCTCCGACAGTTCCAAAACGGTTCTGGTCTTGATGGATATGCCATTTTGTGGCAGGCCTAGAAAACCTCGCCCACTGATTTCAGTCATCTTATCAACATTTGTTGTACACATGTTTGATATATGGTTTCTGATTTTGGAAACATAGATTTTGATAATCCCTTCGATACCTATCGGGTGTTCCAGGTCTTCATTGACACCGGGCACCAACTTCTCCATGAGGGCTGTAGCATCAGGTAAACAAACATTTTCCTTTAAATCTCACACTTTTTATGATGAGCATTTTTAGATGACGAGTCTGATTGGAGTTTTCCATGTTGACAACATCAAAATTATACCATTCATGCCTTCTGAATTTTGACGAAAAGAATCTACTTGTTATTGATCCTGTCAAGGCATGTGCTAACGGTAAACTGTTAGATGTTTAAATTGTTGTACCCCTCTTGATGGTCAATGCCTGATATCGACTTATTTTGGTAAGAATTTTTCTCTTCCTACATATCTTCCCGACAGCCCTCGAGCATTCTGATGACATCGATCGACAATGACAAGCATATGTCCAAGCCTCGGCTGTGACGAGCCTATCTTAACTGAATATGCTCATGCTATTACATACTGTTTAAATCAATTCATAGCCAGTACTAACGATTATCGTTTAGATTCCTGGATTCAATGTCCTCTCAATCTAAGTTGATATCATCTTGCATAATAATGCATGGTGCTATTTGACCTAGGCTTTATTTATGGTATGTTTTACTCTTTCATGAACTTCCACCATCCTCACTCTCTAACATGATGATTAATTTATCACGACGGTCGACATATCCACACGTTGGTAATTGATGAAACTGCCTATGACTAGGCTTTTGATCTGACATTTCATTTTTCTCAACACTTCTTCACATTTGTTTTATGATGAATTATCACTAACAATTTGAAGATATAGGAAACTTCCATGCTTGAATGTAGCCCATTCATTCACGCTCATGCGTATACTGATTTTCATTGCGATACGTGGCTTGCCATGTACGTGAAGAAGATATATTATCTCTTCAAAAGAGAAACCGAATTCATTACTTTCGTTATCATTCTATCACGGCATTTTTTGTTTAGACATATATAGGAACCAACCAAGCTTCAAGATCTATTTGATTGGCACAAAATGTTTATTCGAGCTATTCTGACTTGCCTCTCCATATATATCATGGAGGAATCTTCGTTTCATATCTGATTCGTGACCCATTCCCAACCCAAAATATAACCTGACACCGTTACTCCTTTCGGTATTTTTGACCAATTCCCGCTCAAAATATCAAGATATCCACCCATACCAACCCTTCATACCAACCATCCACCCTAAAGCATCTAAAAGTAAAACCAAAACCAAACCTCCCAAAGCCCGTTAGACCTCCCAACACACTCCCTGGTATCATTTGCCGCCTGGCCATCGCTATAAAAGGACTCACGCCACCCTCATCTCCCTGAATCATCTGCAATCTGATCCTCAATCAATTAATGCAAAACCTGTCCATCACTCGGGAACGCATTATCCAACGCCATGTAATCCAGCAAATCCATACCGCCCACATTAACGCCATCCGCCGTCTGCGTGATATTTACCTGACTGTTGAGATCTTGATAGAAGGCGGATCCGGGTGGTAAATACCACATTTCGTCGCTGCTATTGTTGTTACCCCAGTCGTTGCTTGAGCCTGAGATGCCGAACATGGAATTGATGGAGTCGCTGTTGAAGTTTGGACCGCCGTGCGCGGCAGGGTAATGAGTGCCGGCGTAGAAATCTCCTTGATTGAGATCATAGGGCGTGGCGGAGAGATTGAGGTCTGTGGGATGAAGTGGTTAGGGGAGGGGTTTGGGGAAGGCGTTGGTGATTTGAACTTACCTGGACCATTCACATGGTAATTGGGCATGCCATCATTCCAATCTCGAACTGGATCAGCCGGGTCACGTCTCAACTTATTCGGATCTGCGTCATGAGGTGGTGCCGGAGTGCGACTTCTACTTGCAGGTTCTCCTGAAAGGGGAGGTGCTTCAGGGGCGCTAATAAAGCGACTACGCAGACGCTTGGTCAATGTTTCCAACAATTCGGCGAAGCGAATGCCGAGATGGACATCATCGACTACACAAGTACGAAGTGCATTGACAGCAGAATCCATAAGACTGATGCTGATCTCAACATCATGTTTAGATGCTCCTAATGCGAATGTTTTCAACAAAAACATGGCACCACTTATAATCCGGAAATATGTTCGAACGGGAGCATGCTTCAGGTAATCGTTTGGTAGAAGTCCCTCCACGACGGTTCGCAATAGGTTGCGACACCCCTCAACAACTTCTCTTACATATCCTTGATCGGTCGCTCCAAACCCACCGAGTCTTGCTAATGGTAGCTTTCCGAAGTAGTTTTGTGTTTCTGGAGACATGGCACTTCCTAGTGGTAAACCTGAATCATTGGAGGCGTTTGTTCGATTGGTTGCGTTGCTTGTGCATCTTTCAACAACCGCCTGCAAAGAGAGAGAATTTATGTAAATTCTGACGTACTCGTACTCTATAGTCAGAATGTGTCGAATGTAGAGAGGCAATCCAAATCTGTCGAATTCTCGTTTCCATGAGCTCAACATTGGTTGAAAATCCTTCAAGAGATCTGTGTAGCTACCGTCTTGGATAATTTTGGTCGTGTATTGCCTAGATCTAAAGATCTTTTCATTGCCCATGCGCATGGCATTACTAATTCCGGCCCAGCAATGAATAATCTGATCATCCAATTCTAGATCGGGAATGTAATTAAAATTTGTAACAGTGGTTGTGTTGGTATCGGGGGTTTTACCATCAATTGATAGCCTACGTTTTCGTGGAGCAAATGCAGGATCGGTTTTCCGCAAATGTTCAGGGACCATATTGGTCCAACCTAAACGTCCAGCTAATTGCGTGACATAGATTAGCACCAGTCGCTTGATTCTCGCGGCTCTTATTCGATATGACTCTTCGTTGTATTCTGGTCGTGTCATTTCTCCACCTTCAGCCAACGACTCGTCAATATCATCAAAAACACCTAGTTCGTAGCCGAGCCCCATAGCGGTACTCAACAACATCCAACACATTCGATCACTTCTCCAAGCAGGTTCTAGCCAGCCTTCAATTCTTCGTCCTCCAACACCGCCAGGTAGATGGTGTTTGCCTTCTTCATCAGTAGTGAAAGCGTCTTCCTTATCAGGAACTGGTAACATAAGTTCATCAGTTGCTTCTGCAGGAGGAAAGTGAAGAGCACGAGGGTGCCACTCTGTCAAGATCATAAGACTTTCAATTGTACCGAGAGTACGAAGACTGCCTTTTCGAAGTCCTCTCCATGGTGCAGTGCTTGATGTGAGAGAAGCCTCTGCGCCGGAACCACAAAATCCACCACCGAATGCTTCTTGACCCCAAAGACATCTCTCGATCATGCCTCTCAAGTAAGTCCAAAGCTGTTCATGGATCGCGTACGATCTAGAATGTCCTCCAGCTCCAGACATTTCCATGTACCGACTTGAAATTGTCAACAATGTCACCGTGAGAATTGGTTCTTCGACTAGAAGCATAGGATGAGTGTAGGGCTCTTTAAAAGTAGGGGGAGAGATAGGTGTTAGTGGGGACAAGAATTCGTAATAGCTAATTCAATCATTAGCCTCGTGTCAAGTTAGAGAAGAGGGAAAACTTACTAGGTAATATATTGAATAGCTTCCGCTGCGGTGAACCATCCTGCGCGAACAAATCTAAACCTTGACCAAGCTTTGATTGCATCCTGGTATCCCAGATCATGATCCTTGTCTAATGGAATAGTATCGCCAGTTGACAAGGTAGGATCGATAGTAGATTCCGTATGTGTGGTTGTGTGTCGCATATGGCTTATAGGAAATGAAGTATGTTGAGTTGCAGGGCCTTGATAGCTCTGAGAAGCAGATTGTGCTCTGTGTCCAATTCTTGGAGATTCTTGGCTATTGCTGTCTAGTCGCGCTCTCTTGTGACCTGGACTATAGAAGGAATTAGTACAATATCTCATGATGATAATATGTTCTTGTAGGTCTAGCTAATTGCAAAGCACCAAACGCATTTTCTCTCATTGGTGCTGTACATGAAAAGTGCAGCAATGCGAAACAGGAATTGGGATATGAATTGCTCCAGATGAAAGGCCTCAACACACCTATCAGTAGCAGCCTTGTAAAGAAGATCCAAAGCATCATGTGGGCCATAAACCTCCTGTCTCATAACTTCTTGCGCTTCTGGATTCTCTACGTTCTGATCTCTTTCTTCTTGCTGTCGTGTTTCTGATTGAGGTCTTCGTAGAGGCTGAGTTCTTCCAATAGAACCACCTGGCGTAAGAGGAGGTCCAGGATCCATGCGCGCAGTATCAGCAAAAGCGTTGCTTGTCGATCGAGCAGAAGGGGGGGCTCCCATCGAGTTTTGTCTGAAAGTTGCGGGGGGAGAGCCGGAAACCATCTTTCGACCATTGCGCGTTACATAGTCATCGGCATATTCATCTTCCACGCTATTTTCTCTGCTTCCATCCGCCTTCCTCTTTCTTCTCGTGGCCGAAAAGAAACATTCTTTACTTTCGCGTCGGCATCGTACACATGGTGGATCACTCGGATTATCGACACTTCCTAAATCACATCTCACTTTGCGACGACGACTGAAATTGCCATTAGCCTTGAGTTGAGAACTTTGAATAAGGTCAATTACCATGGGATGCAAGCTTGGTAAATTCTTTTATGATTTCCTCCTACTGAAATGTCAGTCTACATGTACAATGGCATTGTGCGACCATGGCTAATTCAAAAGAATGTCTCCATGTTTCTCCACTAACCATTCTGCAACTTGGATTGCTGCTGACCAGTAGAAGGTGTGCCATTAGTACTAGGCTCACTCGATTTCTCCTGCTGTGTAAAATTGGTCGCCGGCGCCGACATGATAATAGCAAAAAGAGTAAGCTTAGTTGTGTGTAAATGATCGAAGCTCTTTCGCTTTCCTACGGTTCGCTTTCCTACGGTTTAGGCTTTGCGATATGGGGATCTGTTTCTTTCCCGAGAGATAAGAATGCCACAACCCGAACTGATTGACCGACAGACCGACAGCAAGGAACTTTTTTCGGTTTTAATCAGCCTACTCCGTGCTTTGTACTTGGATAAGATAGTAAAAAAGGAGGGGCTGTCCTCAATTGTTTATTTTGATCCCTTTGATATTCGAGTAGACTTGGATATTAAATCATTGATTGGTAGAGATCAAAATTCTGGAAGTCTTCGGATGGATACTAAAAATGGAGAAAGAATTTAAATTCGGATTCCGAGCAGGTGTTATTGAGTTCTAGTAATGTTTCATTATCCTCTTGACCTCCTTCCTTGTATTGGGTAGATTTACATACAAAAATGTGTTTTTTATCTAACTCTTTTGGGTGAAGTTGCATACCCGAGGCTACAATATTGTTTATTAATGTACAAGGACTCTCTACTCAGGCTGCTTGATAAACTACAGATGTCGTGATACGGGGTGTACAGATGGACAAGACAGACAAATAACACAGATACTATCTATCTATCTAGGCGCAGCAGTGGGGATCTAGGCATACGGTCCCTACTCAGGTGATAGATATGTACGGTATTCTATTTTAGATACCCAGTACCTAGTCCAGGTCATCTATCATATTCCTCTTGTTAACTGTTATTCACTTTGCGCTTGATTAGAAATCCTGCTCTCTTTCAATGTCAAGTGATTGGATACATACCCAAAGTAGTTAGCGAAGGAATTCTATTCACCTATATACACTTTTGGCTCAGTAGTACGATTGACGTTGAGTGACTTTGTATAGCCTAGAGCTTCTATTTGTCTAGTGAGGGGAAGGGAAGCTAATGTCTATAAGAAGCTAGTGTAGATCTGTATATTATTGATTGAGTTTCTAGAACTTCTATCTCCATGTCTTAGGTTTTGCGCAGGAACGTTGGATGTTTATTTCTTTTAGATGGTATGTGTCCTTAAAAATTAGATCTTTTTGTTTGAGGCAATAATTAAATTGATAGGTTTCATGACGACAGTACAAATAGCGAAGCTAGAGAAATATCGAAGAAGACAAAGTATGAAATTGTGTGATATTATGCTGTTTTAATCCAACCTTTACTTCTTTCTTCCTGTAAATCTTAACATTGGTTAAAACAATCACTATGTTTAATAAGTACTCAAACGCATATCTGACATTGACATATTCATCTTTGACATTGGGATGGTTACTTTAGATGAAGGGGTTTAACCGAGTCTTAAAGTATTGGAGACATCTGTCTTTACTTTACACTCAACTAATTAATGGGTCAAAAGCCCTAAAAATTGGATGACTTATGTTGTGTCTCGATATATAGCTTTCGCCTCTCTCATATCTCTGTTCTCATTCACGGCTCTTGGAAGTTCATGGGTTGCTATTGATGGTCATTTAGCTAATTGTTCGGCTTTGCAAATTAAATATTGAATGTATCAATTACAACATCAAAGTGTCTTAGATGTCCTTAAAAACGCCATGGTTCTAGAGATAACCTTTATACCAAGCAACTACAAAGTCTTCATTTTTGCCTAGGCGGTATTTCGCTCCCAGCCACTTCACTCGGTTCCTGAATTCAAACATTACAATTTCCCTCAATCTCTTTGAAATCTAGACTTCAGATTTCTCTTCCACCATCCCAACTACTCCCACCTTCCCAAAAGCCACCTCCCTCTCCTTCAAATTAAATACCCCGAGCCAGTTCCTCAAAAACCCACTTCCTAATATAATCCTCTTTACGTCCGCTTCCATCTCCTCTTCCATCTCCATGAATAACGACACACATCTATGACCACCTATATCAGTTCTATCGACTTCCAGCGTATATTCATATGCCGTTAAAGGGAACCCGTGCTCCCCGAGATGTAGAGTAATAACGGGTAACGAATCACGTCGGGAACAGGGGATGGAAGGCGGGACATCGTAGCCGCGGAACTCCATTCCAAGATACGCGTGGAGGGAAGTGACGAGAGATGAAGGGAGGCCAATACCTGGATAAGATGTCTCAAGGATGGCGACGTATGGACGGAGGTTGTAGGACGAGGATGTGCCGGAGATGGTAAGGGATTTGCATGGGACTTGCCAGCGATCGGTGATGAGATCTGGGAGCATAGTGGAGCGAGTTTGCGAAACCATTGTGTGATTGAGGAGAGGCAGAAGCTTGAGAGGGCCGGTATAGCGTGTGTGATCTATTGTACCGAAGGTGAGGAGACCGGGAGTATCTGGAGTTTGTGGGAGAAGAAGAGTGAAGACCGGTGTTTGAATGAGTTTCTGGGAACGAAGATTGATGAATGGATTTGGAATAGAGTGCGGAGAGTGGGTAGATGAAGGAGCTAGTCCGAAGAGCCCATCCCATTCCAGATTACCCCAGTCTGAATCTGCAAATCGTCCTACACTATCGACAGCGCCGAATTGTTGTGAAATTGTTAGGCCGGCGAAAGTGATAGTATCGGAGACTAGGTTGCCAAATGCAGAACACCTGGCATAGTCCATAGCAAACAGGGTGCCTATCCATGTTTTCGTGTTTGATAAAGAGGGGTCGTAAAGCTGATGAGAATGGCATGTATTCGTACAATCAACTGACGGTAAAAACATGTCATTATCGGAGATGGAGAGGAGAGCTCGTGAGCTCTGTGGTGGGCTTCCAACCTCCAGATCTATGACATATACCAGTTCATTCCAATCCTGTGATTCGATCAGTATTTTCGGTCGAAAATTACGAGTGGGTGATGAACTTACCCATTCCGGGACTCCACTCCCGTACCTTGCTCTTACATCGTCCAGAAATCTGCCTTCCTCCAAAGCAGCCAAATACTCATTGTCGTTCTCCACACCTCCAACTGGGCCTTTTAATGTCTTCTGTTCATTATCATTATGTCTGATCCGCCTCGACACCCTTGCTTTCTCTTTTTTAAATTCATTTTTCTTGTGACTATTGGTTCTGCTCCTCGCAATTCTGTCCTCTCTTGCAGCTGCTCTTTTTGCTTGCGCGTATTTCGAGTTTCTTGCTACAGAGTAAATTGGCGTCGAAAAGATTTCCGCTTGAATCAACGTAGCTGTACATGCCATACATACCAGTCCCAAATCAGAAATCTTCATATTGTTTCTCGGTTTGCAATTTGATACCCTGTTCTTTATTTATTTCTTGTCTGTTTCGTCATACACTCGAGATTACACCTTGTATGGGGTTTGAGCGGTAAAGTCGGTTTTGCTGTGGGTAACGAAGTGTGAATCACTGAGAATGAGAGTGCTACCAGTACCAAAAACGAGTGAATGAATGGATGTCAGGAAAGCAAAAACCGCTGGACAACAGACGAAACAAATTACAGGAAAGAAATAGAATCCAGAGATGCCAAAATCAAATCCTGTGTGGAATATGCAAGGCTATATCAACGGATCTTTCCAACTCGAAGTGATGTTAGTGGTTGCCGTCACGGCTGTGCCACCCCTGACGTTGGAACCTACATTATCCTCTTAATACTCACAGCTTATTTGTAGCCTTGCAACCTGATATGTATCACTGCGGCAATGATGTATTTTTAATCTTATTCGGTAGAGAATGTTTTATATTACCAATGCCAGCGTGAATGTATTGGTTGCAAGCAGATTGAAATTGTTGGTTCCAATAAAATGATACGATCAGAAAGAAACGTTTGGCGAAAGAATCCCGGGAGTTCGGATAAGCGCCAGGGTAATATCCAGGTTTAGATTGGCGCGGTGATATGGGTGATTGGCCTGCATTTAACCGCTCTAATATGCGATTCGACTGCCAGGGGAGGCGAACACGTGCGAGATGTGCTCACGTGTTGATACTGTACTGAGCGGTTACTATGCTATAAAACATTGTAAATGCTTTTTCCAAAGGTGATGATGAAATACTTCGATAAGCAGTTTTCGACTTTGCGAACAGTCTTCAGATCTTGTTCCCAATACACTGGCTACAGATTTCACCAAACTGCCTTCACCGTAGCTCCCTGAAAGTAGACTAGACTGACATCTGTTGCTTCCAGTCCACCAGTGAGGGGCTACTTGATTCATAATATATGGAACACATGAGCTGTGTTTGAAAAAACATGTGCTTGTGCGAAAACCGCAGACCTTGATACCTCTGTGATAAGGGTCGTGTTGACCAGTCAGTGTGTAAGAATAGTTCTGTTCCTTTAGTATGTGTTTCTCGCCATGATATTTAAGTATCACCTATCGGGCTTTGACCTAAAAGTGAGCAATTATCCCAGAGATCTCTCGACTGACGGAAACTCAAAGTGGAAATAATTGAAGTGTTTCCTTGGGACTGCGCTGCTGCAAGTTTCCAAAGATTGAAGCCCAATGAAGACTGAGCTCCGATGATCTGGTGGTGACCAAAGGATGTCTGCGTCATAATTCTGGAGTGGCTTTAGTGGCTTTGATGGCGTTTCTGAAAATCCTGGGGAAGAGCCATTTTTTTCCTTGCTGTAGTCGTGTAAAGGGATGCTCATTTCCTTTCTGTGTTACCATCCATTCTTATCCGACAGAAGGGGGGAACATGGCTTGTTTTTTTTTAACAAAGCAGAACATAATGTAGATAGAATGCACAGCAACGTTACTTGGTTCTACATGTCAATGACCAGAATCTCCGGCAGCAGTCCATTGAGTGTCGATATGATATCATGTCTATCTAGAATTATTATGCCCATTGCAAAAGCTCCTCGTATCAACAATAATGCTCAATATTAATACATTCCCAACAATATTGATTCCTTCCGAGAACGGAAGCGGCTTCGATAAGAAGTTACTGAGAGTACTCTTGTAGACCCACATGCCATCACTTGATCCAAACATACAGTGAATAATGTCGAAAAACTTCATATTAATAAAGCCTTTTCTATCTGCTCTATTCTGACGCTCAAACTTCGATACCACAATTGCTCCTGAGAACTTTTCCAAAGTGTGACCCTCCTCACCCTCAATCAATCTATCAACTTCGAGCATCCAAAATGTCGAATGTCTTCTCTTGCGCTCATGTCTGGTTCCGACAAAGCCAAATCGGAAAACTCCCTCCTCTTTATCTAAGCAGTCGCCCTTCAGAGTCAAAGTTGAAGTATATGGAACACCACTGGGATCAAGTTATTCAACAGTATCGCGACATGCCCGACGAGAAAGCATTGGATATCATCATGCTTCAAGAGGAGTTGGAGAAGGGGATGCCGAAGGAAAAGAGAATGGCGGTGCAGGAATATGTCTTCAATGTTGAAGATCCAGAGAGGAGAGCTATGTTGGAGGTTTGGTTGGCGAGATTTCCGGGATTCATGTTGAGGACCGATAGATTGGTGGATTTCGGGGTTGCGGATACGAGGAAGAAGGCCGGGACTCAAAGTGGTTGGAGATCATGGCTCGAGGAGTGGAAGCCTTGGTGATTTGAGCCTGGGATATGGTTATGGAGAGAAAGCTCATTTTGATGTTTGTTGTTGCGAGGTACATAAAGCAGTGTGCTTATCTGCGCTGGTATAATTGAACAGATGTGTTCAGCGATGTGATTCCAAACTTGGAAAGGGCAAGAAGATAGTGAAAATCAATTATCATGCTCCAAATACAGACATCTTTGTCTATGAGTTATCTTTACAGCAAGAGAATCTCAGCACAGATTCTTCTCGATTCTTCTCTGAGGTTTAGTACAGCTGATATCACTGATGTGCAGGGTTCCACCCGCTTAACGACCACCTCGCTCAACCATCCCTGTCGATTGTTCCCTTGTAAACTGCATAACCCTCACATCTTTTCTCTTCCCTCTTCGCCCACACTGTCATTTGGACAATCCTTTAATTACTTCCTTACCTGCCCCATTCTTCCATTTCCTTGGATCTTTATTTGACTCACCATTGCGTTGATTGGTTTCACCACTTGAATCGCTTCGTTTGAGATTGTGTACCTCAGTAAGCTATGCTTTTTTCAGGAGCATCTTCAGTATTTTGCCTCCAAAGCCTTTGAACCATAGGACAAGGCTGTTAAGAGATGTCAGCGGTATACCTGTAAGCTTAATGCTGAGTAACGGACTAGTTGTGTTGCAGAAATTGAACAAGCTGTCACTTTTCTTTTGTGTAATAAGCATTGAAATTGCGACAAGAGCCTGACCCGCCAAGTGATTTCCAATTATTAGTAAGAAGAATATATTTTGGCACTATAACCGTTGTCATCATTCAATACTCTGTATGCTATGAGTCACAAAACACAAAGAGGCTTCAATAATACAAGGTAAAGTTTACTGGTGTTAAAGACACTCACGAATGCGGTAATACCCTGAGAAGTTCAGCAAATACCAATTACCACAGTCTAAGATGTTCGAGTCTCCACTAAAGGCCCACCCTTAGCTGTAATATATATATGATCTGGAAACTTCGATACTATCACGCTGAATCTGAAGATAGTCTCTCAGCTTACATGGATAGGGATTTCCATTGCACTTGTGTGATCGCCGGAAGAGAGGAAAGTAAACGAGTGAATCCGTTGGCCTCAGAGATACTATATAAGACTCTAATAGTACCTTGATCATTGTATCCCTGACATCTACACACGATCCGTCTTGATATAGAGTCTGATTGTCAATAATCACAAAAATCCGATAAATGACAATTGTCACATCGAAGTAATACCAGCATCTATTGTCAGAGTACTACTCTCCATACATAATCTACGACACCTCTTCATTACGAGACACCGTTGAATCTTTACTTCTCAAAGAGGGCTAGCTATCGAGGAGCGATTTGAGATTAAGCGGGGGTTTAGCCAGCGCAGACAAGTCAGCTGGACTACTATTCATGCTGTTCTGGACCCTAAAATTAGTCATTTCAAGTAACCACTTCAAAGCATCACACGGTCTTAAGTAAACTTTTCCATCTAAGCCCCCAGTATTCACGGTTTCCATAATCGCCAAACCATCGAAAATGCAGATGTGTATCTATTTGCTTGGCTTATGCACAACCACATCAAGTCATACGCGGGAAACGTTCTACGCCAACTAGAACCCGGTTTAAAGAAGGGTCCCAGACTTCTCGTCAATGATTATTGCCTCACTGAAACTGGAGAAAATCAGGCAGGATTGAAGGGAAAAGCTATGAGGATTATGGACATCAATATGTTGGCAAGTTTTAATGCCAAAGAGACGAAGAGCGATTGGTTTGAGTTATGAAAAATTGAACGGTTTCCGGTTCTTGGGTGTGAAGAGACCGGTCGGATGTGGAAAGAAACCGATTAGGGATCGTAAGGGAAGGGGAGAAACATTTAAGCCATTTGGTAATAGCCGTAAGGGGACGAGTAGTAGTTGCAACTGATCTGCAGGCCAGAGATTTTCGTTATCCATTAGGTATGGACAACAATGCGGGGCACTCGCTGGAGTATTCGCCCGACTTTCAAATAGCTAGGAAAAATAGCCCCAAATCCCCAATGCCACCAATGAATGGCAAACAACCACAATTAAAGGAATGACGAGAGTGACAAGGCGGCTCAAGCACATGCTGAGCGTGCTTTCTACAACTACTTTTGATTGAATATGCCCTAGACTCCTTCCCATCAACGCCTATCCATACATCACATGGGTATTGCCAATCTGAAACACAACATAGATCTTGCTTTGCTAGCCACAAAAAATACGAATTCCACAAGAGAAAATCAGAGCATATCCGTATTCGGAACCCAAAACAGAACTTCCTGGTCTGCTGTAGCAAAATGGTTATACTTGGGGTTGAAAGCAACAATGGCCGTTTCGCCTGGGTAATCCAATTCATGCAAAGGACTAAGGACCCGATTTGTTGTAGCCGCAAGTGTATCCCATACCAAGATATTCTTTCCGCGAGATCCACTGATTACAAATCTTCCATCAGGAGTAAAACAGCAATCTCCGGCAGTGGTGTGGAGGTATTCACTTGATGAAGGATCTAAGTTGTCTGGGTTGTGATCGCCTGCTCCTAGTCTTCTGGCGCCGCCTCTATCCCTCCTCAAGAATGCCTTCAGATGCCCATCAAATGCATCTAATAAGAAATGACCATTGCCAGTCGTGCCGAGCAACAAGTGCTTCCCATCATTTGAAAACGCCAATTTGTTCCATCCCCTTCCAACTGCCTGAGGGGAAAACTCTTGACAATATGGCAATATGTCAAAAGTAGCAAAGGGTTCCTTGTCAAAATTGCGAAAGTCATAAAGTAAAATGGTTTGAGCTAATGGGGAAGCAGCTGCAAAGACATTCCCGGAAGGATCCCATGCAACGAGGTGAACACCAGTAAGATTCAAAATGCCAGAAGGATTGTTGGAAGCTGCGTCCCAGATTCTAAGAGTGTTATCTTCAGAGCATGAAATGAAATTGTCCTGGCCGGGATGAAGGGATAGACATGTGACATTTTGCTCATGACCCTCAAAGTAACGAATGTAAGAATTATCATGAGCCGAGAGATAACGTATTTTGTCTGCATTTTACTCAGCATTTTACTACAGAAATAGATTGTGACTCACGGTCTTTTTTGGTGCTAGAATGGATTATACAATGTTCAGCATGGCCAAACATTGCATGGTTGCAGCCATACTTGGCACTAATATTCATTTTTGAATGTCTTCCCTCAAGAACATCATATATTTGCATAGTGTTATCAGTTTCTGACGTGATAAGCTGACTGCCATTGTCATTGAAATTGATAGACTGAATAAAGTTGTAACTTGGGGGAGTTTGCCCTTTGTCTGCAGGTGTGGGAGGATGTTTGAAAAGCTTGATTCATTAGTAATTGGTCATCATCTGTAGTGAATAAGCTTACCTTGACTGGATTGTACAAGGAGATCATCTCCGTAAGTTTGCCAGTTTGTGGGACTGACGAAACTCCGTTTGCTTTGGACATGGAAGTACCATTCGCTCCAAATGGAGAGTCTATCGCCATGGGGGTTGATGACATGTTTTTTGTTGTTATGTTTTATATTTTTTGAGATACTGTGTAAAGTTAAAAGAAAGATTGAAAGATACCAGAACCATAGAGTGACGAAGACTATAACCCTTGGTCTTGATTCCTTGATCCTTACTAAGAAGCAGAAAGACTTAACCATAATTCAGTTTGATATCGCCACGTGATCCGGATGATCCCTCTTATCGGGTCCGCCCCACCATCTCCGTGCTGCTCCGAGGAGCAACTTTAATTTGTAGTGGACAAGGATCTGCAGCAAGCTACAGCTCCGACCCTCGGCCAGTCTGCTTCAACGTAATAAAAATTGTTAGTTTATACAGAATTGTTTGGTATAACAACACAGTCAGCTCCTATTACAAACAGTCATATCAATTCTTCACTCCTTGAACATTTTCCTTCCTCTTTCACGTTCTGCAAATATCTCGAAATAGAGTTGTCTGGCTTCTTGACGTATTCGAATTGGCGAAGTGATAGCGAGCTCGTTCTGTGAAAAGAGTAGGAGCGGGGAACATAAAAAATGTCTTCGACATTAGGGTGAGTTTTCAAGATTGTTTCCTGCTATGTTATGGTCTAACTTAGAAACATAGGGCCTTTGTCGCCGGCGGCATTGCGGCATGCGGAGCCGTAACTGCAACTCATCCTTTCGAAACAGTGAAGATCCGGTAAGAACACCATTGCCTGGGTAGAGGACACCCCACTACAAAGTTACTAATGGCGCAACCACAGCATGCAATTGCAAGGCGAGCTCCAAGAGAAAGGACTCCAACCAAGACTATATAAAGGGCCTATTCACGGTGTCACAACTATTGTACGGAATGAGGGTATTGGGGGTATATATCGAGGAATCGGCGCCGCATACATTTACCAGATGATCCTAAATGGATGTAGGTTGGGATTTTACGAACCAATACGAGAGACCCTTACTGGCGCAATATTCGATGATTCAAAAACACAAAGTTTGGGAATAAACATCTTTTCGGGCGCAACGTCAGGAGTTTTGGGTGCTGCGGCGGGAAGTCCATTCTTCCTGGTCAAGACAAGATTACAAAGTTTCTCACCACAAGCACCAGTAGGCACACAACATGGTTACAAAAATGCCATGGATGGAATGAGAAAGATTTATACAACAGAGGGAGTAAATGGACTTTACAGAGGGGTAGGAGCCGCCATGGTCCGGACGGGTTTTGGAAGTTCTGTTCAGCTACCAACATATTTTTTTGCAAAGCGGAGACTTGTGAAACACTTGGGAATGGAGGAGGGGCCAGCATTGCACCTTGCAAGTAGTACAGCTAGTGGTTTTGTGGTTTGTTGTGTTATGCACCCGCCAGGTAAGCAGTTTTTGATTTTGTGATTGCTCTTTATGCTAATTCTCTCAGATACTATCATGTCGCGTATGTACAATCAAACCGGAAATTTGTACTCGGGTATTTTTGATTGCCTAGCAAAGACCGTCAAGACCGAAGGCATCTTCGCTATCTACAAAGGTTTCTTGCCACATCTTGCAAGAATATTACCTCATACCATTTTGACCCTCAGTTTGGCGGAGCAAACCAACAAGCTTATGCGGAAATTCGAAAATCGAATCCTTCCTGCGTCGATAAAAGAGCAGGTATAGACTAGATGATTTGCACCTCAGATTGGTTGGCAGGCCCGGCCGCGCCGAGTTGTATAACCTCGTTCAGCTTGTATAGTGCATGTTCCTCACGGGCAACCTGGAACAATAATTGGTGTTTATATACGGGGCATTTTGGGTGTTATAAAAAGATGATAGAATATTGTTGAGCATTTTCATCCGTTAATAGATCTTGAGCATCCATAGCATAGAACAGTGTTTGAACTGACATCTTCCCTTGATGGCCTTGAATCTGGATTTTGATCACCACCCCAACCGTAAATACCATCAGTACCCTCTGCGACAGGGAGTCCGCAAATTCCACAGCCCTTCGATACGTGGTCAGTAGAAGGTTTCAATTTGCTCGATGTCCTAACAACATTGGCAACTATACTAGGGAAATTCTCCTCGACAGATTCGAAATATTGTGCCATTAAATCGTCAATCGTTGTCGATTTAGAGGAAGCAGATATATGGGAGGGTGGCTCCTGGTACACGACCAGCTCCGGGAGAGGTGTCGTTGAAGAGGAAAATGTCATGATTTCTTTTTTGAGGATATCTCGTAAGGGATAATTAAAGCCCATTCCGTATGGTGATGGCCCATCGGAGACTTGCCATGGCAGAGAGAATCCACGCCCCTTAGCTGTTTCAGTGAGCGTCTTTTCTGCTAGTCGTGTAGTAGTATCACCGAACAAGATGCTCTCGCAATCATTTCTTTTGGCGACATCCACTAGGAGTCTATTTAAGAGCGTAGATACAATATCGGCCCTGGAAGTTGCAGATGTCATTGTAGAGACAATATTTTGCAGATCCAAACTTGAGGCTTTGATACCCTGAGTGGGAGCGTCTGATATCCCCAAACATGCCCAATCAATACCTTCCAGTTGTAATGCTTCCTGAAGTCCATAACTCGAATAAGAATGTCTGGGGTATTGGTCCTTGTATTTTTGCAACAAAGCAGCAGAGGCTTCTCTGTCCGCAGCATCCAGGTAAAGATCGATATGTACAACGAACAGTTCATATGACACTCGGTTCATCCGCTCTTGTTGGGTTTGAAGGTAGCCATCTAATATATGGAGCAGGCATGACGACGAAGGTCCAAAGGAAAGTGGTAATAATAATTTTTGTGGAACTTTCGAAGATCGTTTGCCCTTATACGTTTCCATGCGCTTCACTGCCTTTGTTTTAACATACTGTGAGAAGCATTTTCTGGTAGAGAATAAATCATTAGTAAAAAACTATATCAGGATGCTGAGATGCATGACGAACTGGCAGACTGATTCTGATCGAATTTGAAGTGTAGCAGTAGACTCCATACATCTCTTGCAGAGCACGTTTGGTTGTTCCGCAGAAGGATGCACTGCCTCAGGATTTGCCATCGCCATCGCTAATTTATTCAAATAAGTCAAATAGGTCAAATAATTAGATGTTTCAGGTACAACAAATGTTTCAATATCCTTAATTATTTTGTGCAGGTTCAAGACTTTTAGTGAGGCGAGGCTGGCAGAATGTCAATCGCCCGAGCATAGATCTAACTATGTAAAGTTAGCGTGACCTGTGCCTTACGTTTCCTTAACCTGCAATGAAGCTCTGGCTCTGTCAGCTACGAGAGATCCCTGCCTGGAGGTTTGGTGTTGCCAGAAATCAAACAAGTCTAACAAGTCAAAACTTCATTCAACGACAAACTTTTCATATTGTTTTGTGAATGTTCGAAAAGCTGGTCTGGATGTGCATTTGAATTTCAAGGGAAACGACAATATCATTTACATTTTCAAATCTCGAAATCTTATTCCCTAGACACAAAAGTAACATAACTTTCAATTCGAGCCCGCGAGGCTACAGCAAACATGCGAGGTTGGCTTCATGGGTTCCTCGCATTGGGGATTTCGGCCCTGACAGTTGGTGCATTGGAGGTCAGAATGGTACGTTGTCAATGGTGGAGATGAGGTGCTTGTTTTGACGGTGATAGCAGGACGAATCTAATGACAATCGACAAGTATGCGCCGGAATGTATGATCGGAAGACTTGGGGAGGCCCGACTGAGCCGCACATATTGGTGAAATGGCTTCCAACTACACAAGACTCAGAGGATCCCGATCCAATTGCAAGTATGGTCATCTTCGAGTGGAGAGATTATGACCTGGTTGGTGTATTGCCAACCATTGACAGTATTCAGGTACGATTCGACTGATTCAACTTTCACTTTCATCATCCGCTGATACCTGGGTTTAGAAAGAATTCATTTGCGACCCAGAGAATATCAGCAATGGTTTCTGTAATACCAACCAAACTGGTCAATTCCTTCTTGCGCCAAACGCAACAGAAGATTCGATCAGTCAAATCTATACTGGAGCCGTTCATCTTAATAGCACCAGCCCGCCAATAAATTATCCCATCAAGAAGACTGGCTATTACTGTGTCGGTACAACGGGCTATTCTCCTTCGAATGTCAAATATACTGCGGTTGTTGAATTCCGAAATGCCTATGGGGAACTTCCAGCAGCACAAATACCCAAACTGCCATTTTACGGTATTATCACAATTGTGTACGCTGTTATAGGAATGTAGGTCAAACGATTCCCCTATTTATTTTTGCCGAGGCTAATTACTGATTCACAGTCTTTGGGCATTTCTCTATGTGCAACATCGAGAAGATATTCGTAAGTATCCTCAGTAGAGTCTTCCATGTCTATACTTACATTTCAATAGTGCCCGTTCAGAACTACATTACAGCAATAATTGTCTTTTTGATAGTCGAAATGCTGATGACTTGGGGCTTTTATGGTAAGTCGATTTTGCAGTTCTTTTCGGACAACGCTAACCTGCGTAGACTATCTCAACCGATCTGGTAGCAGTATTGGCTCAAAAGCAATGATGATCATCGTTGCTGTACTTAATGCAGGTCGTAATTCGTTCTCGTTCTTCTTGCTACTTATTGTCTGCATGGGCTATGGTGTCGTCAAGCCTAGTCTAGGCAAGACTATGGTTTATGTTCGCTATCTCGCTGGAGCTCATTTCGTCTTCGGCTTGATCTATTCAATTGCGAGCTTGACAATTACTCCTGAGCACGCTGGTAATACCTTTTCTTATTACCAAAATATATTTGCGTACTAACTTGTAGTCAGGCCCACTAGTACTGTTTGTTATTCTCCCCTTGGCCGGAACTCTTACAGCGTTCTATGTCTGGACTCTCAATTCCCTCAACTTGACCATGAAGGATTTGAATGACCGCAAACAAACAACGAAAGCAGGCATGTATCGCAAGCTATGGTGGTGTATTCTGCTCTCGATTATCGTCATATTCGGCTTCTTTTTCTTCAACTCGTTCACTTTCGCTTCGGCTTCGGACCCTGACTTTGTTCCTTTCCACTGGAAATCCAGATGGTTCATTCTTGACGGCTGGCTTAATATTGTCTATTTGATGGACGTCGCATTTGTTGCCTGGGTATGGAGGCCAAGTGCAAACAATAGAAGGTTCGCTATGAGTGACGAGTTAGCGCAAGACGATGAGGGATTTGAAATCGCCGATTTTGGCGCTGAAGATGATGATGAAGATGACATCGAAAACTTTGCAGCTCGCAGAGGTGACCGAACACAATCCGGCCAAGAAGGAGCAAGATATGACCCTCCTCCAGGAGCTAACACCGCAAAGGAGATTCCAAGAGAGAGTCTTGATGGAGAAACAATTTTCGCAGTTGGAGAAGATGGTGACCGCTGGTCAGATGATGATGATGATGATTCGGAGGCAGGAAAGAAACTTGTGGGTGGAAAGGGGACAAAAGATGCACACAATGATTCGGACTCTGATTAAGCGATATTTTTTTACATGTATCATAATGGGTCGGCGTTGGGTATTATTGAGAAAGAAGGAAATGGCATTTACAATTGTAAGCTCGGGGGATTTGTTAAAGCATTTGTACTGATGTATTATTCTAGCAAAGAAATTTATCTATAGAATTTATACTATGGACTTTATCTACAGTACTAATTGCAAAATTACTTGATAAATGGTCAATTATCATTGATGATTGCTGCTCGTGGAAATCTATTTCTTCATGCTCACTACCCCTGTTTTAATATGAATAGTCGCAGCGTCTTCATCTCAAATTCTAATACGCTTAACTTCATCCTGTCAGACCTCAATTTCATTAATTCCCCTCGTATAAGTACAAACTGGCAAAGGTCCCGCTCTCTTAATCAGGCCCTTCGACATATTATCCCCATCAATAATACTCCTACCAAGCCCCACTGTACTATTTTTTACCCGATTCTCAAATTCCTTCCCATTACCCTGTATAGAATTGTGCATGCGTGGACTTGTTTCGATAAAATGCGCAAGGGCTGCTCCTTACGCAATACCCATATCGCTGGTCAGACGGCGGAGTGCGGTACAGGCGAAGGTGCGGTCCTCGGGTGAAGTAATGCGAGATATAGCTGCGATATAGAGTGGCCAGACGAGGAAATAGGCGCCGGCTACGGGAAAAGAGAAAGAGGGGGGTGTGAGGCCAGTCTCAGCGGGAACAAAAGGGGTACCAGGGATGAAAGTATCTGCATAGAGAGTGGAGAAAAGATTGCTGATTGTATTGGGAGTTGAAGGTGGGAGATCATTGAGAGGTGATGGGGTGCGGGATAGAGGTGTATACTGGCCGGGAGATGAAGTTCAGGTTGACGGTTTGCGGCTTACATATCCCAGACATTGGGGTACTGAGCTTTAGATTCCATCGCGCATTTGGATTAATGTATCTGTGCTCAACTGATATTGAGCCATGTAGCTGATAGACGTAAGACATGGGGGTATGGCATCAAACCTTCAAGAATATGTTGTCTAATCACCTCATTAAGCATGGTTCGAGAATTTCGCATCGAGTTCCATATTTGCGCTATCCAATAGTCGTAATATATGTCGTAAGTACCCTTGAAGACGATTTCTGGAGCTTCATTCTCCCCAGCTTGCACAGTCTCGACTTCCCAGCCGGGTGGTACATTAACAAATATTTGTTGTAACTCTTCGTCGAGAGCAAGAGCGGCGGGAATGATCTGTTCACTATCACCTAGTTTGCCGGTTCGGAGATCGGATCTGAAGTACGTAAATTTGTCTAGAATAGCCAGCATTCTGAAAGCGGGATCCCGGAGGTCAAGCTGCCTATAAACTGCGGCTCGCAGCGTCATAATCTCTTGTGGCGTCGGTATTTCTCGCTGTAGCGCGCTTATGAGGATTTGGGCTGTTTTCTGCATGAACAGACCAACCCCCACTCATGTTTTAAATTGTGAAGGGCCTCGAAGCTTGATCAGTGTCGAAGCTCCGTTGATGTGTTCGGTCCATGCTTTTAGAGACAATCGATTGGTACATGTTACTGTTTCAAATACGACTAATACCACGATAGATAACAATGTACTATCTTTGACAGCATCTGTAGGAGATCTAAGTGCACCATTGAGACGTCTCAGTACAGCCATATATTCATGTCATGTTTCACCTAATAATCGAGGTGATTTAATTCTGTTAGCAAGACAAGCAAGACCGACAGCCGTCATGCTTGTAGACAAAGCTTCATCCAGACCACCGCTACGGCAAAGGTCCTTCAAATAATTAAAATGTCTATGTCGTGGTTCGGATACTCCAGCCACAAAGTTTGTGATAAAGTATGAGGTTCCCTGTTCAACGATTGATGGAGCTAATGCGGCCCTTGGCTGTGGAGCCGTTAGGATTTCGCTCAACTCAAATTCTTCGTCATCTTCATAGTCTGATGAGGACATCGAAATGATTTGACTTGAAAGTATTCGTTCGCTCGATGAGAATGCTCTACTTGTTGCTTTTGTTCCAGTGACACTGGATGGTCTGGGTGATCGCTGCTCTTTTTCGTCAGCTTTAAGTCTTTAGCCTTCTCTTTGGCTTTGGCTTTGGCTTTGGCTTTCTCAATGACAGCGGAACTTTCATTTCGGAAAGCCAAATCAAGCATTTTCCGATAACCTGGGCATATTCTACTGGCTTTCGTGCAATTCGTGCAGGTTGGTTGTTCCTGTCCACACTATACGAGACATGTGATTAGTCATCTCGCGCTCCTTTCCTCGTTTGAGCGAGATTGCAACCCAAGTAGGGTGTCCAGTCTCTGTGATGTTGAGCCTCTTTACATTAGTAGACTTGGCATTACCAACTATTGCAAAACGTATTAAAGATCGGGGGGTCTCCACGTACACGAATCTTCCTCCCTCTACAATTTGCACACCCTTTTGAAGGCTTTCCACAACAAACCATGATGAGCGACGACTAAGAAATTCTTTCCACAAACATGATTGAAGATTGACATAATTTCGTCAATAGGTGGGAGAATAGAAAGCTTTTTGTACAATTCTTACCGCGGTCATTCATACAGGATATTCCGACTTTCTTCTTTGGAGTAATTTTGCAAGTACATCAGCTCCGAGGAAACGCTTCTAGCGCCAGAACAAAACTGAAGCTTCGGATGATGATGACGCAAATACAACTAATCGCGCCGCAGCTTGATTTTCTTAAATCAGCTCAGAAATGCTATTTCAGCAAGTTTGAACAGGCTTCTATTCTTATTGAAAAATGTTGACGCCTGTCATCAGGTCCGCATCTGATGGCGGTCAGGGCATAATCACTGAGCAGGCAAGATTTGCGCTCCCGAAAAGGAAGATTTTTGCTGCAGAAATTACGAACTGTGAGAGGCCTCGCATTGCATCCCTAATTTGGTTTTAAGTGGTACGTCTGCATGGCCCGCGTGGCACCTCCCGGATCACGGACCTGGTCCACTTTTGAAGCTTAGACACCGGTACAGTAAGCTCGCTTCTGTCGCCTACAGCTAGCGAGGCTAAGGAACAGAAGCTTAAAGGTTTGAACAACACTTGACGGTACCGAAAGATACTGAATGTCGACCAGGCTCGCGTTTGTAAGACCTTAATTATCTGTGTTTGCCTGTCTCGATGATTCATTGGTCTGGTTTACGACTGTTGCCTTTTCAAAGATGGGATTACTGTCGTGAGATTTCGGGCTTAAGAAGCCCCAGTTTACTAACACCATAATTAGCACATCGGTCGAAAATTAACATCTTTTTTGACCATCCTTCATACAACGATGCCGCACGGAGCTCTCTGAGGCGCATTCTATACATGATCGAACCGATACGCCTATGGAATTAATTAAGTGGCCACTGAGAGCAATGTCTCAATACCTTTCACGATATCATTGGCAAGAGTTTCGAATTCCGTTCATGGAGAGATGTACTTCGGAGTTCATTCAACTAAGGACGATAATGTCTGCCTATTCATCACATGAGAGAAGGCTCAAAGGATTGCTTCATCTGATGTTGCTTGATGATGATGCTTATTTGGGATGACTGCAATATTCTTATATCCGTCAAGGTCAGATATCGAAGTGGGCAAAGATATCCTCCAGGGCAATATGATATCGAGTGATCCATCTCAGAATATAGCAGCTCAAAAACTGGTCCATGTCGTCACACGACGAATGTATGCAAGCCTCGTCGTCTATAGCTATCAAGACTTCAAAAGGTGGCTTGTATCCTATTTCGATTTTGGCGGTGGGTCTAGACAGTATTTAATGTCTCAATTTTACCTCCCAAATTACCAGTCAACTCTTTCAAAGCCACTACAGCTCTTTGAGTCGTTTATTTTATTTATTTTGTTCCTCAAAAATCCGACACATCTTTTCTACACATCACCATCTCTCAAGAATGATTTCTTGAAAAATATCGTAGTTCCCGCATCTAACTATTTGCTTGCTGAGATGACTCAACAATCCCGCTATGGTATGTATTGGGCTCTTAGTCTCTGACTATTGGTTTTGGCGCCAATAGGATCTAAATTTGAATACAATTCTCTTCGCAAAGAAGAATACCACAGATTCTTAACTATTCGGTTGCAGTGCGAATACGGCTTCCTCTTTCGGTCGAGTTGCTCCCTGAAGATTGGCCTAGACAACAGAATAGCCTCTTGATGGCGAGGATGAGAGATTAATATTTTCACACAGGAACAACGCTGGGCGTATTTGCACATCCCAAGATCTTCTTTGAAGCTTGCATGGCTCCTTTTGAATAGCACTAAGCTGAGCGAATTCTGTTTCGGTCGAAATCATCCCTACTGCTGATGTACTTATTAGATGAGATAGAAAACTGGTATCTAAACCAAAAGATCCACGATCAAATTCTTCGGACAACACCCACAAATACTGAAAGCTATTCCCTTGCCGATGTATCGATTCGAGTGACTTATTGGTAAAGCTTGAGACTAAACCTTTCTACTTGACCATGAGTATCGTATATCAAAGATTGGATTCGAGGGTTCGTTGAAGATTGGATTGTATGTTTGTAAACCCATTCTTTAGAGTGATTCTGAGGCACAAACTAATCAAAGATTTCACCCTCTCAATATTGTGCAAACGAATATGGAAATAGGTCAGTACGTCTTTTCCTTCGACTTATATAGTGACAGAAAGATTCAGTGACAATTTATGGTCGGTGACAACAGGTTTGAGGTTTCAGTCTGGTTCATTCATCATTTTACAGAGAGAGAGAAAAAAGATCTACTAATTTGAAGCCATAACAATGGGAAACCTTCCTCGCTATATTTGTTGATATAGGGTAGAAGTTTGTATACACATTCTAATCCGAAAGCACGTCATTCAATGACATGCAAAGTAGGCAAGTATTGTCTAGGCCTCTCTCTGCCTGACTATGATACAAGGCTCATGAAAACTATTCAGACGACCTCGATCGGAAGAATGGGTATGGAAATTGGTCGAGAAGGTAGTTGCCCAATATATTCCTTCAAAGACGTAAGTTGACCAGTTACACAGCTTTTTTCCTCTCTCGCTTATGTCTCACCCCTGTCATTCATTCTTCAATCAGCCAGAGTTGATGCTCCTGCTTGCATGGAGAATCAATTACGACGCTCAAAATTCTCCCTTTCTTTTTCCACAGGTACATAGCCACTGACAGAAAACTCAGTGCATTCCCAATCTGAAATAGCACGAAGTTGATCCGCAAGCCCGTGTGTATGGTCGTTAGCCGAAAGCTTAATCATCGGAGGCTGAGCTTAGTCTCATGTCAGCCACGTTTTTAACTACATGCATGCCTAATTAGGATTAGTCTTCAATCTTACTATGGGTCTCTAATAAGTTGCACTTTTCTCAATGAAGGAATCGTTAAGTTGGTGGTAGAAATTTCATTTTTCGGGTGTTTGATGAGTATCGAAGTCTGCAATGAATCAGATCAGTTCTGAAGGAATGTCGAGGATGGGGAAGAATATATATTGTCTAGATTTTCTTCTTATTGTGTGATTTTTTTATTCCTTCCAGATCAATTAGTTAGCCGCAGTTCAAGCTTTTCGAGTCTTTACTCTAAATTGAGAATCTAAAACAGGGTCATCTATCTTTCACTTTCCACTTCGCGAACTCTAGTTGAAAGTCATCTACTTCTTTTCTTAACCTAGCATTTCGTCGACGCAAAAGACAAATCATGACTATTACCTATCGCAACGGTGTTGAGATTGGGGAACTAATCGTCTATATTCCTTCCCTCTTCCTCTCCGTCTTCCTCGCTTTTCGTCATGGATTTGGTCGCAGTGCAGGCTGGTACTTCCTCATAATCTTCTGTCTCGCCCGAACCATCGGTCCCTGCATGTCTCTCGCCGCGATATCCTCTCCTTCCGTATCTCTCTATACTGGTGCACTCATCCTACAAACTATCGGCTTATCACCTTTGATACTCACTACTTTGGGACTTTTAAGTCGCGTTTTAGACAGCATCAATCGGAACACCCATACACTCATCCAGCCTCGCCTGCTGAAACTTATCGAGATACTGACATTGGTCGGGTTGATACTTGGTATTGTGGGTGGACTTAACGCAAGTCATACCTACACTTCGACTGGAAAATGGGTGCCGGGAACAGAAAGCAAGGTTTCTAACATCTTGTTTATTGTTTCGTTCGTGGCAATCATAGCCACCACAATACTCATCAGTTTCTCAATCTCAAATGGGGAGAAGAGGATTTTGTTGGGAATTGCTATCGCGTTACCATTCTTGTTTGTTCGACTCTTGTATTCCGTTCTCTCGACTTTCGTGTCACACTCTACGAAATTCAATGCTCTCACTGGAAGCGTCACGGTCTTATTGTGTATGGACTTGCTGGAGGAATTAGTTATTGTGTTACTTTATTTGGCAATTGGAGTCACGTTGAAAGTTAAACCTAAAGACGTGGTTGCAGATTCGGAGATGCAACGGAGTTCAGGGACTTCGGAAAATGAAGAACCATTCGCTCAACGAAATCAGCAGATACAAGCACAACAACACGATCAAAAAGCAGGAGCAGAAAATGGGTTGTTGAGAATTGCGAAGAAGACGATTGTTGGGAGGTTGGTAATGGCATTTATACCGGAGAAGAAAGCAGATGTGGAGATGCAGCATCATGTTCAAAAGTAATGAGGTGTGAGTTAGGAGGGGTCGGAGGAATCCGACTGAGTCTGTTTGCTTTATTATGTGTTTCTAGCGCTGGTTTGGAAGAAATGGGTTTGGTTTGATTATATTGGTCTGTAAAAAGTCAAAGATTTCTTCATTTATGTCTCAGTTCTCTATAGACTGTATATGTTATAGTATTTCTCAATCAGCATCTCAAATTTCGATTTGTGTGAATGGCTACTCAGGTTTCACACCAAGTTGAATGCGTGATATAGATTGGCCAACATGACAAATGTAACAATCAAAACGCATGCCCTGACTACTCAAATATACTTTGACACAATATCCTCCTGAATTTAATCTTCGATCTCGAATTATCTATGTTCATACGTCGAAACCAAGACTAAATGCTTACATGATGGAATTGTATTCTAAAGAATACTTACCAATACATTTCGCATTGTACTCCCATTCATTCACTCATTCATTCATTCAAGCATCTATTGGTTCATCAATTCATTTATAACCATCACTACTGGGCATCTAATGCCATAAAGAAAAGTTCTCTACAAGAGGGAGAAATTCTGTCTGCAAACATGAAACACATTCGTCGAACGCAAGTCAACGAGACTCAAGAAAACCCAACACCCCAATCTACCAATGACGCATAGCCTAACAAGAACCAAAAACCCAACCCCTTTCACAAAGGCAAGAACCCACCACCCAACATTCCCAACAATGCATCTCCCTCTTCCCTCCTCATCTCCTCAACCCCCTTCTCCACACTCTCCACCTTCCTCGCAATCTCATCCAACCTCTCCTCCTCCATCTGCTTCTTCGATTTCTTCGCAATCCTCTTCTTATGAAAATATCGCGAACTAGTGCGGATACGCGTCCCATCCATTTTATATCCCCGACTCGTCTCCTCACTATCCATACCATATCGATACTCTCCCGTATCGAGATCGATTTCAGTGCGACGTTTGGCTTTCATGTTGAGGGAGATGCGGTCGCGGACGAAGGTGTATTGACGGTAGCCTTCGATTTCGGGGGGAGATGGTGGCCATGTTTTCTTGGAGGATGAGGCGGCGGTGGGTGGGAAGAGGAGATACTCGGGGGTGTGGGGACGGAGATGGGGTGGTACGGATGAAGGACGGGTTGGGATGGGATGAAAGAGACTGTGTGGGGGTTGAGCGGGATAGAAGATAGAGGCACGGGAGACAGATATCGGGTTTCCGGTGTACGCATCGTCGTCATTGTAATAATCTTTCATGGGGTCGAAGTGGATGAATTGGATGGAGGCATTTGGGGGGGCGCTCGAGGAGAAAGATTCTTGTTGTGGTGGTAGATCTGGAATGCAATGTGCTTGAACGTCGGTATCTAAATGAAAGTATTTAGTGGGTAGTCTAGAATGATTGGTCAGATCGTAATACTTGGTGAAGAATCTGACGCTCCGTCTACTTGGGCGGAAACTGGAGCTGTGGTGATGAAAGATTCTTTCATGCTATTCTTCTTGGCATTGTGAACCGAGAGGGTCGTTTGGATTTTAGTACTGAAGATTGTACCAGGCAGTGGATTTTCGGGAATCAATATTTCGGGTTGAGGACCAGCCACATCTGAAGGGGTAGTTTTGGCTTTTATGGTTTTGGGTGGGGATGGAGTCGATATAGTGGCGGAATTAGAGGCAGATCTGGTGATTCTTCTGGAACTTATTGGTAGCCGATGATCTGGAGCTAAGTTCAGGTCTTGATCTGTAATTTCTTGTGAACTTAATGCTGAGGATGCTTATTTCTATTACGAACCAGATTCAGGTTGAAACGTACGTATAAAACCCATATCGTCACGAATGACAAAAGGATTGTACCTCGACTGGGCTGGTACCTCAGCAGAAGTATCAGACGAAGGACTTTGCTGTGTTGAAAAGTTTGGTGTGGCATGTTGAGCTCCATGGCCAGTAGTCGGCATACTTGATATGGCATTTGCAGCAGCTACTACAGAGCTCGATTCGATTTGTTGATCTCCATAGTAATTAGGCAGTGTTGACAGAGAATGGTGGATGTTCGAGGTTATGCGAGCAAGCTCTGTTTCCTCTTCTTTCTTGGGTAGGAGAAAGAGTTGTTGTCCCTCAGCTGATATGGCCGGATGAAAAGGAGGACTTGTAGGATCATATGTGTTGCCACTTGAGCTTGCAATCTGTCTGTTTTGACAGCCTGCGTTATTTAATGGCCGTACAGGGTTTGTGTTCTTGGAAGGAAGAGGAAAGTATTCAGAATGCCTTCCAGGAGACGACATCATGGAAGTTGAATGTCCCCACGGGGAGTGCTGAGGAGCTGAGTTTGGATATGTAGTTTGATCAGACTGATTTGTGTCCAAGGTTGCGGAGGGAAATGATTGATGAGACATATGGGCATGAAGAGAATTCCCCATTGATATGCTACAATCTGTCGATTCACTCTTCAAATTTGAAGTGTAATTAGAATGGAAAATTGGGTTCCGTACTGGGACTTCTGATTCACCATCAATATTTGAAGGAATATTGGCATCGGAGATTGTATCCCGTGCTTGGTCTCTTCTTTCTGGGATATACGGCATAGATGTTGCAGAGGCTTGGATTGAATATGGGCTTGCATATTGATGTTCTTGAGCCTCTTGATGCAATGGCCATGGCCTATACACACCATAACCATAGTAAGTATTCGGTGGGCCTCCGGGAATCGGTGTGGTGAATGTTGATATGCGATTTTGAGCTTGCTGGCCAGATTGTGTAGATTGTAACGAGACTAGTTGTGTATCGGGAGATTGGAATTCAATATTAGGAAACTGGTTGTTATTGTAAATTTCAAGTGATGAAATACTAGCACGTCGAGGAGTCGGTGATATTGAAACACCCCTTGTCATCCAAGGCTTCTGAGGAGATCCAGCAAAGATATTTGAAGTAGCATTAGTGGAAAGCACTTTTTCTGTAGACGTCGGTTTTAAGGTGGTTTTTTTCGGTATTCTGGTAGGATGTTGACTGACGGCCTTGTATTTAACCTCACTGATCCCACGTGCGGCAATATTCCTGACGGCTGAAAATGGCTCCCTTCTAGGTTCCTGGCTGAAATCTGGTTCCGCAAATATCTGCGCCCAGAGTAGTCTTCCAGCTTCTTCAAGCCCTTCGACATAGCCAGTCTTCTCAAATGCTCTCAAAAGTTCGCAAATTCTTTGACCATTTGGAGAGGTGTCGTTGAGATTTCTTCGAGATTCAAGTGGAAGTGCATCGATGGCCCGTAGTTCATTAACTGATTTGGCTTTGTTAGTTATTGGTTCTTAGAAATGTTGAATGGTGTAGAACTGATAAATGTGAAGAAAGAAACATACCTGTTGGGGGCCGATGGAACTTATCCCTAACAGCTTTTATATGACGATCTCGAAGAAGACGCGGTACTTCATCTCCATCTTCAGACATTTTGGCAATGTGGGCGCAAGCTATTTATGTGCGATATTTGTGGATATAGAGAGAAGAGAGATTTGGCGTGCAAAGAATGACTTAAGTCATGCAAAGTAGGTATGCTACCAGAAGAGGTTTATTGCACGTTTCTCTTCAGGCAATATGAATAAACAAATGTGAAGAAGTGGCTACAAGATCTAGCAAAAAGGTCTTGAGAATGCCATACGGCATGTTTCCTTACCGCTTTTCAAAAGACGGATCAATACGGATCCGAAAGTGAAGGGATAGATGCGACGAGAGTCTATCACCCAATTGACTATTAACCATACCATATTCACTTTCGCTTCTCTCCAATATAATGCTAAACAATCTCATTAACCTCGAACCAAACCACCAAGTGGTGGTTTGGTTCAACGGTCAAGTGGCCGACTTTGCTATAAAATTCTTTGCTATACCCATAATTTGCTACAAAGCTGTTGCTATACCCCACTAACCATAATTCGTCCTATCAAACAATGTAAGTGTGTTATTTCTTTTGCCCTTTTCATACTTGGTACACTGTAGTACATACAATTTTTTTTTGCCAACCTTCTGCGTTGGAGGTAGAGTGTGAGGTTATTCTTTTGACGCGGTGTTGATAACAGCCGCAGGTTAAGCGACGACGGTGAGGTGGTGACTGGTTGGATTGTGAGAGCGCTCGCGAGATGAGTGGGTCTGTCAAAAGCCCGTAGAAAAGTGAATTTGAAAAGGCAAGTAATTGGAACCCTTTTAGAAGTAGTCTCAATGTTCGTGGTCTTCCAGATCCTGTGGTTAATCACCATGGCTTTGCATGCACTTATTGCTTGAGTGACCTTACAATAAATTTGCTTTCGATTTCACTTCAAATTCTAAAGATTTGATATTGGAATTGCACGTAAAGGGATAGTGTTTTACTTGTCGGACATGAAGTGGAGAAGAGGTAGCAAGGAACTGGTTTTTTTTTTGAAAGCACGCGATTGATAGGTATATCTTCTGTATCCATGAGAGTTAGGGTATACATGCATACTAAATGATAGAAGAAACAAAAATGCTCCAAAAAAAATACTGCAGCAAAGATTTTGTTGGGCCTTGACCAAATAATTGATGAAAATAAGCCATGGGGCGGACATGAAACCAACTCACTTCATTCAGTGGCAAGCAATGATTTTGTTGTACATTCGTTGTTCAATATTATATCCCTCAACTCTTTATTCCAATAAACTCCAGTGGTTCCAAAATTACAAATTGATCAGATCGTACTCCAGGCATTGTCGATAGGAAGTGCAACACCGTTGATAGACTTAGCTCCATCGCTTGCAAGGAACAAGATTGCTTCAGCAATTGCTGAAACGGCAACACTGGGCATTTCGCCAGGCTTCATGTGCAAAGCGAGCACTGGTCTATGATGTTGTCAATAAAAAAGACAGGAGAATAAATGTCCCAGAAAGATCTTACCCCCATACAGCGGTCGCTTCTTGATCAAGGGTCGCTACGTTCATCGAGCTGGCCATGTTGGTCATTACACCTGTAACATGCGTTAGTGAGTGTTACAAAAGGGGTTCATCTTTGGAAGAAGGTAGTTCTAACCTCCAGGACAGATAGCATTGCATCTGATACCCTCATCCCTGAATCTGAATGCAGTATTCTTGGTCACACCCAACTATAGCATCATTAGCTCCCAAGCCTCACGGTTCTTGACCGGAATACTACAAACCAATCCATGCTTGGAAGCTGTATAAGCAACTCCTGCCGCAGCACCACTCAATGAAGCTTTACTACATAAATTTATGATGACACCATTCTTCTTAGCTCTCATGAAAGGTAGAACAGCCCTGATTAGTTTCGTAGGAGCCGTGAGATTGATTGCAATGACGCGATCCCAATCACCATCCGTGACCTTGTCAGCTGAGGCCATCGAGTCCATAACACCAGCTATATTGGCCAGAACGTCAATGGTATCGCTAGAGGTTCTTTTAGTGTCTTTAAAAGCGGGTTGAGTGTATATTCGTGATTGATAGTTCAAGCCCACCAAAAAAGAAGAGTACCTACCCAAATCGAGCGACACAGGTCCTCACAAGCTCATCGCACTGTCCATCTTTACTCAGATCTCCTCTATGGAATTGGAACTACTCAAATCTACATGTCAGTATCTGATATTCTTTCTCCCATCTGTTCCACGCCCTGAAAAAGATTACAGCGTCCAAAAGCTTCAATGAATATGCACTCACCATCTCCTGATTCTCCTTATCCAACAGACTATGATTCATCTCGTTCACATCGACACCTAATACTTTATACTGATGGCTCAAAAATAACCGCGTTGTCTCGAGCCCCATCCCGCTTGCGCATCCCGTCACGATGGCTACCTTGCTAGATCCTTTCCCGTCAACCATGTTGCTTAGATGTAATGTAAAATGATTATGATCGAAGATGTCGTTGATTTTTTGACTCTGGTATGTTCAAATCCGGCTTGTTGAACTTCAGATCTGTGAGGTATTTAAAGTATTGTCGATACTACTGTGGTTTGAACTTTAGTTTGGGGATGTAGAAGTCAGTTTCCGGATACGGATGATGGCTCACCCGAATCTTGAATACGAATCCGAGTCTTAGTGCCATCTTTCCACGGAGGTTAAGTGAACGCCGAGATTTAGCAGTCGGAGGTTGTTGATAAGCCACTAAGATTTATTGGTTGACTACTTACACGAATACGCTCGAGCGGAGCTTGATTCAGATCTCGAGACATATTAATGCTCATGAAACTATCGGTCAATGGGTCGATCGAATAGCCAGACCGTATGAACGTATAGAAAGGAACACAACCCCCCTATTTCGATAACCCAACGGAAGATAGCAGGAGATGACATTCCAATTCACCTCACAATGTTGTGAAGCTCATTTCCGTCGTTGAAGACTTGGCGTACTGGACCACCACTGACTGCACTATAGGATCATGGTTCAATTAGATATGGGAGTAGAGTCATGGAGAATCCTGGATCTGACTTCATCTTGCTTGTAATCAACACAATATGCAGCGAAATTGAGATGGACCGGGCGAGACACATATGTGGACTAGCTGTGGCTGATGATTATGTGGATAGTTGTGGCTGATTGACGGTCCTGCAGGAGACTTGTGTCGACGTCAACACCATTCATTGTTAAGCTAGTAAAGCTTGCCATGGGTCTAATCAACTAAATTTCCAATTGTAACCTTCAGATCTGCTTTTCCGTTTCTCCCTTCTATTGATATTCCCAGCTACATTTTGCCTAAGCTTTCGACGATTCCTCCATCTCCTTAATCTTCTCGAACAACCTCAAGAATACTGCAGAGTCCTGGGCACCTCCAATCTCATATTTTCCCTGGATGGTGAAATTCGGTACCCCGCTAATCGAATTCCTCCTCGCCTCTTCAACCTCCCTATCAACCTCCACTCCCCCCTTCTCACTCTCCAACCATTCGTTGACTTCTTTCTCGTCCAAACCAGCTCGTACTCCGGCATTACGTAATACTTCATGATTAGTAATATCGCCTTCTTCTTCAAAATACGACTTGAACAATGATTCCACTACTTTCGTTTGCATGGCTGGCGACTTTGTCTTTCCCAATTGAATAAGGCGATGGCTAGTTCTCGTGGCTCCCGTTTTTCCTCCAAACTTAAAGTCGATACCGACCTCTTTTCCAGTTTGAGAGAGTCGGCCGAAAGCTGCCGTCATTCTTTCTTCTCCAAAGCGAGCAAGGTACCATGCTCGTTTATCCACACCTATCCATAATGATCAATTTCGGAACATCGAAAATGTGTGTTAAGAAGAATAACAATTACTTACTGGTTGTTGGCGCTTCTGGAGCAAGGTAGAATGGATGCCATGTGATACTAAATGTATCATTGGAATCAGGATGTCGTTGTTTGTATGCCGTGATTCCTTGCTCGAGTTTTTGCTTTCCCACATAACACCACGGGCACACGGTGTCGGAAACAATCGCAATATCAAATTTGGTCATTCTGGGCAACGTCGCTTTGAACATCAGATTGTACTAGAATATCAAATGAAGGAAGATGAAGATGAAATAGAGAGAACAAACGAAATCACTACATATACTGCGAAGAAAATCAACACATGATGCACCGGAAAATGCAAGGGTCAGAATGAGGAAGCCGATGATTACTATTCGTGATGAGCACGATTAGAAATCAAAGAATCAAACCCAGCCAGCGTATTCGGCATCCCATTCGTACATGCCGACCCGTGGAGTAGACAATGATAAATCATGATTCGATGGAATTATTAATGTATTACCATTAATTAATATGAATTTCTCACCGAGGTCGTTTGGAGGGAAGGGAAATTTGTAAGGATTGTAATGTTGCCTACTTAGGTAACAAGTAATAAGAAGCTGTGGAAGAGTCTGGAAATTTCTGGAAGTTGATGATTAATCGTTTGTGTGGCTTATGGTGGTGGCTTGGCAGACAGAATTTCAAGCTACTGCCATTCGAGAGAGACATAGCCAAAGACGAACGAGCCAGTCTTTGCTTCTCTTATTATGCAGACTTCTCAAAATGGATAAGGCAGGCTATTGAGAACTAGGTTTTGTACTGCCAACCATAATCTCTACACCATGCCTAATGTTCTTTACATTCAAATTTACCTTCACTCACTTTCCTACAAACCCGGTACAAATCCCTCCACTGTGACATTCCAACCCGCGGGGAAATGCATTCCAGGCTCACTATCCCAGCCCCCTGCCATCATGGCCATTGCAAGCATCAATCCCCCCGCATTCGGAAAGTACGGAGTTGGCACGCGTGATCCTCCTACGGGGTATCCCGCATCATCAAATTGAAAGATCGGATGTAATAGGTACTCTATTGCTTGGTCTGTGTCGCCCAGACGAAGAGAGTTCATGGCGAGTAGAGCAAAGTCCCAACCATATGAATCTTCTAAATCCCAGAGAGAGTGGATTTTGGAGGCAGTGTTACTAACGATGGTTATATTGATGGGAGGGGAGCTAGGCGGTGGGAGCCATCCGTATATACCAGCCATTGCTGGATGCTGTCGTTGGGGTCAGGATTAGCAATTTGGAGTTTTGAGTGTATGGATCATGTAACTGTAAGTTCACCTACATCATTTGTTGTTTCATTGTCTGTCCACATATTGGGGATACCCTCGTACACGGGATATGTGTCGTTAACGATAGGCAGGGGAGCAAGATTTTCCCGCACGTTCTTCCAATCCTCAGGGATAGACTTCCCCTGTCGCTCTTTCCAGCTCATAGCCACATCAAGACCAAATCTCCAGTATGCCAGCTCAAAGGTTGGACTGATTGTCGCATTTGGGTTCGTATTCTCAGAGACGGGATACATTGGTGGGCCCAAATCATAGACTCCAGTAGTGGCATTATACCACGCGAATGATGCCATGAAGTCTGCTGTGGCTGTCAATACCTCATCCCATCTTTCAAGCGTCGTTGCATTTGGGAATGATCGGTATTCGATCTCGGCAAAGTACATCGGATGCGGTTGCTGCCAGATCAAAAGAGAGTTGATGTCCCCAGGAGCGCTACGGCCGGTTGGGTCGGTCATTTTCCCCCAGCGAGCCCCCTCATATCCTTGAAGTCTGGCCCTGTCGATCGAAGATTCGAGGAACTGCTCGTACATTCCTGGCATGCTTCGCCAAAGAAGGTCAAAATGATTCCATCGAGCAAAATGCAGAAGATGCCAGAAAATCATCTCGAGCTACACGCATGATTCTTAGCCATTGTTTCTAACTGAACTAGGCTCGTCATAGGAAAACAACCGAAACGGACTGGGAATACGAACGTGGAATTTCCCATACCACCCATTATTCACGAGACCAGATTCTGAAACAATCAGTAAATTCGTCGGAAAAAGTTTGATCTTGATACTCGTTTAAATGACATACCTTGAGGTGGAAGGCCTGAAGCCGAATTGACCGCTAACAGATATTGAGATAGAATAGTTCGTCGCTGAAGCTCAGTTGCATTTGCAGAGTCAACAGAACTCAAGTCAATGAATGCGCCCGATTCCCAATAAGTCTGCCACCACGTCTTGGAGCTATCAGTAAGATCAGTCACAGATGGCGCACTCATGTTTTCAGCTTTACTACAGCTTGCCTCATCCGAGAACGACCCTGTCATTTTTAAATTGCTGGAGCCCGGAGTTGTGAGAAAGTATCGATGCGTACCCTCCTTGGGACCTGAGACCTGACCTTTACCTTCCCATCTCGCGGTAAAACAGTATTTAGTATTGTCTAGAGTATGTTGTATAACGGCCTCGTTTTCTGCAACATCAAGAGACGTAGAGTGTTTACTGCTGGCATTCCACAGTCCGACAAATGGCGCATCGAATTTGTTCACATCTGAATATGGAAAGTCGAAAAACAAACCTAAAGAGCCTGTACTAAGCAGTTCAGACTCCACATTGATTATGATCATATCAGCGTCTGACGCTGCCGACACCTCAACACGGACTTGGCTGCCATTGTAAAGAAACGTTGAAGTGATTACGCCGTTCCATAAATCAAGAATCTGACTTTTCTTCTGTAAGTCACCTTCCGTAACACTCGCATTCGCGAACCAAAACCCAATATTACCCAAATTCAACCGTTGAGGATTCTGGATTAGCCAGTTTGATATATCGGCCTCAGCAGGGTTGGGCTGATCATAGTTCACAAGCTGACCGTGGGTCCACCAGTCTAAACCGGTGAAGTCTTCAATTTGTTAGCAACCAGTATTTCAACGAAATCAATCAGGTTTCAGGCCTAACCTTCCACAGATGTTTGATTTGGAGTTGTTGGCAAACTGAAGTTGTGCCAACCCCATGTTGACATAGTTGCAAAAGGATGAAAGGTCTGGAGCCCCGTCACATCGACACCAAATGCAAAATCACCATTGCCCACTTGTAGAGGTGTAGTTGAGGAACTCGCGTTACGGTGAACATTGTAGGCTTGGACGATTCCTCGTCTTTGTATGAGAGCGCCAACCTTAACAAGCCAGAGGAAAGACACACAGGAAGAACGGATGATCGAAACACGCATATTGAATTGTGTATCATGTCAATTGGTAGAATTGGGCAAAGATACAAATATAGATAGATTCCCCTCTTCCTGCGACAGAAAAGTTACCCCAGATTTTAACTACCGACGTCACACATGCATGTATACCCTTAGCATTGTCCCGAGCCTTAGTTCTTCCACCACTCACATTATTTTACTTATGCAGGTCAATCCTTGCTAGTGGAAGCGAGCGAGGATGTCAAGGCTTGGATGCATAACTTCAATATATAAAATAAAGCTCAAATAATGCTTGGACAATCAAAGTAGGTTTCTCGAAACCATGAATATACGAAGGAATAATCGTGTGGAATATGGAGACCGGGATATTAAACACACGTCAAATTTAAGATACTTCCCCTCTATCCTATTGTATGCTTTGCAACCTCAACTACGCAACTACGTCTCCCCTTAAACTGCTGGCAAGATCAACAATCCACCCCTTTAGTCGGCATGCCCACAGTCCGCAAACACCCCATCAATGTATCAATGATCAACTAACAGTTCCAAGTTGCGCGTCCTACGGTGCGGACGGTCCATCATTTTGAAGATCACAGGGAGCCCGTTACAATAATAGGAGCAACTCCTGAAGGAAAGTGTCTACTCCCAAGTGTTCCTTTAACCAATCATCAGCCACGGCGCAAAACTCGGGAATCCATGTGTATAATTCATTATGACCACTTCATAATTAGAAAAAGAAATCACCACTGGGAGTATCCGTGCAGCAAACATCCACCAAGTTTAGCCTGCCTATCTCTATGTCAAAGAGAACAAGTCAGTCTTCAAAAAAAGCTCTGTTTCTTCCTTTCCTCCATCTACACACATTCAAGGATGAGAGAAACTCTGCCATCCTTTGAAAGCGATATCAAACCAAGTTATAGGTCTCATTGATCAGATTCTTGAACATTAAATTACTGATGAAGATCAATTGAGAGAGAAAATGAAATGGCATCTTTTTCTATGTAAGCCATTATTTTACTCTTTACGTTCAATACCAAATCCATAAAGCTTTTTTAGAACATCTCGATTGTGTTAAGTTATCTGATTTTTGACAGCTGAAACAATTGCCATAAAATCCTGGAAAATTTCAGCGTTACTTAAAAGAAAGAAAGGAAAGCCAAGGCAAAGTTAGAATACGTCCAGCGAGCCTAAATCTTCGATTTCCACCCACCACAGCAAGAAAGGTCCCCAAGACACTGTCATCCTGTGCCTATCTTGACATTTACCACTCAAACTCCGCATCATGGTTTGCCCAATAGTCTACCTTTTTCTTAGCATTCTTCGCTCCGGCTTCCGTATACTTCTTGGCCAAATCTCCAAACCCTTCCTCCTTGACGGTATACTTTACTGTTTCGTCTTCATGCTTACCTACAACATCGGCCACACTAGCAGTAATATCATTGATGACCCTACCGTAATTGACTGCATCACGAATTTTGCAGCGAACCCCTTGAGACTCGCAATGTTGCGTCAGAGCTGTGTACGTTCCAAAACCTCTCTATCAAATGGTTAGTAACAGCGCACTCAAGCACGTTTAAGTCGTTTTCTGTTCCGATTCCAACTTTTAAAATATGAACTGACAGAACATGAAGAGAACGAATATGAGCAACGGAAATGACACTGAACAATATTGTGATAACTTTGACAAATCGCGAATGAATCATCGTGCGATGCCAAAAAAAAAATCCATAATCAAAGTGACGCCAAGTTATACAAAGTGCATGTTGGGATTGGGAAATATCAAATGAAGAAATCTATTGTGCTTACGTAGCAATTGGGGCAGATAAGTCTATTATCTGAAGTGTGTGTGGCAGAAAGCAAATGTTGAATGAAGGCTCTTTCAGTATCGTAACTTTTCCTTTAAACATGTTAGAGAATGGTTTGAATTGGGTAATTGAAACTGCTTACTTGCAAAAGCGGTGAGGACACTGGTACTTTCGGGTGAACGCAACCCAGTATCTTTGTGCACGGAAAGAAGGGTCTTCAGGGTCATATAGTGCATACTTCTTCTCGGGTAAAGGGTTGACAAGAGCCCGCTTTTGAAGAGGAGGAGTTCCACCAGTTCGAGTAGCTACATCTGTCACGGCAGGTGCCTCTGTAGATGGTGGGGGGTTGGGCTTTCGGGCATTTGCAAGTATGTGCTTGGTGTCCCAGATGGAAGTAAACTTTGAGTCCTCGAGTGGCGCATCCATGAAGTTTGGAGCTTTCATGCCGGCGTCTCTGAATTGGCTTCCATTTGGCAAAGGTGGGAAGTTGTCTTCTTTCATCGAAGGTGCGATTGCAATTGGGAAGGAATTTTCGACATACTCGTACTGGACCTCTTCAGTGGGCTTTGGTTTCTGCTTAGTTGCCTTCTTTAGAACTCCTCCCCACGGTATACTCATGGCTTTGTCAACTTCCCCGAAACAAATCAAGTCCCCCTCTGGTTGTAATTCCATGACGGGAGCAGGAGTAGTATTTGTAATCGCTTTGTTAAGAGTGTTCGATGGTATATCTTCTTCCAAGACTAAATGGCTGTCAGCTAACTTCAAGAAGAGAAAGTTTTGGGGAGTTACTAGTAGTTTCCCATCCGCCGAACTCAAAGTTGGTAACTATTTCACTCTCAAAATTTGGTGGCGGTAGCTTGAAGGTTGGCGCTAGCGGCTTAGCATCCATAGAATCTACAGAAATATCCCGTGAATCTAAAAGGCTGTTGCTAGTTCTTGGGCCAGCATTGTCATCAATCTCCTTCAAACTAGCCTTGAATTTTGCGTGCAGTTGTTGACGTTGGCGTCTTCTAGCTGCCAGGTTATGTCTCTCTTCAAGGTTGATTGCGAGACAGCTATCAAGTTCAAGGTGATCAATTAGAGATCCTAGACGAATGAACTTTTTTAAACAAGCCTTACACTCGAGGTCTTGCTCCTTTGGGTGAGTCTAGAGTTTCATAAGATATCAGCCAATCATGGCTCGCCAGTAAATCGATTTAAATCAAACTTACTAGAGTTCGGTGACGCTTCAGACCTTCCTCAGTGTGAAAGTCTGTGCTGCAGATGTCGCAACAGATGTGATCTCTGTGGATCAATTTGTGGTTATGGAAGGCAGTCCAATCCTTAAAGGTGATGTTACAGAGCCTGCAGTCTACCTTGGTATCAAATTCGTCCGTCTTTGTGTCTTCGGCAGCCATTTCGAAGAGATTTTAATTGCTATCAAATGTATTTGGTATTCTGTTTGTTGATGTTATTCATGAGGATGGTCGAGATCAGTGTAGAAAGTGATATTGTTGATTCCAGGCAAATGAAATTCTGATCTAGAAAGGAAGAACAAATGAAGAGAAAGGATGGTACTAAGACGAACTCCTACGTTTCCTATGGCTTAGCCAACCTGAAGGAAATTAAAGAAAAAGATACAATCCACCACGTATGGAAAAGCGCGGGGGCAAAGAATATAATTTTGACGGAGGATTGTTTATTGTGTAAAGAAGTGAGAAGGAAGTGGGAGGGAGGTTTTGACTTTTGGTCGCGTCGGGTAGTTACAGAAGAAGCAAACTGGGAAAGAACAAAAACAAAGATTAAGGCTAAGGTTACGGCTACGGCTACGGCGACAGCAGCAGCAGGCATCAGTTTCCAGAATATAATCAAAGAACAACAACCAATAAACGATCCGCTGAAAGTTCATCTTTTTTCAACGATAAGAGGAGAATTGCAGGGAAAAAGAGGAGGGGAAAAAACCAACATGAAAGTGAATATACTGACTGGTAGGTTGCGCCTATGTGGGCAGCTATCATCTCACGCCTTTAATACGCAACGAATTATATCTGAAACTTCTAGCACTGTAAATAGCCGTCATGCTCTCTGATGCCGACAAAGCGAGCCCTCATCTAAGGTGTTCTCCCATTCAGCCATTGTTTCAATTACTTCAAGTTTTAGGACTCCATTGTTGGCCAGATATTTTTCATTTCCAGCAAGTAAAGTTACAAGCTATACCGAGCTCAAGGGGATTCGAAAGCTCAAGAAATCATAACCTGCAAATCTCCGGCCAAAAGGATAGAGTGACCATCAGGTGAAATACCGTGAACGAAAGTTCTCTGCAATTCTGCCATTAGACAGAACCACTGTATGGCTGACCTACGGAGGTTTCAGAAATTAGAGGGAAAATAAGAAACAATCCCTCCGCTTCCACCAAGGCACCCGAGAACCCCTATCCGAATCCAAGAGTCTTGCGGTGGCAGGATGACAGAGAGTTCATGCAATACATAAGATACTGCTTAGTACTTAATGATACTACTGCCGTCTAGATCTTGTAGATATTAGATGTTTGACTGCTGTTACTCGCCAACTAACAGAGGCAATCTCATATATATGTCTATGCAGGTGTGCATAGCAAAATAGCGATGTTCAATGTTAGGACACTGAGGTCAAATGGATCGGAATACTGATAAATCGTTAGATAAAGAGCACCCTATCCTACCAAGTGATTCCAATTGATCATTGCTCATTGCATTGGACCAGAATGTCAAATTGATAATTCATTATATTGAGTGAAATTTGTGTGAACTGTCTCACTGTCATCATCTTTGTTCTCGGAAGTCCGGGCTACGGAGGCCGATCTGTGCCTATGTTTAATCAGCGTCAGCCTCTAATGAACGGAACACAAACACCAGCTGGTCTGTTATTCCAACGACTCCTTAAATAATGCGAATGCGAACAATAAAGTCATGTTTATTCGATGAATCTCATGGCTAATCTATCGCCACCAAGTCCTCCAAGATCTCCCGGCCCTTCAAGAATGTCTCGAAAATGGGCTAGAAAGTGCGAACGTTATTGTTGCATTGGCGCAACTTACTTCCCCCTTGTATTTGTATACAGCATTACAACATGGGCTGTCTGGGTAGAGGCTACAATTGGATTTCTGGCAGATGGCAGCAGAACACACTGGATAGGTGGGCTTTATTGTCTCGAACAAAATTTTGCAAAGCTAACATTTCATAGGAAAGGGGACGTCAGTTCTAGGAATCATTACATATCTGCTCCTGAATTGGTCATACACGGCTGCGGTCTTCACGAGTCCAGGAACTACCACGGCCGCAAACCATGGATATAGCGCCCTTCCGACACACAATCCTGTGGCGACAAACTTCACGGTGAAATCGAACGGGGAATTGCGCTATTGCAAAAAATGCCAGGCAAGGAAGCCAGATCGGACTCATCATTGCTCAACATGCGGAACTTGTGTATTAAAGATGGATCATCATTGTCCATGGTTAGCTACCTGCGTTGGACTGCGAAACTACAAGGCTTTCCTCTTATTTCTGATATATACAACATTATTCTGTTTTCTCTGTTTCGCAGTCTCCGGAACTTGGGTTTGGAGAGAGATATTGAGCGATGGAGAATATACCGATTCATTGTTACCCGTCAATTACGTGATGCTAGTGGTAATTTCCGGAATTATAGGATTGGTCTTAGCAGGTTTTACGGGATGGCATATTTTACTATCATCCCGCGGTCAAACGACAATTGAGTGCCTGGAGAAGACGAGATATTTATCCCCATTGAGAAAGACCATGCAACATCAACACATCCCTGAAGATCAGACCCATGGATCATACGAACAATTAGAGAGAGCTCGAGCAAGAAATCGGTATGAGGAATATCTTGACGAACAAGATTCGGAAAAGTTACCTAGCGCATTTGATCTTGGGTGGAGGAGAAACTTCAAGCATTTATTCGGACCCAAAGCATTATTATGGGCAGTCCCTATACCCACTACCACTGGAGATGGATGGAGTTGGGAGCCAAGTCCGAAATGGTTGGAGGCTCGAGAGAAACTTGCCCGAGAGCGAGAAGAACAAAGAAATAGAGAAAGGGCTGCCGGCTGGGGTGAGCCAGAATCTCCAATAATACCCCTTCCAAGATCAGAGGGAGCTGGCAGACATTATGTTTCCTATCCAACACAACCCAGTCGAGCCAACCGTTCTCAATCCAAAGCAGACCGAATCTTGGGGCGCAGTCCAAATCAATATGTGGATGAAGCAGACTCAAACTCCGTTTCAATGCAAACACTGCAGCCAAGAGACAGCGATGAAGATCCTTACGAAATTAGCAGTGACGAAGATGAGGCGGAAAGAAGAATTCTCGACAGAAAAGCTGCCGCTGGGTGGCCCCAGAGAGTTGGGGTGGTTACGAATACATTACTGGGAAATACGATAGCACGACAAAAGGATGACACGAGAGGGTGGGATGGACCTGTACATGGACACGATGATGATGTAGATTAGATTTCAAGATTTACATTATTTTTCTCCGGCTTGGAGATCATCGATTTCATCCCTTGTATGATACAGATTAAGCTTTGAATACTCATAATGTCGGTGGGTGCATGGATGGATATACGGAATCCGGAATATGCCATGTTATAATATTATCATTCCTCATAATAATTACTTCATTTCTATGATCGAATAAAGCCATCGCAGGCAATCCCTTATACGTCGTCTCGTATACTCTCCCCCAAAAAGCGCTTCAACACTTCTCTACTTTTTACCTCCTCTCATGCCCTGTTTTGACTTTGGCACTAAGTTTGCTCGGCTGCCACGCCTTGTCTTCTCAGATCAGCAGTAATGCAATATACAATTATGCATATCTCAATGAGTGAAAGAAACCGATATTGATTCCTTGGTTGCTACAACACATCAAACTTCCAGGGGCAATAACTAGTAGAATTCAGTATGAATTATAATGGAAGAGCTGTCTATGGTGTAGGTACAATTGGACACTTTGTACAGCTGTTTCTTTCCCTCGGTGAAATGACGCCATGCGCAAATGCGATATTCACAAATGCTACGGAAGAATTTGGAACAGAGTTAGCTATACCATGTAGTGTAATGTGACTAAGGCTTGATTTGCTGATTGACAGCGAGGCAATACTGCGACTCACAATGACTCTATTCGACTGCTAGGTACACCACCAACTGTGACGTATCTAGTGTGTGATACCAACATGTTCTTACATCACACAATCCAAAGGTACACTTAAAAAGTTTAACAAGTGACTAGGCGGCGCAATTCAGAGGTATAATAGAATTAGATATTAGTCTATCCAGCCCCTTTCTTAGATTTGAACTGGCGAGGAATGAAATGGATTATGTAATCTTCATCGAGGCCACGTTATCGCAACATGTTAATCGTTATCTACGCATGTGCTCTGGTGCTCTCCGCGCTTGTCACTACGATCGACCTGTCTAGTTGCACCATAGCGTTGAACAAGCAGCCACTAATTATTGAGAAAGAAATCCATTACTCATTTACACATAAACTATCCTTTAAACATCGAATTGATCCTTCAGATAAATAGGTCAGGTAACCTCTCTTTCTAGACCAGAAGTGCAATTACTATATCACCATCAATCCTCAATCATGGCGCCTGGTTTTAACACCAAATCTCCTACGTTGAAGCGCATCAGTAAGTTATACGTACCCCACGATTTTTCCTCACATGTGTTAACAGGTGGCGTAGTGAAGGAAGCCGCCGAACTCTCACAACATCCATCTCCAGACTACACAGCTTCTCCGGCTTCAGATACCGATTTGTTTGATTGGCACTTCACATTGCGCGGCCCTCCATCCTCATCTTTCGCCGAGGGAATCTATCATGGACGCATCGTCTTGCCTCCCCAATATCCTCTTCGACCTCCTTCCTTTAGATTTCTGACGCCTAGTGGAAGATTTGAGGTGAATCGTGAGATCTGTTTAAGTATAAGTGGACATCATGAGGAAACATGGCAGCCTGCGTGGGGGATACGAACCGCCTTAGTAGCTCTCAGATCGTTTATGGAAACCAGTCCTTCAGGGCAATTGGGAGGGGTTGATGCGAGCGATAGCATTAGAAAGAGAATAGCAGGGGAGAGCAGGAGGTGGAAGTGCGGCGTTTGTGGTGGAAGGAGCTGTGAGGAGATTCTAGGGGAAGCAGAACAACTTGCGAAAGAGCTCGAGGGTGAAGGGACGACTTCTCACAGAGAAGAGGAGACAGTACCACCTGACATGCAAATAGGGCTCAAGAAGGAGACCCAAGCGGAAACGGGATCAAACCAGGAAATAGATGAAGGAAATAGTAAATCCATGGAGGAGGTAAAACCGGCACAGGCTGAGAGTGAGTATCCACCTGCGAGGCCAGCGCAAACGGTACCTCAACCCACAGCTACGCTACCACTTCCTCAAAATCCTCAACCTCAAAGACAAATGGCACAAGCCCGTGTTCAGTCAGATGATGGTGTACCCGTATGGGTGGATCGGGCTATTGCCGGGATAGTTTTATGCTTAGTAGTCATGGTTTTGAAGATGCTATTGGGAAAATAAAGATGGCTTTCGGGTGTTTTAGTTCAAGCTTTTTTGGAGAATTGTATTAGTGGGTAGGGGCATGATGGCAAGGCGTTATTGCGCTGGGCGGGTATGAATCTACTTGGCGTTTCTTAAACTTGATACCATTATACAGAGAATGCAGGATACTTTTTACGTAGCCTAGTTGGCACCTCATTATATCAAAACAAGAATACTCTCGTGTAATGAGTAAATTACGGACAACACAACAAGGCCGTAGCTGGGTTCTCTGTTTCAAGTACATCAGACTCAAATCTCAAATATCTCTTGAACTGTTTAAAGTGTCTTTTTCCAATCTTTCCAAATCAAAATCTTCAATTGCCTGCCGGCTATTCAGAAAAAAACGGCTGATCAATATGCACGACTGGCGGTAGGCAGATGGATAATCAGATAGGGTCATCCATCATGCAACTATACATTGTCATCCTCCAATTTTATAGAGATTCGATTCTATTGAAACTCTAAACAATTTAACTGGAGTTTCATTATCGCACTTCACGAACGGCCACCATTGATGTAGTAAATTGACCAATCCACGTTTGTCACAAACTACCCGTTGATGTGATTCCTTTGCTTATAGTAGTCTTATATTACACTGCCATGACAGAGAGTTCCCGATATGGTAGATATTGCACTTTCGTACTTGTCCATTAGCCAGGATTTTCTCTTGGTTTGTCTTTATATCTTTGGCAAATCACAAGAATCAGTAGATCTAAACATTTCCGGTCACTAGAGAAAGCTTTGAATGAAAGACGGATGGCACAATGCCAAGTTTATTCGCTTTTCATCAAAGGAACAAAAGCTTTAGTTTTAGGAATGTATTGAAGCGATTTCGAGGCCGCATTCTACTAACAAAGACTTCTTTGAGCACAGCTCCAATCGTTACTTTGTTCGAGTGATTTTTACAAGCTTCAAAACATTAGATAAATTGAACTGATATTGTATTATCTTTAACAGCACACTGCCCGAATCAATTCTCGATAATATGGAAGGGTCCGAAGGTTCTGAATGGCAACGCGAGCCGTTACCAGATTTTTTGAGAAGTCCGGGGGCTACAAAATTTTATCAAGGAAGTTTACAAGGGCAAAAGGGCCAAGCCATATCCTCAAGATGTTGGCCTGCATAACCATGAATTGGATCTCGGCGATGCAGCTTATGATTACGCTGTATCGGATGGACCTGTTAAGCAAACATGGGGAGATTTGAGTCAGTGGTTCAATGCAGAACATGGCTACGACGGTGTCTCACCAAAAGTAGCACCCCCGAAAGAATCCGACGAGCTCGACATACGGCCGGAATACAATGATTCGTTCTGGGATCATCACAGCATTGACTCGATTGCGAAACGAATCGCAAGTCAAACGCGAGACGAGAACTCAGACCCCCCCATCGATTATTATCATCAGCCAAAGCCTTTCCTACGTGGCTTAATTGATTTCCAAAATCTCTTTGGTCACAAGGCTACCGAAGTCCCTATTGATGGGTACAGTAAGAAAAATCTGCGCGAGGATCTGATTGCTGCGTCCCTGTTTCATCATATTGCGACGACTATTTTGAAAAATCCATTCTTCTTCTTGGATGACGTGAAAAATTTGAATGGGACAGTTAACGGTCCGCATAATGCTGTCGATAAATTATATCATGATCTCCTCCAGCGTAAGTAACTACCCGCCGAAATGAACTAGTATGCCGTCTAATGTAACATTGCATAGATCAATCTCCGCAAAACCAGCTTGTCGCAAAATCCTTCCGGGCGCATACCATTAGATTACTTAGGCCTAAAGAGGAGTATACCCATAGTAAGAACATCGCAGCTAGAACAAATGGCAAAATCAGGAGAGTAGCACAAGCCCGAGCAAGACAATGGTTGAGAAGCGAAGCACAGGATCTTTGGCTGCCGACCATCGACAAAATCGACGAACATGAAGTTGAGATTCTTTACGAAAGAGCTGCGGAATTAGCAGTTGAGGTTGCTTCCATGACATGGACGGATATTCAGATAGAAACATTGAAAGATTATACGCCTTTGCCACACCGAACTATTCCTTGCCTTCCTTTATCATTCTGGAAAAATTATAAAGCCGAACCAGATTTGCATCATATCTCCGACATGTCGAGGTATCTTTTTGGAGACATTCCCGTGCCACCAAAAAATCTAAGGGTTCTGAACGAGCTCGAACAGCAAGTTAAACTGGTCAGATGTAGACTTGTCATATATGTGCACATTGAAGCTCCTGAAAACCTCGATTGGGATCGAAAGAACCCGTATATGCCGTATGCTGACGTCGAAGGGTACCCATTCCCTTCCGCGGTCCAAGCTCCTCAATGTCCAGAACAGTTTTATCTGGAGTTACCAGAATTGGAGAGGCAAGAGCCTGATCCCCGGAAGCTAGAAAGAGTCTACAGCGATGAAGACTTATCCAAACCGCCTCCGAGAATGCGCGGCGTATTAGGAAATCCAATCATTTGGCAAAAAGTGTGGAAATTCTACAAGTGGCTCTTCGATTCCGCTCTCTACTATATTCCGTTTTATACGGTGGCGCTAGGAATTCCTCTTATGTTTGCACGTGTTATTTACAGACTTCTCTCCCTCGGGGCTGATGAAGAGGTAGGTTGGTGGTTTTTGCCTAACATTTGGGATCTACTTTGCTCTTGGCGAGATGTATTGTACTCGTACTTATTCGGAATCCTTGGCTGGTTGGGGATCTTAAAACTTTATGATCTAGTGACGACTGCTCTCCGTACCTTTTTTGGTCCATGGTTTGAAACCTTTGCTCACGGGAAGGACTTGGCCCTTCATTCCGTCACAAATTCGACAGAATATATCTCTGGCTTGTACAATTCCACCGCTGGATATGTCGTTTCCACAAGAATATGGAAGTCCCAGCTTGTTGAATGGAAAATTCTGGTTGACTTTCTCGGTTACTTTATTCCGCTTGCCATCATATTACTTCTGGCCCACAGGGGCTTGGGGGAAGTGGCAGGTCCACTTCCATGGTATATACGTCCGCTCGTCATTGTTTCTCTTATCTGCCAGTCCTTATGGCTTGAATCTGTACGAAGCGTGCTTACTAGTTTTGCTGGTTACGTCTTAGATGTACCGAAAATTGTGATGGGTATGTTCGAGGGTTTATTGCATCTCCCAGAAACTTTCAAGTGGATATTAAAATGGATTTCTGAAATTGGTGGCGATACGAGCGTCTCTATTATACCAGAAATCGACCCAAGTCCGCCTGGTATTTCGATGACACCAGAGCCAGAGCCAGGAGCATATGATGATGCTCCACAGCCTTTCAAATTAAGCCCAAATGCAGAAAAAACGCTTTCCGAATCAACACTTGGAGAAGCGTTAACAGGGTCAAAACTTGGGGAGGCAATACTAATATTGGACCTTTCAAAAGAACAAGGGTTATCGGGTATCGCTGAAATGCTAGAGCAGTCGGAGCTTGGCCGAACATTAGGAGAATTTGGACTTGAGCAATCGCTCGTAGGGGGAGAGCCCATCGAGCAATCTTTGCAAGGGTCTTTGCTTGGATACATATTGACAGGAACTGATACCGAAAAGATGCTAGTAACTGCACAGCTGGGAGCAACATTGGCAAAATCGGACTTTGCGGAAATGTTTGTAGGGCCAGAAATCGCGGAAACGTTAACACAATCAGAACTCGCAGATCTAATAACCGAGGCCTTAAATACAGAACTGGGCTTGGAAATAATAGGTTCGGGATTGAAGGGGCACGCGAAGGAAATTCCGTCTGTACCAATTCTTGGAAAAGTATTATCAGGACTCAATCTGGGAGAAGCTCTAGACGGGTCAATGCTTGGGAAAATATCAACGGGATCAACTTCCGGGCCTATTCTTCCGATAGACGCTCTTACTTCTTGGGAAGATCTCGCACCACCAGAACCATATATTCCAGGAACACTTGTCATAGGAATAGAAATGGAACCTGCTCCGCCGCTTATCACCAAGATAATGACAATAGTCATGAAGCCAATAATGACGTTACTTAGTCCTTTTCAAATAATAGTAACGAGAATAGTATCAGTACTAAAGAAAGTACCAATCATAGAATCTCTTCTACCAATGGCGACGAGAGTAGCAAACACAGCTCTGAAACCATTAGCTCCGGTAATAGGTTTCTTGGGCGGTTTCTCCTCTACCACCGAGCAACCATCTGACCAGAAGCCACAAACTGGTGCACCAATAGCGGAATCTATCCTCCCAATAATAGCGAAAGTGTTCACTATAATTTTGAAGCCAGTTGCATCATTAGTGGCCAGATTCTCCGATTCAACCTTTGCCGATTCTCCAATGGCATACCTAAAACTATCTTTCGATCCAGCAAAGGTTTCACTCTTCATCTCTTGGATAATATTTCCCTTGTCTGTAACGGTTCTCTACATAATAATACGGCGCTACTTAGACGCCTGGAACCAGCCAAATCCCGAACCACCCGGACCCCGCCAGGGACTGAATCTTCTACTACCACTGAGGAAAATACGTGATCTATTCGTCTATGTTTATCGCAAACTTCGTTTAGCTTTTCACTTGTTCCGTCGATTTCTCGGTGCAGTGGGTCGTCTATTCGCATATCTTTTCCGTCCATTTGCATTTCTCCTTTGCCCATTTAGATGGCTTTACACCTTGGTTGCCATGGTTCTTCGCCCACTTATTACATGGCTGGGCTACGCATTCGTTTATGTTTATGGTCAGATTGCCAGATTGGCTGGTTATATCCGGCGATCAATAGCTGATCGAATACCATCAATGCGCTATCTACTCTACTTAACTCTGGGTATAATCGTATTTGTATTAATTATGGCGTATCCTCTAGTTGAATATGCTTATTGGCTGTTCGCGCAATTCGAAGATTACCGTCACCCGAGGCCTCAACTGCCAAATTTACCTTTCGTCAACCGAATAATTGGTTATTTTATTCGCGTATACGAAATGGTTATCCAACTATTCGCAGACATCAGACGGAAATTAACAGAATTGTACAATTTCTTACGCTTTAATCCCTTTGCTCCTATTCGAGGGATATTCGATGCAGCAGTATTCTTAATCAAACTACCATTTCGCGTCGTCATACTGGTTTATCTTTCGTTTGCTTTTTTGATGAATTTAATATTTGGCTTGGAGATAGAAGCCTTTGCTTTCCCCGGACACAATTTACAAATCCTTGTGGCTCTCCGAGCTATCCGCACTTATTTTTGGACCAAAGTTATCGATGCAGTTAAAGTTCCTGGTGTTCGAGCTGATTTGGCACATCATCGTTTCCCTGGGTTTGCCCAGGATCTTCATCGCTCACTTCCTCATCCACAATGTGAGTAACTTTTTCCACCTTTAAACTATCAACAATAGATTACATAGACTAACATCACCCAGGGTTTCCCTATTTCCATTTGCTGATTGGGACATGTATCGGCATTTTTGTATACTTCACCGCAGGTGATCATCCTAATTGGCGTGATTCCCTTTTACGCACCAGTGACTTGAACTCGACCTTGGATGAAGTGTCAACAATTTGAGATTATGGAAAGTTTATGTTAATTGTCTTTGTTGGCACCGCAGTACGTAAAATTTATGGTTCTGTTTCAAGGGCGCTTGTTAGATACGGGAAGGCTGTGTATTTAATCTATTTATTTTGACCATCTTAACAGTAGTGCATGGGAATCAACAATCAAATAATCAATCTCAAACTGTACATCTGATCGTACCCTAGAGGCTTGAAGCCAAAACATTACCTCACTCCTAACGTTAAAATCAGTAACTCTATAGTGTTACCGCAAAGTTCACAATGTCTTTCCATCTTACAGCTCAGTTCTGTATTGACTATTACGTGATAGTTCTGTACAACATAGACTATTGTTTCTTTTTAAGATCGCAGACGTACCACCCAGGACCAGCTTTTGATAATCTCATCTGTATTTCATTTGTACTATGTGAAAGGAAGTACCTCCTACACAACATCTCCACTCAGGCCATTCTCCAAATCTGGAAGATATATCACTCCGAGAAATCGAACTTATAGACACGATACAGTTCTCCAGCGGTAGCTCTAACATATGAAACAACGAGAGTTCTTTTGTGATTGGAAATGTTTTATACTTGATGAATCATCAGAGGGACGGAGAAGTACAACATTTACGGATAAAGCTGGCAGATTCCTTGTTGAATCTTATCCAACTGCCACTAACAGATAGTCTAAGATCTAAACCATTCACAATGAAAATCAGGCATCTTTCCTATATAAACACATCGTTGCAAACACTTGCCGTTTTTTACATTGCTCCCTGTCTCTTGTAGCATACCAACAATGAAATCAGTAACCAAAGTACTCCAATATTTAGTCAAATCAGGACCCCAAGAGCTCAACCCTCATATAGCGCACAAATCTACTTCCGTTATTAGAAATGTTTCACCAGATAGCCACAAGCGCAAAGACCTCATCAATCTTCTGCTATGCAACGTATGTTCGCCCACTTTCTCGCAGCATCCGATTATACCCACCTTTGCAGGCCTTGGGCGACCAATTCATAATACTATGGGCAGATACACGATTTGTCTAACGACTGAGGAGTATCGTATGAATACTTACGCCAAATTCTTTGACGACCTCCTTTTTGCAAACAAGGTAAGGGATTTCTGTAGCCTTCTACGAAAAGACACAGGGGTAGGTGGTACATTCGGCGAATTTCTAAAATGGAAAGAGAAGCCACAGCTTATAATCTACACCAAACTTGGTAAGCAGACGAGCTTGACAAACGAGAAAGACAAGAAAATCTTTTTGGAGAAACTTTTAGTCGGGATGTGCTGGGCATTTTTGCATATTTATGAGTGCAAGGAGCCATGTTGCTCGGAGTCACAAGAAGGGGGCGCTGAGCTAGAAATATTATTTGATGAACTGTCTAGGGTATCAGAGAAGGATTTGGGTATCAAGTTGGAGTTGGAATGGAAGGAAGAGAGGTTTATGAGGATGGAAACGTCCCCCTTTTCTCCCGCTCGCTATGGTGCGACAAGGTTCTATTAAACGAGTGTGATTGTCGATGTATTTGAGCAATCTGTATGCATTTGCATTATAAAATAGCAACACACAAAACGATGACATTATTGATGCTCAGTTGTTCATGTGTTCTGTACTTGGATGAGATGCCAAAACAATCCATATCCATGCGTACCGACGCCAGCTCTTGTTTCCCAACAGGCACCACGCTGTCTCTCAGAATGTCACTGTCGTGGAATAATAGTATTTGAATTAATTCCCTTTTCTTTGCCCTCTGAATACACTATATTCAGGACCATTCAAGGCTCCGGATCGTCCCGGAAACTTATAATAGCCCTACGAGATTTCGTGTGGAGAGTTCAATGTAAAGGCTCACTAGAGCCTTCAAACATTCACCCTCATATCTCTCATTTCCATTTCAACGAATTGTTAGGTATATACTCGTACACTTTAATCAAATTATCATATTGTGTTGACGCATGTCTTGAGTGAAGTTGATCAATCTTGAGTCTCGCCCTAATGCTTCCGAAAGCTAATCCGAATCGAGTTTAGTTTATCTATCAACATTTCGGAGCGCGGATTATAAGCTTTGAACAAAAAGTCCCAACGTGCCACTCGAGTTGAAGGTTCGTGAGAATACCTAGTAGCTTGTCAATTTTTCTCCCTTTCTTCACATCCTCACCTCCCTCTCTTGAACTTCTTCGCTGAGGGTCTTCTTTTTTATCACACAACCCCACCTTCAAAATGTCACGAATCCTACGACCAGCGAGTCGTTTCATTTCTTCAGCTCGCCCAACACGAAATGCCTTCCAATCTTTTTCCCGTCTACCGGCCATTGTGCAAAGCAGAGGATATGCAAAGGAGAGTGGTGTCAAGGAATATACTGTCAGAGAGGCTTTGAACGAAGCCTTGGCCGAAGAATTGGAGTCAAATCCAAAGGTCTTTGTTCTGGGTGAGGAAGTCGCTCAGTACAATGGCGCATACAAGGTTACCAAGGGTTTACTGGATCGTTTCGGTGAAAAGAGAGTTATTGATTCTCCCATCACTGAATCGGGTTTCTGCGGTTTGACCGTCGGTGCTGCGTTGGCAGGTTTACATCCTGTGGTAAGGGCTTTTTTCTCCATTTCCTCGTCTTCCACCGAAAGTCTATCGAGATAAGAGAGAGTAGTGGCTAAAACCCAGTTCTACAGTGCGAGTTTATGACTTTCAACTTCGCAATGCAAGCTATTGATCAAATTGTCAACTCCGCCGCCAAAACTCACTACATGTCCGGTGGTATTCAACCCTGTAACATCACATTCCGCGGACCCAACGGTTTCGCATCTGGTGTTGCAGCACAACATTCACAAGATTACTCTGCATGGTACGGAAGCATACCCGGTCTCAAGGTCGTCACTCCATGGAGTGCCGAAGATGCCAAAGGATTACTCAAAGCTGCCATTCGCGACCCCAACCCTGTCTGCGTTCTCGAGAACGAATTGTTGTACGGTCAATCTTTCCCAATGAGCGAGGCTGCTCAGAAGAATGACTTCGTTATTCCATTCGGTAAGGCCAAGATTGAGCGTGCTGGAAAGGATCTCACCATCGTTACCTTGTCCCGCTGTGTTGGACAATCTCTCGTCGCAGCTGAGAACCTTAAGAAGAAGTATGGCGTCGAAGTCGAAGTTATCAACCTCCGATCTATCAAGCCTTTGGATGTCGAAACCATCATGACCTCCCTTAAAAAGACCCACCGTCTCCTTGCTGTCGAGTCCGGTTTCCCAGCTTTCGGTGTCGGCGCTGAATTGCTCGCCTTGACTATGGAGTTCGGTTTCGATTATCTCGATGCTCCAGCTCAAAGAATCACTGGTGCCGAAGTCCCAACCCCATATGCTCAGAAGTTGGAAGATATGAGTTTCCCTAACGAGCAGTTGATTGAGAACTACGTCGCCAAGATGTTACGATTGTAAGAAGATGAAAGTTTCTAGAAGTGATAACGAGGATGATGGGCTGAGTTTGGGAGGGGTGGAGGACGTGTATTAAATAGCATACTCCTGGCAAATATACCAATAAGACCTTTGTTTGAATCCGTACCATAATAACCTGGATACAAGTAAATGTGAATTTGTAAGTGTTTTACTATTATTTATTCTTCCAGATTAATCTGACATCTCGAAATCCAAAAATCTGTTGCCATGATCTCCAGACAGTCAAGGGACTACCCCATGTCAAATCGTTCATGATGGGTCTTTTCTGTTTAGTAGCGACTTGGTATCCCATGGCTAAAGCCACTTTAAACAGAAATCATCGTTAGAACATCCGGCTAAAGTTTCAAAAACTCACTGGCATTCGAAGTGAATCCATTAGTCTAATCACCTCGATTGGTGATGATCAGACAACCCCCCTTGTTATATGACGATTTAGCATCACTCAATATAAGTATCACAAGCACATAGTGAGAACAAATGCCTGTTACTCAGACCCTGATTTCTCTAATATGATATGACATGCGGTGCTATTAGTGCAAAAAAACTATCCGAAACGCTCCAAACTCCTCGTAAGGATTGCTCCACTTCCTACAGATCGAAAAATAATCAAAACTATGTTTCCCAAAGCTGTTTCCCGTCATCCTGAGCACGCAAAAAAAAAAAAAAAAAAAAAGAGACAACACCGCTTAGACACCCATAGTAAAGTCGTGCTCAATACCTGGTGTCACACTTGCCATGAACTGGGATTTCGTTAGCATAATTCACTATAGTAGAGGTGCAAAATGACTGACCTTCAAGAATACAACGAGATACTGGTCCACACGAATAGCAACTTCTTCCTCTTCATTGGCAAAATCTTGATCATGTTGTAATACCTCCCACTCATCGTTGCCATTCCCACCAGCTTTCAGGCCCTCGAGAACAGCCTTCTTATCACCAATTTTGGTCTTCTCGAAATCGTCAACTAGGCCCTCCATTCCGGTATCTTTAGAACCAGGTACTGTCTTGCCTTGTCTTTGTTTTTCTCGTCGAAGCTTCAAGGCCGCGTCTGCACGATCCAGGAGGGTCTTCATGACACTGGCATGTTTGCAAGGATGGATGGAGGCCATCTTGATATTGTTGCTAAAGTATGGGAAGTCTTCTAATGTGACGGTCTTGTCTTTGTAGTCCCCTACGATATCCTCCATCATGAGGTGTGGCGGGAGGGGTTGGGAGCTTGAGAGATATCCTGAGAGGTATAGTCGAGGAGTTCTGTAATAGGGTGTGTATGCGATGTAGATAGTATATGTTCGACGAGATCTGATAAACAGATTGTTAGTATCTAGCCATCAGACTGAGCTCTAGAAATACTTACGAACTCGCATTGTCAGCCTTAGGATCACGAATAATAGCCTCATCGTCATCATCGTCATCCTCCATATCTGGAATATCATCCTCATCATCTTCTCTCTCGCCCATTTCACCGCTCTCATCTACTGTTCGCACATCTCTCACACGGGCTTCCTGGCTGGCGGCCAACCCTCCAGTCCGCAGCCAACCATCTTCATCATCGCCTGGAGAATGAGGACCATCGCCTCTGAAGTCTTCCCCATCTCCAACAACAGTTTCATCATGGCCTGCGTCGCCTGCAAAATCATCATCGAGTCTGCGATGGCAAGGCACGCCACGGGTAACTAGAAACTGCTTGCCAGCTGGTAAATAGCTGGCGCGCTTGCTTGTTGGGGATGCATCAGCCCATGACCATGTCGGAAACTTGAATACTAGATAATCTCCAGCTGCTACGAATTCTTCTGGTGTGATCTGTCCGTTGGTACGAAAGGTTGAGGTATTGGATACGGGTGTAAATTCTCGAAGTCTATCGAGAGTACTGTGAAGGAAGTTCATGATGGCGGGGTTGCTTCCTTTGATGTTGAGCGGGGTCTCAAGGATAATGCGAGATATTTATCTTGATGGTATTTGCAAGATTATATCTATTGTTTGTGCTTTTGTTTGGATAGGTTGAAAGGATTCCGAAAGGTTGAATGCGGGTTGGATCTTAAATGTATGTGGATTGTGGGATACGGTTGAGTCAATGGTAGAATAGAGAGTAGCCTTATGATGATGTTCTTATCGATAAAGGCGATAACCTTCGAGACGGTGAATGATTTAGTCCATGTGACCCTTGACATCGTTTTTTGTATTAGATAACTTACATGTCACGTGCATGTTCTCTGTGAACACACTTCTTTCACCAACGCTCCCCCATCTTAAAGATAGATCGCATTATATTGAATTATATAATATTTAGATTCATGTACTGTCGTCAATCTTTTGACCTAATATCGAAACAACAAGATTACCTACCTAATAGCTAAGGTTATGGTGTCGTGAATCGGCTACTCCACGCATGCAAATACAACTAACTTTCCAAATCCGGAAGACAACGAATACATTGTACACTCAATGAATCCTTTTCATCCACCAAAACCGTGCATTACATGGAAATATCGAATCTATTCTGGAACGCTTAATCTACTGACAATATCGATCACGTGTTTGGATACCTGCAACATTCGAAATATCACAGCTTTGCATGTTTCCCAAGACATGTTAGTTATCTGCTCAATGTCAATCTAATCAAGAAGTGCCATGCTGTCTCGAGGCTGTGTGGTAATTTGTCTAAGTTAATCATGAGAAGGACGCATATCACGGTATTATCTACCATCTAAAAATCCTGTATCCCAGTTTCTCCACCAACTGTTTCCCCATTCTCTTCTTCCCCTAACCACTCCGGTTCTTCATCCTCGAACCATCGCTCTTCAACGTCCCTATTTTCAATCTCATCCCATTCCCCACCAGCATCTACATCTTGATAATCAAAATCTCCATCTTCTCCCCTAAGAAACTTGAGTGTCATCTCAAATTTCCATCTCTCGAAGCCGTCCTCCTTACTCCTCGGTACTTCATCCGGATCTTCAGGTAAAACTTCACCACTTTGACCTCTGGCATAGCTCAAGTATGGAACCCCGTGATCTTCTTGAATGCGCCCAACACCTTCATCTTCATCCTTAGAACGCGATTCAGAGCTGCCCTTCAATGCAGCAAGCTTAGCTTCTGATCGATATAAATCTGCTTCCAATACACCTGGTAGAGATACTTATTACCATCAGAAGAACTAAAGACGATCGAAATCATTGAAAATTTGCCTACCAGAATAACCTTTTGCTCGTCCATCTGCTTCTCTTTCCGCGGCAGTCTGGAATCTCCTGATGCATCGGTCATACAATAACGGATCTGAATAAGATTAGTTATCAAGTTGTTAAAAGTCAATATAGCAAAAAATTGACCTGCAAGCTCTAGGTCCGGGGCAGTGAAATATGAGGGATGGCGATCAAGGTACAATTTCCTGCGATTTTTAACCCGTATGCGAGCTACACGCTCTGCAGAGTCTTGTGTTTGTGGCTCCGGTGTATTGGGCTCTCTGTGAGGCATGACGATAGGCTCAATGTTGTGGGGATCAATATTTGGATGAAAGGATTCTGAAGTCATGCGCAAGGAATTCAGTGGCGAGATTGGTTGATTTTCGCAGCTTGTTGTCAGATTTGAGATGATGGATAGTTACTTTTCACAACAATACCTAGTAAGCATCAGATATGAAGTTTAATCTGTGGTGATTTGATGAATGATGTTTACCAAAGATGTATTGTGAATATCCGAATGAAACGTTGGTTGACAATGGGGGCTCAGTCGTGGCAACGAAGCGCACCGGGGTGCTGGTATTATGAACCGGCTCGGCTAGCCTTGACCATTTAAATTCATGTATTGTAGTCACGTCTATCTGAACTGACACCTAGTACATGCTACCTGATCAAGATATAAATTCTTTTATTGATCTACAATTCAGGAAATCATTCACGAATTAGTTCTCTGGTCTTGAACATGAATTCAACTCTTCACGAAAAGGCGCTTGAGCCTCCGTTCATAACCGTCGAAGGGATTCCCAACTTTCGAGATCTAGGCGGATATCCACTCGCATCGGGCCCAACTTCGCATTCCGTAAGACAGGGGGTTGTCTATCGCTGTGGTGAGCCTCAAAGAGTTACCGAGAAGGGAATTGCTACTATGCAGCAGTTGGGAATTACTCATATCTATGATTTGAGGTCTCAAGATGAGCTTGCTAAGAGTGCAGCCGCTGGTAGGGGTGGAGTGGTAGAGTGGGAGGGCTGTCAGCGAGTCTTCGCACCAGTATTTCCGGCGCAAGACTATAGCCCGGAAAAAATTGCCATCCGATTTAAAGATTATGCCTCAAAGGGTACCGAGGTAGGTTTTCTTAATGGGACGCTGTGGAGAGAAAATATAGCTAAATGGCATTCTGAAGGGTTTCACTCGGGCATATACCGATATCTTGAACAACGCTCCAAACTCATACAGAACTATTCTTCTCCACCTTGCAAACGAACCTTCCAAACCATTGATTGTTCACTGCACAGCTGGTAAGGATAGAACTGGTGTTCTTTGCGCATTGATCCTATCTCTCTGCGGAGTTGACGACGAGGTTGTCGCACGGGAATATAGTTTGACAACATTTGGACTTCCGCAAGAGTGGAAAGCAGGAATCATCAAGCATTTGATGGCACACCCAGCCATCAAAAACGACCATGAAGGGGCAGAAAATTTGATTAGCTCTAAGTATGTAATACTTTCTCTCGAAAAAGATATATTGCTAACAAAAGCTAGAGCTGAGAACATGCTTGCGACTCTCAAGATGCTCCGTGAGAAGTTTGGTGGGGCTGAATCATACGTAATGGAGAAATGTGGTCTTACAATTGATGAGGTAGAAAGGATTCGTAAGAACTTGATTGTAGAGTCACCGGCTGTTCACAAAGTTGCTTAGAAGAAGGATATAAGAAGGATAGCAATCAGTTTCGAGAAATGCCTCGAACTCGAGAGCATATAGACACGTGACTATTTCGCTTAGCCTTTTCTTGGAGCTTTGATCCCAAGTTTAGCTTAGAAATTTCCTCACTGAGGGACCCCACGGTTTTTATCAACCACCCTCGATCCTCTTTCTTCACTACCTCAATTGAGTTGTTTTTATCATGAATCCTTCTTCAAGATGTCCGAACTTACTCGCGTCTGGGTCCGCCTATGCAAAATCCTTTCTTAATCAAGTACCTTCACGATCCTTCTCATTGACACCTCCACAAAATGCACGAAGAGCTACCAGAGCAAGGCGATCGCTCTTCAGGTGGCTTGGCACACAAGGAGAGAACTTCAGAAACCCATTAAATAACTCGACAAATTACATGAGTGCCTACAGTCCCGATGGTAAACTAAGGAGAGTCGTGGAAGCTGCGGCGGATGCGCGAAAAGATGGCGGTCCAAAGCCCGACAGTCAAAATGAGCCTGATGCAAACGGTAACAAGGAATTGCCGCCACCAACCGCGAGAGATATGATACCATTCCCAGGCAATCGAAAGTTTATAAGTCAATCGGTGTTGAGTGAAGAACTGCGAGAGCTCATTTGGACAAAAATTATGCAGGATGCCAAGTCGGTGAGAGAAGTGAGTGCCGAACTTGGAGTTGAAATGAGCCGCGTGGGAGCAGTCGTACGTTTGAAGGAGATAGAGAAAGAATGGGAACGAGCGGTATGTCAAGGTTTCCTTTTTTAACAGCCTAACATACTTTGTGATGATTTATAAAATTCGATTAGTCTTCAAGACAACTACATGGTTACAAAATTATGCATGCGAGCCTCTCTGAAAGTTATTTACATACGTGTTTTATTTTGGTATTTGTCTTCCATCACAAATAAGCTAATGTTCACTGTGCTAGGGAAAACCTCTTGCGAGACCATACGCCGACGCTGTCATGTCAATGGTCCCTGTGACGCAAATCAATCCAGGGGCTAGTAGAATCACCCACGAATCGATTAATGATCTACCTATTCACGTAGCAACGGGACAACAAATCTTCCACCCCACTTCAGAATCGAGACATTTCACCCGAGAGGATGCTGCGAAGATTTTCGACGAGAAACTTCTCCCCGCAGACCAAAGAATACCACACCCCGAATTGATTGAGATGCACAAAGATTTTAAAGCTGGATTGACTCGAGATGAACGAATTGCGCGACAAGAAGCGCGAGATGAAGCGGAAGAACAAGTGAGGCAACGTATAGCTGATCGCAAAGCAGCGGAAGAAGCCAAGATAATGAAAGTCAACACACCTAGATGGGAGTTCAGAATCAAAGAAATCAATGTTGACGACATTGGTAAAGATGGTAGGGGAGCACGTGGAACAGGTTGGAGGTATGGAAAACCTTTGATGGATAGAAAGAGGGGACAAGTAAAGATTCCTACAAGTGTCCAATAAGTGATGATCATAAGAGTTTTTATCATAAATGTATATTCATGGAGTTTTGAGGTTGGGAAGGGGTATCATGACATTAGCGACTATATTGAGCGCGTACTTGTACATTTATCTTGTACGATACCAAACTATAGGGAGACCAGAGGGTTTGGAGGATTTGCACATTCTTCCAGGTGTATTAAATACTATTACTATTACGTCTTAAGTACCAGTTGAAGTACTTGCTTTGACGCAACTCCTCCAAAGATGCCACTTTCTATTGATATGATGGCAATTATTGGAAGATACGGATACAGAGTGAACAAACTACAGTACTGATTTGCATTGTACTCACTTGTATTCACTTGTATTAACAACTTGTTGAATGATAAGTATCAGCGTGGCAGAATTAAAGAAAGCAAACACCCACAAGGGATATATATTTATACAGTACCTAGATAGTGCTCGCTTTGTTAGAACGAAGTCGACATAATTTTTTCTTGGATCTTTCGAAAAATTTCGCTTAGTAACCCTAATAACGCTTAGTGCGATTTTGAGTTGCCATTTTGCGTCGCGGGTGCATACAAAAGGGCATGATAAATCCAGAGGTTCCCGCAGACAAAACGCGACTCTGGAACTTTTTTGACTTCACTTTCTGCTTACAAATACAATATCACGTGTATATCAGAGGAAGATCATCGCTCTTCATTGACACCAACCAAAAAATAATTCGGAAACCGACTGGTTCATCTTTATCATTCATAACCTTTTATTACACTTTCTGTTGTTCACTTCTTTTCACAATGTCTGACAGGGAATTTTCAAGTAAGTCGAGTGAATCTCTTATATCACGTGACCTGATACAGTACGGAGTGATTCGAAGGAAGGAGCCATGAAATAAGTGGCTTGAACGTTTGTTTTTAAAGAAGCATCTATGGAGAGTCTTTATTAGTTGAAGACAAAACTTGAGACTTGAAGTTCTATCAAATCCCTCTCAAAATTCATAATCAAACCAAAATCAAGATGTCGGCCACGACCAATCCAAGTACCTTCCTCTTCTTTCATATTGCTGCATTTTGCTACATAAACTCAAACGAACTTAACTGACGCACTTTATTCGCAGGTAACGATGATCTATCACTTCCCAAAGGTAACATTCTTTCTTTTTCCTCAATCCTCATCATCATCATTATCCGTAACCATGGACAACGAATGCGATTGCTCTTCCCGCACAAGGGGAGTGAACAAGGCACCAATTCCCATTGGCGACTACGATATATCCTTAAATCCCACGTTATCAGCATCAATATTCAGAAAGTGCACCCACTGCCAAAAGACAGAGGTTATCCCTTCGCCTAAGCAGTCGAAATCATCAACTACTTCGAAGGCCTCTTACTTTCAGTGTAATGAATCAGATCATCATTATAGTGACTTAGACTTAACTTGTATTCCATTCCCATCTTCATATCATAGGTCACTTCATTTGCATAAGAAACACACGTTGTGGGCGGAGACTATAACCATTCCTCGGCGAACATCAAGTCTAGCCTTCGAGTCATCATTGAAGAATATGGAGGAAGTGTGCTCGGCTTCGTGGTATCTTTCAGCTTCACCCGAGACTTTGGATTCATCAAGATCCTCGTCTAGACTTGACCTTAGTGGCAAGCGTCTCGAATATGTGCAGAAAGTATTGGAAGATTTACAAACTTGGCATAATGAGGTTTCCATGTCAATTTCGAGATCACGTTCTTCGACTCACCAAAATTTCCACCATAACAATTTTGACATAGTTCCGACACAAGTTCATAAACAGCAAACCCATCATATTATTAGCTCATTCATAGGTCCTCTACAGCAAGATGTTTCATGGACTCAAGTCTTCAGTGGGGACTGTACAACTTCTCGGAGGTATACTTCTAGGTCACTTTGTCCTGAGTCTAATCGTTCTACTCTCTGGAAAATCGATCTCGTTCCCACCAGTATCTACAAATCGAAGCGGATGCAAACTACTGGGATCAGAAGAAGTCCTAGGCCAGTCCCCAGTCCGAGAACATCGAGCCTTGGTGCCACCATACTACCAAAACGGAGGAATGCCATCCGAGGTCGGATTTTTCCAGAGCCAGTCTCTATTGTCTACCCAACCATGAAAAAGCATTCATGTCAACCACAAGCAACAGTGAATGATTCCTGCAATTCAGACCTTGATCGTTGCTTTGGTTCCTATTGGGATGGTGAAGGTTCTTTGGCCGATACTCAAGATCATGGTGGAATTGATGAGATCGATTCTTCTCCGGCAGGCTCTGCACAGACAAATCACATCTTCCACGCACCAGACCAGTCATATGAAGATATAGGCGGCCAAGATTACAGGGATGGAATTCCTCATAGCGGTACTGTCGTTTGGCTTTCCGCAAGAAATTCAAGTCTGCAAGCTAGCGAGTCGACCTTTAAGAGGCCTTTACAAGAAAACGAAGAAGAAAAGGCTAGACGGCATATTGCATATGTACATTCGGCGTTGCGAAATCTGGTACCGTTTGAGATCTCAAATTACCTCTACAGAATTTCGCAATTGTCGGAAACTTGTCATAATGCTGGAGAGACTTTCTCAAACAGCTTTTCGGACATGGCATCGCCATATATCAAGTCTAATTCAACTTTCCAGTCTTCTAAGACCTCTGGGCAGAATGGGGATTCTGCGCCTGGATCTAGTTTCTCATTCACAAGAACCTCAAATTATCATTCTCCTCTGCGATCTCCGGATGCAATCGATGATTCGGGTGCATGGGCTCCAGGCACAGCTGTCTGATGACAAATTCTCGCCGCACCCAAGAGTTAGCCATAACTCCGCCGTCATCTTCATTCAACAATATCAGATTTCCTCCTTGATACGTTTACTAACCCTTATTTTCTTTAGCAACTGTTCAGAAGATAGTGACCGAAATTCTTCCTGCCAGTTCAGGTCTAGCCTTTGGCAAAGACGCCCGCGACCTCCTAATTGAATGCTGTGTCGAATTCATCACGCTCATCTCGTCCGAAGCCAATGAAATTTCTGAAAAGGAAAGCAAGAAAACTATTGCGTGTGAACATATTACCAAGGCTTTGGAACAACTGGGCTTTAGCGAGTATGTCAAGGATATTGTAGATGTAGCGAGTGAGCACAAGGAACAACTGAAGGTATGTCAATCTACCCTTGCAGGATGTGCAAAACACATACCAACTAAGCAAAATTATAGGGAAGAGAAAAGAAAGCAAATAAACTCGAACAATCGGGTCTTACAGCAGAACAATTATTGGCAATGCAGGAAGAAGCATTTAGAGATGCGGCGCAACGTCATGGTTGACGTTGTGTTATTTCCTTTTTCTAGTCTCTTCGCTAAGATCAGGTTCAATTTCGAACTTCTAGGGATGGATTGGGGAGTTTTTGGTCTGCATGCATGGCTGGTTTGTGGGCGTTTTGGGGGGGGGGTGGGCAAATGGGGATGGGAGGGGTTTTCTATTTCTTAGTTTCATGTTTGTGAAGTGGATGGGGATGGAGAAGGGGCAAATCGGAAGTGGTTTGCTATTGGAAACAAGAAAGGTTGTAGTGAAAATGGGTTAGACGGATTGAGGCTCTTGCAGGTGGTGGCTTACTTGTTCTTATACAACCTTACGCGAAAACAACAACGTTGATTAAACATGTCTTTTGTGCTTAATCTTCAAGCAACTTGAATGCATGGCTCGTGAGAATATGTGATATATAATTTGCGGGTCTAACGAAAAAGTTTACACTTGTCTGAAGATCAATGTGAGTTTCTTTGAGAAGTGCCAGATAAGTTCGCACCGGTTACTCAGGCGCATCGATTATACAATCAGGCGCAGGCTATGATATAGAAGTCCATCCAATTAATAGCATTCTTTACTATTCTCCTAGGTTTTGTGCGTCTCAAACAAATTTTCTTAGAAATCTGAAGTGCAGTATCACCACTCCCTCCTCACACACTTGCTACCGAACAAAATCTTATATTCATATATCTACAATAAGAATCCCAGTTGCCATATCAACACCTAAAATTGTGAGCGTAGAAATGAGAACTGGCTCCAGCCTAGTAGCTATTGATTCTTAGATGCATACCCAAGAAATCTTGACCGAGTAGAGGAGGAATAATGCGTGTAGCTAACATGACATTCTTGCTAAAGTGATCTGAAATAAGAATGATTTATTCATCCCGGTGCTTCGGTCTCCTTTTTGTTTTCGCAAGGAAGCTAGGTTGTAGATTACAAGTCTGTGGGAAGAGAGGAAGAGGATCGCTTGAGAAATGATGAACTTTTGGATTTTGGCCATCGGTCTGATCGTATCGTATCTGTTGGCTCGATGCCATTCGTCTATTGTTTTGGCTGGAGCTATTGGCTGTGGTTGGTATTTGAATAACGTCAAATTAGACACCTTAAAACGCGATGTGTATATATGTATACATACCTGCCCAACGACATTTGAATTTACAGCCGGAGCAAACATTTGGTGATATCCTATCGACTCCAGAGCAACGTGATTGACTCACCACAACTGTCTTCTATCTAATCACTCATCGACGCCTCCCGCCTAGAAGCCTCAACACGCGTTCTCCTATTGAAGATATCGAATCGATGAACCAACGAATCATCTCAGTACACAAACCAATCCCCGTAATCAAATTCAAAAGTCAAGAAAACACATTGAGGCTAAGACCTGAACATTCGATCGCAAAAGGTCAACACAAGGAAATGATAGATAATCTGTAGGTTTCGTTGCTATATAACGGGTAGAAAATTCGACAAGAGAGTTTCTTTCTGGTTGAAAGTGCTCTACTAGCTGTCTCGAGATTAAGGAATTTGAAAGCAGCCATACTTTCTCCGCAATACTAGTAATACTCGCTTGAGCTTTTGAAGACTGAGATCCGAATCGACTTCTAGTATGTGCTTAAAAGTCTGAATCCAGATATGTGGATGAGATTTCGGATCGTTCTATTTTTGAAAGAGAGAGCTGACAATGGTGTAAGAAGTAGAGAAGGAGCCGTCTCCAGTAGAGTGAGCGCTCCAATAATCAATCTCAAAAACAAGAAATCACTACTCAATAAAGTTCTATTTCATTCTTCCCCGTCACAATCTACGTATCTCCATAGATGAAAACTCCCTTCCCACTCCTAAATCCCTCCAAGGTTCCCTTCACTGCCGACTTCAACACATCTTCCTTAGTCTCCCAGTCCCACTTGAGTTCTTGAACCGGAATATCCTTAAACATACCCAATCTCGTCATCTCCAAAATTTCATCGACTGTTTTCTTCTTCTCGTCTGGGTTGCTATCGCTCCACCTACTAACCCAGTAACCACTGAACTTGATATCCTTGAAGATCAAAGCTGCAGTAGGAAGCATCAACGGTTTCTTAGACATTCCTCCATATGTGACCAGATGACCTCCATTACTCAAACATTTAACCAAGGCACCTGCGGGTTGTCCGCCCACACAGTTCAATCCCACACGAATCTTTTCCCTGCCTCCATTCGTCCACTCCTTGACCTGGTCCCTGAAACTTTGATCCATCAATTCTGATTCGGTCACCACCTTGGTAGCACCCAATTCCAATAATTCTTTCTTCATCGACTCAGTCTCATCAGCATTTTCGCGATCCCGTATGACATTGATACTCTTATATCCCCACCTCTTCCCCAACTGTATCGCTGCTCTCCCCACCCCACTATTCGCACCATTTTGTATAAACCAATCGCCCTCCACCATACTCTCGAAATCTCTTAACATTCTATAAGCCGTGCATGGATTAACGCTCACAGTGCCGACCTGAATGGGCTTCAGTCCTTCTTTATTGCCAATCTTGAGAACCTGAGATTCCTCCGCTATAGCATGCGTGCGCCATGTTCCAAACCCAGTCGATTTCATAATCACCCAGTCCCCTTTCGAAAGAGTTGATATGCCGGGACCGAGAGACATGACTTCGAAACATCCTTCATTGCCGCCAACGGCTGAGGGAGATTCGGTTCCAAGGAGACTGGTGAAGGGAGGTTTGGAGGGGTAGACACCTTGGATTTGGTTTATATCGGCGGGGTTGATGGGGGTCGCAAGAGTGCGGAGAAGAATAGATTTTGAAGGAAGAGAAGGGGAGATGGAGTGATTGTGAAGACTAGGAGTTTATTACTGTTAGCTCTGCTCATGAACACTTGAGGTAAATGCAAACGCAAACATAGACAGCGGATAAAAAGTAGACAGTGCCAAGGAAACTCACGATAAGACATCTGCCGGCTCCCCATACTTAGAATACACAAGTGCTTTAGCTTGGGTATAACCATATGGACCAGATTTATATCTACGAGCCACCAAGCTCCCCAAGCGATTCTGTTTACATTGTTTGCTCAACACACCAGAAACCAAAGCTCCTCTCGAGCTTATTGCTGTGGTGGAGCTAGCTAAAGCTCTACATTGAATAGGACTCGCCATCTTCAATTATTCGCCCCAATGAATCTTGTCTGATGATTTGGAGTGCACACAAAAGAAAAGGATGATAGATTGAAGCTATTTCTTGTAATATTTCCACTCAGTTATTTCACATTAGATCATATCACATCAAATCTTATCCAACCATACATCCGCGGCTTTGGTAAAAGTTTATGACGTTTATTGCCGAAGTTTCCCCGTCATTGGTGCACCAGTGCATCACAGCCACGTGACAACCACCAAGCTTTATTAAACCGAACCACAGAAGTGACAGAAGTAAAAGAACCACAAAACCGCAGGACACAGGGCCACAAAGCTTGTAAATACAGGGATTTTCCTCCCACTATACCCCCGAAAACCAACCCTCTTCAGCCTCACACAGCCTCACGCAATGTCATATAATGTCACATTTATACAGTGTCTCAGCGTTACAGATAGCACGTGGCGCGGGACCTAGCTTGATGCTAAGTAGCTCCAGGCACGAAATGAAATGATGATAAGACGATACCCTGAATTAGATTGAGGATTAAGATTAAAATATCCCTGATTCTTTTCTTCCCATTTTTCTCATACACCATCATGCAAAATGGGGAAGAGAAGGTTCGGGGTGGAGATTTGGAGTTTCTGATAATAAAGCATATTGATATGAAACATCAATGGATGAAGGAATGTACAATCAATCATACATCACTTACAATCTATACATATCTATAGATTCGAAAAGGCGTCATTCAGGTAAATGAGATCAAAGAGTAATGGGAAAGGGGGAGATCAGGAGAAGCAGAGAGATACACGCACACACACATGGACAGAGAGACACAGAGAGAGGCCTTCACTACATAGTACTATTACAGAAAACCAATATCTTATTCGAGTAAAAAAAGGGCCCTCCGACCATGCAAATTCCCTCCTGTATTTTGTTCAGAAAAGGCTAATAAATAGAGGTATTTTGGTACCCCAAGAATAAACTATCATGGCACATGAAGCCAACATTAAAATGTTGTTTTGTTTGATACTGTAGTCAGCGTAAAACAAGACCCCGATAAAGACTACCACCCAGAGATATCATCGATAAAAAGAAGGGCGCCCTGCCAAACAAATGAAAAGATAAAATAGCATTTTTGTCCCCCTCTCGAGCTTAGTTCATAGTACATGGGATTCCTGCTTCCCTTTCGTGCCCTCCTCTCCACATCTCTCGGTCCGTATCGTTGGAGATTTGAGTATGGATCTCATCCGAGTATTCTACCAGTGCTGTAGCGAGATTTGGGTCGTAACAGATAGCAATACCCAAAAGCACCATTTGTACTCTCACAACTGTCTCGCACGAATACCTCTCTACGAGATATTCCTGAACATGTCATCGCCCCCAAAACTACCACGATCGTCATCCGCGAGCTTAGCCTTCAATTGGTCGAGTTCCGGCAATTTTGGCGGCGGCGGGCCAGGCTTCGTGTATACTGGCTTGATATTCTCTTTTTGAATCTCTGGACTCTGCTGTAGAGTAGGAGTGTACACTACAGGCTTATTCTCATATACCACGCTGTTCCTCTTACTGCTGCTCCCAAAACTCCTAAACCAGCTTCCACTCTTCCGCTTCACAAAGCTAGGTCTGCTGCTTGCAAGACTATTTGGACTCTCCGGTCTCCCCATCTTTGTTAAATCCTCATGCGATTTCGCATTCCCATTTGTGTAATTGGTATTGAGTGATTTTCGAGACAAGAATTTGCGGATACTACTTTCTTTTTCGGGTCGACTAGGACTATTCGGGACAGCAGCATCTGAAGGGGCTCTCACGCGAACTGGAGGAATATGATTTCGAGGGGTTGAGGAGGTGGGAGGGAAATAACCATTGGATTTCGTCGTGGTGAGGTGAGCAAAGTCTGATTGATTATTTGCCGATGCTGATGCTGGAGGTGTACTAGTAGATGTGCTTCGAACAGGATCGGCGGTTTGGGGAGTGGCTGCAGGTGTCGATGCCGCAGGTGCAGGTGCAGGTGCAGGTGTGGGTGCAATAGTCGGTTTGGGTGCCTCTTCTTCTATTGGAGAATCTGGAAGAGGCGGCGGGATATCGGTCCCGTCTGTCAAATTGAAGTCAAAGGATTTGAGAGCAGGAAGTTCAAATCGCCCATTGGGCTTGCCATTGATCGGCATATTAGCAATGTATTTCTTGAATGTGCGATTTTGGTAGAGATCTTGCAATTCGCAGAATGGCAGATTGAATAAGAATTAGGCAAAATACTAGAGCTCGCAACAGATTTTTCGAAGGTTGAATGCTCGAGATTTATCCGTCGTACTTAGATAGAGATTGAATTCAACAAAGTGAGAGATGTGGATGAATGGTAACTGCAAAAGAAGTAAAGAGAGACTGTAAATCGAATTGGCTCGAGCTTTGCTTGCGATTTCCTATCTGGGAACTCTTCTTTGATCCCAGGAAAATGGGTTGATGCGATATCAAGGTGGCGGGTGAAATGAAGTGAATATGGAGATGCGATGAACCGGCAATTTGTGAGACTGCAGAAAGATCCAGTTTTCAGTTGATTAAGAATAGATAGCTAGCTCAACGGTGTACGTACTCCGCATAAAACGGTGTATGAAACTCAAACGATCACTGGAATTGGCATTAACATGGAAATTATGTGTGAATGTATGTAAATGTGGAGGGGAGAGGAATAAAGGTACAAGTACAAGATACAATAGATACACAGTTCATGAGTGTGGGTGTGGGAGTGGGAAAAGATGAAAAGATGAAAAGATATGTATGTATGTGTATTATCTCGAATTATTGATCAATCTTAATAAGAGCAACGAGCACTGAGACTCAAGTGATCTAATATAACTAGCTGTAGAAACAACAAGACGAAGAAGAAGAAGAAGAGTAAGAAGCAAAAACAGGTGTATAAAATCAATCGGAGTAAAGAATGAAGATCAGTATCATATCGTATCGTATTCCATTGCTCGTTTGCTCGTTTGTTTGTTTATATGTATGTCAGTTACTAGGGGCTGTACCGTACCTCCGTACCAACTAGGGAATATATGTCAACTGATTTTTGCTTTGATTCTTTTTTCGACTCCAGACACTTCGTTTGTTGCTTGGATTGGTGGCACAAAATGCTGACCCATTTTAATGTGTCGAAGGAGAACCAATGAAGCTTCCAAAAAAATCCAGTCATCCGATCTTGATTTAAGTTTTATATTAATTTAAAATACATACATGCAGACAGAAGTTGTGTGATTTGTGGATTTAATGCATTCATTTATTCTGCATGCCGTGGTGTACATATATATATACACCTCAATTCGAATCAAACGACGTTGATTCTATACATCTAATTGCTCTCATGATATCGAGGCCAGGTACTTCTTTCCATACCTACATATGTACTTCCAAGTAGCGAGAAGTAATCATACCAGCTACACTCGTACCTCTTTGGTCGAAATTTATGTATAGATTCTATCCTATCCCACCACATCGTTTCCTCCGACTCTCAGAATGAGGTGTATGTATACTATACTTCCTACGACATCTTGCTACAAATCGGTATCACAGTGGCCTTGCATGCAATGTAGACTAATGCACATTCACATATATTGCATCGAAGGCTTCACTACATTTCTGAACAACCCCTCCTCTGTCCAATCAAGAATCGTCAAATTCGGTAGTTTCCGAGAACTAATGTAGCCGCAAAGAATAGACTCGTTGCCCTTTCTCCTCACTCATTTCTTCATTTGCAAAACTACACAATCCCCAGTCCTCGGAGCAACAATAAGAATTTGAAGGCACTACGATGTATTGTGGTTTTAGATAATATTGTATCACGTGTCAATACTTTAGCTGCCTCCTATCATAGCACAATGTTCTCCGGATGACTCATGTCTAGCCGCCCCCCTATTATAAAATCTGCTCGATAACCGATGTATTTCACAGTATTTCTATTTATAAAGTCGTGCGATCCATTCTTCGGTTCTTCAAAAATATCAAATCTGTCAAAGATGCCCACACTAAGCCCATCCACTACCCACCAGGAATCGGTTTCCACATACCTCCTTTATAACCGTTGGGCCGCAACCTACGACACAGACCATAACCCTTTACAAATTCTTGACTCTGCCCTCATTCCTTCACTCCTGAAGGCGATGTTTTTAACCGCATCAGAAGCTCAAGATAACATCACCATTACCGAATTGGGATGTGGCACTGGTCGGAATACCATGCCGTTCCTCGCATCACCTTTTTCCGAAAAGATCTCTAAATCCACGCTCTTGATCTCTCGCCCGCAATGCTTGAGATTGCCCGGTCCCGTTGCAGCCTCTGCATTTCGAAAAATGATAGCCATGTCCCCACCATCCAATTCGACGAGTTCAATGCGCTTGATTCTCAAACAAATCCCGGGACTTCAAAATCAATCCAAGGACAAGCGAACATGGTGATTAGTACTCTCGTCCTTGAAGATCTTCCCCTCGATACGTTTTTCTCGGCTGTGACTTTCCTACTGAAGCCAAATTCGGATGTGAACAACGGAAGAGTATTAATCACCAATATGCACGCTGAGATGGGTATGTTGTCTCAAGCTGGATTTAGAGACGAAATTAAAGGAAAAAAGACGAAGATTAGAGGCGAAAGTTATGTCTATGAGATTGAAGAAGTGATAGAGGGGGGGAAGAAATGGGGATTCCATGTCGTGGGGGAGGTGTTGGAAAGGACAGTAGAGAAAACCGATATTGAGAAGGACGGCAGTGGATTAAAACTAGGAAGCAGGGGGGAGAAATGGATAGGAAAGAAAATTTGGTTCGGAATGGTGATGCAGAGGAAATACCAATAAAGCAATTCAGCACTGGAAAACAAAGTGTTACTCACGTAGCAAATGGTCTGGACTGTCGAGGAAATCAATTTTGTCTCATTGAATGAAACATTTATTCTGCTTCCTAGATCGCCAAGCTATGCGCTTTATCCATGAGCGAATCTTATTGAGGAACACAACTGTCGCCCTCGAGGTCTTCAGTGCGTTTCTGTGGCGAGGCACGGGAAGCTGTTGTACAAACGCCTTGCGTCTGAATTCAAAGCACATCTGCGTACTGTCAATCTCCATCTTTTTTATAAAGTCAAGATTGTTGCATCAACACACAAACGACAATCGAGAGTTTGAATACTGTCGAGATTCATGCGATCAAACATGATCTCAAACCATTACCACAAGCTTGTGCGGTATTTTCCCATAGAGATCTCCTATTGGTGACAAGTTAATGTCAGGGATAAAGCAATCACCTTACCATACTTGCTACTGAGGTTGACCTTTCGTCTCCAAACCTCAACTTCTGCCATTTATCCATATCTTCTTCACAAACTTGCCTTTGAAACTCCCTAGTTTGTACCCGTCGCTGCCTTTTCTTTTCGGCGCGCTTTTCCCTGAGCGTTTTCGCCTCTTCGGAAGTGGAAGCCTGTCTTATCATTTCTGACAAGACTACTATATCTGCGTTAAAATCTTTCAAGCTCCGTTCCTGCCACCCATGGAAGTCTTTGTTCCAACCCTCATCTACTTGGGAATCCCACAACATCTCTATCATAGAGGCAACCTGTAAAGTGCGGCCATCGTCTGAGTGCTGGCCCATGATTTGAATGCCAACAGTTGAAGGCACGCTCTGTTTGACAAATTTGAATGGCAATTTGCAAGGTATGCTGATGGAGGGTATACCAGCAAGACTAGCAGGCACTGTGAATACATCATTCGTGTAAGCATCAACTGGTGTTTGGCGCTCAGTAATGTCTTGAACAGTTGGTGAAAGAGTGGGAGCTGTTGGACAGAGGATAATGTCCACTTCTGCGGGGCCTAGTTTATCTTCGAGTGCAATGCCTTCTTCCATATCACTGAGATCAAATTGTTCTTCTGGGCGTAGAAAATTGGGCATAGAGAAAACACGGTCAAAATCTCTCTGAACCAATCGTCGGACCTTTTGTGCCTGAATAAAATAATTGTCAATGGCATCAGAGCTTAGTGAATATGACCCAAGAAGAATGCGCCTCTTCACTTCGTCTCCAAAGCCAGCGCCCCTGGTCTCAGAATAGAGGACATCTCCGGCCCCATCACTCGATTGGTCACGAGTTCCGTACCTTACTCCATCATACTTTGAAAGATTGGAAGACGCTTCGGCTGCGGCCAGCACGTAATATGCTGAAAGGGCATGTTTAGTGTTAGGGAGTGATATAGGAACAACTGTACATCCTTCACGCTGAAGAAGTTTCAACATTCGTTGCCACATCCATGAAACTTCCAAGTCCAATTCTGAGATATTGTATTCGATTGGAACACCAATCTTCAGCTCTCGAAGGTAAAATGGATCATGCGTAGCGGAGATCTTTGTCCTTCCGAAAAAATCCATCCGCTGCTCTTTGATACGGGTTCGACTGGAGGGCTTGAGACTCGTAGGATCCCGAGGATCATGACTGCTCAATCTCGAAAAGATTTCGTTTATTCTACTAGCACTACGTGCTATCAAGCCGACAGTATCGAGCGAATTCGCGTAAGGCACCACACCAAAGCGAGATACGATACCATACGAAGGTTTGAACCCTGCAGTGCCAGTGTATGCAGCTGGCAACCTAACTGACCCACCAGTATCTGTGCCGAGTGCCATATTAGTTGTACTTGTTGCCACAGCCATTGCGCTTCCACCAGAGCTTCCTCCAACCGATCTCGACCGGAAAGGCTTGTGGTGACAGACAGCGCCGAAGTGTGAGTTTAATGAATGCGAACCCATTCCAAATTCATCCATATTCGTCTTCCCTGCAACATTTCCAGTGCCAACTTTGACATCTTCTACCACGGAAGCATCAAAAGGACTCTGATATGTTTCGAGAATACGAGATGCGCATGTTGTTGTTTCTGAAATGGTTGCTATGTTGTCTTTGACGGCAACAGCTCGCGATACCTTAGGGAGGAATCTTTCGAGGCCATTCTCTTGTACTGTTAGCATTTATCAATATAATACAAGGAACACTTTCAATACCTTGTTTGTGAAGAGGCAATTTTGACTTGTCATCAGCGGGGGGAATTAATCTTGGTTCTGATATGAAGGCATTCGTATCATGGTGTGGATGAACTCTTGCTTCCTTAGCCTGCAAATGAGCTTTGAAAAGTTCGGAATTAAAAGCCTTCCGCCATCTGACAGTACGTGCCATTACATATAATATGGCGAGTCATATACCCGAATAGTATGAACACACATGTAAACTTCAATTCATTCTTCGATCAGAATTAACGGCTTGCGACTTTTGGAAGCTCTTATCGGATAAAAAGCAAATAGTTTTCCCGATCTCCGACCTTCCGACCTTCCGACCTCATGGACCCCTTGCTCTACTGATAGCTCTCAAGGTTCTTGAAGGAAGGAAGAGAAGCTCCCCGCCACATGATTAAACAAGACAAGACAATACAAAGGTAGGTCGGTTGGTTGGGTCTCACTATATTGACTATATTGAATATTAGTCTAGCTTATCAGACGATCCATTTACCTATCTCTATCTCAATCTCCATATTTATATCTATATCTATATCTATATCTCGGAGCTGTCTATCACTCCTCTCAACTTCTTACCCTTTTATAAGTACTGGGTACACATTGTTCATCATCTATCTGAGAGTCCTATTACCTGACTATCGCTTTCAAGTGTTCGTAGTTTGGCACGAACTCACTTTACATACCCCAATGAGCAGCAGTCGCTCGTCATTTATTATCATTCACTTCAACATTCAGAATTCAAAATCCTGAATAGTAGTGTTCACTGCCTGAGACTTTCTTTAACCCTCCCCATATGCCATTGCTCACAACATTAAGGACATCATGAAGATGGCAAAACATCTATTGACCTTAACCGGTCTTCTCACATCTCTAGCAGCAGGTGCCCAACCTTCTGCGCCCGCTGCTATTGCGGCACCTATGAGACCGTTACAATGGGGCCAACTCAATTTCCTACAAACCACGGATACTCATGGGTGGCATGCAGGTCATCTACAAGAGTAGGTCAAATTACGAACCGGTGGAAATGAACGGAGGCTGACTGATATCTCAGGGCCCAGTACTCTGCGGACTGGGGTGATTACATATCATTCGCAGAGCAGATGAAGAAGCAAGCGGATGATAAAGGAGTGGATCTTTTACTTGTCGATACGGGAGATAGAATCGAGGGAAATGGATTATACGATGCATCGGATCCCAAAGGGCAATATACATATGACATTTTCAGGGAACAACATATCGACATCATCTGTACTGGAAACCATGAGTTATACAAGGCAGATGCTGCCGCTCGGGAATACGATCAAACTGTGCCAAACTTCAACGGCAATTATCTTGCTTCGAATCTCGACTACATAAATCCAAAGACCGGTGAACAAATTCCAATGGCAAAACGATATCGCAAATTTACAACAAAGAATCAGGGGATTAAAGTGGTCGCGTTTGGATTTCTTTTCGATTTCAATCGGAACGCCAACAATACCGTTGTGCAAGAAGTCGAAAAGACTATCAAGGAAGAATGGTTCCAACAAGCAATTCGAGAAGATGCTGATTTGTTTGTGGTTATTGGACATGTAACTCTGGATGGGCCGGAGTACAAGGCCATCTACAAGGCTCTGAGAGATCAAAATTGGGATACTCCCATTCAATTTTTTGGTGGCCATAGCCATATTCGAAGCTATGCCAAATACGATTCTAAGGCGTACGGAATACAGAGCGGTCGATATATGGAGACTGTTGGCTGGATGTCCATCGAAGGTATCAAGTTAAAGGAAAAGGAAAAGATGCCCCAAGAAGAACACACTTCTAGTGCGCAAGCCACTGAGGTTGCCGAACGTACAAGCATGTCTTTTCATAGAAGGTATATTGACAATAACCTTTTTGGCTATCATTTCCATACTGGATTAAACGAGACAACATTTCCCACGGAGCATGGCAAGAACGTCTCGAATTCTATCGCTAAAGCTCGAAAGGCTCTAAATCTCGACCACAATTTCGGTTGCGCCCCAAAGGATCTCTGGATGAGCAGAGCAAAATATCCTAGTAAAGACAGTCTTTTCTCGTGGCTTGGTGACGAAGTAATGCCTGATGTTGTATCCCGTTTCGATCGAAAAGATGTTCCAACGATAGCTATTACCAACACAGGCGCCATGAGGTTTGATATTTTCAAAGGTCCCTTTACAAGAGATACAACCTTCATCATCTCTCCATTTGTCAGCAAATTTCTGTATATCAAAGACGTGCCAATCGCTGCTGCCGAACAAGTTCTCCCACTTCTCAACAACGGTGGCAACATCTTCTCATCTTCTCATCTAAATATCAATAATCTCGCACCTCCTGAACATCTCTCCTATAAAACGGATATCCTCGCTCCCTCGATACCCATCTCCGATCTCCCGTCGCCATCTAAAGCTCAATCTCCTCTCTTCTCATCCTCCTCAACCCACAAACCCGACCTCATTCCTGGCTATACTACCATGGATGACAACGGCTCCGATGGCGATGACACAATTCATTCCCCCATCACTTTCCATCGTGTACCTAATTGTATCGAATCCCACATTAATATCCCTTCCAGCTCAAATCCCGAGACTGTAGATTTAGTCTTCGTAGACTTCGTAAAACCATGGGTAATGGTTGCATTGCGCTTTTCCGGGGCGGATTATACGGACGAAGACGTCGATAGTTATAGAAATGAGACCTTGACGGAGTTGATGGCCGGGTGGATCAAGGAGAATTGGGGCCAGGATTGTTGAACTGTGTGTCATTATTTCGAGAGTTTATGAGGAGTTAATTTGCATGGCATTGGGTTATTACTTTCGGATTGGGTGCATGGTCAATGGCGTTCTCATTTACATATCTGCGTATTACAATGGCATTTGAATGGAAGTAAGATGGAGCCTGTAACGTGAGATGACGCCATCAATTTGTACATCGGTGCAGAGCTTATGAGATATTCAACTGCGGTCCAACAATAAGAGGCTCCTGAATTTCGGATCATTCTGCTGCGCTAAACTTATCCGATTGATTGAATTATGTTGAGGGTTCTTGGTCATTCTGTCATTGAATCGTTCAAGACCAGATCAAAATAATGGCATGGCATAGCTAATGAACGAAGAATGCAGCCGAAGGACATCAAGAGAGTCCGTAAACTGCCTTAGTCTACAAAAGAATCATGCAAACCCTCGAACTATGACTCTATTGACACTTGAATGATTCAAATGTACTTCTAACTATACAGATCATATGTACAAATCTATATCCTTCAGCTTAATCTCACATCTCAATCCTTCAATCTTCCCATTCCTACTCCATCAAACAAGGGCAACAAAAATGTATCCAATCTTTTCTCGGTAACCATTAGATCATTGAATTCTTTCAGTGCATTTAAGTCACCTTCTTTCCAGGTCTTTTCTCCGTTCTTGAGGGCCCATGGGTTTGCGGCGCTGGAATCGGCAACGACTGTGGTTTGAGTTAGTGGGGGGGCAAGTGGGACAGGGGCTTCACAGGTCAGAATCAATGAAATCGGTGCTCACGTGCGCGACGCAGAATGTTATCTGCGAGGATTAGACCGCCGGGTTTGAGGAGGCGGGTTTGCGTAGAAGATGGGGAGGAAAGAGAGAGGATGAGATCGAGATAAGCGGGGTATGAACTTTTGTCGGCGTCGATGAAAATCAGATCATAAGGTTCTCGAAGGTTGGTGATCAAGCTTTTAATTCTGTGATGAATTTAGAGAGAATGTCTATATACGTGTTGAGGGGCGATTGGAGGAAAGGAAGAAACCGGACATACGATTCACGAGCATCACCAACTAAAACCTCAACATTACTGAGCTTATTTTTGGAGAATGTCTCGCGAGCAATTTCCGCGTATTCGGGGGAACATTCAAGGCTTGTTACGTGACCCTCGGGACCGACGGCCTCAGACCACTAGATTGAGTTTTTAACATGGGGTTCAAATTGTGTCAGGAAAGAGGAAAAGAAGGGCTTCAAGAAATGAGGAGGCTTACTCCCATAGTAGAAAATCCAATATAGGTTCCGATCTCTAGAACTAATTCCGCACAGTCAATATGTGAATACTTCCATAAACTCGGCAAATATAGCTTGGACTAGCATGAAGTAAACGGTTCCCGCAAATGTATTGAGCTCCCACTGGGTAACACAAAATCGAATGCCAGCGGTTAAACACATCTTAAAATCGAGGACTGGTATTCTTATTCTCACACAATCCCACGAAGACACAATAGTCATACTCGATCTTTCAACAATATGCAGAGTAACATACTTCTTTTGGCACCCATAGCCCTAGCCATAAAAACTTGAAACTGTGCTTGGAAAGGCGAGATCATAAAATTGGCCTTTGGTTGAGTCGATCCCCAAGCATGATGGTCTAATACATGCTTGGGAAGCTTGGTTGAATGTTCAAGAGAATATTGAGTAACCGCTTGAGAAACTTCAGGGTTTGGATAGAGAGCAGTGTCGTTTTCCTTCATCTTGTTGTGTTCTTTGGGCGTGAAGATAACAGTTAAGTATTTACTTGCTGTTGGGTTGCTTTCTAGATATTCAGAGATGTAAGACGAGAGAGAAAGATTAATATGCTACAACGAAACCTTTTGACTATATAAAGATCTGATAAGATTACGTGTGTGCGGGGTTTGGGACACAAGGATCGGCATGAGATCCTGATCACTCCGATTAGACACACGTGATAATCTTCGTTGAGCTTGGGTTAATGGTCTGGCCAGTTCTCTGATAGCTGGGCTGTATTTCCCAAAAGCGTAGAAAGAATGCTTGGTTGGATATATGGAGGAAGCAAGTTTCGGCGTAGTCCAAAGCACTTGTGACAACCAGAATCCTTGGGACCAAGGTTTTTAACTCTACAGATAATGGAAGGAGACTTATTCAACATTAGCATATTGTAATCCGAGCTCAAGCGATGCATTGAGTATCTTGACTCTATGTAATAACATCAGGATAGCTCGCCAATGGTAAGAAAGGGGCGAATTCAAAGGGGGAGGGTCCTCCTAGAGGATTAGCTTTGTGTTGACTTTTTTCAACAATTAAGTACAGCCCTTTCTTCTACCAAGTCAGCCAAATCCAAACTAGCCTTCTTTCATCTACCTAGGTAGCAAATAAAAGACTTGATTGCTGCATTTTGCGCAGTCGGCAGTGCCAACAGGAGAAGATCAATCTGTCGAATTCGGCGTCGAATCTCATTGGTTAGTTTTGATCTACAAGCAAACGCTCACTTGCTTGTGCATTGGCCAACAAATGCAGTCGCTAGCAACAATGCCTCACGGCCACCTCCTTTGCATTCCCAACCCAACTTATTCCAACCATACTTGAAAGTCTTCGACAACATCAGAACATATTCTTGGGTTTTCAAAGATTCACATAATCATCCTTATTTTCCTTGAAACACCTTACACTATTATACTTTCCCTTTAATCGGATCTACGACAATGACTACGAGGTGCGTATCTATTCTATCACATGCAACTCTTCATTTATACTCACCGTTCAGATAGATTTCGAGTTGAGTGTACGTGTCCATAGCACATCCTCACCCAACCCAACGATCCTAATTCTATTCAGATGCACTTAAAACCCATCGACGAGATCAATTCATAGGTACCAACTTTCAATTTGTTTCTACTCTTTTCGCTTGTGGTACCGCTGTGTAATTGAATAGCACCCGATAGTATCGCGCGTGATCTTGGAAGTCATAATTTCCACTTTGGGCAAGCGCTCTTGAAACGTTCTTGCAATAATTACTGACTCTCAATTAAAGAATGGATCAAAGGTTTATTGGCTGTACCGTTTGTTCTACATTCACAGCCAACTGGTGTATTCGAATCTAGAAATGGAACCATTGGTGAAATGGCTGAGATTGCCCACCGCCGTTATGCGGAAATCATGCAAGATGTCGAAGATATGATTGATGATCACAGTGAGTATGATCCTTCGTAACGTAGCCCGAGAGACTAAAGTTTTCAAGTCGCCCATCAAAAAGTTGGCTTAGGAGGTCAATCCAAGTTGAAACTCCTGGTTCCCAGTATTGGTACATTTTTCACTCGGCTACCACTGGCGGACGCTTTTAGATATCAGGATAGAAAACGGTTTATCTCGTCGAGACGATTTGTTCCACCTTCTTTCAACGACATCAGGCTTATTTTGAATACTGCGCAGCTCATGGGTGTCACTTCTGCGGGATCAGTGGATTTAGCAACTTTTGATGGTGATGTTACATTGTAAGTCATGCTCGTCATATGAGATTCCCGGCTTTTTGACTAAATCAATGAAGGTATGATGACGGTAAAAGTCTTGAACCTACCAACCCTGTTATTGAGCGAATAATTAGTGAGTCTTACTACTCCACTCTGGATCATGAAATGCTTATAGCTGTAGATCTTATGAGCCACAATACCAAGATTGGAATTGTAACCGCGGCTGGATATACTGAGGCTGAAAAGTACTATGGGAGACTTCATGGACTGTTGGAAGCAATCAAAGCTTCCACCATTCTTACACCAGAGCAAAAGCAGAATCTTATCGTAATGGGTAAATCACCTTTCCAACACTCTAGTTCTCCCTTATTTCTAACGCTCATTCAGGCGGCGAATCCAACTTTCTCTTCACCTATGACGCCAGCTCCCCATACCTTTTAACCCATCACCACCGTCGCTCATGGATTTTACCCAGTATGTCCACTTGGACTCAACCTAGTATAACTGCTCTTCTCGACCTTGCGGAGTTCTCCCTTCGCGAGTGTGTTACCAGTCTTGATTTACCTGCTACTATTCTTCGTAAAGAACGAGCTGTGGGTATTGTTCCTCGAGAACCGGGCTATAAATTTGCACGGGAGTCACTTGAAGAAACCGTATTAGTTGTACAAAAGAAGCTCGAGATGTCTGAAGTCGGTCGTTCTTTGCCTTTTTGTGCTTTTAATGGGGGAAATGACGTTTTTGTGGATATTGGTGATAAGAGCTGGGGAGTGTTGGTTTGTCAGAAATTTTTTGGTGGAAATGTCGAGGATGAAAGTCAATGGATCAGAAAGGACAAGACTTTACATGTTGGAGACCAATTTCTGAGTGCCGGAAGCAATGATTTCAAGGCAAGAGTTGTGGGTACTACGGCTTGGATTGCGAGTCCCAGGGAGACGGTGGAATTGCTGGACGAACTAGGAGGGCTGATCCAGAAGAATTAGAGTTGTCAAGCGGGGAATTTTTGATTGAACAATATGAGACTTATGAAGTTTTGTTTGCATGAGCGGTAGCATTCTTCGAGGAGCACCTGACTTTGGGTAGTAGCTAGTTCGAAATTTTTGGAAAACAATACTTATTGTCACATTCGGTGTCACCGCACAGCCGGAATCGGCACCAATAGGTGACCTTTTTATGTCTGAGACGCCGATTGTGGAATTAACAATTATCAGTCTGGGTGTTTTCTGCATATCTAGTGGTTGAGGAAGCTAGTTGAAACGGCGCGAGGCTAGGCTGAGGCTAATTGTTCACAATCAAGGAAGAATGATCATTTTAGGAGGGATTTGTGATGAGCACATGATCGACTATCGGTATCAAGAGCTTTGGGTCATCTACTACAAGCAACACCGTATAAGCCATAATACGATCGTTTACCACTACCAATCTAGTCGAACTTTATTGTTCGAAGACAGTTTACAAGTTCCCCCAACAATATTTCATAAACAAACAGACTTGTCTACCAATTCTATCTGCAGAACTCAGATTTCGTAAGCATGATTTCTTTCTGGAAGAATTTATTCCATCGTAAGAAGGTCTTGAGCTCATTAGAAGCACCTCCACCATACGATGACACAAATCCCAAATTCTCCGCAGCCGCCGAAACCTCCACCCAACGCTTTATCCCCTCTCATAATGTGAAGGCTCAGTCCTCCGCGGCCACCCAAACCAATCCAAGTACTCCATTGCCTACATTTTCGCGTATTCATGTACTGGCAACAAACACCCGCCCGAATATTACCTCGCAAAGTATTCCACAATGGGATTGGAACCATGCCGAATGTCGATTATGGATATTCAAAATGTTGACTGATAAGTGTGGTAGATCAGAACAACGTTCTTACGAGCTGGCCATCATGTGGGAAGGCTTTGGCCCGGCATTGTTTATGACTGAACATAGTACATGGCAGAAGTGGCTGGGGCCAAATGATGGAATATCCATTCATAGTGTGATCATGGAAAACTTGCGGTCAGAGGGAGCGGTACCAAGTACTCTAGCGATTCAGCCTAGTGACCCAAATTTTACTGATATACATTGAAATTTGAGTCGTTCTGAGAAGCTTGAGATAGTTTTGAAGCCGAAAGCGTGGGGCTGTACAAGCGAGACGTTTCAATATTGTCATGGGATTTGAAGCCGTGGTTAGAAGATAGCTGAGCGCTGAGTATGCGGTTGCACTGATTATAGCCATTCATTCCCACAATTTCCATCTCAACCATAAGTGGAAGCGCCGGCCCCAGTGCGAGGAGAGGGGAAGAGGAGATGGCAAATTGGCAGCGAGGACATAGATTGGGAAAGAAAAAATGGCGAGAAGCGGAAGGAGATTAAAGAAGGTAATAAGCAGTTGTAGTGAGCCGGGATGTTGAGAGTGTTGAATTTCAGTGTCACAGTTGTCAAGTGATGCGAATTTTAGCACTACTCCAATGATAGTTTAACATTATTCATTTTCTTTTCTAGTATTCAGACTCTCCTTTTCCGCGCATTGAATGGGATATCAAATTCAAGCCAGACGTCTATGTTTTGTTTTCCAAATGAATAAGATGCGGAAAATTATTTTCCTGGGACATGATGCCGCCTTGCAACTAAATATCAACATAGTTAATAGTCATCTAGTGAAGAACCCCATGTACGTGCTCGACTCCGGCGTGACGGTCACTCGTGCCCACTCTTGTTAATACTACTAACTCCAAGACTTGAATCTTTATGCATACCCCTTCATCTTCTCCTATTTTTCTTCGAGTGAAACATCCCGATATTGCAAGATAATAGCAATGCCTTTCGAATTCATCAATGATGCAAGGATCAATCATGCGGTTCGAGAACGCATTCGGAGTCACGTCGCCTTTGGGAGGAATGCTAGAGATGAGCTCGTCCGACCGTTGAAAATGAAACCAGCTGGAATGAAACGTGTAGTTACCTCCGCTTGTATAAATTTGAAGTGCCTAAATTGAATCGAGTCATCTTGAACAAGAAGGCTTGGGGGAGAATACCACTTATAAGATCGAACAGCAGGTTGAGGATAACATTTCTCGTCTTTCATTTCCATATCACGCTTTCAAAGATAAGCAAATCATTCAGAGAAGTATGGCGACACCGCTCTGGTGATACTTTTTTGATGGAAATTAGTGCTAATATGTATTAATCGGGCAACTATTTCATGCGTGAGCAGTATGGGACACCACGCGGAATTGAGCAAAGCTTTTATTCAAACTCAAACATCTACTTCGATATTCATCCAATACATGCTTTTAGACGAAGGTTGTAAGCTACGCCTACCTATTCTTAGACATCAAAATAATATCACTAATCCAACATCTCCAAGGCTTACACTGTGGCGTAACTGTATCAGCTACGGGTCTCAATAATCTCGTCCTATCAGGAAGATCCAAAGGTAGCTACGCATCATCTTTCGCTTGCATTTTGCTTTATTAATGAAAAAATATCTGTAAACGAGGCCGCAGCAGATACTAATATTGCGTTTGTGTTGACTTTGTCACATTATTATAGATCGCAGAGTCATTTCAGCCAAGGCCTTGTACATCTTCAAGGACTCGAAAGGATGGTTGAGATGGGGGTGATATCTCGAATTTAAAAAGGGCACAACACACTCTTGCTCCAAAAATATTCAGGTTGGTGATGAAGAACTTTGTACATGATTAATGTTGATACATGAGATAGAGCCGATCTCGAATACTCTCTCCATTCGGGCACCTGCACACGATACACCCTTCAGAACATTGAATGCAGTAACAAATTTTGCACAACTGGGAGTAGGAATCCAGATTTCTACACGAATAAGGCAATCTACATTGCATCAATCTCGTTACCACTGAGCACCGATCTCCTTATTCTTCTGGTAGAAACTATTCTGTTCGCTCAGTTGTTCGATCAGGCCGTTGTCAGAAGAGCTCCACCTTTAAGTGGTCACTCACAAGCTTCACAGTACGCTTCTCTTTCTTGGACATCGTCTCAGCTCTATGTATCTTCTATGAGATTTTCGTCCTGAGAACACTTTAGAGGATGCAATTCACTTAGACCTGGCGTCATTCGTCTCAACTTTTATGCTTGGACTTGATGGGAAAGACTCAGTCAATCCATTGTTGGCTAGTTTGCTTAGATCTTCTGCACAAGAACTCTTTAAAAGCAAATGTGGATCTCCGGTGGCATTACTCTGACTATTGCTTATGGGGAAAGCTTCAGCCTTCGAAAGTCTTGATGACACTTGGCTGGCTTTGGATATAAGCCGGACTATGCAAGTTCTTGATCTTCAAGGTCATATTGATGTACAACAAAAGCTGGAAAGCTTTCCTTGGGTCCATGCATTGCACGATAAAGAGGTCGGAGCATTACCGACTCTACTCGTTACAATATAACCAGATACGGTAAGACCCCGAATCGCTCCCCAGACTACTTCAATTTTGGAAGCTGCAAGACTTCCAATAGTATAATGCTGATTAAAACGACTGTATTTGAAAGCAGATGTCCCTCTTTCATGATTCTTTCTCTTGAAGCCACCCCAGCGTTCCTTATCGCTGTATCAATTTTATCAAGTTTCTCCATAGCTCTTTTGCCAAAAGCTATAACAAAAGCGTATGAAGATAGATTAAGCTCCCAAACTCGGGCTACACCAATAATTCCGCTTGATGATTCGATATCAGCCAGAGCGCGAAGAGCGGGAGACGGGTCACGTACTACCATGATCACGGTGGCAGAGCCCAATCGAACAAGATACCTGGCGGCTTGAACCCCGAGACCGGTGTTAGCGTCGGCAAAAATGTAAATTTGGCCTCTAAACGTCTCAGGAGTGACGAGGAGCGGAATCTCGTGGGGTTGAATTGCAACTGCAGCTGCCATGTTGTCTCGGCAATAGTTATTGGTTAGTAGCATTGATGAGTAAGATACTTATGATGAGGTATGGGTGATTTCTAAATGACATTGGTCTTGATGATCTGAATTCAACAAGTAGAGGGTGAACAGCATGTTAGATAGATTTTTCTCACATCGTTTCCCGTTATTGTTTCACGCTCAAATGAATAGCATATATTCTGATGAGATCATTACCATGACCAGTGGCCGGTCTTTAGCAAAATCAGTAAAGTTTGATCTCGAGAATCCGAGATATGAAGCTCCTTCTACATATTCTGATGGACATAAGAGCCCATTTTGAGAAATGAGCATCCACGCATAGATGAGCCGCAGAGGCGGATCAATGAGAAAACAGTTTCCATATCTGTACATTACAAAGCGAGTTTGATTCTCCATTGTTGTAATCCGACCTATAAGAGACGACTTTCACAGTTCAAAGTAGCTCAGTTCCAGGTCTGTAACTGGAAAGTTAAGGTTATAATACTCTGGAGGAAACAATTTGTAGCAAAGTTGCTCTTGTTGAATGAAGATTCATTGAGTACGCTTGTACAAGTTTTGAGGTGATGGGTAACAATGGTCTATTTGCATTCTGTATTGTCCCGACTTTCATTTCATCGATGGAAATGCCATCTTCGCCATCGAAGTTCAAAACTTTACTATCCTTTCTAGAACAATGATGATCTGAACGTCAACTTACGAAGGTTTAAATTGGGCCCGCCATATTATTTGAATACATTGGGGTTGCTAGATGATTGGAAGACTTCATTAAATTGACAAGTACACTAAATTCACCTTTATCGATATCAGTAGCCCAAGTAGGAAGAAAATCCAGACTAGCATGATTACTGGAAGTTCAGGAAATCACTTGCCCTAATACACCAGATGAAGAGGTTGGAGAATCTGCGTACATTTTAAGTTTTAGTTGTTATGAATGCCCAAATAGATAGCAAATATCACGATAGAAGGATATGCTATCAAGGGCGAACACACCACCACAAAGTACTTAGTATGCTTACTCCAGGTGGTTATGCGCCAATTATTCACATAAAAAAGACAGCTAGGAAAAATTCGACTAAGAGAGCCCTAAGAATACGATCCCGAATAGGGAGTAATAATCAATGAATTAAAAATCGTAGTTGCGAACCCGTATGTTAAAGGGTGTCACAGAAGCAAGATTTTACACGACAACAGCGCCGTGAATATCAGATATAGTAAAAAAGACAATATAAATTTGGTTGCATTCAGATGAAAGATAATTAATCAAGTTCCTAACCAGCAAATCTGATCTCGATTGCCAATTTACAGTTGATTAGTGAATCCTCAAAATCCCATGAAAACTGGTGTAGACCTTGCTTGGGTTTCAACCATCATACATGTCATAGCCTACACATTGCTTCGTAGCTCTTGTTCCTAGATAGATGACCACGATACGAGGTTAGAGTAATAAACGCACTTGTGACGGCAAATTCACCTTCATGATGAGAAGATACAGGCTTGCAAAGAACTTGTCTGTTTTGGTCCTTGGACTGCTGCTATTGCTAATCATTGATTTCGCAAGCGATGATCGGGAATCTCTATTGACAACCTGTATAGTAAGAACTCTGATGCTTAGCCAGGTGTGCATGAAGAGTACTTTGATACGGTCGATCGCCATATTCAAACTTCTCATCGGACGACATGTATCATAAGGGCACACCGTATGTTTCCTCCCATTAGAAACGATGTCTATATTGAACTTCAAGTGAATGCGGATCAAAGTGTCTTGTGCTAGGATAAATGGATGAACGAGTACGAGGTGTATTCTGTATGAAAGGCTACAACTTAGCACCTATACATATCGATAGAAGCACGCATCATGATCTGGATCTGGAGAAAGCTGAAAGTATGTAGAACTCTCGCAATATCCATCATAACTCATGGCTACTAGATGCTGAGCCAAAAGGTACAATTTGTAATCAACCGAATGAGCCGAATTGGTGGGGAACTACCCCACGTGAAAATTGTATACATGGATGAGTTCATGAGCCCTTCCGCAGCTTCTTTTCGCATACAACGTATGTAAATCTTGAGTTTCAATGTCAAACATGATGTCTAAAGACTTACCAACGACTCGTAGGACAAAAGTTTTGCTAGCTATTATTCATTCTTGCTATTCTGATAATTTAAGACCGAATCTCACCCTCTGACTGTCACGAATGTCTTCGCATTTCATCCTTACTGGGTGTGATTTTTTATTGAAACAATCAATTTGACCTGGAACGTCACCTCACTATGCTCTAGGCGCCAGTTTGGCCTCTTAGAATTTGACCACTCGAAAGACCGTCGCGATACTCTTCAATGCAAAGCCAATTGCCGAGGTGGGTAATCATCGACGTGAAGCTTGAGGACCGAATGGCTCTCAAACAAATATGCCCATGAAGTATAAAGATACGCAATAAGCGCTCGAGAACTCCTTGACCCATCAAATCCTTGTTGCTCTCCGCTTTTTGCGATGCCAGGAGCAAGGGATCGCGTTCGAGGCCAACTACTAATCTTCTCGTTGGGAAAAGATACATGCTTCGCCAACATAAAATAGGTAATTATGTTTTTTTTCTGGCCAGATGGTAATCTCTATTTAAAGGAATCCTAATCTTGAACTCCATAGACATAACCCTGAACGTTCATCTCTTTGCACTAGGATGCCTAGGATCGATGCTTTAGTGCTGGTGTAATATGCCCGAACTCTTCCACTAGAACTTTCATGCATGACAAAGCTATGCGAGTTTTATGAGAGGTTTCGAGCCTTCGGCCTATACTCGGCTCGAGGCTTTAGCTCATATGGATACAAATCTTCGATATCCGATCTTTCTCAATCCGTAGGATATCTCGGATCGTACATCTCATACCCGTATTGTTCATCATCGGTATCACTTTCTAAACCATCTTCCTTGACTCCAAGGCTTCTGCCTACTTGAATCTTCTCTTCGATGTCATCATTCACAGGTATATCAGCTCCGCCTCCGTCAACCGGAGCAAAAGCACTTTTGAATCCTGATTTCTTGAAACCCCCTTTCTTGAAACCTCCCGCAGTAGTTCCAGCACTTGAGCTTGCTTCTCCACCCAGCTTTATCGATATCAAGCCAGACTGCGAGTTTGCTTTCGCTTCTGCCTTGCGAGCTTTGCTAGAGGCCATGGGATCGCGTGTTAATTGTCGCATGTCCTTAAGACGTTGTTTATGAGAGTGGTCGTATGAAGAGAGATGAGCCTCATACTCGTTCATTCGAGCGTACCCTTTGCTGCATAATTCGCCTGGATATGTAAGAGAATGTATGGAAGGCGGACGGGGCCATGATAACCTACAATAGAAAGATTTGACAGCCTCGCGAGCACTTTCGGTTTTCGGGGCCGGATTCGTGAAACCACGCTTGAGGACGACATTAGTACTTTATTCAGGCAATCAATTTCGCGTGGAATAATTTACTGGGGGCATATTTTGTGACGATTGTGACAAATGTGACGATTTTTGGTTTGTGTTGTGTTGTGTCGTATATTGTAACCTCTTTTTTCTCTCCTGCGCCCAATGTTTGTCGAACACACATCTTACCTGGGCCACTCGCAGTTTGTACCTGCTGCATTACCACGTGATTTGCGAGGAAATTAAGGTATGATCCAAGCTCTATAACCTTAAATCTATCCGATCCATACATCTTCAACACATTTCACACTGACTATCTAGTTCCTACCTAGTTTCCAACTAATAAGTATCCCGAAACTCTTTTTATAATTCATTTTATCATTTTCATCAATTTCGTGCGTTTTTGATAAATTTCATTTTGTTGATACTGAGATCTCATATACACTTGCATACATTTCAAAATATGGAACAACGGCGAGATTCTATCGCTTCAGACGATACTTTTGTTGATCTTCAACAATTAGATCCTTCACCTATAGATTCCCCACTTGACTGGGATGAAAAACTACCCGAATTGCCTTCATACACCTCGTTCGGAAGATCCTCGACGTTGGGACTTAGTGGTTCCGGTCATGGAGCTGTATATTATCGTGAGTGCTATTCATTGTAAATTTGTATCATAAGTGTGGACTAATAACGAAATAATGTGATATAGTCACACGTATACAACGTTACTCGTCGTATGCCTTTTCAGTCTTTAGTGCTTTGCATATCACGAATACCTCTATAATACCCCTCATTACCCGCTCGGTTCCTGCTTCTGAAAAGTACTTGTTACTGACTCGCCCATACTATCGCAAGTACCCCTTTTGCTAAGCTTTGTCTAGAGCTGTATCCCTCCTCCCATGCTTCACGTAGCCCCACTAACCCTGCAACAGAATCCTTCCCTCTCGAGCCATTACTCGTTGGTCTCCCTCTCGCTGCTCACATAACTTCTGGCTTCGCGTTACGTCTCTATCGCCGCCGTGTAGCTGAAAAACGCTACTCCTCTCATCAACCGTCCAGTTCACTTTCATACTTTTCCTTCTTATCACCGAAGTTTTGGCCCTCAATCTCGTACACCTCTATTTCGGGCTATGTTCTCGCTCCTCTTGTAGCTTCTCATATGTTTGTTAACCGCGCCATTCCTTTGATACATGAGGGAGGATCGTCTGGCGTTGGGTTGGGATACGTTGCGCATGGCTTTGCCAAACATCCTGTGATTTCTTGGACGACATATGTAGCGTTAGTAGGATTTGGGGCGGGTCACATGGTTTGGGGCACAGCAAAGTGGTTAGGATTACTACCTAGAGGAACCGAGAGGGAAAGAAGAAGGAGGTGGTGGAGTCTCAATGGTATTGTTGGTCTCGTGAGCCTTATCTGGTATGCCGGTGGATTGGGGATCATTGCACGAGGTGGTGCAGAATCTGGTTGGGTCGGTTCTGGATACGACTCTCTTTATCAGAAAATCCCACTACTAGGATAGAGCCGATGCCAAATGCAGTCCGGATTCTCATAAAGACTCTGAATCTTTTAGCAGCACAGCGAGGTGTTTGGTTTTAGCCTTTAGATTAAGATCGCAGGAACAGCAGATGAATGTGGGCCTGAAGGATAGACGATTTCATGTCATGTATATACTAACATACCGCTCCGTATAAGACGATCGTGGTGGGATGAATCGTAGTGGGTAGAATGGAGTCACTTGAACGGTGGCAAAACCTTCACCACGGTCCACGTTTTCTTTCCACCTATTCAATGTTTGTACAAACACATATTTCCATTTGCATGCCCTCTCTTAAGCTGAATTAATGCAATATTACATTTGTAATCATATCAATCTAAATCTAAAATAAATGTTTATAAACATCTGTAGAACACATCTCTGTTGTCATTTTGATCACAATAAGAGTCTGTACAGCTTAGCAAACGCCTAAGCCTGTAACTTCCATTTACATTGTCCCTAACGTCCACACGCATGTCGACAAGAAGATGTCTTAATCTGAAGCCGTAGGGGTGTGAGTGGAACTCGAGCAAAAAGGGCGACAATAATGTAACACTTAGAGTCAAACTGATGACAGAACTACCATAGAAGCACGCGACACATTGCGAGACTTGTTGAGAATATTGTAATTAAAACTTGATTTTATTATCTCGACATGACATGCTTAATTCCCACAACTTTATACAACATAGCAGCAAGTTCCTCCAAGTCGTTGAAAAGGTATAAAGCTACAGCACATAAGAAGACGCCTTTACGCCACTTCATGTTTGACACATTCATCCAGCCATGTTCCCATCCATCCCTTTTTTTTCGTTCCCAATAAACTCCACCCATAAGCCAAGCATGAAACCGATGTAAGCACGCTATGATCCGTCCATCAGAAATCGAACGCCAATCAACTCGCCAAGTATTATTGCTTTGGTCCATGATTTAAGCATACCATCCCTTAGCGCCAATTTTACTATTGTCTTGTTCTTCTCTATGATCGATCATGGGTTCTTTGATATCAAAGAGGTTGATCATTTCTTTCCAATCTTGCATATCAAGGGAGAGGACTGCTTGGTGTCTTGCTGTATGGGAAGAACCTCCATTTCCTTTCAGATCCCTGACGCCTAAGTACTCTATCAGCTATCGTTGTCTTTCTGAGAGGCATGAGAAAACAAACCTATGTATGGGAGACCGTCCGAGTCTATTTCAACTTCTACTTTACCGTCTCGAACCAAGAAGCTCACATAAAACATGTTTTCAATCGTCTGGCCAAAGGAAAATGGATTGATGACAAATTTGAAATATGCAATGCGACAATTCTCCGATATACTATACTTTTCCCTCAGCGCAACACCATCTTCTTCAGACATGTCTTCTGTGGCCTCCAGCTCTGCAGCAGCGAAGGCCTTGGCCTGAACTTTCTTCAATCTGTCTTGAATTTTTGTACACAAATAAGTTAGATTTGCATTCTCCGATTTCTCTATATCATCTGCTCTCAAAACCTCGGGTTGTGTTTCGTGAAGATTGTTTAGTCTGAGGGGAGCTCTTCGAACAATAGCCTTGCGGGCGCGCTTTTGTAAAGACAGGGGGCCGAGAAGAAAACCGGGCACTGATGGGCGAGCGTTGTTCGGTAAACATGCATTGCGCCCGAGATGTTCCCAATTGAGCATCTCTCCATCATTTTCGTTGTCGCTATCATCTGCATCTATGGCACCATTCCGGCGACTCCGCTGAGTATTACGTGGTGCATGGTCCTGCGAGCGTTCACCCCTTCCCATATATAACTTAATTTTAGAAACAAAATCATCCACGTCAACTCCTTGTGCGGTGTCACCAGATGTCATTCGCAGCGTCTTCTTCTTGGCGAGGTCTGCAGTACTAACAAGCAATCGTGAATCGATTGTTGCATCCGAGGTTTGTTTAACTTTCACTGATAGCTTATTTGCTTTGAGCAATGTATCCTTGATGCCCGTTGATTCTGCACTAAGATACTCGGCACGATTATCTTGCAGAGTTCTTGAAAGACCCCTCAAGTCGGACCGAAGCTTTCTTCTCTCTTCGACACTTTGATCTGGATCATACTCCTGTTCCCCCTCGTCTTCATCTTCAGCCGCTTCGATTGTGCGCCTTCTTTGGTTGCGTTGTGTTGAATGGTCTCCCCCGTCGGTGGTTCCAGTGCGCTTTCTCTTGCTGATGGGTGATGGTGCTCTTGGTGGATCCATGGAAATACTTACGGCGCGACCTTTTCCCTTATCGACCGCATTTCTCGAAGAGTGGTTCTCTTTATCGGACGAAATTGAAGCGGCTGGAGAAGGAGATAAAGCCATGTTATCGGAAGTCCTTCGTGGATAACTTGGCCCGGGCGATGCTTCGTACAAATCGTCGCCAAAATGAGGGGCAGGAGATTCCGAGATCTTTATTCTAGACATGGCGAACTATTGTGAAAGTTTTAACGCAGTCCAAATTTCCGTTGAAGTTTTTATAGTTAAATGGACGCGAGTATTCAAGATGTGGTTGCGATTAGTGAATAACCTTGCGCGTCCAGATCGCGTTTGATACTCCGTGTTCTCGAACGAAAGTTCCTGATAAGATAAATAATTAAGCTTATCGAGTGATCGAATTTTGATCGTTAAAATTGAAAGCAATTTGTTACTGTGTTATTTTCCATTACGATTTGATACTGTAGGTTCCAAATAAAATGTTCGTAGTCGGAAGAAGAGAGAAGTGAAGAGAAGAGTAGTGAAGGGTGATATGGATTGAGTGGGAGGGAGGAGAAGGAAGGTTAGAGGTAGAGGTGGAAGTGGAAGTAGGAGTGAAGAGATGTGGTGTATCTGTACCGGGTGTACCTAGTAGCCTTCAATCAAGAAAGAGCAGATCACGTCAAGGGGATCTATCATGTGTCATTACTCCAGTCGATGTTTGAGTCTTTGAGAGGGCGAGAGAGATCAGTCTCGGCGGGGCGATGCTAGCGTGACGCGTTGGCGGAATTATAATGTTCCGATACAACTGTGTGGGGAAGTGCACAGACACCGCAGGATGGCTCAATGGCACATTTACTTGTGATATCGATGTTACCTCATCCCAACTCATCTCATACATAACAATAATCGTAATTCATACCGATAATCCATTGTATTTGTTTCACGGGATCTACGGCCCCTACAATCTCTGTACTACAGATTCAAGTACCGTGGGCTTATTAAGTAAGCAGTAAACATTATAGATTCATTCTTGCCTCCCTCCCGACTTTTACTCCTTCTACCAAATATCCGTGGAACATGGATCATGGAACCCTTTTCCTTTGCAAGTTCAGATGCTCTGGATATTCCTGTCAATATTAGAATGTAAGTCGCATATTGACACGACATCTTAGCATGCTCATTTACAAAACTGCTTTTTGCACACCCACTAAACATTACATATATAGCGTCAACCTTGAAGGGGAGCAGACCCCAATTCCATTTTCTACACTTATAAATCGACCAGATTTGAGACATATTGGCTCAAACTTGAGGTAAGTTGCCTGTGTACACGTTTCTATATTGCCCCTCGAACTAGAGCATACTGACACCATTGTTTTCTCGCAGCCCTCATTCGGATCTTTATGTCACTGTACAGTTGTGGGCTGATTCGAAACCATTAACCGTACCTGTCGAAACAGCTTATAAATCATTCAAAAATGAGAGGAAGTGAGTGTGGAAGGCCGCTGAAAAACTAGAACATTGCTGACCGTGGGGAAGATGGAATGAATGGCTCACCTTGCCCATAAACTGTTCAACTATACCTTTGAGCTCTCAACTTGCGATCACTGTATGGGATTTGTCTCCAACGGGAGGTGATGGGGCTCAAGGGCATGCTGTGCCATTTGGTGGGACTACTTTACGGTTGTTCGATAAAGATAATCAGTTGCAAAAAGGTCGTCAGAAATGTCATCTGCATCGTCGCAAGGCCGCAGATGGCCTTGATTCCTCCTCAACGCCCGCAGTCCTACCTAATGTGCGTCGTACTGGATCTAAATATAAGGAAGAAGCTGAAATAATAGACAAAGAGAGTGAAGAACTAGACAGGCTGGAGAAGTTATTCAAAAAACATGAAATGGGCGAAATTGCACGTATCGAATGGCTGGATCAATTGGTTTTCAGAGGAATAGAAAAGCGAGGGCTTCAGGCATCTAATACCTCACTCAAAAACATACAGCGCAGAAGAACTCGACAAAAAAGTGTGATTTTGACATTGCATGGGGCAGAGGAAAAGTATAACGAGGTTGACCATGATTTATCGGAGGACCATCCATCCAAGGATGAAAGATTCACTCTTCATGTGGAGCTGCCCAGATTCGACTTCCCGGTTGTATTTGCCGACCATGAATACCCACCGCCACCTATATCTTCGCTACAGAATCTTTCTTCTTCTCAGTCAAACATCATCCTTAAGCCTCCGCCGCAAGTTCAATTCGGGCCAGGCATCAATGGCTTCGGGGACAATGACGAGCATGGCTTCGGCGGACGCCTTGTAAGAGTCTACGATCCCGAAGTTGGGGCCAGGGATAACCCCGCGGAAAGTAAACATCGTCGCCTGGTTCGAAGTCACAGAACTGGGGTGCTAGATCGTGACCTCAAGCCAAATGCCAAAGTCCGAGATGAATTAAACAATATTATCGCATATTCGCCAACACACTTTCTATCACCAGAAGAAAAAGACCTTGTCTGGAAATTCAGGCATCATCTTGCGCGGGACAAAAGGGCACTCACTAAGTTCATCAAATCTGTAAATTGGAATGACCCAAACGAAGCGCGTGAAGCAGTTGCCATGTTAAGCAAATGGACCGAGATTGATGTTGATGACGCTTTAGAGTTATTGGGGCCAACATTCGAAAATTCTTCCGTGAGAGCTTACGCCGTGGACAGATTACGAAAATCTGACGATGACGAGCTCTTGCTCTATCTGTTGCAACTAGTACAAGCCCTCAAATTCGAGCATATTTCACCGGATTCAGCTGAAGATGCGACACAAGATTCTTCCCTTGCACGACTACTTATTTCAAGAGCAACAAATAATTTCCAGCTCGGAAATCTCTTTCACTGGTATCTTATGGTGGAATGCGATGACAAGAGCGAAGATCAAGGAGCCGGCTATCGTAAATTATTTGCCAAGGTTGAATACGATTTCATGACCGAATTGGTGAAGACACCCGAAGGATTTGAGACTCGGAAGGTTCTACTGCGCCAGGCAGAGCTCGTCACGATGTTGTCTAGGATTTCTGAAGATATAAAGTCTTCACGGGATACAGTATCTCGCAAGGCCGAGAAGGTAAAGCAGTTTCTTGCCGATCCTAAGAATGAACTTATCACTATAGACCCACCCCTACCTCTACCGCTTGACCCTTCGATTATGATCACCGGCGTGGATCCTTCGGAAACAAATGTTTTCAAGTCATCGTTGTTTCCAATCATGATAACTTTCAAGACGACAACCAAACAAAAATATCAAATTATCTTCAAGACAGGAGACGATTTGCGCCAAGATCAGTTAGTCATTCAGATCATTACACTCATGGATCAGCTACTACAAAAAGAGAACCTGGACCTTAAGTTGTCACCTTACAAAATCCTTGCGACTGGAGCAACTGCAGGAGCTGTCCAGTTTGTTCCGTCCATGACCTTGCAAAGCATCGTCAATAAGTTCAAGGGCAACACTGTACTTAATTATCTCAAATCTAATAATCCTGATGACAAGGCATCTCTTGGTGTTCGCAAAGAAGCCTTGGATGTGTTTATAAAATCGTGTGCAGGATACTGTGTGATTACATATCTTCTTGGTGTGGGCGATCGTCATCTGGACAATCTTCTTCTAGCACCAGATGGCCATTTCTTCCACGCTGACTTTGGCTTTATACTTGGTAGAGACCCCAAGCCATTTGCTCCCGCGATGAAACTCTGTAAGGAAATGGTAGACGGGATGGGAGGATCTATGTCGGAACACTACCCGCAATTCAAACAGTACTGCTTCACGGCTTACACAACATTACGGAAATCCTCAAATTTGATTCTCAATCTCTTCAGTCTTATGGTTGATGCCAACATTCCGGATATTAGAATTGAGCCTGACAAGGTTGTATTGAAAGTCAAAGAACGATTCCATTTAGAATTGAGCGAAGAGGATGCAATCAGGCATTTTGAAAGGTTGATTGAGGATAGTGCGAATGCGATCTTCCCAGTCGTCATTGACAGGTTGCATGGTTTTGTGCAGCATTTCAGGTAGAGAGTAGCATCAGCCATCAAAATCGAGCTGGAGTTCGGCGTTCATGAAGTATCGAAGTTAGACCATAATTTACACTGAAATATTCTCATCTGTAGTCTGCTAGCAATATACATCAAGGCTATATATAATAACTGTATGAAAATCACAGATGATGGTTCTTGTAAAACAGCCCCTTCGTGCTTTGAAGTTCGAGTGTGTTGTATTATAGGTGGATGATGATCAAGAGTTGTGAAGTGGCACTCACCTACCAAATGTTTCATTGTTTCCTTCAGTGAAGAGTTTAGTCCTATGACATACCCATAGAGCGGTTTATGTATGCCATGTATTATTTGCTACATTGATCACCGTTCTTATAAATACTATGCTCTTCCGATATCAAGGTAGAAGTATTAAAACCTGAAAAGCAGAATGGTGTATCTTTCTCGTTGGCGAGTATAATTTTGATCCTTCTTACAACGAACCACACCTGAACATTCCACTTAAGTCTACAACAGGTCAACTTTCAACTTTTGACAGGTCTTCAGCCGTCTTGTCTATACACACTTTAATAAATCTACCTATATAAGGTGAGCTCTTCAATCCATTGATTGTAAAGTGGGCACATCCTCGAAAAGGGCAAGGAGATTTCATAGGGCAATCACTCTCGCGGTTTCTATTCTGAGACCATGAATTGATCCTTGAAAAGAGACAGCTTTGTCCTTTAACAAGGTTACCTAACCTGAGAACACTAAACTTCAATACATAACAGAAATGGAAGCTCGTTCAAAGCAAATCTATCAGATGAAACCCGTTTACATGGTCAACGAGCTGAGTTCAAGGTTATGTGTTATACGCTCGGCCCGTATTCCTATGGTATCTTGCCCCAGTCATCAAATCCATCAAGTTCCCTGAGAATAAAACCAGACCGAGAATAAATACTATTGCACATATTTCAGACTTCAAAAGGGTGGTTCAGCTAATTCTTTGATCTAAAAATAATGCGTTTAGATGCACGTCTTTTCTCGACTCAAGACTCTGAATCCTGGACATTGGACTTTGAATTAGTATTGAAAAAGTGTGGATTTCAGATTTGCTTATCCTAAAATTATATTGAGCTTAATATGGACGTGCGGATTTGACTGGCTGGGCTGGGATGTGATGGCACTGATATCAATGGCAATATCTAGGATCCCAACTTATTGTGTTTGTATCAAGGATGTGACTGAAATGACAACGGTGGATGTAGGGTAGAGGGTAGCTAGTTCCCGTTACGGCTGTCACAAAAACTTATGATTAGTAGATTAAGTGTGCCCTACTCTTATTTCGGAAAGGGCAGGTAGCTAACTACAGAATAGCTTTGTAGCTATGTAGCGCTTGCTTTTTCTCCCTCTCTTCTCTTCAAGTATCTGGGTAGCATTTTGACATTTTGCATACGCTCAAGAGGAAGACATTGAAAACTATACGTTTTCTCGCTATATGAAGAAGAGCACTAACTCGTATAAAAATCCGGCTGAAACGGAGAGATCAATCATCGCCAAAAGTTCGAGTACCAATTCTCGAAATGTCTTGCTATTGCGCAAACTACTATGTGAGTGCCAGCATCCCAAACCTGCCGCACCTCCTCTCTCTTTGTACATGCACTACATACAAATACATCAAATGCTCACATAACAGCCAGGGCTCCCTCAATTGCCAAAATACTGTTTTGAGATTTGGTGATCAGTGCAGTTCATGTCTTGTGAGCACGAATCCCTCTTCATTCTTAAAGGTTTCCAAAATTGAGGACTAACCCCGCCCCAAGGCTCGATCTCCAAGTCATGATGAAAAGTTTGAATGGAGTGATGCACTTCTAGGTCAGCAGTGGCTGGAGAACTCGAGTAAGGAACAGATGAGAAGAGGTGAGGATAAGTCTAGGAGGAGGAGAGTTGGGAGGGCTGTTAAGTGAAGGTGCCAGATAAGATAGAAGGTGTGAACGAGGAAGAAAAGATTGTAATGGTACGATTTTGTTGGATCTGTGGAAAGTCGGTATAGGTGTGATCAACAAAGGGTATATAGAAGCGATAGGGATGGATGGAAAAACTAGGTGTTGTCTTTGGGTGAGAAGTGCTCTTGGAGCTGAACTCAATTTTGCAGGAGGAATAGAGTTAATAAGCTTTTGTTTTTTGGAGGCTGATGGATTATCTACAGGTCCCATTTCACGTCTTCCAAACCTGGGTGGGCAAAATATTCAGTAGGTAAGAAAGAGAACAAACAAACAAACAAACAAAAACCAGCGAATGAATTATGGTCGAGCCAGTGTTCAATCAGTAATGTGATTGATCATAATATGAGAATGTTTTAACGATCTCAGAAGGAAATATTTCCTGGGTATAATATCTTCGAGATCCAAAACATGAACCGAACTCCCGGGAAGAATCTTCACCAATGTCACAAATTATCCTACGGAGAAGAGGGCTTATCTGATGGATCCACATCCATTCTTTCTCCCTCTTCCACTGCTTCCTCTCCAAATTCCTCCCCTGGACTGTCCGCGCTCTCTGACTCTGCGCCATTCCTCAATACCTCAATCTCGCCCTCACTCTCATCCAGTAAATCCTCAATATCCCCCAGTGGACTGATCCTTGGCTCCAGCACCTCCAAGTCTTCAAGTATCTCCCTCTTTGGCATCTTCCACAAGGTCGTCCCACACACCCTATCCTTCGTCAACAAATCATCCACGAACTGATCCATGAATGTCAACGTTGTGCCTGTCCTTGTCTTCCTTCTTAGCTTTCTCTTATCTTCCAAGTAACCTTCTAACATAGTGTATACATCTTTTGCCTGTCTCGTCATCCTCCAATAAAACAACGCTAATGCCCTCAGATACTTGAACTTCTCTCCACCATACCCCATATATTCTTTCAGTATATCGTCATTGGGGCCTAATTGTAGTAACTTGAAAGCAAGACATAGAAATGGCGAAGGTCGTTGCGAATCTCCATATGTGCCAGCGATGAATGTTACGTGAGAAACAACACGCGAAACGATATCAGCTTCATTGAGAGCAAAACATTGGTCTTTCCAGAAATAGCAATCAACAATGCGTTCGCGCACAGGTTTCTCGAGGATGGTAGCAGGATTAAGACCGTTGGGGGCAAGAGGACCCGTGTTGCCGCGTTCGTCGAGGAAGCGCTTCTCGTCGGCGCGGTGGGTAGCCATTTCAATTGAACAGAAGTTTTGATGCGATTCGATTTATACTTTGGAAGCTGGAAAGAGGTAGTGAGACTCTAAGATTCAACTCAAAGTAATTGATCAGAACATTGATCCACTGGGTAGTGTGTCTTCAAGTAACGTTTTCTTAAGATGGGCTCGAGAAGAAGTAGATGATGATGGCGGTGGTGGCAGTTTTTCCTTATCGCAATGACTGATGGTTGATAGCTGATAGTTGATAGTTGCTATGTCAACCAGTCACTAATATTTTCAATCTTGCGCGAAACGAAACGAAACGAACCCGACGCATCATCGTGCGTAAGTATCAATCATGTAAGTTATCTGATGCTTGTAATTATAGGTGGAAAAAACTGTTTGAATATGGCACATGGTGGTACATGAATTACAGGATTACATTCTCTCCTACACTGCTATCCACGACACTACATTACACTATACTACACCACACCACTTCAATCAATCATATTCAGCACATGCTGTGTTTGTAATTTCTATGGGAAACTTCGACTCGACAACTCGATTTTGAAATACCAAGTCCAATCTCACGTCGCAAAAACATGCTCCTAACATCCGGGCAAGTTTCAGTCGCTATTTCTTCCTTTATCGGTATGTGCGAGTAATGACCTCTTTCCACCGTTGCTACAAATAGCATTATCCATTCACTATCAAGCGATGAGGAATTGTTTCCTTCTGATAATGGTAATTCAAAGCTAATGAGTAACTGTCAGTATTCTTCTTTACGACCGCACTCTTCCTCTCCGGCTATGTTCTCCAACAGCAAACAGTGCGTGATTTAAGAGAAGCTATCAAACCCCAATTTCAAGCAAAGTTGGTGGGGTTAGAGGTTCCAGATAATCTAAATATCAATGCGGATAGGAGTGGAAGGAAAGATCAGGTGGAGGTTTTTTTGCCCAAAAAGTTCGAGAATGAGGCGGCGCGAGAAGGAAATATAAGAGCGGAAATCAAGAGAGATGCAGAGGAAGAGAGTGATGAAGTGGTTGGAAGAAAGGGAAAAAACAAAAAGGCGAGGGGGAATGAGAAAGGAGAGTGGAATGAGGTCGAGCTTGAGGAGAGTGTCACAAAGGCACGGAAAGACTACGGAAGTGTCGAGGGTGAGGGTGTTGGGTGGGTGGATAATACAGAGGGTGTTAGGAGAGGGGGAGGGGGAGAGATTGCAGTTCCAGAAAAACCGCTGAGTCGTGCAGAAAGGAGGAGGAGGATTAAGGAAGAGCTCGTAACATCGGGTGAAGGGGAAACCTTTAACGGGTATCGAAGACGTGTTCCAGGCGCTTGACTCTGAATTGCATTTTGGGAGTATTAGTACAAGGGAATGGGCGATATTATGATGGGATGTATGTATTATATAGATCTGGAGTTTGGAAAGGTCAAATTGAACTGATTCAGGGCGGATATACCACGCAAGCAGATAGGAAATATCTTCCAAATTAAAATGAAAGTCGTGAAAAATGATTGCTCAGTATTAATTGGACTTAGGGGTTGTTTGGATGTACAAATCCGTTTCAAATCTGTTGAAAAATCTGTTTTTTATTATTACCATAGATTTTGTGGTAATAGTAATTCGTTTCAAAAAGTGTGGATTATTGATTTACGCTTTTATTATTTAAATGTAAAATCCGTTTCGAATTTATCAAATAGACTTGAAATTGAAGTTTTCAAGACTTTCAAAGTGATATCAAAATGAATATCAAAATGGATTTCTAATTTAAAGAATTTTCTTTCAATTGAAAGGGAATTGAATAATTTTACTTACTTTTCACTTGCTTTTCTTTTTCTTTTCCTTTTCATATGATTTCATTTCATCATTTTAAAATTGAAAATGAAATTGAAGATATATTATTATAAAGTGATAGTATTATGACTAGTGAAATGACTAAGGGGTCGTTTGGATGTACAAATCCGCTCCGAATCTATTAAATAATCTACTCTTCACTACCACTACAGATTCCATAGTAATAGCAATTCGTTTTAAAAAGAATGGATTGTGAATTTGTGTTTTTATTATTTAAATATAAAATCCACTCCGAATCTATCAAATAAATCTAAAATTGAAGCTTTCAAGGTTTTCCAAAGTGGATATCAAAATGGATTCTTAATTTGAAAAGTTTTCTTTTAATTTGAAAGAGAATTGAATAGTTTTACTTACTTTTTTTTCAATTTTATATAATTTTGTTAAAATATTAAAAGTGAAATTGAAGATATATTATTATAAAGCGATAATATTATAATTAATGAAATAACTAAAAAGGATTTTGAGGAATAAATGCCTTAAATTCTAAACACTTTAATTGAAATTCCCTTAAATTCCAGGCATTCTAATTGAAAATGGGAATAGCTTCAATTTTCCATTTTCCTTATAAACTTTGAAGCCTATAAAAGCCTATAAAAACACAGATTATTTAACAGATTAAAATAAGGACTGCTTTTTCTAATCCTTGTTTTCAATCCGCACTCTTCTTTTTCCTATACAAATTTATTAGAAACAAAAATTAAAACACAAATTGAATTTAAGATTTTAAAGAACCTATAAAATATTTAGATTATTTATAAAATATTATACAAAAATCCGCAGAATCCACATTTTAACATCCAAACATAAATTCAGAATCCGCATTCAAAAAAAGCAGATTATTCGATAGATTCGGAACGGATTTGTACATTCAAATGACCCCTAAAAGCCTATAAAAATATGGATTTTCTGCGGAATAAAAACAAGGACTACTTTTTTTGATTCTCGTTTTCAATCTATGCTTTTCTTTTTTCTATGCAAATTTATTAGAAATGTAGATTGAAATATAGATTGAATTTAAGGTTTTGAAGGGCTTATAAAATATTTAGATTATTTTTAAAATATTATATAAAAATCCATAGAATCTGTATTTTGATATTCAAATATAAATTCAGAATCCGTATCCAAAAAGAGCGAATTATTCAACGAATTCGGAGCGGATTTGTACATCCAAACGACCCCTGAATGAGGGGTATCAATTTATATAGGATAATATTTTTATATATCAAGCTTGTAAGATATTAATTTAATTTTAGAAAAAGGGTATTTCTTTAATCGATTTTTAACCTCTTTATAATTCCAATCTTAATCCTATAAAATATATTTAATAATATCTAAAAGTATACATTTTCAAAATGTTTGGGGATATTGTAATAGATAAAAGTTAATCAAATTATATTAAATAAAAGCTAAAAAGTATTTTGTAAGCAGCTTAGGATATATTGAATAATAAATTATTTTTGGATTTGAAAGCTAATATAAGGAATAGAATTAAAACTTGTATTGCAGCAAATAGATAGTATATTAAATATTAGAAAATCTGATTAAACTATTCTTACAAAATTTTATTATATTGATATTGATATATAGATTAAAAGATTATCAAAGATTTAAAATAAATATTAAATAATTGATTTAATAATGAGAATTGAATAATATATAATTGAAATTAAATCCCGGGTAAAATCTAGCCGATCAAGTAGAAGTGCTCTGGTACTGAATATGGGGTTATTGTTATAGAATCTATATAGAATTTATTTTCTTGGCATTAAATCTACTCTTTTATTATAGAATTTATTCTCTTATTATGAAATCTATTCTTTTAAATTAGAATTTATTTAATTCTTATAGAACTTAATTATTTTGAATTAAAATTTATTCTTTTGTTGTGAAAATCTATTCTCTCTATATAGAATATAATTATTTTGAATTAAAATCCATTTTTTATTATAAAATCTATTTTATAATAAATTAAATCTAATTTTAAATAAATAAATTCTATAATAAAAACCCCGAATGATATCATTCCATATATTGATATCTCAAATATCAGGATTTTGACTAAAATGACCTAAGTTAGCAGTTTGTAATACTAGATAACTTTTCAATCTAGTATACAACCTTTTAGAAATATTTAAAATAAAAAGAAAAGAAACAGAAATATTTAATAAAATTCAAGGAATCGATTAATATAGTTTTCAATTTTTTTGAATTAAGATTTAAATTGTTATATAATATATTATAAATTAAATTTGTTTTATTATAATAAATATACTTTATTGATCACCTTCTATAAGGGATTGTTTGGATATACAAATCCATTCCAAATCTATTGAAAAATCCACTTTTTATTATTACTATAGATTCTATAATAATAATAATCTATTCTAAAAAAAGCAGATTATCAATACACGCTTTTATTATTTAAATATAAAATCCTATCACAAAGACTTGGGTAACTTTGCCCTGATTTAACAAAATTATATTGATTCGAACAATAAATTCAGATTGAAAATTAAAACATAGCTCAAAAAGCTACAATATAAAATCTTTCAAATTGAAAATATATAGAATTTTCCTAAACAAACTAGTTCAATTAGGCCCTAACTCATTTGCACTTCAATACAAATACCTAATTCAATCCCCTCCAAAAGAACCAATATACTATATAATTCTATATTATAATATTACTTCCCTCCTAAAGAATCATTTAAATATACAAATCCACTCCAAATCCATCGAATAATCCGTTTTTCACTACTACCACGGATTCCGCAATAACAACAATCCATTCTAAAAAAAAGTAAATTGTAAATCCACACTTTTATTATTTGAATATAAAATCTATTTCGAATTTATCAAATAAACCTAAAATTGAAGCTTTCAGAACTTTCCAAAGTAAATATCAAAATGAATCCTTAATTTGGAAATTTTTCTTTCAATTCGGAAAAGAATTGAATAGTTTTACTTGCTTTTTCTCAATTTCATATGATTTTATCAAAATATTGAAAATGAAATTGAAGATATACTATTATAAAGCAATAGTAATATGACTAATAAAATGGCTAGAGAGAATTTGAAGAGTAAATGCCTTAAATTCTAGGTATTCTAATTGAAAATGGGAATAGCTTCAACTTTCCATTTTCCTTATAAATTTTGAAGCCTATAAAGGCCTATAAAAACACGAATTATTTAATGAATTAAAGCAAGAACTACTTTTTTTAATCTTTGTTTTCAATCTGTATTCTTCTTTTTCCTATACAAACTTATCAGAAATACAAATTGAAATACAGATTTTATTTAAGGTTTTAAAGGGTTTATAAAATATTTAGATTATTTATAAAATATTATATAAAAATTCACAGAATTTATATTTTGATATTCAAATATAAATCCAGAATCCGTATTCCTGGAAATCGTTTCGATTATAAAATCCTCCCTGATTGTTAGAGTATTGATTGCCTCGACTAATAAAAACACTTCAATACAAACCACAACCACCAAAGCCTCTATAGAAACCCACGAATCCGAAGTTTCCTCTAACCGCTCGTTATATATCCACTTGTTTTTTGATATTACAATTCTATATTGAATGATTAGATTTCTTGTAATAATAATAGAGATCAAATCGATATTCCTTATTTCATTATTGATCTCATATTTTGAAAATATTAAGATCTATAAGTTTAAATAATACTAATATTACAAATAATATATTAATCGGGAATATATAGGGATATACAAAGCTCGAATTCATTTTTGATTCCAAAAGGTATTTATTCTTTTATAGATTTTAATTCCAAATTTTAAATTTCTATTTCCAATTCTTGATATTAATAAAAAAATAGGAATTAGAATCTTATATAAATAATTATTAGAGATTATAGAAAACTTTTGTTTTCATTATTATAATCATTTCGTATGATTGCTTGTGATATATTGTATTAAGATATTTTAATTGAATATAAAAAGCTGAAAAAGATATCTTATTGATTATCTTAAGTTTATTAAATCGGATCAAGGTTTTGTATACTATATCGATTAAGATATGAAGTTTATTAAGCTTACTAAAAAAAGAATCACTAATAATATGAATCAAGATTCTATTAATAATATCATTTATATCAATCAATCTCTTTTGATATACACAACCATCAATAAAAAAAATTAAATATAAAAGCTTCTTTCTTTTTGTATCAAAAACAATCGAATCAATTATTTAGCAGATTTGTAAATCTTGTTTCCAAACAGTATATTTCTTTTATTGAGATATTAATCCTATTTTCTTTTTCTAAAGAAACTCAGAATTCTTTAAAGTTTATTATTGATTAATTCTATCTCGAATAAAAGTATCTAATAGATTTTGTACAAATTGAGATTGTAATAATTAAGTTAATTGAAGTGGAATATTTAATTGATTATCTATAATAGCCTTAAGAAAGCATTTTATAGTCAAATCTTATTTAAAAACTTATTAAATAATAAAAAGTGAATCAAGTATATAATTAATAATATTATATAAATAATTAAAATAATTCTATTAATTATATATTAATGTTAATAAAGAAAAAAGATTGTGAAATTTATATTTCTGGAGGTTAGATAATTTTTTTGTAATCCATAGCTATTGAATAAAAATATTATTAATTTTAGTTCTTAATATATTAGGCAAAACAAATAATAATGGATTAGTGCTCGAAGTACTCGGTATATCAATTATAATAAGAAAAAAGAATAAAACAAAAATATAAATAAAAACAAAAACAAAAATAAAAACAAAAATAAAGATAAAAGCAAAAACAAAAAGATACTACAAATATAGAATATTATACGAACTATAGAAAAATCTACCTTAGATAAATAAAAACAAAAACAAAGAATTTCTTTTCAGAATTGAATTGCTTTTGCTATAACAAAACTCTTTTATAAAATAAATTATACTATTATAGTATAAAAAATAGATACTAAATAAAATATATAATATTCTATAAAAATAAAAGAAAATACTAAATGGACACTGATTATATAAGGTGTGGATGCCTAAGGCATCTACAAAACTATACTATTGAACCCATAACATTAAATATAATAAGATAAAAGATTTTGATTTGAAAATAGAGTTAATAGATTTATATATAAGTTTTGATTTCTTTTAATATATTAAATTATTAGTATATATAAAAGATAAAATCAATAATCTTAATTTAGCTAATATATTTAATAGATTTAATAAAATGTATTTGGTATATAATCTGAATATAAAGTTTAACAAAAAAAAAGAAATTGTAATAAAAGATTTTGTTATTAATCAGTCTATAATTTTTAAGAATGAATCGAAGGTTTTTTCGAATTGATAATAATTAATAACAAATGATTAGATTTTGAAAGGTTTTGTATATAATAGTGATTAAATCAGATGATTTGTATACTTTATGGATAAAATTATTGATCGATTTTTTAATATTGGGAATAATTATATTTATAAGGATTGTAATGAAGTCGATATTATTGTTTATTTATTGAATAAGATTTTTGAATATAATAATATTGAATATTTTTTTGAAAAAATTGTTTATAGGCGATTTTTGATTTGATTATTGTTAGAATTAATATAAGCGAGATAATCTTTTGTCTTATAGTTTAATATATTAAAGCGAATTATTTTATAATTAGAATGATATATAATACAAAAATTAAAACTATATAAAAATTCAATTTATTTAGTTTATTTTTGATTCAATATCTTTATTGATATAAAATATTTTAAATTCTTATAATCAATAATGATTTCGAATAGTTTTTAAATTCTATATAGTTCGGGTTTTTATTTTTTTAATAACTTGATAATGATTAATAATTTTTTATTATAAATCTTGTAATTGTATTTGATAGTATTATGTTTTGAGGAGAAATATATAATCGGGTGTAGTTGGTTTTTATTATTATATTAAAAGAGTATTCTATTTGTAATCTAATTTGAAGCATTTATTTCGATGATTGTATAGTAGTAGTGATCAAATATTGTAAAAATTGAGGTAAAGGTAAAAATATACTTTAGATTTTTAAAGGTAATTTTTTAATTAGTAGTTCAATTTTATATATTCTTTTTTTTCGATAGATAATTTAATGATTTTATGATTTTAGAAAAGTTATAAATATAATATTAATAAAAGCTAACAAACTTTAAAAAACATTAAAAATCTTTTAGTTTAATTAACAATTTTTATTTAAGGATAGTCTTAGAGATTGTTTGGATATACAAATCTATTTCAAATCTGTCAAATAATTTATTTTTTATTATCACTATAGATTTTGTAAAAATAATAATTTATTCTAAAAAGAATGGATTATAAATCCATACTTTTATTATTTAAATATAAAATCTATTTTGAATCTATTAAATAAATCTAAAATTAAAACTTTCAAGATTTTTCAAAATAGATATCAAAATGGATCCTTAATTTGAAAAGTTTTTTTTAATTCGAAAGGAAATTGTATAGTTTTATTTGTTTTTCTTTAATTTCATATGATGTTATTAAAATATTGAATATGAAAATGAAAATATATTATTATAAAGCAATAATATTATAATTAATAAAATAACTAGAAAAGATTTTGAGGGGTAAGTATCTTAAATTCTAGATATTCTAATTGAAAATGGGAATAGCTTCAACTTTTCATTTTCCTTATAGATTTTGAAATCTATAAAAACCTATAAAAATATGGATTTTCTATAAAATAAAAATAAGAACTACTTTTTTTGATTCTTGTTTTTAATCTATACTCATTTTTTTCCTATACAAATTTATTAGAAATATAAATTGAAATACAAATTGAATTTAAAGTTTTGAAAATCTTATAAAATATTTATATTATTTATAAAATATTGTATAAAAATTCACAAAATCTACGTTTTGATATTTAAACATAAATTCAGAATCCGCACCCAAAAAGAATGAATTACTCAATGAATTCGAAGCGGATTTGTATATCCAAACGACCCCTTAATCTTATTGAAATCTATTTCGATATTACCAAAAGTAATAATCAGATCGAGGTATTTTGTTCTCTTCGTTTCAAATTTGTAATTCAATATCAATAAACCTCTGAACAATTTTATAAATTTGTTTTCAATAATTTATAATATCTTCAAAATAAATTAAGATATCGTCTAAATATATTATACAATTTTTATTCAGGAAATCAAAAAGAACATGATTGATATAGTTTTAAAATAAGATAGAAATATTATAAAAATTGAAAAGTATTATTAAAAATCTGAATAAATTGAAATAAATTGTGAAAGCAATCTTTTATTTATAACCTTCCATAATCCATAATTTATTAAATATAGTGATAATATTCAATTGAATATAAATCTTAGTATAATATAAAGTATTAAGGGTTTTTTTTGATTAATGGAAATAAATAATGATTTTTAATAATAATATTATTTAGTTTATAATAGTTCTGATAGATTCAAATATCCTTTTTAAGCTTTACAATTAAAAGAAATAAGATAATCAATTGAAAATAGGATTTATGGATGAATCCTTTATTTAGATTATCATTAAGCTATTTGCAAATAATTTGAAACTCGATTAAGGATATTAAATAACCTTTATTGTATAAGAACTCTTTGTCTAATATAATCTTGATCTTGTAATCCCAAAAGTATTATAATAAAAGCTTATTGATGAGGAAGAATAAGAAATCAATAAATAAATTATAAAACAAGAATAATAATTTATTTTAAATCTTTATTATAAATGGTATAGATTGATCAATTTTTTTTTATAAACTTTTTGATATTGTTTTTTATAATATCATAATATAATTGAATAGAATTGTTTGTTATTATATAATATAACTTACAAACTTTATTCAATTCATTCCAGATTATTCTTGTAATATAAACTTCCTAATCTTTATAGAATTAAATAAAGTTATTAATTGTAAAAAGCTTTATATTATTTATCTTCTATTAAATATTTTATAAAGTATTAATTGATTTCTTTAAAGGGTTTGATAATAATAAAGAATTCAATAGAGATAAAATGTTTTGATTTTATAATAGTTTTTTGTATATTCTAAAATTTGTAATAATTTATATTAAAATTGGTTTTAGGATTAATCAATTTGATATTATTTTGGTATAGGGTTTTGTTTTTTTGTTGATTTAATGAATATAATAATAATTTGAATTAAGTAGTATTAGATTAATAAGATTATATTATTAAAGTTTTTATTAATATTTGCTTTTATAATTAAGATTGAAGGAGTATATTTTAAAAGTATTAATTAATTTTGAAATAAGGAAAAAAAGTTTAGGGATTTTTGTTGATGATTTCTTTAGTAAAGATTTGATATAAGATTGAAATAGATTTTTTCAAAATAGATTTCAAAATAGATTTCTTAATAGGTGTATATAATATTAAATTGAGTATAATGTTTATTAAGGTTAATATATTATTATAATCAGGGATAATGATTGTAATAAAGTTAATTGAATAATAATATTTAGAGCAATATATAGATATAAATTTCAGAATTATTATTATTTAATTAATAATAGGGTTGTGATATTGGAGCTATAGAAGATTGAGAATTATAGGGTTTGTATTAGAAAGATTGATAATATAGGATAAATTAATTTCTTTATGATTATTAATTTATATATTTAATGATATATATTAAGATAGGATATTAAAAGTTTTTTTATTTGCAAATAATAGATTGCGAATTATTAGAAGGGGGTATATAGATATATTAAATTTGGATATAAGAATTCTATTTATAAACCTATATTCTATAATTCTATTATTTATTAAGTTGATAAACAGAATAATTATATTAAATGTAAAAAAAAATTTATTAAGATTTATTAAGATTTGTTATTTATTATTCTAAGATATAAAAGATTTCTAAATATTATTAATCTTTTAATTTATAAAGATAAATTTTTTATAAAGAATCTTAATTCACAATTATAAATTGAAATTAGTTTTTTAATATATCTAACTAGAGAATAAAATTTCCGCTATTATCCAAATATACCAAGCCTTCAACAAATTCATTTAGGTTTATATTATCAATAGGGATTAAAAAGATATATCAAAACAATGTTATAATAATCAGAAAACAATTAGCAAATAAGAATGTTTTCTAATAAATAGGATTATAAATATTGTGATGGGGTTCGAGATAGTAATAGTGATTGATAATGGAAAAACAATAAATATTTAGAATGTATTGATTTATAGTAAGGGGGTGGTTAGGGTATCATAATATTTCTAAATTGATATTATACTTTGTATTGTTGTGTTGCTTTTTTTTATAGTTGAATTTGATATGGCCAGATTTTTTGTAATAAAGATAAAGATTAAAATTTAGGTATTATTCCTTATTGTAATATAATAAGATTTGTTAACCTTAGTAAATAGTATTCAGTTATATAAAATCTTTAAGAAGATTAGGTGTAGATATAACAATAGTAATGATAGATTTCTTTTTATTAGGTTTTTTCTAATTATTAAAGTTGATGCCTTAATTTTTATATTGATTATCAGTATAAATCTTTTTTTTTAATTATTATAAATATCTTATTATTAAACTATTTGTATATCAGTATTAGCAACAAAAAATTTATGAAGACAATTAATTGAAATATCGATTAGATTTTGGGAGATCTTGAATTTAAGATTAGCAATTTATTAGTTAACAATTTCTTTATATTTAATAACAAATTACTTGAATTTAATAATAAAGTTATTAAATAGGATCTTTTTTATTTTATATTTATTATAATTTATAGAAGTTTTGTTTAAGAAATCTAGAATTTAATATTATTTGTTTAATTCATATCAAATATTTATTATTATAACAACAACAGATTCAAGGCATTATAAAAAAGAATCAATTATTATAATTAGAGAATAATAAATTACTATATAAAGAATGAATCTATAAAAAGCTTTTATAGGTTTAAAGAAAACTAGAAGAAAATCAAGAGGAAATCAAAAGGGAATCAAAAAAGAACCAAAACAAAACGAGATTTGTTTTATCAGGTGGGACAAATAGATAACTAATCTTGGCCTGAGATTAAATCGTTATATTATCCCCTCTTTAAAAAACGATTTACCTTAAATCTATTCTTATTCTTTTTTTACTTTTTTATCTTCAAAAATCTAAGCTTTTTTTTTATCACCATTTTTTCCTTTATTTTTTTTATTACTTTTCTTTTTTTTGATAATGTAACCAATAATTTGTTTTCTTTATCATTGCTATCTTCATTATTAGAAATATCAATCAAAATATTATATACTTGTTGTAAAAAACTAATTGTAATTATATGAGTCGTTTGATTATAAAGCAAAATATTATTTATCATCTTTAAGATATACTACTCATCTTTTTTTTCTTTTTTTTTATTAAACCAAAAGCTAGTTATTCGATATAATTCATTATATTATTATTCATTACAGATGCCTTCGGGTAATATATATATATTATACTTTTGTAACAAAAAGAGTTTATAGAAAAGATAGAGGGAGGTATAATAAAAAGCATTTCTTAAAAAGACTTAAGCTCTCTTGATATCAGTGATAATTGGTTTAGGGAAGCAAATATTATTTTGTTGATAATTTTCGATTTTCTTAAATCGTTTGATAATTATTGTATTCAATGTATAGCAAATAATAAAACTGTTTAAGATAGCTTTAAGGAATCGAATGAAGACTATGATTCTAATTACATTATCCTTCCATCTAATATTGCTTTGAATAAGCTGATTTAAATATTTACTTCTTTAGTCCACAAGACCATTTAATCACTTGATAACAAATTCAATATTTTGTTAAAAGTGTTTACTGTAAGCAGTTATAACTATAAAAATAATATACTTAACTTTTGAATCTTTCTTTATTATATTCAAACATTTGTAAAATTCCTTCTTTATCTTATAAACCTATAATCTAATAGTGAAACTATCTAAACCAATATCAAGCTTTACAGATTGTATTTTACTAAATTCAATTATTTTAATTTATTAGGATTTTAAAAGGATTGAATATAAGTTGATATATATAAGGATATCAATAAAATAGATAAACTCATTAAAAACAAAAGTAAGGATAAATGAATTTATAAATAGTGAAATAGATATTACTACTCATAATTACTAATCTAATAGATCTTGTTCTTTATTATTTAATATTGACTATAAGTAAAAAAGCAAAGAGAATCTAAATAATATTATTTAAGCTTATTACTCAATAGGACATATTAGGGAACTAAAGATATTACATAGAGTTTGAAATATCATTAATTTTTTATTTCCGAATTGAATGGAAGGATTAATTTGATTTAAATGAAATTGATTTATAAAAATAAAATATAAATAAAAGAAATATAAAAAATGTAACCAAAAAGTAAATATAAAGTAAACAAATTCTTATAATAATAGAAAAAGACCTATACATAAGCCTACTTTTCCCAAGATAAACTAACTAGATAAAACTATCTTATATCTATATCTATAGATTTTCCATTTATCAGATTATTATAACATAGTTTAACACCGAATAAACCATATCACCAAATAAGCCATCATTTTTATATACAAAATTCATCTGTGCATAACTGTGCACTTTCTTTATTTATAAATAGAATTTTCTAAAAATTGAAATTATAGAATTTAACTATATAAACAATATGAAAATCTAATTATTTCTTAGAAATTCAAATTATCATAATAGTTATTATAGAAATATTTCTTTTATAATGAAAATTGTGACAATTTCCACTTTTTTTAGAATATAAAAGAAATTTTTATATTAAAACTAGATTTATAAAAAGTTAAATTTTCATTATTATTTTATATTAATTTTCTTTCAAAAAATAATTATTGATTATTAAAATACAAATATTAAAAAAGCATTAATTTTAATGTATTTTGAAGTAGCCTATTTGGTGATATAATCCACTCGATATTAAATTACATTAATCATTAATATTATCTTTTTAATTCTTTATTTATTTTAATAAGTTTTCAAAAGGACCTATAACATACAGATATTATATATAAAAGCTTCTGATTTTATAAAGTATATACATCAATCTTTACAATGGTATTATACAAGATCATTATTATAATCTATCCACTTTATCCTATAATAAACCTTTTTTCAAATAATTTTCGAAACTAATATATCTTGAACCTTAAATTCAATATTTATTATAATTACAATTAGAAATAGAAAATCAACTTTTTAACCAAATATAAAATTATCGAATGCTTTTCAAAGTTTATTTAAGGAAAAGACTTTATACATTTTTATATTGTTGGGCAAATCAAAGCAATAAGAATAGTTTTTTTTAGAAAAAATAATATAAGGATTAGCCATTTACAAATCAAACTTTCAACTAAATCTTTCAATAGCAAAGTTTTTTATAATAATAAAAACTTTATCTCTAATCTCGAAATTAATAGCTTGTTTATATTTATTAATATTCCTTCTTTTTTTATTTTAAGATTTAAGAATAATATTTTTGATAACTTTTTAGACTTTATATATTCTAAAGGCAAAGATTTGTGCTTTCTTTTAAAAAAGTTTTTTTTATATAATAAACATAATAGAAAACCTATTTTAATCAAAAAAGATAATAGATCCATATCCATTTTGAAGTTCAAATAGAGATATTTCTAGGTTTTTATATAAAAGAATAAGTTATATATAATTTATAATATATAAAAACTTAGATCAATTGTTCTGATAATAATTAATATAAGGATATAGATATTAATATAGATATTGATTTGTAATCTTTATTTGATTATTTATTTGAGGATAATATATTATAAAAAGTTTCAATTTGATTTTCAAAATTCAAATAAACTTTTTCTAAAAGAGAAATATAAATTGGGGGTTTCTATTAAAGATTATAATCTTTAGAGCACCTTTTTATTAATAGATATTATTTAGATACATTATTGCTATATTTCTAATATTGATAATCTTATAGTATAATATAGAAATGAATTATTTCAATAGTTTATTTATTACTATAAAGATATTATTATAACTAAATTTATTAATAGAGAATATTTTAAAATCCATGAATACATTTGTTCAGAGTCTTGAAAATATAGATAATAATTATAGGAATCCTGATATTTTATTTGTAGGAATATAGAAGTTATAATAAATAATATAATTATAAATATATTGATTAATAAATTTTGATATACTTTTCTAGAAATATCTTTTTTATAGAATTAGTTTGATTTTAATTTTTTTAGGGTATACTAAAGAGATTTAAATATAGGTTTTTTTTATAAGATTGATATATAAATAGTTTATATTAGATATAACAAAATAATATTTATATAAGAAAAGATTGTTTCTTATAAAATATCCTTTTTTTACATTTATTATTAAATTATATTCTGTCTATAGGGAAAGGTGGTTTTAATTAATTATCAGAATTTTGTCTATCAAATCTATATTTTTGATATCGATAACTAACAATTCTGCTATTTTCTCCCTTTTTATATTGAATTTATTAATAATTCTTTTGTTAAGAATAATATCTAGCAAAAGGGTTTGAATATATTATCTAAAGTATTTAAACTTTTAGTTTATAGTATCTTACTTTTTATAATTTAAAACATCTACAGCAATATTATTAACATCTGATTAATATATGATCTCAAATCAAAAATTCGATAAGATTTCAGCCCATTTAGCTTATTTTTGATTTAAAGTTTTTTTTGTTATAAAATATTTTAGTGCTTTGTGGTTGGTATAGACTTTAATATAGTGAAACAAAGTGATATACTTGACACACCATATTTTGAATACTTTTATAATAATAAGTATTTCCTTATCGAAAATAGTGTAATTCATTTTGATTAAAAGTATAATCTTAATGAAAAAAATTACAAAGTGTTATTAACCATTTTCTTACAATTAGAAAAGGACTTTACCGATTACTCCATTAAAAATATCCATTTCAATTATGGTTTTCTTTTTGGCACTATAGTATCTCAAAACAGAAGTGTTCATTAATTGTCTTTTCAATTCTTTAAAACTAATGTTGCAATTAATATTCTATAAAAACTTGATATCTTTTTTAATCAATTGAATCAAAGGTTTAGCAATTCTATTAAAATCTTAAATAAATTAGCAATAAAAGTTATAAAATTTGAAGAAGAATTATATTCCTTAAATATTGATTGGTGGCTTTTATTTCTTAATTATTTTAATTTTTTCAGGATTGATTTTCATATTATTAATATTAATAATAAAACCCAGATATTTAGTTTTAATAATTTCGAATTTGTATTTGTTTATATTAGCTTGAAGACTAGCTTCTTGTAAATGATTAAGGATTTGAATAATATATTATTTATATTCTTCTTTAATTTCTAAGTAAATGAGGATATTGTTTAAGTAGGTAATACAAATGATATTGAGGAGATCAAATAAGGAATTGTTTATATATTTCCAATAAATAGTAGAATCATTTATTAAATCAAAGGGTAAGACTTTATATTTGTATATTCCATATTGTGTATAAAATATAATATGATTTTTCGAATCTAAATATATTTGAAATTGATAAAAAGCTTGATGGATATTAAATTTGATAAAGATTTTAACTTTAGAGATACAAGTTAATATCTTATTAATGAATAGTAAAGGGTATTTGTCTCTTTTAATAATAGTCTTGAGATATTGGTAATCTATATAGAATTGTAGTCCTCCATTAGATTTAATAATAAATAAGATTAAAGCTGCAAGTAAGAAGGAGCTAGCTTCAATGAATCCTTTTTTTAAATTATTTATAATATATTTTTTGATAACTAGAAGTTCCTTAATCGATATATTATAGATTGGATTTGTTTTTAGAATTATATCTTTTGGTATTTCGATATGGTAATTATATTGAATATATTTGAGCAATTCATTAAATATGGTTTTGAAGAAGATATCAATTCAGTTGTAATAGATAGTGAGGACTCAAAAATATAATTCTTTGAATTTAATGGATTTCATATTTCTTATATGATTTTTAAGAATATTATTGATTTTATATATATTGATGCCAAAAATCATATTATTGTAATAACGGGTATATATTTTGAAGACTTTGGTAATAATAGTAATAATATCTATTGAATTGTATAATAGAGATTCAAAAGGATTGGATTTGATAAGAATGTAATTGAGAATAGTAGTCTTAGGGGTCGTTTGGATATACAAATCTACTTCGAATCTATCAAATAATCCGCTCTTCACTACCATTACAAATTCCGTGATAACAGCAATCCGTTTTAAAAAGAGCAAATTGTAAATCCATATTTTTGTTGTTTGGATATAAAATCTACTCTGAATCCATCAAATAGATCTAAAATTGAAGCTTTCAAAACTTTTCAAAATAGATATCAAAATGGATTCTTAATTTGAAAAGTTTTCTTTTAATTCGAAAGGGAATTGAATAATTTTACTTGCTTTTCTTTAATTTCACATGATTTTATCAAAATATTAAAAGTGAAATTGAAGATATACTATTATAAAGCGATAGTATTATGGCTAGTGAAATAGCTAGGGAGGATTTTGAGAGATAGATGCCTTAAATTCTAGGCACTCTAGTTGAAATTCCCTTAAATTCCAGGCATTCTAATTGAAAATGGGAATAGCTTCAACTTTCCATTTTCTTTATAGACTTTGAAGTCTATAAAAGCCTATAAAAACACGGATTATTTGATGGATTAAAGTAAGGACTATTTTTTTTAATCCTTGTTTTCAATCCACGCTTTCATTTTCCTATACAAATTTATTAGAAAACATAAATTGTTTAATATTATTTTGAGAGTGATTCATCTTCTTCCCACTACAAAATATATTAAATATACTAAACTTATTAAAGAACGAATTATTTGATAAAATCCGCATTTTGATATTTAAACATTAATTCAGAATCCGTTCTTCACTATTACCACAAATTCTGCGGTAACAGCAATCCGCTTTAAAAAAAGCAGATTGTGAATCTGCGCTTTTGTCGTTTGAATGTAAAATCCGCTCCGAATCCATCAAATAGGCCTAAAATTGAAGCTTTCAGGGCTTTCCAAAGTGGATATCAAAGTGGATCCTTAATTTGAAGAGTTTTCTTTCAATTCGAAAGGGAATTGAATAATTTTACTTGCTTTTCTTCAATTTCACGTGATTTTGTCAAAATATTGAAAGTGAAATTGAAGATATACTATTATAAAGCGATAGTATTATGGCTAGTGAAATGGCTAGGGAGGATTTTGAGGGATAGATGCCTTAAATTCTAGGCACTCTAATTGAAAGTGAGAATAGCTTCAACTTTCCATTTTCCTTATAGGCTTTGAAGCCTATAAAAGCATGGATTATTTGATGGATTAAAGTAAGACCTACTTTTTCTAATCTTTGTTTTCAATCTGCACTTTCATTTTCTTATATAAATTCATTAGAAAACATAGATTGTTTAATATTATTTTGAAAGTGATTTATTTCCTTCCTATTGCAAAATATATTAAATATATTAAATTCATTGAAGAATAGATTATTTAATAGAATCCTCGTTTTGATATTCAAATATTAATTCAGAATCCGTTTTGAAAAAGTGTGGATTATTCGACGGATTCGGAGCGGATTTGTACATCCAAACGACCCCTTAGTGAAGATTTTATTACAGATTCTGAAATTGACTTTACGAGTTAATAAGTTTTAAAAATTATAACTAAAAGTTATAAGTAAAGGTTATGAGATTCAGATACAGAAGAATAATCGAATTGTTTTTGAAAAATTGAAAAGTGGCTTATTGAAAAACGATATTCAAGAGGAGTATTAGAAAACAAACAAAAGATTATTGAGACTGTAAAAAAAGATTGTTTTGAATCAAATCATCCAAAAGAAAGAATTTATGATATCAGTAGTATAATTCAATAACGTGGTACATATACGAGTAGATTATATCATCGAATAGATCACTCCATTTTACATAGAAAATTTATATGTCTGTAATGATGCACTCTCTTAATTGATTACTAGCCATCGGGAAAAAATAATTTTTCAAACTACAAATTCGTAGAATTTCTTTTCTAATTAACTATTATAATAATTTTGAAATCATACGGATTCGTAGACTTCTAACTCTTTTTCCCCGACAGCTAGTACTAATATAATATATAAATATAGATTCTAGATATAAATCCTAATTCTAATTCTAAGGGGTCATTTGGATATACAAATCCGCTCCAAATCCATTAAATAATTCGCTCTTTTTGAACACGGATTCCGAATTTACATTTGAATATCAAAATACAAATTCCATGGATTTTTGTATAATATTTTATAAAAAATCTAAATATTTTATAGGCTTTTCAAAATCTTAAATTCAATCCGTATTTCAATCCATATTTTTAATGAATTTATATAGGAAAAAGAAAAGCGCGGATTGAAAACAAGGATTCGAAAAAGTAATCCTTATTTTTATTCTATGGAAAATCCATGTTTTTATAGATTTTTATAGGCTTCAAAGTTTATAAGGAAAATGGAAAGTTAAAGCTATTTCTAATTTCAATTAAAATACCTAGAATTTAAATGGATTTCAATTAGAATATCTAGAGTTTAAAGTATTTACTCCTCAAAATCCTTTTTAATCATTTTATTAGTAATAATATTATCGCTTTATAATAGTATATCTTCAATTTCATTTTCAATATTTTGATAAAATTATATGAAATTAAAGAAAAGCAAATAAAACTATTCAATTCTTTTTCGAATTGAAAGAAAACTTTTCAAATTAAGGATTCATTTGGATATCTATTTTGGAAAGCTTTAAAAGCTTCAATTTTAGATTTATTTGCTGAATTTGGAATGGATTTTATATCCAAATGATAAAAATATGGATTTACAATTTATTCTTTTTAGAATAGATTATTATTATTATGGAATTTGTAGTAATAGTAAAGAGCAGATTATTTGACGGATTTGGAACGGATTTGTATATTCAAACGACCCCTAATTCTGATTCTTCTTCTTCTTCTTCTTCTTCTTCTTTTTTCACATTAGTTTAATAGTAGAATAGTTTAATAGTAGAAAATAGAATGGTAGAATAATAGAATAATAATCTTTCTTTTATATATATTTCAATCTTTAAAATAGATTAGATTTATGAGATTTATAAGATTTATTAGATTTGTAAGATTTAAATTTAGATTTATCTTTTCTTTTATAAACCTATATAATTCTTATTCTTATTCTTATTTATATTATTTTGAAAGTAGAATAGTATAATAATAGAATAATAGAAAAGTAGAAAAACATTCAAGGCAACTGTGCCTCAGGCATTACTTACAAATACACTTTCAAATACATCTCAATCCAATCTTTCAAGTTTCAGGGGTCGTTTGGATATACAAATCCACTTCAAATCCATCAAAAAATTCATTCTTTACTATCACTATAGATACTACAATAACAATAATCTATTTTTTAAAAAATAGATTATAAATCAATACTTTTATTATTTGAATATAAAATCTATTTTGAATTTATTAAATAGATTTAAAATTAAAGATCTTAAAACTTTTCAAAATAAATATCAAAATGAATCCTTAATTTGAGAAGTTTTCTTTCAATTCGCAAAGGAATTGAATAATTTTATTTGCTTTTCTTTATTTTCATATAATTTTATTAAAATATTACAAATTAAATCAAAAATATATTATTATAAAGTTATAGTATTATAACTAGTGAATTAATTAAAAAGGAATTTGAAAAGTAAATGCCTTAGATTCTAAATATTCGGATTGAAAATAGAAATAGCTTCAACTTTCCATTTTCCTTATAGATTTTGAAGCTTATAAAAGCTTATAAAAATATGGATTTTTCATAAAATAAAAACAAGGATTATTTTTTCTGATTCTTATTTTCAATCTATGTTTTTCTTTTTTTTTTAATACAAATTTATTAGAAATGCAGATTGAAATATAAATTGAATCTAAGATTTTAAAAAGTTTATAAAATATTGTATAAAAATCCATGTAATTTATATTTTAATATTCAAATATAAATTCAAAATCTGTACCCAAAATGAGTGGATTATTCGATGGATTCGGAACGGATTTGTATATCCAAACAACCCCTCAATCGATCGATTCCATCATTAATATAGGACTTGCCCAAAAAATAAATACATATTCTGAAAGTCCATAATTCCTTCAATTTAATCATTTCTTTTTCAATCATTTTATTGATTCATTTAAGATTATATACTAAATTGAAATAATTTTTCAATTTTTTGTAAGCTTTCTCCCCCTACTCAACCGAAACAACCCCACCCTAGCATCGGCACATTACTTATAACCAATCAGAAGAGGTTCTAAGGGGTCGTTTGGATATACAAATCCGCTCCGAATCTATCGAATAATTCACTCTTTTTAGATACGGATTCTGAATTTATATTTGAATATCAAAACATAAATTCTGTGAATTCTTGTATAATATTTTATAAATAATCTAAATATTTTATAGGCTTTTCAAAATCTTAAATTCAATTTGTATTTCAATTTATATTTCTGATAAATTTGTATAGGAAAAAGAAAAGTGCAGATTGAAAACAAGGATTAGAAAAAGCAGTCCTTACTTTTATTTTTTGAAAAATCCGTGTTTTTATAGGGTTTTATAGGCTTCAAAGTCTATAAGGAAAATAAAAAGTTGAAACTATTCCCACTTTCAATTAAAATGCCTAGAATTTAAGGCATTCGACCCCTTCAAATTATCCTTTCAATTAAAATGCCTAGAATTTGAGGCATTTACTTTTCAAATTCTCCTTAGCCATTTTCACTAATCATTCTACTATTACTTTATAATAATATATCTTCAATTTCATTTTCAATATTTTAACAAAATCATATGAAATTACAGAAAAGTAAATAAAACTATTCAATTTCTTTTCAATTAAAAAAAATGTCTTCAAACTAGAGATTCACTTTGATATCCACTTTGAAAACTCTGAAAACTCTGAAAACTCTGAAAACTTTGAAATTGATGGATTTTATATTTAAATAATAAAAACACAGATTAAAAATCCACTTTTTCTTAAAGTAGATTATTACTACTACAAAATTTGTGATAACAATAAAGAACGGATTATTTGATAAATTCAAAGCGGATTTGAACATCCAAACGATCCCTAAATTGATATCTTACAAAAATGACCTCCTTATAGGAATATATAATCACATAATAAAAAGTAAAGTTTGCCTCGTTTGCTTCTTCGAATCCATAATCTTATTAAAATCAATTAAATGAAAAGAGAAGGAATATAACTATCAATTAGAATTGAAAGAATTTAAGAACAAAAACATTTTCGAAATATCACAAATATTCAAATTGAATCTTAATATAATAATATCTTGATAATAAGAAGATCAATTTTGATATTTAATTATTATAATAAAATCAATTCAAACATTATTATATTGAATTTCAATTCGAATTTTTAAAATAGTTTCAAAAATATTGTATTAGGGGTCGTTTGAATATACAAATCCGCTCCAAATTCATTGAATAATCCACACTTTTTCAAAACAGATTCTGAATTAATATTTAAACATCAAAACACGGATCCCATCAAATAATCTATTCTTTAATGAATCAACTATATTTAGCATATTTAATAATAAAAAAGAAATAAATTATTTTCAAAATGATACTAAACAATCCATATTTTCTAATAAGTTTATATAGGAAAATGAAAGTGCGGATTGAAAACAAAAACCAAAAAAAGCAATCCTTACTTTAATCCATCAAATAATCCATGCTTTTAGGGGTCGTTTGGATATACAAATCCGCTCCGAATTCGTCAAATAATTCGCTCTTTTTGGACGCGGATTCTGAATTTATGTTTGGATGTTAAAATGTGGATTCTGCGGATTTTTGTATAATATTTTATAAATAATTTAAATATTTTATGGGTTCTTCAAAACTTTAAATTCAATCCGTGTTTCAATCTGCATTTCTAATGAATTTATATAGGAAAAAGAAAAGTGTAGATTGAAAACAAGGACTAGAAAAAGTAGTCCTTGTTTTTATTTTATAAAAAATCCGTGTTTTTACAGACTTTTATAGGCTTCAAAGTCTATAAGGAAAATGGAAAATTGAAGTTATTCTCATTTTCAATTAAAATGCCTGGAATTTAAGATATATACCCCTCAAAATCCTCTCTAGTCATTTTACTTGCTATAATATTATCGCTTTATATTAGTATATCTTCAACTTCATTTTCAATATTTTGACAAAATCATATAAAATTGAAAAAAAGTAAGTAAAATTATTCAATTTCTTTTCGAATTGAAAAAAAAACTTTTTAAATTAAGGATTCATTTTGATATTCACTTTGGAAAGTTTTGAAAGCTTTAATTTTAGATTTATTTTATAAATTCAGAATGGATTTTATATTTAAATGACAAAAATACGGATTCACAATTTGCTTTTTTTAGAGTGAATTATTGTTATTATGGAATTTATAGTAACAATAAAAAGCGAATTATTTCATGGATTTGGAGCGGATTTGTATATCCAAACGACCCCTTATAGGTCTTTATAAACTTCAAAATCTATAAAAAAAATGGAAAGTTGAAGCTATTCCCATTTTCAATTAGAATGCCTAGAATTCAAGACATATACCTCTCAAAATCTTCCCTAATTATTTCATTAGTTATAATATTATCGCTTTATAATAGTATATCTTCAATTTCATTTTCAATATTTTGACAAAATCATATAAAATTGAAAAATAGTAAGTAAAACTATTCAATTCCCTTTCGAATTGAAAGAAAACTTTTCAAATTAAGAGTCCACTTTGATATCCATTTTGGAAAGCTTTAAAAACTTCAATTTTAGATCTATTTGATAAATTCGAAATAGATTTTATATCCAAACAATTAAAGTATAGATTTATAATCCATTCTTTTTAGAGTGAATTATTATTACTACAGAATTTATAATGGTAATAAAGTATGGATTATTTAATAGATTTGGAGTGGATTTGTATATCCAAACGACCCCTTATTAAATTGCTTGAGTTTCAATAAATAATTATATTTCCTTTATTTTCAATTCTTTCAATTTCGAAAAGATTTTATACTAAATTGAAAAGTCACTTAAGATTACAAATTATTACAAATTGTTAATTGAGATTATTTAAATTGTAATTCTAATATTCAAAATATTAATATGAAAACTAATAATACTTAAAATTTTTACTATTATTAATAATATATTAATGTTAAAACTATTTTTTTAATCCAAAATGATTAGTAAAAAAAAATATTTATAAAATAACTGAAATTTCCCTGAATCAGAATTAGAATTAGAATTAATTCGATTTCTAAATCTATTAGATTTTTGAGATTTGAATCTCCGAATAGCTTTGAATCCTACAGTTTTCGGGTTTGAAGGTATCTTCGATGTTTTAATTCAAATATAAAGCAAAAGGCAAATGAAGAGTATAGATTTCAATTTTGATTCTGATTCTAATTCAGATTTTCATTCAGATTTCAATTTAGGCTTATAAAGCTTACTCTATTTGAGTGAACATATAGATTATTACTTTAAGAAAAATCTAAAGTTTCTAATCAAATTCAAAATTCGAATTTAAATAAAAGAGTAGCGAAAATTATCTAAATCTTTAGGGCTCTATAAGCTATATAGTCACAAATCGACACAACATCCCAAATTCGAGGTATCTTTATACTTTTAATTTTGAAATAATAAGAATTATTTTTTATTTCTTTATAAACCCTTTTATTTAATTCTATAATTATTCTTATAGTGATATCACTAAATAATAGATTTAAAATTTTGAATTATTTTTAATAAATTTTATATAATCAAAAATATGAAAGCGAAATGAATATATATATATATATATTTCATTTCGAAATCGTTTATTATAATTAAATCAATAATTTGAATATAACAAATATTATAAAAAATCAATTGGAAATCTTCGATTATAAATACAAAAATAAAAGTATAGTTATTACAAATCTAATAATTATAATCAATATTTTTGTAATAGATTATATAAATTTCATATCAAAAGATATATAAAAAAAATTTATTAATATAATAATCAATTTTTTATTACAATTATTTTTATTAATATTATAATTCCCTTTATATGTTTTAATACTTATATATAATTATTTATTCAAATTATATTTATTACTAATTTCAAAATCTTTTCAAAAACCATCAAATCTAATAATAACAATAAATCCAAAAATATAATAACTTTAAGTAAAATCAGAATTGTATTTTTTAAAAAATCTTTTAAAATTTTATATTAAGTAAAACTTTACTTCAATTCGATCCAAATCGTTTTAACAAAACTAGAATAATAGAATATTTGCTAAATAAAAGCTTATTATTCTATTCAATAATCCAGAAATCTTTATTTTTTATTTCAAATTTAGAGAAATTATTGATAATCTTGTATTACTTGATATTTCAAAAATAATCTTTATGATTGTAAATTAGATCTTTTCCTTTGTAAATAATAACATTTATAATTTATTACTTAATAAATATTATCAAATAAAAATCTGGCAAATATTAAATATTATATCCTTAAAAATTCTAAGAATTTAATATAATTATATAATTATAAAAATATCCTTATCCTTTAGAAATTTAAACAATAATATAATTATAATCAAAAAGGTTTTTACTTTTTATAAAGTCTTTATTTAATTAAAGAAATATTTGATTAATATTAAATCCTTTTTTATAAGATTAGTGAAATCATTAATAGAATTATACAAATTATTTTCTTTATTAAAATTATTTATCTTTTTATATTTTTTAATATCAATAAATTTTTCAAATTTATTAAAAAGAAATATATTGTAATTCAATATAATCCTAAGTACTAAAGATATTATATTTCTACAGAATGTATAGAGTCTTTTTATATTTTTTTTATAATAATAAAATAAATATACATATTAGCCTTATTAATATCAATTACTTTTCTTTATCTATCACACAATGCTATATTATATACGATATACATGCCCCGATTATTGAAATCAATCTTTATAATCAATCTCAACCACTTTTGATTATATCATCATTATATTAATTACTCTACTTATTTTATAATCTATTAGAATAATATTTATTTTTAAATAAGCAATTATATCGTTTATCCTATATATATAGAGGACACTAATTATTATAATCAATCCTTAAGTCAATTTAGTTTATTATATATTTTATCCTATTATCTCTCAATTAAGGTGACTATTGATATAGCTATCCTCCATGATATTATTATAATATATAAGTTGCTATAATCTATTTGAAATAAAATATAACAAATACTCAATTGATTTTCAATATAGAAATAGTATTATTATACTTTTTATTAAAAAAAAAGCTTAAAGCTATTTATAAAATAAATTATAATCAATATATTTAGATTTATCTTGTCTTAAATAAACTCGAGATAAAATTTGGTCAAATTTATTAGAAAGTTTATAAAGCTTAATTAATTACAAATTAAACTTCTTAATAGATTAAATTTAGATAAACTGATTATTTAATAACTTAAAAACTTCGTTTATTAATATTAATAGAATAGAATAGATTTTATAATAAAATCTATAATCAATCGATTTGATAATACAATTTGTAAGTTTATTAGATTTGTTGGAAATCACATGTGTAACACGTGTGTGGCATGTGCACACCATTATAAAACTCCTCCATCCTGGCTTTTCGGATATATAGACTTTAACCACATTTTTCAATATATCATTCTTTATGCATAATTTGCTATTTATTTCTGACAGGTTATAAGCTTTATATTATTATAAGCTTCTTTTATATTACGTTTTTTAGATATATTCAACATTACGAATCCCCACTTTCAAAATATAACAAGTTAAACTACTATCAATATAATATAGACAAAATAGGAATCTCTAATTATATTCAAGAACGATAATTAGATAGAATTCTACAAATCTATTCGAATTGTAATGATATTAGCTACTACACTAGAAATATGTACAGAAATAGAAATAAAACCTAGAGCTAATTATACTGAAATTGCTGAATAAAGAAAGAGAAAAGGAATCGCATTCTTTATTATCAATTTGTACTTGACTCCTATATATTACTCTCAACTTATACCTATAATCAATACAAATAATCTTACAAATGTCTAAACAAAACTTTTGATTTTCAATAATACTACAAATCCACAATATATTCAAAATCTTTGAAAACATTTTATTTATAAGCAATTCAATCCTAAAACCAAAACTATTCAAATCTTTCTTAATCGACTCTTCAATTATCAATATAAAACATTTATAATACAACCCATTTTTAATAATAAAATATACACTCAATTATTAAATACATTACCAAAAACAAAAATCTGACAAATATAATATAATTTTACTATATCTACAAATATAAATCTTCAAAACATATTATATACTTTACAATAGGCAGAAAGGATCCCTTGAAATATTACAAATCAATTAACAATAACTAATATTATACAAAGAAATATAAAAAGTAGAAATAATAAGAAAGCTCGAAAAAGAAATAGAAAAAAATATAAAAAATATTATAAAAACAAAAGAAAATATATACCCAGAAAAGGCTATACAACTTTATTAAATTCTAGCAAAATTATCAAAATTGAACTTTACACTTACAAATTCTGTGGAAAGAAAGAATATTAATAAAATGTTTATTGGGAGTATAATAAAACTAAAAAAGCTTTATATTCAAATAAAAAGATTAACAATAATAGTTTTGTGTAAGTAATTATAATAAACGAATATATTGATTTTTTTCATTCTTATATTATAATATATGCTGAAATTCAAAATAACATATGAATTCTTAATTCAAAAGTTTTTTATTATTTTATTAATTTCATTAAAAATCTTACTAATATTATATATTAGAATATATTACAAAAAATCAAAACAATAAATTATATATACATTATAAGTATTATATATAGAATAACTATTATTGACAATCTTATATTAAAAGATATTTAATATATTAAAGATTTTCAATATAATCAATTTATCTTAATTGGGATATTTACTGAAACAAATCGAAAAATCATTTTCGAAAGGGATTCAGTGTTATACTGGGAAAATGGTTAGTTAGAAATAATTGTAAGACACATCAATGGTAACTATATCATTCGATAATCACTTATTCAATAAGCATATATGATTGATTCAAAATCTGATATAAAAGAAATTGACACGAATAATAATAAAGTCAAGATACTATATCGACATTTAAATCATCTCAACTATGATTAAATAAACAAACTAAAAAAAGCTTCGAATAGCTTATATTATATTAAAAGAAAGAGAAGTACTAATTGAAAAGCTTGTAAGTTCTGTTTCACAGGGAGAATGAATAAGCATTTCAATAAGTATATAGCTATTTGTATATCTACAAAACTATATTGTTTGTATATAGATTTATTAGAGATTCAAAAACCTTCTGAAAATGAAAACAAATACTTTATTATAATCATTAATGATATAATAAGAGCAACTTGGATCAAATTCACAAAAGATAAATCTGTTTGTATTATTATAACCATTTTGATAGATTTGATTAATTAAATTAAAAAAGAGTTTAACTGTAAGGTTGCTATTATTAAAACAAATAACAGAAAGAATGAATTTGGGATATTATTTTAAGTAGAAATTGAAAAGAAAGGTTTAATCTTTGAATTATTATTTCCCAAAAAACATTTTATAAATAAAATTGTAGAAAAAAGATTCAAGATATCAATACTATTATGAGATTGTTATTAAACAAATCTAAAATTGGATCTAATATGTGAAAACTTACCATTAAATATACTATATATTTGAAAAATAGATCTTTTATTAAATCCCTATCTTTTGGAGAAGCTGAAATGTTTTCTATAATAATAATATTATATAAAGCTATATATAATAAACAATCTGATTTTAAGAAATTTAGGATATTCGATTGTAAAATATAGACCAGGAATTTTTAATAATTAGGTTTAATAATAATAAAAATTGAGTTTAAAATAATCAAAGGAGAGTATATTATGATTAAAATAAATAGAAATAATATCTATCGTTTTTTTAATTTTTATATCAAAACTATTATTAGAATAATAAATGCTGATTTTGATAAATACAGATATTTTTTTAGAAACCTTAAAGATAAGGGAATTCCAAAATCGCTTAGAATAAAAAGGAAAAGGAAACCTTTTTTATATAATAAGCAAAAGGCTAAGAAAAGAAAGGTGCAATTTGTATCACAAAAAGATATATATAAAGATATATATATTAATAAGCAAATGAAAGTTCAAATCCAAAAAAAGCGAGAGGAAACTTGAATCTATTCTTTACAAATATTACAATAATAACAATTATAAGCAATTGAATATCTAGTACAAAATATACAAGTATCTTTATCTTCAAGATAAAGAGTATAAATAATTATAAAGATTCCAAAAGTTAAATTTATTCCAATAATTACTTTAATTTGAGATACTCTAAATAAAAATTGTAAAAAACAATTGAAAAAGATTTTCAATGATTAGATTATTCCGTATATAATTATATTATATATTACCTTCGTATACCCTAAAGACTTTATAATTTGTAATTCTAATTCAATATTTAAAGAATCAATAGAGTTTGAAGATATTATATAAAGGAATATCTAAATATAAATAAAAGCAATCAGAAATGAATTACAGAGTTTCAAGAATAATAATATCTTCAAAGTTATAAATAAAACTATACCTGTAAATCGAAAGTTATTAAATAATAAATATATTCTAAAAAATCAATTAAATTGCTTTAATAAGTTGGTTAAAAGAAAAATAAGATTAATAATCAAAAATTATCTTTAAAAATATAGAATAAATTTTTAAAAAATCTTTATTAATATAGTAAGATATTTGATATTGTATATTTTATTAATAAAAACTGTAATAGAAGATTTAGAGATTGGACTCAAAAAATTTATAGCAGATTTGAATCTTTTTATAGGAAAAGGAGTATATATTTTATTATATGTAGATAATCTATTAATAATAAGAAATTGTATTAATATAAATTCAATAAAAAAGATAATAGAATATAAATGGAAATACAAAGATTTAAATAAAATTAATATATTTTTAGATATTCAAATAGAATGAAATTGATAAAATCGATTATTCAAAATATATTAATTGAATTATATAAAAAAGATTTTATAAAGATTTGGGATCAATTTTATCAATACAAAAGATTTATTTCTATCTTTTGGTACAATTATATAAGATATAGACAAAAACGATTTATTTTGTAAAGACAATAAGGTTTTATATTTTTAAATTGTTGATAATATTATTTACTTTTTTGATTGTATTTGATTGAATATAGTATATATTATAAACTAGTTTGCTTATATTATATACATATTAAGGGAAAGTCATTTAATGCTTGTAAAATACTTGCTTCAATATCTTATCGATATATACTCAATTGATACAATCTATTCAAATCAATTAAATATATTTGTATACAAATATTATGTATATACAAATTCAATTTAGGGATTTATTTTTAATAGAAAATTTGTTTAAGGAGTAATAATTATTAAATATAATGATATTATAATATAGTTTTTAATAGAATAGAAATCAATATCTCTTTATATAATAAAAACTGAGATTATAATAATTAATAAGGGAGTAAAAGAATTAGTCTGGATGGAAAAACTAATAAAAGATTTGGATGAACATTTAGAGATTGAATTCTTTATTTCAATACTATATTGTAATAACGCAAGTGAAATCGATTGAATGTAAAAAAAAAAATTTTATAGTAAAGCAAAACATATCAATATTCGATAGCATTATATTTAAAAAAACATAATGAATATCAAAAGATTATATATCATATGGATTCCAGAAATTGAGTAAACAATCAATATTTTTATAAAATAGTTTATATATTCTGACTTTATAACTTTTAGAAAAGATTTAGGATTAGATTTGGAATACTAAATGTAAATGTATTAAAGAAGGGTTATTAAATATTGGTTTTGTATTTAATCAAACTATTTGTTTTAATTAATTTGATTAATTTAATTCTTTAATTGACCAAATCGACTAAATCAACTAAAATTCCAAATAAAATTAAAGAAAAGAAAACAAAGATACATAACTTTGTTATTTTTGGGCAAAATTATATATAAGCCTAGTACACCTCATTTCACCTACTCTAGACAGGGATATTGATAAAAAAGTACTCTTGTACTACAATATAATTGAAGATCGTAGGATAATCGAACTCTATAGGAGATATAGATACCACAAGTAATTTAAAAGGAGTTAACATTGTTGTAAGAATTAATAAAACTCATTCTTCAAATATGTATATAGAGTCTATATAATTGAATAATAAATTCCTATTATAAAAAGGATGTTGAAAATCATATATATAATATATATATAGTATATGCACACTACTATAGAACTCCTCCATCCTGGCTTTCCGAATATATAGATTTTAACCATATCTTTCAATATATCACTCTTTATGCATAACTTACTGTCTATTTCTGATAAGATCAATAGTAATAAAAATATGTAAGCTATTATTATTAATATTTATGAATTATAAATTACTATTAATATATAAATATAAAAATATTCGAATTATGATCAATATATTCTAATCAATTTTTGGGATTTAATAAATCTTAAGATATCCAAAAGGTTTTAAATTACAATCTATATATGAAAAATTATCAGTTTATATATGTAATAATAATGCTTAACTTATAAAAAAGATTTTCTTTAAATTGATATAAATATAATAATAAATTATATTTCTTATTTCATTCTTTTAGTTTGATATTTGATAAAAAATAATCTCAATATTTAATACAATACTTTCAAATCTAGAATAAGATTCAGATATAAAAACTTAGATTTTAGTTACTAATTAAATAATAATAATATAAATTTTATTGATAATCTTAGGGATTCATTTATAGAATTAATTATATTATTAATCTCACTTTTTTAAATATTCATTTCGCTAATGCTATTATTAAAAAGGATATACATTATAACTTTGATTATAAAAGACAATTAACTATTATTTTAAAATAAAATATACCCTATTAAAATAATTTTATATTAACAACTTAAAAAAAAGAATTAAATAAGTTTACTAATTTAATTAACAGAAATATAATAATCTCTTTAACCATTTTTTGAATTAATAAAAATATAATCGAAGTATATATAATCAATTTAATTATAGTTATAGATTCTTTTATTTAAATAATTAACAAATCAAATAAACAAGATAAAAGGTAATATTATAATGAATTTCTAAATATAAACATATATATCGAAATTATCTTAATAAATGAAATACTTTTAATAAGAAAATCGTATGGATAATAAATTCTTTTATATTATAATTTAAAAAATTAGATGGAAATATTAAAAGAATATTATAAATAAAATCAAGAATAACAAAAGGCTGTACAAAGTTATTAATTAATATAAAGTAAATATTAATTTGAAATCACTATTCTTATATATTAATAATATTTTTATCAAAAATATTATAAAAAAATCGAAATTTTTATAAAAAAATCCCTAATCGATTTAATATTAATAATAATTAGAATAAATCAAATATTCTAACACCTATTCGGAAAGACAGGATCACTTTTAAGCACTTATTTATATAAAACGACAAGTATTTAAATACAAGTATAACTATTATTATTTTTTGAAGTTCAATTGATTTTATATCCTTAGAATTTAACTATCTATTAAATAATTAACTATTTCAAATATTCAAATTGATTTTTTCTTTTTTTTTCTTTTTAATATCTTTGAAAATAAAATCTATATACAATAATACCCTTTAAATTCTAAAATTATTTAATAAATTCTAAACTAGTATTTATCCAATATCTTTTAAATTAGAAATATTATTTTATAACTATAAAAATCAAATTTATTTGAATAATAAATTTAGAGATTAAAACAAGAACAAATCATTATTTAATCTTTTATTAATTTATATTAAGATATTTAATATTAATTTTATTATATATAATCTTTAATGAATATTTAATCTAAATATCATTATAATTCTTTGAAAATAAATATCACTTTTATCAAATCTTTAGAATTATCTTATTATTTAAGAATATTCTGAAAAATATTCTTTTTGATCTCAAATTTCCATTTTTTATATAAAAAGTCTGTTAAAAAGAAAAAAACAATATCTAATTGAAATATAATATAATTTATCTTGAATTGTTTTTTATTCAAAATATACTTGATATAATTACTTATAACAACTTTAAAATCTAATCTTATAATGTATTAAGATATATTAATAATAAATATAACGAAAATTTAAAATATAAATAAATATATTCCCTTTAAGTTATTTGATTATTTGATTATAGAGATAAAAGAATCAAAAATATCTTATATTTATTACAATTTTAATTTCTTTATAATACAAATATTTGATTTCAAATTCAAATTTATAATATCTTTTACATTATATTTTCTTATTTTATATACTATTCACCAAAAATAATATTACATCTTTTTACTTTTTTGTATTAATATATATTTTTTATCTTTATATATATCAAAAATTGTTTGAGTTTTAAAGAGTTTATAAAGTTTAAAGAACTCTATATATTCAAAATATTTTTTTTATATTGAAAGAAAGATTAAAATTATAATATTCTTTTAAATATAATTTAAATTTAATAATATATATATATATAAATTCAAGAAAAGATTGTAATATCTTTATTAAAAATTATAAAGAAATTATATATATAGAAATAATCTAATAGATATTATTTATAAGATAGGTAACTAGCTTTTTAGATATACTATATAACTTGAATTTATATTTGAAATCCTATTATAGAATGAAATTGGAAAACTATAGTGATTGAATAGTTTTATTAATAATATAAATTATAGAAAGAGAAAATTTAAGTCATGAAAAGTAAAGAATTAAATTATGAAAAGAAATTATATCTATATTCTTATTAGTTTTTAATTATATATATTTCTAATATTTGTTTTAATTTTGAAATTTATATTTTTATAAGTTAGAATTATTTTGTTAAAAAAGAATATAAATAAATCAAAATCATCTTTATCAAATAGAAATAGAATTGTACTATAAAAGCTTTTAGTGTTTTTGAATTTATTCAAATATTAATATATTTGAAACTATTTGGAAATCAAGTTGTTAATATAGATTTCAGAAAATCAATTATAAATATAAGCTTCAGGAATCGGGAGATTTTTGATACTTAATAAAGCTATTCGGGAAATCAAGTAAACAACTTATAATATACTATATAATAGTTTATTCTATTTCAAAGTAAAGTTAGAAAACTATAGCAATCGAATAGTTTCATTGATATTAAAGATTATAAAAAGAGAAGAATTAAGGAAGCTATAATAAGAAATTATATTTATATTCTCTTTAATATTCTTTAATCATATATATTCCTAATAGATTATATATTATTTATTATTTTTTCAAATTAATAATAGATTTAAATTACAAGAAATTAATAGTGACTTCTTTCTTTCCTTTCCCCTTTTATTTATTTTGTTTTATATATTCTTCTTTATATTCTAATACTTATTCATTTAGTTCAATATTTAAAATTTTATAATAATAGAGATAAACCTAATAAGGGAATACTCACTCATCATTTCAATTTATTGAAAAATGGATTTTTCAAGTCTTTTATAAAACATTGATTTTTTTTAAATTTTCTAAAAAAAAGTATTTTCAAATATCCCTATATAAATTATTTGTTATACAATATTATATATTACATATATACCTCAATCATTAAAATTAATCTTTATAATCGATTTCAATTATATTATTACTATATTAGCTACTCCATTTATTATATAATCTATTAAAATAATAATCTTTTTCAAATAAGTATTTACATTATCTATTTTAAATATATATAGAGAATACTAATTATTATAATCAATTTTTAAATAAAATCTAATCTATTATTTATTTATTCTATTATTTTTTTATCAAAGATAACTACTAATGTAACTATTCTTTATAATATCATTTTTTTAGATTTTCCAAAAAAAACTATTTTTAGATTCTTTATATAAACCATTTTTTCTGGATTTTCTAAAAAAAGAATATTTTTAGATTTCTTTATATTAACTATTTTTTAGATTTTCTTAAAAAAAAGAGTATTTTTAGATTTCTTTATATAACTCATTTTTTTTAGATTTTTTATAAAAAAAGTATTTACAAATATCCCTATGTAGTCTATTTTTTTATATTTTCTAAAAAAAAGAGTATTTTTAGATTTCTTTATATAAATCATTTTTTTTTAAATTTTCTACAATAAGAATATATATAGATATCTTTATTATAAGGTAGGCAGGTAGAAATAAGGTTTAAATAATTTTGTTTTAATTCGGTAAAATTATATTAATTCGGGTAATAGGTTTAAATTGAAAATTAAAACATAATTCAAGAAGTTATAATATAGAATCTTCTGAATTGAAGATATATAGAATTTTTGCAAACAAACTAGCCCGATTGAGCCCTTAGCTCGCTTACACTTTGGTATAAATAATTATTTCGGCTCTATTCGATAAAAACTATATACCATGTGATTCCATATTGTGATATTCTATATATAAACTATTTTTTTTAGATTTTCTAAAAAAAGAGTATTTCTAGATTTCTTTATATAAACTATTTTTTTTAGATTTTATAAAAAAAAGAATACTTTTATTATAGTGTAAGATAAATATTAGATAAAATATATAATATTTTATAAAAAATGAAAAAAGAGGTAGAGAGATGTTGACTATATAAAGAATAGATGTTTAAGATATTTATATAGCTATATATTAAATTTGTAATAATATCTCTTTTTAAAGACTTATTTGTTTTAAGTAAATTAAATTTATTTATAGTTTTTATTTATTTTGATAAAAGGGAGTATACTTTTTAGAATAATATATAATAAAAAGAAATTTTCTGGGAGTGTGTTGATAATAAATAAAGGAAATTATTAGAATGGAATATTCTTGATATTAGTTTGTTTTTCGAAATGATTAAATATATGTAATTGATTATGTAAAATAAGGAATACTCTATATAATAAGGATATTTGTATAAAGATTGATAGTGTATTATTATTATCGATATATATATAATATTGAATTTATTGTTTTATTAAGGAATATAATTAATTAGTTAACTGATTGCTTAAGATCAACAGTTAATAAATATGATTGGTTATAATAGTTTTTATAGTGATATATGACGAGATTGTATTTTGTATGGACTAATTCTATTATTTTAGAATCTAAGGGGTATTTTTGATTTTGAATAATAATTTTTATATTAGAATCTAACGATTTATGATTAGAATCTAAGGGGTATTTTTGATTTTTAAACTTTTTCAATCATTTCTATATTCGAAAACGATATTTAGAATTTCCTTAACATATTAAAATTATTGTATATAAAAATAAGTTGTGAAATTGAAAATATTGTTTTAAGAGGTAAAAGACAAGGTCGTATATAAGCGTTTGTCAATATGAAATGACAAGCGTTTAGAAGCGAGAGCTGTCTTTCCATATGCATGCATTCTAAAATAATTGTAATCAATTTTATTTAAAGAAATAAAACGAAATATTATTAAAGGTTTTAATATTTTATTGAAAATAAATTATATTATAATTCGATTATTCAAAGCTTACTAAACAATAATCCAATATTCTCTACATACTTTATACAACCATTATCTTATTTTCATCTTTTTTTTATAAATATAAACGTTTATTAAGATTATTATATTGTTCAAAACAAACAAGAAGAATAAATCCTCTAATTTCTTTTAATATTTTGATACTTTTATTTTTGATATTTTGAGAAATCTAAAGAGAATTGTTATCTATTATTTAATATAAAGTATATTAATCAATAAAATTTCAGTTTATAATATAAAGAAATCTTTTTCCAAAGGATTATTATAAATTTAATAGCTTATTTTGTATAAAATATAAATACTATTTTTTCAAAAAATTATAAATATATAAGATATATTTGATACATTTCTAAAACAAAAACTATTTGAAAAAAATAATTAAATAAAATTAGTCTTTGATTTTCCTTAAATTGATAAATTTCTTTTTTATTGATAGATTTATTTAAATATATTTAGAAAACTTTATTATATTTAATTACAATATTTTTTATAGAATTCTATAAGGATTCTCTTTCTTTCTAATATTATATATATTATATTTAACAAAATTGATTTATAAAACATAGAACTCTACTTTAAATATACTAATGATTTATATCTCTATTGAATTATCAAATCCCTTAACTCTAATATCATTATTTTGATAGAAAATATTAATAAAATATTTCAATTGAATAACAAAAATAAAATTGTTTTTATTTCTAAAAAACTCGAAATAATTTATGTAATCAAAAAAAAAGGTGGTTATACTTTTGATTATATAATTAATAAGGAACTCATTATTATTTCAATTATCATAATTCTAAAAAGAATATAATCAGTTTTATAATAATTTAAAATCTGATTTAATAATTATTTTATATTCACAAGATATATATCTAAAAAGATTATCAAAATTCAAAAAGTTCTTTATTATTTTTGTAATCTAATTAAAATAATTAATGATTTTGTAATTTTGATATTATATAAAGTTATTATTATTTATGTTATATATTTAATATATTATCACAGTTTCATTATATTTATTTATGTAGAATAATATTTCGATATATTTGAATAAATTCTTGCTTTTGTATTTAGAAATGTATTATTTTATATGGTAATAACTCTATATATTATTATTCTATATATTGATATCTCAAATATCAAAAGTTTTAGGGGTCGTTTGGATATACAAATCCGCTCCGAATCCATTGAATAATCTACTCTTTATTGTTATTATAGATTCCATAATAATAATAATTTGTTTTAAAAAGAATGGATTATAAATCTATAATTTTATCGTTTGAACATAAAGTCTGTTTCGAATTCATCAAATAGATTTAAAATTAAAGATTTCAAGATTTTCCAAAATGGATATCAAAATGGATTCTTAATTTGAAGAGTTTTTTTTCAATTCAAAAAGGAATTAAATAGTTTTATTTGTTTTTTTTCAATTTCATATGATTTTATTAAAATATTGAAAATGAAATTGAAAATATATTATTATAAAGCAACAATATTATAATTAGTAAAATGATTAGAAAGGATTTTGAAAGGTAAATATCTTAAATTCTAGGCATTCTAATTGAAAGTAGGAATGGCTTCAACTTTCCATTTTCCTTATAGGCTTTGAAGCCTATAAAAGCCTGTAAAAATACGAATTTTCCATAAAATAAAAACGAGGATTGCTTTTTCTAATCCTCATTTTCAATCCGCGCTTTTCTTTTTCCTATACAAATTTATTAGAAATATGGATTGAAATATAAATTGAATTTAAGGTTTTGAAAGGTCTATAAAATATTATATAAAAATTCATGGAATCTGTATTTTGATATTTAAATATAAATTCAGAATCCATGCTCAAAAAGAGCGAATTATTTAATGGATTCAAAACGGATTTGTATATCCAAACGACCCCTAAACAGATCCTCTTATACAAACTTCTAATAACCAAAAAAAGATTGTTATTTCGAATAACAATTCTTTTTGAATAAATTACTTTTCTCTTTTTCTTTTGTTTCAGGAATTTCCAAATCAAAGGAATCAAAAATTTCAAATCGAAAAAAATTATTCCAAAAATAAAATTTAGAATACAAAAGATCGAAGTAATCAATATATAGTCTCGTATATTGAATATATATCTAATCTTTTTTATTTAATCATTATAAAAATTATAAAAAATATTTCAAGCACAAAAGTTCTTTTTCTTCTCAATATTAAAAATATCTCACATATACCTATACCACATTACTAATCTTTTTAAAATCTTTAACAAAAAGGTTGATTAAGGGGTCGTTTGAATATACAAATCCGTTCCGAATTCGTTGAATAATTTGTTTTTTATTGTTATTATAGATTTTGTGATAATAGCAATCTATTCTAAAAAAAGTGGATTGTAAATCTATACTTTTATTATTTAAATGTAAAATCCATTTCGAATTTATTAAATAGATTTAAAATTAAAGCTTTTAGGGTTTTCCAAAATGGATATCAAAATAAATTCTTAATTTGAAAAGTTTTTTTTTAATTCGAAAAGGAATTGAATAATTTTATTTGTTTTTCTTTAATTTCATATGATTTTGTTAAAATATTGAAAATGAAATTGAAGATATGTTATTATAAAGTAATAGTATTATAGTTAGTAAAATGGCTAGAAAGGATTTTGAAGGGTAAATGCCTTAAATTCTAGGTATTCTAATTGAAATCCTTTTAAATTTCAGATATTCTAATTGAAAATAAAAATAGCTTCAATTTTCCATTTTCCTTATAGACTTTGAAGTCTATAAAAATCTATAAAAACACGGATTTTCTATAAAATAAAAATAAGAACTACTTTTTTTGATTTTTGTTTTCAATCTACGTTTTTCTTTTTTCTATACAAATTCATTAGAAATACAGATTGAAATGTATATTGAATTTAAGGTTTTGAAGGGTCTATAAAATATTGTATAAAAATCCATGGAATTTGTGTTTTGATATTCAAATATAAATTCAAAATCTATGTTCAAAAAGAGCGAATTATTTGATAGATTTGGAACGGATTTGTATATCCAAATAACCCCTTATAGTTTATATTTTCTGAAATAATAAATGATTTTTTAATATCTATTGGATTGTTTGAAATCAAATGATTAATATTTGAGAGTTGCAAATTACCTAATTATTTCTGAGATAGAATATCTGAATCTTGAACCATTAGAAATTATAAATTCTTTAATAATGTAACTCTTCTACAATTTATAAATATATTTCCATTCTTCAAATATACCCCTAAGTTCTATTTGTTTATAGGTATATCTATAATACATATAATAATACTAAATAAGAAAATTATTGTAGTATAATCTGAAGTAATCTTATTATACTTTTCTTTTGAAAAAATACCATCAATAATAATCGAAATTGGAATATCAAATTTTTTAAAAGGTTCTTGTAATTTCTATTCTGATAATATATCGATAATTCTATTAAAAGTATTAATTTTATATATATAATTTTCATTAAATGTAATATTGTAAATAATAATAATCTTCTTAAGCTTTAAAATCTATATGCGAAAAATTAATGATTCTATAATATATTTAATAAAATATTTAATATGTGCTTTAGGATTAATTTTATAAAAATTTCTATTAATTTCAAATTCTCTTTTTTAATTTAATAAATAAGCTCAATATTTGTATCAATATATATTATTCTAATTTGATTGGAGATTGCAAATTAAATAATCGATGATTGATATTGCGGAATGATAATAATAATCTTGAAATTATATATCCAATACCTTATTTAAAAACTTGAAAAAACAAACTTTATAAGGATTAATATTATATAGATAAATAGCTGTTTGTATAACTTCTATTTATATACAATTAGAAAATCCTGAAGAAATATATATTTTGATTTACTTCATTACAATTTCTTGTTCTATTCGTTTTGATCCTTTATTTGACTTATATATATTGAATGAAGATAATTCTAATTCTATATTCACTTAAACAATCTATTTTTCAAATACAATATCTCTTATGATATCCATTACAAAGATATTGTTGTCTTGCTTAATATATACTATAGATATACTATATTTTTATAATACTTAAGCAAAAAATCCTTAAATAGTTTTATAGGTTTCAAGATGAGATTTTTGATAAAAAAAGAAAATAAATATCTTTCCACTAAATATTTTCTTAATTATTAGAAGCCATAAAACTTTAATATATCCATTTAAGAAATCGAAAAGATCCCATTAAAATTTGTAGAAAGGATATAATAATTAATATTTATTAAATAATTATAAAATGATTTATTTTGTATAAATATAAATATAGTTGATATATTCCAATTTAATTATTTCTTTTATTCTGATATTCTTTATAAAGAAAACCAAATGTTTTAATATTTCTTTCCCTAAATATTCGAATCTTTTATATTATAATTCAATAGAGTCATATTATAATTTTGAAGAATTACAAGATTATTAAAAAAACTATTTGATTTTCTTATTAATTAAAGAATATATAATAATTAATCGATTTATTAAAATATTTATAAAGAAGAGGGAATAAAATAAAAATAGATTATATTCTAAAAATAAGAGATTGTTTATATAAATATATTAAATAATAATAGAATTATTATTAATAGATTTATAACAAAGAGTAGAATCTATATCTATAAATCATAAACCAATTTCTTTCAATTTAATTTCTAAAATAATATTAATATGGAATTTAGGAATATATATTATATTTTTAAATATAAAATCTTTATTCTCAAGATTATTTGGTTGATCAATGATTTTCTTAATTGTATACATACTATGGTTAATAATTGGAAAGATTATTGTTTCAAATTCAATAAAGTTTAATAATGAAGAAAATATATATTTTTATTTATTAAGAAGTGAAATATTATTAATAAGATGTATAGTGTTATTTGTATTCAAGATAGTATTTTGGGATAGATAATAAAGGGTTGTTAGTATAATGTTATAGATCCTATTAGATAGTTTATTTTAAATAATTGTAGTATTCAATTTAAACTTAGAATTATGATAATTAATATAATTTAAGGATCTCAATTATTTCTTATTCTTCCAGACTTTTTTTGTATTGTTTTATTTATTAGATTTTATTCGATTCAAGATTTGAGTATACTTATAATTAATGATTTTAGAAATCTTTTTTTCACTACTTTTTTTGGTAAGAATAAATTCGATTATATAGTATTTCTTAGAAGAATAATATAATCTTGAATTAATAGTTTTCCAATTAATTTTTTATTTGTATAGATATGCAAACTTCTTTTCATTATTATTTCTTTTTCCATTATTATTTTGCTTGTTTTTATTGAATGCTTGAAATAATAATTGATTGAAAGAAGTATTAGCTATAAAGATATTCTTTATCTTAGATTGAATAAAATATTAGTAAATAAAACCATTAAAGATATCATTATATTACTTCAAAATATGATTTGGTATTTTTAATTAATTATTTGTATCAATCTGTATGAATATAGCAAAAATCTATTCAAAAATTATATATTCCTTTATAATTTGTACAAAATCCTTGATTATTTTATTATATTTGATTTCTAAGATATTGTAGGCGGTTGTATCAATATAAGTACTTGATTATATAGTATGCCATTTAATTAAATCAGTATAATCTATATAGACTTATTGAAAACAGTTGTAATAGCTTTGTACTATTATAGCTTTAATTAATTAATTATAATATAAATGTAAAAGAATCTTTTAGCTTTTTGATGAGGAATTTTAGAAATATAGGCCTTTGAGTTTTATTTTCGATTGTAATATTTATCAAATGAATTTGATTTATAATCTTAATAATTCAATCAAAAACCTTTTTATATTTTTTATATATACAATTATATTCGTTTTTATCAAAACAATATTCACTTTAAAAAGCAAAATATTTAGTTAATACATTTTGAAAAGTATATAAAAATAATTTTAATAAATGAATCATATTGATATTATTATTTTAATCAATTGATAACTTAACTTTACAATTCTTAAGAGTATATTTGTATTTTTCTTGGTTTTATATATTAGTTTTTTATATAAGATTAAAGATTCCAATAAATTGCAATAGATTTTTTGTAAATCAATCTTTATCAAAAAGTTGTAATATGTATAGAAAAATTTTCTTTTTGTATTCCAATATAGATTTATTTATAAATAGATCGATCAAATCTCTATTAGATTTAATATTATTCCAAATATCTTTCAATATATAAATATTTTGGAATTGGTAATACTATTGATTTCAATATATATAAGTATTCAATCAAATAATTGAATCCGAAATGCTGGTTTTATTTATAATGATTTTTATAAGAATAATAAAAGGGATTGAATATCAAGATAAATTCAAAAGATATATAAATTGTTATATAATTATTTAAAAGCAAATCAGGCTTATAACTATTATAGAGGATAGGTATATCAGTAGTTATTTTAATAAAGAGATAATAGAATAAATAAATAAAGATTAGATTTACTTAAGAATTGATTGTAATAATCAATCCTTTATATATATCTAAAATAGGTGATATAGGTGCTTATTTGGGAAAGATTATTATTCTAATAGACTATATAATGAATGGAATAGCTAATATAGTAATAATATAATTGAGATCAATTATAAAGGCTTATCTCATCCTCAGACTATACAGTGATTACATAATTTTCGGCCTTGATTTCGAGGCAGAGGCCTCCCGAAGGTTTTTCACTATAGGGTCTGAAACAATTTGATTCCGGCTTTGATGTGAAAATCAACAATTCGTTATTTTTCGACTTTTCAATTAAAGATTGTAAATCACTCAACAATTGTATCACTTTGATACAGACTCAATATATACAAATGGATTTTCTTATTATTTTGATATATTTTTTATTATAGTAGCTTTATTCAATTATATACATATATATTGAAAATATATATTTTTGAAAACTAACATTTTATTAAATTAAGTACTCATCCTCTTCGAAATCTATCACCACTACTATTTTTAATTTAAATATAAATATTCTGAAGATCTCCTAATCAATCTGATTCCTATTATATAAATCAATCCTTCAAAAAGAATTGAGATTATTGAATTCGAAGAGATAGGGTGCTTCTAGTTCTAAAATCCACCTTTATTTTGAAGCTATATAACTTAAACTTAAGGCATATAGCTTTAAAATCCGAAAAGCAATTGAACCTTCATTAACAATGTAGTCCTAACGCCATTAATATAATTGAAAAGGTTTGTAAACTATTCAGCTCAATAAGACAATTCGAATGATATTATTTTCATTATTAGTATTGATGGAATAAAGTTGTTGAAAATAACTTACTTAATTTCGAAAAAGATTTTCCAAACCATCCTATATTACCACCACAATTTCAATCAATTTGAAGCTGATTCATCTAATAATATCAATTAAGCTCTTTCGAATGCTTTAATTAGTTTTTCAATAGATAATGATTGAAAGAGTGAAGTATATTATTGAAATGCTCTCACCTAACAAATTCAATTCCTTACCAAAAATGCAACCAAAAACTCTTAGACTTTCGAGGAGATAAACAATGCCTCTCGATTCTAATTAATTCGAAAAAATTTCTATCATTAATAAGCAACAATATCAATAGCATTAAAAAGATCAATATGAAAGATCACCAACCTCAATATTATACAGTTTATCAATAAAGAGGGTCTGAAAATGAGATAAATAAAGGCCGATCTCGATGATCGGGGCACGTATATAGCACGTGATATTGCATAACAATGAATTAATTTAAAATCTAGAATCTATACTAAAATCTATTATTAATAGAGTTAACATTCTTTTCAAAGAATTTTAATTACAAATCTTAATAATTTAATAACAAAAACGAAAATCTATATTATCAAACATATATGTTGAATAAAATCTCGATTATATAATAAAACTTTTTTTAAAATTAGATTTATTAAGAATTATATTACATTGTATTTTTTTATATATTCAAAATATAAAGATTTTATATAATATTATTGAAGGTTTAAATATGAAAATACAAATTTGAAATATTTTTATAATTATTAAAAATCTTTTAAATATTTAATATTTTGTTGTGAATCAATAATCTAATTCGAAAAGTAATTTTAATTTTAATTTTATTTTATTTTATTTTATTTTTTAATAAAAAAAATTAGTTTTTTTGTAATAATAAAAACCTTCAATTATCATTCATTTCTAATATCATAAAGTTTAATATGAATTAAATTCCCTAAAATTATTAGATTTTATAAGAATTTTTTTTTAATCAAAAATATCCCTTGTTTTTCTTTTTTTTTTTAAAAAAAAATTATTCTATCCCCCTTTTTTCTATTTATATATTAGCTAGAGTGTAATGGAAATCTTTTTCTATACAAAATGTATTATGATTAAAATTACTTTTTATAGTATAATTATCTTTATAATTTGTATACTATTAATTTTTCAGAATTATATTTAACTCTTCGACGTTTTTGAAATTAATTAATTTTATTTTAATTGATAGAAAAGATATTATTCAAAAAGGTATTTGATTTTTATATATAAATTGATTTTCTAAAGTATTTAAATTTATAGTTTAAGATATCCTTATATTCTTCAAAATATTCTTAGAGTTAGGGGTTGTTTGGATATACAAATCCGCTTTAAATTCATTGAATAATCCATTCTTTACTATTATTACAAATTCTATAATAATAACAATTCACTTTAAAAAGGATGGATTTTCAATTCATACTTTTATTGTTTGAATATTAAATCCATCAATTTCAAAGTTTTCAGAGCTTTCAAAGTGGATATCAAAGTGGATCTCTAATTTGAAGAAATTTTTTTCAATTGAAAAGGAATTAAATAGTTTTGCTTGCTTTTCTTTAATTTCATATGATTTTATTAAAATATTGAAAGCAAAATTAAAAATATACTATTATAAAGCGATAATAGAATAATTAGTAAAAATGGCTAAAAAAAATTGAAAAGTAAATACCTTAAATTCTAAGCATTCTAATTGAAAATAAGAATAACTTCAATTTTTCATTTTCTTTATAAACTTTGTAATCTATAAAAACCTATAAAAACATAGTGTCAGGGCACAGGTGAAGACTTATATTGTACTATAAGGGTGGAAGAGCTATGGAAGAGTAAGGCCTTACTTATAGAAAGTAGGGCGTGCTAGTATGCTATACCTGAGGTACGAAAGCAACTACAGATTATATAATTGACGCTGTGATAATACTCTTTATTCAAGGCGATCAATCCTTGATTGCAATATTAATTAATTCTTTAGAAAACAAAATAATACTAAAATACTCTAATTTCTATTATTGAATAAAAATAAATCTTTTTAGAAATAGTAATCAATTAATAAAACTTTTTTGATTTATTTCAACCTCGATTCGGAAATGTATTTAATGTAAGTATTAACAGGGAATCAAAAGTAGTAAATCTTTTGAAATCTATTTAAATAAACAGTTCTAGTTTATTTGGATTTGCTAAATAAAAAGCAATGATTATATCTTTCTAGCTGTAAAGGTTTTTAGCGGGTTGTTAAAACATTAGATAATATTTCCATTTGATTTGGTAATAAAATCTATTCTTATTATAATAGTTAAGCAGTTTATCGAATTCCTATTGCTCAATTTCTTTGTTTGTTTTGTTATTTCTTTTTAGAATACGGCTTTGGTTTTGATAGGATTTGGTTTTGTTGATTGCTTCTTGATTGGCTAATCCGGGTAAGCGATGGAATAATTGAAGTAATGAATTGTAAAATATTAGGAAAATCTTAAAACTAATCGGGAGCTGAAATAAACAGATTCATTTATAAACTTTTAGAATTTTATAGAGATTATTTCATTTATTATTATCTTTCTTTATTGGGTGATTGGTTTTTATATTCTTAATATTAATTTATACTTTATTATTTTCTTTATATAGAGGGGTGTTGATGCGAGTTTTGTTAATATAATCTTTATATCTCTAAATAGATTAAATGGCTAAAGTTTTCAATTTTGTTAGAATAATATTAAATCGATCTACAATCTTATTGGCTTTTAGGAATTCGTGTTTGTATTGATATGATAGGTTCGGGGGAATCGGTGAAAAGGGCTTAATATTGAAATGTGGATGAAAACTATAGTTAGTAAAGAATGAGGATACTTTAATAGTTTCTGAAATGATATTATTAAATGCAAACTCTGTAAATAGGAGTTAATTATATCAATTGTTTTAATGGAAGTTTATAAAAATATGAAGGTATTGTTCTATTATAGTATTGATTCTTTTTGTTTGTTTGTTGGATTTAGGATAGAATGAGAAGGATTGTTTTAAAGTGATTGATAGATATTTGAATAGATGTTTTTAGAATTTTGATATAAATTGTGAATCTTTGTTGAATATAATGTTATTGGGTGAGTTGTGTAAATAGTAAACTTTTTTGATAAATCGATTGATAAGCTTTTTTGTAAAGAGTTTTATAATTGGAATAAAGTAATATATTTTTATTAGATGGTAAACAATTATAATGATATATTGATATTTCTTATTGTAGTGTTTACTGATTAGTAGTAATGTGATGTAATTAATAGAGATATTAGATTAGGGATGAAATGGTATAGGCAAAGATTTTAGGAATTTGGGTATGGCAAGGTAGAAGGTTTTGGTTTGAAAATAGAATTGATAGGTTTGTATATAAGTTTCGATTTCTTTTGATATATTAAGCTACCAATATATATAAGAAACAAAATCAATAGTTTTAATTTGGTTAGAATGTTTAGTGGATTTGGTAAAATATATTTGATATATAATCTGAATATAAAGTTTAGTAAAAGGAAGAACAAAAAAGTAATCGCAATAAAAGATTTTGCTATTGATCAATCTATAATCTTAAAGAGTAAATCGGAAGTCTTTTCAGATCGATAATGGTTAATAATAGATAATTGGATTTCAAAGGGTTTCATATATAATAGTAATCAATTTGAATGATTTGTATACTTTATTAATAAAATCATTAATCAGCTTCTCAATATCAGAAATGATTATACCCATAAGAGCTATAATGAGATCGATATTATTATTCACTTGTTAAATAAGATCTTTGAATATAATAATATCAAATACTTTTTCTAAAAGAATTATTTATAAACGATTTTTAATCCAATCATTATTAAAATCAGTGTAAACAAAACAATCTTCTGCCTTACAATTTAATATATTGGGGCAAACTATTTTATAATCAGAACAATATATAATACAAAAATTGAAACCAAATAAGAATTCAGTTTATTTAACTTGTCTTTGATTCAACATTTTTATTGATATAAAATATTTTAGATTTTTATAATCAATAATAATTTCGAATAACTTTTGAATTCTATATAATTCGAATCTCTATTCTTTTAAAGATTTGATAATAATTAATAATTCCTTATTATAAATCTTATAATTATACTCAACAATACTATATTTCGAAAAGAAGTATACAACCAAATATAATCAGTTCTTATTATTATATTAAAAGAATACTTTGTTTATAGTCCAATTTGAAATATCTATTTCAATAATTATACAACAATAATAATCAAATATTACAAAAACTAAAGCAAAAGCAAAAACATACTTTAGATTTTCAAAGGTATTCTTTTGATTAACAATCTAATTCCAAATATTTTCTTTTTTCAATAAACGATTCAAAAATTCCATGATTTTAGAAAAGTTGTAAATGAAATATCAATAAAAATTAACAAACCTTAAAAAACATTAAAAGTCTTTTAGTTTAATTAATAATTTCTATTCAAAAATAATCTTAACCTTATCAAGATCTATCTCAATATTATTAGGAATAATAATCAGACCGAAATACTTTATTCTCTTCATTTCGAATTTATATTTGTCGATATCAATTTATAATCTAATATTAATAAATCTCTAAACAATTTTACACACTTATTTTCAATAATTTATAATATTTTTAGAATAAATCAAGATATTGTTTAAATATATTATACAATTCTTATTCAAAAGATCAAAAAGAATATGATTGATATAATTCTGAAACAAGATAGAAATATTGTAGAAGTTGAAAGGCATCACTAGGGATTCGAATAAACCGAAATGAATTATAAAAACAATCTTCCATTCGTGATCTTCCACAATCTATAGTTTATTGAACACAACGATAATATTCAATTTAATATAAACTTTAATATGATATAAGATATTAAAGGTTTCTTTAATCAATAAAAACAAATAGTGGTTTTTAATAATAATATTATTTAATCTATAATAATCCTAACAAATTCGAATATCCCCCCAAACTTTATAGCTTAAAGGAATAGAACAGCCAATTGGGAATAAAATTTGTAAATGAATTCTTTATTTAAATTATTATTAAACTACTTGTAAACAATTTGAAGCTCGACTAGGGATATTAGATAATCTTTATTATACAAAGGCTTTTGATCTAGTATAATCTCGATTTTGTGATTTTAAAAATATTGTAATAGAAGTTTGTTGATAAGGAAGAATAAGAAATCAATAAATAGATTACAAAACCAGGGTGGTAATTTGTTTTAAATCTTTATTGTAGATAGTATAGGTCGATCAATTTTTTCTATAAACTTTTTGATATTATTTTCTATAATATTGAAATGTAGTTAAATAGAATTATTTATTATTATATAATATAATTTGCTAATTCTATTTAGTTTATTTTAGATTACTTTTGTAATATAAGCTTTCTAATCTTTATAAAATTGAATAAAACTATTAATTATAAGAAACTTTATATCAGTCATTTTTTATTGAATATTTTGTAAGGTATTAGTTGGTTTTTTTAAAGGGTTTAATAATAATGAAGGGTTCAATAGAGGTAAAATGTTTTGGTTTTATAATAATCTTTTATATATCTTAGAATTTGTAATAATCCATACTAAAACTAATTTCAGGATTAACTGGTTTGATATCATTTTGGTGCAAATCTCTGCTTTCTTATTGATTTGATAAGTATAGTGGTGGTTTAGATTGGATGGTATTGAATCGATAAAATTTATATTGTTGAGGTTTTTATCAATATTTGTTTCTATAATTAGGGTCAAAGGAGTGTATTCCAAAAATATTGATTAATTTTGAAACAAGAAAAAGAAGGTCTGAAGATTTTCGTCAATAACTTTTTTAATAAAGGCTTGATATGAGATTGGAATAAAATTTTTCAAAATAAACTTTAAAATAGATTTTCAAATATATATATATAGTGTTGGATTGAATACAATGTCTGCTAGAGTTGGTATATTGTTACAATTGGGGACGATGGTTACAGCAAAATTAATTGGATAACAATATTTAGAGTAATATGTAAATATGAATTTGAGAGTTATTGCTACTTAATTAATAATAGGGTTGTAGTATTGGAGTTATGGAAGATCAAGAATTATGAGGTTTGTATTGGAAAGATTAGTGATATAGAATAAGCCAATCTCTTTATAATTGTTAATTTGTATGTTTAATAGTGTATATTGAGATAGAATATCAGAAGTTTTTTTGTTTATAAGTAATAGGTTGCGAGTTGTTAGGAGGGGGCGTATAGGTATATCAAATTTGAATATAAGGATTCTATTTATAAATCTATATCCTATGGTTTTATTATTTATTAAGTCGATAAACGGGATGATTATATTAGACACAAGGAAAATTTCCATTGAGATTTTAAAAGATTTGCTATTTATTGTTTTAAAGTATAAAGGATCTCTAAATAACGTAACGTATGAGGAACTCGGATATATGGGGAACTCGGACACTTTTTCGATTATTCTATACGCAATCTTGTTCTACAAGCTACACAATCCTTTAATTCCAATTCTGAATCACTTGAACTATTCTTTAGCTTTTTTTTTTCAATCTTTTCTTCTGATTCTTCAATTGGGTGTTTATATGGCTATTCTTATAGCTTTTTCTTCTTCAGTTTTTCCTTCGTCTCACATATCATTTTCAATATTTCCTTAGTACTAAAGATAAATTAATCTTGTAATTTGATTCTTTTATTTTTAGTTCTCTTTTTTCGAGTTTTAATTATCTCCTGAATATTAGAGAACTGTTTCCGAAGTAGGGCTATTTCAACATTTTGAGATTCTATAAGTTTAGTCATTTTTTTGGTATATCAATGAGTTAGCGATACAAAAGAATTACTGTTTGCTAAAGCTATATTAAAGATCTGATTTGTTTGCCTTAGTTTTGTTCTATTTGAAAAAGAATTTCTGAGTATAAATAAGTTTAGATCTTGATTGGGGGTTCTTATTTATGAAATAGAAGATTATTAGGAAAAATTAAATAGTAATGAATCGAGTACTTTTCGTGGGGCAAAAGGTATTAAACTAGCTCTTTTTCAATCAATTTTAATATTAGAAGAATTCAATACTTTTTTTCTAATATTTTGAAAGAGTTCTATTCATTCAACTTTTTGGATTCGCTTTATATTAATTTAAGAATATCAATCGATCTTTAAAGCATAATATCATTTCATTAGCCCATACACTGCAATATCAAGTGGCTAAAGCAAGTAAAAGTAATAAGAAGATAATATAAATAAATCGATATCATTATTTATACAGAAAGCAATAAAGCTATCTGTAATATAACTTGAATGACTATTTATGATTAAAAGTCGAGGTTGGTCATCTAACACTTTCTTAGATTCTGATTCGAAAACCTTTTTTAACCATTCTAATCTATAGCTATTTGAGGTCCATCCATTTGTATTAGTAGAGAACTGCCAGCTTTGAGATATATCCTTTGGAATCCATGCAGAATTTGTATTCTGAGTTTTGAAAATGATTATAGATGATAGAGCATTTCCAGTTATATTGATATATTCAAATATAGTTATCCATTCTTATTTACTAATTGTAACTTTTTAATTCAATTTCTGAATAGAATTGATTATAATATATATACTTTGAGTATTTCTAATTCCAAATCCAGTTTCATTTATATTATATATATTATTTAATTTATATTTTCACTTAATGAAATATATGCGAAATGTATTAAATCAAATCTGAATATTCTCCGGAGTTGCTTTTTTAGCTTGATTAGACTCTAATTGATATGAATAGTATGTTTTAAGTTCTAAATATCGTTTTTGAAATCTATAGATTTATTTGTAGCCTATAGATGGAATTTCTATCGAGATAGGATTTCGAAATAATGTGATCTGAATGTATTGAAAACGAATTTCATTAGTCATTTTCTTTACTAATATAGGTGTAGTAGGGAATCTAATAATGGTAAATCGTGAAATCCATTGTATAAGAGTATTTTCTTTTACGTTTGAAAAAATTTGAGCCATTTCATAGGTTTGGGAATGTGTTTTCTTCCCAGCCAGCCTATCAGTTAGGGTAGACTTAGGGATTTCAAAATGCTCTGCAGCCTTTCTAATTGATTTAAATTCTTTCAATTGAAATGAAATTATAGCCTTTTAAAGCTTCTCTTCAATTTGAGCAGATATAGAAGGTGATTAGGTATGCATAATAAAAGTTATTGCGGTTTCAAGTTGGTGATAGGCTAAAAGTGTCCGAGTTCCCCATATGTCCGAGTTCCCCATACGTTACGTTATAACTAATCTTTTAATTTATAAAGATAGGTTTTCTATAAAGAACCTTGATTTGAAATTATGAATCGAGATTAATTTTTTAATATATTTAGCTGGAGAATAGAATTTCTATTATCATTTGAATATATAAAACCTTCAACAAATCCATTCAAATCCACATTACCAATAGGAATTAGGAAAATATATCGAAATAATATTATGGTAATCGGAAAATTATTAACAAATAGGAATGTTTTCTAATAAATAGAATTATAAGCCTTACAATAGGATCTAGGATTGTAATAATAATTGATAATAGAAAAACAATAAATACTCGAAATATATTAATTTATAGGAAAACGATTAGAATTTTATATAATTCCTGGATTAATATTATATTTTGTATTATTGTATTGCTTTTTTTTATAGTTGAATTTGATATAATCAAACTTTTTGTAGTAAAGGCAGAAGCCAAGATTTAAACATTATTCTCTATCGTAACATAATAAGATTCGTTAGTTTTAGCAAATAATATTTAATTGTATAAGATCTTTGAAGAAATCAAATATAGATATTACAACAATAATAACAAGTTTTTTTTTGTTAGGTTTTTTCTGATCACTGAGATTAATACCTTGATTTTTATATTGATTATCAAAATAAATCTTTTTCTCTAAATTATCATAAATATCTTACTATCAAACTACCCATACATCGATATTAGCAGCAAAAGGTTTATTTAATCAATTAATTGAAACATTAATTAGATCTTAGAAAATCTTGAGTTTAAAATCAACAACTTGTTGTTCAACAATCTTCTTATATTTGATAACAAACTATTTGAACTTGATAATAAAGTTATCAAATAAAATCTTTTTTATTTTGCATTTGTTGTAATCCATAAAAGCTTTATATAAAAGATCTAAAATCTAATATTGCTTGTTTAATTTATATCAAATACCTACTACAATATATCATCCAGGAGACCAAAAGTTGGAATCATATAGATTATTAATAATTATATCAAAATGTATCTAATTATTTGTATAAACAAAACCAAAAAGTAGATTAGTAAGAAATATGATTTTCTAAAATTCTAATTTATTTTTGTAATTTATAATCAAGTAGTAATTGATTGTATTATAAAAAGTTGTATATTGATTTTAGTGTTTTGTAATATCTTGTTTATTATTATTAAATTTTTCAAAAACAATAAGATATTTGTGGTGGGGTGGGGTTTACAAATTATTGTAAGTAATAATCTTTAATATTGCAATTATATCTTTCAATTCGATAATCTTTGATTGAATGTTGATAGCTTAAGTTTGTATAATAGCGGCTTGAATTTGTAATAAATCTGTAATCGATTTGATTAAATCGAATATAATTTGGGTGATAACAAAGTGTAAAGCATTTGGATTATTGAATAAGTTTGTAAAAGGAGAGATATCGATTTTGGTGGAATTGAGAATATGGTTTAAAAAAAGGAATTGTAAAAATAAACCAAATGCAAATGCTTTTAGTATAAATACTTGATTATTCATCTTCAATACTTTGAAGATATAAATATTGATAGCAAAGTATATAATAAATCAATAATGAATATAATCGATATAATTAGAATGAAATATTGATGAGACTTTGAAAAAATAAGAAATAAGAAATAAAGAAAAATAAAGTTGTAATAGCTTATTTAATGATGGTATAAATTGTTAGAATATAAGTGAAGACTTATATTATATTATAAGGGTAGAAGAGCTATGAAAGAGTAAGGCTGTATTTATAGAAAGTAGAGCGTGTTAGTATATTGTGCCTAAGGCACGAAGGCAACTACAGATCATATAGTTGGCGCCGTGACACACGGATTTTTCATAAAATAAAAATAAGGACTGCTTTTTCTGATCCTTGTTTTCAATCTATACTCTTTTTTTTTCTCATATAAATTCATTAGAAATACAAACTGAAATACAAATTGAATTTAAGGTTTTAAAGAGTTTATAAAATATTTATATTATTTATAAAATATTATATAAAAATCAATGGAATTTATATTTTGATATTCAAATATAAATTCAAAATTCATATCCAAAAAGAATGAATTAGGGGTTGTTTGGATATACAAATCCATTCCGAATCCATTGAATAAGGGGTCATTTGAATGTACAAATCCGTTCCGAATTCATTGAATAATCCACTTTTTATTACTATCATGAATTCTACAATAGTAGCAATCCGTTCTAAAAAGAGTGAATTATAAATCTACACTTTTATTGTTTGGATATAAAATCCATTTCGAATTTATTAAATAGATTTAAAATTGAAGCTTTTAAAGCTTTCCAAAGTGGATATCAAAATGGATCCTTAATTTGAAAAGTTTTTTTTTCAATTCGAAAGGGAATTGAATAGTTTTACTTGCTTTTCTTCAATTTCATATGATTTTATCAAGATATTGAAAGTGAAACTGAAGATATACTATTATAAAGCGATAGTATTATAGCTAGTGAAATGGCTAGGGAGGATTTTGAGAGATAAATGCCTTAAATTATAGGCACTCTAGTTGAAATTCCCTTAAATTCCAGGCATTCTAATCGAAAGTGGGAATAGCTTCAACTTTCCATTTTTCTTATAGGTTTTGAAGTTTATAAAAGCTTATAAAATTACGGATTATTTAATGAATTAAAATAGGGACTACTTTTCCTGATTCTCGTTCTCAATCTGTGCTTTCATTTTCTTATATAAATTCATCAGAAAATACAGATTGTTTAATATCATTTTGAAAGTGATTTATTTTCTTCTCATTACAAAATATACTAAATACTTTAAATTCATTAAAGAATAAATTATTTAATGAAATCCATATTTTGATATTCAAACATCAATTCAGAATCCGTTCTGAAAAAGCGCGGATTATTTGATAGATTTGAAGCAGATTTGTATATCCAAACGATTCCTAATTTGTACTTTTTCAAAATGGATTTTGAATTGATATTTAAATATCAAAATACGGATTTTATTAAATAATCTGTTCTTTAATGAATTTATTATATTTAATATATTTTGTAATAGGAAGAAGATAGATTACTTTCAAAATAATATTAAATAATTTATATTTTCTAATGAATTTGTATAGAAAAATGAAAGTACAAATTGAAAACAAGGATTAGAAAAAGTAGTCCTTATCTTAATCTATTACATAATTCGTGTTTTTATAAGCTTTTATAGATTTCAAAGTCCATAAGAAAAATAAAAAGTTAAGGGGTCGTTTGGATATACAAATCCGTTCCAAATCCATCAAATAATCTATTCTTTATTATTATTACGAATTTTGTAATAATAACAATTTGTTCTAAAAAGAATAGATTGTAAATCTACGCTTTTATTGTTTGAATATAAAATCCATTTCGAATCTATCAAATATATCTAAAATTAAGGCTTTTAGGGTTTTCCAAAATAGATATCAAAATGAATCCTTAATTTAAAAAGTTTTCTTTTAATTTGAAAGGGAATTGAATAGTTTTATTTGCTTTTCTTCAATTTCACATGATTTTGTCAAAATATTGAAAATGAAATTGAAGATATACTATTATAAAGCAACAGTATTATAGCTAGTGAAATAACTAGGGAGGATTTTGAGGAGTAAATGCCTTAAATTCTAGGCATTCTAATTGAAATCCTCTTAAATTCCAGGTATTCTAATTGAAAGTGGGAATAGCTTCAATTTCTATTTTCTTTATACGCTTTGATGTCTATAAAAGTTTATAAAAATATAGATTTTCTATAGAATAAAAACAAGGATTGCTTTTTCTAATTCTTGTTTTCAATCCGCATTCTTCTTTTTCTTATACAAATTTATCAGAAATACAGATTGAAATACAAATTGAATTTAAGGTTTTGAAAAACCTATAAAATATTTAGATTATTTATAAAATATTATACAAGAATCTATAGAATTTGTGTTTTGATATTTAAATATAAATTCAAAATCTATATTCAAAGAGAGCGGATTATTTGACGAATTCGGAGCGGATTTGTACATCCAAACGACTCCTAAAGCTATTTCTATTTTCAATTAGAATATCTGGAATTTAAAGGAATTTCAATTAAAGTACCTAGAATTTAAGGCATTTATTTTTCAAAATCCTTTTTAGTTATTTTAGTAGTTATAATATTATCACTTTATAATAATATATCTTCAATTTTATTTTCAATATTTTGATAAAATTATATGAAAATAAAATAAAATAAAATAAAAAATTATTCAATTCCTTTTCGAATTGAAAGAAAACTCTTCAAATTAAGGATTTACTTTGATATCTACTTTGGAAAGCTCTGAAAGTTTTAATTTTAGATCTATTTGATGGATTCGGAGTGGATTTTATATTCAAATAATAAAAGCATGGATTCACAATCCATTCTTTTTAGAATGGATTATTGTTATTATAGAATCTATAGTGGTAATGAAGAGTGGATTATTTGATAAATTTGGAGCGGATTTGTATATCCAAATGATCCCTAAATTATAAATCGAATTTAAAATTTGAAAATTTTATAAAAAATTTAGATTATTTATTTAATATTATATATAATAAATAATAAAAAAGCTTTTTTTTTTACATTATATATCCAAATATAAATTCAAAATATGTTTTTGAAAAGAATAGATTATTTAATAAATTCAGAAAAGATTTGTATATTCAAATGATTTCTTAATATTTTTAGAACTTGGAATTTTTATTTTTTCAATTTTATTATTAAATATTAGTGAAATATTTTTGATTTCTAATTTTATAGTTTTTGGATTTAAAACTTTTAGATATTCAAGTTTTCAAATTTCCAATCTTTAAGCTTTTGGATTTTCAATTTTTGAGTTTTTAGGTTTTCAAATTTTTAGAAATGAAAATTAAAAAGAGAATAGTAATTTTATTAAGGGGTCGTTTGGATATACAAATCCGCTCCGAATCTGTCGAATAATTTACTCTTTTTGGGTATGGATTCTGAATTTACATTTGAATATCAAAACACAAATTCCATGGATTCTTGCATAATATTATTTTATAAATAATCTAAATATTTTAAAAACCTTTTAAAACCTTAAATTCAATTCGCATTTCAATCCGTGTTTCTAATAAATTTGTATGGGAAAAAGAAGAGTACGGATTGAGGGGTTGTTTGGATGTATAAATCCACTTCGAATTTGTTAAATAATCCGTTCTTTTTGAATACGGATTCTGAATTTATATTTGGATATCAAAACGCGGATTTTGTGGATTTTTATATAATATTTTATAAATAATTTAAATATTTTATAAGCTTTTCAAAACCTTAAATTCAATTTGTATTTCAATCTATATTTCTAATGAATTTGTATAGGAAAAAGAAAAGTATAGATTGAAAACGAGAATTAGAAAAAGCAGTCCTTGTTTTTATTCTATAGAGAATCCATGTTTTTATAGGCTTTTATAGGTTTTAAAGCTTATAAGGAAAATGGAAAGTTGAAGCTATTTTTAATTTCAATTAGAATGTCTGGAATTTAAGGTATTTATTTTTCAAAATCCTTTCTAGCTATTTTACTAGTTATAATACTATCGCTTTATAATAGTATATCTTCAATTTTATTTTCAATATTTTGACAAAATCATATGAAATTGAAGAAAAGCAAGTAAAATTATTCAATTCCTTTTCGAATTGAAAGAAAACTCTTCAAATTAAGGATTTACTTTGATATCCACTTTGAAAAGCCCTGAAAACTTTAATTTTAGATTTATTTGATGGATTCGAAGTGGATTTTATATTCAAACAATAAAAGTGTGGATTTATAATCCATTCTTTTTAGAGTGGATTATTGTTATTACGGAATCTGTAGTGGTAATAAAGAGCGGATTATTCGATGGATTTGGAGTGGATTTGTACATCCAAACGACCCCTAATCTGTTGCTCGATCTAAATGTGGGGTGGAAGGAAGAATTTCTTTTCTTCCGTGGGCTGCTTAGTTGAGGGGCTCAAGAGGGGCGGCTGAGAGTGAGCAATTAATTAGGTCAATGCTTTCTTTCATGACTGTGAATGAATTGAAGTTTAGACCGAAAAATGTCAATGCAAACACAAAATATTCCCTCGAGGATCATACGTTCATAAAATTTATTTGTTGAATATTATTATATACATTGCAAAGTTAAGAAGTTGACAAGTGGTATTGTTGTTAAACATAGAATAGTATAGCACACACCCCATTAGACCCATTATTTGACCACCGAATGCCACCAAAGATTACTATCACTTTTCGCTCATGCCTCCCTCCACCATGCGAGAAGCCCTTGTTTTAAATGGTTGACAAATCGAATGTTGGCGAATCAGGTGTAACCTCAAGAATAGCTGGGCCGGCAATGATGTTGGAATCAGTCAAAGTGCCAGAGTTGTCATTGGTCAAGAATGCATAACTTTGTCCGGAGATGTTCATTGGAACTGCAGACATGATTAAACCGTCACTGCCAACTTGGCTTTCAACAGCGATAGTATCGAGTCCGCTCACAAAGGTAGTATAGAATGTTCCGGAAGGAGCCGTCTCTGGTACAAGGGCAACATTAGCGCCTGGTGCAGTAGGCAAGCCAGACTTGAGGGCGAGGGATGGGTAGGCCATTACGGGCAAGGCAGCGTTGGTAGATGGACAAGAGACGATAAAGGATGACGCGATGGAGTAGACGGCGTTCAATCCAAGGGGTGTGGTGAAAGGGTTAGCCGTTGGAATTTCACCATTTGCGTTACGTTCAGCAGATTGATGCAAAGCTTCGGTGGCAAGTATAGACGCAGCTGCGGTAAGGTAGGCCTTTGATGTGATATCGGCTGCTGCTCCGAGGTAGGCAGAAACACCAACACCCTCAATGACGGAAGCGAGGGCAACGAATGATTTTGGATCCGTGAACGGAAATTTATATTCACAAGCTTGAACAGGGGCAGCACCTGCAGCGGTGAGACCACTTTGAAGATAGACAACATGTGCTTCTTCATCATGCGCAATGTACTTCAACTGGGTGTAGAAGGAAGAGGTGAAGTTTGCATCGAGCCACATCTGTTCAGGCATTTCACTGAGAGCTTTCTTGTAGAATGCATTCTCGAGATGTTCGAGCGTCAAGGCATATTGGAGGATGTCCGCATCGGTTGGTGCTGCTTGTCTTTTTGTTGGAAGAGCCGATGCAACGCTTAAGATGCTAGCGATAGCGACAACAGTGGTGGTAGAGAACAGCATGATGTTTGTGATTAGTTGGAATAGGATTCGAATCAGACGATCGTTGAATGTAGGTAGTTTTGGTGGAAACGAAGAGGAAGACAGAATTGTTTGTTGGGCAAGGACTGATAATAGTAGGATAAACAAGCAGTTATATAGAGTTAGCAATCGTCATGATGATAACAGACTTCTGTCCGGTCATTGATAATTCCGAACTATCCTTTCATTTCCTACTAAAGTCCTCAACATTGACCTTGAAAATGACTCTATCAGGTAATAGATTCGACCGGCAATACGCCAGGCCGTGACACTAGTCAACAGTCCCCGAACCCCAAAGGAATCGACATATGGGATGATGGCAAGGAGACATGGGGAATTGCAAGATGTCGATAGTAGGATTAGTCTCAAACTCAAATGGCCAAGGGATCATCTGTCTTTGTTGATTGTTAATTTGATGTATTTTCAGTCTACCTCGAGTCTACCTAGCGGTCTAGCTAGCCTCGGGAAGAGTGTGAACCGGATGTTCAAAATTCCGGAATGACTTGAACCATACTGTATTCGTACTCAGTCACCAATATCAATATTACCTTGGAAGAATAATATTGATGATGTTGTCGAAATTGGTGAAATTGGTGATAGTTGCGATAGTTGCGATATATTTGAGATCTGAGAAAGATATCTCAAAACAACTTGCTACATCATTGAATGATCAGACAACGAGCAATAAAGTGACAGCTGCAAGAGGTTCAATGAGGATAAGCGTAAGAGGAGGTAAGGTTCTGGCCATACATACATACCTAGCGAGCCTAGGTAGTTTACTATATTCGAGTGTTGACTAGACGGTTAGCACAATGAATATGGAGAGCTTGGCTTGCACCTTGCATCACTCCCAAGCTTTGAGCTCCAAGGTAAGCAAGCTGGAGAAAAGCCCCTTCTCGTTTTTGGACGTGGTGTCATCAAGCCAAGTCGCTTTAGATCACATTATCTCTGTAGTACACATGTCGATCTTCAATGATTCTTCGTTGGCAACGGCTGGATGAGTATCTTGGAGCGGCTTCAGTAGTTCCCGAAGTATATTGCATGGAATTTTAGGTGTTGCTGTTCCTGTTCCTGGTCCTGGTTCTAATCACAAGAGGTAATTGAACTAGGGAGTGGCGATACCGCAGTCAGTTGAAATAACGAATGAGAACTTACGATTGATTAACCTTAAGTGACGATCATTCCAAATGTTGGCATGTTGGCGCCTGCAAGTACGATGTACTACCGGTGTAATACCAAATACCGACTGGTACACGATAGATGATACTATCCACGTGATCGTCCGGATTAACGTACGCCTTCTTTCACATCAATGATTACCTAACCATTCCTCTCGTATCTTCTCCCATCTACCAGAAAGTAGATATAAGAAACCAATTCAAAAGCACCTACCTCTTGATTGTTCGATGTCGATTTACATAGAATATTGCCAAGTATATGTCAAAACAATTTCCTTTGATTGTAACCTTCCTATCTTGGTCAAACTAGTCTCGTCGGAAAGAACTCCATCCGATCTTTGGGGCGAAACTACCTACATAGCCACGTGCTACTGACCCCCCATCTCCACCTCCTGCTTATCTCACTTTCAGACCCTCTTCGTCGAAACGTTTATAACATTGAAGTTATTGATCTTTTTTATTGATCTTTTTGAATTTTTGGATTGCTTATTAACAGAAACTTTTCGGATCAATTAGAATCGAAAGGTAACCGATGTCCCTACATCTTGCACAACCCCACATCTTACACAATTTTTTTAATCTCAAAATTTATAAACTATAGCATCTATATCGAATCTCAAACTAGTTATGGAAGGCTGTATGGAGTAAGCCATAGTTCAAAATAAAGCTGAAAAGAATCCCAATATAACTACCATCGCAAAAATCTATAATGTTGATTGCTTTATATTATATCAACAATATAAAAAACAATTAGCTTTTTGTGCCTCTGCCTATAAAGATACCCATCAATACTTTAATAAAGAGTAAGAAAAAGGTTTAATTGATTAGATTAATAAACTAATACAAAGATCTATACCTCCTATAAGTCATATAGTTAAAAACCTAGTGGAAAAGATTATAAGTCAACCTATAGAGAAGTGTCACGGCGCCAACTACATGATCTGTAGTTGCCTTCGTGCCTCAGGCACAGCATACTAGCGCGCCCTACTTCCTATAAGTAGGGCTTCACTCTTCCATAGCTCTTCCACCCTTATGGTACAATATAAGTCTTCACCCGTACCTTGACAATTATACTTACTAATAAATATTTTATTATTATTATTGAATAATCCATATATATATAAAAATGCATTAACTTCATTTTTCAAGTATTTGATTTTTTTGTTAAAATTGAGCCTAATATTTACAACTTTGCTTTCTATAAGAATTGGGAAAACTTTAGTATTATCAATTTCTATTTCAATTCCTTTAGTTTTAGTATACTCCTATAATATAAATTCAATTGTATAGAACTAATTCTTTTCTTTCAATTGTATTTTCATTTATTAAAACTATTGCTTATAAATCTCTTAAATGAGATTCGGAATGTTTTTAATTTACTTTTTGATTTTGTTCATTTTGATATCTATACAAAAAAATTGTTAGACTTTTCTTCCCCTTTTTTTGTATAAATAGAACCACACAGATTACAAATATAAGTATAATTAGTATCATATATTTTCTATTGTATTGTATACATCTTTATTTGTAAATAGCACTACATACTTTTTCAACTCTGTGAGTTGGTAGTAGTAGTGATTATAGTATTATATACTAGTTGTAAAGTAGTATCACATACTCTTCAATTCCGCAAATTGATTTGTGATAATGATTATGTCAATTATATTTAGAGGCTATATTAACCAAATCTTATAATCTATTAAAAGATTATGTGGAAGAGGCTTTTATATTGATTATATTTACTATACGTATAAGCATATTATTCATTTCATAATATTATATAAGGGTGACCAATATGCCTATCTATAGTTCATCTAATCTAGCCCGTTTAGATAACTATATTACTAATCACTACACATGTTTAGCACCAGTAACTTCTATTCCTTTTAATACAATAAAGCTATAATAATATTAAAAGATTGTATGAAAGAGGCCTCTATATTAACTATATTACTATGTGTATAAGCATATTATTCCTCCCATAGTATTATATGAGGGTAATCAATATGTCTGCCTACATTGACAACAATTCATTTCTGACGAGCTTAGATCGCACTAAGCCGCACCCTCCGACTACGTAAGCTCTAGCATCAGACACACCTACAGTCGTCGCCAACGGCGTGAGCGCCATGGCGACTACCCCTACGAGGGCGCCGATCGCGACCGATCCCCAGTTCACCCGCGACCGATCACCACCCTCACCCTTACCATTCAACTTCAGCAGCACAAGCGCCTATAGCGCAGAAGCTGCGAGAGCCGCTGCATCAAGCCCGTTGGCAACGAGAGGATCCTCTATTACGGATCAACTTAATGCCCTCGATGAGCAAGCGCGACTCAAACGCGAGGTCTACGAAGCGTTCGAAGCAATGCTTCACCAATTCGAAGCCGATAGCACACCAGAGAAAGCAGCTTACAGCAAAGAAGTTTGCAATATAGCAATAAACAATATCAAAACCAGATTATCACAAAATGCGATATATCCTATAGCTGGAGATAAGAATAGCAACAATCCAAACCGCACCTACGCGGATATCACAAAGACCCCGAAAAACTCGAGCGCGTCTACGAACGCGACCGCGTACATGCAAGGGCAGGCCAACAAGTGGAGATCGGTCAAACCCCGGAAAACCAGAGTGGATACTCGTCTACTAGCAGCAGGAATTGCTGCACCGACAGTAAGTCGTCCGAGCGCCTACATACTAAGAAAGGCGATCGATGAGGCTATCCCCAGTCTGAAAGATACCGATATAGTGTCCATTACCCCTACAGCTACTGGGTGGGCGGTACGAGCTGCTAGCAGCGCTATACGCAATAAACTACTCGAAGTCGAGAATGCGGAAAAAATCAAGAAGATCCTGAACTGTAATAGTCTGGAACGACCCATAACCTGGCATCGCTACGTATTAGAGGGAGTCCCGACCTCCCTCCGTAGTCTGAACGGAGATAGAATACTAGTCACTAAGGAGATAGTAGCTGAGGAAGTGTCAATACAAACAGGCACTCCCCCGATCGACTGCCGAACTACTATCCGGACAGCCGACTCCTATGAGCAGACCTGGATCGTCAGCCTACCGATAAAAGTCTCTCCCTTCAGACTCTTGGATAGCTCCAAACGAGCCCGATACATTAAGCCAAAACAGCGTATCACCCACCATAATCCAGGGTGTCAGGGCTTCTGCAACCCAGTGATATGCAAGAGCGCCCCAAGATGCAATAACTGCAGCGTCCTACGAACGAACCACGATGGCCCGTTTGGGCCCGAGTGCAAGGCCAAGACTGAATGCGCAAACTGCGCAGGATCGTTCCCGGCCGGGCACAACGGCTGCCCTGCGATGCCGCGTCGAGTCAATGGGAAAGTCGTGCGCCTTACGAAATCTGAGGCTTATGAGATCAAAAAACAGAGCCGAAAGACTCGTCTGGCCGCTGAAGCACTAGCCAACAGGACGGCTACCCTGGCTGCGGCGGCTCCCCGGAGTGTCGCAGTTGAGATACCCCCCCCTTCTCGCGGGGAACGCATCACTGCGTACGAAAACCTGAGCAGCTCCCAACATGCCCCTCAGAATGTCTCCCCGGCTGACAGCCCGTCCGATGACCCTTGTCGCCCCAAGAGGAAGCGCCCAAATGAGGGCAGCCTGAACGAGAAGGCACTCTTCAATGCTGCGCTATCGCAGCACACCGGCATGGATATCGATATTGACCTGAATGAGTAGCCACTCCTCCCGGCACCGCGGCGCCAGCCGCCAGACAGCTACAGCCAGGTCCATACGGATCGGCTGGGCGAACGTACAGAAAAAGACAGGAGCGCACATCGCGATACTACAAATGGCGTACGAACAAGAATTGGAGGTCCTCTGCATACAGGAACCCTCCACATACCCTGGGTCTCGAACCCAGAACCACCCGGGGTACGACCTCTTTGCGCCGACAGACAGCTGGGACAGCCCGGACGGCCCCGAAAGAGAGGCAGAAAGACCAAGAACAATGACATACGTACGCAAGAGCAAGCGGATCCATGCCCAACAAAAACGCGTTCAATCATGCCGAGACCTTCTCTGGATAGAAGTGAACGGCGTGCAGATTGTTAACATATACCGGCAGCCGGGTACTAGGGGGATGGTGGATCTGGTAGTCTCCACAGCGTTCCCCGACCGCACAGTGGTAGGCGGCGACTTCAATGCCAAGCACGACCTATTCGAGCCCGGTATAGCTTCGGCCGGCCAAGGAGCGCTCCTCGCAGAATGGTCCCTTTCGAGTGGAATGGACTTTATCGGGACCCCAGGGGTCCCTACTCACGAAGCAGGTCACACGATTGATCTGACCTTCTCTAATATCCCCTTCGCTGGCACTGTTGTTGATTGTGATCTGAGAAGCGGCTCCGATCACGAAACACAGGTAACTACGATTCCGAACCTCACCTCACCCATTGCCAAGTCCATTGGTCGCGTGATCAGCGAGAAAGGCCTCTCAGTATTCCAGGGGATCATAAAGAACGGGGTTCCCCACTTCCCAAGCCCAGAGAATATGCCTGCCGGGCAGGTCAATGAATTAGTAGGAATGCTGGATTCTTTGTTTGAATCGGCGATTCGCCTAGCAGGAAAGGAGAAAGACGCTTCCGGTCGCTCTGCCCCTTGGTGGACAAGCGAATGCAGAATGGCTCACCAAAACTATAGAACAGCTAGAGCTGAGGGCACCGACCAGGCGGAACACTGGCGGCGGGGATTGATGACTACGATCAGAAAAGCGAAACGCCAGTACTGGCACGGGATCATTGATGGGGTAAATTGTGACAAAGACCTATACAAAGTGATCGGCTGGCACAAGCTCGCTGTCAACCTCAGAGCGCCGCCCCTGGTCGTCGATGGCGTGGCGATCGAAGACACCGCTGAAAAGGCCCGGGTCCTACAGAAGGAAGTCCTCGAGCGCTTCGACAGCAGCGACGATCTCAAGACGGACCCACTCCGGCCAGGCCGCATACCCAACGAACTCCCATGGTGCACGGAAGTGACCTTCGAAGAAGTGGAAAAGAGCGTCATAGGAGTTTCGAGCACCTCACCGGGGCCTGACCAGGTCACCGTTCGCCTTCTGAAAGCTTGCTGGGACACCATTGGACTGGTGATCGCTGGGATCTTCAATCGATGCTTGCAACTAAGCTACTTCCCAGCCAGATGGAGACGTGCAGAGGTGGTAATGATCCCTAAGATCGGAAAGAAAGATAAATCGTCAGTGCGATCCTGGCGACCGATAGCTCTACTCTCATGCATCTCGAAGGGCCTGGAACGCATAATCGCCAGACGCATCTCATGGACCGCGATGACAGCAGGCATACTCAGCCCCCAACACGGAGGAGCGCTCCCCAAGCGAGCAGCAATGGACCTAGTCACTTCGTTTGCACATGATGTCGAAGAGGCCTTCGCCCGCAAGCAAGAAGTCACAATGGTCACACTGGACGTACAAGGCGCGTTCGACGCACTCCTGCCGAATAGGCTACTGGAACGTATGCGCCAGCAAGGGTGGCCCCGCTCCCTTCTGCAACTAGTCCAAGCCTTTCTGAGCGACCGCTTAGTAAGAGTACGGCTGGAAAATGCAACTACAGAGTACAGCCGCGTCAAGTGCGGCACCCCGCAGGGCTCCCCGCTCTCACCCGTACTATACGTTCTATACCTCGCTGAGCTACTGAATCAAGACACCAAGCTGCGCTTCGGGTATGCTGATGACGTTTGCATCTACCGCGCATCCAAGAACGTACGCAAGAATATTGGCCTCCTCAAACGCGATCTCCGCCAGATCTTCCAGTGGGGTGAACGAAACCGCATAGTGTTTGCACCGGAAAAGCTAGAGATGATACACCTCTCCCGGAGGAGAGAGGCATACACCCCGCACCTGGAGGTGAACGACGAGATATCGATCCGCCCTATCAGTGAGTCGGGCGACGAGACTATTCAACCAGCCCTACGCTGGCTGGGAGTCTGGTTTGATCGGAAGCTATCCTTCAAAAGACACGTAGCAGAACGAGAAGCGAAAGCCCGCAAGGTCGCGAGGCACATCAAAGGGCTCGCACAGACACGTCACGGCCCGCCAGCTGCGGCGCTGCGCAAGGCGGTGATCACCTGCGTCCTACCCTCTGCCCTCTATGGATCCGAGGTATGGTACACAGGCCGAACGAAGCCAAATCGGGCGGGGGGAGCTGCCCGTGGTACAATGGTGAGCACAAGGCTGGGCAGTCACATCACCAAGGTCGATCGAGCGATCGTCCTAGCAGCAAGAGGAGTTCTACCCGCTTGGCGCACGACTCCGACCATTGCGATCCTGAGAGACTCTGGACTACCGCCCGGCGAGCTAGCACTCGAACAAGCACGAATAAGATTCGCACTCCGACTCCGCAAGGTGGACGAAAACCACCCACTGGCGATTCGTCTAGCGCAGGCACCTCAACACAAGATGAACAACACCAACCTCCGCAGACTAGCTAGATTGATCCCGGAAGCACCGAGACCAATACTCTCCCCGCCGCACTTCTCCGCAGGGAGCCGCACCGACCCCACAGGAGGCGTGAAGAAAGAAGCAGCCGCGCTCGAATTCACGCAATGGTGGAATCGTCTGCCTGACAGCCATATCACAGTCTTCTCGGACGGCACTGAACAGTACCACCGAGGGCAAAAGATAGTCGGCTACGGCTACGCGATCTACCGGGGACAATTTCCAGTGGCATCCGGCCATGGGGCGATCAACCCGCTCTCGCATGTCTTCGACGCCGAGATAGTGGGTGCTCTAAAAGGTTTGGAGCGCGCCGTCCGACTGGAACCGGCTGGGCAGATCACTACGTGCATCGACAGCACCTCAGTCATTTGGTGCATCAGGGGCAACGCCTCCGACTCATCCCAATGGGCGTTTCTGCGCTGTCATGAGATCATGAGGAACAGACAAGTGGCGATCCGATGGTCGCCTGGACATACCGGAATCCTTGGAAACGAGAAGGCCGATCGGCTCGCCGATCTGGGCGCCCATAGCGGTCGCATCGAAAACGACAACTCATCGCTCCCCACTATCAGTGGTATAAGCTCAACGGCCAGAACCCTCAGACGAGAGGCAGAGCAGAGGTGGTGGAAGCGAAATGAGGTCTCCCTCGCTGGCCGATACCGTCGCTGGCACCTCAGCTACCAAGTCAAGGAACCTGAGGAACTTGCCCTCCCCCGCCCTATTCTTCAGCGATTGGTAGCGCTCAGGACCGGACACGGGGATTTTGCGTCCTACCACCGGCGCTTTCAGCACGACAACGCCACCTCAGAATGCTCCTGCGGATACAGCAAAGAGCCTGAGCACCTAGTGCTCTGCCGACACTCCCGCACCCAATTCAACAACTGGCCGAACAAACCCGACTCAATTCCGCGAGACACAAAGAGTGCAATCGACTATCTCTCTCTTCTTCTGAAGACCCCAACAGACTTCGCAATCTTCCTAGCGATCACCAATCACTTCGAGCAACCACGCTTAGCTTCCCCGGAGAGCCTCTGATCTCCCACTTTCACATTGCCAACCAGGGCTGCACCCCCCTCTGGAGCCGTTCCCCCTCCTCCACCGCCGCGTACAAACTGCAACACACAAAAACTGACAAGATAGGGCCCTATAGCCAGCCGCAAACCTGGACTACCCAGCATGAAGTGGGTTGAACAGCACCGACATTGCAAGCGGGAGACAAGCGGCAGGAGCGCGCACAGCGCCCCTGGCCGCTTCTCCCCCGACCTGCATCACAGCCGTAGAAGAACGGAACGCGTGGCTATGCCGGCACCCCCACTAGCATAGTCCATCCCTAGTACCCCCTGGGAGGTCGTGGCGAGCCCCTGCGGCTTGCCCCCCGGATGTAAATTAAAATAAATAAATAAATAAATAAATAAATATGTCTGCCTATGATTCATCTAATCTAGCCCGTTTAGATAACCGTATTACTAATTACCACACGTGCTTAGCACTAGTAACTTCTATTTCTTTTAACAAATAATAAAAATAATATCAAAAATAATGAGAAAATTTAATTTTATATATTGAATTTGTATCAAGGCAATTTGATTATTGATTGATTTTGTATTATAAAATGAAAAATCATTAAAATACTGAATTGTTATTATTTATATCAAAATCGAAATCAAATAGTTTCAGACCTTACAGTGATAAATAGAGGTTTGTACCTCGAAATCAAGGCCTCATGCCTGATTTTATTATGTAATCATTGTGTGGTCTGAGGATGAGATAACCTCCTGCCCCTTCCATAGGAAATGTCATCACTCTTATCTCATCCTCAGACTACACAGTGATTACATAATTTAGTGCCTTGATTTCGAGGCAGAAGTCTCCCAAAGCTTTTTCATTATAGGGTTTGAAACAATTTGATTCCAGCTTTAATATGAAAACCAATAATTCATTATTTTTCGATTTTTCAATTAAAAATTATAAATCACTTAATAATTGCATCATTTTGATACAAATTCAATATATACGAATAGATTTTCTTATTATTTTAATATATATTTTTTTTTAATAATAACTTTATTCAATTAAATATATATACATCGAAAACATATATTTTTGAAAACCAATATTTTATTAAATTAAGCATCCACCCTCTTCGAAATCCACCATTATTATCATTTTTAATTTAAATACAAATATTCTGAAACCCTCCTAATAAATCTGATTCCTATCATATAAATCAATCTTTTAAAAAGGATTGAAGTTATTGAATTCGAAGAGATAGAGTGCTATATAGCTAAGATTTCGAAACTATATGCCTTAAATTTAAGGCATATGGCTATAAAATTTGAAAAACAATTAAACCTTTATTAACAATGTAATATTAATGCTATTAAAGCTATTAAGAAAGCTAGCAGTATATTTAATTCGATAAGACGATTTGAATAATATTATTCTTAATATTAGTATTAATAAAATAAAATTATTGAAAATAATTTAGTTAGTTTTAAAAAAAACTTTCCAATTGAATTATATTATCACCACAATTCTAATGGATTTAAAACTGATTTATATAATAATATTGTTAAAAGATCATGTAGAAGTTGGTGGAAAAGCCTTAATATTATTAAGTTCTACATAGAGATACGATATATATGTACAGACTCGATAGAGTCATATATGGGCTAATCCCGATATAGCATAGTGTGATATGTGGTATAAGCACTTTTTCTAATACTCCCCCATGCTGATATCGTATATCTGAAATTATGTAGCCTATCGAAAGCTATGGGAAGGTTATGGAAGCTATATTGTAAATTGATGCTATAGTTGATTTTAATCAAGCTAAACAGTATAATTTATATTATAAAGATGTGTGTGCAACATTCGATCGCTCTCATTTAGTAAATCTTGAGAAGCGCTAATAAATACTTTAAAGCTAGCGAGTTGATTTCAGAGTACACTAGAAAGCGCTTTGAGATTATAATATTGATTTTAATAATCTTCAAAAAACATTTTGGAATTAATAAATCAAATCTCAAAAACCACCAGAAAGTATTCTGGGATTAGTAAGTAATTGATAATAAAAACACTAATCGCTAATAATACTTTTTCCAGGAATCAATATTTTTAATCAATTTTTAAAGAAAATCGTTTCCTTTAAGGCTACCCAATACCTAATATAAACGCTTCTCTAAGGGCGTAGAGATTGTACTAATAATATAATACCTATTGACTTATAGAGCATATACCTCTACAACTCTTCCCTCTAAAAGAAGCTGGGATACAGTCTCCTATATGATCACCCTGATCATATAGAATCCTTTGATCCTTACTCTCTTCTATAAAAGTATAGGAGATGTTGTACACCTTTCCTATATAATGGAATACCAGGGCGCTCCCCTACAAAATGTATTCTACAACTCTTCCTCTCCCTTTTGGATATATCCAAAAAGGAATACAAAACTAATAATAATATCCTTGATCACCTTAATTTTGCTAATCTTTACTATAAAGAGTATAGGAAATAGTCCCACCATCTTCTACATAATAGAATATCAAAGTGTTCCCCCAAATATAATAATATACATTCTCCTACTACTATAGTTATCCACTCCTCCTTCACATATAATTTCGGATCGCTTTCAATTCCCTTTGGAACCTTTAACTCTCTATATTCAATACCTTCAGATCTCTACAAATCCTCCGGCTCCCTATATACTCTCCCTCCCCTTCGATCGCTAGTATAACTATTATCAACATAAAAAATCGAAATCGAAATTGTATAAAGACAATAATCAAAAAAAAACGAAGATTTTTTTAAAAAAAACCAGAAGAGAATCAAAATGATTATATATAAATAAAATACAAGTAAAATTCGATCGCTTATCAGAAGGAGATGAGATTGAGAATTGAAATGTTGTAAAATAACGGAACTAGTAAGCGAAATAAATTAAACATTATAAAAATCTATTAAATAAAACAATAATCCAATAATTATTACATTCATTAAATTGTAAATATAAATAATTGGAAAACTGTTAAAGAAATGAAAAGGATAACAAGGAAATTTCTGAAACAAAGAAAATCTTATTAAATTAAATGGGTTTCGTAGTTCCTTTATAAACTATATCCAAAGTATTCTCAACTTCAAGATTTTCCTATAAATAATCCTTAATTATATAAAATTTGATCGATTTGTAAAGCATTACCGATTGCTTATATTGTATTATTGTTATTGATGTAGAGCTTATAAAAATGAAATAAAGAAATCTTACTATAATTAAAATTCTCGAATTATTGAAAAAAGATAAGAGTAAATAGCAGTCGTTTACTAAAGCTTTGTTGCTCTTTTCAATCCTGTAAATTGGATTACTATAATACCACATACCTGAATATTCATTATAATCTCCATTATCTTTAATTCCGAAGATTGAATTGTTATAATACTACACACCTAGGTATTCATTACAATCTCCACTATAATAGCGCTGTACGCTTTACAATACTATATAGAATACTGAAATTTTACGACAATATCGAAACCAGATTCATTCGCTAAACAAAGCCGCACTCCCCCAATCAATTAATTGGATTAAACCAAATGTCATCTAATCGTTTTTGGGATTTAACCTTATTTACAAAGACAATAGTCTCCAGATTTAATAAAGTCGCTATTGTCTGTTATAACATTAATCAAATGACTCCGGAAAACTAATCCTAATACTATACGAATCCGGGTTTATAACCTATTAAAAGATTATATAGAAGTTGGTGGAAAAGCCTTAATATTATTAAATTCTACATAGAGATATAATATATATGTACAAACTCGATAGAGTCACATATAGACTAATCCCGATATAGCATAGCGTGATATACGGTATAAGCACCTTTTCTAACAAATATCAATTAAGTTTTTTCAAATATTTTAATTAATTTTTCAATAAATAATAGTTGAAAAATAAAGTATAATTTTGAAATGCTTTTATCTAATAGATTTAATTTCTTATCAAAAATATAATCAAAAACTCTCAAACTTTCAAAAAAATAAACATTGCCTTTCGATTCTAATTAATCCGAATTTTATTATTATTAGTAAGTAATCCAAAATATCAATAATATCAAAAAGATCAATATAACCTCAATATTATAAATTATTAAAAGATTGGGTGGAAGAGGCCTCTATTTTTACTATCTTACTACACGTGTAAGCATATTGATCCTCCTCTAGTATTATATGAGGGGACTAATATGCCTGTCTATGGTTCGTCTAATCTAGCCTGTTTAGATAATTGTATTACTAATCACTATATATACTTAGCACCAGTAACTTCTATTCCTTTTAACACTTCTCTATAAAAATTATCACCTTTGATCTCCCCGATCTTCCACATTTCTATAATCTCAATCCTAGTATATCCTTAAACCTTTCGAATACTATTTTTGTTAGAGGTTTAGTTATCCTATTTGCTACTATATCTGATGTATTGATGTAACTAGTTATTACCTTTTGCTTTTTAATAAGATCCCTAATGAAGTGGTAGTATATATTAATATACTTTGATTGTTTATGTAAATACAGGTTTTTGATTAGAGTTATTACTCTTTGGTTATTGCCTAGCAGTTGAATAATATCTCTGTATACAGATATATATTCTGCTTTTTTAAGATCTTTAAGCATTTGGGCTAATCATTTCCTTTATTTAATGAATATCGCTATTAATATATATTCGAACTCAGCATTCGATATTACTATTGAATTCTGCTTCTTATTAGCCCACAATATCGGTCCTCCATAAAACATAGCAATTCCCCCAGAAATACTTTTCCGATTATATCGATCACTTGCTCAATCTGTGTCAGTGAAGACTTTTATAATATCTACTGATAGATTGTACTTCTTTACAATTTGGTATTGTACTCCCTTAGGTCTGTATTTGAATTTCTAAATAATTGTAGCCCTCAGATATCGTATTAAGTTCTTTACTCCTATTCCATAGTATTTCACTAACTTTGCTATATATTGTAACAATCGGCCTAGTACGAAGGAGATATCTGGTCTTGTATATACTATTGGATAAATGAAGCTACCTATAGCTTATTGATATTCGATAATATCGATCAGTTTATCATTTTCTATAACTGGTTGTAGACATAAATAATCAACAGCTGGTATCTTTTTAGCATAATGCTAAGTATATGAGATTTCGAATTTTGTGAGTATAGTTTTCAGATATTTTTTTTAGTCCAATGTAAATAATCTGTTTGCTCGATCTCTTATAATCCTAATGTCTAAAATCTTACTAATTTCCCTTAGGTTTTTGATATTGAAATATGAGGAGAATGTTATAGAGAATCAATTGAATTAATCTTTTGAGGTTGAGGAGATGATTATATTATCAATATAAATTAGTAGATTGAGTTGTCGAGCAGTGTATATATACAAATATAGATTGGTGAGACTTTGAATAAAGCTTTAATTGATCAATTCGGACTTTAAAAATTGACTCCAATTTCGTCCAGCTTACTTGAGGCTATACAAACTCTGCAGTGCACGTAAAACGCATCCATTTGATACATTGACTCCCTAAAGTGGTACAAGGTATATCTCCTCCTTAAAATAGGATTCTGTAAAAGCATTTTTTATATCGAAATGCTAGCACTTTAAGTTTTCCTTTGCAATAATTGCTAAGAATAAGCGAAGTATATCGAGTCACACTATAAGAACAAAGGTTTTATTATAGTCTTTTCCAAAAACTTGATTAAAACCTTTTGCTACTAATTATACTTTAAATCTCTCAATCTTATTATCCTTCGTCTTTATTTTGAATATCCATTTTGTTAAAACAAGATTCCTTTCTTTCAATAAAATATACTTTTTCCAAATATCATTTTCAATTAATAAGCTAATCTCCTCTTAGATAGCTTGCTTTCATTTTTCATTATATTCAAGATCTGAGACTGCCTAGTTATATATAATAGGGATAGGGATTCCTAGGATCTATTCTACAAAAAAGGCTATATCTTTGTCTGTAGAATTCCCCAAAATCACTTAAAGACTTTCAAACACTTTCGTTTTAATGCTTAGATCGATCCTTAACATGAAGGGTATAGAGATCATAGCATATTCGATAGCGTTTCCATTTAGGTTTGCTGAGAGTATTACTATTATCGCTCTTATCAGTTTTTGAATATACTCATCTAGCTTACCATCATCTCACTTATGTTTTCGAAAAGAATATCTTTTGAAGAGGTTTACATTCATAGATGTAATTAGGATTTCTATCAAAGGTTTGTTGATTTCAAGTATTGTATTTAGCATTTCTATCTCTTTCATTCCTGGAGATAGAATTGGTTTTGTAGATGAATTGATCTCTACAATATTCCCTTCACTGTCTTCATTGAATTACCAAATATTGTTGACTTTGAATACATTAAAGATTACAACTTTCAAGTAATTAAAAGTAGTAATATCTTGTAAGAACTCAGATAGGGATTCTTGTACTTCTTGTATCTTCTAAGATCTGCCTTTAGATCCCCTATCGAGGACAACGTTTTCTGTACCTTGAGAGTCTGATACAAAGTTTCTTATTCTCAAGTCTAAATCTCCTTCTCTTTTGGATTCATTTATAATCACTTAGCTTGCTCATACAATATAGCCTAGCTTTGATAAATATACTTTAACATGTTTGTTGATCGTATATGAGTATCCCATAAAGATACCTATTCGGACTGTATTTTGTAATTTATCATATCATTGATTCTTTAGGATTATCTTTGGATTAATATATACATAATACTTACTCTCTCATATTTTACAATAACTAATATCTAAAATTGATCCTATAAACACTTCGATTAGACTTACAATACTATCATCAATAATCGATCTAATATTCGTTTTATTCCTATAGTATATATTATATTCAATAGCTTCATCTCAGAATTCCAATAGCAATCTAACTTTTTTTAATATAACTCTCATATCGGCTTCAGCAATATCAATATTTCTCTCAGTAGTTCTGTTTTGATAGAATAATACTACAATAATTAATTCTAATCGAATCCCAGAGTTCCATTCTTTTACAGTTTGAATTAACTTTGATACATTATCAGTTCGAGTTGCTACTATCTTATCACTAATACTAAATTTTAATTCGGTTTTCCATTTCTTTAGTCTTAATATAGCTTCGTCTTTTGTTTTCAAGGTTAAGATCCAATTTATTCTTATCTAGCTATCTATAATCAATAGGAAATAGCGATTTCCTTATAGAGATTTTAGGAATAGATTAGCGATATCAAAATGAATGAGTTCTAATCTTTTTGTTTTATAGGGACTGAATTGTTTTAGGATTAGATTCTTTATCTTGATAAGCGTATATACTTTACATACAAGAATCTTAAATAGGACTTTAATCGGCTTTCCTAGCATAATGACTTTATAAAGATTTCATATCTTTTCTAGACCAAGATAATTAAATCGTTTATATTATAATAAATAAGTCTCTAGATCCCTTTTGATTTTATCTAAAAAAGTATTTAAAGTGATCTTGTTTGATTTAATATTATTAATGATTTCTATACTTTGAAAAGCAATATTTTCGTATCCTTTCGCAATCTCTGAAATCATATAAATTCCTTTATTCATTTTTGCTTTGATAATATTTATTCTATTCTTTCGAAAATATATACAATCTGAATTAAATCTACCTTTGAGCCCGGCTTCACAGATCTTTTTATTAAAAAGGAGGTTAACTTCTAATCCTAGTACATATAATATCTTTGAAAATAAAACCATACTATTGTTTTCTAGCTTCATTATAACTATATCTATTCGATCACAATATATAACTCCCCCATCAACTTTTATTATTTTTTTCTTTATCTTTTTGATATCTTTAAAGAATGAAAGTTGATTAGATATATATGAGAAAGCATCAATATCTATATATCAACAAAAAGGGGTGATTTTATAAATAAGTTTTTTAAAAACATAATACTTTTTATCATCAAACTTTTCTTTGTTTTCTAATAAATCGAGATTAATTAAAAAACTTTTACTATCTGCAAAATAAATTTGATTATTTCTTTTCTTAGAAAATGATATTTTGGTTGTCTTTTTAAATATTGCTTTTTGTTGTTGGGCTTTGTGGTATTTGCAGATCAAAGTTTATATAAGTATGAAATCTTTGTAATTATATAGAAAATGCTCTTCGTATTTATAGAGGTAGTAAGTATAAGTATTGACTGTTTTCTTTCGATTTTGCTACATTGTTGAGCTTGATTCTCTACTATCTTTTTGTTGATTTGGGATTATATACTTTCCACTAGCAGTATAGGCTTATTCTATCTCTTGAATACTAAATTCTTTAGCAATAAGATACTTGATTTTGTTTTCCACTCCTAATATACTTTGAACACTTATAACATCGATTATCGTTTGGTATTCGCTTGGTAGACTTTTAGTTAGGATTAAAAATAGAGTTTCATCTTTATATAAATCCTTGAATACAGGGTTAGCAATACCAAGTTTGTGTTGATATTCTTTCAATTTATCCCAGACTTTAATAATAGTTATTTTTGAATGGCTAGTAGACTTGAAGGTAAATATTTGAATTATTATTAAGTACGAATTTACTGTAATATTGTTGGTTCTTGAGTACTTTGTTTTTAAATAGTTTTATAATGTTCGTATTGTATTGTACTTATCAATAAATGCTTTATCGTTATCACTAAGTGATCTGCATATATATAAAAATGCATTAGTTTTATCTTTCAAGTATTTAGTCTTCTTATTGAGGTTGAGCCTTATATTCACAACTTTGCTTTCTACAAGAATCAGGAAAACTTCAATACTATTAACTTCCATTTCAATTCCTTCAATCTTAGTATATTCCTGTAATGTAGATTCAATTATATAAAACCAATCCTTTCCTTTCAATTGTATTTTCATCTATCGAAACCATCGCTTATAGATTTTTTAAATAAGATTCGGAATGTTCTTGGTTTGCTCTTTGATTTTATCCATTTTGATATCTATACAAAGAATTTGCAAGGTTTTCCTTTTCTTTTTTTGTATAAATAGATCTATACAAATTGTAAATATAAGTATAATTAGTATTGCATACTTTCTATCGTACTACATACATATTTATTTGTAAATAACACTACATACTCTTTCAACTCTACAAGTTGATAATGGTGATGATTATAGCACCATGTATTGATTGTAGAATAATACCATACATTTTTCAACTCCGCGAATTGGATTGTAGTAATGATTGCGTCAATTATGTCCAGAGGTTGTATTAACCGGGTCTCATAATTTATTAAAAGATTGGGTGAAAGAGGCCTCTATTTTTACTATTTTATTATGTGTGTAAGCATATTGATCCTCCTCTAGTATTATATAAGGGGACTAATATGCCTGTCTATGGTTCATCTAATCTAGCCTGTTTAGGTAACCGTATTACTAATCACTACACGTGCTTAGCACCGGTAACTTCTATTCCTTTTAACATAAATGTTTATTAACGAAGAGGGTCTGAAAGTGAGATAACATCACTCCGATATTTTACACGCCTCCTAGGTAAGTAAGTAAGCATACTAGCACGTGACTAGGTAGATATTAGTTCAGCTAATCAATATTATGTCCTCATCATATCTATACATAACTTAGGGGTCGTTTGGATGTACAAATCCGCTCCGGATCCATCGAATAATCCGCTCTTTTTGGGCGCGGATTCTGAATTTATATTTGAATATCAAAATGCGGATTCTATGGATTTTTGTATAATATTTTATAAATAATCTAAATATTTTATAGGCTTTTTAAAATCTTAAATTCAATTTGTATTTCAATTGTCACGGCGCCAACTACATGATCTGTAGTTGCCTTCGTACCTCAGGCATAGTATACTAGCATGCCCTACTTCCTATAAGTAGAGCCTCACTCTTCTATAGCTTTTCCATCTTTATAATATAATATAAATCTTTATCTATATCTTGATAGTTTGTATTATCATTAAATAAACTATTATAATTTTATTTTTCTTTATTTCTTATTTCTCATTTTTCCAAAGTCTCACTAATACCTCGTTTTGATTATATCGATTATATTCATTATTGATTTATTATATACTCTACCATTAATATTTTATATTTTCAAAATATTAAAAATAAATAATCAAATATTTATATTAAAAGTGCTTGTATTTAGCCTATCTCTATAGTTCCTTTTCTTAAATTATATTTTCAATTTTGTTAAAATCGATATTTCTCTCTTTACAAACTTATTCAATAATCCAAATGCTTTATATTTCATTATTATTTAAATTGTATTCGATTTAATCAAATCGATTACAAATTCATTACAAATTCAAACCATTATTATACAAATTTAAATCATTAATGCTCAATCAAGGATTATCAAATTGAAAAATATAATTATAATATTAAAAATTGTTATTCGTAATAATTCATAAACCCTATTTCACTACAAATATTTTACTGTTTTTGAAAAATTTAGTAGTGATAAGCAAGATATTGTAAATTATTAAAATTAGTATATGACTTTTTGTAGTACAATCAATTACTACTTGACTATAGATTACAAAAATGAATCAGAGTTTCAGAAAATCATATTTCTTATTAATCTACCTTCTGGCCCTGTTTATACAAACAATTAAATATACTTTAATACAATCACTAACAACCCATATAATTCCAATCTTTAACCTTCTAAATAATACATTGTAACAAATATCTAATATAAATTAAACAAATAATATCAAACTCTAAATCTCTCATACAAAGCTTTCATAAATTATAACAAATACAAAATAAAAAAGATTCTATTTAATAATTTCATTACTAAGTTTAAATAGTTTATTATTAAATACAAAAAGATTATTAAATAACAAATTACCAATCTTAAATTCAAGGTTTCCCAAAACCTAATTGATGCTTCAGTTAATCAGTTGAATAAACCTTCTATCGCCAATATCAATGTGTAGATAGTTTGGTGACAAAGCATTTATAATAACTTAAAGGAAAAGATTCATTTTAATAATCAATACAAGAACTAAGGCATCAACTCTAGCGATTAGAAAAAACCCAATGAAAAGAAACCTATTGTTGTTATTGTAACATTTATGCCTAATCCCTTCGAAGATTTTATACAATTGGATGCCGCTCGCTAAGGCCAACGAATCTTATTATATTATGATAAAGAATAATGCTTAGATTTTGGTCTTTACCTTTATTACAAAAAGCCTAATTATATTAAATTCAACTGTAAAGAAAAGTAATGCAATAATATAAAATATAATATTAATCTAGAAATTATATAAAACTCTAACCGTTTTCTTATAAATCAATATACTTTGAGTATTCACTATTTTCCTATTATTGATCATTATTTGTCGGAACGTACGATCACATACTTAAGCGAATCACATGATTCTTCCCACTATATATATAATAGGAAGAATCATACCTTATTCTAGATTATCTCAATTCATATTATTCATTTTATATAGGCTATACAGTACTGTATACGGTGATTCGAGTCGACGACACCCCCCCCCCAAGTGAATTTAACATTATTACAACCCCAAACCCTATCACAAGACTTACAATTCTATTTATCAAAAAACATTCCTGCCTACTAATCGTTTCCCAACTATTACAATATCATTTCGATACATCTCCCCAATCCCTATCAATAATATAAATCTGAATGGATTTATTGAAGACTTTATATATTTGGATGATAATGGAAATTCTATTTCTTAGTTAGATATATTAAAAGATTAATTTCAATTTATAATTGCGAATCGAGGTTTTTTATAGAAAACCTATTTTTATAGATTAAAAGATTAATTATATTTAGAGACTCTTTGTACCTTAAAATAATAAATAACAAATCTTTTAAAATCTCAATGGAAATTTTCCTTATGTCTAATATAATTATTCTGTTCATTGACTTAATAAATAATAAAGCTACAAAATATGGATTTATAGATAAAACCCTTATATTCAAGCTTGATATATCTATATACCCCCTCCCAACAATTTGCAATCTATTATTTGTAGATGAAAGGATTTCTGATATTCTATTTCAATATGTATTATTAGATATACGGATTAATAATTATAAAAAGATTGGCTTATTTTATATTATTAATCTTTTTAATACAAACCCTATAATCCTCAATCTTTTATAGTTTTAGTGTTACAATTCTATTATTGATTGAGTGGTAATAACTTTCAAGTTTATATCTATATATTGCTTTAGATATTACTGTTTAATTAATTCTATTATAATCATCATCCCCAATCATAACAATATGTCGATCCTAGTAGATACCATGCTCAATCCAATACCACATACATATATTAGGAAATCTATTTTGAAGCCTATTTTGAAAAATTCTATTTTAATCCTATATTAAGTTTTTATTGAAAAAGTCATCAATAAAAATCTCTAGATCTTTTCCTTTTTGCTCCAAGATCAATCGATATTTTTGGAATATGTTTCTTCGATTTTAGCTATAAAGATGAATACTAATAAAAACCTTAATAATATAAATCTTATTAATTCAATATTATCCAATCCAAATCGCTATTATACTCATCAAATCAATAAGAAAGTAGAGATCTACACTAAAATGATACCAAACCGGCTAATCCTGAAACCAGCTTTAACACAAATCATCGCAAATTCTAGAATATACAAAAGATTATTACAGAACTAAAACGTTTTATTTCTATTGAACTCTCCATTACTACCAAACCTCTTAAAAGAATCAACTAATACCTTACGAAATATTCGATAAAAAATAACCGATATAAAGTTTTTTATAGTTAATAGCTTTATTCAATTCTATAGAGATTAGGAAGCTTATATTATAAAAATAACCTGGGATAAATTGAATAGAACTAACAAATTATATTGTATAATAACAAACAATCCTATTCAATTATATTACAATATTATAAAAAGTAATATCAAAAAGTTTATGAAAAAGATTGATTGATCTATATCATTTATAACAAAGATTCAAAGTAAGCTATCATTTTAGCTTTATAATCTATTTGCTGATTTCTTATTCTCCTTTACCAATAAATTTCCACTATAATACTTTTGGGATTACAAGATCGAGATTATATCAGGCCAAAAGCCTCTGTATAACAAAGATCGCCTAATATCCCTAGCCGAATTTCAAATTGTTTACAAATAATTTGATGATAATTTAAATAAAGGATTTATTCACAAATCCCATTCCCAATTAACTATTTCATTTCTTCTAATTGTAAAGTTTGAAGGGAGTATTCGAATCTACTAGGATTATTGTAAACTGAATATTATTATTATTAAGAATTATTATTCGTTTCTACTAATCAAAGAAATCTTTAATGCTTTATATTATACTAAAATTTATATTAAATTGGATATTATTGCTGTATTCAATAAATTATGAATTATGGAAGGTCACAAATGGAAAATCGTTTTTACAATTTGTTTCGGCTTATTCGAATCCCTGGTAATGTCTTTCAATCTTTGTAATACTTCTGCTTTGTTTTAGAATTATATTAATTATATTCTTTTTGATTTTCTAAATAAGAATTGTATAGCATATCTAAATGATATTTTGATTTATTCTAAAAACATTATAAATTATTGAAAGCAAGTTTGTGAAATCATTTAGAGATTTATTGATATTGGATTACAAATTGATATTAATAAATACGAGTTTGAAACAAAAAGAATAAAGTATTTTGATTTAATTATTACTTTTGGTAATATCGAGATGGACTTCAACAAAATTAAGATTATTTTCGAATAAAAATTATTAATTAAACTAAAAAATCTTTAATGTTTTTTAGGGTTTGCTAATTTTTATTGATACTTTATTTACAACTTTTTTAAAATCATGGAATCTTTAAACCATTTATTGAAAAAAGAGAATATTTGGAATTGGATTGTTAATTAAAAGAATATCTTTGAAAATTTGAAGTATATTTTTGCTTTTATTTTAATTCTTACAATATTTGATTATTATTGTTATATAGTTATTGAAACAAATACTTCAAATTGGGCTGTGGGTGGAGTATTCTTTTAGTATAATGATGAGGGCTGATTATGCTTGGTTATATATTTCTTCTCGAAATATAATATTGTTGAGTACAATTATGAGATTTACAATAAAAAACTACTAACTATTATTAAATCTTTAGAAGAATGAAAACCCAAACTATATAAAACTTAAGAGTTATTCGAAATTATTATTAATTATAAGAATCTAAAGTATTTTATATCAATAAAAATGTTAAATCAAAGATAAGCTAAATGGACTGAATTCTTATTTGGTTTCAATTTTTGTATTATATATTGTTCTAATCATAAGGTAGTTCGCCTTGATATACTAAATTGTAAGATAGAAGACTACTCTATTCATACTAATTCTAACAATGATTGGATCAAAAATCGCCTACAAACAATTCTTCTAGAAAAAATATTCAATACTATTGTATTCAAAAACCTTATCCAATAAGTAAATAATAATATCAACCTTATCGTAGTCTTTATGAATATAATTATTCCCAATATTGAAAAGCTGATTAATAATCTTATTAATAAAGTATACGAATTATCTATTGGGTGGACCTAGCAAGGTGGTGTATACACAAAAGCATATGAGTTAAAGGTATTGTAATTCTGTCTGCCCCTTTTGTATGAAGAGGGCATATCTAAGCTATATATATATTCTACTTTATATATGTACGAAGAGCATAAGTGGGGGTAGAATGTGATATGTTCTCAGTCATGTGTTTCAACACAAACTTTACTTTTTCTTTTTTGTACAAAGGTAGTTCGTATGAATAAGACTGATATATGAAACTCGTAACTGGCAACCTATTCGTCGCTTAATCCAATTCTTATCCCTATAATGAATCAAACAAATATAAAATCTCTTAATCTAAATTAATCAAACACTATACTAAACTTTATAAAAATCATCAAAATCTACAGCCTTTTATTATATATATACTCTTTAGCCATATCGGATGATATACCTGGGTTCGGAATTATGCTAATCTAATTGAAATATAGAAAACTCGAATTTAACCAACCATTTGAAATATATATTTCTACCTTTGCTAAAGAATCATTCAATTATACCAAGATTTACCCTACACTTATTGCTAATCTGACATTATATATAACATACTAATATTTTCGTACAAATAGGGTTCTTTAATTGTACAATACAGTAAATACAGTGACGGCATCAAATCAAAATCCTATTTTTCTCATTGATAAATAAATCCTTACTCAATATTATTACAATAATCTTCAATTCGCTCTTTTAATAATATCAGGTAATAACATTACATACATCCACGATCGAATTATACCTACTCAAGTTTGTATAATGCAATCTTTGTATATAAATGGTATATTGATACAAAATCGGGGGATTCTTATCAAGGATTTTTATAAAAAGTATTATCGATATGGATTAACACCTTTTCTAAATTATTATTATATGCCTAATCATTTTAGCAATAGCTGTAAGAATTGTAAATGGAGAGATTATAAAATTCGATGTGTACAATCCGATTGTCCATATATTGGTTCTACCGGACAAGACTATCGTCGTCCGCCTCCTCGCACTTTTTCTGATTGAAATCCCATTCCTTCTTTATCAGTTAATCCAAAATCCTTTGGTATTCAAAAAGAATCTTTTTTGCTTGATTCTGATTTTGTTAAAAAGCCTCTTGTTGTTGATTAATTCGTATATATTTTTTGTACAATGTCTGGGCTGTTTTTCTTTTCTTTTCTTTTTGAAATTTAAGGAAATAGATTGGAGTTGAAATGTTTATTGAAAACTTTTTTCGAAAAATGTTAAATAATAGAAAAATAAAAAATAAAATATCAATAATTTTGTATTCCAATTATCAATTTAGTTTGTATATAATTTAATCAACTTTTATACAAATTTCTCGTTTTATCCATTTTTCGATATATACAATAAGAGTATTTGTATTAATAAATCCTTTCAATACTTTATTGGGATCAGTTTTGGTTATTGCATTAGCCATATTGTCAAGTCCATTAATCCATTGAATTTCTATGAGCTCTTTTCTTTCATATAATTGTTGTAATACTATTATATCGATTATAAATCTCTTTTCTTTTGTTGTATCTAATTTGATAAGGTATTTATATAATGAATACAAATCTGTATAAATAATAACTGGAATATCAAATAGACTTAATTGAAAGGTAATGATTTGTAAAGTTGATCTTATTACAAGGTCAATATCCATACCTTCTATTATATTATAAATTTCAGAAGCTAGTACATTGTATATAACTCTCTTGCTTTTTGTATTATTATAATATACAATATTCCCAGTTAATTTGAAGATGTTTTCATCCGATATATTCTTATTTGCTAGTATAATAACAAATCCAATTTGATTACTCAAGTTTTTATTATTTGCAAACAATCTGTCAACAAAGATAAATAGTTTTATATAATCTTGTATAAAGGGGATAAACAAAAGTCCTTGATCAAGATTTTTTATTTGCTAATCAAATCTTTTATTAAGCATTTTGATATTGTTCTCCAATGGATCTTAATATTGTATAGCAGTGGATAAATTATACAATGCTTTTGGTTAACAAATTGTAGCGATATATACACTCTGTACTTATTGTTCACAATATTGCTCAGGATTAATAGTTTTCACAAATTTCTTTTTTTATCTTTTCTATATGAGAATGAGATTATTCTTATTTTGTTGTATAATGTAATTATTGAAGATTAAGGATGAGTTGTATATTAAATATTTATCGAATTTTATTTTGATATCTACATTCTTGAATTCCTTATTCTCAAAATTCATAAATTCTTGATTTGCTAATATAAGTATATCATTTGTTTATATTCTTATAAGTTCGAATCGTACACTTTTTGTATTAATAATAAGCAAATACAGATTATATAAAAATATAATCATATTAAGCTTTTCTTAATAATATTTTCAATATATTGCCTACTAATGGGTTCCTGTTTTTACAATGCCATATAATAATTTTTTAATAATTATAATCATACCATATGAATACTTGTCTTAAAGCTTTTTTGAAAGTTTTACTAGTATGATCTGATTAAATAATGTTTTTAACTATATATATATTTGTATAACATCTTGTATCATAAATATAATATTCATTTTTACTAATATGAGAGTTAAGACTATAATGATTCTTTAACTTAATCTTTGAATTGTAAATGCTTGGATCAGAATTGACTTTTTGCCAGAATCATTGTATATTTATATAATGAAACGGGATTTCTTATATAAGGAGTTTGTCGTACATCCTTTTATTTTGTTTATAAGATATGAATTGAATAATCTTCTGATATGTATAAGGGAATTATACTTAACAAATTCAAAAATATCTTTTGCAATAAGACTATCGATCTTTTATATTTATAAAGCTTCGAATAATAATCCTTCTATAATAATAATTCCTTTTATATAAAGTTCTATTACAAGATTCAAAACCTCCTGTTCTTTCTTTGTAATGAATACCTTTATTAAATCCTGATTATCTTATATGACTGCAAGGAATTAATTATATTCGTTATTGATTATATAAGCGTTTTGAGATAATAACATTCTAAGGATTTCTACTCTAAGGGTTGTACATTGAACAAAAATGGAAATAGAATCCTGTATCAGAATCTATTTGAAAATTTGTACAGAATTTTGTGATTCATAGATTTCAGATTTCGAATTATTTGTATTTAAGGGGGTTATTGGGGATATTTCAAATGAAGGTAATTGATTACTTATTTCGAATTTGTCTTCGTACTTTTTTTTATAGAATGGTTTTATTATTGTAATACGAAATTCTGTTGGATTATGGGGGAGATCGATTATACAATTTTGGTTAATGATTGCAAGTAATCTGTAAGATCCTATTTAATCTTTTCTTTTTCTTTATACTCGTATTAAAGAATTGAGGGGTAGATTAAATGTTTTGTATATATTGGGATTATTGTAGATAGCGAGTATATCTTGGATTGTTTGTTTTGCTTGAATTTTACATATTTCTTTTATTATAAAACGATATACAAATGCTTATCTCAAGATAGATGGAGATGGTAGGTTGTATAAAGTTATCCGAGGGTAAGCTCCATACACAAAAAGTGTCGATACAAGTCTATTTGGGCTAGCAATATCATTAATTATTTTCACTACCATTTGCAAAATTGATTCTTTATTGAATTTATTATTTTTAAACTCCTCCTTGAATATTTTGTACATACATCATATTGAAGCATGATATTTTTTGATTTTTCTAATTACATTATGAGATTTTATAGGGATTTCTCGAATATCAATTTGAAGTGATTTTGCATTTTGTTTGAATTTGTCTAATACAAAGTTTGTACCAGTATTATAGAATATATAATCTAATAAACCCAAATATGTATTAATCCAGTATTTTCGAATTGCATTCCATATGGTTTTGGTAGATATATCTTGTATGAAAACTGTAGTATTATATACAATTGCTTTATTAATGATATGCAAAACAGGATTTCCATTGATATAGAATATATCAAGAATAATAGAATAATTAAACTCGATATTATTTTTAATAGTAAACTTAAAATGCTCTGGGGATTTCGTATAAAGTTGATAATGCTTATAGAATTTATTGAGTTTCTTGATTGTATAAGTGTCAATATTAGTGTGATTAGTTCGATTTAAGAGATCTGTGAGTTTTTGTATAGATAGGTATTCAAATCTTTAGTAAATTTATTGAAGTTTTATTTCTGTTAAATGATTATATGTGATTGTTTCTTTTTTTGATTCAAAAGTATAAAAGGGTGTTTTCATTTGTGTATGATAGGGATTATCTTATTTCTTTACCTTAAAATATTAGTGAAATTATTAAGTAATATTTGCAAGTGATTTATATTCTGAATATATATAAGGAATGATATGTTTGTTAATATAATTGAAAAAATAATAGTACCAAGGAGTATATTGATTGTAATATCATTTTGAGATTGTATAGAACCTTTTTCGAACTTAATATTATATGCAGAACTATTTATACATTTTATATTCTTTTCTCTTTCTAATGCTTGAATTTATAGTTCATTTATTATTGAAACTTCTAATATATTTGTATTAAGAATAATACCTTAAAAAATATTAGTAGAATATCAATCTTTGAATTGAAAAACTTTATATCCTTTTATTATCTATTCATATACTTATTAGAATTAATCTTATTGCAAATATATATGTATAAGAGATTGTCTACTGAGAAGCTCAGTTGTGTACATTTCATTAATTGATCCTACTTCAGCAAAGTGTATTTCATATTCTATTAATTGATTATTTGGGGAATCAACTTACTAATATTCAACAATATTTTATTTATCCGAAATTTCATCAAATTTGGGTTTGGTATTATTTGAATTGCCTTTGTATATAAGAAGAAATTGGTGAAATTAGGTTTTATCCATTTGATATTCTGTTATAAATTGATTATATCAGATTTTTTGTTTTTTTATAAAGTGATTTGTTAATTAATAGCCTAATTATTTGCATATATAGTATTTTAATACTGTACAAGGGTTGAATCGTTTTATTGATTGAGATGTAAATCATTCTTTTAAAAATCTTTCTTGATTTTTTACTTCGCGATATTGGTTTTGATTATGAGATAAATCTCGGCCTTTATATGTACAATCCATTCAATAAATTTTTGTGCCAGGCAGGTCATTAGTTATTTGGTTGGTAATATAAGTATTTGTTGTTCGTATTTGCTCAGTTTGATCAATAGTATTTCGAAGATTAGTACAAAGACCTTTGTACATTGATGCAGATTATAATAATACAAAATTACATTTAGGAACCTTATGATATGTATTTATAATTTGATTTCTCAATATCAATTCTAATTAATATAAATCTATCAATCTGTATTGCAATATATGAAGAATTTCGAAAAACTTTTCCAATTGTTCTAAAAATATTTTATCAAAATGTTTTTATATAATTTGTGGAAATATTGTATTACACCATTCAATGAAATATTTCTGGTATCTTTTTTTGATTTTGAAATGTGCTTTTATATATATAATCATTTTATCAAATCTTAATCTCTAATTGCTGATTTTATTGAAATAAAATAATAAAATAAAGCCTTAAAGTATTATTGAAAAAGCTGATTTGTATTAAATTTGATTGAGTTTAACTTTTTTGTATAATTCATAAAATATTTGAAATTTCTTTTCTAAAAAGTCATACTTTCTACCACTATATTTGAATTCACTGTTGTTATACATTTTTATTAAATCTGGTAGAAGATTTCGTACATAACCTGTATTTGATATTTCATATAATATTGAGTAATTGGGTAATGCAAGATTGGAAAAAGGTTGGTTTTGGAATTGTTGTTTTGATTCATTTTGTTGTATTTGCTTGAAAGAATTTGGTATAGATAATATTTGAATTTGAGTCGATTTCTTTGATATAATAATATTGTATATATCTATATATTCCGTTTTCAATATTTCTACTTCTTTTTGAATCTCTTTTATATATTTATTTGATATTTTTTTTGAGATGAGTTTAGTAAGGATTTTGGTATAACTAAAACTTCCTTTTGTTTGTTGTACTTGGAAGTCATAAAGAATAAACTGATTTCGTATGAGTTTGAGAGTTTTGCAATATACAATTTTGAAGGTAATTTTTATCCAATCTTTGTATTATTCCTGAAATTTGTTTTATAAATATTATCCTTTATATTGTTTATATTACAAATTGATTATTTATATAGTGATATTAGTATTTATTTGGGTTTCTGTAAGATCTGGATTCTTTGAATTTAATTGTCTTTTTTAGACTACAGAACCTATTTTGTATAAAAGTATTTCGGAGATTAGAAAAACTGTTAAAAGGAATAGAAGTTACCGGTGCTAAGCACGTGTAGTGATTAGTAATACGGTTACCTAAACGGGCTAGATTAGACGAACCATAGACAGGCATATTGGTCCCCTCATATAATACTAGAGGAGGATCAATATGCTTACACGCGTAGTAAGATAGTCAATATAGAGGCCTCTTCCACCCAATCTTTTAATAGGTTATGAGACCCGGTTAGCACGGCCTCTGGACATAATTGACGCGGTCATTACTACGATCCAACTCGCGGAGTTGAAGAGTGCGCGGCACTACCCTACGACCAGTACGCGGTGCTGTGATCACCACTACCACCAACTCGCGGAGTTGAAAGAGCACGCGGTGCTATTTACGAATAAATACGTACGCGGTACGACAGAAAGCACGCGGTGCTAACTATACTTATATTTACAATCTGTGTGGATCTATCTATACAGAAAAAGGGGAGGAAAACCTTGCAAATTCTCTGCATAGATACCAAAATGGACGAAATCAAAGAGCAAACCAAGAACATCCCGAATCTCACTCAAGAGACCCACGAGCGATGGTTTCGACAGATGAAAATACAATTGAAAGGAAAGGATTGGTTCTATACGATTGAGTCTACACTGCAGGAGCATGCTAAGGTTGGAGGAATTGGAATGGAAGTTGATGGTACCGAAGTTTTCCCGATCCTCGTAGGAAGCAAAGTCGTGAACGTGAGGCTCAACCTCGACAAGAAGACCAAATACTTGAAAGATGAAGCTAGTGCACTCTCGTACATATGCAGATCACTCAGTGACGACGATGAAGCGCTTGTTGATGAGTACGATACAGCACGAACACTGTGGAACTACCTGAAGACAAAGTACTCAAGAACCAGCGATATCACAGCAAATTCGTACTTGACAATGATCCAAACATTTACCTTCAAGCCTACTAGCCATCCAGAGATGACTGTTATTGAAGCCTGGGATAAATTGAAAGAATACCGACGCAAGCTTGGTGCCGCCAACCCTGCATTCAAGGATTCATACAGAGACGAAGCCCTATTTTTAGTCCTAACTAGAAGCCTACCAAGCGAATACCAAACGACAATCGATGCTATGAGCGTTCAAAGCACACTGGGAGTGGAAGACAAGATCAAGTATCTCACTGCTAAAGAGCTCAGTATCCAAGAGATAGAACAAGCCCATACTGCTAGCGGAAAGTATGTAATCCCAAACCGACGAAGAGATAGCAGAGGATCAAGCCCAACAATGCAGCAAGACCGAGAGGAAACAGCCAATACTTATACTTGCCACCTCTGTGAACACGAAGGGCACTTTCTACGTGATTGCAAAGACCTCACACTCGCACAAGCTCTGATCCGCAAACACCACAGAGCCCAGCGACGAAAAGCAACACTTAAAAAGACAACCAAAGTGTCATTTTCTAAGAAAGGGAGTAATCAGGCTCATCTTGCAGATGGCGAAGGTCTTTTAGTTAATCTCGATTCATCAGAAAGCGAAGAAGAGTCTGACGACGAAGAGTGTCATGTCTCTAAAGAACTCATTCGTAAGACCACCCCCTCTCGCTGGTATGCAGATACCGGTGCTTCCTCACACATGTCTGACCAACTTTCACTCTTTAGAGATATCAAGAAGATAAAGAGAAAGACGATAAAAGTTGGTGGGGGAGTTATGTACTGTGATCGAATAGGTACAGCTGCAATGGAGCTAGGAAACGGTGGCATGGTTTTACTCTCAAAGACATTGTATGTACCGGGATTAGGAGTCAACCTCCTTTCTGGCAAGAAGATCTGTGAAGCTGGGCTCAAAGGCAGATTCAATTCAGATCGTATGTATTTTCGGAAGAATGGAATAAATATCATCAAAGCAAAAATGGATAGAGGAATTTATGTGATCTCGGAGATCGCGAAAGGATACGAAGACATCGCTCTCCAGAGCACAGAGATCATCAGTGACACTGAATCAAACAAGATCACCCTAGACACCTCCTCAGACAAGACCAAAAGGGATCTAGAGACTTATCTATTATGGCACAGACGATTTAACCATCTTGGCCCAGAAAAGATACGAAATCTTCACAAAGTCACCACGCTAGGAAAGCCGATCAAAGTCCCATCTAAGATCCCCGTGTGCGAAGTATGTGCGCTCACCAAGATGAAGAATCTAATCCCAAAACAGCTCAGTCCCCATAAAACAAAAAGATTAGAACTCATTCACTTTGATATCGCTGGCCCATTCCCAAAATCCCTGCGAGGAAACCGCTACTTCCTATTGATCATAGATAGCTGGACGAGAGTGAATTGGACCTTGGCCTTGAAAACAAAAGACGAAGCTATACCAAGACTGAAGAAGTGGAAAACCGAATTAGAACTTGGTATTGGTGATAAGATAGTAGCAGCTCGAACTGATAATGCACCAGAGTTAATCCAAGCTGTGAGAGAGTGGAACTCTGGGACTCGATCAGAACTGACTACCGTAGCATCATCCCATCAGAACGGAGCTGCCGAGAGAAACATTGGTACTGCCGAAGCCGATATGAGAGCTATGTTAAAAGAAGCTGGATTGCCATTGGAATTCTGGGACGAAGCTGTTGAATATGATGCACACTGTAGGAATAGAACGAATACTGGACCGATCATTGATGACAGTGTTGTAAGCCCGATCGAAGCGTTCACAGGATCAACCCAAGATATTAGCCATTGTAGAATATGGGGGAGCAAGTGCTATGCATATATCAATCCAAAGACAATCCCAAAGGACCAACGACACGACAAATTACGAGATACAGCCCGAGTAGGCATCTTTATGGGATACTCACATACGACCAACAAACACGTCAAAGTGTACTCACCAGAGCTAGGCTATACTGTACGAGCAAGCCGAGTGACTATAGATGAATCCAAAAGAGGAGGAGACTTAGACTTGAGAATAAGAAACTCTGCATCAGGCCCTCAAGGTACAGAAAACGTCGTCCCCGATAGGAGACCTAGAGGCAGACCTCAGAAGATACAAGAAGTACAAGAATCCCCATCTGAGTCCCTACAAGATGCTGCTACCCCTGATCACCCGAAAGTTGTAATCCCTAGTGTACCCAAAGTCGACAATATTCGGCAATTCAACGAAGACAGCGAAGGGAATATCGTAGAGATCAACTCACCTGCGGAACCGATCCTATCTCCAGGAACGAAAGAGATAGAGATGCTAGATGCAACACCTGAAATCAACAAACCTTCAATAGAAACCCCAATTACACCTATGGATGTAGACCCCCCCGAAAGATACTCTTTTCGAAAACGCAAGCGAGACGATGGTGAGCCAGATGAACATGTCCAAAAACTGATAAGAGCGATGATAGCGATACTCTCAGCAGACCCAGATGGAAACGCTATCGAACATGCCATGATCTCCATACCCCTCACGCCAAGGATCGACCCGAGCGTTAAGACGAAAGTGTCCGAAAGTCTTCAAGTGATCTTGGGGAGCTCTACAGACGAAGATACAGCCTTCCCCGCAGAACAGATCCTAGGAATCCCCATCCCTACCACATATAACCAGGCAGTCTCAGACCCTGAATATGGTGAAAAATGGAAGCAAGCTGTCCAAGAGGAGATCAGCTCATTGGTTGAAAATGGTACTTGGGAAGAGTATATTCTACCGAAAGGAGGGAATCTTGTTTCAACAAAATGGGTATTCACAATAAAGACGAAGGACAATAAGATTGAGAGATTCAAAGCACGATTAGTAGCAAGAGGTTTTAGTCAAGTTCTTGGAAAAGACTACAATGAAACCTTCGCCCCTACAGTGCGACTCGATACACTTCGCTTATTCTTAGCGATCGTTGCAAAGGAAAACTTGGAGTGCTGGCATTTTGATATAAAGAATGCTTTCACAGAATCCCATCTCAAGGAGGAGATATACCTCGCACCACCTCAGGGAGTCAATGTATCAGATGGACGCGTCTTACGCGCACTGCGGAGTTTGTATGGCCTCAAGCAAGCTGGACGAGATTGGAGTCAACTTTTAAAGTCCGAATTGATCAATTGGGGCTTTACTCAAAGTCTCGCCGATCCGTGTTTGTATACATACGCTGCTCGACAACTCAATCTACTAGTTTATGTTGATGATATAATCGCCTCCTCGACCTCAAAAGATCAACTCAATTGGTTCTCTACAACACTCTCCTCGCGCTTCAATGCCAAGAACCTGGGGGAAATTAGCAAGATTCTAGGCATTAGGGTTATAAGAGATCGAGCAAACAGATCACTCACATTGGACCAGGAAGAATATCTGGAAGCTATGCTCACAAAATTCGGAATCTCACACGCTCAGCATCACGCTAAGAAGATACCAGCTGCTGATTACTCATGTCTACGACCAGCTACAGAAGACGATGAACTGATCGATGTTACCGAATATCAACAAGCTATAGGTAGCCTCATTCATCCAATGGTATACACAAGACCAGACATCTCCTTCGTGCTAGGCCGACTGTCACAGTACATGGCAAAGCCAGCGAAATGCCATGGAATAGGAGTAAAGAACTTAATGCGATACCTGAGGGCTACGATCACTCAGAAACTCAAATACGGGCCTGAGGGAGTACAATACCAAATCGCAAAGGAGTACAACCTACCAGCAGATACTATAAAAGTCTTCACTGATGCAGACTGGGCAAGTGATCGATATGATCGGAAAAGTATTTCTGGGGGAGTTGCTATGTTCTATGGAGGACCGATATCGTGGGCTAGTAAGAAGCAGAATTCAGTAGCAACATCGAGTGCTGAGTCCGAATACATATCAATGGCGATGTTCACCAAGCAAGGGAGATGGTTAGCCCAAATGCTCAAAGATCTTGGAAAGGCAGAATATGTATCTGCACGCGGAGATACTGTTCAACTGCTAGGCGACAATCAAGGAGCAATAGCTCTAACCAAGAACCCGCATCTACATGAACGATCAAAGCATATTGATATATGCTACCACTTCATCAGGGATCTTACTGAAAAGCAAAAGGTAGTAACCAGTTACATCAATACATCGGACATGGTAGCAGATGGGATGACTAAACCTCTGGCAAAAGTAGCATTCGAAAGGTTCAAGGATATGCTAGGATTGAGACTATAGAAGTGCGGAAGATCGGGGAGATCAAAGGTGGTAACTCCTATGGGGGAGTGTTAAAAGGAATAGAAGTTACCGGTGCTAAGCACGTGTAGTGATTAGTAATACGGTTACCTAAACGGGCTAGATTAGACGAACCATAGACAGGCATATTGGTCCCCTCATATAATACTAGAGGAGGATCAATATGCTTACACGCGTAGTAAGATAGTCAATATTAAGGCTTTTCCACCAACTTCTACATGATCTTTTAACAAAAACTATATTGAATAATAATATTCGATATTGTATTATATCGAATCAATTTATTGTATGGTGTGTATGAGTGTGTGATGGATATAGATAAAATCGATATAAATCAAATTATTTTGAAGAAAATATAATTATAGTTAGGAATCTCTTTTTAGTATTGTCAGGGTTCAGTAGTAGGTAATATGCCGGGAAGATACCGATTGGTATGTCAAAGGTTAGGTAATAAGGTATATTAGATTCTAATCAAAACTAATCTTATACCCCGGCTAATTCAGGGTATATCCGGTTTCTTATATATTACTCTTTATTGTAGATCCTAATATTATAGATTCCTTTAATCCTTTTCATTTCATTATAGATTACAGGCTTATTGTAGGCCAAGCTGGTAGCCTTAAGGTTAAGGTTTACTACTACCAACTTCCCGATCCTTTGCCAAGGCCCGGGCCCTTGGTGGCCCCGGCACCTCCCAGGCTGACTAATCGTGTCCTGCGCTGACAAGTATATAATTCGAAAAGATAGTATAGGGAATGTAATATTCTAGTTCTTCCATATAGATTGTATGTAAACTCAGTCTAGTACAATCTTATTTGTTTTTTCAAAAGATATCTCTTCTTATTTGGTTTAACCTTTCTATTCTATGATTAAGTCATTCAATCACTGATCAGTATTAAGTGGACCTAGCAAGGTAATATATATACAAAAGTATATAGATTAAAGATATTATAATTCTGTCTGTCCCTTTTATATAAAAGGGGTATATCTAAGCTATATACATATTCTATCCCATATATGCACAAAGAGTGTAAATGGGGGTAGAATGTGATACATTCTCAGTCACGTGTTCCAACATTATCCGAATTGATTATTATTATGTACAAAACTCTTCGGAACCCGGCCGTCTGTTATTAGCTACTATCAATCCGAAAAGACCTCCAATTCGCTTTTTAAGATTATAGATTAATTAATAACAAAATCTTCTATTGCGATTGCCTTTTCGTTTTTTCCTTTATTAAACTTCACATTTAGATCATATATCGAACACAATTTACCAAACCCGCCGAGCACCCTGGTCAAATTAAAACTATTAACCTTATCTTCTGCATATACTGGTGGCCCAATATATCAAGAGAAATCGAAACTTATGTATAAACCTATCAACTCTGCTTTCGAACCAAAACCTCCTGTCTTGTTGCATTCGGATTCCTAAAACCTTTGTCTGTATCATTTTGTTTTTGGTCTGATATCTTTATTGATTATATCACATTGTTATTAATTAGTGAATGCTACAATAAGAAATATCAATATATTGTTATAGTCGTTTGTTGCTTAATGAAGATGTATTACTTCATTCTGGTTGTAGAACTTTTTGTAGAGGAGTTTGTTAATCGGTTTGTTGAGAAAGTCTATTGTTTATACAATTCATTTAATAATATTATATTCGATAAAGATTTGCAATTTATATTAGAATTCTGGAAACATTTATCCAAATATTTATTGATCATTTTAAAACAATTTTCCTTGTTTTATTCTGAGTTTGATAAACAAATAGAAAGGATTAATACTATGATAGAATAATATCTTTATGCTTTTATGAACTTCTATCAAAATAATTGGTATGATTGGCTTCTATTCGCAGAGTTTGCGTTTAATAATATTATTTTAGAGATTATTGGAATATTTTTATTTTTTGTTAACTATGGTTTTTATTTATATCTTGGTATTGAATCCTTTTCATTAATTCCCTCGAATCTGTTATATCAATACAAATGCAAATTTTTAAAGGTTAATAAGATTGCAAATCGATTTGATATTATTTTAATAAAATTGAAAGTTTTAGTTGTTTAATTTATTTAGAGATATAAAGATTATGCTAATAAGATTTATATCAATGTTTTTCTATATAAAGAAAGTAATAAAGTATAGATTAGTACTCAGAATATAAAAATCAATTGCCCAATAAAAAAAGGTGATAATAAATGGGATGGTCTTTATAAAATTCTAAAAGTTTATAAACAAGCCTATCTATTTCAGCTTCCAATTAATTTTAAAATCTTTTTAATATTCCATAATTTATTATTTCAATCACTCTATTGTTTATTCGGATTAGTCAGTTAAAAAGCAATCAATGAAGCCGAATCCTGTCGAAACCAAGGTTACATTCTAGAAAAAGATAACAAAACGAATGAAGAAATCAAGCAATAGAAATTCAATAAACTACTTGATTATCACAATGAGAACAGATTTCATTATTAAATCAAATGGAAATATTATCTAGTGTTTTAATAATTCGCCAAAGATTTTTGTGGTTAGAAAGATATGATTATTGCTTTCCATTTAGTAAATCCAGATAAACTAGAACTGTTTATTTGGGTAGATTTTAAAAAATCTACTACTCCTAATCCCCTACTAATATTTATATCAAATATACCTCTGAATTGAGGCTAAGGTAGATCAAAAAAGTTTTGTTAATTGATTACTATTTTTAAAAAAGATTCATTTTTATCCAATAATAGAAATTAAAGTATTTTAATATTATTTTGTTTTCTAAAGGGTTAATTGATATTACAATCAAGGATTGATTGCTTTAAATAGGGGGTATTGTTACAACACCAATTATATAATCTATAGTTGCTTTTATACCTCAGATATAGCATATTAGTACGCCCTACTTCCTATAAGTAGGGCCTCACTTTTTCATAGCTCTTCCATTCTTATAGTATAATATAAGTCTTCACCCATGCCCTGACATCAATCTATATTTCTAATAAATTTGTATGGAAAAAAAAAAGTGTAAATTGAAAACAAGGATTAGGAAAAGTAGTCCTCATTTTTATTCTATGAAAAATCTATGTTTTTATAGGTTTTTATAGATTTCAAAATCTATAAAGAAAATGGAAAATTGAAGCTATTTCTACTTTCAATTAGAATAATTAGAATTTAAGGTATTTATTCTTCAAATTCTTTTTAGCTATTTTTACTAATCATTTAATTATCGCTTTATAATAATATGTCTTCAATTTCATTTTCAATATTTTAATAAAATTATATGAAATTGAAGAAAAGCAAGTAAAACTATTCAATTCCCTTTCAATGGAAAGAAAATTCTTTAAATTAGAGATCTATTTTGATATTCACTTTGAAAGCTTTGAAAGTTTTGAAATTGATAAATTTCTATATTCAAGTAATAAAAGTGTGGATTAATAATTCGCTTTTTTTAAAACGGATTGTTGTTATTATGGAATCTGTGGTAATAATGAAGAGCGGTTTTTTTGACGGATTCGGTGCGGATTTGTATATCCAAATGACCCCTTAGTACTTTCTTATTTATTAGTAAACCACTTTCGACCTGTTCTCAAGTTTGTTTTCACGCCAGTCGGACTTTCAGTGAGCGTGGCTAGATGTTACATGCACCCCTCTGATATCGCCTACAGATAAATAGACCCAGAAGTTGACTGGATAATGACTAGGAAATCAATCTCTCCTCTAATATTATTAGTATCACGATTATGCTTGTTTACTTGACCTTGTCTTATTGATATCTTCTGAATAAATAAGGATGATAAGTTGGCACCCAAAGATCTCATATCCAACCAATCGCCATCCATTTTCTTTCATTATATACTGCTCGTCTCATATACCACACCCACATTGGCCTGATAGTTTGCTTCATCTCAGCCGATGTATATTGGTCGATTTATAATTGTAGTATTATTTAACTTTCAATCCAAAACCACTCAACCGATGTTCCCTTTTTATATGTTTACGAAACTAGATGAGGATTCTAAATCCAAGATTAGCATGAGAGAGGAATGTGATACGATGAAAGACCCCATGTAGTGTCAGAACCTTGTTGTCAATCTCGGATAGAGCATACATTTACGTGGAGTTCTTTGCACTACTTCTCAGTGGCGAAATCTATTGACGAAAGACTGTACTTACAAGAAGTTTTGCCCGATTTTCACCCCTTTGTACCGCTCAAGCCTTTTCAGTACTTCTATTGGGATGGAAAAGGCCTCTTTACTCATTCCACTTTTTCTGGGTCCTAAATGGAATCACTAGCTTCGAACCATTCAATCGTGAACTCTTGCTCACAGGTTCTTGTTCCTACTTTCTCTCTTCATTTTGAAGTGCGGCGCTCATGATACTTGCAGTCTTTTGCTTGAGATCCTCGCTCTCTTCCAAACTCATCAGTTTGTACAAGCTCAAGGCTTGTTCCTTTTGACATGAAACTCGTCTACTGACTTCTTTGCAAATGAAGCCGTCCCTATGCCGTCTCGACCACCATTCAATTCTCCAAGAGTGATTATCTGCTTTGATCTTGTTCTTTTCACTATGCTGTGTGTGACATTATTACGGCTATCCACATTGCTTCTCTATCTCACTTTCATCAGTGGGCTTTTAAATTCAATCGATCCTCTGCATTGCACAAGCAGCGATTTGACCACAAGACAGCGTGGTGTTAAGGGTACCGAAGAGTGCCTGTGCGTTCATATGCGGTTTTTACGCGATGCTCAGAGTGGTTGTTTTGGAGCTCCACGCTTCCGGAAACATGCTTTCCTTTCCTGGGTGGGTTGAATATTTGCGACTCGGTTCATTTAGCCTTGCTTGACGTCCCTGATGGAAAAGTTGGAGTGGCGTAAGGGCTGTCGTTATCGGACAACCTCGACGATTTGCCTTCAGTAGTGAAGAGAACTGGTGTCTGATGTTCCGATGTAAGTGCTTTTTGATGTGGAATATAAGATAAAGTATTAGTTTCATTCTCGCTGGTCTTTTGAGAATCGCCTTGTCAATTTCAGGATCAAAGCGAGAAGTATTACTTAAGTAGCGTTTCCCAACTGTGCTCTCATGCAACGACGTGAATGGGTCTGTCCGATTCTGTATCTCCTAACATACTACAAATCTTTTCTTTCGTCGGCCTCGTCAGTGATTTTCTGAGGCTTTCCCTACCCGTCGAACGAAATGGATGTTCTCCGAGGCTGCCTCAAGAAACATCACTCGAGACCTCCGCAGTGTTTCTTGCAGTATATTCCTGTAATCTCGAACTTTCTTTCTTTATCAATTCAAAAAGCCGCTCTTTCGTCAATTTCCGATTCATCGATTGTCAAGCTAATGATATTTTTCTCACAACATATTCTCTACCTGCTATGGTTTCTTCACTTGAACATTGCGAGGTAGAAACAGACCTTGTTCGTTGTCACTGGCTGCAGTGTAGGCAATAGTATTTCCCGTAATCCGTATATTGATCAGTATAGTGGTACATATTGTTTTTTTTCTAAGTATGTGTGTATTTGATATAGAATTCAATATAACTGAAGATATTCAATTGTAAGAGAATATTGAATATCATTAATAATATATTGAAATACTAAAATAAATTCTAAAATATTCAATTTTATATATTCCTATTCATGTTAGGTTGTGGAATGAATATTTCAAATGATTTGAATTCAGGAATGAGTATTTTATAATTTAATGCGGATAGGAATGTATAAAATTGAATGTTTTAGAATTTATTTTAGTATTTCAGTATATTGTTAATAATTTTTAAATATAAGAATAATTATAAGAGTGATATAGCCCTCTTTAAAACGTATTAACTATAATATCAATAAGCTAATACGCGCCACAGTTTTACTAGTATACTATTGCCTACACTGACTGGCTGTTGATTTGCAGCGATGTATAGGGCGATGCAGCCTTGGAATTTTGGGGCGATCTGTTTACTTGTCAAGAGAATACTGGTTCCAGAAAGAATTTTAACCTCGGAGTAAATCGAATGAAAAGTCAGAATGTTGGATGAAAAGCGAATCAATACCCAAAGCTGAATTAGCTAAATTAGCTGATAAATAATTCAACATAGAAGCCAATTCAGAAGTTAGTAAGGAGTATATCTCGTCGATAATATTACAGTGTAAGAGAAAGATATTAGATAAAATATATGATATTCTACAAGAATAGAAAAAAGCATTGGATAAATGCCGACTATATAGGGCATAGATATCTAAAGTATCTATAAGACTATATTATTGAATCTATAATAATATCTTCTTTTAATAACTTATTTATTTTAAGCAAGTAGAAGAATTGATACCACAACACTTATTATATTATTTAAATCAAATAAATAAAGAAAATAAACAGCTTTTTGTTATTTCCCCCTATAGCAAATAGAATTATTCTTGTTTTTATTCTTAGTCCTTTTTTAATCACTTTTTTGATCTCTTTTTGATTCTTTTTTGGTTTCCTCTTGGTTTCTTTTAGATTTGGTTGAAGTCTATTTATTCTTTGTTTTAGGAAAATCTGACTTTTTCCTATCGAATTGATTTTTGAACTATTAATTCTTTTATTATATCAATTGTTAAGGTTAACAAAAGAATTGCTTTTGCTATAAGATCTTCTAGAATCTATTTCGGTAATTCAAGTTTCTCAGGATATATATAATAATATTCTACTAAAAGCTTTTCGTTCCCCTTCAGATTTGAAACTGATTACCAAATAAAAGCGTAATATCTCCACTTGATCAGATAATAATAGTTATTTTCATTGTAATTGTTTATAATTTCTTTGAAAATCCACTTTTGTATTAATTCATCTTCGCCATCCTCCCTTTCAAAAACTTTATTCTTGATTATAATTAACTCTGATTTGTTAAATTATTGTTTATATAAAGAATCACTTTTTGTTATTAACTAGAAGAAAAAGGAAGTAATAAAAGATTGGGAAGATACAAATGTTTTCCAATAGTTGAACAAAATAAAAGCGTGAGTAGACTTTTATAATCTTATATAATCCAATCTAGCAATTATTTAGCTTCTTTGCTTTTCAAAAGGTTTTCATATTTTTAATATTAACAAAAACTTTTTGTCCGATATTATAATAAGATGAATCGATTTAATGCTGATTTATATTCTTTTTATAAATTGCAACCGCTTATCGAACTAAAACTTGTAATTAAAATAGAATCTATTTTATTCTTTTAGCAATCTTGTTACCCTTAAAAAATTCGTATTTTTGTATTAATATTATTCTTGATAAACATAATTTACTGGATTCAACTTCGAAATATAGATTGAATCTGTAATTAACAAAGAATAGAAAGTATCCCATAATCTCAAATATCATATTGTTTGAAACGAATTCAGTCAATAATAATCACTACATCCAGTCATCTTGATGAAAATTTACAAAAGCACAAAAATATTATTCCAAAAATAAGTTTACTCTTTCTGTTTGGCCATCTATTTGCAAATAGAAAACTAAAAAATATTTAAATATAATTAATAAACACTCCAACAATTGGAATTAAAATCCAGAAATGAATTGCATTCTTCGATTAGAGATTATATTATCTGATAGATCATATAATATATAAATACAACTAATAAAGATATCAACAAATTCATTCATAATCAATATATACATATCAATAAAGTATTACATTTTAATCAAACAATATATAACAATCAAGATATACTTATAATCAGAGTTATAGTATACACAAATGGAAAACGAAATAATATAATCTATCGAGATATCCAACCAGGCTCTGAATAAGACTAATAGGGGATACAGATAACCAGATGGAACTGATTTAGAAAACTTGATGTATATACAAAATTGATATACTTGAATATATGTAATGATTTTATAATACATTTGGAACTATTAATAGATTCGAAAAATAAAATCAATCATCTTAATTCTTCCAGGATGTCCTACAAAACCAAAGAAATATATTTTATAGATTATTTGAACTTTTAGTTTATTATCTAATAGAATCCATAGCCTTCCGTAATAATAAATCTTGTAATCGATTAGGATACAATCTTGTATAGAAATATATAATATCTTTTTAAAAGCTGTAAACCACTTTCGAATAAACAGATCTTTGATTGCAACGATTAACTGCTAAGCTATATCTAATCTCTTATATATAATATCGATTAATTCATCGATTAATCTATCAAATGATATAACAAGATCCGCCGGAATAAGACGGACTCCTTCCATTAATTCATTATAGAGATTGATATCGAATCTATCTGTTAATAGAATTATACACTTTCTATTCCTAAGACACTCATTATTCCCTATTGCAAAATCGGATTGGTCTTCCTGTTTACCGCTTAAAACATCCGATCGGATAATCTTAAATCCCAGTCAATAAACAATACAGAAATTATACTAAAAAAGAAATTTAGATTAATGAATCTATTACTGATTAAATACCTTTATAATTATAAAATATTCAAGGTTTTTATAATCAATAAGGATTTTGAATTTATATTAAAAACCTTAAAATTCCAAACACTATTTCTTTATAAATTTAATAATTACAAAAAATTCCTTATTGTAAATCTCATAATTATATTCAGCTACTGAATACTTTAAGAAAAAATAGATTATGGGTTGAAATATATTATCTGAATTGTATTATGAAAGAACACTGTCAGATACCCAATTCAATATATCTATTTTCAAGATTATCTTTTTATTATAATCGAAATAGATAAGAATTGGTGCTATAATAAAAAAGTTTTTAAATATAAGAAAAACATTTCTCTAATTAATCTCCTAGATCTATATAAAGTCTTTTTGTGTTAAATCATTGAATAATTGATAAATCTTTGAGAAGTCTTGTATAAATCACTAATAGAAATTAGTAAATCTTAGGAATCGTTATAAGTTTTTTATAAAAAGAGGCTGTTCCCAGAAGGTAATAGCAATAACTTTGTTTGGATTCATTTGTATGCCTTTAATTGTAATAATCAATCCTAAATACTATATCGAAATGATTTCGAATTCGCATTTATTAATATCAATTTGAAGATCAGTATCGATCAGTTTCTATACTACATTTCAAACATAATCTCTATATTCTGATAAATCCATTGAATATATTAGGACATCATCTAAATAAACAATGTAGTATTTATCAAACTTATCAAATAAAGTATGATTAATATAATATTGAAAAGAGACTAAAGCATTACAGAGGCCGAACGGTATGACTAGGGATTCGAAGAGCTCGAAGTAAATAATGAATACTGTTTTCTATTCATTACCCTCTGCAATCCGTATCTTATTAAAAGCAACAATGATATCTAATTTAATATACACCTTAACATTACAAAATATATCCAAAGTTTCATAAATAATTAGAAAAGAATATCGATTCTTTATTATAACATTATTCAATCCATAATAATTCTAGCAAATATATACATTATTATTAGACTTTACAACTAAGAATAAAGATACAATACTACAAAACCTAGATTCGCAAATAAAATCTTTATTAAGATTGTTATCGATTCATTTACAAACCATTTACAGCTTAAACAGCGAAAATAATTGGTTTTTAAAGTAAAGGGACTTTTTCCCAAATATTAATTCAATCTTGTAATCCCAAACTCAATATAATAAAAAAATATCAATGTTTTAAGGAAAAAATACAAATAGTTTATCCTGTAATTAATGAGGGAGCTTTTCTTATATATCAATATTACTGAACTTAGATTTTCCAATAAAAAACTTAGAAACATCTATCTCCAAGATTTATTATAGGTAGACTGATTTATAACAATTGAGAACAAAATCATATAGATGTAAGAGCAATTGTGTAAAAGTTTTGTAGAGATCTCTATTGTTTTATAGAATATTCTTGTATTTCTAATCTCTGAAATTAATAGAATCCAAAAGAAAGGCTGCTTTTAAAACCATTAGTTTTGTAAGAACAACTCAATCCAATTTATTCTAGATGAGCCGAATTGCTTGGACATTATTTTATTAACAAAAGGAAACGAAACTTATAGCCTGCAATTAACGGATATCTTTTATATTAAAGCTTTCTCTAGAAGGTTGTACGTTTGATATTAAAATGAAAAATAATAATAATAGATTTTGTTGTAGATTGGAACTGTGATAACATGATCTAGCAATCTTTTTGATTAAAATTGGATGAATACTAGGGCGATTACTAATCATTTGGGCTTATGTATACACTTTTCCTTTACAAGTTCTAATATAATAATAATTTATTTTTTCTATAAGTGTTTTATTTATAGCGATATTGTAATCTTTATTTGAATACTTTAAGGAAAATAATAAAGCATAGTCTTCATTCTCAGTATTATTCTTTATATATAAATGCTAATAAATAATCTTTTGGCTTTTGCTTAGTCCTCTCCAAATTTCGATAGAACCAACCTTGGTTCTCTTCAAACTTCGGATAGGACCAACTTTAGTTGAGGGCTTTTTTAAAATTCCGATAAGACTTAATACTAATCGGAGTAAGTTTATTATCAGGGTTTGTATTGTATTCGGGAAGTTCCAGCGGCAGTATCTTGTGATGTAATAAATTGATATAAAGGAAAGGGTTATTTTGGATTAGTTTATAAGAAGATTATAATATCGGAACCAAAACAGCCCAAAAATGATTAGTATTTCTAGGAAAAGAGTGATAACAAAGAATAGCCAGGTTTCACAATATAGATCTATAGTTATCTCCATAATGAAATAATTAATAATAATGTTTGCTATTTTACCATTTGTTAGATAAAGTTTTTGTTGATGTGATAGGATTTGAATTTGTATTTTATAATATTCGATGAAGGTATAATCAATGTCAGGGTTCAGTAGTAGATAATATGCCGGGAAGATACCAATTGGTATATCAGAGGTTAGATAATAAGGTATATTGGATTCTAATCAAAATTAATCTTATACCTTAATTAGTTTAGGGTATATCTGGTCCCTTATATATTACTCTTTATTATAGATTCTGATATTATAGATTTCTTTAATCCTTTTTATTTCATTATAAATTACAGGCTTGTTATAGACTAAACTAATAATTTTAAGATTAAAGTTTATTACTACCAACTTCCCAATCCTTTGCCAAGGCCCGGGCTCTTGGTGGCCCCGGCACCTCCCAGGCTGACTAATCGTGTCCTGCGCTGACAATCAATAAAAGCTTTTTCGAAACATTTGTTATTGATGAGATTGGTTATATTAAAAGAAAAGCTAAACGCTAAGAATATAATGATTTGAATAAATAAAGATTTATTATTTATAGAATTAAGTTATAAAAATTCTATATTAATTACAATATATTTTATTCATTCCTTATTCCCAAATAATCTTTATAAACGTTTTATTATAAAGGTGATATATTTCCTAAGAGATTATATAGATTAGATTGAGCAGGTAATAGAGTTGTATTTTGTATGAATATATTAGAGGTATTCTTAAAAAGTAATAAAGAATTGCTTTCGATATAGCCATAAAATGTATTAAATTGCTAATAAAATCGGAGATTATTTCGGGTATTATTGTTGTTACTATAACTACCCCGAAAACCATATTCCTGGAAATCGTTTCGATTGTAAGATCCTTTCCGATTATTAGAATATTAATTGCCTCAACCAATAGAAGCACCTCGATATAAGCTATAACCACCAAAACCTCTACAAAAACCCGCAAATCCAAAGTTTCCTTTAGCTGTTCGTTGTGTATCCGCTTATTTCTTAGTATTATAGTTCTATATCGAATGATTAGATTTCTTGTAATAATGATAAAGATTAAATCGATATTTTTTGTTTCATTATTGATCTTATATTTTGAAAGTATTGAGATCTATAGATTTAAATAATACTAATATTATGGGCGATATATTAATTGGGAATATATAGGGGTATATAAAACTCGAATTCATTTTTGATTCCAAAAGATATTTATTCTCCTATAGATTCTAACTTCAAACTTCAAACTTTTGTTTCCAATCTTTGATATCGATAAGAGAATAAGGATTGGAATCTTGTATAAGTAGTCATTAGAGATTATAGAAGACTTTTGTTTTTATTATTACAATCATTTCGCGTAATTGTTTGTAATATATTGTACCAAGATATTCCAATTGAATATAAAAGGCCGAAAAAGATATCTTATTAATCATCTTGAATTTATCAAATCGGATCGAGGCTTTGTATATTATATCAACTAAGATATAAAATCCATTGAACTTATTGAGAAAAAAATTGCTAGTAATACGGATCGAGATTTCATTAATAATATTATTTATATTAATCAATCTCTTTTAATATATGCAACTATTAATAAAAAAGATTAAATATAAAAGCTTTTTTCTTTCTATATCGAAAACAATTGGATCGATTATTTAGTAGATTTGTAAACCTTGCTTCCAAACAATATATTCCTTTTGTCGAAATATCAATTCTATCTTCTCTCTTCAAAAAAGCTTGGGATTCTTTAAAGTTTGTTATTGACTAGTCCTATTTTAAACAAAAGCGTTTGATAGGTTTTATATGAGTTGAAATTATAATAATTGAATTAATTGAAGTTGAGTATTTAATTGATTATTTATAACAATTTTAAAGAGGCGCTTTATAGCCAGATCTTATTCAAAAACTTGTTGAATAATAAAGAGTGAATCGAATATATAATTGATAATATTGTATAAATAATTAAAATAATTCTACTAATCATATATTAATATTAATAAAGGAAAGGGGCTGTGAAGTTTATATTCTTGGAGACTAAATAGTTCTCCTGTAATCCATAGCTATTGAATAAAAGCATTATTGATTTTAGTTCTAAATGTATTAGGCAAAACAGATGGTAATAGACTAATACTCGAAGTATTCAGTGTATCAGCCATAATGGGAAAAGAGAACGAGACAAAGATGTAAATAAAGGTGAAAACGAAGACGAAAACAAAAACAAAGACAAAGAAATACCACAAACGCAGAATACTATAAGGACTATAAAAAGACCTGTTTTAGGCAAATAAAAATAAAAACCAAGAATTTCTTTTCAAAATCAGATTAATCTTACTACAACGAAATTTTTTTATAAAATAGAATATACTATCACAATATAAGAAATAAATATTAAATAAAATATATAATATTCTACAAAAATGAAAGAAGACACTAAATGAACACCGACTATATAGGGTATGGATGCTTAAGGTATCTATAAGACTACGCTATTGAACCCGTGACAGGTAGCGAGGACCGAAACGATTTGGAATGAGCCACAGTGAATAGCTGGGCGCGGAGAAAATGGGTATCAAATCTGCCCTTGCAATATTTGAAATCAACATGTACGCATGCCAAAGAAAAACATTTTGATATAATGGCTGGTTGCGGAGAAACAAGTTGCACTTATGAGCATTGTAGATTTCACTGTTGCAAAGTATGATATTAAAGTGTTACTGCAGAAGCCATATCAAAATAGATATCTCATTGTTTGGGTGGCCTCACAAAGATTTTACTCGCCTCCTTGCAAACTCACTTAAGCTTTGCAACTCAGCCATGGATAGATGCTGTATTCACCATATATTTGATTCGAAGATGACAAAGTCATTTCAAAAATAGAAGCCTTCAAGTTATCACCACCGATCAGGGCCGATCTGCTCTAATAGAATCTTTTGCACATTGCTTGTAGAAGTCATTTCACCCGAGACCTTTTAAGACAGAACCAAACAGATACGTCAGAAAAAAGAAAATGCGATACACTAAATAGTTGAATATACTCTAGACAATGAACCACTGTTGTCTTATACACATCTTGCTACTTATACGCGGTGTTTAAATAGCACATCAACAAAGGAACGTTTTTAAGGACAGGGATTTTCCCATATTCCATGTCAATCAGTCGAAGTGCAGCCTTCACGTCTCAACGAAGACCCGAGGAGAATACTACCAAACATACCTCAAAGATAATGTGCGTCTTGTTTATAAGCTCCACGGTAATATCTACCTACCTGTCCGGATCGAGAACCTTCATCCACCGAGTCTTCCATAGGTGAACGCAGTAGAAGTAAATGCCTTTAATTTTAGTTTCGGTATAATGGCAACAGATAGATATAGTACCGTGCTACATGTCTCCCTTAAATATTTTAACTCCGTTGACCTGCTGCACCATTTGCTGTGCATAGTTTCCTCACCCGGCAGTAGTATTCCCTAGATAGTAGCATTAAGAAAAATATTATGCCAACGCCATGCTACTAAGTCTGTAATGTGCCCCTCGATCACTCCTTTTCTCTCTCGAGGCAGGCGCAGTAGGTATCAGAGTTGGCATTTTCAAAACTTCGTAGGTTGTCGAAGATGCATGTCATCCGCGAGTGCCTTGAAATCTCGCCATGATTGCGACATACACATCTTTATTTAAACCTCGAAGCTGTTGTGTATAAAGCTCGGCGAGTGCCAAGTTATGGTCGGTTCGTTGATGCTTTTATTAATATTAACACCTGTTACAATCAAGCCTCACGACAAATCTGTGGCGGTGACTAGTAATCGGTGGTTTGTAAAATGAATTCGATGCTTCCCGGTCACAGCAATGTGATCGTTGGGAATATTTTCTAACATGCGTAATGCAGGACGATCATAGGAAGCCTGATTCAGCCAACACCCTGTTGTTCGTGTAAGTATGGTCAAACATCGGTTTCATGCTCTGATAAATGATTGTTATCATGAGTGTAGAACGTACCTGACTATCTTTTCGTCCTCACGCTCCCTTGGTTCGACCGCTAAACTCTTTTCATACATTTCATGCACATCTCCCGCGGCTTGCATGTTGGTTAATATATACTCTTGAAGTTCCGGAACTGGCTGCAAGCCGTACGGGACATTCTGATATTGCTGAATGTCGCGGATGACTTCAGCGGTCTTTGCTCGTTTGGCAAAGTTAATCAATGTAGTTTTCTTGATGATTGAAGGTATACCATCCTCGATGAATGTAAGATCGGTAAGGTACACACCTAGAGATGTTAGCTCACCATAGTACATCATATGAGCAGCTAGAACTTACCGAAAAAGGGTATACATGGGGGATTGGCAAGATGCAGACTTTCTCTGTATTCTCCGAAATTCTTTGTGCTGCCCATAAGGCGACGCATGGATTCCAGTACTGCCAAAGTTTTGGCTGGCACTTGATCCCAGGTTCTTTTTAGGCGATGGATTGGTGCCGTACCGAGCGCCGAGATGATAGAAGTGAGAGTTGAGTAGTTGTTTAAAGCACGGCATTTCTACAGTAAGTTAGGAAAAGTGAAGGTAGTCAGGAGAGATATTACTTACATCGGCAACAAGAACGAAATGTTTGATGACGACAACGCGCTTTTTGACATCAAGTTGCGTGAGAATCATTTCAGCGACCCAATTCGTCAATTGATTAGAATGCAGGATCAGAGCCTTAACATTCGGTGCAGGCTCAGGGTCGTTTTCGCCAACTTTCTTCTGCCAAGTTTTATTTAAGCATTCCGTGGGTTTAATCTTCCCATAAAGCTTTGACTCGACAATGGTAAGTTGACGTGCAAATTCTGTCACATCAATATCCAAGAATTTAAGCTTTTTCATGTTTTTGGGCATGATTGGTTGGGGTGTGGAATGGTTCAAGGTCAAGACTAAACGTTTCGCTGTAGCTTCCTGTCCCCGTAGCCGTTGTTCTAAGAGAGTCATCAATGAACCGGAACCTGGTGTTTCAGTAGCTTTCACAGTGTCTCGAGCAAACGTGTAGACGTTGGCTATGAGAGCTTTGGTATCATCACTTTGATCCTCCATCCAGAAAAGTTCAAACCATGATTTCAGAATGTTGACGACTCGAAATCTGATTGGCTTTTGTTTTCGAGATACCCATGTTTCATAGTCTCCTGGAGGCATACCTTCGGGGGGTTGTACCTGAAAGCGCTTCACCAGATGCTCGAATAGTTCTCTCGCATTCGTAAAAGACCGATACGTGAGTAAGAAGGTGTTGTTGAAATCCGAGCTCAGTTTGTCGTGGCGTGTAAGCTGCTCAACCAATGCTACCAGTGTACCACCCTTCAAGATAGGAGGCTGGACTTTTGTATCATAGGAAATATCATCTTCGTGGTCAAGCTTCAAGCAGTCTGGTGTCTCGTCTGGGGCATCTCTTCGAGTTGGCTCTTCGCCAAAGAATTTCCTGACTTTAGAGTTCTCCTTTCGGAATGGTGGAAGAACTGTATCACCTTCAGAGTAAGTTTGGGACTTACCGATATCTGCAAGGCTAGGACGGAGTGATGGATTTCGGGAGTCTGATCGTTGATGGAGTCGCTCGTAGGGCGCGCTATCACCTCTCCTTAGACTCTTTGCTCTTTCTTCGAGAGGCAAAGCTTGCTGCATAGCTGTTTGAACAAGCTCACCAAGAAGTTGCAGTGAGAAGCCAATGTGAGATGAGTTCGTTTCCAAAGATCTTGAACAAGTGCGCACATAATTCAATCGCCCTTCCAACGACTCTCCACGGACTTCCGCCCACTCATCACCTAAAGGCCCAGCTACAGCCTGACATCCTAGCAACAAGTCTGATATGTTGTCATATAAACTCTGCTTCTGTTTTGCGAAGTCAATAAGTTGAGGATTTTGGAATGTATCGCCAAGGGAAGACAAGTTGATAGACTCAACCGTAGACACCCAAGGCTTGAACATCTCGAGAACTTTTTGCGCAGCTGCACAGACATTATTACCAATCAGTTCGTGTCTGTAAGGGGTGATAATTTTGTCGGTGAGTACGAGATGCTCCTCCAATTTTCGAATGCTAGATGTTAGCATTCTCTTCAAATCGTCGAGTCTCTCCATCAACTTTGCATCCAAAATCGCAGAAGGTTCAATGACATTCTCATCCTCGTCGAGAAAGTTGGTCGTTAAAGGGTCTCTAGATCCAAGCCCGTTATTTTGCCAACTACCACCGATAGTGCTACCAACGACAAAACCAGGAAGTAATCGTGGTATGTCCTCGCCACGCTGCTGGCGGGCGACCTCAACGTAGCTGAAAACGCCTAGAAGTACGCCATCCGCCTCCTGCAAACATTTTTGATATGACTCCGAATTGGGCCAATCAGAAGCAGCAATGTGTGACGAAATAACCAATTTCGAAAATTTTGACATCATGTCCCGGAAGTGGGGATACAGGGCTTTGTTAGTAGAAATAATAGAAGGCTGGCCAGAATGATTATCAGTAGTACCAGATCCAGCAGCCAGTAATAGTCGGAGATGATCGGAAATATCTTCAGCTCGGCGAACGTACTCGGAACGATCATGGTTGTTGATTGCTTCGCGATAGCGATCCACAGCTTTCTTCATATTTGCAACGAGTCTATTCCATGTCAGTGGCGCAGCGGAGCCATCATCAAAGAATGATCGAGGCAAAGTAGCAGCGTGTGGTGGGCCAAGAGCAGGATTCGTGAAAGAAGTTGTAGATGGGCCCATTATCGGCATTGCTGTTAGGGATACATTCGGTGTATTGAACGTGTCGGCTCGTGAGCGAGTGCCAGGAGAAGTGCCGTTAATTGAGTCCATGGAGGTAGCTGGTGACACACCTTCAGATAATTGAGATCTGCGTTTCTTCCGAGGCTGAGAGGTGTTAGCAGGTACAATATAGCCATACTGAGTAGGCAACATACAAAGGATGATTTGGACGCGAGCATTATAGACTCTCCATCGAGCTCAGATGCAGAATTTCCTTCCGATTCATCGTCTGTTTCATTTATATATCCTCGCGCCATCATTTCTGGCGGGGGCCTTGTTTTTTCCGGTATATTGACATTCATCCGATCTCTCGGTCCCATTTCTGTTGACGAAGATGGCGATTCCAACGGTAGCTCCATACTGCTCTCGCCAGTCTCGGTATTGAAATAGAACAATCTACCATCAGGAGTCGCTTGAGGTATCCAAAAATCCGCCCCTGATCTTCCATTGCTGTTCACACCGGTTGCAGGCAAATGTGAAAAGTCGTCGCGTTCTGATTCTTCGCCCTCGTCATCGTACTGCTCTTCGTATTGTTCTTCGTCGTCTTCATCGTCGTCGATATCATCGTCTATACCCATCCCAGCCTCATTCGGCTTGCCGTCCAGGACATCTTCAGGGCCCGATACGACCTGGCAGTAGTTACTGGGGAACCATCCCCTCACATCGTTTATGACTCCATCCCACCAACCACTTTCTAATTGTGTAATCACTTGTATTATGTCCCCCTCGTGAAAACTAAGACTTGTTCGGTCGTCGGCCTCGTAGTCGTATAGCGCTCGCACATACATATTTGTCTGCGGAGCGTTTCCCAATAACCCATTCATAAGTGGCGATGGTGTGCGCGTTGTAGCGATTTGAAGTTTCTGTATTTTCTTCGAGGTGATATTGAACGTGGGAGTGTATCTGCCGTTAAAACAAAAGTCGATTCTCCCTATGCAATAGAATTGGTCGTATTACTCGAGTGGGAAGTTGCGAAGGTATTTCTTTCTGAATATGTTACCGAGACCACGGTCTGTGTCATTCATTAACATTTTCAACTCATGATTAGTCGTTCCAAATAGGTGTACGCGCTTTTGAAAGTATAAGATATATATTGGATATGAATGTTGCAGAGGAGGGGTATGGTTAGGTAGTTTGTCGGGTGTTGTCGATCAATTTCGATAATGATTGGAGAGACTTCGGGCGGTTATGGTTATAGTCAGTGGAAAATCGATTATAAGTTGGGTAAACGATAGATAGTATGTAGTTCGATTACCACACCATTCATGTGCCTGTTGTGTGTGTGCGTGTGCGTGTATGTGTGTATATATATGGAGAGAGAGAGTGTGTGTGTTTGATATCTGATAGATGGTATATGTATGGTATATGGTATTCAGATATATCCAAATGAAGTCGAAAGGAATATCATAAAGGTGGGCTATTGTAGCAGGGCAGATTTGCCTCGTTATCGCCAATTTCGCAAATCGCAGTAGTGGTTTTGGCGTTGAAGGGATTGTTTCAACGAGGTACACGTTTAGCACACTGGAGTTAAACTCGGAAAGGTGTAGTGGTATAGGGTAGGGAGCAAATAGTATGTGTCTACAAGGGTCCACCAGCCTTTTGATAGAAAAAAATAAAAATATTTTGATGTTCGAAATCAGCGATTTGGTTGGTACCTTGGGTTTCTGTATATAGTAAAAGTAGTAGTAGTACTATATATGTGTCTTGCTTTTCGTAGATATAATTGTAGTATATTATTTTTTCTACTTTTGATGTGAGTGATAGTGTCGATGTACGAAGGAATGAAGATGAGGTATGTACTAGGTAGGTACCACTCGAGTAGGTATCTAGGGATACAAAGATGTGATTTGTCAAGAGAACATGTGAGTAAAGAATGCAAGAAATGATAAAATGAAGAGTGTAGAACGAAGGATGAAGAATCAAGAATAATAGAATATTTTCGGAGAAAACGGTTGAAGAGAAGGTATAGTATAGTATAGTATAGTATAGTATAGTATAGTACAGTCAGTTAGCAGACCTAGTAGATCGAGGCAGATAGTAAGTATAGGTATAGTCAAGTAGATTGATTGATTATATTATTGATAATTGGGGAGAAGGGGGGAAGGGGAGCATGTGGATATCGGCTCGGATATCCATTGGCGGAATTGAAACACAGAGGAAGGTAACCGACCTTGGTGGTGGGCAAGTCTTTACTTCATAGATAGGTGCTCTGTAGGTATTGGACTGATAAATAGAGTCTGATAATAATTCAGAACCAAATTGATGAGCATTTACCTAGGTGATATCTATCTAGTATCTAGAGACCTACAGAGCGGTCTCCTGGGTTTGTGTCTAGGTTGAAGAATTTAATACATAGAGCCATTCAGCAGATTCACCCCATAGTGTCTCTCAACCTTAAAGATTCGGAGAGGTATAAAAACGAAAAAGAAGAAATAGTTTAGCACTATATTAATGTCAATGATAAGTTCTGAGAGGAGCTCAGAGAGAGCTCCAGGCAAGTAAGTAACAATAATTGCATATATCCTCCATTGGTCCTGATCTGGAAACATTAGATATCCAATATCAAGAGTCTGTTCCGATTCCCATGGTGTTGCTTTGTACGATGTTCTTCCTCCCTACCCACCTACCTACCCGATTAGACAAACGTCAATAATTGACGAGTAACTACCATACAGGTTCGACATTCTCCTCCACTACATCCTGCTGTGGTTTCTTCAGTCCTGGTGCCATGTGGGAAGGAGGGCATTGCCACGAGGCAAGCCATCACGACATGCACCAGTTATTGCGAATCTATGCCATCAGAATTCCTTCAACTATCACTGAGCACTCACTAGAAGACAAACTCTATTCAAGGCAGCCGTCATCAACTACACTTTGCCAAATTCGATCTTGGCCCTTCCGGAAATTATCAAGTAATACTGTGCAACGGTACTTGCTGCGATACTAGGTACCCTCTTTTGGCACATTTCCTTACCCTAACATTGAAGATTGCCCCTCGCATTCCTTAATCTGCGAGGAAAATTGTCTGTTCTCCTCTCAAGCCCATTGAGATAAAATGAGGGTTCTATTTGGAAATCAGGAGGAACCTCGCCCATTCCCAGGAATGATTATCGATGCGATTTTAGTGCATGGGATCCATGACAGTGCAGTAACCACACGCAAGTAAGAACAAATTAGAAATTATGTGCCCAACCAACACTAGATTCGCATTCCGCCAGATCTTACGGGTCGGTATCGAATCTCATCACGTGAGACACAATACCCAAACGTTCTCTACTCTGATGCAAAGCTGGTGGAACACTTGACATATCAGATGAACGGATGAGGGGTTTGACGAAGCCACGGCTAGGTGCGCAGGATTTCATGGCACTTGGCCGTTTCTCCATGTTCCCAACTTTGACAAGATATTGCGCCTCTCATGTACATAAGGAGATTCGGGCCGACCGAGAATTCGCGTTGTTGACGGTGAGATTTGGTGGCTGTTGATTCACCATTTTTGACATGTCTACTGGCCCTCTATTAACAATACGGTCATCGTTTGTTTTTGTCCTTCAAAAACTCATCAGGCGTATGCTGAGGGCGACCTTGCTCGGGTGCTTACATTTCCTCAGAACCCCTCCTTCTCCTTTGAATCTATTTCTAATCATCATCTTCCTCGCCAGTAAGCATTGCAACCCTTTGTGCTTCGCTCCCACATAATCGAATTAATGAGTTACGCATCTATGGTGTGTGATGTAGTCACACCCAAAGAAGGCAACAATGCAATTCGTGTTCACTAGTGTCAAAGTGATACTGTTCACATATCAAGGTTTCAGCTTTCCAGTTCAGGTGGGGTGGCATCACCGTTTTGCTTCTAGAATGATTCTAGAAGGAGGGTGGAACAAATGAAGGAAGATAGGAATAAGGAGACTAGGACCTTCTGTTTTAGGAGTGGGGTGAAAGTGCGAATGTACTTGTAGTTTCATCTGGCTAGGGGCATGGAGGGGTTTGTGATAAGGTGAGATTGTAAAGGCATGAAGAGAGTACGAAAGACCATTTACTGATGCCTACGTGATATATGATACTGGCTTGCGAAAATCTCGAGATCGCAATTCATGCGAGAATGATTGTTCCCGTGCTTGTTCAATCTGAAAGTCCTGAAAACGGGTCGCGACGCACGAAATACAAGAGTAAATATTTCATCAAAGTCTGCTTAGCTAAGATCGTGTCGCATAGTAAACATGCGACCAGGTCTTCTCGAGATGAGACTTTTTGATATTTTTGGAACTTGACCATACTGTAGTACCTATTATAACCAGCAATTTGTACTTTTGTATTTAGCTCGAAGTGTTCATCCGAGTCCAATTTCGGACATCGGAAACTTGGGTTGACCGAACACCCTTGAAACACACGCTTTGCAATGAGAATAACGAGATGTTTGAATAACCAAGCACGACCACGTTGAAATGCAGATAGGAAAGTAACGAGTAGTACTTGAAGAGGGGTTCCATACCAAGTGACAGTTGTCTAGGTAACAATCTCAGCGGTGAAGTTTCTTTCAACTATCTGCTGTATCAGTAGAGTTCGTAGTTGCATAAGTTAGATTGATGAATGTCTCGTTTGTGAATTGTACAATTTGGCCATCTTGCTAATCCCATTTTTGTGATAACGCACCTGGCGGTGTCGTGGGTGCATAGATTCCCATGTCGAAGTCGAGGTTCTGGATTTCTTCCCAACTAATCGGTGAAGGGGGTGCCACGTGAGCCGCCTGCTAGAACTTAACGTGGTAAAATACCGTAACGAATAGCAGGTCTTGGTTCATAAAAACATTGCTGGAAAATTATGGGTGGCTCCTTGCTATGGATGATCTTGTTCATTCTAGATGTTACCGGATAGCCTCCCCCGAATTGGCGGACTGAAAACACGAGGACCCAGAAATCCGTCTCCTGGATTTCTAGTACCCGTTTCTGCCGTGAAGTTGTCTCATTTAATCAAGTTTGATTGGATGTCAGTGCCTTGAAATAATCAAGACGGACGAGGAGGGACATGGCAGATTTATACCATCCCTGAATATTCCACTCAAAAAATGTGAAAAGAGACATCAGAATGATTATTTATTGCGTTTCTTTGCATAAGGAGCCCGCTGTCTCGGAGGGCATTGACCGGTGAAGGATGATTTCGGCATTGGATAAGTTGATTGGGTAGAATGCTGGTATAGTCTGGTAGAAGTCATGGAAGCTTATCAAGACGGCTTCTATGCTTTCGATGTGAGGGGCAGAAGGAGCCACACCTAGGTTGGGATCTGGATGTTTCTGCAGGAAAAACTTTTCTAAGTTTTTCTTCAATGGGCTTCTTCACCGTTGGTTTGCAATAACATGGTTCAATGCAGCGACTTTGTTAAATCAGTTTTAATGAACATTATTAATGTTGATAGACCACCACGAGCCGTCCCGACTCGGGTGCTTTGTTGCTGTATGGTGCAATGGTGCCCTCATCACTGATTCACTGACCGGGTTTCGAAATTGTGCATCCAAATCATAAAGGAGACTCGGTGGGTCCGGGGAAGCGTTCCTAGAACTAGGACCAAATTAGAAAGGATTTTAATGCAAGTGGATGCTGATGATGGTTTATTCGCGTACCTGGCATATCGTTTGTCCTCTAATCGAATAACGGGATCATCCATCAGACTAATGTCTATATGTTGATCAGAAAATATGATTTAACTTGGATGGACAGTCGAGCATGAAATCATCATTGAATTGATTGGAAACGAAGGTCGACGAACACAGCCCATAAAAGAATAGAAAGTAAACAGCCAGTAGCTACAGTAACAGACATGTATATTCTGGACCAATGGGGATCAGCCAAATATTGGAAATGCAATATTGATTATCATGTACGTTGCAAGCAAAAGCAGCGAGGGTTCGTGAAATGGGTATCATGGCGGTGAGATTAAAAGCATAAAATACAAGAAAGGCAATAACATCGAGTTTACGGCGAAGAAGATGATAGTGGGCTGACAACGACTGAGATTCTGCGTTGTTCCTTACCAACATTCCCCGCTCATGGTAGAGGGGTAAGAGGAGGGGGATATTCTCCAGTGGATTAGGAAAAGAGGACATGCTTGAAAAGAAAAGAAAATAAATAAATGAAGAAAGAAAAGAATGTTCGATTTTGGGATAATATTTGGTGATAAGCCCCCCCAAAAATGATTTGATGCGGGAGTGACTTGCTTTTTCGAAGGCACCCGAGGAGTCCCCAATAATGATAATCTGTATCTCTCTTGCAGACACTTTTTAGACTTTTTCCAAGGTTTACAGGTTCCAATGCCCCCCCCCCCCCCAATGTCCCAATGTTCGATCGCGTTATTCTTAGATTTGCAGCGGGCAAGCCGTGTTGGGTGGTTTGATAATTTCCTTTGCAGTCGAATGGGCTGAGTAGATGGGCTGTGATGGCAGGCCTGTGGGAAGCGGCCAACTGGTGGGATGTACTGCGTACGTGGGGTTACAACTTACAAGACGATGCGAATAGAACTTTATTCGCGGTGAATTATCAACAGCTGTTGCGCTGTTGCGCTGGCAATTACAGCCTTCGACTTAAGTTGGGTAGTCATACTAGTCAGCAATGTAAGCATGATAGACTCTCATATCTCATACCGACTTTCGAAGTTTCGAAATAGATAAGATACTTGGGACCTATTCCTATTTCTAGGTCCTATACCTAGGTAGTGGCAGTGGTAGTGTTCGAAGGACGGTGTACGGTGAGAGAGGGCGGGGAGGATTTATGTGGGAAGGGGGGGTTGGATATAGGTCATGTATTATAATGCTTGACTCGTAAGGTTTAATACAGAGAGAGCACTAGACAGGTGGGTAGGTGGTCAGATAGTTGGGTACGGGTATGTGAACAGAAGAGACTTTATCTCACCTGACAATAAGTGTTGAGCATTAGGATTACGGCAACGGTATAATATCTAACATTCGATATACGATATACACACTTTCACCAAGACAATGTAGATGTAAATGCAAATGCCAATACGATGTGTAATACTAGGTATTAAAAGGAAGTGCTGAAGATCTCATGCCTAGGTAGATGGCAAGTACCAACTACTTGGGCAAATAAATCAAGGCTTTTTCGCCATCTGTTGCCATCTTTCTCGAGATCCCCATGATCACTCCCGTACGTAGGATCGTAATAAGTCTCAAGATCCATTTAGAATCGCGATACCTCCCACCTACCCACACGCACTATGCCTACCCCTGGGCCCCAGCTAAAGAAGGATGCAAAGCCAAATACACGCGACACCATGTACCAATTGCAAATCATACCTCCCATAGCATGCCACTCCCAACCTTACCATACCACATGAAATCTCAATCGAAATCTAAACCGAAATCCAAATCCAGTCCAATCCCATTTCTCTCCTACCTACCTACCTAGTCGTATCTAGCAGTACCTAAGCTTATTTCGCCCTCAAAACCTCCAAGCTATAAATAATAGATCAGATGGCAAGATCAGTCATTGAACAGCAAGCAACAACAAAACTTGACTCTCTCTCCCAAATCTTCGAGTCCAATCCAGTTCTCTCACCAACCACCGTAAAACATTGCGAATTATGCAACAGGTAACAGCTGAAGTTAAATTGGGAGGTGCAGCAGTGCAGTGTGCACAGTTCAATTAGTTGTACGTACCTAGGCTAATATTCTGATTCAATGGAACCCAATAGCTCTCTCAAACCAGTGCCGCTATTATCTTGTCCATTTATTTCTTTCTTTCGGAGAAGCAATTAAATGATGCTCGGGACTAAGCAAAATAAGAATAAGAATCCAAATCAAAAAAAGTAAAACCCTGGTATTGATCATTCAAAGGGGGGTGGCGGCGCGATCTTACTGCGCGTACCTGCTCTATCGAGCATTTAGTATTGACTTTATACCTCCACTATCACTTCCTTCCGACGCGACATACCTTGATGCTATTCCTCCTTTTATGAAAACTTCTATCACATACTTGTATCTACCTGGGTATATACCCAATAGGTAGGTAGATAGGTACCTAAGCATTTTCACGAGAGGAGACTTGATTGCCGAATTCGAATCGAACTGATTTGGGGTTTGGATTGAGTTTGACTTGCAATTGGTATATGAGGAGTATAACATGAGATGGTATTCGGATCTAAATATGTCGAGGGAACAGAAGAACCAAAGAACTGTCTACTGGTGCTGGGTGATTACCTAGTACCTGGTACATTTCAGTCGAGAATACCTATATCACTTATTACTTTTCTAGCTCTCATACACTTTGGAATAAACCTGAGAAACTATATTTATCTATCTCTCAATTTCACATAATTGGGTTATTGGCGGATATAAGAAGAAGAACAAGAATAAGAACATGATGAATATGCACATCAATAATCGTGAACAAGAACAAGAATTATATGACCTAGGTAATAATTTTTTATTTTATTTTTTTGCATAAGAAATTCACGCTAACTCGCTAACTCAGCGGGTTCTCTTTGGATGATCCACACCCACCTTCACCTTTCACTAAAATTCCCATCAGTCCCCCCTCCCCTCTCCCATCCCCTCTCTTTTAACAGCTTTCACCCCTCATTCATTCCATCATCTTTTCATCAAACACACTCTTGTTTTTTCTTCAAACTTTTATCAAAACATTCCTCCTTAGTATTTCGGGATTGTTATTCACACACTTAATTCTCATTTCATCAATCCCTCGAGACTCTGAACCTTCGGACATCTCGATCTTTCGTCGACGCGACCCGTGGTTTTACACTCTTTAAACAATTCCACACGGCCTTTGCCATCGTATCAATACCCCAAATATATCCATCCATCTATGACAATCAGTCCACGTCAAATGAACAATTCATACATCAAGCAATACACACTTTAAACCTTACGCCCCTCCTCCGCGAGTCAGTCGATATTCAACCATCGTTCTGTGAATCATTTCGAAGCTTAATATCGAGTGCGAAGCGTGTAGTCAAGTCAGAAGAGTTCCTCGAACACGATGCCTGTCGCAGCCTTAAATATCTTGCCTGCGGGTGCATCATCAACATCAACAATAAGGAAGTCGTCCCTTGTTCCGGAGAAGAAGTACAAATGTCAATTTTGTAATAGAGCTTTCAGCAGGAGTGAGCATCGTAGTAGACATGAGAGATCACGTAAGTTTTTGGTGTTCCTTACACTCCTTTTAGCCTCCCCCCTTGAATCGAATCGCGTGGTTGATCCATCAACACTGGATGGCAACTACGATTGTTTCATGATAATTTCATCGCGACAATTGAATACCATATTAACATCGTCGTCGCAGATACTAAGGAGCGTCCATTCAAGTGCATGAAGTGTAGAAGTACCTTTGTGCGACGCGATTTATTGCTCCGACATGATCGAACCGTGCACGCCAAAGATGGAGGTATTCCCTTACATAGTGATGTAAAGCGACGTGCCGGCCCCAAGGCATCTGTTGTATCCGGCTCAGCCAAATCAGCCATCGCTATTGACACATCGGCCCTTGAACAGATCGAGGCCAGTAGTGATGGGTTAGTTGACCTAGAGACTGCCGCTATGTTGATGACCGATCTTCACCACAAAGCTACTGCAGCAATGCGCAATGCAGGCGTAGGCCCATATGAGAATAGACCTGGAATGGCTTTCTCTCACAATGGAACTCCGCTCATGGAACCATCCGTCACATATCCTTCGGGGGCAATTTCGCTTCCTCAGGTCCCGTGGGATTCTTTCATGCCGCAGTCTGTAACGGAGCCAAAGTCTCATTCAATTACCTCGGGTGCTTCTGGTTCTCAAGATTCCCAGGCGTCTTATACAAGCGGTAGTACGATGCAACCTCATCCTAATCAGCTTCCGCCTATCGTAAAGCACAAGGCGTCGTCGAGCTATAATGGACTCGTCCCCGCGTTACAGTCTATGATCGATTCATTGCCACCCTCAATGGCTTCCACCCCCCAACTGTCACCAATACAGCCCCGTTCCGAAGCAGCCGCGATGAGAGCGCCTCAAGTCACTGGCGATGAAGAACGCAACATTATCTTGGATAACATCCGTGGCCATGACAGTGAACGAGCAATTCCAGAAGGCTTTCGTCTCCCCCCCTTGGCATCGTTGAATCGATTCCTTTCGACCTACTTCAGCTTGTTCCACCATCACTTACCCTTCTTGCACCCTTCGACCTTCAAACCAACGCAAGTCTCACCACCACTTCTTCTTGCTGTGCTATCCATTGGCGCTCTTTATGCCTTCGATCAAGACCATGCATATATGATGCACATTGGTTCCAAGGTTCTCGTAAATCAGTTTTTACAAAACAAGGAGAATTTTAGCTCACGTAAATGTCCTTTGTGGACCATGCAAAGCTCGCTTCTCAACATGATTTTCGCAAGCTGGAGTGGAGATCCAAAAGGATTGGAATGGGCTTGCTCGATCAAGAGTTTACTTGCTAACATGGTTGCTGGTAATCGTTATGAGCTGAAGCTTCGCACCGACGCTCGAGAAGGTGCTGCGCCTACCAGATCCGAATGGGTGGAAGATGAGGGCTGTCGACGAACGTACTATGCGGTGTATATCTTCTTTGGCTTACTGACATTGACATACAACCATACGCCCGCTATCAGTTTTAACGAGTTTGAAGATCTACAGCTTCCCTCAACTGAAGCGATGTGGAATCTTAATGTTTCCGACGAAACTACCTGGAAAGAACACCTTAAAGCTGCCGACATACCATCATTCATGGAGGCTCACGATAACCTCTTCCAGGGCGAATCCTTACGCTACAGTGCTTTCGCAACTCGGGTCATGATTAACGCACTTTTCCTTGAGATCTGGTACCACAAGCGCAGCCCGGAAGCACTCCAAGATATGGTCTTGGAATTCAAACTCCGTCTTGCATTGGAGACCTGGGAGAAATCGCTTGACCTTTGTGAGCCGGAGATTGTCTCGGTTCCACTCAATGCCCCCCACAAAGGACATCCATTGATCTTTAATGCTATGGCCTTGTTCCGCAACGCGAAGGCTCGTCTTGAGGTTGACCTTAAATCAATTCAAGAAGTTTTGAGGTATCATGACTCTTATGAAGTTGCTGCTGCCATGTCAAATGCTAGGGACAAGGTCAAGAGGTCCAGCGAGATGATCAAAGTCATTCAAGAATGCTATAACTGCATTGAAACTGCAGCCGTTCAAGGAATTCGCTGGGTTGCTAGGACGTCGGCTACCAACTGGAGTATCGAACATCCTCTTTGTGGCTTGGATCTCATGGTCATCCTCAGCTTGTGGCTCTATCGCCTGGAAAATGACGAGGAGCCTCCAACTGAGGAGGAATTGGTCATGCAAAACAAGATCCGAGCCCTCTTTGACGATGATTCTGTAGGCTATAGCTCCAAGCTTAGCTCTACCGTCGCTCGTGTCTGGGGTAGCATGCTTGACGAAGTTGTCGTTTGGGGGTAAGTCGCAATGTTCATCATCAAATATACATCATGCTAACATATTATAGAATCACAAAACTCATGGGTGACTCCTTCCGACTTCATTCTCAAGCCCTTGTCGGCTACGAGGACGACATGGAAGTATCGGACGTTTCAACGCCCTCCATGATTTCTCAAGGAATGGATGACGCTGATGATAGCGTGTACTAAGATTGATATCTTTTTTTTTAATGACTGCTATGATTTCCTTTTCATTTTCCTTGTTAGACTCGGTTTTGATATCCCTCATCTCTTTTCATCTCACACTATTGGCTTTGACGAGGGTCGACGGTTTATCTTTGGAATTTCCTTTTCCCTTTCTTTGCATATAGCGATTTTACTTTCGGATATTATTCTTTTATGAGCAAATCTTTTTCGGGGTCACGGGCAACAATACGGGGCTGGTCGGGCATACTGGCTTTTCTTCACTTTCGTCTCATATATCATCGCGCTCTCGCGCACCTAATGTCTCTACACTCATACTCATGGCTGGCCCACTGGTGTTGCTTCTGCCCTTGTCCTATTAGCACTACCAATTTTTAATTGTTTTTGTTTCTCCTCTCCGTCATCCACTTCAGCTCAGATACCTTATACCTTGTTCGATATACATCTGGTTTTTTGAGTTTGTTTTTACTTTCTCTCTTCTTTTGCGCTTTCTTGGTCATAGTTATTTGCGAAATGTTTTGATGGATTTTATTTGCATGAAGGAGAGGCGGAAATTGGAATTGGTTGGTTGGTTAGTATTTGAGAAATGGCAATTTGGGCACGAAAGGTTTAATGTCACCTGGTGGTGAATGGTGAATGGGCTGATCGGTGTATGTATAGATAGTTAGTATCTCATCATTCTTGGTCTAATCGTAGCTCCTCGCAAAACGAGGCGGTATCCCAGCGTGTTATCAATCAATATTATATGTCTACTCCTACTCGTCTTCTGACCCTTTTGTACTTAATGCGCAGTGAAACGTGACGTGAAAAATAACTTACGTGGCGGGCGGTGAATGCATGTAGCCGAGTGAGGAAGTCTCTACCATCTCTATATCTTAGCTTTATCCGTCTTTCTGTTATGCCTACCTAGTGTTGACAAACGACTAACTTGTAAGCCCTCAATCTTTTTCCTAATCAACGTAGGAATCGTCCTTAGTTACAATTTTTCATTACAAGTGGGGGCAATCGGAGGAGATTAGCATGTAGTCCCTTTGCTTTTTAGGTTCTGGTTGAGTAAATATGTTGCGTTCATTGGATGCATTAAGCAGTCTGATAATCTTTGGCACCCTGCACCTTGTGATGGAATTCACCAAATCTAATTGTTGTGCTCGATCGAGTACATGTGATTTCAGCAAGGGCCCAATGAAGTAAGAGTAGACAAGCGAGTAGATCTTGAGAGAGTTTTAGGTTCATAGCTTATTTTTGAACATTTCGTCTTATGTTCGATGACTTTATGTTTTAATGATGACCCAGTACTAAGCGAATGGCCATGTAATGATGATAGGACTAACTAGCAGTGTTTCAAGTCAGTATTTTGGACAATTTTGAGTGTGACATGCGGGCAGATGTGCTTTGATGTTAGGGGTAAATATTTTCTCTTCTTTTTCGTCTTGTTCTATTGGTTGATCGTAGGCTAGATAGATGCAAGCTAGTACGAGAAGTAGCTAGCAGCACATTGTTGATACCTTTCAGAGTACAATGACAATAAACGTTGTTCATCACCTTCACTCCATGGATGATTTCTCTTTTGAACTCATGAATTTCTTCCAAAATTCTGCTGATAGAATTCGAGGAGATAGAGCATCTTTCACAGATGCAGGTACGCGGTCTTCTTCAGTGCAGACAATGAAGCGTTTCAAGACCTCTTTATCTTCCATTGATGGGATGAGTAATGATTCAATCTGTGCAACATTGAGCCGTGTTGCCAAATCTATATCGTTGGATGAAACGCAGATCTGTACCACGTCGATCTCCCGTTTTCCATGCAATTCCTTCTAGGTAGGTATAAGGAACTAAGTCAGTGGCAATGAACGCTCACATACAGATTCCAGATAATCGAGCACCATAGAATCTTCATTCTATGCTATTATGGGATCTCAAGGAAGTGTCAATGAGTGGGTGGATGTGACGAACGGTAAGGGTCTAGGCAGGCCAGAGAAGGGAATGGAAAGGACAAAAAAGAATGGAACGCGTGTGAGGAGTGAATATGGAGGAGTTTGTTCCTGCATTTGGTTCGTGTTGCATTGCGTTGCATCACACAGCCAACTTACTAATAGTATGATTATGATATAATATAATATATTGGTAGTTACCAATTTCTTCATCGGATTCACGCGTAGAAATGTCAAAGTAGGTAGATAGGTAAGTAAATCATCTAATATTTATGGATGAGAGTAGTAAATAGATACTGCATAGGTAAGGTGCATTCATTTTCATTTTCATATACCTTCCACTTTCGCTTCCAGTCTTGATTTTTCATTGCTCTTGCCTTCAACTTCACTTGGCAACACACAATACGTTTGATACACCATCCGCTCTTTCTTCTTTCATCACTCTCTTTTCACTCTTTGGATACGCCTTCGTCCATTCTCTTAATACAGCTTCTATTGACTCACTGTCTCTTTCCATCAATTAATTACACTTCTCTTTCTCAAAAGATACCTCTTTCTTTTGATAGTAGACCTTCGTCTTTCCACGACTCACTGCCCACCATTCGCCAACCCCTCGTCTTCACAACTACAACGACAACTACTTCTTCAAAAATCATGTCGTGGTGATCTTTCCTTATAAAACCATCTGGTAAAGGCTATCTCCCAATAGGTGCAAATCAAACACACTTCATTCCCATTCGACTCTGTACTTTTTGTCCCGTTCAGTCAACGGGTGAATTCTCACTTTCATTTCAAACGCAGTGCAATTTTGCGATTACACTACAACTTGTACATCGAGAGAAGATACATGTTTGTTATCGTTGTACCACCAAATACCTTGACCGCATACAATAATAATAATATCTTTCATCGCCAAAGGTTCTGTCTCATTGACAATGCGGGGCTTAATAATGCGATTCATTATCCCAATAGTCCTGTCCTTCGCAGGCCATGCAACTGCAGACTGTGAATGTGGCTATTCCTCCTTCATCGGCGACTCTGTGGAACCCTATATTTTTACCGATCTCATCGAGTCTGACTTCTTGCACATTCCCAATATCACTTTCGATACGGACTGGAGACGACAACAGTTTAACATGTCGGCTGATGCTGGACGTGGTCCTTACGGTATGAACTACAGCATCGAGCAGGTTACGTCAAATCCTATACTTGATGAGAATACATGGTCTGGAGATGGGGAATTTGGTGTTGATCCTGGTGTACAGCTCACCGTTGGTGGAGGTGATCCTGCCAATGGATTTGTTCAGACTGCAGAGATGGATTCGGCCCGTGAAGATTTACTCTGGGGAACATATAGAGCTGCTATGAAATTGACCTTAACTCCTGGTACATGTGCTGCTTTCTTCTGGGTATGTTCTTCTTGACCAAGCGGGTACATCTATGATTCAGATACTAATTATGGTTTAGTACTTTAACGACAGCCAAGAAATTGATATGGAGTTTCTTTCTTCCCAGTTTAACGTCGAAAACAATACATTCCCTGTCAATCTTGTTCTCCAATCGGTGCAGTCAGTCCAAGCTGGCTACAACGCTGCTGGCACAGGGAACTATATTGTGGCAAATCTTCCCTTTAATCCGACTACTGGCTACCACGAATATCGTATCGACTTTATCCCAGGAAATGTCATATTTTATGCCGATGGACAAATCCTGGCAAAGATGAACAGCACCGCAGTTCCGACATCGCCCGGTCATATGATTATCACACAATGGAGCAATGGGAACCCTTTGTGGTCCTCGGGCCCACCACCGCACGATGCGGTCATCTCTGTTAGCTATGTGAAAGCCTACTTTAATTCCTCGGATCCAATGCGCGGGATAGCTCTAACAAAACGATGCAAAGACCTTAGGGCTGAAAATACTATTTGTGCCATTCCAGACCAAACTTCAGCCCCCAATCCGGTTGGAAATAATGGCAATGTTTCAGAAAATACATACTTCTTCAGCAATCAAAAGAACGAGACGAACAATCAGACAGTGTATAAAAAGAGCGGAGCTACCACGGCAGCAACCGTTGGACCTCATGGCTCGATATCTCTTTTAATTCTCCTTTCTATGATCGCCATCGTCTTGCTATGAAAGTACATGTTAGGTTAAGACAAAGCGTCCACCTTTGTGTTCCTGGGGCTTTTCTTTCCTTGACCAACAGCTTTACCAAGCATTTGAATCATGATCTCAAGGGAGATAACAGGAGAATAGGAGTTGGGGTTAACTTTGGAATCGCTTTTTTCTAGAACCGGATGGGATACCCAAATTTTAAGGAGGAATGGCGCCATTGCTTCATCATTGTATTATACAGGCCATATGAGAGACGATGGTTATGCGTATATTTGTATCTATCCAGCCCGGAGGGAACATGTAGATTCAAGGTCAGGAAACTCCGGTTATTTGATCAATACGTCTTGCTCAACTGGGGTACATAACATACCAACCAATAATTCTAGAGGGTTCTGGATCAGCTACGATCATTGAATGCAAGCAGGGTACCAAAGAAATAAATTTCATATTGAGATTGAATGAATCTCTTTTATAATGCTCATAATACTTTCATTCAATCTTCCACTCCAAATTAGAACATCAGTAATCTCTCAGGCGTCGTAACTTCATGGCACCATAACAATGGTCTAGCTCACATGTGGGAATAGAAGAAAGGTAATCTCTCATGCTTGTATTTTGGTGAGCATATCTTCTGTCCATAGTGTGGTAAAGCATGATATATCGACCGTGAAGTACATATTGATTATCAAGTGCATTGTTATGTCCAGACACTTGTGTGAGTTTTCTTCTTCATGTGTTTTATAAACAGATCCTCATTCTCGCTCCCAACATTAAACGCCACTAATTAATAGATCACTTTCTCTTTTTAGCCGCTCTCTTGAGACCTCTAACATCCTTCTTCAGTCTAGCATCCACAATCTTGTATTTACCCTTGACACCCCTTGGTCTACCCGCAATTCCTCTATTACCACCAGTAGCGACCACAACCTTCACGTTCTGCTTTGGCTTCTTCTTTGCCGCTTTGCTCATCAGCTTTCCAATACTATTCGCTTTCTCCTTCTCCGTCATGCCCTCCTCATCAGCTAATAATGCAGACTTCTTCCTCAATTTTTCGAGTCTTTGCGCTGCCTTGAACTTCTTACGGTCTTTGGCTTCGCGGACCTTCTTGATTGGTCGAGCGTTCAGTGCGCGGAGCTTCTCCTTGATGGCTGCAGCACCGGCAGCCGAGATTGGGCGATGCGGTCTATCGTGCTTGCCTTCGTCGTCGAGGAACCAGTCGGGAAGGCCGTCACGGTCTTTGAACGCATATTTATTGAAGCTTTCATCGGCGAGGTCGTACATTGATTTTTGACCAGAAGCGATTTGCTGAGCAAGGGTCATAGCCTCAGCGGTGATGATATCGATGTCTATGGGATGTCATGTTAGTAAATTTGTAAAAGCCCCTGAATGAGAGACCACATACCTAATCGTCCGTCCTTTTTAGGTTCTTCATCTTCCCACTGTTCTTCACCCTCTCTACGTTTGACGACTTCGAAACCATTCTCATCGTCGCTGCTATCACTTTCTTCGGGTGCTTCTTCCATAACCTCGTCTTCTTCTTCCTCCTCCTCGATCACTCTATCCTTCATAAGCTCGTCAAGATCGGCTTGAACTTCTTCATCTTCCTCTTCGACCTCTTCCTCTGATTCCTCTTCTGGGATACCTCCAATATCCTTGAAGATATCCTGATCGAAAAATTGAGTTGCTCTTTTCGAAAGCCCACCTGTTTTCTTCTCATTTCGTTCCAAATCAGTCAATAAAGACTGTTTAGAAGGCCCTTCGTCATCAGATTCATCACTACTGTCCTCTTCGAGATTGTCGTCGTCACTCTGTTCCTCCGCTGCTGAAAATCCTTCCCAGTCACCATCTTCATGCTCCTTCCTTGCCTTCTTGGCGCGGAACTTTGCATCGGCACTTGATTTTTGTTCTTGGTACATCTCATACATTGAGTCAAGCTCCCTGTCGAGTCGATCTTGCTCATCGTCGCTCTCGCTATCTTCCGAGGCATACCCACCTTCCTCCTTTCTCGGGTCAGATTCTTTTAGAATTGCCATTTTTCCCTTCGCAATCTTGTTTGCAGCACCGGCCTTGTCTATTGCTTTCAGTCCAAACATAGAACCTTCACCGTTTGGTCCTGCTTGTTCTAAACCGATATCTGTTGGTGCTGTCATATGCAACTGCATCCGAACAATCTCCCTTTGTTTCTTTTCGTTTTCTCTTCTCTTCTCACGCTTTTTACGAGAGCTCTCCTTCTCGCTCATAGCCTGCAGTTCCTCCTGGATCTTCAACTCTTCATCCATTTCTTCTACCTCAGCCACTTCTTCTGGCTCCGCCTTTGCGCCTTTCTTAGTAGCAAACCCAAACTTTTCTCGTACTTTCAAACGCCATTTCAAAAGGTTTCTGAATTCTTTCCTTCCAAGCACCCTTAAATCTGCACAGTCATTGCGAATTTCATCAGTCGTTTCTGGCAGCTTATCTAGTGCAGCCAGAGCCACATCACCATTTGGTGGTTGTACAAAACTGAGCCGATTCATGCTACCAAGAATGGCAATGGGGTCGGTTGTTTGTATAAATTCGCTGGCCGGAATTTCCTTGAATTGTGTCATATTATCATCTTCATAACCGTCTCTCTTCCTTTTCTTGATCTCTGGATTGAACACTTTGGCTTCATTATTGGGTGTGGGATCCGAGAGTTCTGCGAAAACATGTCGAGGGTCGACGAATTTAGGATCAAGATGCTTTGGCGCCTTGAATCCTTGACACACAACGAAAATTTCCGCGGAGACATTTCTGGAAGAGGGAGGTTTCGTTGCTTCGACTTTGGTGAACAATTGGTTGAAAACCCAGAGCAAACTGTTGTAATCTTTGGATCTGAAAACTTTCGTAACGAAGGTACCGCCTGGCGCAAGGAATTCCGTTGCAAGCTTCAAAGATTGGAGGGCCAGTTCCGCCTGATTGAAAGAATCCTGAACCCAAGCAGTACCAACATTGGGAGCTCCGTCGTGCAACACTGTATCCGCTTTCCAGGACTTGAAATGTGTACGAATGGTAGCGCGACATTTCTCGGTCGTAATATCGCTCTGGAAAGTAATAACTCGAGGAATTGGTTTAATGGGAGAAAGATCAACTCCGACGATCAAACTGCTCACTGGCATTGTCTCTGCTGCAACTTGACACCATGACTATCACATCACCAGGTCAGCGGAATCCGGACATATGTTAAAGAATATACTCACTCCGGGAGCAGCGCAAAGATCCAACAAAACTTTACTCTTCTCCAAAAAGCCATATTTTTTATTCAATTGAATCAATTTGAAAGCAGCTCTGGCTCTGTATCCCTTCTCCTTGGCAAGCTTGTACCATTTATCGAGACGACCTTTACCATGCTTCTTCTGGATACCCATGATGCTGGGTTGTGATGGTGATAATCAATTGAGAGACGTGAGGAAAGTAAATTCCACTCTCTTAATCTCCCAACGATGAAGAAATCAAAAAAAAAATTAGAGGGATGCTTATCTTCACGTGATTGCGAGATAAGTGGAAAAGAAGGTAGCGTGATCCATAAAACGCGAGCCAGGGATTAAAGTTAAAGTGGCACACGTCCAATAGATGCTTCTCGCGTCTCTTCCGTGGCTATTTCGCTTTTGCCATTTTGTACTTCTACTTCATAAGCTACTTGAAAACTCGATATGTTTATGCGCATACCTTTGCCTTTGCGGTTGCGTATTTCTTGACAATCACTTGTAAACCTTCAATCGTTAATTATTTCGTATTTGTAATTATGTCTCTCTCACCTTCACCCCATTCTATGGATCTGCCATCCTCTCCTCCGGACATGACCATGGGTTCTCCTCAGCTTCCAAAGCTCCCCCCTTCGATCAGAGTGGGAACACCAAAAAAGGAACGGCGACAAACATCAATTACACCGAGAAGATTCAGGAAATTCTTCGACAATAAGGCTGCCACAATGTCAATGTCTTCACCTTCTGGCCGAGCCCTTAAAGCATTAGTCAACAACCGTCAGGGAACACAATCCAGCCCCCTAAAACCTTTCGACAAGATGGAAGATCTTTCAGGCCAGGAAAACGAAGAATCAGTTCCAATGCCTAGAGAATTCAAGAGGAGAAAGACGACTCATGTTGATGCTGGTGCAGATATAGGGTCAGACATCGATAGCTCTATCAAAGATCAAACTCGATATGGACAATCGCATCGTGGTTCTTTGAAGATAACCTCTTCATATCCAAAATCACAGTCGATTCTTGAGGATGTGGAGGAAGAGGGAGAGGAGGGGAAAGATATTATTGAAGCTATCTCAAGAGAACCGTTGGAGCGTATTGTTCCCTTCGAGAACCGTGGTTTGAGTGCAAGGCTATTGCAATTGAGCTTGGGTACTGCCAGATCGAGACGAGCCAATCTAACATACGCTGTCAATGATTGGCGAGATGAGACTGCATCGTTTTACAGTAGACCAGAAGATGTGAGCCATACTTCGAGCCTTTTGGGTGGCAGAGACAGCATACCATTTTGCAACGCTGGTCTGAATACAAATTCTCTAGTAGCCATTGGTGATGATGAAGGACGTATTAGATTAGTGGAATCTGAGAAGAATGGAAAGCCTTCATTCAGCAGTGTATACCTCGGCTGGCAGGTTCACAAGAACGCAATCATCGATCTTTCACTTTCCGACGATGATTCTTTGATAGCAACGGCATCTGGAGATCTTTCCGCCAAGGTTTCAGACATGACAACACAAAAGCCAATTTCTATCCTTGCGAACCACAGTGCAACACTGAAACAAGTCAGATTTCAACCGGGAGCGAATAACAAGAATGTGCTTGCCACTTCGGGTAGAGATGGCAGTGTTCAGATTTGGGACCTAAGGTGCAAGGGTGATGACGGCCCGATCATGGAGATGCAGAAGCTACCAGGTGAAAGTATTCCACGTTGTGGCAATGTCAATGGCATTTTGGATGCTCATCACGGTTCACATTCACATGAACCGAAACCCACCGCAAATTCTCGCTCTCTCTCTGCTGCTAAAAAACAACGCATCGGTGATATATCCGTTACGAGTATCCATTTCCTACCACCAGGTCAAGAGCACCTCCTGCTCACGGGATCAGAATCAAATTCTATTGTCAAGCTCTGGGATATTCGTAACTGTTCCAACAAGCGGAAAAGCAGCCAGCCAGTTGCATACACGAAACAAATTCCTAGCCACGTCGGCAATCGTCCTTTTGGAATCACCTCTCTCAGTATGAGTCACGACGGAAGCAGATTTTACAGCGTTTGTAAGGACAATGTTGTCTACGCATATTCAACCTCGCATCTTATTCTCGGACATGCGCCTGAGTTCGAAAGTGGCAATGGAAAACGAACAGCTCAACGGGCGGCTCAGGAAGGCTTAGGCCCGCTTTATGGATTGCGACACCCTTCTTTCCACGTTGCTAACTTTTATATCAAGTCTGCGATTCGCAAACCTGTCAATGGCAATTCCGAGCTTCTAGCCGTGGGTAGCAATGATGGGACTCCAATTCTATTTCCCACCGATGAACGCTACCTCGGCACAAAGGCTAATACTTCTATTCCACTTGAAGGCGTCGCTCAACAGTCTCGAACTCAAAGCTCCACGTCCTTGTCACGATCTGGAAGACTTCATTCAGCTCTTTGGGAAAGTAAGAAAGACAATTCAGCAGAAGACCCTGTACCTATCTACACCCATGGAACAGCGCTGATAAGAGGGCATGCAAGGGAAGTGAGCTCGCTGAGTTGGACAAGCAATGGTGAACTTATTTGTGCAGACGATGACTGGAATGTTAGATGTTGGAGAGAGGGAAGAAATGCTAGAGATTTGAGAATGGGTGGGGAGACTGGAGGAAGACGGTGGGGTTGTGGATGGGCAGATGTAGAAGAGAATTATGACGATGAAGATGAGTAGACTACTAGCCATGGATAGGTGTTGGCATGAGCGAAGAGGGTGTTTCTTTCGGCATGGTCTCGATTTTGTGAAGGATTCGTGCCTACGAGTCAATTACGAGGAGCATCAGTTGCATTGTTTGTTCGGCGTAACAGGTATACCCCAAGGGTCATTATAACTCGGTCACGACGCATCAGGCGATCAGTATATTTTATGTAGCACTTCAGGTTTTAATGGTCCAGGCTCATAGGAGTTATAGGTAGATCAACTTTAACAATTATGAATGCCTTTACGATCTTCATCTGCTCTCGATGCCAATGAGTCCTTCGCTGCTTATCTTCTGACCTGTGAAATTTTATGCGTTCAAATGTACAAACATACCGACCTGGAAGTATCAAATCAGAGTAAAAAAACTTCAAAGTCAGTGGCGATGACATGAGATTTATGGATGTGAAGCTTTATTAGCATTGCATCCAGCACAAATTTTCTCCACATCAAAAACTTTCACTACTCAAACCCACGAAACCAAATTTGGCAGCATCATCCTTTTACTTTTTTAACAACTTACAATATTATCTTGAAATCCGAAGATGGACGCCCTTTCGTCAGATCCAATAACGGAATTGTTGACGACGTATAACGAGCTTAATCCATCCACAATAACTATTTTGGATGAGGCACCTTCGGCCCTCGAATTTATGCGCTTCGTTGCCTTGAATCGGCCATTCATAGTACGAGGCTTCGCTTCGGATGTAGGCATCCTCTCTATTCCCTTTCTTGCTCCATGCTACACTTACTCCGTACATCTCAATGCATGCGCATTTCACATGTTAACGCTCATGGCTCCAGTGGAAAGCAACATCTACTTGGTCACTATCTTATCTCAGATCCACGCTCGCGTCACATAAAGTGAACGTAGCAGTGACCCCCCATGGAAATGCCGACTCTCCTACCCTCAACAATGACGGGGATTTGGTTTTCGTGAAGCCTTGGGAAGAGCCTCAATCTTTTACGGAATTCGTCGACTTTGTCTCGCAACAAGAATTGCACGAGAGAAACGAGGAAGAAGTGAGATATGCTCAAACACGTAGGAACCCCTACCTAGCATAAAGCTACTACTCATTGGTACTATTCATTGGTCTAACAAGAAACAGAGAATGATAACCTTCGCAATGAATATTCTTCATTGTTCTCTGATGTCGAACAGGACATATCCTTCGCCAGGATAGCACTCCAACAAGATCCCGATGCCATTAATCTCGTAGGAGCCACATGCCCTCTTCTCCCAAGAACCATATCTTACACATAATTTAGTGGATAGGAAATTCGCATTCCATCACCTCTCTCCACAAAGACCCTTACCAAAACATTTACGTCCAAATTCTCGGACAAAAACATTTTACTCTGCTTCCCCCTCTCTTCCACCCCTGCATCAATGAAGTGCCTCTTCCGTCCACCTCTTACGTCCGTTCTACGTCCGACCCTGCTACCCTTACCATCAAACCAGATTCACCTTCAGCAGAGTTGCCCATTGCAACATGGGATCCAGATGTACCATCCAGAAATGCTACTAAATACTCGCATCTAGCTCAGCCAATGCATGTAACTTTGGAGAAGGGAGATATGCTATACTTACCAGCATTGTGGTATCACAAAGTAGGACAAAGCTGTGGAGAGGATGGCATTTGTGTTGCTGCTAACTACTGGTATGTATCATGTCATTTTGATGTGAACCATCCTTTCGTTCTGGTAATTTGCTAGGTGGAAGAGCAATTGCTAAATTTGACCACGGGATGTTGGCATGTCACGCTGGCAAACTTGATGAGGTCGAACCTGTTCGAAACAGATAGCCATCGATTTTTTCTTACCAGCCAATGTAAAGAGAGACCTGGCTAACAATTACATCATAGGTACGATATGGATTTCGGGGGAAGCTTTTGGCCTTTGTGTAATTTCGTTCGAAGTGTCAGCTTACAAGACGAAGCGAAAAGAGAAGGCACAGCATAGCTTGATTGGTAATAGATCAATCTTTCGTTAAAGCTCGGGAATGCATGTGAAAGAAGTGGTGCGTGAATAGAACGAGTGTTAAAACAATCAGTAGGGGTATCAAATTGTAGCTATCCTAAAAGAGTGTACTAAGTACCTATGTACAGAAAAAAAGTGCCATCTAGTTATGTCCGTAGCCATTATGCCTTCATTCAACTTACGGCTCCGAGCCAAACAAACTCGCGAAAGCTCTTACCTCCTTCATAACGTCGTAAACAAATCCCAAACAATGCAATTTCTATCCAAGAAGAGTATCTATTACACAACATAATACCAAGCTGCAAATGCTGCTGTCAATGCTACTAACGGTCCTCCAAACTTCAGGAGCCCAACGAATAGGCCTGACCCCGAAGTTATACCATTTTCTCCTCCTGAAGTTCCACACTGTGTGGGGGGAGATATCATGGAATGCTTTCTGTCCAGAGGCCTCACTGTACCAGGAACGTCATCTTTAAATCTCACCAATTTAGCCATTGGAGCTTCAACAAATGATGCATAGAGACTTGGTTTTCTCTCCAATCGTTCTTCTTCATTAGAACCCTTCTCTTCTCTCATTTTTGAAAGGCGTTCCTGTGTGAGATCGATACTGCCCCGCGCCATGTTCAGAGGTTTGTGTTCCCGATGCAATCTGGTGGAACCTGAGGATTTCACTGTCTCCAAATGTTCTTCCGTAGTTCCACAAATTGAATCAAGTTCAGAAACCATCATAACCATGAATGAGAATATTGCTTGCGCTTCTTTGATGATGTCGGCCTTTTCGCCATCTGTTAAGAGGACTTCGGCTTCTGCTATTCGCCCTTTGAACTCGCGTTTAATGTCCTCGCCATCCTCGTCCCCAACAAAGTCGAAGAACTGGAGACCTTGTTTCTTCATCATCCGACTGCACTCGGAACGCGAAAGCCGACGAGCAGAGGGACGCAATTCCTTTTCGGATTGCACTTTGCTAGGAGACTGGGCGCGCCCTGAAGGTCTGGTAGCCCCATAGGGGCGCACGGGCGAGGAATCTCTTTCCCAAAAGTCTTCCAAGCCACCAGCCGATTTGAGAGAAGCTCGAAGATATCGACCGCCCGAGAACAAGGCCATATATAATACCCATGCATATGCTAACAATACATGTGGGTTTGTTTGGACAGATTTCTTTGTGTGTGCAATAAACTCTGCTAGCCGCCCATCATTCGAAACTGCCTTCAGTTGCTCTTCAATCTTATGATCGGGGGTTCCAGTCAAAGTGCGGATATCGGCTTGAAGGCGACCGGATCGCAAGAGACCTGGAAGAAGGAGGTGTGAAAGTAGAGACTGGGTTCTTGAGCAGACTTTCGATGCCTGAGAGTCCAAAGATTCCGATCTACTACCGGGATCGTCAGATTTTGTTTGTTCATCGTTGAGAGATAGTGGAAGGCAAGGTGCATCTATAATGGTTTGCCATAGTGATTCGAAAATAATGTAGATTGGCGCAATGTGAAGGATGCCCGAGACATAGATGGACGGGTTCGTAGTGTATGGAGGGAGAGCGAGAGGCAAACGAAGGAGAATTAATTTGTTGAGCTGAGAATGAACAGCTCTTGTTGCAATGTTGACTAAAGGCTGTTAGCTGTGATGTACTAAGGTGGGCGATAGACTGTTTTTTTCTCACTTTGTTCGGATAAGGACTGCTGATCTGGTGGGGGAGCTTGAGACGGAGGGTTAGAGTTGACAATATTAGATTCAGCCATAGGTGCGATTTCTCATAGCGCGAATAGCAAAGCAAGAAGAATGTCAGGAATATGAGACGCAGGAAGGATGTGATAAGGGGAGTAAGAGTAAATAGGTATAGTCGGTTGATATCAATATCAAGAGAGGATGTACGAGAGAACGGAGGTGGATGTGGATAAGAAAATCGGTGGTCTGACCTTGTCACTTGAGCCTTTTAATCATTCATCACCTATTTGGAGCCTACCTAGTTGCCTGCCGACGTTATTCTTAGTCAAAACGGCAGGAAGTCACAATGACTCAAGTATGTTTGATTGTCTTGCGCGACAAAAGGAAGGAGAAAGAGAAAGAAAAAGGGATTGGCAATGGGGGAATGAGGTAGGGAGAATGGCGCTTTGGTGGTAGGACACGAAGGGAAGGTACTGAATGAATGGTTTTCATCAAAGTCATTGCAGCACAGCAATTGAATCCCGTTGGCCGTAACCAAAAAACAAACATTCTTGGCAAAAAAGTAAACATCGTATGGTAGGTAGCGTCGTATATTTAATTCATAGCGCGGGTGTAGACGATGAAAAATTGTCTGCTAGTGTGCTTACCTAGATGAGTTGAAAAAGCAAATAAGAGCTTGTATATGAAACCGTGAAAATAGTTGTCGTTATTGCTCCAACAGCTGGAGATGTTCCATTTGTAGTCTGATGTTTATATGGATGTTGTTATCATTGTCTTATCAATTGCTTTTTCCGGGGAAGATATACCTGGCTCCTGGGCAGAGAATGGTTTGTGCTATGGTGAATCGGAGAATTCCCCATCTCGCCTTATGGGAATTTGCTTTTTGGGTTTTTGATATCCCTGATTACATTCATGTTACCTCTCTATATGAAGTCTACCTAGGTATATATGTCGTGATGGCTTGTCTCCCATGAGCCCGGTCGCACGATGATGTCGCAGATCCATCGCTCCAGCTGAGAATATTGAGAGATGTAACCTTAACACAGCTGGCCATACTCAGTATGTACGAAGAAGATTGGGTAGTACTCGAGTACAAATCGTACAGGAACGTTCTCGGCAGGAAAATACAGAATTGCCCGATGCCCTGGGAAAGTTCTGTCGACCTCATTCGGGGCTCATTTACACGCAAGATAAAGTCAAATGTTCAAGTCTTCATTATCTCAAGATGTCTATCTTCTGAGGACTCAAGACTGTGTCTGTGTCCTTTGAGAACCAAATCATCGATCCGTTATTGTTGGTCTTCATGTGGCTGCCGTGGCGTGGCTACCGTGACTACCTCGGCACAGCTATGTTCTCGCTTGTCTGAATATGGATAGAGTATATCTTATTTGAAGCTCGAACTCGTATCGCTAACAATGTGGCAATTCAACAAGGACACCTTCTTCAACCCCTCAATCCCAATATGCGATCTCACTGATTCGGGATTTAGACACGACCAAAGCGGTTTGCATTGCATTTCGACCTGTAACCTTAGCAGTTGTAGTTATCGGAGAGCCAGGATGCTGAGTCACTTACACATCATAAACTGGAAGTATTGCTTCACCACCAAAGAGACTGGCACTTATTAAGATGAAGAATTTTCCCTATCAGTTCGGTAAGGAGCAGCTTGCTTAACATCTTTGTAGCAAGGTTTTATACTCGCAAGTATCTCATACACAAGGCAATTCTGTATAGTTCCTATGTTGGTCATCCTCTGATCTCTGATTGACTTTTTGCGGGATGCCTCACACCCGTATTCGAAATTGAACTTAAATCCATATCGAGCACAAACTACTGTAGAGTTGATTAGTGTCATCTATACAAATATTATTTTCTATCGTTCAACGATGGCAGTCGATCTATAAGAGCCTAATATTAATCCAATTGCCAAGGTTGTAGAAAAGCCTGCTTGAAATCCTATGAGAAAATATATATTTTATATGGACATCAAACGCTCTCTGACGGAAATAGTCCTGATTTACCTTTGCCATTCTTCCCTCCAATGGAAGAACCGGACTGGGAAAACAGTCAATTCTTCAATCTAGATCCATCCGCCTCGAATCAAAGAAATGAGATTGAACATTTGTCAAATAAACTGTTCCCTGAAGAACATTTGGTTTTCATTTTGTACCCTCGTGCACTATTCCAAGAATTTTCTCTGCCTTTATAATTCGATTCAAGCATCATTTAGTGCCAGTATCGATCCGATTTTTGGGATCAACAGAGTCTATGAAAGCAGTTGAATATGCAAGTGCAGTTGCACCCAAGATTAAATGGTCCTCTTGTTCAGAATCTTGCAGATTGCTCACATCTTAAGCTGCTACTGTAAAAATTCAATGCCACGATTATGCTGCGGAAGACTGTAGTTGCCTCGAACAACAGCGGAAACAAGGGTATGATGACAGGCATTGGAGTAGGCGTTACAATTAGTTAGATTGATATATACCGTTATTGGGAAATGATAATCAGGTTGGCATTTGGGTGATAGTATTCGCTTCCATGGAGGGCGAAGAAAACAATCAAAAAATGGAATTGTCGTAAGGTAAGGAGTGGGATGGAATAGAGTACATAGTCGGAGCAGATACCAACAAGAAAATTCAGAGGGTAATATGTTGATTAATAGATAGACGTTCACGAAAATTTCAAAACACATGAACGAATAAGCCGTGCAAGCTCAATGGCCTGTACAGACGACATGTTGGTTGCCGAAGATTAAAGTATTTTTATGAGAATGTTAATGAAACAAATGCTGGATCAACAGCTTCAACGCATCAAACTTACATTATAAGTCATGATCATATGGATTACGGATACAGATAAGGACGAAAAAGGAGATATCGTAGCCCGCAAACACATTTGTCAAGGCAGGCGACTGATGGGGGGCAACTTGTAGGTGCAGAAGATGAAAGAATGGAAAGATGAAAGGATGACGAAAGTACATGGGTGACTTCGGGTGGGTGCTAGTAAAGGAAGAAGTGCTGAGACACATGCGGGATGTCTCAGGAGTTCATCAGCTGCTGCGGGAAGCCCTTAAGGTAGCAACGCGATACTGCCATCGAGGAGGGGCATGCGGAGAAGGAGGGACGGTGGGGAAAGCGTGAATAATATATGTTGGCTTCTTTTTGTGTTTCCGTTTGCCAATCATATATCTATACTCTTTGACGATATATGTATTCTTTTCTTACCTAGTGGCGTGCAGTAACTCAGTGGAAAGCTGTGACGGTAGAATCAGATTTGGGGTAAGCAAATGCGACATACGACTAGTTTGCTTTCTTGATTGCTCGATAGTTACTTGCTTGTTATCTCATTGATCGAAGGTTCTTATATTGTTATGCTTGTTGAGACTCGAGGGAGAATGGTGAGAGAAACAATCTCACAAAATATGACTCTGTAGACTCATTGATAGATTTTGAAGCTTAAGACGTAAATGCAGCCAGTCGGAGAGAATTCAACTAAGGATACATGCAAGAGCTCACTCATATTATTGACATCTTTTACCTCCAATTTATCTTATATTCAACTTGATCTATTATGGCCCCAGGACAAAGTAGCATATCAAACAATTCAATCTTTTCTAATACCTTTCTATACTTGAATCTCTACATGCACACTGTCGATATATTTAAAGGCAGTATGATTCACAAGATGGTTTGAGGGGAACTACATTATGCCAACTCTATCCCTTTCTTGTCTTGAACAGGATAATGTCTCTATATATATATATATATATAAATTGCATAATGAATCTCAATGATGAAGTTGCCTATGTGCTTTAGGACATTGATGGACTTATGGTGACTTGTCATGTGAATTTCTATACCCTTGGTTGACTTTGGATAATAGTGTTCGATTTCTACTTGATATTGAGCCAAAATTTACAAATACAAACCAATAGAAGTAACTGCAAACGTTGTAAGACAGACAGATAGAAAGGAATGAATCCAAGAGCTCAAATTGATCTTTCAACCATCCTCCCCATTTAGACCCTTCTCAAATAGATCAAACAAAGTATATGATGTTGGCCAAAATCTTTACCCTCCGAATTGATTAATCTTAATCCACAAAGAGGAATATTCAATAATGCCCAGTACAGCACCCGAAAGTACTCAGCCGATATCACAACTACGGCTCATGACTACAGCGTCTTCCCGAGTGAATTGTATTCTATGCAATTGTCTGAAGCGACGTAGGTCTTTTGAATTCTTAATCTCGGCTCCGACCAAACTTATTAATATTTTGTAATTTCCCTCCCTCTTGTACTTTAAATATTCTCATTTCAGAGAGAAATTCAGACTTACTCTATTTCACAACTTACCATTTACTACCGCCCACCTTTCCTGCTTCTTGCTTTCTTCTTTTGCTCATTGTATTATATTTACTTATACAATACAATATATTCTCTCTGTCCTCGCTCCTCTCAACAACATCAACCTTTCCCAACCTTTATCAACCTTCATCAATCCGTTGTCTACCCACAACAACATGTCAGCACAGAATCCATTTCCTCCTGATGGGGACGTTCTCATTATGTCACCCACAGGGAAAAACTGGAAACTTCATTCGTGGCAACTGGTCAACTACGCGCCAAAAATCGGCGCCCTTCTCAAAAATGTTGCACCAAGAAACATCACCAAGACTATGCGCTCTGAAGCACACACTATTAGATGGTGGATTGAGATGATACCATTTGGCGCCTTTGATGACCATCGATTCAGAGATTTCGTTTGCGTTGTAAGTTTCAAGCTTCGTATACCAGCCTTAATAATGCGTGGTATTGTGGTCACACATGTCACCAAAAACTTTCAGACAACTATACTTCTTCAAAGTCCACAACAAATCCACACTTTTACAAGTCTCTAATGTCCACAACGAATTCAAACAATCACTAACTTAAGATATAACACAGCCAGAAAAAAAGAAAGGAAAGCTTAGCTTGAATGGGGCTGGCGCTTTTAATGGCGTTGGCGAGGTGTCTTTCGAAAGAACCTATGACAACCTTTTCAGAATGTTGTACAGCATGCCCCCCAATCTCACAGACGATATTGACGACGGCGGTGCAAACTTGTACATCAAAGATTGCGTTTCGATCTTACAAGCCGCCGCCTTTATAGGCAGCTTGCCTAGTGTTCGCACATATATTGAGAGCTATCTTCTGCGGATCAACCAGAAGCTCTGGGTCCACGTCGCAAAGGCCCCTGAAGCATGGTCTGATGTTGCTGTTCGTCTACAGTCGGCGATTATCTTTCGTGAATCCATCGTTCACATCGCGGGCGGTCTCGAGCTTCCGGGTCTCATCAACAGAAGCAGTTTTGACCACATTGAGTACGGAAAAATCTGCCTTCAAGTTGCGGAACGTAAGTGTCGTGAGCTTAGAGACAAAAAGATCGATGTAGAGAGGAGGCTCTTGCAATACTATCCGCAACGTCTAATTCGGAGAGAGACTCCCGACAAGATCCCAGGTCGCGCCGATTATGGTTCCGACATCTACTACTGGCAGGCTTTGACAATGTGCCGTCAATTCTTTCAGTCTTCTATTATGGCCAACAGACATCATCGTCACGAAGATGGTGGCGTGGAGTTTTATCGTACCATCTTTCGCTGCGATTATATCGACAAACACGCCGCAGATGAGTTCCATCAACTTTTTGCCATGTCGACCAAAGGAAAGCAGTGTCTTGCGGATGCTGTAGAAGTTATCAAGGATGACCATCGTGTTATCATCGCCGATCTTTTGGAAGATCACCTTCAACTTCGTACGACTGTAAGAAGCAAGCCGTTGAGGTATTTGACTTGCACTAGGGTCTTAGAGGAAGAGTTGCCTTGGATTGCCAACCCCGGTATGGGTACAGGCTCTATCCCAAGACAAGTCGGAGATGGTGTTGCTAGTGACGGCTCTGCTAGTCCAGAGCGAGCTGCAGGGGAAGTCATGAACCAGGGTGGCGGTCGCAGTCCAGGTAAAGTGCCAGGCAAGAAGAATAGGACTGGCAAAGCTGCTATGGCTAGAGATGAAGGAGACGACAGCGAGGAGGAAGGCGAGCAACAACACAACGATGACGACAGTTCAAGAGAAGAAGACGACGTTGACGAGGGCGAGTATATGGGCGGAGCATGAAACTTTCTTCATGTTGTTGCGATGATCCTGGATTAGCGTGGGGGGCGTTCAACCATTCGTTTGCTAGTATGTTTTGAGCTTTTGATAATAATGATTTCCCACAACGAAAGGATTACAGAGAGTTTATCAAGAGATCGATATCCCTTTTGGTTCTGAACAATCAATAATTTTCTGATTGATTTAAGATAGTTATAGCTAGGATAGCCTCTCAATTTTCAAGTTTAATCTATGAATTGAAAATCAGTGACCTAAAAAACTACCGGCATCAGATTCGTAGGGCGAAGTCCCAAGTATAATTTACACGAGTTCCACTCGGAAACTGCGTCGACCTCAATTTGAATATACAACCCCTAGGCAGACAATGAGAGTACCCACAAGATTTGATTGGGAGTGGCGCACTCTCAGTCCATCAGATACTCAACCCCCATACAGACATTCAAAGTATTTGTGAGAGCTGACGGGGAATGGGACATTGTCAATATGTAGATGCTCAACCTTATTTCAGCCTCTTAAACTATTCATAAAAGCTAAACGGAAATGGTACACTTCGACAAATCCGACTCTGGTACAGCTGTTGAAATTTAAGCATAAGAACCGACTTGGAAATATATACTTTCAACTCTAATCCTTATACAGACACTCAAACCACTGCAACTGGGGAGGTTTGACATCTCAAGCGAATTTTGACCAATACTACCGCTTCCCGGAGTTTACTGCTGTGGTAGATTATGCTGCCTGTGAATCAAAGTTGAGAAGCATGCTTTAGTACAACCCTTGGGGACTTTATCATGCTTATGATCCTTATTGCGCAGACCAACTTCTAAACCCTTATCCGCAGATGAAATCACGACTTCATCTGTTGAAAGAATCAGATTATAAATACCTATGACAGTCTTCAGTTATGAGAAGTCGTGTTCGGACAATTCGTCTGCCGTGTTACATGAAACCAGTATACTCACTCGTACAATGTAATCAATTTGATATTGCTGTCCTACACGCACCGGTGTGCACAACGTGCATCGTGACACTTGAAACGTTTTGACGTGAAGCTCCAAATTAGCCATGGCGGGTTATTACGTCAACCCGCATCATGTGCCCCATCCTCATTGTGCGTTGCACGTATCAACTTCGGTACCGAGCCGGAAAAAAAAGAAACCACCGCGTAAACGACTCGTACTCGGTACAGTAATACCTAGGAATCACTTGTGTTTATGAAGGAATAATGAGACATCAAGGTGTCTGTGGATAGGGATGCCGTTTTGCCGTATTGGCGAAGCAAGCCAAGTATATCCTCATCTCGTCAGCCTCTTCGTCTCTCACCGATATATTATGTCATGATATGAATGAACTTTGATTGAGACTGAAAAGCATCAGAACAAAGAGGTGATTGGGAGTTTTTGGAAGGGGAAACGCCTCAAACTCCATCTAAAATCACAGGCCGTTTGCTGATCTATGCCCATTTACTCGAAAGAAGATTAAAAGTAACAAACCAGAACTTCTATTCATTCGTTGCATATTCAACCTGCGTTGTGGACGTCATATGTAACCACAGCATATCCTTACGAATGCCGTCACTACCTATCCACGCCACCGGTCCTCCATTGGGGATGCGACCCCAGAAGAAAAATGCGCGCTCGAAAAGAAATATAATTATTTATCTCCTACTCGTCTTTACATTCACTTGGATTCCATATACACTTTACATCCGCCAAAGCTCTACATCCAATGCTAAGCTAACAATGGACGAGGAGAGTGGAGAGATTATACATCACGAATATGGAACGAATGCGCAACCCGCCTTTACAAATATGATACACCTAATGAATCTACCTTCCGATTACCTGCCGCAGACAGGTAAACACAGGAAACCAAATCGCCTGATTATAGTGGGTGATGTGCATGGAATGAAAGATGCGTTGGTGAGTTTACTCGACAAAGTAGACTTCGATGAGAAGCACGACCATTTGATATTAGCTGGCGATATGATATCCAAAGGACCCGATTCTCCGGGTGTGGTTGATCTTGCCATGAAAATCGGAGCTTCTGCCGTGAGGGGAAACCATGAGGATAGGATTATTCTCGCCCATGCCGATATGATAGCACAACATAAGGAGATGGAGATGGATGCACCTGGCCCTAGTGAAGATCCGGAGAAAGTAGTTGATGGGCTGGAGGAGGTTAGTTTCAATCATGGAGATTACAAGGATCGAGCGTTGGTGAGAGCGCTGGGGGAGAGGAGGATCAAATGGTTGAAGAAATGCCCTGTGATTCTGAGAGTAGGACATTTGGATGGAATGGAGCAGGTTGTGGTTGTTCATGCTGGGCTGGCTCCCGGAGTTGAGTTGGAAAAACAGGATCCATCCATGGTGATGAACATGCGGACTCTCATCGATGGAGTACCTAGCGACGAAAGAGATGGGAAACATTGGAACAAGGTTAGAGCCACTCACATCCCCTCATGCCATCATCTTAGAATCTTCCTAACCACAAAACCGATAGGTCTGGTATAAGCACCAGAAGAAACTACCAAAGAAAGAACGCACTACAGTCATTTACGGTCACGACTCCAAGCGAGGTCTCCAATTAGAGAAATACAGCATGGGTTTGGATACGGGGTGTGTGAAGGGCGGCAAACTTACAGCTGTAGTTATAGAAGGAGGAAATTCATCTCCTAAGCATAAAGTCGTGCATGTTAAATGTAAGGATGGGAGAGAGCATTAGGAGAGATAGGTTCGGGTAACCTTATGAGAGATTTTGCGTTAGATACCATACAAGGCGTTTGGGATATTAGTTGTTCAAGATGGGTTAACGATAAGTATATATCACACCATGATTGGGGTTGATGATGAGTTTTATTTGGGTTTTACGGTATTGGATATGATATCCCAAAAATATTATTCTGATAGACGAGATGGTACCTAAGTGTGAGTGCCAGTTGGCGCTCACTGCAAATGTAATACTCAGATGGATGGCAGGGCATGAAGACTCTTTCCAGTTCGATTCTTCAATAGAACAATAATATAGAAATTAGTTATAGATTTAGATGCAATCTCAAAATGTAGATCCAACATCCAGGCCCTATGGCACTAAAGTGGACCAAGTATATCCATATTCCTCCAAGAACAGTAGATTGCATACCAAGTTTGAAACCAAACTCCAAGTCTATTTTCCTTGCCTCTAGAGATCTAAACCACTTCATCTCCTCTCTCATCATGATCCACAACAATCACGATAGGTATGATTCTTCCATCCCCTTGCCCCCCCTTCTCCTCATCCTTGCTTTCATGATTAACGAACACAAAACTTCCGACCACAACCAATGCACCCACCCAATAAACTGCAGTGCTTGTCTGATCATTCAACCACATCTGGCCCACCAAACTCAACGGAATCGTCATACTCAAGCCTACAGTCACTACCAATGGCGTTGTCAACAACATCGCATACGCCCAGCAGTAGTCGCTTATAAAACTGCTCAACGAGTTTAATAAAACTATGAGCCAAATTTTGCCAGTGGGAGGTAGCTCGAAAGTTTCCACGCCGCTGAAATGCAAAATAAAGAAACCGGGCCAGAGAAAAACAACATTGAAAAACCCAACGAGGCCAAAGAACAGGGGCATATCGACACGATCTTCATTGCCACAGCGTTTTTTCATTACTACTGCATATAGCCCATACATCACCGCGCTTCCAAAAGCCATAATATCGCCAATCGCAATTTGCGCTTGAGATTTGTGGGGAAAGTTTCCACGGTTTGAGTCATTATCCGTACTCCCTAGATCGACAGAGGAAATGAGGATGATGCCTACGAAGGAAGCCAAAACACCGAGGAGTTTGCGGACGGTAAAAGATTCGACACGAACGAGCGCCCCAAAGAGGAGGGTGAAGATTGAGGAAGTGGAGGTTAGAATTGTGGAGGAGGCTACGGATGTGTATTCGAGACAGCCGGCCACGAGATAATTGGCTATGAACCAGAGAAGCGAGAATTCGAGAGAAAGTTTTGCGGTCTCGGATACACTCAATCTGTCTTCCTTCTCTTGTTCTTGTGGCTGCGGAAGATCTGTGTCAAGGTCGTCCGTAGAGCTTAGGAGACGGGAGTGAGAAGCGCTCATAGAATCGTACTCTTGGTCTTCTCGACTGGATCCTCGGCGATGCCATCCTTTGCGGAGATTCTGGAGTCCGGTGCGGTAATCTGATAATTGGTCATGATAGTACTCCACAGCTGAATCCTTTACATGTGACCAGCCATGCTCTCTCGATATTCGTAAAAGTATAGGAATCAACGATACAGCAAAGAATGATGTGTTGATGTATGTAACAAAATATGGTTTCGAATAGGTATTATCGGCGAATATGTACTATCGTTCTCAGTATTAGTATTCGCCATTCGAATTCCTTGATAGTTTCCCAGCTCAATATACTAAGCTTGCCAAATGAGAATCATACTCACACTAGCAAGAAAATTACTACTCGTCCACAACATCACTGTAACTCCCAGTAACACCATCCCCAGAGTCCTGCGCGCTACATTCTCTAATCCTACTCCGGCTCTAAATCCCACATTCTTGCTACCAGTGCTTGGAGTTGCACTTGTGCCTGTAATCGTCCTTTCCAGCGATAATCTCTGAGTGTGCGTCTGCATTGCAGCAGAGTCCGTTGACGCACTCATCGCGCCGAGTTCAACTGATTGCGCCGTTGTACGTGAATCAAGTTGTGAGATCTCGTCCTGTAAACGCCTTTTATCTTATCTATATCCCACCTATGCAAGTGAAATTCGAACGATGTGGAGGTTGATTGTGTGAGTTTCGTTTGGAATTTTGTAAGGTCATGGAGGTCGTAGACACATGCACATGTAATGATGCATTTAACAATATGATAGGTCTTATGATGCCATGTAGATATAATCAAAGTGTGAATGTGATGTTCGTCTGCGATGCGCGGGAGATCCCTATATAAATGAGGTAGTAGTGAATTCGGAACACGAAGGATTTAGCACGCGATCGGAATCATTAACAATCCTACTGTTAGTTAGATTTTGAGATAGGAGAGACGAACAAATTATCAAATGAAAGTCACGCCAAGTGAAGGCTTACATTACTGTACCCAGGACCAAGACATTCTCATTTGAGGAAAAGAAATACGAAATAGCCCTTTATTGCTAGCTTATATGTACTGTATGTACCCAGATAGTTCTATGCGCCAATCGTTATCAAACCAAACTTTATCCAAGAAAATGGGGTTTGAAGGAGGGGGGTCCAAAGGTAACTTTGTTTCAATGTCAATTTATGTTGCACTGCTCTGCTCCGTACAAGGCTCACATACATCAAAGATAACTACGTGTTCTAATGCAATAATATTGTTCATTCAAAAATGCTTTCATTACAGAACTATAAACCCGTCTTTCTCATTATGCGTTCTGTATCATCAAGGAAATAAGAAAATCGCAGACCCAATAGCGCCAGAATGATCCCCATGTACAGTTGACGACCTTCTCATCAAAACTTCCAGTACAATTCCCTCAGTGGTCGAAAGGGGAGGGCAAAGAGAGAGAGAAAATGAGACCAATGATTTCCGGACCCCACTAAGTGCCATTTAGCAGGCACAACCATCTCTATCGTTCTCGATATGGATGTTGATTGGATCTGAGTAATCTCCGTTATATTCTTCCGATTCCTCCTGTGCTAGGGCGTTTCTTGCAATAACTAGATTGGAATTAGCTAGGATCTGTTTGACGAACTTAAAAGTCATCTACCTTCAAAGGCTTGCTCAACATTGATGGCCTCTTTTGCACTTGTTTCAAAATATGGGATATTGCCCTTCGAAGTACAGAAAGTCATAGCCCGTTTTGAGGAAATCTGAACCATGGTTAGCGAAGATACTATACGATTGCTCCAATGCCAAACTTACCACTCTCTTGTTCTCTTCGACATCAATTTTGTTGCCTAGAACGACCTACGCAATTGTCAGTGCCATATCGGATTACCGTAAAATGTCCAAACTTACAAACGGAAAGCTTTCTGGATCTCTGGGCGAGGCCTGGATCAGGAATTCATCCCTCCAACTATCCAATGTATCAAAACTCTTTGAATTGTTCACGTCGTAGACAAGGACACAGCAATCCGCTCCTCTGTAAAATGCGACCCCTAACGATTGGAAACGTTCCTGGCCTGCTGTATCCCAAAGCTATATCCAATCATCAGCTACCGAATCCAAGCTACCATAAAAAGCGTGAAACCCCTCACCTGCATGGTAACCAATCGATCATCGACCAGGACCTCCTTTGTCAAGAAATCTGCCCCGATGGTCGCCTTGTAGCTTGCACTGAACTTCTTGTTGACCTAGTCCAGTATCAGTCTCTAGTGTCGGCGTATACATCGCGATTGAAAGACACTCGGTAGGTATTCAACGTACATATTGGTTCATCAAACTCGTCTTTCCTACACCGCTATCGCCGAGGATAATAACCTGCGGATCTCAGGTCAGCACCAAACTATTCATCAGATCCCCAACAACAGTCCTTACCTTCAATAAAACCTTCTTGCGTGAAGCCATCTTTGCGTAGCTTGTGCTTGATCTAATCTTCCTCACGAAGCGCTAACTCTCTCCCTTTCCTCGATCTCTTTCTCAAGCAAAGAAGCAGCGTAAGCACGTAGAATAGAGAGTCGTTTCGGTCGTAATGGAGAGGATTCTTCTTTTCTTTTCAAGAATTCGGGTTATGTATGTATTGATGTAATTCTTAATATAGGTTTGTTTAATTGAAGAGGAGGAACATTGCATCGGTAACTTTAAGCTTTAGTGCTTGCCTCGTGCCTCGTGCCTCTTCATTAAATTGCCCCATCCAGCCATTCAGCTATCCAGCCATTCATCGGAAACCCGCTAGCGCCGGCCGCTTGGTCCTATCAGTGTTTGCTTATCGAGATCTATCCCACTACAAGAGGCTACAGCTCATCCACAGTACCAGCACACATTCACACATGCATACTGCATAAGAGAACTTCCTTATATATCCATTCACTTGCAGATTCTCGTACATGAAACTCTCAGGCTAAACTTTTCTCTAACATCTTTTAATATTCATAAATTCAACTTTTCGTGGAACTCTACTATAGGTAGAAAGAGATCGCATTCTATGATTGTTTACTGACGAATAACTACCTGGATTTTCAAAGCAATGAAACCTCAACTCATACGTCAGCAACCAAGAAAACGACACAATGGCTTCGTGGCGCGATGATTATATAAAAGCTCTACAAGATCGCGATGAGCGCGAACAAACTAGCTACCAGCGCTTTGATCCTTCATTCATAGACGCTTGTACGGCACCCCTTCTGAAATGAACTTTGTCTAAAGTCTAATAACTTGCAAAAGATACTCAGCTGCTCGACAAAGTCTCTGCTCAAACTGCAGCTGCAGCTGTTCACGACACCTCATCTACCTCCGCCAACCCCTCATCCCTCTCTTCTTCCGCCACATCTCAAAAAGCAATCGTCAAAAATGTAAATCAAACTCAATCCTCAACCTCCACTGAGGTTCTTCAACTCCGTGCTTCGTTATCCGAAGCACTCCGTTCCTCTTCGCACTTCCAATCGCGTTTGAAGACCACCGAAACCTCACTCCAGGCTTTACGTACCAAAAGCGCTTCAGTGTCCAAACAGTTAGAAATTTTAACTCGAGAACGAAACATTTTGGAGAGGAAAATTAGGGATCGAGATGAGGAGTTGCGAGCCAAGACTAAGGGGTTTCATGATGTGCAGGATGAGATGATATCTCTGAATCTGCAGCTTAATATAGCAGAGCAGAATGAGAAAAGAGCAAAAGCGGAGAATAAAGAGTTGATCGATAGGTGGATGGCTCAAAAAGGAAGGGAGGCAGATGAGATGAACAAAAAGTTTGGGACCTGATGCAAGAAACTGATGGTTGAATCAAGCTTATCATGCTCTGTTTTAAAACCACCGAGAAGGATTAAATACGATCGAATAATGGTTGCTGTTACAAATACACATCATTTATCCATACATCTACTCTATGCCGACTCGCTGTGATATCGCTTTGTACTAAAGTACCCAATAATAACCTGCCCAATGGTATCAACTGTGTAAGGAAACCGTATATTCAAATTCACATTTCATCTAACCCGACTTCCCCGTGTCTTTCTATCCTTTGAGGTCTTGTGATAGTTAGCCACGATAGTGCTGTCCTTCGTAGCAACGTAGTAATCTCCTCCATTGGAATGCCAACTGACGTCGCCTTCTGCATAAGTCTTTTTTTCGACTCGCAATAAATTGATGGGATTGTGTTCATTGTAGGAATTTATAACATGACCATCCGGCACAAACGTTTTTAGACTCACAATCTTGCAACCCTCTTTTAAATCCAAAAATAAGTTCACAAGACTTTGGTTCAAAGCAGGTGCAAAGACCTGGTTGTTAACCAAGATAACATCGGCTCTCTTCATCACCTTGAGAATGTTTTCATTATTCAAGAAATTCCCCTCCTCGAGATTGACCGATCCTGCGCTGAGGCCCCAAGCCCTGCAACGTGCAGAAAATTCTGTCTGTTGTAAGGAAGCCAGCTTACAGCAGTTAGGCATTATTTCGCAACCCCAGCTCTCGCAACCAACTTGTAGCGCGGCGTGCACGACGACATTTCCGACTCCCGAACCAAGATCTATGAAAACTTGATCGGATTTCATGCGAGTGTCTTCTCTGAGAATTCGGGATATGAACGGGAATGTGAGCTCGCCGTAAACATAATCCGTGCCGTTCTGATATTTATTAGTCAGGTCAACTTGGGGAGACACTGCTCGGTCGTAGACTTGCTGGAGAACCATCTTGAGGAGCTTAGACGATAGTGAATGCTTGTTTTCTAGATTCTTCGCCAACGATCCATTTTTGGTCAGAGTGCTGAGCGCGTCATTATAAGCCCCCACAGCATTCCTGAACTCAAGCAACAAACCCTTCATTTTCTCTTTGTCGTGGGGCTTTTTCGCGGTGGACAAAGTCCAAGTAATATTGTTCGTCGCTTTGTTGATTTTCCGAATTATACCTGTTTCTGGATGTGCGAACTCCGCTGCTTGCTCCTCGGTCAAATATTCATCCTTGACAATTTCCACAATCTTCGGTATTTCGTCATAAGGGTTGATCAAATCTTCTCCCGCGGGATCGATAACCTCGCCTTCGGAGATGAGTTGGTATCTTTAGTGACGGCATTGATTAGCTGGGTTTAACTTTAGATGTTAGGAGCTGAATTGAGTAGACATTACCTTTCTCTTCGACTGACACTGGGATATCTTAGAAGGACCGCATCGCCCTCTTCCTTCTTTCTATCGCAAACTTTCTCGCCGCTCTTAGCTGTGCGTTTCGTCATCATGACATCGGCCGCGTGGATCATTCTACATGTAGAGCCTTGCGCATTATCGGTTTCAGTCGCAAAGGCTTTCTTATCCTTGAGATTCCTCTTCAAATCAGGCTCGATGTTTTCCGGCTTAGCCCGTTTGGAAGACACGGCCATCTCTTCATCATCCTCGCTATCACTCGTCAACGGCTGTTGACTCGGGCTTTTTCGTACAGTCAGGGTTGTGTTTCTCTTATTGTTACGGCTTCCACTGATTTCTCTTTCTTTCCTCTTCTTTCCTGCCTCCGGGGGAGGGCTTGGGACGGCTAGTCTGCCACGAGCATCAGTGACTTTTGATACAGGTGTCCCAATTCGAAGGCCATTACTGGATGTCCTACTAGATAAAGTCGGCCTCTGTTTTGGAACTTTTTCCGATTTAAATTTTGGTGCCACAGGTTTGATGTTCGTCAGTCCGAAATTCAAGCTCATTCCTGCAGATTTCGAGAATAAAAACGAGAACAAACAAAATATTTGCCAGATACAAAATAATAGATTAAAATATGTTTTTGCTGGTAATTCCAAGATGGGTATAAACGCTGGGTGATGTGAAAAGTTGAAGCAGGTATTGTATGCAGTGTATATCTTTAAAGAGTAAATCTATTGAGGACTAATAATAAAGACTTGCAGGCCGGCACGACTCAAAGGGCTGTTGTATGCAGAGATCTACACTAGTGTTGGTCACGTGATGCAATATCAACAAATAGAGTTTAGAGTTTAGAGTTCACAATGATAATTCACCATGTTCGTATGTATGAATTACAAACCATCCAAAAAAACCCCCCATGACGTCTTGTTGGTATCAATATGTACCTATCTACGCACTCATTGATTAGTCAATTTACTATGGAAATTGAAATTCATAGGAATTGAAAATAATAAAGGACATAACTCAGGCACTTTTGATAGACTGACTGAGGACTGACGCGACTGAGGACTGATCGTGGACCTGACCTACTGTGTACACTAGACATCTTTAGCTCCGTTAAGGGACTTTTTAAGGGATTGTTAAGAGATTGTTCTGGAATGAGTGGAAATAGAATCGAGATAACGCCATCCCGGATAACACTGGATAACACTTGACAAAAAAGTACTGCACAACATCTTTTTCATTGCTCTCCAAAATGATCAAGGAAAACACCAAGAAGAAACCCTTCCAAGAGAGCAGAGCTTTACAACTGAATTCTAGCAAAGGATATGTGCATATCATTACAATTCATTATTTGAGGGCCGGACCGTCTGATTCCAATATATCAAGAGTGGTGGAATCGAACAATATGCCTAGTAGGAGAAAGATGCTAATGACACAGACTGGGGATAACGCTTTCATCTGTCAATCACTCTGTGATGTACTTAAGTGGTTAGCAGATAGATCATTTGCTAGATCTTGTTTAAAGTTTGTTAGTTCTTCACATTGAACGTCGGAAAATGACTTTGGTAAAAAACTTTTTTTTATTTGGTTCCCTAGTAATTTACAGGAATAAACTCAAAGGTGCAGATACAGATACAACTGTCAGTAGAAAACGCAAAGGAAACCCTTAAGCATTTGGAAATCATGGCTATCTCACATCACGTTATCATTCAAACTCTTCTTGTTACTGATGGGGCCCTTGAGAGATATGAATCCATGATTGCAGTCAGAATATAATAGGATGATAGCAGGCAATTGGCTGTATAAACAAACATGGGGAATGTGGGAGTGAGGATCATCCATTATTCCTCCAAGATAGATAACTTTTGTATGCCCAGGCTTACTTTTTGGAAAACAGGAAAGCAGACCAGTGAAAAAGTACACAATAGACCCAAACAGACCCAAGTGTATGATATGACAGATAGTCTAACATGTCAGTCGATAACACCATGCGCCCCAAAGAGGTAGATAACATTGGTGTAAAGACTGCCCATATTCAATCTAGATTTTACTAGTATAGCAGAATAGAGTAAATTCCAGAAAAGCTTCGTGTATGATGTAGGTCTGTGTTATTTTTCTGGGCCAGTGAGGCTAAACATGGGCATAAGGAAAATCTAGGCACAAAGATTTATGTGAATCCAACGCCGAAGGAAATCGTTTTGAAAATTGAGGATCAGAGAATTAATCTTTTTGCCATGTACGAGCGGTGAAGTCATGAAACTATGCTCAGTGCACCGAAAATGCTTGCCCGGTTTGTCAATGTTTCATTGAAAACATGACGCCTCTCAAAATCTGTTATCTAAGAAGCAATAGCACGTTGGCCTGCATTACCACCACGGTTATTTTTCTTGGGTTTAGATACTGTGCTCCAGCCATCCTCTTCCATGACGGCAGTTTCAGTTGTAGCAACAGGGCTTTGGGCTGGCGCAGTCGCATTCTGTCCACCCTCTTTTGGATTTTGTCTGGGGCCTCTTCCTCCATCATTATATCTTGGACCTCTTGGTGCATAATCACCTCTACCCTTAGGTCCTCTTGGAATATCATCCCTGGGCGGTTTAGGTCCAGATGGGCGTCTCCAGGCTCCTGTGTCAGATGGCTTTGGTTTGGCATCTCTTACAATCTCTTTTGGTTTGACGGCTTTATCGTCAACAATCTCGCCGTTTGCATTCTCAGTTTCAATTGTCTCTCCTTCCATTGCTGCTTCTTGGCCTTCTTGTGGTAGAGTTTCAGCTTTCTTCTCGTTGTCTTCAGTTTCCTTAGCCTTTGCAGCCTCTCTCTCCTGCTTGGCCTTCTCATCGGCCTCTTTTTTCTCTTTGATAGCCTGTTGTCGCTTCTCCTCAATTTCCTTCTCCTTGGCGGCAGTATCGATTGGACGAGCAGCTCCAAAGGGGCTTGCCTTTGCATCACCTGCGGCAGATGACGAGGATGAGTCAGCAGGGGCCTCGGAAACGGTGCGCTTCGCAAGGTTCAATCTTGGTCTACCACCAGCAGGGGCAGATGGAAGAGCTGGAGAAGCTGGAGCCTCGCTCCCTTCACGGGATAGAACAGGTGACTTTGCAGCTGGTGCAGCTGGTGGGTCGGGTCGCATTTTGCTACGCCATTGGTTGTCTTGATCGGCGGCGGTGGGTGCACGTTCAGCGACGGGTCGCTCTTGAAACTCACGTCTGGGTGGTCTTGATCCGTCTTGCGAGCCAGAGCCTTGACCTTGGGATCTACCTTCACCCCAAGCAGCTGGCGAAGCTTTGCGGTCTCTGAAACCTTCGGCTCTTGGTCCATCGTTTGTTCGGGGTCGGCCACCTTCTCTTGGAGCACGTTCCTGTTGGGCGAGGGGTGAGAGTGGACCCTTTCGTTCCCAGTTTCCAAAGTCTCGAACCTTGCCATCACTTTCAGGCTCACGGGGGGCTCTACGCTCGCCACCCTCCTCGCCAAAACGGCTGGATTGGTATCCTCGATCCGAAGGGCGACGCTCTCCTCCACGGCCCGGTAAATCAGGCAGGGGTCCCTTTCTACTCCAGTCGCCGAGCTCTCGTACATCTGGACGGTCACCACGATCCTTCGCTATAGCATGTATTAGTGGATAGCACAAGTACGAAGGGTATCAAACTTACGAGGATCAGCAACACTGATTCTAATGTTACGTCCTTGGAACTGAGTTTGGTTCAAAGTCAAGGCGGACTTGAGACCTTCCAAAGAGCCGAATTCTGCATATCCGAATCCCTTTGGTTTCATTTCCATCTTATCCTCAATGATGCGAACGTTGATACATTCACAGCCAACAAAAAATTCGTTAACATCGCCGACGGTAGCATCGAATGAAAGGTTTCCAAGATGAACAGTGTAAGGTGGCTTGTCGGGAAGAGGGAGTTCCTCGCGAACGGAATAACCTATTAAAAGTTAATATTAACAAATTCATTGAGAAGGGTGATTTGAAGGAAGGTGATGGGAGATTTACCTCCGGCATTGTTGCCATAAGTACCAGTGGTAGAGCTGTAGGTACGTCTCTCATTGCTGCTTCCACCATATCCAGAAGGGCGTGAGTCTACAATAATCAGTAATCATATTTCTGCGAAATTGGCCACAATGAATGTGCGTTTGTATTCACATACCGGCTGTGATAAATGGAAATTAGCAAGGCTTCATATCGATATAGGAACAGAACAACTTACAAACTGGCATATCCTCCATCTCATCGGCCCATGATCCCAACTCTACATCGATATTAGTATGAAAAAGATTATTGTGCGAGGATGGTAGGTGATTTCATACTCTCGTCAGCCAAGAAGGTCCCGAGGGACATCTTCTGCTGTTCCTTCTTCTTAGGAGCTATGGCACAACTACAATTAGCTATCATATACTCGATATTTTGAAGCCCCACACCGACAGTATCATGGTCGCGATAGTCGATGAAGGGGAGCGCTTACCCATGATTGCGGTTTTTTTCTTCTTAGGACGCTGCGCAAAAGTGTTTGCGCGTTGTCCGAGACAGAGTATTGAAGGTACTACGAAGTCTCTTCAATCGATCGTATGTATTAAAAGTTTGGGTATTCCTTGGGCTATTCGAGGCTCGTCGAATATCTTTTGTGTATCGGTAGGAAGAGGTCGAGGTTCTTCGTGGTGGGTTTAGAATCCAAAATGGAAGAATTATTAAAAGTGCGAAGTTTGACAAGGGTTGTGCGAAACTAGTGGGGCAAATTCTTTCACTAGTGCTGTATTAGTGAATTTGCGTTTGTTCAATGATATGGAATTTTTTATTGAAATCGTAAAAATGATTACATTTGTCCTCGCATTTATTAAGAGTTAATTCATATTTTTAGATATTAAATCTACCAAGAAGGAAGTTATCTCCCATTGGATAGGGTAAAGTAGTCAAAAGTACCTGCTATATATAAATCTTGTCTCGTATATACACAGGCAGGTACTAGTAGGTACACGGTTTTGATATCTCAGTCCGACAAATACACGACATTGCAAAGTAGATATGTAGGTAAAATTTATATTCGTCCTCTTCAATTCAAACATTCAAGCGAGCTAGAGGTTATCTATACCTATTATATGTTGGTTGATTGACAAGTCGAGCACCAGAACTGGAACAATATCATGATATAAATCTCAGAAGCTCACATTCCAGTATCATGCAGCCAAACTCCTGTTCCCTTCGGAAAATAAGAGACGATATGACAACTCGTAAAGCAAAGGAAGACTCTTCTCCTTCAATGACTCCCACCAATCAATCCCAAGGCCCCAAATCGGGCGATTTGCCTCCTGAGTTGATGGATATTATAAAGCCTGCTCTACAGTTTGGTGGCCTCTCTGGTATGTCCTAGTCTCGGTCAATTTCTGTCTCCTGTTTGTAGAAACAGAAACATCTGTACGCCCCAGCAACACTTTCGACTCATTGTCACGTGTAAATCTTCACACAACTCGCCTAACCCCCTCACACATCACACACGTCAATCATGTCACCTTCTTGATCTCTTGATACTATCATAGCTAACAAGCACCCTCAGCGCTTTCTGGCACTATAATTGGTGGATTTTCTGGTATCCTCGTGTCCCAAACTCCAGTTCTCTTCGCCGTCGCCAGCTCTTTTCAATGGGGCATTCTTGGTACCACCTTCTGGGGAACTCGTACTGCCCTTCTCTCCCGTTATAGGACCGCGTCTAAATACCCGACGCCGCAAGAGAAAACGCTCTCCACTTCCCTGGCCGCTTCTCTTGCTGGCGCTACTGGAGGTATACTGCGTGGCCCAAAGAATATTCTGCCTGGGTTTGTCGTTTTTGGAGCTGCTGGATATGTGGGACAGAAGATCTATGATGCTATGGACGAGAGAAAGATGGAGGAGTTGAGGTTGGAGGAAGGTGGAAATAAAAAGACTGGAGATGATTGGATGAACTCGAAATGGGTGCCGTGGAAGAAGTTATCTGATGACGAGTATGAAGGAATGTTGAAGGAAAGACTGTTAAAGGTCGATGCGGAGATTGCAATTCTGGATGAAAGTCTGCAGGCTTTACGAGAACAGCAGAAAAACGAGGCTGGAAATCTCCAAGGAACTGTTGAAAAGAATCATTAGCTTCCTGTCTAGCTTATGTACACCATTGAAAAAGAGTCATCGGCGATAGAAAGTTTTAGTATTGATTTATTTATAGCATGCAATGTCTCTTTGTGAAAATCATCGAATACAGCATGTCATATATTTTAACATACGAAATTTAATTGATTTGGTGCTGCATTTACATTACGCCGTTCATTTCCTTCCCAATCAAAATTTGTTGCCCGTACAAAGCTTTTTGGTATCTTCTGGTTCACCATGATGACTATCACTCCTCATCATCCTTCTTCCCAGACCTATTTCTTACCCATTCCTCAGCGATCGCTCTGACTTTCTCTTGTGACTTTTTGTCACCATTAGCCTCCTCCCACTCGGTCCATCTTTTGAACCACCCCATTGCGCCCTTGGGTTTCAATCCCTTAATTCGAGCTACTCGTTCAAACACACCTCTAACGATGCTCTTATCACCAGCCTTAATTTCTAGATCTAAAAGCTGGCCCCAGATATCTAATCGCTTACCCCATTTTGCCAAAACACCCTCAAAAATCGTGCGCCCACGTTCTGGAGAGCCATGTTCAGAGCGGAACTCTAGAGCTGCAAATTTGAGCGTCAAGGGAAGATGGGTGTGTGGAGGAAGAGACTGAGTAGCACGTGGAAGGAGAGCACGACCACGATCAGGGGCCGCGAGAGTATTGAAAAGAAAGTGTGCGTAATTGACCCAAACGGTGGGAGATTGTGAGAATTTCTTAGTGAGAGCTTGAAAGAGTTCATCGGCTTTCTGTATGGCTGTTAGCTTATATGTTCGAGGTTATGAGGAAGTATCCCTTACCTTGTTTTTGCCAGATTGGATATAGATACTAGCCAGTCTCTCGTGAACCTCTTGTGCATCGTTGTACTGGCAAGCTCGCTTAAACACAGCTTCGACAGTTTCATCACTTCCATATGCAATCTCCAGATTGAGAAGAGCGAGCCAGGTATTAAGCTTCTCAGTTTCCTCGCGCATGTTGATAGTCTTGATGGCACGCTCAGCAATCTCTCTGGCCTTGCCTAGCTCGCTGAGTTGCATCTGGAAAGCCATGTACTGGGTCCAGAGACTGGAAGAGTCTGGCTGACCCAAAAGGAGACGCTCAAAGTCACTGACAGATTGCGGTCCGTTGGCATCAAGGTCACCTGTTCTATCGACCTTGATCTCCGCCTTTCTCTTCTTCTTTTTGGGTTTCTCTTCGGCGGCTTCGTCATCGGAATCTGCATTGGATTGGTCATCAGCTTGATCCAGGAGATCAGCAGACCAATCAAATCCGCCAGCGCTAAGAGCGGGGACATCGCCTTCAGCATCAGGCATCTCCTCATCTGAATCCGAGGCTTCGTCTCTGTCCTCTGCAGCACTTTCAAGGTCTTGCACATCATCAAGGTCAATACCGCCTTCACTGTCATCGTCATCGTCATCATCGATGTCCATACTGTCAAGCTTGACACCATCCACACCGTCATCATCACTCTCATCGTCAGACTCATTTCCGTCCTCAAAGTGTGAAGCTTTCATAGAAAAACTAATGCGTTTCTTCTCAGTGTCCATCTTCAACACGATAGCTTTAACTGCATCACCTTCAGAGTACAGTTTTTTGACGTCGTGGACGCGCTTTTCGGCCATTTCACTTTGGTGACAAAGGCCGCTCACATTTGCAGAGCCATCAACAACGATAAATACACCAAAATCCTCGACTTTGCGAATCTTTCCGGTGATAACTTGGTTCACTTGGATATCGTTGAAGGTCAAAGGCGCAACGTAATCTTTGTCGATAACAGAAGGCTTAAGACTCAATTGAACATGGTTCAAAACTTCGTCGACAACTGTGACTTTACCTTTGACCAATTGGTCAACCTGGAATTCGGATTTCCAGTCTTTGATATAAGAGTCCGAGAGGTCTGAAATACGAACATACGCTGTCACATTACCCCCCAAGTTGACAAACAGCCCCTTGTCAGCAACGTGTTTGACAAATCCACGCACAATGTCGTTGACTTTCAGTTGTGAAATGGATGAGATTTCTGGATCTTGAACTGCCGCTGATGAATTCATCACTCTGGATGCTCTGGTCGATAATCGAACGCGTTTGTTTGGAACATCGATATCAGTAACACAAACACGAACAATATCATTCTTAGAGTATTTGGAAGGATCAGCTTCTGAATAGTCGTCGCAGAGGTCTGTAAGATTTATTGGTGCAGAGATGCTATCAGTAAGCTGTACCATGACCTGTCTTTCATTGACTCTGGTCACTTTGCCTGGCACGATCATGCCTTGGCTTAGCTTCTCAAAAGTGAGGACTTCGGAATCTTGACTAGAGCGGGCAGACAAATCTAGGCGGCTTGTTTCAACATCGACGCCCTTGACATGAACCCGGATGGCGGATCCAACGGGAAAGTTTGCTGCTAGGTCCTTGAGTAATGATACATCATCTGATACATCGAGAGCGCTGATTCGGCCACGCACATTGGGAGATAGATTTACCCAGAGGCAATCAGCTCCAACGTTATTGACGAATGCTAACCAAGAGGAGCCAACCTCAATTTTATCTAAAGATACCGGATCTTGTGCAGACTCAATTTGATCACTGGGCTTAGCGGATAGTTCAAAGACAAAGGTCTTGCCAGATCTGTGACTGATAGGCAGGAAGCGATGGTTACGCGCATCGTGTATCCCTAAAACACGAACATCGACAATTTGCTTCGGCGAGAATGACTTGAGAGGCTGCTTTTTGGATTTTATCTCCGCCCAAGAGTCAAAGGCTTGTGACACATCAATTCGGCCTTGGATGTTATCGGCAAGTTGCACATTTACTTGGGTATCCTTAACAGACGATACCCTTGCCTTCGTAAGTCGACCAAGTGTAATGTCGTCAATACTCTTGATAGTTTCATCGACAGGGTTCACAGCTTCCAGGTTGGTACCAGGGGCTAAAGGCTCATTCGACTCTTTGTCGGAAGTAGCATCAGTCATAGATAAGAGAAATCTTCGTTGTCCATGGTCGACAGTGAGAACCTTGACCTCTATTGTCTGGTATTTTTTGAATCCAAAGTCTGGCAAGCGAAGGTTCTTCTCGGGTATCTTGTTCTTAGGCAGAAGCCCTGTAAGACCACCTGCAAATTGCACAAAGACTGCTGTTAATGTTATGTTTTTAACGAATCCATGTACTGTCTTTTTCTCCTTGACATCATCGAACATTCTCAATAAATTCTTATTCTGGGCGGCCTTGACAAGTGCAGGTTTATTCGTCAGGACGATCAAACGCTTTTGCTCAAGCTTGTCCAGTACAGCAAGATCTGACATTACTTGACCAACACGAATGTTCTTGAAGGAAGAACGGCATTTGTTCTCAGATCCATCAGTAAGATGACCGACAGGTAGTATCGCTTTCAACCCAAGTCCTTGGATCTCGACAGAAATGTCGTCGTTCGACTTTTCTATAACGAGAGCGGACACAATCTCGCCGATTTTGAGATTTTTCAATGCATTCTGCTGTGCTAGTCCAAAGACGGAAGGATCTTTGCAAGAAACAGTTAATTTCTTGGCCTCGGGATCGACCTTCAGAACATGGACGTTGACGACTTGTCCAATTTTGAAATGTTGGCTAGGGTCCTGTATGTAGGCCTCGCTCATTTCTGAGACTGGCAAAAACCCTCGAACACTGCCATAAAATTGAACTACCGCGCCAGTCTTCAAAATATTCACAATAGTACCAGGACTTTGCATCCCAACAGTTATGTCATCATACGAAATCAAAGCAGGCGACTCGGAATTGACGAGTGTCTTCTTGAGCGTTAATCGAATTTGTCGTTTTCCAGGATCTGTAGAGAGAACACGTGCCGTGACGGCCATTCCTTCCTTGAATTTCTTCTCGGGGTGAAGCAATTGTATATCTGCCAGGTGAGTTTCTGGAACAAGTCCAGAAATGTTTTCGGCCAAATTGACCAGTAGTCCGCCGACACCTTTGTCATTAACAATGAGCTTTTCAACCTTTCCCTTTACAACCTCTCCAATCTTCAAATCTTCAATTCGCAAGTAAGGCTGTTCCAGAACACTTTTCTCCAAAGAAATAAGATATACACCATCAAGAGAATTGTAACCAAGAACACGACCACGGTGGACCGAGCCTACTTTATATGGTCCCGTTGTTTCTTCTAATGTCTCTATCTTGCCGTCCTTGACTCTAGAGATGTGGACGAACCCAGGAATCCCTTTGACTCCCACATCCACGAAAAGACCGACTCCAGACTCGACTTTCTTGATTGTGACTTCTTCGACGATGGTAGACAAAGGTAAGGTGTCAAGTGGATTTACTTTGTTTCCGGGCTTCCCCGCTTGCTGTTGCGACAACGACGTAACATGGTCAAGAAGAGAGATACCGAATTTTTGAGGATCAGAATTTGGAAAGGTGCAAATAACTCTACCTCTAACCTTAGCACCAATCTTGAATTTCTTTTCCAGCTCCTGGTTCATAACACTAGTTCCAGAATGCATCAAATCTGCAGTAACATCAACCATACCCATGACCTTTCCAGTAAGGCCCCTGGAGCTGACATCGACGATCAAGGTCTCGACCGCAGTTCCTGGGAGAAAGGCATCAACCGTTGGAGCATCTGTGAGATAGTTCGATTTCTTCACATTGCCAATCTTCTGAGTGTCTGCGCATAGTTTGACAGTCTTCCCGTTAGAACTCAGACCAGTGACCATGCACAAAAACACTGCGCCTTCTTGTACATCAGCCAGTACTACTTCGTAGCCAATGTCTTTTGCGCCCATGAAACCACGAATGCCAGAATCTTCAAGTCCAATGTTCATAATTAAACCATGATCTTCGACACTTGTCACAGATGCCATCAAAGTCGTATTGGTGATAAGATTTTGTGGAGTGACGCCGTTGTTGGCATGTTGTGGTCGAAGGGATAATTCGATTCTTCGTTTTCCTTTTCCTAGTGTAGGTGTATTTGTATCGTCGCTGGTAGAAACAACATATGCCCTTAGGTATTGCCCCATAGAGAACATTTTCTTCAAGTCAATATCCTCCACCTCGAGTTCATCGTCTGCATCATCTTCCTCGGCGGCCGCAATCGCCTCAATCCGTTCTGTAACTTTGTCCGAGATCGAAGTAATAGGTACGTAGCCCGTCAGGTTATTTGGCAGTGATAGAGCAATGTCTGTAGCATTGATCTGGGACACCTGGCCAAGAACTAAAGAGCCCGATACTAATCTCTGCGAATTGTAAGCCGCAGTCAACTACAGTATCAAGTGGTTTGCAACACATACCTTATAGCTCAATCCTTCAATTTTCACAGTCTCCTCTTCAACTTCGCTATCATGAGCTGTCTTTTTGCCCTTGCTTTTACCCTTTCCCTTCTTCCTTACTTTTGTAGCATCTCCTCCCTCTTGATCTTCCCCGTCAGGTTTGGAAGATTTAGCACCATATTGTTCAAATAGAACATCTCTGGTGGCATCAATCTGGATTTGTTTATGTTCCAATGGAGTCAATACACTTGCGCCACCTCTTGGGAATGCCACTTCCTCCTCCTTGACTCTTGAAATTTTAGTCGCTGGTGGTAATTTTGTGGTAGATGTGCTTTTCCCCTCTTTCTCTTCTGCCCTGGGTCGTTTCGAAGGTCGATCATCAGATTCTGAGATTTTCTTTGATCGCATAAATGAATCATTGGTAGGACCCGTCTTTCTCTTCTTATCGAGTGACGCCATTGTGATAATTGAAAGGAATGGCTTCTGAATATTAAGAAAAGAGATATCGAAGTCGAACAGGAAACGAACGACGACTTTCGAGCTTCACAACTTTTTTTTCTTCTTCCTACCAATAATCAAAAAATTTGCAGGGATTAGTGAAGGACCGACATTCCGCATCATTCTGTGCCTAGCTAAGGCTGACACAAGGCTGAATGACACAAGGCTGGCATGACAGTATGGTGGGCTGACCTCGGGAAAATGACAGACACGCAGACCAGACACACAGGCCCGGGTTATCTATCTAATCTGTACTCTATCTGTACTCTGTCTGTACGGGGAGACGGGTAACTAATGTAGTAAGTTGCATTCACGAAAATCACCATATAAATAGGAATAGTCCAAATCATACATATTCATCATACCTTAGTATCTATCTCTTGAACGTGATGTTTTATAGATGATTCAAGGTTCTTGCTTCTAGCTTTTCTGCTACTGCAATTGCTATTGCTTTTTGGCTCTTTGGCTCCAAAATGATTTAGTCACATGGTAATTTAGAACTGCTAGGTACATACAAACGTTATCACAATTCATAGAGACGTGCCGACGTACAGTAAACTCTTCAAACTAAGTTTGAACACTCACGATCCCACGTACTTAATCTCCATCCGCGCTTTCACTGGTCCCCAGGTATTGAATTCCTTTTGTTTTCGATTCTCGACTTATCTATCGCCAGTACGGTCATTATACATTTTTCTCTTGATACCACAGCGTACAGAGTATTATTAGAACGGCCAATCCAAACACCCTTGCACGGGGCAAACAACCTTTTTACTCGCGGGGCAGTAATATATGTTGTTTAGTGATATGAGGCTTTAGAATCATTTCATTAAGTAGCCGCGCCCCTTGGAGGAATTTGAAAACCGGTCGTTCGAATAGTCAGGAGTAATCGATCTTGGAATGCTACCCTCACGCAAACGATCAAAACTAAATCCTTCCAAGGACCAGTCAACGTCTTCCTCAAAACACACCGCAGAACCGGGACACACTACTACTAACAACGGTCAGCATGGTGCAGCTTCAAACAAAAAAGTAAGATGCCCAAGTCCCGTTGCTGTTGAAACGAGTTTGTGTCGGTGTAGTGAAGCTAACAAGGTAATAAAGCTCGGATCGAGGGCGAGTTGGTATGGAACTTGGCCGCGAAAATCTACTGTTTCTACACAGGTTGTGAAAGAGACAATCTTAGCTGATAAACCATCGAACGGGAATATGGCGACGGAATTGAGCCATCGCGATCAACGAAAACCTTCATCAGTCACATCCAGGCCTCCATCAATGTACCCAGGGAAAAGCAAACCAGCATCGGAAATAACATTGAGCGTTCCACCGCAGGAGACTTCGAACAATAAGACAAGCAGCAAGAAAGATGAGAATGTAGCCCGAGATGTTGACAATCCAGGAACGCCTCCAGGCACGCCTCCAAGAATCCGATCGTTGGTGGAGTCAGAGACACCCAAAGAAACAAACTCGCAAAGCTCGCAGATTGCTGAGATTACAAAGGGGCCAGTCACATCTCAAGGCTGGTTAGGCTGGTTAGGCATGCCATCGCAAACATCAAAGGAGTCAAAAGTGTCAAGTCCTGTGGTGGAGGAGCCTCAAAAACAAGATAATGAAGAACTCCCATTAAATGAGACAATTATACCAGAGCAGGCAATGGCAGAAGAAGCGATGGAGGCACCGAAACAAACATTATCAGCATCGAGGTCATGGTTTAATTTATGGTCAGCCTCTCAACCTCCAATTCCTGCAGAACGCCCAAGAGAACCAATTTTAACCCAGGAATTGGAGAGCAATCCCATCAAAATTATCAAAGATGCATCGAAAGATGCACTTAAATCTCCACAATCGACACCGAGTAGATCTACAACGCAACCTGGTGGGTCCAGTTGGGCATCGGCGTTTTGGTACTCCGACAATACCAAAAAAGTTACCGAGCCTATGGAGGATGGTAATAAGGGGGAAACTGGCGAGTTAGCAGTCTCGGGCGAGCACTCTCAAAGTCATCCGCTTCCTGCTCAAGCTGTTCCAGCCGTCGATACTAAGTCGTTGAATGGGGACAAAAAGCCAAAAGCGGCCGGCAAGAAAAGCCGACCGAAGTCTGTAGATATCGAAGAAATCTCTCAAAAGACTGCAAGTGCACAACTAGATGATGCATCCAAGAAAGTCACCACCCCAACTCACATCCCCTCGCCGCCTAATCTGTTGTTACCGTCCGTACAAAGTACCTATCATTTGATGGAAAATCCATCTTTCTTACGACAATTGACAAGATTGATTGTACGTGGCCGACAGAAACCCATGAAGCATGTATCTTTGGCGAAGGAAGTACCAACAATTAAGAATGCAGTCGCCATAGGCGTGCATGGTCTATTCCCTGCACCTCTGCTGCGTAAACTCATCGGACAGCCCAGTGGAACTTCGATAAGATTCGCTAATCATGCAGCGGCTGCTATAAAGCGGTGGGCAGATGCACATGGGTCTCCTAATTGTGAAATAGAGAAAGTGGCACTTGATGGTGAGGGCAAAATCTTTGAGAGGGTGGATAAACTCTGGAAACTGCTCAGTAATTGGACCGATCGATTACGGCAAGCAGATTTTATCATGGTGGCTGCTCATTCACAGGGTGTCCCGGTGGCTTTGATGCTTGTAGCAAAACTGATAGAAGAGGGCATAGTATCGTCAGCGAGAATCGGCGTATGTGCAATGGGTAAGTTGCGAAAAATGATCCTGGTATACAAATATCTCTAACAAATCATTAGCTGGTGTATCATTAGGACCTTTTGCAAGTCACCAAACTGGATATCAAGCAGCGTTGTTTAACGAGATGATCACTGAACTCTTTGAGTTTGCAAATTACGAAAGTGAGGTGGCAAAGCATTATGAAAAGGCCCTTCGACGGGTCTTAAAGTATGGAGTAAGGGTAACTTTTTGTGCGAGTATTGACGATCAACTTGTATCCATTGAGGTATGTCGACATATTTTTCTGATTCTGTTGATATCATTGCTAACAGCATCCTAGTCCGCCATCTTTTCGCCAGCAGAACATCCTTATATTTACCGAGCTGTATTTGTGGATGGACGCATACATGCTCCGGACTTCATTGCCCACTTAGTCGGCTTCGCGTTGAAATTGCGCAATCTTGGTGTGTCGGATCACGGGCTTATTCGTGAACTATCGGCACCTCTAGCTGGAAGTCTCTATACTGGTGGTGGTCACTCCCGTCTCTATGACGACGACAAAATATATGAGTAAGTCTTATCTCTTTTCGAGGGATTTTTTTCCACTTTATTAATATGTGTTCTCAGTATGGCAATGGATCATGCCCTTACCACTACTTCAGTTCCCGACGTACCTTTGCATATGTCTCAATATGCTCCGCCTACAAACGCAAACCCCTACGTTTTACCTTGGATCATGCGTGGTGTTCTCGAGGAAGAATTCGTGAAAACAGAACTGCACAACGAAGCAGTAGAACTACTGAAACAATTCGATGATTGGAAACCCACTACTAAAGTCTTACAAGATGTAAAGTACAGGCTGGAAGCTGTTAGATCTAAACTCTGAGGAGAATTCGGTATTGTACATCAATTTGATCGGGAGTTTTAGAATTTGTGTATTATAAGATTTCGTTTGGAATTACGGGAGGCGTAACTTTGCATATACACTTTACATAGGGATTTGGAGACCAGGACACATGGCATAGGCTGCGAGCGTAGGCGTAGGGATATTTACTTAGGCTTTATTTATACTTTAAAGTGGGAACCTGACGTCCATATTTATTACCTTCGGACGTGTCTTTTTCATGTGACTTATTGATATCTTTCCTTGCTTTCGGAGTTAAGTGTCAAACCATATAGTTGTCAAGATTTAGCCTACCTCTATTGCTCTACTATTGATGTACTATAGCAGCATACCTCTACTTCTATATCCTACCTACTGTAGGTCTGCACGTCAGAATTCTATCACTCTATTTTATCAAATAGATCAGAAGACATCACTCAATTCTCTAGCTCAACATAAAATCGCAGTATGTCTGCCTAGTACCTGGACCACATGACAGTTGGTTTTCAGCCTCCCTATTTACATCCACAACCAAAAAATGTGTTTGGTTTAGGTAGATCACTCTCAGCACATTATTTACCATCAATCTTCATGATCTTCCAGGTTCCAATTGATGGACAATAAACATTTCTACTGTTGTTCATATGCGTATTGTTTCTTGCGTCTACCTACCAGACTACAAGTATCACGAACTCGCTCATGTGCTACTGATCAGTAAGTAGCAAGCACACGGAGTACTGAGTGTATATATCATGCATGTATTGAACTATTTGATCACCACAGCAAATCGATGCTCGCATGCTGTATCAATATCAATATCGAGTCTCTATGTATATATAACAAAATTCTCGCCATATGTTGGAACGTTCGGTCCATCGGAATTTTGACCTCGACGACACTTCCATTCCAATACAGCTGTATCTTCCCAATCAGACGTCGATTTATTTACTATTCTTTCATTCGTTCGTTCAATACTCACCTATATTCACTTCTTTATCTGTTTCTAATTCGTACCATATGAGCAGGTTATCTTGGTAGTACTCCATACCATACCTTTGGCAGAGCAGGGAAGAAAATAAACATGTTGCAGAGTAGAGCGAGCTTTTGGTGAGATCGAATTGAAGAAAGCTGTAGTAAAGGCAACCGTTAAATTAAATGTATACACAAGTTTGCCAGAAGGGCATGAGAAGAGTCGAGTAGGAATCAAGCACCCCTAGCTCGGTTTGGAAAGGGATTTAATGCTTCCTCCTTTCACTCCTCCCAAGGTCACATCAAGAGGGAAGTGCAAATTTTATATCTTCAATGACATTATTAGATTGTTTATACGTATAGAAGTACCGACATTATATAAATTATCATAAGTAAGGGAATACCCAGTCTCCACATCCTGGTGACTGGATCCTTTCTATGGGAATATGTTATGAACCACGCCAATTGTTACCACGATGCGCAAGATTGGCACTGCAATTACACAATCTCCGCTCTTTAAATTCAATGTCTAGTCATGTTTACCTTTTCTTCCATTTCCCTCGGACCCAGTTAAACTGTCCTCGCTAACCCCGACTGTGAAAGAAAAATCTGTCTCCCCCACTAACTCCTTTACACAATCCACCAACCTAGCCAAATCATCCGTCACCAACGAACTCGTCACTTGCATAACAGCATAAGCGCTATATCCTGGCTCTTGGATATGTCTCGAATCTAGTATTCCACTATCAAGAGCTTCAAGTCGGCGATTCAGGCTATAAGGTTGGGGAAGTTGGATGAAAGGGGGGAGGGCAACGCCTGCACTGATCGCAGCTGACAGGAGCGCAAGGGTTGAGGTCATTTGATGGCTGGTAGGTTCAACCTCATCCATGACAGTAGCGAGGTCACGAAGCCATTTGCTACGGGCATCGGTATTTGTATACTTATTTTTGGACCAGGCTTTTGTTGTATACGACATCAGTGCGAGGTAGCCCATAATACTGAAAACCAGTGATTAGCATACGTGCATCTTCAGAATACAGTGCCACTTACTTTGAACAACTCTTTATGATATTTTCATAAGTTTCACGAGGAAACTTTCCTCCAATTGTAGGCTCAAATTTCTGCCAAGCAGCATGTTGTTGCAAAGAAGGTAGAAGCAGGAGAAGCTTGCCAAACATCCTATGCCTAGCCTTTTCAAGGCGACGACCAGGACTAGTCTTCATTGTCATATCGCCTTCTCTTCCATGCATTCGAGTATGAATAGTTGAATGAATTGTTGAGTAGTAGTTCGCCAAGATGTAGAGGGTTGCTCCCAAATCCTTTCTTAACCAGCTACGATCCGTGAGCGGGTAAGGAAAGAAAGTCCAGATGAATGCCACAAAAGATCCTCCTGCAACGCATGCAAGTCTATATGGGGCAAGCTCATAAATCCTGTCCTCACGTTAGAAAGTCTCGATTAAGCGGAGTAAACAACTAACGGATAATAAGGTTGCCCATTACTGGTTGATGCCACAATTCCGATTTTCCTGACCTGAAGTTCATATCCAACAATCAATACTTGAGTGACTATGAACACGAGCCAAGCTGGTATCAAGCGAGGAAATTTCAAGAAAAGATACATCTCCATGAATATAAAAAACCAAAGCATCACGATAACTCCTGGAGTCTTTTGATCAACAATATACCAGATGACAATTGAGGTGACCATTGCTAGTGCAGTTCCTCCAACACGAGCCAGAAATCCGAATATCGATTGGCCTGAAGTCATCGTCATACCTGTTTCGATTAGCTTCTCTGTGGGCTCAAGACCGGGCTATCAACATACCAATTGCAATAATGATCAAAGCCCAAACTAATCTTTGCTGCTGAAAGAAGACATGAGTGTCTTTGAGGAATGCAACAATACCCAAAGTCAAGGTTGCGCAGGCCACTCTAAAACCGAATGCTGATTCCGCGCTTCCTAAAAATCTCGGGATAGTTCTAAGCCCATTGCCAAAATGTTGCCAAGCAGTTTTTGGTGGTAAATGCTCAGGGTCTTTCCGAGGATTGAAACCTGAGCCCATGTAGATATTGTTTAAACCTGCCTCTTGATTATCCGGAGTGTTACTATCCGCGGTCGTATCTGCATTTGCAAGGCCAAGAATCCATTTCTTCATTCGCCGCTGACCTGGTAGGATCAGACGATTCTTCTTCATGGTTCCATCTTCTACTTTTCCGTCTGCAAACCGAACTAACTCAATTACTGCGAGACCGGCCGTGTAAAGCTAGATTGATTAGTATTATTATGGAAACAGATTTAGTACAACGTACAAGATTTTCCATGAAAAGAATAAGATATAATTGCTGCTGGTCTCTTCCATGTGCGGCTTCGTCTCCACTGACAGGTACACCTGCAGGAGGAATTGGTCTACTTGTATCGAATTGTTCTTCAGACAAACCTTTTTCGTGTGCCCATTTCTTTAAAGTTGCTCCGCGCTTTTTATAAAAATCATTCAGAGCTTGTTCCATATAGGCGAGAAATCCAACATCGCCAGGCTTTGACTGTGCATCAGCAGTCTCAAGGTCACCAGCGGCTTTCTTTTTCGGTCGAGGAACAAGCTCCAAAGTAAGTGCTACATGTTCTAATCCTTGGTCCATAACTGCAGTCACGATAGCAAATGGTTCGTGGAGAGTCTTCATCACTTCATTCCATAGCCTCTTTTCTTCTGTCTTACTTTCCAAGGGCATGTGTTCCCATTGCTCAGAACGATCTCTTGAACCCGTGGACTTTACCCATCCACGTCTTTCGCCGATTCGCACAAAGATATCTGTGATGGTACTCATTCCCAACAGTGGAATCATTATGTCCCGGAACAAGTTGAATATCTTGTCGATATCCTTGGCACCCAATTTACCCCAGGCGACCTCCCGCTTTCCGAATGGCATATCTCCGTAAAGTTTCCCATGCAGGCCGCGCAGGCTGTTGATGGCTCCCTTCAATGCCTTAGCCTCTGGAGACATTGTTGGATGGGAAGATCCTGCACTGCATTTGTTGGATCCGTCAGATGAATCACCAGGCGTATCACCATTTTCAGCACCGGGAGTAGCGAACATGTCGCTTTCCTCCAAGCTTTGCAAATATGTTGTCTGAGCCTTGAGAACGCCCCTCAACAATTGAATGTATCCCGCTTGGCCTTTAAAAACAACCAAACGACACGAGATAGGTATAACAAACACATTAACCGCCGTGCTTATAGCAAAGGCAGTCAAAAAGGACTTTATCATCTGTTTGATGAGAGATTCGGCTGCTGCCACGGTAGAGAAAAGTGGACCATAAGTAAAAGCAATGTTTGAAAATATGCTATAAATAATGACCGGAACATTCAAGGCTGCACTTTTGGCGCGTAACAAATTCGCAAACCATATATTAGCAAACAACCAGATGGCGCACACAGCAGCCTGCGAGGAGTTATACGCTTGTGGCACTCCCGGTGTGGAAGTATGTTCTCGTGCTTTAATGCTGCTCCATAGTCCTAACATGGCGATTGAAGCCCCAATGCAGACGCCAATCAGGTTGAGTATCATCGTTTGAAGGAATTTGGCCCTTGGCATAATAGGCAGACTAATGACGCAAATAATGGCTACCAGATATCCTAAAGTTGTGTACGTTTGAGCAACCGAATCAGATTCGTAGAAAGCTATATAAAAGTCAGGTCTAGGAACGTAATTTGGATTTTGGTTGACTTGCCAATTGCAATTGTAGGAGCTACCGATCCCCTAGATCGTACATCAGCATGTTTTCGGTTGAGAATGGATCCAAATCATACTTGAACATCATCATCAATGTCGGTGCATCGAGTCCAAGTTTCCCCCATAATCCCTCCAACTTGAACGGCTTCTTCTCCTCATCCTTGACTCCAGTCTGTCCGGTGCCTCTTTTCGAGACTCCATTTGAGATTGGTCTCCCATCACTTTCACCTGCTTCAGTTGAGAGATCAGGGGATGCTTCATCTCTTTTCTCCGTGTGCGACTCGCCATTCACAGAAACATTCTCAGTGGCCATCTTGTCAACCAGGCTGAGGTTTAGTTTCCCCGCAACACGTCAATTTATTGAATACTCGTATTCATGTGCACATTGTTGGCATCAATTGAGGAAAATGAAGACGGAATATGAGAATATCTTAACTTGGTCTCGACAGCAATTGAACTTGAACATTGCAAGAGAGAGAAAAATGTAATATTAAACTTCCTGCTTAGAGCGATCTTTCTTGGAAACACCGATACCTAAGCATACGATGAACGAAATTGTGTATGGGATTAATTGTAAAAGAACGGATTGATTGACCAATCAGTGAGGTGACGTCGGTCACAGCCTTGAGCTAGCACTGCAACAGAAAGATTTATGCGAATTATGCAAGTTATGCATATTGAAAGTTATCCGTAGACCCGTGGACTCTTTCACATTGCAGCCTTACGCATTTTTAACTTCACCTTATCTCATCCTCAGACCACACGGTGATTACATAATTTTCGGCCTTGATTTCGAGGCAAAGGCCTCCCGAAGGTTTTTCACTGTAGGATCTGAAACAATTTGGTTCCGGCTTTGGTGTGAAAACCAACAATTCATTATTTTTCGACTTTTCAATTAAAGATTATAAATCACTCAACAATTGTATCACTTTGGTGTAGACTCAATATATACAAATGGATTTTCTTATTATTTTGATATATTTTTTATTATAATAGCTTTATTCAATTATATACATATACATCGAAAACATATATTTTTGAAAACCAACATTTTATTAAATTAAGCACCCACCCTCTTCGAAATCCACCACTACCACCATTTTTAATTTAAATATAAATATCCTGAAGATCTCCTAATCAATCTGATTCCTATTATATAGATCAATCCTTCAAAAAGAATTGAGGTTATTGAATTCAAAGAGGTAGAGTGCTTCTAGTTCTAAAATCCACTTTCATTTCGAAGCTATATATCTTAAACTTAAGGCATACAGCTTTAAAATCCGAAAAGCAATTGAACCTCTATCGACAACATAGTCCTAACGCTATTGATATAATTGAAAAGGTTTGCAAACTATTCAGCTTAATAAAACAATTCGAATAATACTATTTTCATTATTAGTATTAATGGAATAAAGTTATTGAAAATAACTTACCTAGTGTGACGACAACAGGTTCAAGGCATTGTAGAAAAGAATCAATTATCGTAACTAGAGAATAACAAACTACTGTACAAAGAGTGAACCTGTAAGAGGCTTTTATAGGTCCGGAGGGGACTAGGAGGGGACCAAGAGGGGACCAAGAGGGGACCAAGAGGGGACCAAAGCGAAGCGAGATTTGCCTTGTCAGGTGGGGCAAATGGATGACTAATCTCGGCCTGAGGCCAGATCGTCACACCTAGTTTCGAAAAATGTTAGCGCAGGATACGATTAATCAGCCTGGGAGGTGCCGGGGCCATCAAAGGCCCGGGCCTTGGCAAAGGATCGGGAAGTTGGTAGTAGTAAATCTTAATCTTAAAACTACCAGCTTGGCCTACAACAAGTCTATAATCTATAATGAAATGAAAAGGATTAAAGGAATCTATGATATCAGAACCTACAATAAAAAGTAATATATAAAGGATCAGATATACTCTAAACTAATCAAAATATAAGATTAGTTTTGACTAGAATCCAATACACCTTATTACCTAATCTCTAACAGACCAATCGATATCTTCCCGGCATATTCCCTACTACTGAGCCCTGACAAAAAAGATCTTTCAAATCATCCTATATCACCACCACAAGCCCAATCAATTCGATGCAGATTCAGATAATAATATTAATTGAATTCTTTCAAATATTCTATTTAGTTTTTTAATTAGTGATAGTTAAAAGAATGAAATATAGTGTTAAAATGCTTTTATCTAATGAATTAAATTCCTCACCAAAAATACGTTCAAAAACTTTCAGACTCTCAAGAAGATAAACAATGCCTCTCGATTCTAATTAGTCCGAAAAAATTTCTATTATTAATAAGCAACAATATCAATAGCATCAAAAAGATTAATATAAAAGATTACCAACCTTAATATTATATAGTTTATTGATGAAGAGGGTCTGAAAATGAGATAAACTTCACCCAATGTCCCCCTTATTCTGAAATCACGTGGACAATAGATGGACAACAGTTGGACAATAGTCGGAGTCCGATAACTCAGCCGACTGGTTCCCAGTGATGAGGATCCTTTGAATTTATGGATCTCCAAAGTTAATTTATATTCTTTACGGGGGAGAGCCGTGATACCTTTTGCGGACTTCATCGATAATCTCGAGCTCAGTACAGTTTGGGGCTTAAAGGATTGAAATTGAAGTCTTCCCCGACGATGTCTCCAAACCCACGAACTATTGCTTTTGGGCCTATATTTCTCTCGTACACCAGTCGATCTATGCACTTTCACGAAAACAATTGACATTGTCGTCTCTCTAGATCAAAAGAAGAATTTCCATATTGATTTCCATATTGGATCCACAATTCATTGGCCAAGAATAGTTCCTGTGTTTTGACCTATGCGGTGAATTTTTTATCTTCTCACTTGAATTCAAGTATCGCTGTAGTCTATGCTCACATCTCAGTCAGATCAGGATCGGCGCAATACTCTTCAATAACTATATGGAAAGCATCCGCGAATAGGGGAAAGAAGTAAGATTTACATTTGAGGCTAGAGGGCGATGGAAAAAAGATGGAGCAATTGTACCGTACGAATCAAATTCATGACGTAACTCAACTTCTAAATCTTGTTGAAATTTTGCATGCCTCTTTTTGAAATCCGAGAATTCAACGCACCTTGTATTCTAAAGGTACTTCGCAAAAGTGTTTCTTCCTACCGACCCAAAAGATGATTCCTTTCAACATCTGAACTAGTCTTCAATCAACTTCTCCAAAAATATCTACCATTGGTACGGGGTTCTCTCGGGAACTGCATCGTCACCCGCATCGAATATGAATCCCCCATCAACCTCGCGCAACACAACTGTAACTGTAACCTCAGCCCAGCCCTCAGCCCCCACTCTTATCATTCCACCACATCGCTCATCTTACAGACAGCTGAAAAGATACGATGAAGTAATCGTGTCATGTTGTTTCCACAGAAGCTGCGTAACATATCATTGCATAAATATATTAGTCCGTGACCCCTAATCATCGTGACACAGTATTACTATGCGCAGATGACTTGTAGCTTTGTCATATGAGGAATCGAAAGTTCGTGCCTCTGTTGCATATCTACAATTCCTGTCGTTCCGCCTTTGCCATCTGCTAGGGTGCAGATTGGAGAGAAAAGTATGCTGTTTGATAACTAGGGACCTTCTCCCATACAATAATTATAGGGTGATGAAAGTCCGTTCATCTAACTGTGTGAAACCTCGAATCGTACCAGCACTAGGTATTTGCAGTAGTAAGAAATGCGAATCCTATTCCCCAGCCTATCAATACAATCCAAGACTCCTAGCTCCCGTCTTACAGCATCCAGTTCGGTGCACCCAAAATCAATGTCTTTTACTAACCATTATGCCATTAGAGTGTGGGCGCTCTTTTTAACCCCACGCAGTACCTAACAAATAGCTGGTCCATAAAGTGAGCATGTTTAATGCCCTTCGGTCTTCTCTTAGCGAACTCATCTATCGCCCCTTGAACTCCATACCCACACCTTTCCACTAGATAGCATACAATGAAATATCCAGTTCTGTTGAAGCCATAGTGACAATGTACCCCCACAAACCAATCACCCTCAGCCCCTCCCTTTTCCTTTCTTGCCGCCTGTTCATCCCTTAGCCGATCAATCAAATTGATGAAGGTGACAACCTCGTCAGATGTTGGTGGGATTTTAGACACAGTTGGGAATTTATGGTATCGTATTCCGCCCCTCTCAAGACCTCGTGGATCGTACACCGGACTTTCGTGGCTAATATCCACGATATCCTTGATCTGCTCGCCCCAATCTTTCACAAACACCTCTGGACAGTGACTATCATCTACCTCTCTCAAAGTTTTCATAGCACGAAATACGCCCGCGATAGGCTCTGAAACAGGTGCCACTGCTTGCCACTTTGCCAAATTCTTTACATCCCATTTGCCTGAAGTAGAAAGAAATTGTAGTTGCCAGCCCAAGGATAAACGAGGTGACACTTGGGTACAAAGAAAATCAGATATAAGACCTGCAAGGGTTCTCACAGTGGATGGCATGTAGAGCAAAGCATGCGAAGCGGGGGCTGGAATGATTGTCGTTTTTAGGACCCTCTTAGGTTTGAGAGGTTGAGGGGGGATATTTTCAATTCTTTCAACATCATCCGGTGTCGATGGGTCTTCTAGCGACTCCACAGCGGTATCGGGGTTCTTTTCGAGAAGCAGGCTTTCAGTTGAGGGATTGCTACCATTGCCTGTAGATTTGTTCTTCCCAGACACATCAACAGGCGCAGCGGCATCAATTATAGGCTCACTTTTGTCGTTGGGGTCAATTTGGACCGGGTGAGACTTCCCAAGAAATTGGGCGATCTTTTTAATCTCCCCAGGCTTTGTGATATTATCAGCTGCCCCAGCAACAAGGAAGACAGGCATATCCAGCCCCTTCCATATATCTCTGCCCGCAAGTCCACCTTTCGCAATGTGGTTTTCATAAACGGGCAAAGTACCAGCTGCCATTCTCCTCCATACTGCGGTTTTACTCTGGCTATTGAATCGTTCTTGAAGCCTTTTCGTTTCATCGTCTGCTGAAGGGCCAACAAATCTATGTACACTAGCACTCTCAGGGCCGCCTCGGCGATCCCAGTTTCGCCAAAGATCAAAAACGAGATTCGGGACCAAGAGTAGCTTCTTATACTTACTAACCTCGTCTTCACTAGGTGGTTCCGCGCGAGGGCAAATTGCCTAACATTTTAATTAGTAAGCGACAATATACCCTACATATGATTTGATTCCTTACAACAAGGCCCATGACGTTCTCTGATAGCGCAATTGATTGTGGCGACGTTGTAGATGCAAGTAAGGCGGCAATAGAGCAACCCAAGCTATGTCCAATCAAAACTACACCCTGCTTTGTATTCTTCTCTCTATAGTCCTCAATGACTCTCCCCACAAGCTCTGCAAGAGCGTCCACAGTATAAGCATCCCAAGGTAATTTTGGGTCGAATGCAGAAATGCCGCAGCCCGGCAGGTCGATTGAAAGGCATGATGCCAAATTCACAAGGCTTGTTAATAGAGGGTTGAATTGCGCAACTGAACCTCCCAGACCATGGATGAAAACTAGTAGAGGTAGCGGGGCAGGTTTCGTAGGTAGCTTGTCGGCTTGAGCATGTCTGCTGAAGAAAATTCGTAGTGAAGAGTATGTGAAACGACTCGTGGTGTAGGATTTTATCTCAGAATGTTTTTTTAAAAGACCTGGGTCAACAACTTCGGAATCTACAAATCTAATGAATCAGTAATCTTGCCCAGCAATTCGATTTTCTGAGGAAAAAGTGAGCGTTGCGACAGAGCTCACCATTGATATCTATACTCTGTTTGGGAATGGTTCCATGTGCACTCCCATTAAGTGATTTCGTGTCATTGTAAGCCTTGCTCTTCCTTCCATTTCGCAGATACCAGAAAGCAGGAAATACACTACACAGAAGAGCAATTTGCACCATATCCCGACCGCTCAACTTTCCCTGTATTGTATTGGTATAGACTCGGCTTGCACTGGCTGCGGCAGCCTGTATTGGTAAGATTAGTTTGCTAGAGGAGTCTAACAACGGCGAAATGCTGTTACCTGGTAAAGCAAGAATGAGAGGGAAAAATGAACATAACGATAGCGATAGCAGCAACAAGAAAGCTGCCATTCTTGTATTAACCTCCAGATATGTTTTGGGGTCAGACAAAAAAGCAAAGTCCTATCGGGAATTTACTTTCTGGTTGTAATCAAAGTACTCACAGCCAATAACGTTGTCACGCTGCTCTGTAGAAGCTGTACTCAAATGAGTGATCGAAGCTTCTTTCTCGGGCAATAGAGGGGAATTGGATTATGGCAGATGAGACAGACGTGGACGTGGCTCTTCTCGGGAGACGGTGTCTGACAAGCCGTTGCTGACTCTGGAGGGATCTCCTTACTTTTTCCTAGAGCTCCTATCAAGGTTTTTTTATGTGTGTACTTTGTACTGGTGGTGTACACATTTTCTCAAGGCGTGCGGTTATTTTGTGCGGTTGCGATTAGAGATTACGTGACTCACCCAGTATTATGGGGCTTGGTGCTCCTTCCCCATTGAATACTCTTTTTCGGGCTCGTGGTAAAATCCCTTGCTTCCATTGGCCAGATCTCTTCAGTTGTGGATTCCAGCTACTTGCCCTACGAGTACAGTACTTGCATCGTGCGGAGTATGAGTATGCTGCTCAGATTACCAGCTTACACGAACAACATTTCGAACAACACAAAGTTCTCATTTGGTGTCTCATGCAATGGAATCCTCTTGATGCATATTAGGTCTTTGCATTCCTGTCAAGTATCTACTTCGTATTAGTATTAGTTTACATCACCAATTGCAACGATCACAACGCCAACTTCCATTCTTTAGAATACGCGTGGTCGTTCAGTAGGTGTATGTGAGAGCGAAGCGAAACGGCCGTCATCAAGAAGGGGGGTCGTAGATGCAACTGGCACGAATGATGGTAGATAAGTGTATGTAGGCTGTTACCAGACCACGTCTTTCCTTGAGCCAAGGATGTATGCGAGTACAACTACATATGCATGCCAGCCAGGAAAGGTCTTGGTTCCCAGCCTGAATGAAGGTCATCTACCGCGCCCGAGAGTATAGAGTGTTCTCCTTATTCTAAAATCATACGAAGTAGGTCGAATAAGAATCGATGGTCTCAGATCGTCCTTTATTGCCTATTTCGACAATTTACAATCAACCTCCATGAATCAGCTCGAGTTATCAAGTTTCCGGTTTATTATTCTACAAACAAAGCAAAATAGTGGATAGCGCATGGGATTCCTCACATTTTGCAAATAGTCTATCATTTAATTCTTGTTCCTGCATTCGGGAAAAGATAACGGGCTAAGACAATCGACGCTGACATCTACTGCAACAGGCGATATCTAGTGCCTTGGACAACCACGTCTTTCATCTAAACAAACGTACCTGGCTGGATTGTATATACATATGCGAAAAGTCTAGTATACATTAAGTACCTGATATTCAACGAAGAATCAAGATTGGATCAATATTTAATCGAGGTTATAGGACAACTTGAATGGAATAGGAGCGACCTTCTTCTCTGAGCGATGTTTGCTAAAATTGGAAGGTGGTGTGTACCGGTATCGATTAATCTTTAGCAATGGCGATGGCGACGGCGATGGCTCGGGAGTGGTCAAATCAATGTTCTTGGAACTGACTTGCTTTGATGATGAGCTACAAGTTGCAGCTTTGCTCAGGTGTCGCTTACGTGAGCTCTGGGTAGACCTTGACGGCGTGTCAGGCTCCGCCGTTTTTAATCTATTTGAGGATAAATCTCTTGCATGTCTTGTCGGAGGCGTTATTTCTGGGGTGGGTAAAGCATCTATGAATCTCTCGGGTGAAGCTGTTCTCGAACTTCTCAGGCTCATGGAATCTATATCATCAGGTGCCGTGTGAATATCTGTTCCAGCGGGTGAAGATATGGATGGCACATTGCGACGACTTGGCAAGTTGCGATCTACAGGCTTAGAAAGTAAACTCCTTTTTGCCTGCTGAAACTCCGCTATTGCTCGTGATCGCTCAGAAGGTACAGCATGGCCGTGCAGCCTGCCACTCCTCACTGACGTAGAATAGTGGCTCACCACTGTATCTCGTGGTGGAGGCACTTTGGCGTATTTTGTCGAACTCAAAGGCAGACTAGATTTCGTGGTCTTTGTATCCACTTTTGTGCTTAGTTGTTTAGTTGAAGGCAAGTGCGTATTGCTGGCAAGATCTTTCTGCACGTCATAAATTGGGGTTGGCTTCCTCAAATGACGGGTATATAAGTAAGACTTCGATTTGTTGACTTGATCGACGGTTCGAGGATGCCCACATAATCTTTTGGCTTTTGGTTGCAAATCATTGGAATAGAAGATGGATGATTCATCATCAAGGTCGTCATCCTCACCGTCCAGCACTCTCTCCCGCTTCCTTTCAGATTTGTTTTTCCGAGATGGGGAAACCTCAGGTGTGCTGTAGGCTGCCGTCTTCCCTGACCTACTCGTCTTGGACCTTGAGTACTTCGTTATTTGAGACTGCCCATTTTGTGCAGTATGTTTCGCCCGGAGCTGCTTTTTCCCATCCACCTTCACCCACTCTGCTTCCACGGAACCTTCTGCAGCAGTTATTTCGAATTCGATGCCCGTCGAATCCCTCATTATAGTAGCAAAGTTTCTGCAACCCTCACAGGGGTCTTTATCTATGATTACCTGCGCTTGGAGGGGGGGTTTCATTTTCCAAAGTTCTTCTAATCTATACATCGCTATATCGCCGGTCTCTGGGTCGTAGATCAAATCCAGTACGAGCATCAGTATGAGCTTTTTCTCGACGTGGCAAGCTGCGTATCTTCCAATTTCAGTCTTGTCCCAGCAATTCCTTCGAAGCTTAAAGCCTAGATAATTGCAAAATTGCAATACTTGCTGTAAATTCGATAAATTAGCACCGCTTTGTATGGAAGAAAATGGGAATTGTCTGTGGTCTAATTCTCTACAACTAGAATACGGATAGTTGCCCTGACAAAACTTGGGAAACTTACGGCTGAGCAAAATTCGTTGTCCCTTAACGATTCGTCATGCTCTCTTCTTCCCCAACCACTTGCTGCTTTGAATTTCGCCTCTTCGCCTTTGAGACGGATGATTCCAAAGGTTTTTCCTGTACCGTTGCTTCTGTAAGTCGCGATAGGCACTGTAAATATAAACCTATCTCCTTTTCTCGTAATGTATACCTCATCACTATTAACACGCCCCGCTGGAGAAAAGGACGTGACTGAGTTTTCTTCAAAGTATTTTGCCATGGATTTGCACGTCTTTTTCAATGCAGAAATATGTTGCAATGATGGAGGTCTCTCAGGAATATTATATGCCAAGCCATCTGCTAGCTTTGGCATCAACGTGCTCTGTCTCAACGTATGTCCATTTTGTCCTGAAGTTTGGTTCGGTGTCGCCGAATATTTGACCAAGTGCCTGGTGCTTGTATCTGTGCTGGCAGTCGGTTTGGCAGCAGTCTGCACGACTCCAATGATAGGTTTTGGCAAACCATAAGCGTCAAAGATTCCACTTCCCTTACGATTGCGAGGCATATCTACCGTTCATTCAATATGAAAGGGGTTGAAAAGATAGAAGGTTGGATATTGAGAAGCAAGGAAAGCTGAAAGTGCAGAATTTGTGCGAGGCTTGAGGGGAAAAAGTAAAGTTGTGGCAAAGATAACCGATCTTATATTGAATGTAATAGGTCACATTGTAGCTCTCCGCCGACGCCCGAGGCAGTGAGCCTGGAGGTGCAATTTTCCGCAAAAATATAGACCCCCAAAGCAATTACGACTCCTCTCAGGAAGTGAGGCTGCCTTACTTGAGACAAATTCATAATCAACTTTACCCGCCAAAAGTAATGTTGGTCAATACGGCTGTACCTCAACAGCCAAAGTAGGTACTTCGTACGCAATACTAAATCTTTCATTGTACTACGCAATCTTGGACTTTCGGATCCTAGTAGGTAGATCAAATGACTAAAGTGGGAGATTCGTTGTGAATATCTGCCGGCAACATCTAGAGGGCGCGGTCACGAGAATTACAAGAAGTGCTCAACACTATGCTTGTAGCTCCACGCCTATATGTCAATATGGTGTCTCGCAGTATTCAATATTTCCGCCATGTAATATTTTGTTCCTTGCATGAGATGCCTGTTTGAGCTCAAAATACCGAATCTTTTGAGACCTTGCGAAATTGGAAAAGAAAATCAAGGTATTCTATTGATTTCTTGCGTAAGTGTCTCATTCCAAGCGACAGCTGAGGATGAGCTCAATATAATATACATAGGCCCTTTGTGGAGTTCTTTCATGAGCTGTCCGCGCCTTTCGTTGTCTGTCATTTCCTGATCTTTAAACGTTGAACTTTGACATCATGTTCGTTTCCCAGGGATTTGTTCTTGTTGCGCTTTCTATCTTTGAATCCTCCACTGCTTACGAATTTGGCAAAAGACAAGCGACAGTATCTTCATGTCCCATTCAGGAGACTATTACTGTAACTGCCTCAGAATGTCCAATTTTCTCTTCTTCTGCACCTCCCAGCAGTGGTGTATATTCGACTCCCGGCTTCACATCTGCCCCCACTAGCTCCGAGATTCTTACAAGTGCATCAGCATCCAGCAGTGCAGCTGCTACTTACACAAGTCCCAGTCCTGTCTCTTCAATTGAGTTCTCTACCCTCGTATCATCATTCTTGGCAACTCTCTCTTCAACCGAAAGCTTGGTGTCTTCGTCATTCTCTTCTGAATCTTCGCTTCCATCAACCAGTCTTGTTATTCCTGTAACAACATTGGAGCCTTCTTCGATTATCACGGAAGGATCTACTTCAATTCCAGCCTATACTTCTAGCAGTGCTATTATTTCAGAGCCTTCTTCTTCGGCAATCCAGACCTCAGTTGGATCCTCCGCTGTAGTCTCAGAGGTCTCTACGGAAGCCTCCTCAGCCTCCGTCACGCCTACAGTATCAAACAGCATATCTGTATCATCTGTGCCAGTTTCCTCTGAATCGACAAGCATTCCTGAGTTATCGGCGTCAAGTTTGAAACCAAGCAGTATTATTCAGAGCGAAAGTTCTATATTTACTTCCCTCACATCCCCTGAACCTAGCACTTCAATCGAATTTTCTTCAGCTTCGAGCTTAATCCCCAGTACCGCAGCTTCCACCACGTACACTTTGCTACCCTCTTCCTCATTCGTAACTTCTTCTCTTCCTTCTTCTGCAGCCACATCGACAAGCATATACACAGTAACCTCTTCCGCGCCTCTACCCTCCATTTCATCCATCACAATAACCACAACCGTTATTAGTACAGTTGGAGGCCAAACGACGACCGTTTTATCAACATTCACACAAGCCACTACTGTTGCAACGACCATAATAACCACCGTTCAAGTACCAACTACCGTGGTTAGCCTAGGAACCACGACTGTTATACAATACACCACTGTGGCACCTCCAGCCTGCACCATCCATCCTACTTTGATCAATGGTGGATTTGAGAATGGAAATGGTATCGAGCCTTTTGAAGCAGTGGCTACGGGACCCAATGCGCCTAGTTATACCACTGCGGCCGTTCCTCATAGCGGATCTACCAGTTTGTAAGTTTCTTCCATTTCCCGAACGAAAGGGACATGTTTACTGATCAATCGAACCCATATCATCAGAGAATTACTTTTCTTCCCATCATCCTCAGCCACCTCATACATAACTCTAACCCAAACTGTATCCGCTTGTCCCTCGTACAACTATCTTCTGACTGGCTACGTGAAAGCAAGTAACAATCTCAGCATCAATCCATCGTCTAATTGCTACATCTATCGTAAGCCATCCTTCACATTCCGTCCCCTTACTCCCTCACTACACAAATCACTAACCCGTTCTTTAGTTAAAACCCCCACGCAATCCTCTCTCACCACTCTTATCAACTCCTCTACTTACCCTGGTTGGAGCATGATTTATCTCTTCTTCACTGCTCCTGGAAGCGTCGGAGATGGAGTGCAGAGTGTGCCTTTAACAGTGCATTCTTACTGTGATAGCGGAGCTTCAGATTCACCGGGACTGTATGTGGATGATCTTGTCGTTAGTGGGTAATTGTCTAAAGAGAGTGAGAAGGATGTGATATGAGAATTGGTGGTTGTTTTGGGATGGAAGGAGGAGAACGACAAGTTGGAGACATAAATTGGAAATGCCTTTTCTTTTTGGTTTGTTTTCTTAATCGTTGTATGGGTGCGTGATTTAGAGCTTTGTATGAGTGCGAGTGGGAGTGTGTAATGTTAGTGGCAGGCTTTGGGATTAGTGAGTAGCTGTTGTATGCATTAATAGATAGATGAATTTAAAGATTGGTCTTCCTTTGAAACGAGTGGGAACTTCTTTTGCCGAACAAATCACTCACTAGGTGATAGTACATTGTGTAAAATATATATGAAATGATTGTAATTAGGTCTTTATTGTACCTATTCTGAATCAAGTACCTACATGCCCATTTCATGTAAAATCCCGCCACGATTGACAATTCTCACAAGGAGAAAGGCGATCTATTAATGTGAAAGTGAACAAAAACTTTGAAGTGAGAAATGATAAACTTCCGCAACAGTGAACCATAAAGTATCACTCAACCGTTCAATTGCTCAATCTCTGTCTTCTTACAAATCAACAATTTTCTACCGAATCCCGCAGTCCAGACCAGCTGGTAACAACTAACTACAAATCCCCGATCAATTTTTCGCCAGCCTATTCCAGGTACAATATCACCCCATGATGACTCTGAAGAAATTTCCAGTAATCTGTTTATATTTTCCGTGCCTTTACGCAAGATAGCAAGGTTTTGTCGGATGGTCATGGATCTAAAACGACTCTCAGGGAAATTTTCATCGAAAGTTTTGATAGCGAACGTTGTGAGAAGGGATAGAGGGGCAGGGATCGAAGAATGAGGGTTGGTATTTAGGGTGCTCTGCTTGGGCTCGACAGCGAGATAGTGCTTAAGAGAGCGGAGGATAGTTGGAAGGACCTCGGTAGTGGGGAGGGTGACGGTTTGCTTGAATTTGTTTTTAAAATCCCGTTCATTATAGCTCAGACTGTAAGAGAGGGAGGCTAGGTTCGCAGCGTAAAGCAGATCCTACGAGAAAAATTAGTTGGCTGGTTGGAGAGGAAATGGGATGAGAAATAGACATACGCAACTGAGAACGTCGAATGTAGAAGCAGAGCGTTTGTACCATCAATGTACTGTGTGTCGAGGTGATCGGTCCTGTGGATGCCACATTGTTAGCATTAGATCCGAGGTTTGTAAATTCCAAAGGCACAATATAATATGGCGAAGTAAAACGGTAGATTCAGCACAATCTAGATATCCAATGTCTCTCGGCCTGACGAAGCCAAGATGGGCCCTCGAATTTGAGATTGGATTGAGAAGGAAAGAAATCTAACCTTAAGATGATATCAACACTGCGAATGTTATCCAACATTATTGGAGATAATTTAGAGAGAGAGGGATAATGGTAAAGCCAACCACGTAGAGGCAGATGAAGGCCAAGCTCTTTTTCTTGCAAGTAAACCCACGCCATATACTCAAAACTGCTCTTCGAAGTATCGGTCACCCACTCCGTGATCTCCTTAGGTGGATCGGCAACTTGAACTTCAGGAGGGAAACTATAGACATGGCTCCATGTAACGCTAGGACGAAGTTCAATTGTACATTGCTTAATCCTCAAAGCAAAGAACTCTCGATAGAGCTTCTGATCAGGGATCAAAGCGATTTCAAAGGCAGGAAGGTCTTCGAGAGCCAATCCTGCATTCCCTAATATATTGATATTTTTGTAGGGTCCCATGATCCAGTTTTGATAGACCAGCACGGAACGTTTGGGATATTCTGTAAAGTAATCCTTGAGAATGAGACGGAAGATCTGCTCCCTAAGTTCGGGTGGAATGACATTGAGGTTGCATGTCTTGTTGATATTCTTTCGCTTCTTAACAATTGATTTGGTTGTGAGCTTCATGAGGCCTTCTATGTCTTCAGTTGGTGGCATAAGTTTTAACCTTGATTTGTAAGAGGAGATAATATCAACAAAGAAGTTTGGCGGCGCAATATTTGACTACAAGATGATAAGTTCTGGGCATTAATCATTTCAAATCTGGCGTTTGAAAAACTTACAAGATGTATAAAATCTTCCTGTCCCCAAGGTCCAAACTGCTTGCAAAGATCAAGATATCGTTGTTGAGCCTCCTCCGGAAGTCTTCTTGTCAGTTCCTCGCGTGTTTGAACGTCCAATCCATCAATAACTTTCTGCAATGAGTCCATTCTAACCCGAAACGAATCTGGGTGGTTCATTATGTCAACTTTCAAAGTTGGCGATCTGAAGAGTTGGGTTTTAGGTGAAGGGACAGAGGGAGGGAAGAAGTCAAGGTTTGGAGAGACCGGACCGCTTGAGATTACTAGGTCGGTGTGTTATTGGAAGGTATTGGGTGAAAATTCTGAAGGTGAATCTCGCTTCAGCTGGTCTTGAGATGAATTAACTCGCTTTTCAATCCTGGTTTTGAGAAAGACTATGTAGCTGGCGACATCCTCTAGCTTCTTCAACGATTGAATGAGAGTTTGTTCAAGTCGTGGCGAGGTTAGTCCTACGCAACTTGACTACATCGATAACTCATGAACGCAATCAAATCGCATGTTCAAAGATGCTCTGGCATCAGGAGTTATTCCAATTCAGATCTGACACTCTAATAGCCCTTCAATTTTTTGGGCGTGATTTGAAGTACTTGGTCTCGACGGGTATGTCACTCATGCTTTCCCCCCAGCAGGCAAGGAGATATTTCACTATCATAACGCATTCAATATGTTCAAAGATGTGTGACATGACATAACTCGAGAAAATCAAGAATCAGATGTAGACAACTATTTTTCACCAAGGCATGTAGCTTTACTGCCCTCAGAATGCAAATGGTAAATCGAAATAGACTTTCATAAAAGAATCATTATAAAACAATTGTTGCCAAAGTAACCGATATCCCTGTTACGTGCACGACCCTATTATGTGCACGCTTTTATTAATATATAGAATACTCTTTTAAATCAATTTAAAAATCATTTTATAATTATTTTGATTTTAGATTTCGAAAAAGAATAATTTAAAATAATCTGTTTAATTTCTATAAAAAAGATTTCGAAAATAAAATTATGAATATAATAATAATTATAATATTAAATTTGAATAGAAAATAATTATATATTAATATATCAAATGATATAATTTATAAAAATAAAGTTAATTTAGAAAAACTATAAATTTAAATATATAATAATATAAAAAAGTTTAAAAGAATTATAATTTTTTATCAAAAACTCCAAATTATATCAATATTATATTTTCAATTTTTTAAAAATCTCATTTTTGAAAAGAATTTAATAATATATCAATAAATCTGTGATTTTTGATTTTGATTTTCTATCATATAATAATAACTTCTTTTAAAAATCAAAAAAAATATAAAAATATATATTATTTATTGATAATAAATTTAAATTATAATTTATAAATAAATTTATAGAATTTAATCTAATTTAATATGATTATAATATAAGATTTCTTATTATTTTCTTAAAATATAAGTCTTCTTAATATTTTATAAAATGAATTCTATTTATTGAAAGATTGTGTGGAAGAGGCCTCTATATTGACTATATTACAATGCATATCAGCATATTGTTCATCCCATAGTATTATATGGGGGTGACCAATATGCCTGTCTATGGTTCGTTTAATCTAGCCCGTTTAGGTAACCGTATTACTAATCACCACACGTGTAATGCACCAGTAACTTCTATTCCTTTTAACACTATTGATTTTTATAAAAACACTTTTTCTAATGTTTTTTTGAATTTTCAAAGAATTTAAAACTCAAAATCTTTTGAATCTATAAATATTAAAAAGATTTTTATCAAAATTCAATTCTTTTTAAATTATATATATAATATAATAAGCTTTTTAATAATTTTTTATTAAAAATAATAATAAACATTTATAAAATATATTTCAAATCTTATAAAAATCTATTATATTATAAATAAATTAATTTTAATAATAAATTTTTGAAAAATAATTTTCTTTTTTAAGAATCTTCTTTTCTATCAATATTATATATATTCAAATATTGTCAAGGCACGGGTGAAGACTTATATTGTACCATAAGGGTGGAAGAGCTATGGAAGAGTGAGGCCCTACTTATAGGAAGTAGGGCGCGCTAGTATGCTGTGCCTGAGGCACGAGGGCAACTACAGATCATGTAGTTGGCGCCGTGACAAATATCCAATTTTAGATTCATTACAATTCCCAATATCTTTTCAATTTTTAATATCTTTTATAAAATCTAAATTCATTTTAAACCCAATTTTTAAATTCTTGATATTATATTAGAAATAATTAAAAGATCTAATAATTAATATTAAACTTTCATTTTGATATATTTTCGATTTTTCAATTATTTATATAATAATATTGATATTCAAAAAATTTTAGAAATATATTTCAATTTTATAAATATATTCTAATATACTTTTTCCTTCAAAATTATATATTAATAATCAATATTTTTTATTTTCAATCTTTCAATCTAATCTCGATCAATTTTTTCAAATTTTCCAAAAATCAAAACCATCAATAATATTAATATTCCAAGTCAAAATTCATTTCATTATAATGATTTTTGAATTTATAATCGATTTTTATTTTAAAATTGAAAAGCGTGCACATAATAGGGTCGTGCATGTAACAGGGATATCGGTTATTATGTCCGCGTGTCTCTGTATTGCAATGTGATTTCAATTTTCAGATTCGAGATTGTTATAAAATGCAGTGTAAAGTGTGAAGTTTGAATTAAGAATTGTGAAGGGTGAAATGGGACAAACATGTGAAGTCTGAAGTGTGGAATATGACGTGGCTGATCTTGAGACTCTCACGGCTCTCTCTCCGCTCTGTGTGGAAGATGATCCGTGATTATTCATACTGTGACCCCCGCCCTGCCGCTTGCTCGCTGTCAACCTGTCACATTCCGAGTTTGCATTAACACCCGTTCTTGCAATCCAAAGTTGTTCTCCATGAGAACAACTTCAACAATGACCAAATATGAAGAAGACTATACTTCTTTGCTTTATTCACGGGTAAGAAAGATACGTCGACAATTTTTTTAACATCGCACAGACTAATCCTCGAGCCAGCTTTAAAGGAGGAGATGATACTTTTGGATCCTTTCCTGAACATCTTCGAGCTCTTGTGAGCCACGGCCTCCCAAAAGTTAAGGTTCGCGCGATCACATATCCACAATACGAAACTCGAGGAGATCTGGGAGAATGTGTGAGCAGATTCAGAGATTGGTATTGTCACTCCTTGAATTAATATTGAAACCTAAAGTTAATTAATTGATTTTGCACAGGCTTCAAGAAAAGGTAATCGATATTGAAGTTCAAAATGGAACACCTTCTCCAACCGTCGACCCTTCTGTCCGCACGATACTCATTGGTCATTCTATGGGAGGAATCGTCGCTGCTGATACGGCACTGGCAATCACATTCGATAAGGTGATAGATTCGAAAGAAACTACAGATGCAATAAATGCTTTTATGTTCCCATATATTCAGGGCGTTCTTGCATTCGATACTCCTTACTTGGGCATATCACCAGGTGTAGTTGCGCACGGTGCTGAAGGTCATTACAATGCAGCTACGTCGGCTTTCGCGCAAGTGAGTAGTCTCGCAGGTGCACTATGGGGCGAGAAGGAGGTAGACAAAACCGTAGAGGAAAAGAAACCAGTCGCGGCATTACCAGCACCACCGCCTCCAGAAGCACCTGCCTGGAAGAAATGGGGAACGTTAGCAATGTATGCTGGAGCAGCAGGCGCTATTGCTGCTGGAGGTGCAGCAGCGTACTTCAAAAAGGATCAAATTCAGGAAGGGTGGTCATGGGTAGGATCACATCTTGAGTTCGTGGGATGCCTAATGAAGGGTGAAGAGTTGAAGAAGAGGGTAGCTGGAATGGTAACTTTACAGAAGGAGTTAGAGGTCGGTTGGGCAAATTTGTATACAAGGTTGGGCAAAGAGGCAGTGAGTAAAGCTGATGGGAGCTTGGTGGGGAGTGTGATTGGAAATCAGAGGACATTCTGCAACCTGCCAAAAACTAGCGCCAAGGATTTCTTTCGAGAGGCCATCAATGACAAGGCCGCTGATGAGACAAGTGCGCATATGAGTAAGTTTGCACGCAGTTTTCGAGTTTTGGGGGCTAATAATTTCTCAGCCATGTTTTTTCCGAAAGACAATCCAGGATATTATACTTTATCTGAAGATGCAAAGAGACTGATAGTGGAGTGGTCAACTAATGAGTGGTACGAATCAAGTACAAGGGAACGCTCTACGAGCACAAAAGAACGTTCTACACCCACAAGACAACGTTCAACGCCCACAAGAGAACGCTCTATAAGCACAAAAGAACATTCTGCAAGCACAAGAGAACGTTCTATACCCACAAGAGAACGCTCTATAAGCACAAGAGAACATTCTACATCAACAAGAGAACGCTCTACACTCACAAGAGAACCTTCTACAAATACAAAAGAACGCCCTACGGTCACAAGAGAACGTCCCACTAAGATTGAGCACGAATTACGATAATAGCAATATGTTTGGAGTTTGATTTTGATTTTGATTTTGAACAAAAACGAGAGAGCCGGCGTTGTTGGATGAAGGATACATGGTCGGCAATTAGACAGATTACCAGAGCGATATAGAAGGACTGCACTTCCTTTCCAGAATGAATTAAAGCTCATGCAATGTTTATTCCCGATGTATCATGACTCGACTTTGTTGTGCACTGTCACCAGATTACATCATTATCCCACCTATTGCGGGGTTGAAGGGTGTTTACATCCGTGATAGTCGGGAAAATGGCGATCTGGCGGCACAATTGATGAAGCTTTTGAGATCAAATACATTGGCATGAGCCGCTAGGCTTATTTTGTGCGTATGCTGTGAACACACAGGGTGTTTGTTCGAATATTTTCCTTGGCCTGTCATGATTAATGCATCAAAACTCTCACGGTCTATCATGTAATCTCCGCATATACAACGTAGACTAATTCCAGTCTAAGGTTTCAAGTGTCATTGTTGCTTGCGATTTTGCAAGCGGGATTGTCTCCTTCATGGGAACTCAATGTTACACGCAGGTGAGTAAGAACCCCGTTTTGACAGTGAGCTCTGAGCCCATATTTACAAGTAGAGACCGGCAAGTGATTTTTAATTAATTCTTTTTGATTTCGATTATTTCGGAATATAATCCTCTTTACGGCGTATCTCGCATTTGTTCATTCGTTATTCATATCATATCCCATCCATAATTTACAACAAGAAAGCAGCGAAACTTGCAACACCGATACTTCCAACCCACATCAAGGATCCCATAGCACCATATGCCACAGGTCCGACGGTCAAAGCTCCAGCTGCGCTAGAACTGGTTGCAGCAGCTGTGCCTGAAGTTCCGCTCGCGGAGGCGGTTGCAGTCGCGGAAGCTGGGAGGCTGGAAAGGGCTGCGTCAGCAGCGTAGCTTGCCGATACACCGGTTGCGTTCTTGCATGAAGTAGGGGCAGCGGTTGCCGATCCGGTGACAAAAGATACGGCGGCGCATTGGTAGAGAAGTCCTGGAGAAAGGAATACAGTTAGTTTATGGAGGGGATTAGAAATCTGGGGCTTGGCTAGAAGAGTATGCATACCATCTGGACCATCAGCGACAACATTTATGACACCCTGGCTTCCAGCGAATGTGGATGGAACAGTGATTGTTGGCTCGCAGAAAGCACCGAGGCCAGTTTGTTGGACAGATGGGATAAGGTTCGTCCAATTGGCTGCAGCAGTGTCATTTCCAAGCATCGCTCTGAATAACCATGTTGTAGTTGGGTGGGTAGAGGTCCTAATTTTCGGGTTCTGTTAGAATTGTTCTTGATGTATGATATGCAGCTGTCTGAGGCGACTAACATTGCGATTGAATCTCCATCTACGTGGAAGTCGGTAACATTATTATCAAAACCAACGGTAAAGCCACCGCAAGGAGCAGTTCCTTCTGCATCATCGTCAAAACCATCTGAAGAATTATTAGCTTTCTCTTTCTCTTGTGAAGTCAATGTCCGAGATTGGTGAGCTTACAGGTTGGAGGATAGTTCAAGAGAAAATGCGCAGAGCATTGGGAGACAACGGTAGCGAGACCGAGGAGAGCTGTTAGACGTGCCATTTTGTGAAGATTCTCTTTGTTGTGATATTCGAAGCGTTGGGGTTATTCGAAGGAAGCAGAAGTAAGAAATGAAATTCTTTGAGGCTCCAAAAAAAGATACAAACTGAAAGCTTAATTCACAATTGACCGAATTCCTGGGGATGAGCAAGTTATTTAATCTTCTCGTGAGTACCGGTACCCTGTTGGATATCAAGAAAAAGTGCTCAAATTCCGTGTCGAGCCATTATGTTTGTAAGAAGACGATGCTCGGGCCATGCCAAAGGAATATCTTGCTCATCTTGTATTTTTTTTTGAATGGACCCCTTGCCAAGAAGAGGTAAGAAACATGTATGTACGGTATGTGGCTCAAAGGCACCTAGTATCTACCTAGCTCTCTACCCGTGAGCATGCCACTATTCGAATTCCGGATAGCAAGATTTCTCCGGGGAGTCTCTTCCTATCGTATCGTGCTCATTGTCTATGCTCAGTCAAGAGTCAAGCTATGCTGTTCAACAATGAATCATTACCTAAGTAGTACAGGTTATAACCTTATGTAAAGGTTTCAATCCCCCAATATCCCATTCAACCCGCAAATACCATTGGTTGAGCAAGTTTTCTGGTTCCTTCCTCTTACACTCTATCGACATAAGTTCAAAGTGGTCCGTCCCTTCTTCAATGAGCAAGATACGGTAAACGAGCGCAATTGAGCACATTTCAAGCCACTCGGCAGGGATCATAGCCGAGTTTAGTCGCTTGGCATACACATGTTTTGCTCCTCAGTTGATCATTAGTAAATGCTTGAACTTATTTGATCGGGATTTTGCTTCTTGATTTTGAATGACGGTGAAAGCTTGACTGGATTTTCTCTTTTAGTATATTTGATTACGATTTAATCTTGAGAAATTGCAGTTGATTGCGAATAGTTGATAACGGAAGTGAGGGAACGAAAGATTTGTGACTTTTGTGCATAGTTGCATTATAATTCAACGAACGAGGCTCCTTATCAAAGAAAGAAAGAAGAGCAGAAATACAACACCCAGGATTGGTTAATAGCGAAAAAGGCTGTCGGGAACATCGAAATTTATTGAAGTGATCCGGGCTTTCAGATTCGATTGCGATAAGTGGGGAAATCATTCATCGACATATTCTCGTCTTGCCTCATCATCTGAAAGCGGGAGAGGTCGACTTTCTTCAAGGAGATTATTTCCGCTGGTTCGGAAGCCGGGGAGGCTGCGATCTCAAAGAAGGGGAAGAAGATAAGACGATCACGACTTGCGAATTTTCTGGCGGAGGCCGACATATCTAGGACAAGATGGACGCACTTATGAGTGGGATGAGTGGTGGGATGGACATGGGTTCGAATATGATGTTCAGACCTTATAATCAGAAGTTGGCGTTGGGATATTGGTATATTATTGCCGGGTTTGTGGGTGCGGTGTTGTTGTGTCGGGGGTTTGAGAGGTGGAGGGATTGGGACAGGTTAGTGGATTTTCATCTTCTTTGTTGGATTCGTGGGAGGAGTTTGTTATTGGTGATTTGAGAAAATGATTACGGGGGGTCTCTTTTTTAAACACTCGACCTAGGAGATAGATCGTTCATCCTTTTTCGCTGTGACGGGAGGGATGTGGTTATTCAAAGGGATATAGAGTACTCACATCCCAACGACCTCGCGCCAAAGGGAATGGATTATGAAAGCGCTTTGGAAAATGTTCCAGAGATGAGCAAGAGCAAGAACAGTGACCAGGGGAGATTATAGATCGCTAACATATCCCAACAGACTTCGGAGGAGCAAAATAGTCTCTCTAAAATATCCCACCAAACCGAGTAACCGAATCCAAGAAATATACGCAACAGCCACAGCCATTTTTCGAGAATCATCATATCCTCAGATTCATATCTCAACTCCTTATCTCTCATGGTTGTCTCCTCCATCATCAGGTCGCACTGTTCTTCTTCTCTGCTATTGGGCAATCTTGATCTTCATGATGACATACGACGTCACAATAAAAGATGCCTACTACTACGAACGCATTGGATTTCGGGGCGCCTGGATCTCAGTTACACAGGTTCCGCTTATTTATCTACTTTCTTCCAAGTCGAATATCATCGGAGCCTTGATTGGAAGTTCTCATGAAAGATTGAACTGGTTTCATCGTTGGGTTTCGCGGACCTTACTCCTCACTGTCACGGTTCATGGTGCCTTCTTCTTTCGGGAATGGGTCCGAGCAGACTTTGTTTCCTTTGAGCTTAAACTTATGCCAATGGTAAAGTATGGAATGGGCGCATGGGGCATATTGCTTTGGACCACTTTAAGCTCCTTGAGTCCTTTGAGAAGGATGGCTTATGAAGTCTTCGTGTTGCAACATATTGCTTGCGCGGCAGTATTTTTGTGGCTGCTATACGTTCACGTACCTGAGTATGCTAGGTATAACGTATGGTTTGCTGTGGCGGCCATGTCATTTGACTGGGTTCTAAGGGGTATCCTACTTGTTGTCAGAAATTTCAGAGTGAAGGTTGTCGGAGCTGCTTGCAGAGGAATGCAAAGGGTTGGTCATCAAGCGGAGTTAAAGGCTTTGAGTGATGATATAACCATAATCAGTATCAAGGACGCACCATTCACATGGAAAGCAGGTCAACACATGTATCTGTGGCTTCCGAGGCTCGGTCCACTCGAGGCTCATCCCTTTACTATCGCGAGTCCCTATCAGACATCTAATAAGTGTCATTGTAACGAAATCCAACTTGCGATCAGAGCTCAAAAAGGATTTTCGAGAAGAATACACAATTATGCATCGAAAATGCAGAGTCTTGATAAGACTGCTATTCTGACCGCATTTGTATCTGGTCCTTACGGTGTACCTCCAGTATGTGCATTATGCTCTCCCTCAAAACCTAATGATTCCATACTAATTTTACTTGAAGAACTGGAGCTCTTATGAAACTATTCTTCTGATATCCGCTTCCACTGGCGCATCTTACACCCTCCCCATCCTCGAATCTATCCTCCACAATCCTACACCAACATGTGTGCAGCGAATTCAGTTCCTTCTTGTGGTCCGCGAGCGCAGCCACATCGACTTTTATACGAAACGGCTAGGAAGCGCGCTTGCTCTTGCGGACAAGAAGGGTATTCAATTAATTGTAAAAATTGCCGTCACTGGCAGCGATGGAGCATCAATGACTAGCTCAAAAGCCGAAGAGGGAAGAGCAGGATATCCATCAAGTGAGGAGGACAGAGAAGAATATTTAAAAATGAAATCCATTGCATCTAGCTCATCATCAGAGGCAGGAGGATGCTGCTGCAATCCGCGATCCAGCGGAACGGCAAACGACGACGAAATCTCCATACGAAGTTCCAAACGGCAATCATATAACGATGAAAAGAATTCGGATAAAGTAGAATCCTTCGTCACCACCCAACAAATATCTCGCGTCTCTGGAGATTCTCCACAACCTGGTGGTGGTTGTTGCTGTGCCAAAAAACCGGAGGCGAAAGCAAGCGAAAAGTCAAGGAGGGGAGAAAGAGATATAATATATCTGAATGGAAGGCCAGATATCAGTCAATTTATCAGAGGGCCAATAGAAGTCACGGGAGGGGAAACTGCCATCACAGTTTGTGGAGGAAAGAGTTTGGTCGCTAAGGTCAGGAACTCAACAGCCAAGTTGAGTGATGAGAGGGCAGTCCACAAAGGAACGGGGGCGAATGGAATTTTCTTGCATGTGGAAGAGTATTGCTTTTGAGCGAATTTAGATATCCAACACATATATTGATGTTCTCACCATTCTTGATCGAAACTTTTGAGCCTTCATTTTCTCCTGCTGGGTGACGCAGCTCGGCTCGATGGGTTCTTGTCGTTGTGGTACCTATCTATCATAATGCCTTTAGCAGTTGTTGCTGCCTCAAACATATACTCAAAACTAGAATTTCACTGCCACGCCTGCGAATTATCGCGTCGCACGATCACGTGATTGATATTTCGTGTGGTCTAGAGCATGTCCTACCCCAAGGTTCACTATGTCAGCGTGCTGTTGGTGATGTTTCTGACACATTTCAAAGGTTACACATGCCAAGCAAGTTGAAAACCATTATTCCCCATACGAATAATACTGCAGAGAGATCTGTGCAAATGTAGGACTCATAATGTCCAGGGAGTAAGCTGAGGAACCATTTGACGTAAGATCTTACAATGAGTCTAAATGAGTATGATGATGCGCCAATCCCTGACTGCACATCACAAAATGATTTGTTCATGCAAGGTGACATTCCTACTTTCCTTCGGTGAGAACATGAGACCCGGTGCCGATTAACCAGTATCCTACGAACAAAATGGGATGGATTACTTGGCGCCAACCTCACTTCATTTATAAACATGTGCAACGTCTTCCATTATCATCTGTATGTAAATGATATTGCTCAACTATTTCTCGACTTCTTAGAGATATCATATCACAAGGACTACATGATATGAACACGAAGCAAAATGTCAACTACACCCAGCGATCTTTTTCCGCCGTCTAGAAACCATCTCTGGGGCCCAGAAAAAAGACGTCTTTCTGCGCATCTCATCCAAAAAGCTCTGGATGCACTACCAGGCTCTCGTTCTTCGGAACACTCACCAAGTAAACCGTACAAGACGATCAAGAGACCATATGAGCAACACAGGTATACGGGGAAGGCGAGTAAGTCTTACGTGCCGCCGGCGCCTGTTAGTGAGAGAACGAAGAGAAAAGAGAGACCGCTGACGCCAAGTGAGGGTTATGGATTGGGAGTTTTCGGGATGGTATTTGAGGTTGGTGCGGATGAGGTGGACCACGTGGAGAGGAAATTCTTTGGTCAAGGGGGAAGCACATTTTTTGGGATGTTGCCGTCGGAGGCGAGGATGGAGATTTACAAATGGGTGCTTGGAGGGAAGGTACTGCATATCATAAGAAGGAAGAACAAGTTGGGTCATATCGTTTGTAAGTGTGATGGAAGAGACTCAGATGTAGGGACGAGAGAGGAGGATGCGTGTATTGTTGCGGGGTGTAGAGGCGTGAAGATACCTGGAGGGAGTGGGGTACACGAGAGAGTTGGGGAGGGGAGCGGAAGTTTGCTTCAGTTGCTACAGGTTTGTAGACGAACGTATGTTTATGTTTTATATTTATCTCGCATTTACGTTCTATCTCTCGTCTTCTCTTCTCTTCTCTTCTCTTCTCTTCTCTTCTCTTCTCTTCTCTTCTCTTCTCTTCTCTTCTCTTCTCTTCTCTTCTCTTCTCTTACTTCGATCAAATATCTGAGTGTCATTGAAAGATTGAGGCAAAACCTTAAGCTAACAAACATAGATACTCCGAAGCAATCTTTCTTCTCTACTCAACCAATACCTTCAACTTCGACAGCATGGAATCATTCATCTCTTTCAGTAACGAGATTCTTCCCCGTCGCTTTGATTCCATTACCTCCGTAACCCTCGATTTCTCCTTTGATACATCATCCCGTAAGTACCATCAATTCTTTGCTTTCGCACATTCTAATCTTTTCAAATAACAACCTCCCTGACCCCCTTCCTTCCCACCCCATCATTATCCCAAGTTTTCCTCCTCCCCCTTCTACCATTACATCTGTCATTCCCAACAGCTCGCTAACCTTCCCACCCACGCAGTGTATAACGAATCCTCCTCTAACGACGTGCCCCGCTGGGAACGTACATGGATGATAATCGGGTCCATGAAGTCGCTCAAAAGTCTCAAAGCAACAATCATCTGGCCCAGGAAAATACCAGCTTGGAGTCACGAACTGAGATTATTAGAACCTTTGAATATGGTAGGGATGCTGGGTAAGGATGGCAAGGGTGGTAAGGGTAAGGGTAAAGATGGTGAGCGTAGGGCTAACAACAAAGATGGGTTTGAGGTGAGACTGAGGGAGTTGACGAAGGATGCAAGGGGGAGAGGGAAGGCGAAGGCTTATGAGGTGCCAAAGGGGTTTGTGGTTGGGTGAGTTTTCCATTTTCATTAGAATACGATTATTGACGACGATGGTGTAGTAATGCGAGGATTGTACCGGCAGCGGGGCTTGATGAGATCACCGAAGAGGACTTGCCGTTTAAAGTTGTTAGGATGATGTTGTGAGAGCCGAGAACTCAATACAGGAAGTATATTCTTGAAACTTCTACTACGGGGTGAAAGTGACGCAGAAACAAATGAGCTGAGTTGTGGGTCAAAATGAATGGGCTTCTTGCAGCTATTATTCTGGTTTGTATGGTTTCAAAGAGCTTGACGAGGACCTCATTGATTGGAGTCAAAAGTCATTATATCTTCACCCTTTCTAGATCTAGATACCTCTTTGGATAGTCAGATGATATAAAGTCCAGGACACCAATAAGACTATGATGGGCGCAGCAGTGGGGTTCAACTAATGCAAATTCATAATTGTATCAGAGGCTTTCATCTCCCAAAATTCACTTCAAGTTGCCTCAACCTTGAGCTTCAACTAGCCAATTAAAAAATTTGGATGAAGGAGATAGTGAATATTGAAATGATGCCACTGTAACAGAGAGTTCAAGGCAATTCTCACGCGTAAATATTCCCCATAGGATATTCCCACCAACAAACCTCCCACAACAACCTTTTTCCTAAAATCTCGCAACACCAAAATTCAAGATCGATTGATTAAAAAAATTGGGAGTCTTTTTCTTTCCCTTGGAAAACGGATTTCTTCCTTCTTCTTTTGATTGATACATCATTCCACCGTTGCTTTCTCACTGGCTTTTGCAATTACCAATTTCTGAGGCGCACTTTCCCAAACCAACAAGAAGCGCACACATTTTTCAGTGGCTTCTGCTATCATTTCGATTCATTTTCTCTCACCTGTTCCTTCCTCTTTCTTCTTGAAGATGGACGGATCCAGGAAACTCCAACCCACAGTGGAAAACACGAACCCGTACCATTGGGAGATGCAACTTCTAGCTCAAGAATTTAATGAGCGCGAAGCCAATTCCAGAAGCAGTAACAATGACTTGGCAGATCAAGCAAGTCTACGAGAACACAATGTCACTGTCGCGAAATTGGAAGATCAAAAGCGTCTTGCTAAGGCCACTCTTGATGCAGATCAAAATTCGGAAGTCGATCTCATCAACAAGAAATATGTGGAGAAGTCGCAAGCACTCGAGGCGGAGTTTACCAAGAAGCGAGAAGATCTGGAGATGGAATTGTTCAAGGAGAGCGGCAAATCTTTTGAGAGACTTCAACAGCTGCATGCGAAAAATCTTTTGCAAAGTCAAGAGTTCGAAGAAAAGGCCAAGGATATCTTGCAGAGAATGTCGAAGAGCTTGAAAGAAGAAAACACCATTTCCACTTTGGGTTCTGATCTTGCAATCTCTGTCATAGCCACTGGTGCCGTCGTCGATACCCCGTCTACCAGTTCCGCCAGGGGATCGACAATGTCTGTGAGTCGAACTGAGAGAGTGATTCAGGATCAATATCTTGTGGCCAGCCCAGATGACGATCAATCACTTTTCGTGGATTCTCCAGTGTTTGAACCCAGAGTTTTTTCGTCGATGAGAGCTTCATTGGCTTCTCATCCTCTGACTGCAAGCCTCGAGTTCAGACCATCTTCAATTGATAGTCACTCGGTTAAGCGTCAAAAGACTAAGGACTTGTCATCTACCCCGGACAAGAGCAATACAACTCCTTCAATGGATGGTGATTCCGATGTTCGAGACCTTTTGAGCATGCATGTTCCAACACAATCCCTCAGCATGGCCTCTGACACGCGTCATGATTCTCACGCTCAGTCCCGCTTCCCGTTTACGACGAACGCAGACCTAGATTGTAGCACTAGCAGGGAGAACGCAACAATCCTTCAAAATGATCCTATGTCACCAATTTCAGTCTTTACTAGATTTCAACCGGCTCATGCGCAGCAGTCTTTGATCATTAGCCCCACATTGGGCGTTTCCAGCGGCCTTCCTGCTTTTGCACAAATCCAACGCTGCGGTTACTTATCATCACAAATCAGCAGCCCTCTCGTGAGCGCCCCCAGAAAGCCATTGTTGAGCGCTGGACTCACTGATAACGCCTCAAGCATGGGAGAGAAACAACGCACCGATTACATGAAAGGCGGAAAGATCGCTCCCCTAAAACGAAAGGCATCTGACATTGATTTGAGCAGTCTTTTCGATTTTATGCAGACCCCGACTACTGGAGCCCCAACTCAAATTCGACAAACGCCTGAGGAAGTATCTAGAGTTCGAGATGTACGCCGAAGCGCAACGAATCCCTCAAGTGTCAGCGGTACACATAGAAACCGGGGTGGCCAGGATCCCCAACTTGGTCGGCAAGAGGTTGTTAGGGTGTCGAATTCAAGAGCTACCGGTACATCTCGATCTACCAATGTAGAGCCAGCACGCCTCACAAGTCATGCCCGTCAACCTAGTAATGTAGAAGCAATTCGATCAATGGTCTTGACTCCAAGACACAATAACGTAGGATCATCGCGAAGAACAACCAGTGGCACTAGATCCCTCAGCTCAGAGCCATCTCGACCAGCAGCTATTACCTACAGGCCTAGCATTGCAGAGGCTCTACTATCCTTGGATTCTATTTCTATCGAGTATATTTCTTATGATGCTGGCGCCCCCACCCGCTGCTACCCTGTTACTTGGGCTGGCACGAATGGTCGTCACAACTCACAACAAGTCAGTCATAACTATAGACTACAAGTGATGCACACGAAAAATGGAATCTTGCACCCCTATGATGGTGCTGATGACAAATCCTCACAGTATCCCAAGTTGGTAGTCGATGATTCTTGGATTCTTGGTGGCTTCTATCACAGAAAGTCGGACAACTACAGAATCGAGATTTATAGGCCGAGATTGATGAAGGAGTGTAGGGTAGAATCTGAGGGAAATTTCGACCCTGCCGAAATTCAAAGCGCGAGGTTGAGAATTGAATTCGCCAACAAAAAAGAACTTGATAAATTTCTTCAGTGGTACAAACATATGCACCCTGGTGCCAAAATTGGTCCTAGGTATGTCCCTCAGGCACCGTCAATTGTTCTTTCCTCTCGATTTCCAGCTAACCTATCTCTTTAGTGATCTCCTTGGCTCTGTTGCAAAATTCCATGACGAGAGGGGTGTTTCCGACCCGACATTGAGAAGAGGTGAGCACACATACTTTGAAATGGTCCTGATGTTGAAGACAAGAAACTAACACCGCCACAGATATTGAGAACAGAGCCCAGAGATTGCTACTTGTCGCACCTGTTGCACTCATGACTTCGTCTTGATCGATCGATTTTAATGATCTTCTCCCGGTAGAGGTACAACAATACAGCAAAAGCCGCCAAGAGAAATTTGTATGATTACAATGAAGTCAATGTCCGACTAGCCAACACAGTGTCTTCTGAGAGAATCTGACCTTGTGTATCACCAAGCGGAAGCGCACCGTCAACAAGAAAATCTGAAAAAAAAACCCCCCCCGAAACACCAGAAAACACCAAAAAAATTGACGAATAACGAATACCTGATACCTGCGAATGATGAATCTTATGAGCTTACTATGTATAAACATAGAACATGACATTCAAGGTAACGCAGCGGAGCATTTTGTAAGATTACATACAAGAAATCTTTTGGAGAATGACGGAGATTTGTCCACCATATTTACGACACTGTTGGAGACCGATTTTTGCCTGGATAATAAAATCGCAATGTTCATGCAGAGGGCTATATGATAACAATCATCTTGCCCTGGCAGAAACGCTGCTATTTCAAAGGACTGGAGAAGTTGACGACAAGGTGCAGAAAACGGTTGAAAAGGAGAGAAAAAAATGGTGAGGTAAAGAGAGAGAACAGTTCTGTCAGAGTAGATGTAATTTTTTTTTTTACACCTTTGCCTTTTGACAACTTTGACCTTGACATAAAGGTCAAAGCATGGCTATTTGATGTTGACTATTCGCCCTTGTCTCGAGATGTGTACACTTGAATTTGCAAATCAACTTTCCCACATATGATTTCGTCTCTGGTTGACCTCGGACGGGTATGCAGAATGTTCTTTTCATTCTACCAAAATAGTATGTGTTTTGTGACTAGTGTCACAAGACACGTCCTATGCTATGTATGTTCATTGATGTGGACCAATAATCTAGATTTTTTAGGATTCATAAGGGAAGCAATCCCCCTTTCTCCTTTTGGATTCCTTTCAATTCTTCAACTCCCTCATATGCAGGTATATCTATCTAAGCACCCTCAACTCCAAATTTACAATTTACAAAAAACGGATCCCACCTCTCCACCTCCATTTTGCACTAAAGTACTTCTCTCTCTAACCCAAGCATTTAACCCCCTCCTTCCATTTTCAACACCTACTCCGCTCATTTTCCAACCTCCTACACTCATCTCCGCGGGACTCTCTCCCCATGTATTGATCCATGTGATACCAGCTTCAATTTGACCGATCACTTCGTGACATTCATTTATATTCTTGCCAAAGACACCAGCCGCCAATCCTAATTTTGTGTCGTTGGCGCGACGGATAACTTCTTCTGTGGTGGAATATGTGAGGATGCAGAGAACTGGACCGAAGATTTCTTCGCGGGTGATGAGCATATCGTCTGTACAGTCTGTGAAGACTGTAGGGCGAACCCAGAAGCCCGACTCATGGCCACTTGGGATATTGGTTGGCTTTTCGGGACCACCGTAGAGGAGTTTTGCTTTATCATTTTCAATTCCGTGTTGGATGTAGTTGAGGACTTTCTTGTGATGGATTTCTGAGACGAGAGGACCGAAGTTGCTATTGGCATCCATTGGTTCCAAAGCTCTAATGTATTCCATCTTTTCGATGAGACGTTTCTCGAATGCCGATTTCATGCTTTCGTGCACGAAAACTCGGGTTCCATTTGTGCAGACTTGACCGGTGGAATAGAAGTTGGCCATCATGGCTCCATCGACAGCATTTTCAAGGTCGGTATCTGGGAGGATAATGAGAGGACTTTTACCGCCCAACTCCATAGTGACATATTTCATGCCGCCAGCTGCTGAAGCAGCAACCTTTTGTCCAGTTGAAACTTGACCTGTGAAACTTACTTTAGCAATACCTGGATGGGTGGTCAAGTATCCTCCTACAGATCCATCTCCGTGTACGATATTAAAGACTCCAGGTGGTAATCCAGCTTCTGCATAAACTTGTGCGAGGATTTGGCCATGTAATGGGGTTACTTCAGATGGTTTATAGACCATACAGTTTCCAGCTGCTAAGCAAGGTGCGGATTTCCACAGAGCGATTTGAATTGGATAGTTCCAAGCTCCAATGCCGGCACATACGCCCAAAGCTTCCTTTTTGGTATATATCCATGCATCTGGTCTTAATTGTGTAGTTTCGCCATTCAATCCTCCACTTGCGACTAAATTTGCAAAATATTCTAGCACGTCTGCTCCAGTAACAACATCGACTGCGCTGGTTTCTGAAAAAGCTTTGCCTGTGTCGTGTGTTTCCACCTTGGCGATTTCATCGTTTCGTTCGCGAAGTATTTGGACGGCTTTGAGAAGGATTCGGGAGCGGATCATTGGTGGTGTCTGGGACCATGATGGGAATGCTTTGCGTGCCGAAGCTATCGCGGAATCAATATCTGATGGAGAAGCCTTTTGTACATGGGCTAGAGGTTTTCCTGTTGCGGGGTTGACTGTTGTGAATGTTTCTTTGGAAGTTGCTTGTTGGACTTTGCCATCATAGTAAAGCTGTTGTTCTGCGTATGTAGACATTTTGAGAATAAGTTTTGATAATCAATCTTCTGCTGATACTCAATGACTTTCAATGCTCACTCACTTCTTTCACCAATGAAAACCTTAGGATGATACTACACAATGAGGTCAAGAAGGGAATGGGTCTCGAAGCAGATAATTTCCTTAGTGGGGCAAAAGGAAAGCGCACACCCTTGATACCGGTATTCTTCGGTAGCTAAGAAGTAAATTCCTGGAATGGACTTGATTCAAACCTTCACATCAATACTAATTGGGAATCGTGGCCAGTGTGGAGTGGGAAAAAATGGATACGATGAAAACATCCAAGAGAGAACTTGTCACATATGGCGGAATGTCGGACCAGAAAGAGAATCGTTTGTCAGATACCGAGCGGAATACTGGATACGGGAAATCGCCTTCTTCTCGGGGAATTGCAATTGCAGATGAGGCGATTATATGTTATTTATGACCAGCCACCTTTACTCCGTTCTCCGTAGATAGATCTAGATAGCGGGAGGGCTTGCGAATCTTCGGAGATGATGATAAGAAGGAGCAAGATGGTGAGTTTAACGGCATTGATTGATGTGGATGATAGATAAGTCAAGGGGGAATACGATATCTAATGCTATCGATATCGATAAGACAAGACGAGGGGGCTACGGTAGCTAGTGTATCGTATCGAGTGAAAGACTCTACCTGGAGAGAGTTAGACAGAGGATTGAAGGTTTGGCTGCTTGAAGTCAGATGGAAAGATTATGTACGATGGATGGATGGATGGATGGATGGACGGATGTATGTAGGGAAAACCTCACTTCATTTGGTAATGACGACGATTGACATGGATGAAAGTAACGGCTTGGCATTTTACATTAACTTAGATTGTAACAAATGGGTGTCGATATAAGTTGTTATTGGTCAACATGTTTCAGTCCCCCAGAAAAGCTGACCAGAAAAGCTGACCAGATCTAAGCCTGATTTGGTCTAATGCATAATACATCAAACAACCTCAGAGCACTAGGCAAAAGTTTTCCTTTGAACATTATTCATTGACTTCCATCACACATCAGACATCAGACACCACCAGTGCACCAAACGCAACAGTCCTCAGATCAGACTTTTCTTTGTGCAGTATATGCTTTGATTGTTTGAGATGGCTCGGGTTGGTATTTGCGTATAGTGCTCTGGCAAGAAGAGTCTCTAAGTGATGATTAATGATAACCTTATATGATTTCCTAAAAGTATCGGACTCTCCTTCAACTGATCGACTGACTGGCTCAGTTGAACTATCTACAGTATATGTACGATTACTACGACATGATTCATTCATTCTCTTCTTGACCAAAAAGTCAATTTTACTACTGATATTCAATTTAGTCCAACATCTTTGCCTGTTACTGGATTGATGATCCTTGATGACTTGGGAAAACTACCAGGTACTTCGGAAAGGACTTTTTAAACATTCACTAGGAGGGAAGTTAGTTTCCTAAGGCTAGATAGACATCTTTCTCTCTCTTATTTTTTTAACCTAAATTTTTTCTCCATTTTCTCTCCCTAATAAATCTCATCTTGATTCGTCTTCACCGTCATTTCACAAGTCAATCTATCCAAAAGACCACGCACCCTCTTTCCCTACTTGGCAACTTTTATCTATCATTTTACATCTTTGCACACCTGGCAGGCAATAGTCAACCCCAGGGGGTCCGTCTTCGATCGTCCATATTCTCTTACGATACCGCCTTATACGATTATACCGAACAACCTCGATTTGGAATCCACTTCCAGCCCCTCCTTGACTAGGATATCATCAATCTCAGTTCCTAGATAGAAATCACCTGAGGGCGACCTTCTGCACGTTACGATTACAAATACGATCATCGTTTCTTATTTAGATCTTCTTCTTCTGAATAGAATAGAACCTTTTCCTTTTGGATATTCAAAATTTATCAGACCAAGTATTGAAGATGACTACCGATCTCCTATCACCATCTCAAGTCAATGACTTTGACTATGTTATCGTTGGAGGTGGAACAGCTGGATGTGTAATTGCTAGCAGACTTTCCGAATACTTGCCAAATAAGAAGATTCTTATGATTGAGGGTGGTCCAAGTGATTTCAATAATGACAAAGTATTGAAGCTCAAAGAATGGCTTACATTACTTGGTGGAGAGTTGGATTATGATTACGGGACTACAGAACAACCAAATGGTGATTATGATTCTTCTCGGAGTAGTGGGAGTTGATGCTGACAGAACACAGGAAATTCGTACATTAGACACTCACGTGCTAAGGTTCTTGGAGGTTGCTCCTCTCACAACACTCTGATATCATTCCGTCCATTCGAGTATGATTGTCAAATATGGGAGAGTTTGGGATGTAAAGGATGGGGATTCAAGACCATGATGCGTCTCATTGATAACCTCCGCAACCAAACTAACCCTGTTCATCCACGCCACAGAAATCAAATTTGTAAGGATTGGGTCCAATCTTGCTCCACTGCCATGGACATTCCCATCATCCATGATTTCAACCACGAGATTCGTGAAAAGGGTGCGCTCGAACAAGGAGTTGGTTTCTTCTCAGTATCATATAACCCAGATGATGGACGAAGAAGTTCAGCTTCTGTCGCTTACATTCATCCAATTCTTCGCGGTGCCGAGAGTCGACCAAACTTGACTATCCTCACCAATGCCTGGGTCAGCAAACTTAACTTTGACTCCAGCAAAACTGTCAAGAGCGTAAACGTAACCTTGAAATCCGGCGAGAAACTCACCGTCTCCCCTAAGACCGAAACGATCCTCTGTGCTGGCGCAGTCGATACTTGCCGTCTTATGCTCCTCTCTGGAGTTGGCCCTACTCAACAACTCAAAGACCTTAACATCCTCGTCGTACACGACCTTCCAGGTGTAGGAGAGAATCTCATCGACCACCCCGAATCCATCATTATGTGGGAACTCAATGCCCCTGTCCCACCTCAAACTACCATGGACAGTGACGCCGGTATTTTCCTCCGTCGTGAACTCCCCAACGCCGCCAAAAACCACAAACACCCAGAACTCAACCCCAAAGCTCTCCCAGATGGCACCATTGCAGATATCATGATGCACTGCTACCAAATCCCCTTTTGTCTCAACACTGCTCGTTTAGGTTACGACGCTCCTCTTAATGCATTCTGCATGACCCCTAACATTCCCCGTCCCAGATCCCGAGGACGTATCTACCTCACCTCTTCCGATCCTTCTGTAAAACCCGCCCTCGACTTCCGCTACTTCACTGATCCTGAAGGCTACGACGCAGCCACCATTGTCGCCGGTCTCAAGGCTGCACGTGAAATTGCAAAGAAGGCACCTTTCTCAAACTGGCTTCTCCGTGAAGTAGCACCCGGCCCAGAAGTTCAAACCGATGAGCAACTTTCAGAATACGGAAGAAAGGTTGCTCACACCGTTTATCACCCAGCTGGAACTACCAAAATGGGTAGTGAGGAGGACAAGATGAGTGTGTGTGATGAGAAATTGAAGGTCAGAGGACTTAAGGGAGTGAGAGTCGCGGATGCTGGTGTCTTCCCAACGATGACTACTATCAATCCTATGTTGACGGTTTTGGCTATTGGAGAGAGAGCGGCGGAGATGATTGCACAGGAGGCTGGATGGAGGGGAATGGTGGAGCCGAGATTGTAGGCTTTAGTTGTAAGGAAAGAAAGGAAGGGTTGGAAATGTGCATAGGGTACGGGTATCATTAGAGTGGGTATATTTCAAATACATAATAAAATGTGTATGGGTTGGATGGATGAGAAAGATTTTGATATTTACACGCGAGCATATAATGCGTGGAGAGGAGTTAATCACATACTTATATAGAAATACCTAAGAAAGAATATTATGACAAATCAATACATATACTACATCTGTACATACACTTCGGTACAAATCTCAGTCTGTGAACCTGAGTGACATGAATCAATATCCAAAGAATCATTCATTCAACTTTATGTTCGGAGAATCCTCCCACCACCCAGATTCGACCTCAACAGACATCTAACCTCAATATCAATACTAAGCAACCCATATTCATACCCACACCCACTACCACACTCAACATAACAAACACTCCTCTAGCTCATCAAAAATCTATAATTATAAAAAGAATCATTCATTTTCCTCTTCCCCCAACTATTCTCTCTCTTCCAATCGATTTGAACTGCGAAATCTCAAATCACAACACAATACAATAAGGTACAATACATATCCTCCAACCCCCTCCAAGAGAATACCTTTCCAATAAACCAACCTACATATCTCATATCACATCACATCAGTACTAGTAACTTCAATTCCGAATCCGAATCCGAATCCAATTCCAATTCTAATTCCGCTATGCACAATGCAATTACACAAAAGACTAAATGAGATTTGAGAGTCAAGTTTAATGATTCATTCTGCGTGCGCTACCTTAGATATGAACAAATGGACGGATGAACGGGTGAACGAATGGAGATGAATGAACTTATTAAGTCTAGATACATAAGGAACAGAGCATTGGCTAGGTAGGTAGGTAGGTATTAGTTTTAATGTAGGAAATGCTCATCACCTGGAAAGAATTCCGCAAATCGCTTAGGTTATAGATCCTTTTAACTGACCAGCCAGTACGTAGGTGCATGATATCAGATATCGAACTACCGGAAGAAAAGACAAAAAAAGGGGGTGACACATACTGTATGAGATGGAAACACTATTCGCAGACAATACACTCATATATTATATTTGTATTTCGCTTTACAAGCTATCATCGCGTCTCTTCCCTACCCTCTAATCTATCTCAAATCGATATACATCTCCTCCTACCCCTTCTCCTCAAGCATATCCAACTCCTCATGCTCTCCTCCCCATTCCTTCAAGAAGCCTCTTCGATCCCAAAATTAACAAACGCCCCCCTTCCGCTCATTTCACATACCACATCATTTTATTGACCAAGAAGACGATTAGAACAGCCCTTGCTATCTACAAGAAACTCGTGGAATCATACAAAAACGCCCAATCCAATAGAACGCCCGCCCAAATTTCAGAACCTCTTCGGCCTTTCAGTTTTTGCTCGCGTGATGCAATAAAATGCAATATCGGCCCTGGTGTTTCTATCTCATGCCATATCACCCTCCATCTGTACTTCCTCCATTACATTCGTTTTGATTGCTTCCCAACTTTGCAACATGGCTTTTCAGTAGTTAAAGCCGCCATAGTTCGAGTTTCGAGGTTGGTGGCCAGGACTGTGTTGATAGTCCATGTCTTGATACACAGTGATTCTTCGGTCGTCTTCGAGAAGGTCCTTGACCTCCCAGTTGTTCTGCTTGATACCAACTGAAAATTCGAGATCTTCTTTAGTGATAGAGTCCCAGTACTATTGACAGTGTTAATAAATATAAAATGGAAAATTCAGACATAGAATTAGGACTGACCTTGTAGATCATCATCACAGCTAGAAGATTGGCAATTGAAGCGAAGAACAATCCATCCAAATAGTGGCTGATAGCATTGCAAATGCTGGTACTGAAAGCGTAAAGAACAACTTGACCCGCAGCGAAGAAGAAAAAGGCAAAAGAGAGTTCACCCAATGGCCAACGATCCTGAAGAGTGTTCACAACAAGAATTACTTGCATAACACCGTAAATAGCTAATTCAATAGCAGAAAGTAGGTATAGCACAACGAAGAGTCCAACAGTTCGAGTGGGCCCAAGTCCTGCCCAGGACATATAGGTAGCAAGGGAAACGAGAAACGTAAGGGTGAACATGGCGGCACTGATTGAGCGAAGGAGCCAAACTGAAATTGCTGTTCCATCTTCATATAATTGGAATCCCACAAATCCATTGATCAATAGACAGACTGTAAGGGCAGATGTGAGACCATTTTGTACAGCCGAAAAGTATGGGTAAGGTCCAGTCCCAGGTGGGATAACACCAGCATCGAGAAGCAATGTAAAGAATGTGAGAAGCATATATATGTAGAAGAAAGTTGTTATTTCTTTTCGGCCTGAAAAATGTTGCATTAGTTTCAATCATTTGACTCACTCTTCATCTTAAGATACACCCCGGCCTAACCTACCAACAGCAGTAAATTTACTCCTAACGTGCAATATCATAATAACCGTCATAATTAAGGCGGAGATGTGTACGAAGCTTGCCGCTCCTTGGAATATGATCGTGTTGGCCAATTCAATATTGCGCGAATAACAATTTGCCTCAATGCCATGACTTCCCGCGATTGTTGTTATCGCTCCGACCTCTGCACATAATGGAAGCGCGGCTTGTTCGCAGATCGAGTAAAAGTCTCCAAAGCCCATCGTGAATTATATTGTTGTCGTTCGACGTATTGAGAAATATTCTGAGGAGGTTGGAAGTCGAATGTTGTTGGGCGCGAGGAATGCCCGCGAACACCGATGGAATGGTTTTTAACTATCTCGAAACTGCAGCAAGTGAATGTGGTGTAGCAAATATAAAACTAGCGATCGTAATTGTGTAGGTCGACGTTAATCTAGCAATATTTTGATGAAATGCAAAGATTGTGAGTGTGTGAATGATGGCGAGTCGTCGTTGCGACCAAGGGAGGAAGAATGCACCAATAGCATTGATTAATCTTGGACATCTCGTATGTCCCCTGGCAACTAGTTCTCGTTGGCGGCGAAACCACTCTTTGGACCGACCAAAAATAGAAACTTCTTGCCTTAGTCATAAGATTAATCATGATATGATATCAGATGACATTCACGTGAGCACCATCATATTGAAATAATTAGACATTCAGAGATTATATCCATTACAATGTGTCCTAGATCATGGTCTTTTTGGAATAATGCTTGATAGGAAACCAGTCAATATCAAACTTCAACGACATTGCCGATAATACAACCGACCTTCCATCGTTTCATCTTAAGTAGGACGCTCGTTATGATAAGTCACGAATTACGATCCAAATGAAATGCGAATTCCCCGCTGGCCCAGCATAATGTATAAGGATGAATTGGAAACTTGTCAACTTTAAAAGACGATGGTGGCACCCATCTTATTTCCTGGACTGAACGGTCAGTAGGCGGCAATCTCGACCACAATGCTCATAATCTTAGCCACAAGAACAATTTCACTTTCGGTTTTGGGGATCATTTGTATAACGGGCGGTACGGGGCGTATGTTGCTTGACATACAACAGACTTTGGCTGGCCGGATGTTCCTCTGCAACCTACCCGTTCACACAAAGACATATACGAGGCTGGATATTTGATGGGAAATCGGCCTCTCTTTTCATAGAGTACCTGAGTTCCATTCGATGAGACCTTCCTGGGCACGCGCATATAATCATGACTCTTGCTGATGTGTTCATGGTGATAGTAAGACCCTTAGTCTTTCATTCATATAAGACATCGGCCTGATCGCTCAATGCGAGTTTGAATCTCGGGAGGTGGAAGATTATCACTTGGAAAATCCATCCCATGAGGTGAGGCGACCGGCTAAGATGGTGGAATATTGTAATGTGATATGTGTGGAACATGGATTCTCAATCAAATGATCCAGGAGTGTTGGCGTCGATGGTTGGTAGACATGTGTTAATTGCGAATTCAAATTGCTGATGAATTGCTGATGAGGGATCCAGTTTTCAACCTGGAGATGTTACCTGATGTTGGGTGTGCGGCCTTTTGCATTGATTAGATGCAGTAGCGACAGGGGGTCCTTTGCACCGGAGGACATGCTGAACCTACCGAGCAGGCTTGTATTCCTTCCTTTAAGATCAGCCAACTTTCAAGGACAGCTTGTCTGCATATGACCGGTGAGTTTGGTTGTAATATTTGGAGAGCCTAGGTAGGTCTTAGCAGCAAAAGACGGGAGAGATAAATCTAGTCTGCCGTGTTGTTCGGTGGGGGGCTTGAAGGAGTAGCATGACAGATTGCTCAAGTGGTGGTGTAACGCTGGAAGGGAAAAGTTGGTTGATGAGTAGGTAGCAAGCACAGCCGGTAAAGAACACGAATGACTTGTCGTTTTTTTCTTGCTAGTAATCATAAACACAACGGGCAAGCATCTCTGCATGCGACGTCGAACAAGCTGACCGAGCAGATCGCCCATTTCTGCGGTTCTATATCTTTACAATATTACGTGGGCATGATATTATAATACAGCCACAAGATGCCATGGGATGGATTTAAGTGGCCGGTAGCTTAGCAGTCTTAGAATTGCGAGAACCAAATGCTAATTCCGTGATGTCGTGGAATTTTGCCGGGTATCTGAGTGCATGATGTTCGAGTCCCAATTTCTTGTGGGCGTTGCTCAGCCTGGTCTAACATTATTGATACCGTATTCGAAACGATTCCATGTTGGAAATGGTGAGCATCTTATCCCATTGGTAGTATCCGCACCCAAGAAAGCATATTGTGATAATTATCTTGGGTATGCCGAGGGTTTCTTTCAGATAGTGTAGGATTGGAAAGGGGGGCAACTTCCGTAACTGTCGCATCCCAAAGTCTAGACATAAGGGGTGCTACCATACAAAATCGCGATACCGTACCAAACCAATCTGTAGACCGAGTTGTAGACCGAGCGTACTTGTGTAGACTGGCATTGCGACGTGCCAATAATCATTCCAATAGGTAGCCAGTTATCAGTCGATCGATAGTGTTGCAGGGCATGCAAGATAGATTGAAACTTGATCATTATGGCTATACCAGGTTTGACCGGACAAGGTAACATGCGTATTCAAATGATTCTGGTTTCTGTTTGCCTTTCAACTTGCAAGCTGAAGGAAAGAAGAAGCCGGAGCTTATCACACTGGGGTGTGTGAAAATGATCCCAGACCAGTGTTCAAAAATTCTAAGAGATGGAAAATGCCAATCCCACTCTCCCCACGCTAAAATGGGAGAAACGAACGGTCTACGGCGCTTGTGGCCACTCATCTGCAGTGAGCCATCCACAAAGCAAAAAAAAGACCACACCAAGATTTGATTCGGTTGGAAGTTTGGAAAGGACCAGCAACGACAAGGTATTCTACCTAGATACTATAGCTTCTTTCGTGTATATACCATACTACACCAAGTTGTCCCGGAAGATCGAATAGCTTTCCTCCCCAATAAGTTACATCCAGCTAAAACTTAATAGATGACGAATTCTTCTCGTATGCAACAAGGACTGGATTAGACAGATGCCGATTGTCCTATCTTGCCTAGACCATCTCGAGACCCTATAGACTATACTCGTAGTCACTAATTAATGTATTTGCCTCGGTGTTAATCACACATGGTGTAAAAGTCAATTTCAGTTGAGTCGTACATTCATTACTTCGTACATTGCTGGAGAATTGAGGTCTTTTTTGACCCGTTGATGTGATACTATGACAATATCATAACGATGAAGATCCTTGGTACAGTTCGGAGTAGGACAAGTAAAGTTCTCAGTCCTCTTTCCCTATTAGCTCATTTTAAGAATCGTTGATGAATTATCATGCAAGTCAAACCGAAACCCAAGGAATCAATCGATATTACATGCATTCATCATCTTATGTTGTTCTATGAACGATGGATATCCAGGTATGAAGTGTGAAGTGTGAAGTTTGAACACGCTTTCCATTCGTGCACCTCCTAGGGATACGGGTTACGGAGCAGGTCGTCTAACAATTACGAAGAACCCCTCCCCTCCTCCCCAACTAGATTTAGATATTCGTCAAGACTCAAGAGACTATTTATCTGAGTTCCAAGACACGAATATGAATGTCACTGTGATATCAGTTTGGAACCTTGGAATAAAGTTCTGATGGTCTTACCACGGCTCACTCTAATTATTCGATAAATCAGCGTCACGCTTCTGATTCTATCCATAGGCGTCGCCAATCAATGCCTCGAATCATATCATTCCTTCGAATCCTCCCCTCCTTATTTCTTGATCTCAAACTCCTTCTAAAATAGATGCGGTGAAATAATGAGTCCCTAACGTGCATTTTCTAAGAGAAGCATAGAAAGCATCCATTTGATCCAATCACACACATTCGAGGATCAACTGGAAAGGCTGTGCCGCAGCCGGGTCCGGGCAAAGGTTCTTGTGAGTTTCTCATTTCGATATTACTGGATGCATCCTCTGAGCCTTCCCCCCACCACCTGAAGAAAGGCTTGAGGGTCGCATGAGCTGTAACGCGAATCGAGTGGAGCATTGGACCGCGGTTGACGATCAAATCATAAATTCAATTTACGATAACTTCGTACAGCGTGTGTTCCGAGAAAGAGTGAAAAACGGCACGCGCGGACATGTGCCTCTGAAGAGCAAGGACAAGTCAGACTAATTTACAAAGCTAGCACTTACAGGCAGGCAATGTGAAGCGGCGGTAGGTTACGGAGAAACATAGGAAACGGAACAGGAGTGCAGCGATTGTTAGCTAAATGGAAATATGCATCGTCCTCGGTCCTCCTTCAACCCAATCTTCCAAGGAATTTTCCAGGTGAAGAAATCCATGGAACACTGAATTGGAACCAAGAGGGTCACTCTATCCTCTGACTCAGATTAGTGACGGCGACACACACGCAAGAAGGTCTAAGAACAATTATCGGATCACCAACAAAACACGATGGATGGTATGACACACTCTTCTTTCATCGCAGCCACCTTTTTCCGCCCCCGCTCTGCATACACAAAACAGGACCGACCGGCGAGCAAGGAAGTAGTTGGACACAATACACTGGCAGCGGAACGAATCTGTTTATGCCTTCCGGCTTTGCCAAACCAGACCAAGCCATATTCAACATCATCGAGCTCAACCTTCATCAATACATTACATAGCGTACTATTTTTATGCACCATGCCCCTTCATATCAATCATCCGCATACGGCATGTAGGATGTAAGTGCAGGAAGACAGTAAAGGAAAATAGCGGGTGGATAGACGATGATATGCTCAGATGATGGATGGAGCATAGGTAGCAAGCAGGGTTACGATGTCAGCTAAATAAAGCAGGTGAATTTCATGTCAGGTTGGTTGATGCATCCGAATCGCTATCCGTTTGGTATTTCATCCCACCTCATTTCTAAACTTAGCTGTGCAAGTAAGTACTATATCTAAATCCGGTCTTGTTCGCCGCGTGAATAGTGAGTTATCTATGTGAAGGGGGAACGGTCCGCAATTCTAAAGGGAGACCACCGTGTAAGGGAAATGTATCTTGTACCGACATACGAATACGTACACAGGTAATCATTGATGGAAGGCAGGACAACTTGCTTGATACACTTCAAAGTCTATACCTAGATGCTGTATATTTGTGAAGATCGATTTGTACTAGCCAATATAGATTTTGCTTGGGCCCAACAAATGAACATTGCCCCTCCTCTTACTTCCCCACCATCGTCGAAATTCCATCTAATCATCGATCTAAAATCCATTAGACTCCCCTTTCACGTACAGCACTGAAGACAAATATGTAGACCACGCGATTTGCGAGTCGCGTAAAGTGGAAAGAGCGGAATTCTTGGACTCTTGTCAGGGGGGGGGGGGGGTTAAATTTCTTCGATGATGGTGACCTGCACCTAAGCTCAAAATCTAGAAGCTTTCGTTGTTGGCGAGCAAGATACGAGAAGGGGTTTGATCATCAGCAATATGTGTTAGCAAACTATTCACATATTGCCATTTCCCCTTCCTTGTTATGTGTTTCTCCACAAACTTTGACGGTAGGGTTCTATCATCTATGGAAGCACCGCCTAACGGCTAAGTACGAAAGAAAAGAACCTAGAAGCAACTACTACGGTGGGTTGTGGGAACGGAATTTAGTACATCGAGGTCCCAAATTCAATAATCATACCCTAAACCAGGATCGACACCGACGGCTATAATAATTTAGTTAATTTTATCCATTCCATTCTCTGCCGGAAATTGTTGGAAAGGAATGGTGGATGAACCAACGGCTCATAAATTCAAAAGCTGCATTTCCCCTTGAATAAGGAGTGTTTCGAACAAAGATCATCAGTTCAAGTAATAAAAACACAGCAAGCGACGTATTTACTTTTTACTTGCCAGGGTGTGTATATAAAATAATGATTATTTTTACATGGCTTATATAGTAAGCAATATACATCGTATATGATTGAGCGTCCGCATATCGTATACACCAGTCAATGCCCAGCTGACGAACCGGATGATATGGGTCCAATCATTGATGTAGGATTGAGTGATTAGATTGGTGAACGGGGGCGCCGCCCATCGGACTTGGGAAGAATCTGAGAAGTTCAGCCACAAAAAGTGTAAGTCTCTCTCTCTCCCAGAATCACGGGTCAATTTTGGGAAAATGTGCCGATGGATGATCATGAAAAAGTCTGATACAACACAGAAGAAGTCAGGCCATAGGTGGCCCCCCTGTAGGAGGGTACTTGCGGATCATGTTTGATATCTTTGACTCAGTGACTGGTAGGAACTTTGCTTATGCTACTGCCTCAGCAGGGCCTGCCTTGCTTACGTAGAGGGAAGGAAACCTTTCTCAATATCATTTTGGGGCAGGCGAACGAAGGAAAAGTGTGATGGTGCAAAAGAAGAAAAGAGAGATCCTGAATTTTGACACCAATCAGATGTGTGAGAAGCGGTGGAACGGCAACATCTGCAGCCTGGAAGACGGAAACGGATCCCCTCACACCCCTCATCGATGATATCGCATCGATTCGATTATTCAGGATCCCGAGCGTCGTTGTCAATTGCATACGAAGTAAGTCCATAGACGGTCTGCATTATTGCCTAGGAAGGGGCTTTGAAATTTGTATGGAGAAACGAACGAAGCGCTTTTTCTCACTTGGCCACTGAAGAGGGAAGCTTTGTAGCTTGAACGTAATCCTATCCCATCTTGATTATCCTAGAAACACTTCATCTCCTTGGTCCATTCTTGCCGTGTTGTGCTTTCGTACCGATGCTATGGAAATCGAAAATGGTAGGTTTGATTAGACCTCATAGTCAGATGGAACATAGAGCGTAACGCTAGGTGTCAACGAATGATTGTCAGTAGTGGCACACTGCTGATACATGGACACATTTTCCAAACATTTACCAATCGTATTCAACCAAAATCCTCACTTCCACTAATATTTTGATCAATTATGATCACTTATTTCATCCTTCCACTCCACCCCTTCTTCTACTCTACTCCGTGTACTAGCAAATTTAGACGACCTAGCACCATGTCTATCTTCATAACATTCCCTTACATTTTCATTACTGCACAAGCACAAGTCTCATCTCCACGACCAATCACTGTGGAGTATTCGCAGCACACGAATGGTAGTCAATGCTTCTGCGTTACGAAGTACTCTTACGCCGGGCTTCTAGCACTGCAACTGGCAAGGCTTTGATCATTCACACATCCGTATTGGCCATAGTACCGTCATATCACAAGAAGGGAAAACAGAGAGACTGGCGCGTACGCATTGATAATCCTAGCTTGTCTCTCCGTTTTGGCCTCTACCTTGTAAGACTGAATAGGCAAGACTCTGACTTTCTATGTGCGTGCCAGCAACATTCAATTTCTGCTGCACCGCTTTCCACTGTTCCACGCGCTACGCTCCACCACAAAAGAAAAGCATCACAGTGAAAGGACTGCAAACATCCCCGCTCCCTATCGTGTTGCCCAGGTGCCCTCGTCAGATTGGCAGCTCATGGATTATGTTTGCAGCACTCCTTGTCTGTAATTCGATACAATTCAAATTTTACATAGCATCTTGACTCTACCAACGAGGCATGTACATCTATTAGTGAATGGATGCTTCGGAACATTCGGTACTGTTATCATTTTCCTCGAAGAGGAAGAATGGATTCAAATGAAATACGAAGCCCGAAGGAGTAATAATAACACATCGAGCTAACATCAGCCCCAATCTGCCTGTTGGAATTCTAGTCAATTTTATATCGATCAACTTATCGATTTGCCAAATGGAAAGGGAAAAGGCCAGTTTGATGAAATGTCAATCCATTTCAATCCCAAAAGCCAAGAGCTGCATATCTCCCCAGACACGAATAGAACATTAGGTCTGGACCCGACCACTTCTTTAGATATACTTCATTCAATATATGTTGCCACTTTAAAGCTAGGAAACCCGCGTGCTTGTAGCCAATCAAACCGGCCCCCTCCGTCGAAAAAGAAGACAAAACATATGCGAGGCAATCAAAAGGCAATGATGCGGAGCAAAGAAGGAAGAGCAGAGAAGGCGTAACCGACCGATACATTATTCATCTGTGAGTGTGACTCAAAGACCGCCAGAGCCAGCCTCAAGGGAAAGATTTCGATACATTTTTGATATTCAGACCCTTTCTTCCACCTCATACACATACACATGCAAATCTCATTACTCATTCCATCGACCAAAAGCGGGAATAGCTTGCTTCGTTTTGAGATATAAGATACCTACCTACACATCTACATATCTACGTACCTTCCTACCATACCTACATACACATACCGGTACACATTGCCTCCCATTGGGAAAAGCTAGGAAAGTTGTTTTCTCACACAAACTCCTCCTCATCCTAACCTCATCCTAACCCCATCCATCTAATTCATATCATGTACGCTTTTGATAGGTGGTCCTTCGTATCCCTGCACACAATCCCCGAAATCCTAATTATCATCATCATTCTTCTCTCATCCTGGCCGATTGATAACTTTTTTACACTTTTTTCTACATTGCACTAGCTGGGAGGCTAGCAGCCCTAGTACCAAGCCCTTTCTTTCCTAATGTGCATAGGTGCTAGCTTGGGATGATTATTGTGTCTAACAGCCAGACTAATTTGGAATCTCTCGTAGGAAAAGGATCCTTCCTTTCTTTCTTCCTTTCGTTGCATCTTGTTTCTTCTTGCCGGCAGGCAGGCAGGTGCAATGGCTGTGGAGAGGAAAGAAGGAAAAAAAATTAAAACAAATAAATCGATTTTATTTTATTTTATCCATTATTCCATTATTATCCTAGTCATCCATCGACCTAGGTTTGAAGTGGTGTGTTTTCTCAAACTATCTTATCCACATTCACTCAACCACTCCTCTCTCACACCTCTCTCCCTCTCTCCTTGTACCTGGCTCTTTGCCTGTGACATCAATGAATGCTTCAATCAGCCTCCACTTTCTTCTAGTACCATATTCTCAATTCCATATTTCCATTTCCATTTCCATTTTCATAACCAGAACCAGAACCAGAACCAGAACCCTTTGTCTTTCGTACCATCCATACCAGACAAGTTCCATCTCCATACCAATGATACTATATTCATTGTGTATCCGTATCTAATACAGATTCAACCCTAGTTGATTCTTTTTACATATCGGTCGGTATTGTACCTAGGTATCATTCCGATATTTCACATTATTCGTTCCTTCTTTCATAGTCTCTTCTCTCTTGATCCAACGTCTCCAATTTTATATCCATACATTATTTGTTCTAATTGTTTCCCATTACTTCATTCACATTATCAGGAAGCTCAGTTTCCCAAGATCTCACTCTTATACCCTCCAGCTCCTAAGACACTTTTTCTCTCTCTCTCTCACTTTCCCTGGCTTGAGATATATTCATTAAGCCAAAGTTCAATATTGTGTTCCTTGTCTGTTGCTACTCTCAAAGTTTCGACCCGTTTAGGAAAGTTTCCTCAACATCAACCAACTCCTTCCTCGTTGAAGAAAGATCAATTCACTTCATACACTGCTTTACGCAGAATCACTCTACACTCGAAAGATCGGCAGCGGCCTACTAACTATCTTCTCGGCTTCGTCATTTCAAAATATCTAATAGTACGTTCAATCTCTGTACGACGGGATTAGACGAACTTTCCATGGCTTCGCAGATAGCCCAATTTTAGCTCTGATAGTTCATCTTCACCTTCGACTACCACTGGTAAAACTCACAGGCACTACATAACGCGTGTCGAGAATCACCTAAAGATAGTTGCCATCTGGTCTGAATATTCGAATTCCATACATACCACCTCACTTCGAATCTTTCACGAGCAGCAACCCTTATTCCTTTAAGAAAAAGCAATCCCCCTTCGAAAGTCAACATACACGTTCATTCCCAAATGCATCAGACTTCAGTTATACCGGCTCCGTTCAGTTTTCTTTTACCTCCTACACCACAGACTCCCTTTGGAATCGATCGTCGGAAGGACATTGGTTTTCCTCTAACACTCCCCCAAATAAATCAGTCAAGATATATAGAAGCTCCGGTCAGAGTTGGGCTTCGAACACCACCCGAAGACGATATGCACGCAACATATCCAACTTCTCAATACCATAACTACAAAAGTCGGCAGAATGAAGATTACCCAGCGTCAGTCAATGGTGGCAGGGTGAACGATTACGATGGATCAGCTTGTCATTCGCGAAAGCCTTCGTTAATCCCCCAAGTGCAGGGAGCTCACGTTAATAGCGCGACAAAAAATACGGAAACCTTGCAGCCTGAGTCGACTTATAACTGGCCTCCAGTCAAAGAAAACCATCAATCTCAAGCTACTGCCCTGTCTACCCTGGAGTCTGAATCTACTCGAAAGCCGCAAGCCAAAAAGCCATCAACTACAGATACTGTTCACCCCAGTTTGCAAATTCCAAAATCAATTAATGATAGCGGTGGGAGTTTAGCCGAATTTGCAGCTCAGGTAATTCATAAATCGATAATTCCGATCATGTTCAAGATCTGACTTTCCTAGATTACCTGTTTGTTCTGGTTTGAATCTACCGATACTTTGAAGAGGGCGGAGAATTCGTGGGCGGGATCAACGACGACAGAAAGGCTCCGCCCAGAAGCTTTCCCATCCGTTGGGTTCACAAAATGGGTTGTTACAATTCTCATGACTACGCAGGTGTCACAAAACGTCATATTGTTGGCACTACTTTTCATCTACCGCCTGAAATCCATTAACCCAGCAGTCAAGGGACGAAGTGGAAGCGAATATAGACTCTTGACAGTGGCATTAATGCTGGGCAACAAATGTGAGTGAACAATATTTTTGTGGAGTATGGGAATCCTTGCTTACTAGGAAACAGTCCTCGATGACAATACATATACCAACAAGACATGGGCTGAAGTTTCGGGAATTTCTGTCACTGAAATTCATATCATGGAAGTCGAATTTTTGAGCAATATGCGCTACAGTTTACTCGCGACCGAAGAGGAGTGGAAGGAATGGCAACAGAAACTTGGAAAATTTTGGAGTTTTTGTGACAGGGCAACAAAATTGTCACCTCCACCCATGTACCAACCTACCCTCCCTTCACCTCCTGTATCGATGCAAGCTTCGCCTCCCACACGAACAAGTCAATATACATCCTCGGTCAGATCGAATAACCTCACTCCACAGTGGCCTGCTAGTAATAATGTTGCTCAGTTGGTATCACCATCAACGGCTATCTCGACTCCTTCAGATCAAGACTTCCACTTGCATTCAAGGAAGAGAAGTTTCCCGGATGATGTTGAGGAACCGGTGGCAAAGCGTGTATCCAGGCCAACTACATCAACGCCTAGTGACCTTTCGAATTTTAACATGGCTCCTAGACCTCGTTTACCACCAGTACCCAATTTAACGATCTCGACAAGTCAGGCAATGAATGGGTACAACATGCTAGCGAGCTTTCAAAACGCACCACTTTTACCTCCTTTGCATGGCAATCGAGCCATGTCCACAGTCTACCCTACCACTCCAACTTATCCACCACCTATTTTAAATAACACCTCTACTGGAACTCAATCTAGTGGGCCACAAATCACACCTTATCAACACGGTAACCAAAGTTTTGGAACACCATCTCGCCAACGTAGTCCTCATTCAGCCGTTCAGGATCTACTTGCAACAACAGTGCCTTCTCCGCTCAATGCGTCCTTTCCCGGAAACTCTGGTCACATCTCACCGTCTGTTTTCTATCAACAGCGGAACTCACCTTACAAGCCTATTCGTCACGTGAACACTCTCCTCTATCCACCACCCACCTCTTCCATGCACGATTATAATGTAAACACAAATCACATACATTATCAGCCATTGGGTAAGAGACATGATTACCGATCTGGTGTGGTGCCTGGATACGGCCATCAATCTACGAACCAATGGCCTGTATTACCTCAACCCAATTTTCACGGAGCATAAACTCCAATTCCGTCAACTGATACTAGCTGTGTCGAATTATTTTCAATGTTTCTAAAAACACAAAAGAGTCGAAATCACCCTTGGAAGACAGGGAATTCGCATGATGTGAGCATTTTAGCCGGGGCGTCTTTTATCTTATTTTATCTTATTTTTTTCTTCTCGGGGGTCGGCGAGGCTTCATTGCGTATTTATTAGCAAGCAGTTGTTATACCATTATTTGCATGCATTAAGACGGGTGTTTTGGGAGTCCCTTAAATAGGGGGACATTGTGTTTTTTAGTCAGAAATTTTTGACGTTTTCTTCTGATGAAGAACGAATTCGTGATCGGCAAGATGATATTCAGATCTATGGGATATGTTAGATCGGTGGAGGGTTATGATTAGCACAAGAAGGAATCAATGGTATCGAATGGAAAGGGTAGAATGTATTGGGAACGTCCTCTCATGGAACAGAAGGCTTGTTTGAAGAGATGGATTGGTGATGAAAACCTAGAGCATTGTAGCTCGGTTGATACATCGGCCTGGAATATCCTCAGCGTACAGCTCACTTAATGGATGGATTTGGCCAGATTTACGGCATATAACTTATGCGTTGCTTTACTGGTTTATTCTAGTGTGTGTGATGCACAACTTCTCCTGCTGGATATTGTGCGTCCTAGCAACTGGGGGAACATCAAGAGAAAAGAGAAATACAATTGAAATAAATATTGATACCCCCCAAAATTTGTTGCACATCGTATGATTTTACTTTGCTTGTGTTATACTTGATGTCTGATATCGACTATTGTCTGATACATGTGTGGATTTGACAAAGTACTATATGCTGTGTGCACCTTGGGATTACGTACGTTTATCATGCGAGAACGCTTCAGTGCTTGAATTTAAAATTGGTGAATTTTCGGGAGCACGTGAAATAGATACACACTTGATACATCTTGTCATGCTACCTCCTGTTATGGATGACTCGGTGGGGAAGGAATGTGGTGTGTAGCTCGTGATTGCGAGGGTAAGTGAATCATTATTATCATTATTTATGCCTCCTTTTGGTTTGCTTTAGCTTTCATGGCACATGGCACATGGGATTTGGGATGGGGATAGAGATAGAGATGGAGATTTATGGCGATGCAGGTGAGGGTGAGGGGTTTTCTCTCGAATCTCACCTTAGATCGATTAGCGAGGATGATTGGGGATGTGTTTGGTGTATTGTTGCATTGTTGATTGTTGATAGCTCGCTGGCTGGATGGCTAGTTGCTTGGGGTGGCGCTGGATAGGTAGGATGTGATGTGATGTGATGTGATGTGGTTTTGGATATTTGATTATTTGAATATTTGAAATTGTGCGTCTGTGTGTGAAAATGTTTTTATTGCTAAATTGTACTGTGATTTTTTGAGAGATATCTTGAGGGGAAGGGGGATGGATGTATTAGGTGTGTGAATTGGGATGTGTTTGGTGTATGGAATAGGAGGAAAAGAAGGAGGAAAAGAAGAAGGAAAAGAAGAAGGAAAAGAACGAGAGAAAACCCTAAGGAATCTTTGGGATTGATTTGATGAGAAAGGGTATAGAGATGTGCTCAGCTCAGCTCAGCTGGCAATGAAACTCACAGCACCACCTGGAGAAAGTGGGTTTCGGTTCATAATGGACTGCTCTGTAGAGCTTTTTGAGTGCGAATTATTTACTCCGTAATGTTTGGGCGGATGCACATTTTTCATTCAAGCGCGGCGCACCGAGCTCGGTGCTGCAAGGGATATTAGAGAACTCTGTGGTACATTTGACACGATGATTGATTGGTTGGCTTGTTTGTTTGTTCTGTTGTTTATGGTTGATACGACTTGTGCTTACTTGTACTCTTCGCGAACTTCATGGGCTCGTGTGGGAGAGGATATCATACATATCATATTATATAGTATCTCTTCCCTCTCGCGTGGCGCACCCCTTCAACACCTCGTGATTTTGAACGAAGAAAAGAAATCTAATCAGTATTTGGAGCTTTTTTTTTTGGAAGTAGAAATTTGGTCACGGGAAACTAATTGATATACGCCTGCGAAGAATGCACACATAGGACTTTAGAAGACTAGTATCGGTAAATTGAAAGTCGGTGTTGTTGACTCTGAGCTTCAGAGTAGCGAGTGAGTGGGATTCAGAGTTTCGGGATTTGGTATTTGATACTCTTGGTGTGCTTTACTTGATGACTGTGGTCTTGCTGCTGCTATGAATCATAGCGCTCGAATTATAAGATGCAAGTAGAAGTAGGTCAGGAGTGAAGAACGGCGCAATGGGGTATAATTGGTGATGAATTCTGTGAAGTGAAGGATACATGCGAGATGTTTGTTGCTCCTAATGTTGACTACATTGCTTTGATATGTGTTGCCTCGACATGCGAAAATATATATGCATTCGTGCCACAACGGATCTACACCACAGTTTTGGCAAGAAGAGTAGATGTGTCCTTGCAGCTTGATCCACAAACATTTCATATATTCCTCGACAGGCTAGTGTTCTTTACCTTAGTACATGGTGCATGTACAGGTTCCTCTTCTTCTTCCTGCTAACGAGTGATGATACTATTAAATTAACATATAAAAAGTATATGTATGCTACATACTTGGAATGAGATGAGCCAGAAATCGTATCTAATTTGGCCTGCGTGTGCTGAAAAGTTAGACTTTACTTCATAGCCCTTAATAGTGATTGTCGGTAGTGACTTAGTGGAATGCGCTGCATCAAACTAACACGGTCCATTGACGAGACAAATTTCGAATATCACATACTAGAACTTCTCATCGCATGTAAATTTTTGAAATATAGAGCATCATTGCTGTGTATAGATGTACTTAAGTTTGATCTAATGCTATTCAAGGAGAGTATTGACCGAACATCGACACTTTCCACCATTATTACTATTTTCTCACAGTCATGTTGAAAGCGTGCAGTCTTACTTAAGATCTAAACGCCATGAACTTACGTGAATAAGATAGGACGGGTAGCCTCGCCATTGATATTCTGCTTGTGGAGTAAACAGGGAGGATGAGAGTTCAATGAAAGCATGGATCGCTTGACACATGACAGCTGAAATTGAAGGATAAGAAGCGGGAACCCGAGTCTGGCCGCAACGAGAGTACGAAAGCTGATGAGCTTCATTTGCCCTAAATAGAAGAATACAGCTTTGTTATTGTTCTACTGGCTTACATGACTCTCACAGCAAATCTAGCGAATGCTACAAACGAACGCATCAATATCCAAGTGCGTATCTTCATCCCAAAAACAGATATTTCCATGATACGATCCGTTCATTGCCAAGTGAGATGGCGTGTAGTACTAAGGGCTGAAAATAGATTTTCGGGATCGAATGGATATTCTCCGAGCCCCAGGAATCGGTGAGGTGGCTTTAGTAGATGACCTTGATTGTAGTTTCAGATGTGATGTTTGAGGTTAGTGGGTCTGTCAACTTGTTTGTGATGGATCAACGATATTCCTGTATGGACCGGTATCATATTGAGGGGTTGTCGTGCGAATGACATTCATCGGGTGTAAGGCCGAGTCGGGGAGGAATCAAATGGGATGGGGTGGTAAGCATGCGGGATGGAGACAGAGAGGATGGTGAGGTTTGTGAATGCGGAGATGAAGATGTGAGCCAGCGATTGGGGAGATGTTGTTTTGTTGAGATGGCGAGACGCAAAGCATACTCACGTATATTGAATGAGGGAGTCATACATGCGAACGCATAGAAGGGTAGCCAAAGTAAGTAATATATACGAAGAAGGTCGGTGCATCATGTTCTGTGTATCAAAAACACTTTGGCATTGTGTGGACATTGACGAAGATTGGATGGAAGGTTTATGTTTGCATATCCGAAGTTTTATCCCATAACTCGCCCGCAACTTCATCCGTCTTTCACAGACTCCCGAGACTGTCAGACCCCTCGAGTCTTAGAAAATTAAGCTTCGGATTAAGTTTGTTTCAAGATGGAGTGTTCAGATTACGTTTTCCGGTTTGAGCAGAAAGATATATTGCGATGTGCGATTTTGGGAGATGTGATGAAGTCATTAAGGCGATCAACGTTTTCTATCTCCGCGTTGAGTGCGATTGGCCTGTTACCCCTGGATCACCCCTTGTGAAAGACTCCGAAATAAGTCTCAAGCATGTCGGCATATCAACGGCACAATGCTACCTTTTGATATTGAGGGATTAAGGACAATCGGGGCTTGATGGATGTGATGGATGTGATGGATGTGAATGTGCGTGCTTACTTGCACAATGAGCAAGAACACATATTAACATAATTTATACCTTTCAACCATCTTGCCTTCCTGACGGACTGGTGAGATCCTCCGAATGGTTGCGCGGCTTTCCCAGTTTGTGCGTATGCTGGTTCTGCATGTCGACGTAAGTATTTAGGACGAACGTTCTCGTGAGTGGGGGGCATACATACTTTGATAGGAAGGAGACGATAGTCCGAGTGAAGGAGCGGCGAAAACGTGGTCTGAATATTGGTTGGAGACGCCGCGTTTTCTTGGTGGAGATGGGTGGTGGCTGTCGGTGATAGATTAAGCACATGTAGAGTATACGAAGTATGGTTGTACGGAGTCGCCATAGTCATAGTCGTAGTCATCATCAATGTAAGGTCACTGGTGGCTCCTCCATATTGAGAGACAGGAACCGATCCTCTCCCTCACCTCATTCTTGAACTCTCTTCGCCTCCCATCCATCATCACATTGCGTGTTCCAATTGGAGAATCGTGAACAATTCTAGTTCAAGTTCTCTTGCGCTATCTTTGGTTTCGGCCTTTGATTCATTCTTCTCTTCTTTTCTGCCATTCCCTCCACTATTTCCTCCGCTTCCCACCGTTTCCCAGCATTTCCCAGCACTTCCTTGACTTCACACGATTGTCGACAGGGATGATTCGTCACTGAACTCGGCTCATTCCTACCGTTTTAGTGTCAAAGTCTTCACGACGCATACAGTAATCAGTAATGCTAGCACCACAGGCCTCATATCGCCATGGTTGGTTATACCGATAAGCTTGCCTCTCAGGAAAGAATCACCCAATCCAATCCAGTCCAATCCAGTCCAATCCAGTCCGATTGACGAATGAGATAAATAAAGAGAAAAGAAGACGAAAAGACGAAAAGACGAAAAGACAAAAAGACAAAAAAGATAGAGAGAATCAAAGCATCCTCTACCGGCTACCGACTTCAAGGACTTTTGGTTAAACGAGCAAAGATCAAAGAGAAGGAGAGAAAAAAGGTTCATCTGGGACTCATTTTATTACGAAAAGGATCAACAACCATAAGAGGTCGATCAAATGACAGTGCAAAGCATACCTCTCTCTATATTTATTCGTTGGGAATAATTATCTGCCAATTAACTTTCGAAACTTGGTACGAGAGATATATATCTACTTTTCAATCCCCCCAAACCAACCCATCCTTTACCCCTTCATTCTCTTACTCCTTTACACACAATCCACTCAAAGTCTGTCCTTTACTCTCAAGTTATAAATATCTTTTCTACCTTACTTCAGCTTGAGTATCGAATCGAGGCTCATCTTTTTTGTTTTCAATCACTTCTAGTCGCATATCAAACGCTAGCTATCTGTTGGTTCCGCAATCCATTATCAAACACGCCTATGTGCGTTACCATCTTGGCATTGATTTGACTACCCCAAAATTTCCTGGAGTCCGGCCTGTTCAGCGACCAGAACCTCTTGACGAGAACATTTCACCACACGGTAAAAGACAATTCTCGGGGTAAGGGACGAATTCGTTCGGATAGTCGAGATACTGTGTATCAATTGACTCGGCAGATACAAATTTTGCCAACTTGCGCAAAGATGTTGACCTTCAGGAGAGCTTTAATAGCTGCGGCTTTCTTCCTTACCATGGTATTTCTGGTAACACGAACACACAATCAACCTACATCAAACGATATATTATTACAAGATACGAGTATACCAAAATCTGGAGAGAAGGATGAAGCGGATTTAAAAACAAAGCCAGGCTCATCAGCCTCGACGGATGCGGTTTTGTCTACACCCAAGAAGAATACTCCAGTTTCTCAAACACTATTACAAGATTTATCCAGAGCACCTCTGAGAGAAAAGCTCGCATACCAATTTCCATACGACGTAGAGACGAAGTTTCCGGCATACATATGGCAGACATGGAAATACACCCCAGCATCTGGAGAGTTTGGGGAAGCTTTTCGTCCTGCGGAAGCAAGTTGGTCAGAAAAGCACCCGGGATTCGTACATGAAGTCATCACAGACGAAGTCGCAGTCCATTTGTTAAAGCATTTATATGCTTCTGTGCCAGAAGTTTTAGAGGCTTACAATTCCTTACCTATGCCTGTTTTGAAAGCCGATTTCTTCCGTTACCTGATTCTGCTGGCCAGAGGGGGAATTTACTCCGATATTGATACCCACGCATTGAAACCTGCCCCGGAGTGGCTTCCCGAAAGTGTGCCACGCGAAGCCATTGGATTAGTAGTTGGCATTGAGGCAGATCCAGATCGTCCAGATTGGCAAGAATGGTACTCTCGAAGAATCCAGTTTTGTCAATGGACAATTCAAGCAAAACCTGGACATCCTGTGCTCCGCGAAATCGTTGCCAATATTACTGAACAGACTTTGGACATGAAGAAACGTGGCACTCTCAAGAAATTTGATGACAAGAATGTTGTAACATTCACCGGTCCCGCTTTGTGGACAGACACTATTTTCGACTTTTTGAACGACGAAAAATATTTTGACATGACGACAAGCAAGGGAAACATCACATGGAGAGATTTCACAGGCATTGTATCGGCAAAGAAGGTTGGTGATGTGGTTGTTTTGCCTATTACGAGTTTCAGTCCTGGAGTTGGACAGATGAATGCAAACGATTATGATGATCCTATGGCTTTTGTGAAGCACGACTTTGAAGGTTTGTCTAATAGATCTCTCTATAATAAGCACATCAACTAACCTAATTGTTTAGGGTCTTGGAAACCTGAGAACGAACGACACGTTGGAGCAAATTAAATAAATATTCGCTTCCCGATGACAGATACTTTTCCTTACAAAATTATGAGCACATAGCACATACACTAGTCGATTTCGAGCGAGCATCAAATGCATAAGTGGCACACTGACGAGCACAATGGGAGGCTTTTCTTCTCTTTTTTGTTTGATGGGAAAACATAGAATGGTTGTCCTTAAAAAAATACCTCTGCGTTTGCTTTTATTCTATTAGCATGGAGTTTGATTTGAGATTTGGGATATTGGGATAAAGTTTCATTCTTGTTTGGATGGTTGAAGGAGTGAAAGGAATGTGTGTGTATGTGGAAGTAGGCCCCGAATTTTCTATGTTTGGCTGCAATGCCAAAAGCAGAAGACATGGATTTTCAAGAGCTGAAATTTGTGTATTGTTGGATTTTTGTACTTCTGGATTTTCTTGGGAGGTGGAATAGATGGTGGAATCGCTGAAGCAATGTTGCGACCTGCTTGGGATACGGATGAAATATCTTTAATGAGCACTCCCATAGGAGGATTCAGAGATTGGTGAAGAGTCTACGGCGGCGGAGCTGTATATATAGTTGTACTATTGGTATTGTCAATAAGGAGAAGGAATCAACAAGTCGAGGACCGAGCAATCATCACAATATGCCACTTTGTTTTTCCGATATAACTTTTTCTGTTGCATTTTATCTCTGGGATATATTAAATATGACATAGCCCTCAGATCTAATATGTAGCCAAGACTCAGGGGTAACTTTTCCAGCAATAGGAATCCTACATAGATAAATTATGGGTCTAACATCGGTCGAGAGAGCGGAAAAGTAGCGCGGAGCTTACCCCGCCTTTTTGGACCGAGAGCTGAAGTACTTGTTGTACTTTTGTACTTTAGTGGGACAGCATTTCACAATGTTTTACATACATATTGGTTTGTTAGATGTATGCCATGAGCTGAAAAGGCTTTGGTCTTCATTTCGGAGTAAGTGGATTTCTTTATTCTAATAGATGATATGGCTTCTAGATTTTGTATTGCGGGAGCGAAGACTGGAACGGAAGCTAGAGCTGGAATGCGAGGATGGAGATGTGGAGATAGTTTGGGGATGAGGTTGAGGAGTGAGATGGCGAGAAGTTTGGGAAGCGGAGCGAGAGTTGGGAGTGCAATGAGAATCAGAATTGGGTTTGGGTTTGGACTGCGCTTTCAGAGGAGAGGGCTTTTGACAGAGAGTTATAGTGCTGGACCTAACGAGGTAATTGGTTTCATTTCTTCCTTCTCCTTTCCCTATACTCGATACCCTCGCACCCCATTTATCTATCTTCAATCTCTTATAACCACCAAGTTAACGATCCATTTCCTCTCAGCCGCCACTTCTCCAGCATACTATTCCCCAACATTTCCGCAGCATTGTCAACGCTCATGGCGACAACCTTGCACTCATATCTCGCTCCCAAAATACAAAACTTACATATCGAGAGTTGGACGAGAAAAGTAATGTTATAGCATATGGTTTGAGAAATTTGGGCGTACAGAAGGGAGATAGGGTAGCTGTTAGTCTAGGGAATGGATGGGAGTTTGGGGCAATCACTTATGCAATTTGGAAACTGGGTGCTGTATTGGTAAGTCGAGGATGATGAAAGAGGATCTTGGGAGAGACAGAGATGGCTTTGAAAGATAGGGGAGGAGCTAATTACTGTTTGAAATAGGTACCGTTAAATCCGGCATTTAATACGAAACAAGTGGTGTCGGCCTTGAACCACTTAGCAGCTTCACACCTGATAATTGGCCATGAAACACATTTACCGTTTAAGCCCCCTAGGGACAATATACCTCTACTGAAAGACGTTATTGGGGATCTCAGACAGCTCGCGAATGAATGGAAGAGTGAAGCTGTTCCAAGTTTAAAGAACGTTGTTCTAGTGAAAGATCCGAATGATGAACTTGCGAATTTGCCGGCTACATTTGATTTTCAAACAATGATATCGATATATGGATCAGATAAGGAGAAAGAAGTCATTCCAAATCAGGAATTGCATAAAGATGATGTTATCAATATTCAATTCACATCAGGTACAACTTCGACTCCTAAAGCAGCTTGCTTGACCCATCATTCAATTCTCAACAATGGCTATTTTATCGGCTCTCATATGGCTCTCACACCATCAGATGTAGTCTGTTGCCCACCCCCTTTATTCCACTGCTTCGGTTCTGTCCTCGGATATATGGCAACCGCTACCCATGGCAGCACAATTCTGTTTCCCTCCCCTGCTTTCAATCCCTCGGCAACTCTTCTAAGCATTCAAGAGAACCAAGCCACAGCCCTTTATGGAGTTGCCACTATGTTTCTCGCCGAACTCGAACTTCTTTCTACTGGTACTATTCCTCATACTGGTTTTGAACATTTACGCACAGGTATCGCAGCTGGTTCTTCCGTCCCTAAATCCTTGATGGAAAAGCTTCATAAACGATTAAATCTTACTGGTCTAACAATATGTTATGGAATGACGGAAACGAGCCCAGTTTCTTGTATGACGACTCCAACTGATCCAATGGAAAAACGAATTAATACCGTGGGGAAGCAATTACCTCATGTGTCTACTAAAATCATCTCACCCTCTGATTCCAATGAAGTTCTGCAATTAGGTCAACGCGGTGAATTGGCCGTTTCGGGATATCTGGTTATGAAAGAATATTATGCAGATCCAGATCGCACCGCAGAAGTCTTGATCACTGATAAAGATGGGAAGGTTTGGATGAAGACGGGCGATGAAGCGAGTATGGACGAAGAAGGATATGTAAAGATTACAGGGAGAATTAAAGATTTGATTATACGGGGAGGAGAAAACATCCATCCGCTTGAAATTGAAGATTGTATCTTTGGTATGGAAGATGTGAGGGAGGTTAGCGTGGTTGGAGTTTCCGATCACAAATATGGAGAAGTAGTTTGTGCGTGGATTGTACCTAGACAGGGTGTGAGTCGAGGGTCGGATGATGCGGGGGCGGTGGACGATATCATGAGTTGGGAAGCTTATGACACACTTGTGAAGAATGGGATCAGTGCCAGCAACCATAATGAGAGCTCCAAAGCCGAAGCCGAAGCTAAAGTTACGGAGGGAGAGAAGGGCCAAAACCCAACACTCACTAAAGAAGCAATTCGACACCATGTGAGGACACATTTGAGTGGCCATTTGGTTCCAAAATATATCTTTTGGATGGATGATTATCCGAAGACAGCTAGCGGGAAGATTCAGAAGTTCAAGTTGAAGGAAAGGGCGGAGTGGATCATTGGGAGTGGAGGAGAACAGTAAGAAGACGGTCAATCGATAGAGTAGACAAATATCTTAATTCGGAAACCGAACTTAGAATTATAATTTTGCACAAGTACCCCCTCACATCTCGTCCCACGCACGCAGGAATCCCTGGCCGCAATTTCCTTCCTCCTCGAGGACCGAGACAGCCTAATCTCGAAACCGTGCCAATCTATAACGATCAAAGTTCAGTCTAACAATGTGATTCCATCTGTCACCCCCTCATCATTGTCGTTTGATCCATCTGATTTGAATTTGTCATGATACATTGACTGAATATATGGGAGTTGCGAGGATATAATTGGATTCAATAAATGACTGTGGCTGTTGAATTTTGAATACACAATTCATATCTGAATCTTGAAGGAAAAGGAAAGGAGGCACCAAGAGGAAGAAAGAAATCTTTGCATGATGAGATGTAGCTATACAGTGGGCGAGCATTCGCCTCTTACCTCAAGCTCGTGACGTGATATAGGGGTATGGAAGAATCAGCACCGTGGTTACGACTAACAAATTGGACCCTGATGAGTATGCACTACACAATTGGAAGATCAACAACTACAGCTACCGAGACAGTAATTAGTGGTCCGCTCCTCCTCAGCACAAAAAGCAAGATAGATAGATAGATATACACGACCAAGCCTCCCTACACTGCCATCCAATCCCACCACAATACAATAAATACAATACAAGAGTACACAATTCATCTCGCCAGAAATCGACACTCATACTCATACTCCTCACATACACCACACACAGCAAGCGAGATTTCCACGCCAGAAAATAAAATCATCCTCAATCCGGGATGGACTCCCCTTCTCCAGAAGAAACTTTCCACTCTCTCTCCCCGCGCTTTGAAAAGAAAGGGTACATACAATGTACGTTTATAACAAGCCTTTGCCGTGCAATGCTCTCCATCATATCATATCATATTATATAAACTGAAAGAATCACGGCGGGAAAATATGCTACTGATGAAGAATGAATAGGGAGGAGCTTGGCACTCGCTGCCTTCTTCTACCATCCGATTGAACCACACTACTCGCTAACCGTTAAGAGGATGAGTTTTGATTATTACATCACAGAACTCGATAACAGTACTCTATACCAAAAATTAATAGAAGAAAATGCTCACTGCACACACTCGACCCTATTCACGAATGCAAAAAGGAGAAATCATGATTGCATACCCCCTTTCGAAGAACTCCAACCACTAGATCCAACATCATTTCATTTCATTTCATTCATTCACTGCAAAGGAACGCGCAGTAGTCTCCCCCAAATGCTATTTATTCTCCACAATCACAAACTTAAATCTACCTCCTACCCCTACCTCTACCTCTCTCCCTCTTCATCCAAAATTCAATTGCCGATTCTCCACCAAGTCGCAACCATTCGAGATATCCGATCTTGCTTTCTGGAGAGGAAACAGAGTGTGTACTAAAAATACAAATTACCGGATTCCCATTCCGACTCGAACGGTGAAAATGTTAATTACATCCAAAAAAACTATAAAAAAAAACTTCAATCTATAATGGCAAAGTCTATATAATCACGGCCTCTCCTTCCTTTTCATCTCGGACTTGATCTCTTCTTCCTCTCGCAGTCCTGGCTTGGAATCGCCTCTTAAAATCATTTCTTCTCCAAATGGCGCCGCTTCTAATATACCCATCTTCCTTCTCGCAACACCACTACACTTACCTTACCACCTACCAATTTCCTCCAATGCTGCATCTTCTCCTGCTCTAAACAATCTGGCCGTTCTCAATTGCCTGGGACGCACTTAAAATGCTCCTTTTACTTGCCAGGGAGCGCCGCGGAAGCCAGTGAGATCTTGAATGAAATTTCGCGACGATAAGAAACGGACGGTGTATCGTATAAGGAGCACACAATGGTATTATCAATAACACGTTTCATTCTACCTAGATAATGTTACAACTTCAATAGTATCCTTCTGTACATGTGCTTGGATGTATGCTCCTGTAAGAGTCCTTCAGTCGCTTCTATCTCGTGTCCTTCAACAGATCAAATATTGCATGGACGAAACAAACCCATGGATCAATCTCTTTCAAAAGATGCCCGAATGAAACCTAAAACGCCACCATTTGATTAGTAAAGAGCCATGATGCTTGCATGAGAAGCTTGGTAATAATGATTGAAGTTGGTGAGGTAGTAGCGTAAGTAGATGCCCAGTACTGGCGTTGTAAAGAATATCTCTAAATCAGAGCGTAGAATTCGCTAAGTTTCTTGCTCATACTTTATTTCTTGATAAAATAACCCGAGATATCAGCCAGGAGATCTTATATTCTCCAACAACAACAAGACCATGGTATGATAAAATCCGTTATCCAATCACAAGTTTATGTCACCATCAAGTATGCTTGATTCTTCTCAGGTCGGAGCTTTTGGAGAGGTAGTGATCTGGTGTGTTTGGACTGGTTGAGTCTTGGATCCTCTGGCGAGATTCTCGCTACTCGTAACAGTAGCAGTAACCTCTTGAACAGCTGCCGAAGCCTCGATAACGGTGGTTTTAGAGGTGAACGTGGTAGCAGTTGGGTCTATACATCGTCCAAACCATCCATAACTCTTACAAGATGTCGAGGTTATCGTTGTCGTTGACGTAAACGTTGTACTCGCACTACCTTCATCTAAGCAACCCCACCAGCCAGGAGTTTTGCAAGTTTCGGTACGAGTTCTGGGTTTCGATGTTGTACTTGCAGTAGTACTCGATGAAGTAGTGTGAGGGCCCTTTTCTCGTTTCCAATTGAAGCAATCGACACAATCTTTCTCGGCAACACACGTCGGGGCTTCATTATACTTCTTGTATACATTTCTGATGGAGGCTCTAATTCCATGAGTTGATAGAGATACACTCCAGCCAAAATCTGTGACAACGTCGTATACACATCGTAATCCTGCATGACACGTTGACTCGAGGGCATAGCCAGCAAAAGCACAAAGTGATGTAGCCCCATTACACGTACCCATATATACTGGATCGGCGGTGTGGCCAAAATTCCAGATACCTACATTATCACGAGCTTCAGAGGCCGAATTGTATCCTGGTGGAGTAGGAAGAGCCAATCGAGAGATTGCTAATGCTTGAGGAACCGACTCAAAAGTCAGTACAGGGTGACCAAAAGTTAATGCAACGAGAGTAGTGACAAGTCCTCCAAGAGAATGACCGGTCAACCAAACATCGGCATTGGGATATTCCTCTGTAATATTTCCATATAGTTCCACAGCAGCTTGATAATAACGATTCGGTTTCTTTAATGCTTTAGAAACGCACATTTCGTTGCATGTATATGTTGCCGTCATACAGTCACATACTTTTCGTAGCCCCCATCCACCTTGTCCACAGCAACATCCCGCAAACAGATTATCATTCTCCTTATCATTTGTAGTTGTTTCCGCTCCATCGAATACAGCTGAAGTTGTACCCTTCAGCGCGATAACGATTGTAGTATTTGTATCGTCGGCATAAACATGGCCCCGCAGACCATCCGATTCCCATCCAATGGACGATGAAAGATTGAAGGGAGGTTTTACGTCTTCCCACTGAGGGTCATCTGGAGTTCGCTGATATGTGTTTGCTGCCATGACAGCGAAATTGACCACCGTGGATTTGTCTGTCACATTTGGCGCCGACACATCATCAACAGACCATGCCGATGCAGGTAGATCGGCAGGCCATTGATTGAAAGCTTCTATATCTTGTACACTTCGCTTTCGAAGTCTGTGAATGCCTATTGGAGCTGTGAGGAGGGTAAAAGGCCCAACTTCAGATTCGCCATCGCTAACTTCAAGGGCTGCTTTCTTTATCTTCTCAGGATTAATTCTGAGCCGTCGATGTAACTCAGGATATTCTTTGGTTCCGCGATGATACACGCTTCGCAGAGTGAGGGTTCGACTCTGAGTAATGGCTGCATTACCTCCAGAGCTCTTGGGTGGTGAGGTCCACTGTCGTAACGGAGCTTGAATTGACGGTAGGAATGGCACCTGGAAACCTTCAGCCCAATAATTATTCCATCCTGATACCAGAATAAAAGTATAAATCAGTGGAATTAAACACAAGGAAAGTAGTAGCATCACGAATTATTATAAGTATGATAATGCATGCATGTATGTAATTGTTTGGTTGATGATAAGCTCTTCTCAGGTCAACAAGTCAATGAATGAATGAATGAATGAATGAATGCATTGAGACATTCTAGGGAAGCCTCGGTACGATAACTTACCCCAGATATCAACTTTCAGGCTTTCCCATACCTATCGCAAAGATTTGCGTACAACAAATCCAGAGCGTTCAATTTTGCATGATTTGTTCAACAAGGTTCAATAATATCAAGATTTGATTTTGATTTTGGTAGATATTCTGAAAATGAATGAGGTTCACGATCCAACCGTTGGAGAAAGTAACATCTTAGACCTATCCGCATCTACAATCACAGACATGCCCCTTTATTGCTGCCGTCAGGCATAGTATGCACTGGTCAATTCACCATTTCATGAGTTCTACGTTACCAACCTAGAGCAAAGAATCAGTAACATCAATTGAACAGGACCAGTAAGATTTATACAATCAGAAGCTAGTCTTCTAAAACGTCTTTTATTCATTCTTTTCCTGAATATTACACAAAGCTGCAGTTTCAACCGTTTTTTTATCTCATTACACACCGTCCACTGGTCTACCGTCACAGCACTATAGCGAATAGAAATCCAAGTAAACATGAAACGAAAACTAGTAATTAAAAAGCCATGAGTAGCGATGGCGTAATAGCATCTAAACTTATGCCACCTATGCCGTTTTGCGAGATGATTGAAATGATTATATGTGCCAGTGACCGCACACCATTGCCACCAACCGACTGACCAACCGAACCGCCATGCGTATTGTGTTTCCTCACAACCCAACCGGAAACGAATATGAAGTCCTTAAAACCTCCACCAAACTAGAACGAAACCGATCTCAATCGTACAACTCAGGCCCGCAAACATGCGAGCAGAGGATCAAAAGAATGAAATAACAGACTATTGCCACCCTAGATTATTGGAATGACACGCTTTTGAAGCTAAACCACCTTTCTCGAGGTTCCCAATGTTGGCATGCAATTTCCTATTGCTGTCGGAAGTCAATGAAGAGGGCAAATTGGAAGGTTTCCCTCCGTGCAAGTCGGCCGTATGCTCCGTGGTTAAATTATCCGTCTTCGGAAAGGATGGTCGACAGCTGCTAGTAAATGACCATGGTAATGGTCGTCCAGCGTGGATTTGTTACACGAGGGCTGAATAATGATCAAGCATGCTATCCTGGATTCGAAATCATGCAAGAAACTGTTGAGAGTGCTGAGATCAGGCGAGATATGACAGAATACTGCAAGATGAAGATAGTCCTCGGAGGGGTTCCGTGGCCAATTTGGATGATTGATGTGTCTTCAAGCCCGCTTGGAGGGAGCGATGGATCCCGAGTTGGAATATTGAGTCAAAACCAGGGTTATGCTTGTGGTGGGTCGATTTGCCGGGCCTCTTTCATATCGTTGATTGGGTGTTTTGGTATCTGTTTGGGCCACACTCCTCATTACTCAGGACTGTGTCAGAGCGGCGCACAACAACCTTCTGTAACCCATGGTAAGGTCAGATGTTTCGGTGTTCCGGAACGCGATGAGATCCATATGTACAAGGCGATGAAAGGAGATTTAAGTGAGCTGATTGGTCCTTGATACACACCTGAATCGAACGAACGCAACGGAGGGAATATCGGGAGATAGCACGTCCAATGGTTTGAACTTCTTAAATCCAAGAGACGGCGTCCGTAAGGGTAACAATCCAGGTCCAAATGATAAGAAGGCCAATCCAGAAAGAGGTCCCAAAACCGGATGGTTTCACTATACCTGTGCTGTGAAGCCATGCTTGAAAGTCAGTGATGAAAATCCATGGTCGGGTCTTGACCACAAAGGAATCCATGAAATGAGGTAGGTGGGCATTGTTTTGAAGTGTTGAAATTATCCTTTGAATGGCTGCTGTCGATGTATATACAAACTCCTCTACAATGCTGCCTGAACCCAGACCTGAATGCTCTAACGAGTATTAAGATACTAACCAAATCACGAAACGTGGTATGGAGGAAAAACCAGCCGGCGAGGCTTCCGGAAATTTGGGTCCAAGACAGCAAGTATGAGGGATGGTATCCTAAGATAATCCAGAAACTTTCAAGAAAACATAAACTCATGATGCGCCCCAACGGCCTGTGCGTGTGCAAAAACTGATGCAACTGACAGATGAAAAATGCAAGAAGGCAAAAACACATCCATTATCCTCATTTGGTCCTTCGAAGCTCATAAAGCATGGGGATAAATGCTCTGCACATGCAAAGTTCATGATAAAACATCCGCGGTAATTCTCCGATAATACATTCCGTATTCGGTCCAGTTGGTAGTAGTCTAGCGATGGGTATGATAGAAAATCCGGGTAATATAAAGACCATACCTCGATTTCCAAGATGCAATACCTATTGCATTCTTGGCTTTAGTTAAGATTCCGATGAAGTCGTAAAGTACCCTTTGTCTCGTCTGGATCCATAATACAGGAGCTTCCTTTGATAGGTCCAGTGTTCCAGTAAATCCAGGGAATAAAGCAATGAAAAAAACGCCAGGATATGATAAAAGTCCGAGGAAACAGTATCGCACAAATCAATTACGTCCCAGAGAGAAGATCAATTCCTGCGGCGCTGGTGATGTCTGTCACGGTCATCCCTACTGTCCCTGTCACGCGGTCTTTGAGACGAAGAAGTGGCGGTGCCACTTCGTCCAGATGGCATTGGTTGAGAGTATGATACAGGTTCCTGGTATGATGAGCCTGGTTCAGTATATCCGGCATCTTGCATCTGGTAATCTGAACTTTCCGGGTACGCTCTGCTGTCGTATATCTCCGGAGTGGATTCATAATTGCCTGATGGAGCAGCTAAATTGTTAGATTACGTTCGTTTGCGAGAATAAAAACAATTAAGAAAATGGATGCTCTTGGGCGTACGCACCACGACTACTATAGTAGGGATCTGTTGGTGCATGGGCGGCATATGCTGGAGTTGATGCAGGTGGTCCAGATTGGGAGTAGTACTGCGTTGCAGGTGCTTGGTAGGATGTACTAGGTGGATATTGAGTCCTAGGAGTTGACTGAGGAACAGATCCGCCGCGGCCAGCGGGTGGTTCAGCAACAGAATAATTGGATCCGTGGATATAAGTCCTGGAGTCATGAGGGTATCCTTGGGTAGAAGGAGCATACGGTTGTGATGATGGCTGGGTGTAGCCATCATTCTGGTAACTTGTGGGCTGACTGTAGCCCGCCGAGTAACCCTGGCCACTTGGTTGATATGATTGGGAACTGGGCACAGCAGCCGATGGTGAGTTATACATCCCTTGTTGTGCAGCAGGTCGAGGCTGTGTTGCATCCATTCTATCCATTCGAGCAATAGATTGATCGAGTGCATTTGAACTTCTGTAGTCCACTACTATAGGGGTGTTAGATTTTCGAACCATCTCGTTCGAATCCCTTAAAGAGATACCATTTGTAGGGTATTGTGCATTCGATCTAGCAAGTCTCTCAGCTCGCCAGTCTGCAGACGCCTGCTTTAAATCAAATATCATTGCCTATACCCAAATTCATCAGCGACATCACTCAATCGATATAGCGCGACATTACATTTGTAAGATTCCTGTAAGCTGTGATCACGTAGACAGGCTTGAGTTGTTTCGTCCTCGGATCCTGTGGGTGAAGGCATTAGTTTTCCATCGCAGATTCAAATCTGAAAATTTGCAGGCGACTTACTTCCACGTCACCCGGTTTGACGAGAGCATCGTTACCAAGATACCGGCAGATATCGGCCGTGATAACTTCTCTGTCGATACCTTCAGCGTCAATAACAAACTGGCCTGTCCTGCTAACAGATGAGTGTGGTGGCTGCGGTTGCGAGCGCGAAGCTCTGCTATCTCTATCGTCACGTCGCGACATGATGATGATCCAGGAAAAAGTTGGTGGGAAGTGAAAGAGAAGGACCAGAAGTGAGGATTTTGGGATGCAAATCACACACAAGTCAGCCTAGGGAATGAATGTGGTAGCACACAAAATGACCGGTGACAAATTGGATAGTCAGAAAACGGCCTAGAAGAAAATCCTGTTTGGAGAAGTGGAAAACTTTCTCAATATCCGGGGGTATGAACGGGAGCCTCGAGAAGAAGTAATCCTGTGGAAGTAAGAGAAAGGATCGGTTGGTCCTGAGTAACTTTGGAGTTTGGGAAGCGTATAAGAAGAGGGCGTAAGATTTGAAAAGGTCTCATCCAATCCCAGAGAGTAGTAACGCAGAAGACGCGGAAGCTGGTATAATAATGTTGTGTAATATGAAGTCGTGCTCCAGGAAGAGGCAACTAAGCAATTTAACCTTTTAGACGAATGATGACTGGGATATTTTCTCTGAGCTGGCGATTTGTTTGTTCCCCTTGTGTGTTTTTTTTTCTCTTTCTCGATGATAGATTTGACTCTTGTCTTGAAGACTCACTCAAAAGAAGAATTGATTTTTAGATAAGACGGTGAGAGGAAGAGTGGGAGAAAGTGGCAAAAGCGAGGGAAGGCTGGGTTTGCGAGGGGTGGTGTATTGAGTGTGTGTCTTTTTCAAACCCCCCTGTCGACTGTATCTGTAGCTGAATATCCGTTTAGGAATGGTGCAGTTATAATGGTTTTACACTGGCCGCTTTTAAATATCGCGTACGGCCCAACCAGTCAAAAGAAGAACTATTGAATAATTGGACGACGACAACCAGCTGTATAAGGAATGCGTGGAAATTGAGAGGTTTGTGACGGGATTATGCTTATTATTCTGTTTGGAGAGGAAGATCTTTTTCAATCGATTTTTTAATGAATTTGATTTGATTTGATTTGGTTCGATCTGATCTGATCTGATCTGAATTGATTTGATATTCAAGAAAATGATCCAACGTTTCTTTTTGTTGAGGAAGAGAAGGGAAGAGGAAGAAGAGCAGGAACGGTCTCTCTCTTTCCTTCTTAGATTATCCAAGGTAATTAATATTGATGGCTATGGAATGCAGTCACAATACCAAATTCTTGTTCTTGTAGTCAAGTACTGTATTCGGGATATGACGAATAGCAAGTGCAATGCAAAACCAAATGTGGGCAGAGTGAGCGAGCCAGCCCTGTTTTCTTAATCCTCCGAGGTACTTTCGTGCGGGAGTATAAAAAGGAAGGATGACTTGGGTATGGAATGGGTCGACAAGTGTGGCGTAAGGTTGAATATGGTAAGGTGGAAGATAGTGATGGCACCGAAGGGGTTTCAAAGAGGGGCAGCAGCAACAACGGCGGTGGCAACTTCAGGGAAGTATATAGGTAGATAGATTCAAGTATCGAGGAATATACGGATATTGAAATAGAGATAGAGATAGAAATAAATATGCCTCGTTATAGCTAGACGCAGGAACAAGTCTCAGGGTGCTTAATAGTAAACCCAATTGAATATTGAATTTTCGTAATGTGTGGTCAAAGTTTTATATCTTCATGTCAGGAGTATAGTGAAAAATGTCGACATGAATCATTCCAAAAAACTCTAACCAAAACCTTCTTTATGTTAAGGGCATCTTTGGGTATACTTATTAGAAAGCTTTCACCAAACAAATCAATATCTCGCCCTATCATCAGCTCATCTGTTCGTCAACCCATCATGATCTCCAATCTTCTCAAGCCTGAACTATTGGATCTATCCAGGGATCCAAATCCAGTCTATCACAGTACCGTTCCATAATGATTCGGTCCTACGACCCACGACCCAACGTAAATTCTGGGTTCTGGGGAATATAGACTCGCCGACTTTGCCAGAAAGTGGACCTTCTTTCCTTGCTACTACAGCGGGAAAGTAGGGAAATAGATGGCACAACGAGTGTGTGTAGAGTGATCGAAGATGACGCGTGTATACATCAGAGGAGAATATCCATCCTGTAATGAGCGACGCCGAGGTTCCCTTTGACCAGTTCTTCGTTTATTGCAATCAAATCACATCTGTATCAAAGCCTTTTGACCTACCTTGACCTTACATGAAGATGCCATGCTATGCGATGCCCTGTGCTATACTTACTACCCACACATGTTGTGCGCAGGATTCTACCTGCCATATCACATTAATCTCTCAATCTACTAGACCGAGGAACCAATGGTAGACATGAGATTTGACCCCAATTCCGAGCCTCGAATTGCACAACAGAAACAATCAAGGCTTGAACATTCTGTGAAGAACGAACAGGAACTGGAACAGGAACTGGTGATCGTGATGGTAATGGGTGATAGTGAATGAGATCCAAAAAAGCAAAGGGCAGCCAGCGATTCCTGCAGTTTTGCTGGCAAGGTTTGTGATCTTCGTGCTTTGGGTGGTCTGTGATTCTTTTGTGGCGCGAAATCAATCGGGTTGGGTATTGATGCATTCCAGCCTAACGCAAGGAAAATGCTGCCTAACCCATATAAACTTCAATTTCACAGGTTCACAATCGTTCAAAGTTAATTTTCATTTGTCTTTCGAGAAGCCATCATGATACTTTTGGACATGGATCAATTTAAGGCACATTGACAACAAATCCATGCGACTGGCGTTTGTAGATTGTCTAGAGTCACTATAGGCCTACCGATAATCCGACAATTCTGATTCTTTTACTTCTTCTCACAACCACGAGGCTCTGGATCCCTTCGCGTCTTACTGTATATGTACAGTAGATGATGATGTACTCTGCCGATCAGGATATCTGACGAGAGACGAACGACTCGAATTTGGTAGGGCTAACGGCATGTCTTTCATCCCATCCAAATAATCGTGCTTTGTGTGGGTGAGACATTATCTATTGTTCTTGGCGCCTTCAATATTGCGCATGACCGTCCTGGAGATCCAAGTACAAGTGTTGCTTGTAAAATCTGACAGCCTAGATCCATGGCCAACCTGCTTATCATTCATAAGGCCATACTATGGCCGGGTGGCCGGCTCTAGCTGAAAGGAATGCTATCGCAGTAATGGCCGTGATTGCATTACTCGTAGCTTCAAGAAGATCATATTCTACAAATTCGTTGTCAAATGGAACTCATACCGCAAATATCGTGTTTGTACATCCGGACATCACGTTGCATGCAAAATGTGCGATCCCGGTGAGCACATTGTTCCAGTTGCACAGTATATCGGAGCATAGTTCGAGCTTGAATTCGCCGTCCTCTGGGACCATAGGGCTCTACCCATCAGCATGAGTGGTAAATTCTCGGCGCATTCACCTGTAAGTTAAAGGTATCGTGTGGCACTTCAAGATAGGGTGAAAACGCTGTCGGTGAGAGTTGTTTCATCTGTTTTTCATTAACCAAATGTCAACTTGCTTTGACCCTTTTCTGGTCGGCTACCACGTCCATTGCCTCGTTTCTTCGATGCCGCACCCCTTTTGTTAGCGGAGGATGGAGTAGGAGCTGGCGATGTACGCCTTAAACGGTCCTCATCATGAAGATCTTTAGCGAAATGCCAATCTTGATGACTCTGAAACGCCTCCGCGCAATCCAGCGCCTGATTGCAGCGGTTGCATAGATACTCTGTAATTTGTGATTGTTTTGGGGCAGAGGCATTGGCTGATGTTTCTGGCCTTTTGGCCGCCTCATTCTCTTGCGGTAAACGTGCAGCCTTGAAATCCACTTTGGGAAGCGAATGCCCCTTTTCCTCATATACATTACCTGGCCCGGCTAAATTCTGCTCACCGCCGAAATCATCATCGTGCTCTTCGACGCTATCTGTCTTGACGAGGAATTTCTGGATTCCTGCATCAAGTATACGACGTCTCTTTTCAGGTCTCTCTGCAGATACGTTCGGCTCTTGCGGAGCTGGATTGTTTAGAGTCCTGGCTTCATCGCCTTTGACCAAAAACGCCCCGATACCCATGTTACCAGTGGGCACTCCGTCCTCAAAACCACCGACACTTAAACTCAAATTAGAACATGGCCATACCCTCCCATCAAGCATGATTTGATTTAGAAGTGTCTTGGCAAGTTCAAAAAGGAGTATCTCATCCATCTGCTTTCCTTGCGGAATGGGCGCTTGTCGAGATTTGCTTTGGGCCCCATGTCTGTGGTGCAGATTGATCGTCTTGGGCCTTCTCTTGTTCTCTAGAACCCCCTCCTCCACTAATCGGGATTGTATATCCGCCGCAAAAATGCGGAGCCACCTGTTAGCCTGCTCAGGAGTGTTGATACTAGGTCGAAACGATTTCGCAGATAACATTGACTTTATCTGAGTTCGTGAATTGACATCACTGACATCAATTCCACGAATGACGTTGTAGATCCATGTTCCGGTCTCTTCTCCTAATTTTTGCTTTAATTGCTCCACGGGAACAAGCAACAGATCATTGACCATATCTGTATTAAATAGCTTGACCACTTCCTCACCTGTCTTGCCTCCCAAATTTCTAATCTTAGTAAACTTGGAGCCTGATAAAAATTGCTGGATTGCCCGATTTCGGATAACGGTTTGTTGATTTGGCTTCTTATGCGCGGAACCCAATTTGGAAAGCATTTTGTTTTGGGCAATGCCGGCCGAACAAGTATATTTGAGTTTCTCACGTACTGCGGCCCGAATTTTACGTACGATTTCAGAACCAATCAGCATGGCTATATCATCCCAATCTGGGTCATCAGTTTCCGCTTCATCTTTATCTAGATCCACGAGTGCATCCGCTTTCCAGTCGAGAAAAGTCGTGGGGGGTAGCGGCAGTTGTTCCGTCAAATCATCGTAGGGAGCAGGGCCTCTCAACTCAGGATATCTCTCCAAAAGCGTCGCATGGACTTGGGCAGATAGATCCATGAAAACCTCATCTACACTAGCTTTCTCTACTCTTTGCAACTCTTTGGGTAGACAATCTTTTATACAGGCCAATATCCGTTTTGATTCGAGTCTATAAGGATCGAGAGAGACTTTATGTGTAGCAATATTCTTGAAAGCATCGTCGTGATAGGCCCATTTTTCATCGCCTTCGCGCCAAGTCGCAACATGTTGACATATGAGATCTGGACATAGCTTCTTCGCTTCTGTAATGGTTATATGACGATTGAGACCAAATGCCCTGGCTGGATAATTGATAGCTATGAGACCTTGCCTATGTTCAACCCACGTATTAGCTTCAGCAGACCTTCGGAAAGCATGGCCAACCATTCATTGAGTGAATAATCCTCACCATTGTTGTACAGCTAATGGTTTGTCCTCCTCAGTTCCTAATCTTACCATCTCAACCTGCGCATAAAATGCGTCAAGGTCGAGATGTGCGATCACCCTCAGAGGGCATGACGTAGCAGAAAGAGCCAACTGTGCGAGATGCCTATACGTAAATTGGCTTTTCTTGCGACGCGACGGTGAGGCTTGAAGAGGGGACGATTGCATAAAGGGTTGCGAAGAAGACATGATTTTGGGTTGTCGCTCAAGAGATGTGATTTTGGCGTAGTAGATTCGCTACTCCGTGGCCATGTTTTGTACACACGACAATAGAAGAGTTGAAAAGATGTTCTGAGCCCGAGAATTAGACTCGATGTAATAAAGCAGTTGCGCAGTGTTCTTTTTTCTTAGGATGTTCGATTCGGAGTTGAACATCAGAATAGAACGAATGTTACTTGTTAAGACGTTACGTATTTCGAAGGAAATTCTGTTTGTGTTCAAGGATGATAATGATACTCTCACATCTGCCATTAGGACATTGAAATAATTTTGAGTCTTACCTTTGGATCAAAGAAGTTATTCATAAAGCAATCCAGCATCCAGCTCATCCGTTGAGTGAAGACATTGATAACTGGTGTGGACGCGTTAAAGTGTATTTTCCATTTTCTTTCTCATGGGAGACGTGACTGCGCGATGTACCGCGCCTTGGGACTACTCCGTGCTGATGTCATGACTCTGTAGTGGAGTAGAGTACTAGGTACCTAGCTTGTGATATTGAACCTCACGAACTCACACATATGATATATATCCTTTATTGTACACTTCGCTTTGTATTTATATCTCTCTATTTATTCTAAATTATTTACTTCGATTTAATTGGTCGAACTTTCAACCGTATCCAATAATTCAAACTAATCATGTCTTTTCTACGAAACCCCGCAGCTCTCTTTGCTCTAAATCTCACTACTTTGCTAGGTGTTGTGGGAAGCACCTACAACTTAAGATCGCATATGGTGGAGCTCTCGGAGGATCATGAAGCAAGAATGGTACGTGGGAGATTCATTTCTTTTGGGTTGATAATGGGATCATTGCATCCAGGGAAACTTGGTTGCTCAGAGGCATATCACAGTATCACACTGGAGGATACCCATTACCCGGTACAGGGGATTGTCTGTAGTTGGCACAATCTCCGTGAGCAAGCTCAACTATCAGTCATCGTTTTCACTGTAACCATACGCTTGTACCTTCCTTGTCAATCTATACTTGCACCTTATTCCGGCCTCGTACATCAACGGCCATGCTGTTAATCTCGACTTGACAGCCGTTTTCGAGCGGGGTATACAATTAGGAAATGATTAGCCTCCAACAGACCATTAGACGTTGGCTAGATCCATGAAGATACTGGCCAGCTTGCAATTTCTCTGCTTCCTCCTCCACCGAACTATGTTTCTTGTCCCAGATTTTTGCGCTTCGAACTGAGTAAACTTCACTGTGTTAACACATCTTCTCCAGGATGAGTTGGAGGGTACCTTGAGAGGACATATTGGATTTATCGAGGATGCTCTTGATAGATTAGAAGGAAAGCCAAACGGAAACAAGATGTAAGACCAGACAAGATATCTCTTGAAAGAATTGTAATGCTAACATGGTTCTCTGAAGGGAACAATATTATGGGAAGAGAGCTAGGGATGAGAAGAAAACTTAATTAGCCGGCAGATGAAATCTGATCTCAGCATTTCCAATTGAAAGGCCATAAATCAAAATTTGGATCTGTGATAGGTGTACTTAGGAACACTGTATCTTTTTCGGGACTAGACTGCTTATAATGATGGCCGTTCGTGCGGTCTCCTCACGTATGTGAGCTTTTTGGGATGGTGGTCGGTTAAAAGAACTTCATCCTTTGCCCATGAGGCTCTTTATGTATTGAGATGTGAGAATGAAAGAACTGCTAGAGGATATTAAGCTAAAAAAGAAGTCAACTTGAGATACACTATCACGGTATTTCACTCAGAATCAGGAGAATGTATGATGATCATTATAAATCTTTGTACGAATGCCTACCCTATCATTCTAGCACCAATGTCGTATAGGTTTGCTGTTCTGGCCGCCGGGTCTGTCTTCAGTATTGGGTCAAATGTTGATCTGACTGGTGTGAGATGAGCTAAGATTACTCGAGAGCAAGTAACCCTGATTGCTAGCTGCAGTTGTCATGCTTATATTAGTTTTAGCCAGCACTAGTTGCATATCTCATGTTACTCATCTATCAAAGTATTTGGGGCTCAAAAAGCGGCTCCTTGAGGATGATGCCGCAAGAGGAAAGCAATATTACTTCGTACGGCTTGATTCTGCAGTCAGAATATGGATCTTTTGTCGAATCCCAACCGACTGGCATGATGTCACACAACAGACCAACATGTGAGAGATTTAAAACCCTTATTGCTCAGTCGGGACCCGGTTCTCATGTGTGCGAATGACACGAGGCTGTGAACATTGTTTAGATCTCTTCCCCAAACACAACATTTTCAACGTTTTGCTTAAACGTAAACCGAGTTTGGACTCTTTGCTAGCAAACATCACCCATTGACTACTCTCATTTCTTCTCGCGTTCCTCCTCTTGCGGTGAGATAGAGCCCGAGTCATTCAAATTCGGAATAAGACAGTCATCATAAGCTTGAGCACTGCACTTAAGAGTGCTGGGGCTAAGGATAGGCGTATGCATCACTACATACAACTCCCGGTTCTCTGCTAGCCTTACCAGAATGTCCGGCCATACAGACAGGTCGAAGGATTCAGTGTCTTCTCGTAGGAGCTGGGAAGATGCACACTTCAAGAAATAGAGATACGTCACCTCTCCCAAGATTTGCGGTTGTGCTTTTTACTTCCCTTCAAGCTATTCTCGTTGACCATAATTGTAGGATTTGGAATGCAATTAACTATAACAGGAAGGCTGATCGAACAGCTACCATGCTAAAGCTCGTATTCTGCCCGATCATTGAAGCGCGCTTAAAAATTCCAGGATGCCGTGGATTCAAGGGCAAGTCACTTGGGATACATGCCCGCAATGACTACGCTTTGGTACTCACACAACCATTTACCTCGCCCATATCCCCACGCGCCCTACACTAGTGTCTCCTTGACTTTCTCATTCATTGCGTAATCGCGAGTGCCCGTCATTCACCGGTGGGTCGATCGACGAGCTTCCACGTAGCTTCCAAAATCTTCTCGTTTACGTGCAAGGGGCTTATAAGCAGATCTTCGGTGACCAACGACCCGCTTAGATGTGCCTTGTTCCAATGGAACGGTCCCTGAAGGATTCTGGAAAGAGCGACGTTACACGAAAAGATCTTTCGACAACAAATTTACAGATTTCCATTGTACCATTGCAACTTACGACAGAAATAACCTCTCCATCGATGCCAGCTGCGCCACCTCCTACTGATGGACACAGGAGAAACTCCACTGCTAGTCATCATGAACGTTGGAAACTTCGAGGGGCACAGCGCCCATCGATCAGTTGCGATATTGGGACATCAGTCACAGGGGCGTTGGGAAGGTGAACAACTTTGTTCTAGTCTGCGGAACGTCGATTTTCGAAGTATTTAAGGGTGTGACTCCCTCAAGACAATTTGAATCGGCATCAAGATCATCGCAGTATTCAAAAGCAAAAACAAGACGCAGCATTCTCACAATTCATCGGCACCTTCCACCTAAACTCACTGCTCGCTATTTCACCAATAAAATCGAAACTTCTCAATAGGAAAGGAACCAAAGCTCAAGGTATTCGAGTCTTAAAGCCCTCTTGACCATTGAAATGCATACTGATGATTCAGATCCACAATGTCTACATATACTGCAACAAATAACCCAAGCATGGCGGGATGGTGGAATTGCTGCGCATGCTCACGAGAAATCGATTCCAAGACATGGGGTTGGTACTGTCCCGATTGCTCGCATCCCCACTGCACCTATTGTTCGCCTGCTTCACAGCAGGCTTGGTATTAGACACCGACTGCCATCGAATATGAGAGCAAAAAGCTCGTATGGGATATGATAGTGATGAGGATACTGTGGTAAAGAGTTAAAGGAAGGGGAAGATTGGCTACCGAGCAGTGTTCTAGAGTGATAAAATGGCGGTGCATGGGTCAAATTTTGAGATCTTTTTTGGTTGGACAGGAGCATGGTTTGTTGGTTTTGAAGTTGAATGATAAGGTGCTCATTTCTCTCTTTATTTGGTGGGAAAAAGTTGTGGAGATTGGTTATGGAGTTTGCGATATTGGCTGGCTCCGTGAACTATGGTTAGAGGAATTATCATTATTTTCTTCCTTATGTCGTATCATATATCCAAGACCTTCGGTCAGTAATTTCATTAGTTTTATCATGTCTGAGTAGCAATCTGTTGACTGCTACAATAGTATGGGAAATTCTCTTCTAAAAGCGAACCGTAACGACTGAAGTCACGTTGCAATGCTCTATATCCCGTACAATCTATCTCAAGATGATATATCCGACGGCCTATACCTTTAGCGAGTCTCTTGCCTCGTCAATCACGCGACTATTCTTCCTATTGTTTCGAAGGTTGGTAGAATCAGCTCAGGGGTTGCTGCGAGGTCTGATCAATAGCTTCATTCCCATTCTGCGGATATAATCCATTCTCATGGTTGCTTTCAAACAGTCACCTGAACTTTGCATCGCTAGTATGGAAGTCCATTATTGAAGAGGTAGGAAGCCATTTAGGAGGTATGTCCCCTCCCATGTCCCCTTCGAAGCCCATGTGTAGAAATACCCGCTAGCCCTTGTTCAAGCAACTGTAACATCTACACTGCTCCATAAGACGGTGCAGTGCCGACGATATCAAAGCTTACCGACAGTAATTTTGTCTTTGCAAGCTTTCCCAAGACTCCGGAGTTCCGCAATACTCGAAGACTTTTGGAAGTGTGAATGTCTTGAATTTTTGGCGACGCGCATATAGCCTAGGTTGCAATACGTGGAACATTCTGTCTTGTCTTTCAAATATCTCCAATCTCAAGTAAGTTCTTCGAAAATGGGTGCAAGCTGCTGAAAGATTGGTTCAATGTTAGACCCTGTCATAGACACATATGGGAACATCTTAGCTCTGGCAGTGTTAGTATGCTTAGAAGCCGGGTTTTGGTGTGGAAAAGGGTATACTGCACCTGGTTTGATACCCTCGCATAAAGTAAGGAGACAACAAAAGCAGGCATCCTGACAACAATATAATCCTTTTGAGCTTCGCATCCAATGGACAATGAGGATGATGATGCGCAAGATTCTGGATTTCGAACACAATGAATTGACAATACTAACGAGGTTGAGTACTCGGAGAGCTCAAAGGTATTACTTTCTTTCTATTCCAACGCCTTTCTAAATTCGAATTAGATTAATTATCACATGTAGTGCTTCTATATACTGGCATCGTGATATACCTGACGCCAATTTCATATACTGCGAGTGCTGGTACTGTAGCAAACTCCGCTTCAAGCCAAAACGACTTCCATTAATTTGTGAATTTATTAAAAAAAGTAGTGAACCCATATCATCTATGGCGCGAGTTACGAGCGCGGAGATCTCGCAGTTCTGTCTCATCCGTTTTTCGACCCATTTCTTCGTCATTTGGGCTAAATTGCCGCCCCGATTTACTCGCTTTGTCTTTCTTATGGCGATTTGGCCTGGTCCGTTGACGATGTCCTTCAGGACGTACCTGATTAGGTGGAATAAAGCAAACTGAGGCTCTAATGCGATCTACAGATGGACCAATCGAGAAATGGCTTTCTGTATTCTCGTGGTTGCAACAAGGACTTCTCTTTAGGGGGAGAAACCAGTCAAAAAAGTGTTCTCCCATGACAGTCTCCCAATTTAATAGAGCGGACCCGAGATCCCAAGGATTATCGCCGGGTGTTAGCGTTTCAAGTATTGCAAAGGTACGCACAGCCCTTTGGTCTCTATTTGACTGCTCAATATTTTCTATCGGGTTTTGGAGCCGACCAATTGCTGGTGCTTCAATGTTTTCAGACGACGAAAGAGTGGTTGACGAATTATCAGCGATGCCGGCTCCTGTTGATTCTGAGAGTGGATGTCCAGGCTGGACGCTCCCGTTAGCTGGCTCGATTGTTGCATTGGCAGGCAATCCTACAAGACCAGCCATTCGCCTTGCGTCATTGACTGAAATTGGCTCGGACAAGCGATCGTGCCTGATGGTTTTCACGTACGGGCGGTTTACCCGGATGCCGTCCAAGGGTGTCGGAATGTCTAGCGGATACGTTATTTCGGAATAAGTTTGCGTCGAAGCGGCTGTTGCACTTATTTCTGCCAACCTCTGTGGGGATGGCTTTAGTATTGCTAGTCGATGGATCTTTCCAAACCTAGTAATGTCTTCGACCTGTGTCAAATTATTGATTGCGAGTCTCACGGACGTCAGGAACATCGTCCCAGTGAACAAGCCAAAGAATGCAGCTCTGAATTGTTAGTCAGTAATGAAGCACATCAGGGGATCATTGGCTTACAGTGCAAGAACGGCAATGAACTGGTGGTTAACAGACACGCCCTGGTTGGCAAAATTAGTGCATGTCAACAATATTCTGCTCTCGAGCCCCCCCTTTCGATCAAGTGCAAATCTTCAATTGCATTTAAAAGATTGGGAGATTGAAAGTCCATGGATCAATCATACCTGGGTGCTACGCTGTCGATGAACGTATACTGCCATCACTACAAGGACATTTATACAGAACAGGGAGGTGTATCCAACAAACTGAATAAAAAACTTGAAGTTGTTCTCGCCGATAGGCCCTCCTACCCTACGCTTTGTTAGCCGCAAAACAAGAAAGGAGCTACCGTGGACATACCATGGACAATAATGATCCATTTTGTATATACATCTTCCTACAACACTACAGTGGTGCTGGCGATCCAACTTCCATATGCAACACTCAGAACACCACTTAGGCTTCCCATCCTTTTCCACACCGAAGACATCCTTTGTATAGAACAACTCGAGTCCAGGAGAGTCTGGATCATTCTTGGATCCGTCAAAATCCCCTGAAGTGTATTCTCCCCCGCCAATATCATCATCTGTTCGCTTGTTTTTACGCCGGATTCCAGCAGCTCCAGCTCCAAGTGGCGCATACGGAGGATCGAAGGTCGTCATGTACACAACTCGGAAAAAGGATGAGGCCATGAGAACGAACAACAGAAAATATATTATAAGAATGGGCACTGCGGCGCCCTTACTTTTCTGTTCGACTAGAAGATAATTTACTAGGAAGGAAGATGTTAGCAGGTCGTATTGAGGTGCTCATGTCATTCTCCCTCTTACCACAAAGAATGGCCACTATGACATATGTTACATAGCCAACCACACCCGCAAGTGCGAAGGGCATAAAACGCGCAGTCCATATGTTCGCAGCGCGTTTATTGCGTTCAATATCATTGTGCGACATGATAAAATAGTCGTTGGCACAAGTGCCAATATTGAGAGTAATTTCCGAGCCTGCAATAACGATTCATTACAACTGGTACTGAAGTATGTATACTGTTGAAGGTATTGTAACTCTTAATGTTAAATAAGTATATGCCAACATCTCTTTCACGGTAAGGTATAGAATATTGAAAAGAGGTGGTGAAATTGAAGCCTGCAATGTGTTTCCGAATGTCGATTCACAAATGGACTCTTCAAATTAAGGTTTCTGTTTTCAAGTATTGAGACCGCCAGACTCAAGAAATTGGCGTTTGTGGTCTAAGATTAGAATGAACGATTGATCCACAGAGCGACAGTGGACTTAATTACTGATCCACTAAGATACCGGTAAGCTCAATTTGAACCCGACGACACGTGAATAATTTCATTCACGCCAACATCCCCCGCGTTTATATATCCTTTCTTGTCCCTACACAAAATTCTTTCTATTAATCAATTCAGCTCTTCTATTCAAACCTCCAGGAGTGACCTCTTTGTTGCAATATATTAGATTATCGATAGATCCTCCGTTAATTGACGATATATAGGTCAAAGTGTGAATGAACTTGTGTCTGAGGTATCGCACATAATCTCTCAGTCCTAGATGTCCTTTCAATCTTCCCCGTCCACAAAGTTGCTCTGGAGATTATAGAATACCTCCAGATTTCTGCTCGGCGAGTGAAATTACGTTGATTCATACTACCCTACCCTTGGCAGAACAATCATGGTCTGACTACAGCGGCCAAAACTAAGCTGAAAACAAACAGATATCACTCCATGTTGGCGGCAAACAGCTTACCTCCGATCGAATCGAACGCCTTGGGCGAAGGAAAAGTTATGCAGGTATTGGATATTTATCCTTCCATGTATTTCGGTATCGTATTTGGACATAATCTGGCTTCCAAACCAACTCGTCTACTTGTTGTTCAACCATCTCTCACGACGTAGGAAGGCTGGTCTTAGTCTTTCCCAGGTGTCCCTCCTTCACACCCTTTTAGATCCAACACCTTGACTCATTTAAACGACGAGGGTCGCATTAACATGGGTGTCGCATACTAGAAGGGAGCGGCAACATCCTTTGCTGACAAGGCAGGCTGCAAACCACTAGCGAACCCTCCTCCCCTATATACTGTAGCCATACAAGTATACAATTGTAACGAGAAGGTCCGAAGCTCTTAAAGTATGAAAATGCCTCGAATGGAAATACAATAGGCAATTCGATCAGAGGATGTGATGAGTCAATTGCGGCTCCTTTAACCTCTATCGCCAAATTGTGTTTTTTAGCTGAAGTACTCAAAGTCATTTCATAACCGAATCTTATCGTCTATATTAGACAGTAAGACTCCCCAGATTTTTATTTCATAAATGCGTGAATCTTCTGGAGCTTTGTTCTTAGCACGAGAGTTCCAAATCTCACTGCAAGCTGTGGTATTCTGAAGTAATGATCTATCCTATCAAGTACAAACAATCATTTGTACCTAACCACTTACTCTACCAAAAAAATTCTACGCCCTCACTAACTGTCCACAGGCTACTTGACGATATCGAATCTACTTTCTTTCATGGTCTAATAGTAAATGGGTCGCAGTTCAGTCCATCAGATCTGGACTCAGTTGTTCCAATAATGCTCTGGGCGGCTTTACTATACCCCAGAATAGACCTCATCCCACAGAACAAATTTCGATGCTATGCCACAGAAAGTTCTTTGGCATAATAGTTACCAAGAACTTATCAAGCTCTGAAAGCATTGTCGATAATGGCAATTATTGAAGCGTGTTTTCATTTGGGGGGTTAGAATTTCATTGGAGTGTGACCGAAGGAGACAAAAATTTACTGTCTATTCGTACAACGACTCGAGTCTTGTCACGGTGCCCTGTGTTCTTGGAGGGTTCCTTGAACTCAGCTTCACTTGATTCGAGACCTCGTTCATCCTTCAAACTAACGATTTTAAGGACCTCAATAAAATTACAACCAATTCTACACACTCGATTTAACTTTATCGGAATTCGGCAACCTCGGCGATCGCTGAGACATTTACTTCTGAATGCAAATCATTCATAGAAGCTCTGTGTAAACGACTGCTCTAAATACAACCCGACGTAACATGGATTGTTGATTCAATATCATGGGAAAGCTGGTGCATCAACCAACAATCACTAAAGGTTCACTCCACCGATGGTTTAGCTACCAAACCTGAACAACCACCGCCCCATCTGTCTACAACAACGGCTCTTGATCCCTTGTGGTTCCTTTTATTTGCCCAGCTACAGAAATTTGATCCCCCACTGCCTGGTTCCCGGCTTTTGGAACGGGCTCAGACTCGATTCTTCAACATCTCAAACTGTACAGTATCGTTCACCGAACTTGAATTGTACTGCCTAGGGAAAAGTCTTTAGGCATAGAGCGAATTCTTGCGCTGTGCCGGTAGACCCACTTTTTTGAGCCTCATTTAGGCGTGGGCTTTCACGGGCTGATTTGATGCTAATGCAGCTATACCATTCCAGCCTTGTTGACTAATCATATTGTTATCTTCTTTGTAGAGTCATTTTGCTTAACTTTATGGGAGACAAATGGAAGTCATTGTCGGAGGTAGCCGCTACTAACCAAAAAAATTATTCCTGCCTCATTCAACTGGGTCGTTAGTAGGGAATGAAGCGTAGTACAGTCTCCGATAAATCTAGGTAACTGCACTAAGGTCTAAGGCTCACCGAGGGCATCATTGAGCTAGTTGCTCTCCTCTGGTCGGATTGGATCTCGCTGCGGTACCTCAAGCAAGACTCATTCCTATCGAAGCAACTTTCTTGTGCGATGGGTTCGCTCGATTATCCATGGGTGTATGAGTGATTTCCCAGGAAATGGCTCATCTCTCTGTAGCTCACCGCGGGTCATGGAGATAGTAGTCTTCTGTGACTTAGCAGCTGGGATACAAATGCTAAGCCCTAATGTTTTGGGCACGACTTCAACGATTCAGCACACCGAAGTGTTTTTCGGTGAAATCTTCTTCGGGTGAAGACTTTCTCTTTAAATGAACTGCTTTGATCTCCCGTTTTTTTTTTCTTTTTCTTAATTTTTCCATTCAATATCATCTTCCATACGAGCACCACGTCCGAAAGTGTCCAAAGTATTACGTTCTTACCATAAATCGATTCTTCACCTCTTTCGATCGAGTCACCATATCTCGCAGTCGAAGATAAAGCAACCCTCTCCTTATCTGTGTTTTCAGATTTTTATATTCTTGCTTCCCTTCTTCCTCAAACCAACCAAACTTCTGTCTTCAACATGCCTGCTCCAGCTCCAAAAGCCGCTGTGGAAGTTTGGTCTTGCTGTTGGTGCCGTGATTACAGTGGTAATTACACATCCTCTGGAATGACAACACAAATTATAAGCTGCCCGGGATGTGCACACGAGCGGTGCCGTGATTGTTATGTGGAATCGGTCAAAATCAGATCTCACCGCCACGGCTAAGTACGTTGGTACATAACTATTGGGCACATTTTCATTCTAACGTATCGCCTAGTCGACAAAGTCGTGCCTTGATCGTTTTGTAATTCATGTTATAATGCATGCAAAGCATACTTGGGATTGGATTATTGGTATCGGATAAAACGCATTGAGGAGAGATGAGGCAAGTTCACCAGGGGGTTTTCTACGCGGGACATTTTTGGTGTTCAAGTCATTGGTTGCATTTCCTCATATGTCACTGGATTCAAGAAACGTTTGCATTTGGATGGAGTTCAGATTTTAGAGCTTGCGCTTTTCATACATCATAGACTTGTACTTCTGGAAGATTTCATATCATAGACTCAAACAAAATTTGAACTTTTTGCTTCATAGATTCTTTCTGCAAGCACATGCTTCTTATATTAATGTTTAAAAGTGAAATACTATAGTGGCAAGCTTTCACACAGAGAAACAAAAACTGTCTCTAATATTGTAAATCATATTTCCATGCTTTATCTTGGTGTATGGTTCAGCCTGAAATTGTCAACAGTCAATCATCAGCGTCAATCTTGAAGTTCGGTAACAAGAGGATTTCAATTTTGATCTCGATGGGAACATTAAAATGATTGGAGATAACAAATTTACTTTCAATACTGAATTGCCTTCAAGTAATAAAAGATCGCATCCAAATTGCAATCCCGCCCTTCAGACACTCTGATTCTGCCCATTGCCTAGTACAGCCACGTTTTATTTCTCTGTCTTTGTGTTCGTATTCTCACGATGCAATAATGACCGTATCCATCAAGATGGCATCGGTCTAATTGACCTTGTTTAAGGACTCTTCTCCTTATGACTTCAAGGCCGAAAAGATGGGATTCAAGCAAATGCATCCCCCATCTCGGAGCCTGGCCCATTGCAGAATTTCATGCTGCTCCATCATATTCCTGAGTGGTGTATGCCCGACGAGATATTTTCTCGGAAGAAAATCGCTCTTTCTTTACTCTAAAGCATCACAGCCACCCCAAGATTCCACCATTTTCGAAGGGCGGGATGGGGCATCAATCGATCTTTTCGGTGAATTCAGAGGATTTCAGCTGCGATCTATCATACAAGGAAATATTCTAGACAATATCGCTCACAGTATGGGGCAAGGTTATTCCGGGCTGTGAAGGGCGGCGTCTGTGTTATCAAATTACTGTAGAGGGCAACCAATTTCAAGATGCTGTCAACTACCTGTGACATTTAAAGATTCTCAAAGCCCTTTTCTCGAAAAGCACTTATCACTCTTCAAGCCTTCAAGTGTTCAAGTCTTCTTCATTTTTGCATAAGCCGTCTATAGCTTGCTTCAAATTACTGCATACTGTCCGCTTGACCATTCGGTTGCATCTCCTCTGGCAAAATGAATCCTCAATCGCCGGTAGCAATAGCTTCAAATCACGATCGCAAGCGCACGCAACCATCGTTACAGACTGGCCATTCTCATTACAAACATTCGAGCAATGGCAAACACAATCACGGCATTAAAGGTAGCGGGCAGCCCACTAGTGAACCGCAATACATATACCATGAGATCTGGTATTGCTGTAACTGTGGTTTTAATGGTGATGGAGCTTTAACTGCCGCTCTAAACACACACTGTACATCATGTGGACATCAAAGATGTGTAAATTGCACCACCGACTGGATTAAAATACGGGTTGGAACCTAGTGAGTAGCAATTTCAATTAATGAGCGCCATTTGAAACGAATCTGGAGCTGATCCAAATGCAGGCCAACACATCCTCGTATCCTCGTATCCCCGCCTGGGAATTCGTGTAAAAATCCAAGGGAGGAGAGCCAGCAGGGATGGTTTTTCTGGAATTATAGCGCTTACACATTTTGACTCCTTCTTTCCTGTTACTCATCTGTCACGATATCCGGATATCAAATCGTCTTTATTGTTTGCATAGCGCCGCGCGTTGGATAAGATATCATGCATGATTCACATTTGAATTTGATGATCGTCTCCGTATTTTAGGCTTCAATTTCTTTCTTTGGGTTGTTGGATGGGTTTGGGTCAATGTCTGAGGAAGAATAGATTCATGCGCTGAGGGAATGTATTTCGGATTTCCTTTTCGGATTTCGAGAACCGCCTCACTTTCACGTTCTTGAGAGGCACTAAAATAGTTTTCATGAGAATTATTTTTTTCTAAAGAAGGGGCCTGCTATCTCTTTTGATATGATATAAGCTCAAAATGATGCTTACACACACTTCATTCGATCATATATGGTACGCATTCAAGGCCGCTCAAGCTATTGATTAAATGACATGGCCTCGATACTACCTCCTCGGTGTCCCAGTATAGACAATGTACCTATTTATCTGCAGCCCCAATTCGTCGAGGCATATTCGCCCGAATTTATATTCTGGGCAAGGTTGCTCGCGGCTGTGAAAGAAAAGCAGGAAATAAATTCAAAACTTCCACTTGGTATGATGACTGGCCTCACTTAACTGCCTATTCGCCTTGTGAGCTCTGAATAGGCTTGTAGCACTGGCAATGCCGGCATTACCAAGGTGTCAGTCAGATTAGCACACACTACGCCAGTCACTGGAGCTTTAGTGAAAAAATCAACTTTTACCTGGTTCCATGGGGGTTAGACCTACCTTCCGCTGACCAAAATACAATAGACGATTGGTTGGTATTTATTATATAGAGGGCATTTTACTCATTTTACCAATGTCTCACCAGTATGATTAGATACACCGAAGTTCAGGCAAAAACCCACCTTGCAGAGAGTGGCTACATGGGGCGGATTACGAGATATAAGTATTCTGGGGCATATTTCAAGTTAGAGGGTTTCGTTAACACGGTGAGATAATTTAGAAAAGGCGGTTTATCCATAGTATTGGTTCAGTGATTTTAAAAGTGGGGTACGTTATACTCGGCGACACTCTGCACGTGTTGAGGCTCGAGATGGCATTGTCAAAGTATCTTGAATCATACTTTGCTGATGTATCATATTAAAACGGAATTTGTGTGCTTCATGGAAGTATCTTAGTACCTTCTTACTCTTCCCAGATGCCCTAATTCCTTCGGTCTACCACACCACCCTCTACAACCTTCGGATCCTGCAGCAACTATTTTCATCACTGGCTCACTGCAACACTATCTCGATGTATGATCTGATCTGTAGATCTGCTCTATATATCAGGGAAACTGTCACTTGCTACTCAGATACTCGATTTTATCTGACTTCGTTATCGATTCAGAACAACGTGCCTCGCAGATACATTACTGTTATCCTTTTGCTCACTTTACTACAGCAGAGAGAGCTATTATTATAGTGGTTCACCTCGCAAACTGTCATTTTGCCGCCATAGGATCTCGCGAAGAGTAAGTGTTATCAGCTCCACCCGGATCTCGATCAGTATTGCGGTTTGCTTCAGCCTTGTTTTACAGCCACTACGAACTTCAAAAGAATTCTGTTGTCTCGATAACGATGTTTTGAGGTAGGATTTGCCGCGAAAAGGAACAATATCAGCCTCCAAAGGAACATGTTCCCACTCGGGAGATCCGCTCTACAGGTCTTCGTGGGCGGGGCCGCTGCGACCCCAACACCCGTACCGTGTAAGACTTTACTCTTATTTTAACTACTTAGAATCCACCCCTCGAAATGGACGGCGCATCAATCGCCAAAGGATCCTTCATGCTAACGTTGGACTTATCTTGAAAAGTTTGAAAGAATAATATCTCAAAGCGACAAGCTTGACAATCATAGAGGGAATATCAGGAATAATTGTTTTCGAGAACCTGGAAAAGGTATCAAAATAATGCTTGTCTTGTCTTAGGGAACACAATTTATTTAAGGAAGTCTTTTAAAGCAGGTCACTATCACACTATCCGTTATACACAGATCCTATATCCTCACCCACAATCCCTCTTCGGCTTTTCAAGGTCTCGGCCCGCCATGCTGCAAGCTCGCATTCTCGTCCAATAGGAAAGCTTACATGGCGATGTAACACTCACAACGTCTTTTCATCAACACCATGGCTTGTCCCAAATGTCGAACTCACATTGCATTCCACCGTCTCGGTAAACTTTCCTGGAAATATTCCTGATATTACACACTTCAGGATTGAGGTATAGATATAGATAGATATGAAACTGGACTGAGGAGTTTGTGATGCGTTGCAAAATCCTAGCGACAATGATCGTTGTGGGAAGTGATTTTGGGTTCATATTTAGGAACTTGCTGTTGTGGTGAGACGCATGTGTGGAATGATGACTGCATACCTAGGTAGGCATACCTACCTACCTAAGTAGTACGTATATGGAGCAGAGAATCAAGGGAGACAACCTAAACGGAGGATATCGTTTCAACCATAACTGTACCTGAGTCGTATAATGAGGTACACGGAGATACGTGACATATATTTGTTACTTAAGACAGAAAGAAGTACCTGGCCTGCGGTATTGAATTTTCGATCCTTGTTTGGGTGAGTAATCAATCACGTGTATGGGGAATTTGAGGCACCAATCTATTCGTTAGAGAATTTCATTTTCCATCTCCCTTTATATCCCTTTTTCTCTTTAATCAATGGTTGTGATGCAGATTTGATGGGAATAGCATCGTTCTTTTGCAATCTTCCAATCCTAAACAAAGAATACCATAATTCAGACATCGTTTATTCGACGATAGATGCAAAAGAAAAGGTGCTCCATATATATGTAGGTCATTGGGCACTCAACCGGTTTGTGGTAGATCTACTCCGTACCCAGGTCCTGGTGGTCTCGGTATTTTAATGGATAGATTTCTTTTTTGCTAATCGGATGAAATTGATGGGAAGACCGAACTCAAAAAACGTCATGATACCTACCGCCCAAATTTCCCCCCCATCCCCCCACTACACTACTGTGTATACAGACAGGTACAATACCGGAGAAGAAGAAGAAGAAGAAGAAGAAGAAGAAGATGATGATGATGATGATGCTGCAATCCACTTACCACTTACCACTTACCACCGACCACTGACCACTGACCTACTTACTTACATTCCTCAAAATTCGCCATATCCTGGTATCCTTTTTACTCCAGAAGAACTTCTCTTCACAGAATCAATTGATCACAATCGACGGAATTAACCTTTTCAATTGCTATACACAGACAAAGGCCGTATTGGCGTAGAGTAAGAGTAAGACTTGCTCGGACTACCTACCTAGTACTATACATGTACACTATCAGTCAATCATAAAGCTCGGTCCCAAGTCGTCGCATAATACGAATATCGGTATATCCATAAGAATCTCCATCTCAACAACTGAGCCCCACCACCCCTCAAAATCAAGTACCGCAAGTTTCGCGATAACCGCATGGCTACTGCAGTCTGCTGCTTCCAGTAAGCCCGCGAAGTCTTCGAAAATTAGAGGCCCATCGAAACATTTCTTCGCGCGAGACTCTCACCGTCACGTCAAATCACAATGGCTGAGACCACGACGGCTGCGGCTGAAGGAGATAGAAACTTCGTGGCTCACTTCAAAGAGCAGCAAATCTTGCCCCCCGATGCAATCCAACAAAATCCAAGGAATGAAGGTTTGGGAGCAAGTTCGAGAAATTTGAGTGTGCGAGACTTTGAGTTGGTGAGGACTTTAGGAACTGGTACGCTCCGATGATATGCGATGTGCTGTGTTGTGTAGCTTAATGACGGAACCTGCACGTAATGTATGCTAATTGATTTTCATTCAATAGGCACATTCGCTCGCGTGTACGATATTCACCCTCATGAATCTCTCGCTTGAATATATTCTGATTTTCCATACTGTGTAGCTGGCTTGTACGTCTTGCGAACCCCGCTGAAGAGGATCGCGATAAGGTTTTTGCGCTTAAGGTCTTGCGAAAAGTCGAGGGTAAGAGTTGAACTGCGGAAGCAGAGTCGATTCCATTGACTGACAATATCTAGTCATTAAACTTAAACAAGTCGACCATGTCAATCACGAGCGTTCGGTTCTTTCAGATGTTGCTGGACATCCTTTTATTACTACATTAATTACTTCTTTTTCTGATCACGATTCACTGTACATGCTGGTATGTTCGTGGGATTCACTCTGCCAATAATCTCCATTTTCCATTATCAATTGGATCTCCGCGTACTCTATTTTCTGTCTGAAACTAATGTTTATCTTTACCAAGCTTGACTACTGCCCTGGAGGTGAAGTATTCTCCTATCTACGAAAAGCCAAACGATTCGACGAGAACACGGCTCGATTTTATGCTGCGGAAATAGTTTTGATTCTTGAATTTTTACATGAACGAGAGGGGGTTGCATATAGAGACATGAAGCCGGAGAACCTGTTGTTGGATGCTGAGGGACATATAAAATTAGTCGATTTTGGATTCGCAAAGCGTTTGGGAAACAGTAAGCTGCGTAAATTCGAGGGCAATGTACGCCATTTATTGACAATAATGAAGGGGAAACATATACTTTATGTGGTACACCAGAGTATCTTGCGCCAGAGGTTATTCAATCAAAAGGCCACACGACGGCCGTCGACTGGTGGGCTTTGGGTATACTGATATACGAATTCCTCACAGGATATCCACCCTTTTGGCATTCAAATCCAATAGAGATTTACAAGCAGTATGTATCTCATTTTCATTTCCTAATTGTCTTTGAATCATTTGCACATTATCTGACACAGGCTTTCATCCAGAATTGTTAGCAAGCCAGTTTCTTTCCCTGCCGAACCTGCCATTTCACCAGCGGCAAAAGATATCATTCGCCAATTCTGCACGCTCGATCGTTCACATCGTCTCGGAAACATATCTGGTGGCGCTGCACGGGTTAAAGATCACCCTTTTTTCCAAGGAGTGATCTGGGAAGATGTATATTACAGGAAATACCGTGGTCCGATTATACCCCCTTTGAGATATCCAGGCGATGCTCAAAATTTTGATTTATATCCCGATGAAAAAGAAGGAAGAGAACCATACACAGAGGAGCTCGCGGCAAAATACGATGATTGTTTCAAGGGGTTTTAAATTATAACTCAAATGTGGATTCATTGGCGAATGTTGGGACGAGGATGGGATTGGTGTACGGCTGTATCAATGGATTGGTTTGCAGGTTTTAGATACTGCAAATGGCGTTCTTCGGGTACGATAATGGGTCGGTTAAAGAGAGATCGGTTGCAGAGATCAGGGGAACATGTCATGATATCGCTTGTACACTTTCTTATGGAGATGGGATGAGATAGCGGGTATATATGGGCGAGTTTTTGCAAACTTTACCTGTTAGGGTTATAAAAGCTAAGACATTATCAATTGGATTCTTGATTATCTCCATATTAAATGTGGATCCCTCCGAATTGCTTTAAAAAAATTATCCGCATCTGGAACCGAATCTCTAAGCGATGTGATACTTGCTGTCTTGCAGCTCGGGAATACCTGCGTCTGCGGATTGCCTGTGAAAATCATTGTGATATGGAGTACACGGATACTCGGGGAGAGAATCATTAGACTCAACGGTTCGTGAGGCTAATGCGGAGTATCTGAGCCTCAGCCATACATGATACGTTTATTAAACCGTGAATGCTTCCCCATGGATTTTTGAATCACTGACGGTTTCTAACCATTGAAGTATTGCCTTCCCCCCCCCCGTTTCTTTTGTAAAATCGTTTTTCCCCTAAGCACAAATTTCAATCGCACACACTCTCACAATGGAACTCTCTCTGTATTCATCGCTGCTTATCATCTTCATCACTTGGGTTCTCTCGTCCCAATTGACGTCGTATTTGCGCTCGCGCCGCTACAATGCAGATGCGCCCTTGATCGCGAATTCGTGGTGGGAAATTGTGACGTGGAGGGGGTTGTCGGGGAAGGAATTGTTGGTTGCTGCTTATCAGAAGGTACGTCTGTTATGTTGTTTCTTTGTCTTTGCTTTTTGGCTATGGTTGGTTGTTGGCCAGTAGATCGTGGGATTTATGGTTGTTTTGTGAAATGGATGAGGGGTTTAATTTCAATTTCGATTTTATTTTTGATTTTATTTTCACAAAAGACAGGGAAAAAATGGAAGCTGATGGATGATGGAATGAACAGTATTCGAAAAATGGAAAAGCGTTTCGTATGAATGGAACGCTGGGTCCTCAGTGGGCATTACCTACTTCTGTTTTTGCGCAGGCGGGGAAGATGGGGACGGGAGACTTGGACCCGTATGAGGCGAATGAAGATGTATGTTTGTTGATTTTTCTTTGATACTTTTGGTATTTTTGTCCGGTCTGATTTAACCTGATCTGATGCGATTCCACTCCATTCGATGAAATAAAAAAAACTCGCATCTAGTGAGGAACATGCAAGAACGAATGTCGAACTAACCCTCCAACACAGTTCCTCCTAATGCGGCCCTTCATCTCCCCCGAAAGCGAAGACATGATGACTTTTATCATCTCCAAGCTGACGCGTTCGATTCCCGAGATCATCCCGCTGCTCCTCGCGGAAACCACGACTGCGTTGCGAGAAAATTTTGCGCCGGAAGATTCGAGTGAGAGGGATGGGGAGGGATGGACACGCACGTGTTTGTTTCAGCATGTGAATGTTGCGCTGGCGAAGATCGTGTCGCGGATACTGTGTGGAGAGAAATATTCGAGCGATGCGGTGTGGGTCGATAATGTGGCGACGTTTGCACGGGGGATTTTCTTCTCCGGGATGTTGTTGAGGCGCTTGCCGAGGTGGAGTCATGGGTTTGTGGCGCCGTGGATGAAGACGACGAAGCAGGTTGCGGTGATTGAGAGGATGGTGACGGAGGATGTGAGGGGCTTGGTTAGGGGGGTGGTGACGGCGGAGGATTATGAGAGGGGCGTTATCTTGCCGTTGTTGGTGGAGGATGTGAGGGGGAAGAAGGCTTTTGAGGGGAAGGGCGAGGAGGATTTGCTGTGGGGGGTTAATAATAGGATTTGTAGGTTCTTTTTTGCGACGGTGGATACGACGACGCTTACTTTTACGCATGTGCTTTATGATGTTATTGGGCATAAGAAGGAGCTTTATGTGGAGCCTATGAGGAGGGAGATTAGAGATGTGTGGAAGAAGTTTGGAGGCGTGTGGAATCGAGAAAGTATTGGGGAGTTGAAAAGTTTGGATGCGTTTATGAGGGAGAGTCAGAGACTGCATCCATTGGGATATACATTGGGGAGCCGGAAGGTGGCGAAGAAAGAAGGACTGGATTTTATTAGCAAAGGGGAAGATGGGGAAAAGGTCATCCATATCCCATACGGAGAGAGGATTGAGGGGTTGGCATGGGCGATCCATCAAGATGCTGAATATTACGAAGATGCGGATGTGTTCAAGGGATTCAGAACGAAGGATGAGACGATCGCGGGTTCGAATCCTAGTGATAGGTTCATGAGTTTCGGATATGGTATGTTGGAATAGTTCTTCGGATCCTAGATAACACTAATTAGTCCTAGGTCGTCATGCCTGCCCAGGCCGCTACGTAGCTCTCACGGTCGAGAAAATCATGTTGATTGAATTCCTCATGAACTACGATTGGAAGGAAATAGATAGATTGAAGGATTGGTCGTTTGGATGGAATAATATTCCAGATATGGCTAGCAAAGTTCACATTAGAAGATTGAGTAAAGAGGAAGTGGAGAAGTTGTGGGAGTAGGCAGCGTCTCATCAAATGAGGCTGCGACTTGTGGTATGGAAATTAAATAGTTTAAGGTTCGTGGATGTAACTATTTTTTATCATAGAAATAGAGCGTGAACTTCAGGTTTTACAAATCTCCAATTGGGAACTGTGAGAATGATTTGCGCACCAGATAGAGATGTCTCAGAATAATGATAGCTAGCCTTGCTGGGTTTCACACCCTCCTTTATAAGTCTCCAACCATGAAATAATACACAGTGTTTCTGTCTACGCTCTTTGGTGAGACGAACTAGCCATGTTCGTCTGATACTCCAAAGTTGGGAGTAGCTAATATGCGGTATTTCTGTCTGAAATCTTCGCTGACCTCTGGAGACAAGCCGATCGTGTTGGTCTATGACTAGATGCGGATCAGGTTGGTCAAGATGAAATTCATCTCACGTTGACGTATCTTGTGCAGATTTCAATGTCCAGGCTGGATGTAGTCACTCTATCCTATTTATCCTTAGGATTGTCTGTCCCTATCTTTTCCGACTCTTTTCGTGTGTTGGAAGTTCTCCATACTCTCTCGCGTATTTATGTATTCGTGATGAAGATATTCGCTTCAATCACCTTACCTCTACTGTCATTCAAAAGATACTTCGGATATTCGGTATGAGATAAAAATGGGATAAATTGAAATATCTGCTCTTGTATGTTTCCTTCGATTTTTCTCGAGTCAACACATTTAAATCCGTTTAAGACCATCTGTCAACCACTACCCCCCGCCCCCCCTTTCCCAACTATCACCTTCGTTTTTCCTCTCACCGCACACAAGCGCCCACCAACTAACAAACCTCACACGATACCAAAAAACATCGCCATCTTAAACGTCCCCACGTACCCCGGTGCCCACTGCTTTAACCCAGCCAATATCAATTGATTTCGCGTTAACCCATGTTCCTTCTGTATTTTCTTCAACTTCTTCTTGCTATCTTCTGGTAAACCATCGAACCATTTGTCAAAAGCCTTGATTTGTTCTTGCGTGGGACTGTCATCGGCAGAGCGGACTTCGAAAAATGTGGGATCGGAGCGTGGTTTGAGGGAAGAGGGGGGAGGGGAAGTGCGGGCTTGAAGGAGATGGAATGGGAGTAAAGGCATGGTTTTGGAAACAGAGGTTGTGGTAGTGGAATGAGTGGTTATGTGAGAGGGTTGAGGACGGTTGTTTTGGATATAATGACTGTAGTTGGGGAATTTGAAACGTGATCTTGGTGAAATGAATGTGGTGTGAATGAAAGATAACGGCTGGATACTAGTACAAAGACAAATGAATGAGTGAGTGAGTAAATAAACAAAAAAAAAATACAGAAATTTCTGTTCACATCATACTTATCATACTTAATTACAAACTGGGGGAACATGCCAGACCACACTTGGTAGTTGGTTCATTTCTTTTATATACCAACCTAACACACCAAAGACGTCACAAGAACACTGCCACGGACATAAAGGTTATTCGGCCTCATAGATGTCCTATTGAATTGGTAGCCTGTCACGGATTGGAAGACGTCGGGCCGCAAAGATGGTGATAAAACTTACACGGCGGCTAATGAAGAATACAGACCGGCCCGACCGCACTGCAGTACAGTGCCAATGTTTAGCTCCATCCTTTCTAGAATTAAGCGCCAGGACTTGTGTCTTTAATCCTCGTAATGAAATTGGCAAGGAGATCCGAAGATTTATAGTCGTGGACCGACGTCATGCCCAGTATATCCGTGTACTCGGGACTTAAGCTTATGAATATCAGCTGGTAATTCTCGATGGAACGGATATAGTCGATATGGGAGATCGCATTTTCCATGAGTATTTGAGGGAAAATAGATGAAATGGATAAAATGAGGACTTGGACGATTCGTTCCAAAAACAAAGTGTGCTACATTTGAGAACGACAATAAAAGAATTTTTTTACAGAGTCGCCTGTGAAGACTTTGAACGTGATTGAAAAGGATTGATATATGGGCGAAAGGGGGACACTTACAATAGCCACCTGTATTACGAACTAAACTCCAGCCTATTTCCCGCAAAATCTCTAGCAAAGAATCTGACAGGGTATTCCACTCCTTTCGCTCCTAAATAGGTCAGTCAGTATGGGCGAGTCATACATTCATTTTCCCCTCGCGCTTTCTCGGCCCTATCTCTCCAAGTCACCCTTTTTTTTATTTATAAAAAAGAACCACGTGAAAAACTCACCACTATCAATCTCACCAGGCTTATCAGCCTCTCTCGGTCTCGCCTCTCCAGCCTCCTCACTCTCATAGAACGTCCAAATTCTCTTCTGCAATTCTATCAAAGCCTCTGGACTCGCAACTTTGAAACATGGATGACGAGAAGATTTTGGCTCTGAAGGAGACGCGGAATCCGAGATGTGGATCTGTTGGCCTTGGGGGGTAATGTCAAACCTTGGGGGATCTGTTAGTACAATTTCATGAACAGAGATGGGGATTCGAATCAATAGAGAAGATCGTAGAATACTGTTGGAGACAGTAAGGGAGAGGGAGACTGGTCATACCAAGCAAGATGATCTTTCTGCGAGACCGGTACTGGAAACGAGGTGAATCCCAACACTTCGTCGTAGAACTTCTTGGCCAAGTGAAGAGTGCCGGGTAGCACCGTGAGATTTACGTGAGCGATTCCTGTGATCAACATTGTGAATCTAGGTTTAGGAGATATCCTGGGAACTCTGTGTTACTTTGCAGTAATTTGTGTATATTTTTGTTTGTTTATTTGTTTATTTGTTTGTCTGTTTGTCTGTTTGCTTGTTCACAACAATAAAATCGTAAGGAGGGGACAGGTGGGGGTGGATCTCACACCGCGCGTGGGGAACCAATAAGGGGTCTAGCTGATAAATCACGATATATACTCTGCAATACATCTTTTCACTTAGAAATCACGCAATCTAGAGGGAAATTGTGCTCGCTATATGCCAATTGAGTCTAGACACCGAACTGCTGATACCACGGGTGCAATGGAGGGAGTTAGATGGTAAATAGATTCTTCATGAATTTTTGGAATCAATATGAATACACCAAATCATATATTTTGATATGTTTTAATATCTATTACATGACCTCCATATGCGTTTTCCAAAACCCAACTCCAGATAAACAATTAAGTAATGCGCAAGTAGACTATTGTTGATTATTGCTGGATAGGCCACTTCTTTCCTCCCGTCGTCTTCGTCTATTATCTGCAAACTTCGAACTTTGGCTTGTCACTGAAAGTTCCCCCTGGGAAGCCGCCATATTTAAATGTTCCAATTTTTCTTCTATTAGTGATTCTAAGTCGGGAGCTAAGATGTAATCCTTTCCGGATGATCTAGATTGCCCCGAACGACTTCTTGAAGGACTTCTCTCAGAGGGTGGTCTTGAAGAGGTTGGTCTTGAAGAGGGTGGTCTTTGAGCGGATACTGCAGATCCATCTCTTCTTATAGATTGAACTTCAGAAATAGCTTTAACCTCAGAGGATGATTTATGAGAAGACGGTATTAAAAAGGAGGCTTTAGAGGATGGTCTTTGAGCGGATCTCACAGATTCATCTCCTTTTATGGATTGAACTTCTGGAAGAGCTTGAATCTCAGAAGAGGATTCGTGAGAAGATGGTCTTAAAGAGGCTTTAGAGGATGGTCTTTGAGCGGATCTCACAGATCCATATCCTCTTGTAGATTTGGCTTTTGGAAGAGGCTGAATCTCAGAGCACTCCTTTGTAGGGTCCTCCTTTACAGTATGGGTGTGGGCAGTGGACTGTATTGTAGAGTGTCTGGAAGGTGCTTTCCTAGAATGATCAGACTGCAAGAAGCCATCTTTTGGGTTCTTTGTACTTTCATGATCTGAGTCACTCGAGCTGTCGCTTGCAGAATCTATAGGTCTATAATTTTTTCGGTCCTTCACGTCATTTCCACGTCCGTTTAAATCAAAGCCATCACGAGAGTGGTCTCTAGCTCCTTTCCCTCTTCTTTCTTGGCGATGACCGTGGCCACCTTTGTCGTCTTTGGGAGGATCGTCATATTTGTCCTCAGGCTCGCCACTTCCCCGACGCCGATGATGTCTACGCTCCCTCCCCTCATCGTCACCATAACTTCCAGATGCATTCTTTGCAGCAGATTCTCCAGTATAGGTGATATGATTAGTTTGCTTTCCAAAAAAAACGACATTCTTAGGCGGTCTTGGATCCATGTCATAAGTTTTTGTAGTTTTAAGACCTTTGTGCGCAGTTACACCACCACCGAAAAGAGGAAAGGGTATGTCTTCTACTTTTTTGCCACGAAGTAGGACATACAAATCGACCCTGTCGTCTGTCTTATGCTTGTAAAAATCCAGTCTTCTCTTTACATTCTTCGGATCCGAGACCTTTGACACAATCATTCTTTCGGGACGTTGATATCTCTTCATATCAATATTCACGTCGCCCTCTTCATAATAGCCGACGAAGCTTTCATTTTTACCAGGGACGATAAGTGCCGATTTCATGGTGATTGTCGAAAGGGCGGTTGAAATCTTGGAGAAGTTATTACAACTGTGATTCGACTGTATGCTATGTGCTGTAGATTGACGATGGGATGATTTTATATGATACAAAGGACTGCATCTTATCTTAAATACTCAAGAGTACCTACCAACAGATTTCCATCGAGAACACAAATATCCGACCATCGCACTATACCTGCAAAAATACTGGAGCATTAGGCATGCGTCGAATTTAATTGAAGGGTGGCTTGATTGAGACCTCATGACCAAAGAGATATTTTCGGCGGACCTAAAAATTGTCCTTCTAGCGGGCCGTGATCGTGAATGAACAGACTCCGACGCACAAGAAATTATAAGAAAGGAAATAGAGAGACAAGTGGTACATAAGAATGAGAATTTAAGAATATAAAACCAATCGCAATTTCGCATGTAAAAATCCCACCAAGAGATTCATCAAAGCATTTTGAAAGCTTTAAGTCTCTTCATACTTCTTCGAGACTGCACCTCTCAAAATCGAGGCCAATTCGCTTTTGGGCCTTATTTGGATGCTCGCCAACTAAGCTGCCTAATGAGTCCTCCTTTTTTTCTCCATATAATTTCTCTGAAACATACGAGGTGAAAAAAGACGCAGTGGACACTCCAGACCAAGCTGGTGCCTTTCGATAACTTGAGTTGCAACGTTGTCAGTGAATCGATATCTAGCCAATTCATAGTAGGCCTCGAGACTATCGTGGGTATTCAGAACTACCGCCAACTCCTTGTCATGATATAGTTCGGTTCCAAGAATTTTATCAGACGAGATGGATAGATTAAGAATTAGTGCACCGCCTTGTTCTTCTTTCATCCACGCTGTTTCTTGCGCCAAAATGCTTGTAACTTCGTTAATCTGTTTTGCTGCCTGCGAGGATGCAAGGTAAAAAGATGGCCTTCAATTTCATCTGCAATCAGACGTTCGAGCCCCTTCACGGCATCTACCGATGCTTTCTGAAAATCAGCCTGCAACCAGTCCCGTAACTTGACTCGAAAATCGCCATCTGAGCAAACACTTTGAAATAGTGCCTCATTCACCTGTTCAACTATGCTCTCCGCCTCAACAAGAGCTTTCTCAGCGATGGCTCTCCAGCTTGTGGTCTGTTTTCTCCATAAAAAAGTCGACCACTAACGGGTTTAGGTCATCAGGAAACTCAGTTCCTCGAAAGCTCTCAATTACTTGGCGTATCCAACCATATGTTGGATCTATAGATTCATGTCAGCATTTTCATGTTTTCGTTGTTCATATCAATATTACTAAGTACCTCTTATGAGTTTCTCCGACTATGTCATTCCGTCGTCGGCAGGGATCAGCTTCGCTTCGGCTGTACAAGTTACAAAAGGCTTCACTGGACCCTCTGCCTGTAGTACAAAACTTGTTAAGCCGATCTCGAATTAGCTTTATCGCAAACATGTCAGACTTATTAAGCCCCCGATAGTTGCCATTTAAAGAATTTTCCGCCATTCTAGAGTCCTTCGTTGCAATTCCATTTATTAAGGTAAACTGTTGGAAGTTGGTATCGTATGGTGGCCCTAGTTTGGAGATGTCGTTATCACACAGAGCACGCTTTGCTTTCATCTCGGACAGAAGACTGGGTATACTTTGTTTGACATGTCTGTTCCGCGTCTTTATCAGATTGCTTCGTAGATGAATTACCAAGCCCCTTTTTATTCAACTGATTCTATTCATGGCCTGAGAAGAAGGCATCCTCGATAGTATCTCTTTCTGCATCGCTGTTGGCTTCGATTGGTGCCCTGTTACGCAAATCGTACCACCATTCTTTCAGGTATCGTGGGGATTGGTCATTATTCTTGTTGAGCTCAAGAACCTTGCGAACGTTGTCAAAAAGTTATTGCATAGGAATATCAAGTCAATTTACCCAGTCGTGTAATTGCTTTTGCTTAATATCACACTTGTTGATAACTCCAACTATCCTAGACTCTTTATCCTCTACACCGTCAAGCATATGCGGGACTTCCTGCCTTTCGAGATCGATCAAATCAATAACAGCCCTTGATAATGTGAGTGGAATGGCAAAGTAAGATAATGTCTCAGGGCCAGGACGTACACAATGATGCTACTCGGATTATGCATGTAATGCTGGACAAGAGTTTTGGCCGTTTGATGCTCTGTATTTTTAGCATCTCCTGGTATACATTGTCAGCTCTATGAACAGAAGTAGATGATGGTAATATTCACCACGAACAAGACCAGGTATGTCTATAATCGCAAAATTCTTCTCGTTGGGGCCTCGTCGAGTTATGCGTAGCACAGAGCCACTTAATCTATTGTATTTCGATCTTCTACCGGGGCAGACATCGTCATGGTCTTCAATTATAACAGATTCTGCCTATGCGCTTGTAAGTAGCTAAATCGTAGAGAGAAAAATATGTATCGAGCCGAACCTGCTTGAATATAGAATTCATGGTTTCCTTGTCAAGCGTGAGCCCAAAAGCCAGCGGACGCCATGAGGACAATAACTCCTTCCGCTCTTGAGTTTCATTTGAATCAGGAATAATCTCAACGGTCACCGAAATTGCGTCACTTGGAGAAGTTCTTTTGTGCACAATCTCGGTTGCAAAGCGAGTGCACATCTTATCGTCAGTTGGAAAAGGAACTTCTGTCACAGCTTGGAGCACTGAGCTTTTACCAACGCTTTGGTCTCCAACGACGACCAACTATGACATGTAAGTTTAAAGTGATATGCACAAGAGAAAAGACATACTTGAGGTAAGTTCACATGTTTCGAGACGCTCAACTTGTGCAGCTCATCCATCAGCTCAAGCTCTGCTTGTCTGCCCATCTCCAAAGTCATATCCTATGGGTGATTTGAGATATGGGTATGCGGAAACCATGATGTGGTCAGTTTGAAGAGGTTGAGATTGAATGTTTTAGTTGAGAGTCTGAAATAATTTGAGTACTATCGAATGAGGAGTGTCTGCGAACTGGTCTCTCACAAGATTATGTAAAACAGTCGTGCTGCATACAATTGTAATAAGAATATGATTTTGGAAGTAAGTGGGAAATTCATCACTTCTATACATTGTGCAATTGTGTCTACATTGGAACTATCCCGACATTGTTAAGACAAAAGTGCATGATTTCTAAGATTTACTCCCTAGCAAACTTTAGATTCTGCAGCTGAAAGGCTGAAAAGTCACAAATAACATTACAAAAATATACTTCCTATGTCTCGAGATACATGGGGTTGCAGTACTCCCCTGGGCCGCAATCCAACAACCAAAAGCGTGCAATTCTCCAGGCACAGCGCGTGTCAATTGGTGATGGATGGTCCCGCGAATATGATCCGTCAGGGTGCTGTTCTTATCGAATATTGAAGATACTGTCTTAAGTACAAACAGTTCGTATCTATATATCAATCCACTAGGAATGTTACATTTTTGAGCGGACGATTGCATGCCAAACAAGATAAAGGTAAACATGGTGACGAGTAGTGCTGCCTTGTGCCGCTCGTATGTAATACGGGCGCATATGTGATGGCCTTACAGATAACCATCTGATAAATATTAAACGCGCTATGTATTGGATGAAACGGAAGAAGGAAGAACAACAAGCCTACCTAGGACAATGAGTTTGCCCACTAGGCGGAAAACAATGCTTCAATAACAATCTTTCATCGTCAACATGAGTTTCTGAGACCATAAAATGAACTTTCAATGCACTCTGCACAATCCAACCACATTTAATGTCCTAGTCAACACAAAACTGGTGATATCTTCTTGATGGAGGAAATAAGAGGTTGGGACACAGGCAGTAGCATGATGCATTCTCCAGTAGTGAAGATGACGGCCCCGAGTGAGATTTCAAGACTTCTTTCCAACTACTCAACCAAATCGCTCTCCAAAGAAGCAAAAATGTGAAATCGATTTTGAATTATGAATGTGTTAAGAACAAGAAAATGGTGACGACATTAACCTCGAGATCTACCACATTCGCTCAATTTGCTTATTGGCCTCGGTGTACTGGATGGCCCAAGCTCCAAAATTTGTCTATCAATCCTCAACACGTAAACACCACACTCCCTCCTTCATTCAACTCAACTTCAAGGTCAACAGCAAGCTTTTCTTTTACTCACTCGCACTCCCTTCTCTACCCAACACAGGCCCTTTCTCTCCCACTGCGATTACAGCCATGGATCCCCAAGATACCCGCTCACCCCCCGTCAAAAAGCGTGGTCCGAAACCCCTCCAGTCCTCCAATCGCAAAACCCAATACCTGATCCTCTACAACTTTGTGTCCGCAATTCTTTGGCTTGTCGTTTTGGGTCGAGTAGTCCTCCTTGTCCCACTCGTCGGATTCGGGCGTTTATATCCGGCTGTTGGTACTTTTGTGAAATGGACACAAACTATGGCACTTTTGGAGGTTGTGCATGCAGCTCTTGGTTCGTTCTTTCCCTCACCGTCCTTTTATCTGCGGTTGTGATTGAGAAATTACTAATTCTTAACCTCCAGGAGTTGTGCGAGCCCCAATTAGTACAACCGGCATGCAAGTAGCTAGTCGACTCCTCCTCGTCTGGTTCATCGTCAACCCATTTCCATGGGTAGCAAAAAGCACTGGGTACTCTACAATGCTCATTGCATGGAGTGTCACCGAAGTAATTCGATACTCTTACTTCGTTATCACACTTAGTGGATACAAGCCCGATATTGTTACCTGGTTTCGCTATAATACCTTCTTCGTTTTATATCCATTGGGGATCAGTAGTGAATGTTGGTTGATTTATAAAGCTATTGAACCCGCGGGAGAAATATATGGATCACTGTATCCTCTGGTTTTAAAAGCAATTTTGCTGATTTATATTCCCGGTATGTTTTCTGGTGATAATCTTTAAGATATAGGGATGCTAACGAGATGCAGGTTCATATATTCTATTCACACACATGATTAAGCAAAGGAGTAAGGTTTTGCGAGCACAACGAGAGATGCTAAAAGATGAATAGAGCATTCAAATCCACATAGGTTATAGATAAAATAGGGGGGCTAGAATGGTTCGGATGATGTACATATCCGGTCAACAAAAAATGGAACATTCGTGGAAAAGTTGGTTGGTTGCACAAGTTTATAGATTTCTAAAGTCCACTTACCCCCTCTCTATCTTGTACACAATGACTGCTTGATTAGAATGCAACGATTCTACCAAATCTTGCGACCTACAAAGAGGTATGTCGAATAGATCATCATATGGCCAACTTCTCCGTAGTTTTACTGAAATAACATTCACGAGTAAATAGACTTACCAAGTTTGATATCAACGAGCAAAAAAACACATGTTCTATTCATAAGACTACAGCTGCAATGTACAGAAACATAGATATCATGCGCGCCTTTATTCAACCAATCGAGTGTCAAAAAAGTTAAAAAGTTGAGAGAATCAAAAGATGTAGTGGAAGGAATCTCATCTTCTTTTCCCCTTTTCACTGATTGACGCCTGTCGCCCCTTTCCCATACCCTAACATCTTTCCTTGACTTCACAAGAATCCTTTGCTCTTTACTTTGACGAACAACTTTAGCCACTGCTGGCAAAATAAAAGTCCACGTGCTTGGGAAATGGTATCTCATTTCTTCAATAAATCGATAGATTGTAGAATGAGCCGAAGTATTATGCACGACTTTGGCTGTAAAACCAGCGTGTCCAGCACACCTAGGAGATAATAGAAGAGATTGATCGAAACTTATCAGATGTCATGTAATTCTAAACCTGAGAATCGAGATGAGGATGATTATGGCGTGGGTATTCATATTATTATGATTGTACGGGATAAGGTTTAAATCAAGCTCAATGACGTGAGGATGTTGGAGGATGCACCCCGTCACGGAAATCGGCACCATTGGAAACCGGCTGTCCCTCCGGCTTCCGGCCAGCTGGCCAAAAGTCGATAGCCTCAACAATATCCTCTCCTCGCTCATCCTCATAAGCATATATGATCTATCATCAATCAGTATTTTATAGAATTCACGCATAATATTAGGACGACACTTACCTCTCGAGTGCTCGTATGCAGCATGCGAATGCTCTTATGAGGAACAATATGAACAGCGTTAGTCTCAATATTCCTAATTTCAATGAAGTTCGGTTCGAAGGCGAGTATCCAAGGGTAAGAGAGTGCGAAGCTCTGTGGTAGTCCCTCCCAATCAATTCTCCAGTCAGGTCTAGCTCGCCATCCATTACGGTTGACGAAGAAGGAGAATTCAGAGTAGTTGAGAAGAAACTCTCCGTTCAATCGCTCGATATGTATTGGTCGTACGTTCTCCTTTCGAGCAACGAAGTCCAAAGATGTATCTGCCTGATCGAGGAGTGACTGGGTCTCTAGAGTTTCCAAAGATACTACTTCAAAACCACGTGCACAAGCTACACATAATTTTGATTTGAGGAAATGTATGGACGAAGATTCTGTTGGAATATAGAATTCTTTGAATGCCTTCAACTCATCTTGACCATTTTGGAATATTTTGAATCCTTTTTGCTTCTTCCCTTTGGACATCGCGTCGTTGGGTTCAAACACTTTGATAGTAGTCGACAAAGCCGATGATTTGACACAGCATACAAGGTGGCGGCCTAAACATATCCCTGTGCGGAAGAAGTTGCAATGGCTCTGTATTTTCTTGGGTCGTTTCGAAAGTGCAGGCTCGTTCGGATTTAGCGCAGAGAGAGGATAAGACTGCAAAGATTTATTAGATAAAACCAGCAGAAGGTTGTATTCCTCGAGAACATCAATCTGTGTGACACTGGTAGCATCCAATACTCGAAGTGGCTTTGCAGCAGCATCTTTTGATCTGCGATCAGAAACAAAGATGCCCGAGTCCGTACCGTATATCAGTTTACGTCCACCATCGAATGGTGCCACACAGTTGACCCTATTCACGGTCGTAAAGAAGTTACTAGAAATGATAGATTTATTGTAGAAATCGCCTCTCGCACGTAATATGGCTTGTTGTTCACCTATGTGCTCCATCCATTTGTTCCTCATCCCTGCACTGCTTGCGTACAGTGTCAATTCATATCCACCTCTACCAAGGTGCCTGAAGGTGATTGGAAACCCGTCTTTCTTACTGTTGTCATTTGTAGGAGTCTTGCTAGGAATCAAACTTGATGATGGGCGTTTCACGACTCCAAGCTTAGGCATAAACTCGTCCATTTCGCGAATAGTCAACAGTTCAAGAGGAATTGGGCGGCGATATACTTTGATTTCCTCCTTCTTTGCCACAGTCTTAACACGTACGAGAAGAACAGCATGGTCGAAAAGGTAGGCCTGAATATCAGTCGGATCTGTTGGTGTCTTCTTCAAAGGTCCTTTGTGGATAAGCTCTCGGTTTTCGTCAGTGAGCTTCAAGTCTACACGCTCATTGGGCCTGAAACGAAGTTGTTCGTGCAATCGCTTTAGGTTGAAGCGATTCTCGGCTTTGCCGGATTCGGCATTGACCCTGGTAAGGAGTTCACGAATCATCTTCATGGCTTTCGGGATATCTTCCTTGTCTTTGTTTCCATCGTCGGTATACTTGAGAACATTATCTAGCAATAGTGGGTAACGAGCAAGTCTTGTTGTCGGCTTCGTTAGGTAACCATTCAATTCAAGCTTTCGTGACTCTTTTCGCCTCTCTGTCTCGTCCACAAATTTAGAAAACGAGGGATTCAAAGATCGCTCGTTTTCAAACTCAAATTTTCCCGCTAGTTGATTTGATCCGTATATGATAAAAGGCTCAAACTGAGGTACAAACTGTAGGAATATATCACCAACACATTGCACAACAGGATGCTTCCGCTGGCGTTCTGTAAGTGCTTCGGCAAATTTAGAACTGATAGCATGAATACTCGGCGGATCAACAATGTTCGAGAATATAGTTCTGACTATTCTCTCTTTTCGAGCCTCTGGAATAGGTGATGGAGAGAGTTGATTGACTGAGCGTAATGGGAGAATCCAAAAGTCTCGTAAATATTCGAGATCCTTTACAAAATCTCTTTCGGTGTACATAATCTCTGAAATGACCTCTTGACGTTTCTTCTCCCGTTCACCAACGCTATCCGCAATTTCTTGAGAGACCGTGTTAATCCAGAGCTTTTGCTCGTCAGGTTCGTCGACATCATGCAGACTTGCTTCGGACTTTTCGCGACGAAGACCAGGCTGTGGCTTCAGGTTCAATCGAGATTGCTGTTCAAGTCGACGAGGGCAAGCTATCGAATAGCACAACTGATCTCTAGTACACGTTGGAGAGTAACATTCGGTGAGTAAAACGAACACGCCATTGACTTCTGGTGCTTCATGAGGTTCGTCCATCATCGTTTCTCGAAATTGGTACATCTCTGTAGCAGCATCACGTAATCGATGATCGTAAGTCACATCGTGAAAAAACTTCTGGGCATCAAGAGCTCGTCCAAGTAACAAGGCAAGATTTCGATCGGTAGTCTTGATAATATACGAGATAATGTCCACCGCCTCCGCTCCACTGAAAGCATTTTTGTATGTGAGATCATTCTTCGTTCTATCACCGACATTGATCTTTTCTCGAAAGCAGTCGCCAACTCGCGACAATAATGCCGGATATACCAGAGGAGCTTTGTGTCTGGATGATCCTCCGGCAGTGCTGCTAATTGATTTGGCCGAAGGCCGATGCGTCAAGATATCCGAATGCTCCGGTGGGACAATAGTTGAAGCCATGGACATCGATCGGCTCATATCTGGCGCAACAGTAGAGGCCATACTAGCAGTCCTTGTTGCAGTTGCGGGAACAGGAGGGGGGATAGAAAAAGCCGGTAGCTCCTGTGGGCCATTCCCCGAAGTCCGTCGATTTGGAATCACTCGTCCACTCATAGTTTGATGCTGATCACGATCTTGTGGATAGCTAGTCAATGACATTGTGCGCTCATCAGGTCTCTCTGGAATATTGCGTCCGAGAGCGGTTGTTTTTGCGGGTTGGTGTTGATATTGAGCTTGCCGAAACGCATTGGCGGGAGCTTGATTGAAGTTGGTAGGTGGCGGTTGGTACATTTGTGGCCTAGGTATACTCGCCATCGACTGAGACCGATAGGGATCGGAGGCGAGTGCTGGAGCATTGCCTGTGTAATATCGCTGTTGTTGGGGTCTAGGAGGAAATGGTTGTTGGGGTGCAATGCGCTGAGGAGTAGGGTATGGTCTTCGATCGCTACGAACCTGCTGTGGCAAGGAATGAGGTTGTGGTTGAGAAGGTACTTGTCCAGGAGGTGGCTGTCGGGATCCTTGATAATAGCCATTGGCCATGCCACCCCCATTTGGCATATTGTTCCCCTGTTGAGGCCGATATACGCCCTGGCCCGGAGCCTGTCTGGGAGGCATCCCGCCTTGCATTCCTGACATCTGCGAAGACATCGTTTGCGTGCGACCCTGAGGTATGATCGGAGGAGACACGGATGAAGTCATGGTTTGCGATCGGCCGGGAGGAGGGGCAGCACCGAAGATATTTGAGAAAGCGGTTTCCCGTTGATAGTTCGAAGCATGGCCATATTCATTCGGGCGACCATTGTTCCCCCGCCCTTGCTGATAATCGGCCATGTTATATGCCAAAGAGTATTTTTGTTGTGTGAATGCAATGTAACTCTATTCGTTGATCCTTCTGTTGGCCTAGAATGAGGAGCCAAGACTCGAAGCCGAGGGAATTAACCCCGGGACAACCTCAAGACCGATGATATTATGGACCCTACTCTAACATCCACTAGTACAGGGTTTAAAATTCCAATGTCGAATTGATTTTGAGGTGGTTGTTGAGGTTGAGATACGGGTACGATAATGATTAACTTTGTTGTTTCGGAGTCGGAGGATGAGTTGGGGTTGTATGTAGTTGATCAGCTCAAGCGAATGAATGATCAGCAAGCCTTTCGAGAGTCGTATTGCGTGTTATTTATCTATCTTGTTCGCAGAAGGAGATAAATAAATGGGATAAAGAGCATCGGAAGAATGACGCCGAAGTTAAGATGTATGCTTCTTCTGCTTTCCCTTGATAGGCTCGATAGAATCTTGTGAATCTTGTGAATGGCCCAAGGTTACTCTGGAAGGGTAACCAGGAGTCGGCTTCCTCGTTATGGAGGAGTGACTGACTGAAGTGAATTGTACTGTACGGTATTGTAATGTATTGTTGTTGTTGAGTATGCAACTAAATTTTTGGCTAGTTCAAGTTCTTTTTTGGCGGCGCGCCGGAGCATTGAATGGAACCGTATCCTTTTATTAGTGTGGCTTTCGGGTGCGGCGAGAGGAATCCTTCTTCCCTTCGAAGCTTGGAAGTCTCAATCAACACTCATCAAGCTAGGGAATGAGATGGGCCGTAAAGAACACACTTGGAATCCAAGGTAGCGTAGTAGTGAGAATTCCTGGAGGATCAGCACTTCATCGGTCTGCGCAACGTGATCTCTAATAATTGAATTGGGAAGAGTGATTGTATTTATTCTTATGGTCTTCATGACATCAATTCCACACATCTACGAGGCATCGACTGGAACCATTGCATGTTTTTTCGCATTCGGGTGTCATTTGGGTGACTAAGCCGCCCTTGGACCATTTTGGTGTGCGTACTCGTCCGGTTACGATGGTTGTGGCTCTGTAATTATCTGTCAGTGCACTGGGTGCAGTACTGTAATTACTCTGTACTCTGTAGAAAGAGAAAAAGAGGCGCTTGTTGAACTTAGCTCCACCCAACTGAAGCCTGGATTTTGATAGCTTTCATCAAACAACAACACTCTCATTTCGCAACCTCTCAACTGTCAACTGTCAATTTCCATCCAACTTTAGTACCTCAGTACACTTACAGAGTAAAGCAATCATGGCAGAATCAGATCTTGCCCCAAAGTTCGCCCCCTTCTTTGGAATGGTACGAAGCTTAACATTCGTCGTCTTGTTAATGACATGATACTGATAGCTTCTACAGGCTGGTATCGCCTTTGCGATGACTTTCGGATGTATGCCATCACTTCCCAAGCTCAAAATTATCAATCAGTTCACTGACAGCCTCAAGGTATCGGTGCCGCATATGGCACGGCAAAGTCTGGTATCGGAATCGCTGGTGTTGGCACTTTCAGACCTGACTTGATCATGAAAGTACATAATCATCCAGATTCATACATGCTACACGTACTGATTTGCTGCTCTACTTAGTCACTTATACCCGTGGTCATGTCCGGTATCATTGCAGTCTACTCCCTCGTCATCGCCGTTCTTATAGCGGGAGATATGGGACCCCCTCCTGGCCAGAGTTACAGTTTGTTCAAGTACGCTCAGCTTGTTGGATTTTGTTAAGGTAAATACTGACACGTTCATAGTGGATTCATGCATTTGGCATGCGGTTTGTCGGTTGGATTAACAGGCCTGGCCGCTGGTTATGCAATTGGTGTAGTTGGTGATATGGGCGTTCGATCATACATGCAACAGTCACGAATCTTTGTTGGAATGGTCTTGATATTGATTTTCGGCGAGGTCCTGGGACTATACGGGTAGGCTCACTTCACAAAATTATCTTCAAATTGTCACATTGGATGCATACTAATTCGTTATCTTAGCTTGATTGTCGCACTCATTCTCAATACCAAGAGCAGGGGTTAGAGATTCATCCAGCAGAAGCAAATACTCTTCTTCCGATCATACGTCAGCATTATTTGGTTAGATATGAAGTGACGGCATTGCTTGGAGTTTGGGTCGTGTGTAATTTGTAACAAACATGCCGCAAATGTTTGAAGAATCGATCGCTGTGTACAACACCTTCGCAAACAAGCGCGATTATAATCTATCAACAATCGGACGGCGAACTCGCGCTTCATATATGCCACTTGTCACACTTGCCCGATTTCCGTTCATTATCCACGCGCAAAAAAATATCTCCCGCGCAGCATACATGTTCCACAGACTCAGAGGGGTTATTCCATTTCTAGTCAGGTGGGTTTTCCATGAAGTTCCGTGTGGTTGTACACCATCTTTATCCAACATTGTATACTATTCATACCTTATCATTTATTCTTGGTACATTTTTCCAACTGATAGGGCCCGTCGGTGTTTCCTTGTGTTCTCTCGTGTATTGTTCTTGTTTTCACATGAAACGTTGACAGGTTATCTCCTTCCGGAACTGGCTACTGTTCTGATGATGTTGATGTACCTCACTTATCAATCCTTATTCCAGTTGGGCGCCTAGCCGCAGCACATGAGCAAGGCTCGAATGCTGCAGCCATTCTGCGTTCGAAGGGGATACTTTGAAGATGTAGAAAGCATTTCCTGCCTTGCCTGTCTGGTTATTGTTGAAAGGGGCGGTAGGAGATACAAAAATGCATGTAATGTCAACTTTATATATCCCTGAGCAACCTTTCGAGATCTTTTCGTGAAGGTGGCAATAGATTGGGCATTGGCCCATATATCACTATGCATAATATCCAATTCCAAAGCCGAAAACGATACTTTCGTTTTGCAACGTACAAAGTAGATGAACCAGGTTGGCTTAGATTTTTATTTTGGGACAACCATGATCGCTCTGAATATTACACCCAACCTCTTTGAGTTTTGAGCTCAACTTGAATGTTCCATCGAACTAATAATGTACGGCCCAGGAGTAACAACTGTCTATCATCAGAATGTTTCAGTTGAACGAAACTTATCACAATCTAGAATAATCATTACAATCGACTGGAAGATTCATTGAAGAATAATGCTGTTGGCCAATCCCTATCTTCGGAAGCCACGAACCCGTCAAGTCATGGGTAGACTCTGGAGCTACCTTGTGATATTGCAAATGAATTCTCCCATTGGATGAAACTCACGACATATTAATGTCCTCGATTCCTGTCCCCTTTCAGTTTCATTATTTTGTCAGTTTGACTGATTATTGCTCCACGACATAGGTATTCTATCACTACATTTGTAATCACTATTTACTCAAAAAGCATGAAATCATCGATGAACATTAATGAACGTTATCGGTATCTTAGCGGCAGATATCAGCCACACAGCCGCCACACTATCTAATCTCGAAGCCTCCTCCCGCAACACAAGTTCATATTAGTGTTTCTAGACTCGCCAAGGTGCAAACTAACCGTTCTGCAAAACCTTCCTATTATCTACAAATTTTGTATTATCTCTTCCTCGGTGATCCCTTCTGCCGTAGGCGACAAATACCTTCGGGACTTGATTAGTTGCGGGAGTATTATGGTCAGGTGTCACAACATCTTGTGTTTGGTCAAACCCTCAATTGCTAGATATCGCTAACTGTTTCTATCTCGTACTCAACTTCCTTCACAAGATTAGACGGATTTTAAGGTTAAGGGCGTCTTTGCCTTAACGTATGTGATCAACTGTTGGAGTTGAAACCCCATCGACGTGGTCGTGCTCATACAATCACTGCTTCACGTGCTACTGTAGATCAGGTACAAGTAAAGCTCACGAGGGCTTAACTTGAAGCTTATTTCTACAAGTGTATCTTCTGGCTCGTTTTACTATTTTGCCTACTTGAGTTCCCAGCCACTGCTGCACACGGCGCCCGACATTTGAGATTATATCTTCATTATTTCAAAAATCATACTAGTCTGTTTTTGTAGTTATGGCACAATACAATCTTTTCGCTGGGGGACAAAGTGCCGATCTTTCTTTGCGATGAAGTGACCTCCGCCCCTCGATAAACCTCCTATTGTGACGGGTTCGTTACTAGCCTTCTGTGCTTTAGAATTTGCTACTGCAGTCAAGCTATGCCTATCGGAAGGAATTTCACCGTCCTCGGAGAGATGCGATGATACTAGTTTTGTACCCTCCCTATGCAATGGTCGCAGGTTTGTCCCACGATTGGACCAGAAAGATTTTAATATGCCATATCTGAAGCCGTTCAGAATCACTTGACTATCGGCTACGGGCCTCGGTACCTTTGCAATGTCTTTTTGATATGGCACAACAATTGACCACTCGTTGTGAGACAGAACGAGCAGTGGAGAGTCGCGTCGGACGATTAAATCTAAATGAAATCTTAGGGCACCTCGGTGTTCCCTGGTATATATAAGAAGACAGTGAATCCTCTTCCTACCAGGTCCTTATCAAGTCCTCATCAAGTCCACAATTCCAGGATCCGCCATTCTGTCTTCAATCTGTACATCGTCTTCGGAACTTGTCAAGGATGCTTTCCCACATCGTAGCCTTCCTCGCTCTTGGAGCAATTGCTCAAGCAGCTCCAGCTCCAGCTCCAGCTCCAGCTCCAGCAGCTGCCTCTTCCGGCTCAGCCTCCTCCCACAGTGTAACAGCAATTCACAATCCGAACTACGTTCGCAATGGTACTGCATCTTTGCTCAAGGCCTATGCCAAGTACCACATTCAGCCTACCCAGCCAATGTCTGATGCGTTCATGTCAGCACTCCAAAAGAGACAGGATTCTTCTGTTCCAGCGTTCGCAGTTGATCGTGTTGAGTATCTCGTTCCTACTATCGTTGGAGGTCAAACTCTCAACCTTGATTTGGACACTGGCTCGGCAGATTTGTAAGTGCCACAATCATTAGAATACCTCCGCCCTGCAAATTGTGATCTTAGAGGTTCACCTTTACTTCAAGTGACGATCAATGTATCTCACTTACTTTTATCAAATTTACTGACTACTCTATCAGATGGGTTTTCTCTTCTCTTTTAGCTGCCTCCTCTCGCCAAGGTCATGACATGTAAGGAATCATCCGTACCAAATGAGACAGCATGAGTCAAGAACTGACAAAATGCTTCAGCTACACCTCAAGCAAGAGTTCCACATTCAAGGCTCTCTCAGGTTACACCTGGAGTATCCAGTATGTCGATGGATCTGGAGCCAGTGGCACTGTAGGCACAGATACCGTTAAGGTTGGCGGGACTACAGTCACTGGCCAAGCAGTTGAACTTGCCAACAGAGTTTCTTCTTCATTTGTCACTGATGCATCCGATGGACTCATAGGCATGGCTTTCAGCAGCATCAACACTGGTAAGTCTTCGCGACCTAGATGATCGCTCGATAAGAGTACCGCATCGCCTAACTTTACTTACAATTAGTTCAACCAAGAGCTCAATCTACCTTCTTTGACAATGCCGCGAAATCCCTCAGTTCCCCACTCTTCGCTGCTTACCTTCCTTTGAATGTGGATGGAGCATACGACTTTGGATACACCGATCCTTCCAAATACATTGGAAATATTTCCTACACTCCCGTCGACTCCAGAAACGGTTTCTGGGAATTCCCATCTACATCCTACAAGGTCGGCTCTACCACCTACAGCTTATCAGGATACACTGGCGTTGCCGATACAGGAACCACACTCATTCTCATGAGCGACGCTGTCAATACTGCATACTACGCTCAAGTATCTGGTGCCGAGTATTCCATCTCTTATGGAGGATACGTATTCCCTTGTGATGCTACTCTACCTTCCTTGTCGTTCAAAATCGGCCCAACTGACTATGCGACAATCCCGGGTTATTTGTTTAATTTTGAAGTTCTGGTTGGAAATACTTGTTACGGCTCGCTTCAAAGTGTAGGTCGCGGTAAGCAGAGCATTTATGGAGATGTTTTCTTCAACGCTTACTACGGTGTTTTTGACAAGAGTGGACCTTCATTTGGTTTCGCTACTAGTGTTTCTGTTTAAGAAACCATGAATGATATGATGGGATTGATCTGGGAGATTCGGGTATGAAATTATGGGAATGAATGACTTGATGGAGCGCAGATTTGATTTGGATTTCTGCGGGCAGGAGTTCTGCGAACTTGGCTCTTAATGTCACATTCGGCTGCTTCTCTTTACTATGATTCAAACATTTACCAATATTCCTGCCGTATTGTTGATGGTTTTTTGTGATTCTTTGTCTGTGAACTTTGATTCCTGGTATGATGTGATGTTATAGGAGGAGAAATGAGGGGAGGGGAGAGGTGAGGAGAAGTGAACTCCCCTCCGGCTACGCTAAGAGCTAGGTTCAGTACTATGCCTCGGGTGCTAGCGCAAAGCATTTGCGCTATTGACACTGGTATTTGTATCTACCTAGGTAGCATTTCGGGGTACTGCCAAGTTTTGGCCGCGGGTACAAATTACAAAATTCAATTTACGGTCAAGAGATCGATCTGAAATTCAGCGTGTAGTCAGCAGTACTATATGGACGAATGTCCGAGGATGTGACGCTTCTGCTGAACTTTACTAGATGATGGAGATGAGAAGGTGGTGAGTCAAGGTTCCTAGGTAGTTTTTGGTGTTTGTTAGATACTGAGATGCGTGTGGGAAGGGAATCCAACTAACTGAAACAGAAGTTAGATAGACCGTGGTGAATGCTCATCTCATCACGTAAAAGGTAGACTTGCTTGAAGATTAAGCTGCAATTGTTGAAGTGTTTCATGGTATTGTGTGCCTGGGTGTGCAATGCATTTAGGATTATTGATTCACTCTGATTATGCCATACGATCGCCATGTATATTCTGACTCCGAACTCAAACTTATAGATTTTGCAAAGAAGGAAGGAACAATCGTGCAGTCCTGCTTTGATGCTCTTGAAAAGGCAGGAACCTTCACTAGCGCGACTGTATGCCCCCACCCCCCCTTCTCTCTCTTCAAATTGAAAAGTTATTTTGCCCATATGGAAAAATGTACAATTCATAAGAGAATTGGAATTATTTTAAGACACTGTCGTCTTTTCTGACTATCTTTGATTTTCAATGTATTGAGAAACTAACATCTCGGCTGTAAGATACCTTCCTCTTTGGGACGAACCCCTACTGCATCTATGTTTCCTTTCAATATTCTTCCGTCTATGGATGTTTTTTTTTAAAAATCATGTGGTATGATATCCATAGATTACCTTGACCTTGAAGGCCTGGCATCAACTCTTCTTTGCATGATGCAAAGGAATGATACAAATTCCATTATATATAACCAACAGCTATACAAAAAAAGAGTGTCTTATCCATCACGGAGTTAGTTCCAGATTAAAAGTATATATACTTGCCTACATAGCTAATGAGAATGGATATGAGCGCTCTACTCTCAAGTTGTAGAGTTCAGATATTAAAGCTAACGGCCGATACCTCCTACCATTCTGGACCACTTTCGATGTTCGAAAACTCAAACCCAAAACATCATGATTGCATTACTTTATCACCTTCAACACTTCAGCCACCTGGTAGACAATATTCATAAGGCGAGACTGGCGCTTTTAAAGTTCGAAGATTACATCAAACATCCGAGGTGATTTTATACTGGACGGAAGTCAAAGTTTAATAAGCCCAGCATGCACATTTGCTAAGTTCAAGCTGTTGGTTGCCATTGACAAATTGGAATTCGACCTACTTATTGAGTACTATTCACTCTTTCCGCTTGCCACGACACGCAGCAGAATTCGATATTGCGTTCGCGAGGCAAAAGTGAATCTGACGACAACACAAACGCCCGTACCGTAGGAAGAAGAAAGTCAGTACAGCCAGTACAGCCAATCAACAAACTACAACCGTACGATAGAAAGCCATAAGAGACTGATAGTCGAATGGTATAAATCCACACATAGTTTCCTTTTTCGTAAATCAAACTCCTCCCTTTTCTGTTTCCAGAATCCAAATTATCATCCAAATAAATAAACAACAATCAACGAAACAATGTCTATGGAATTCGGAAATGTTCAATCGGCGGCCAATGAGGGCGCGACTTTTACCTTCAACCTTGACGACGCGCCAGCTCAAAAGCAGAAGGTTGGCACGTAAGTACTATTTATTAAAATTCACGTGATGAGTGAAACAATGCTAACCTTGGAATGTACAGACCTTTGAAGCCTTGTCCCAGGACCGATTGCGTCGCACATCGAACAAAGCAATCGCAGCTTGAATGGGAGCTCAAAGAAGCGCGCATGTTGGCCCAACAAAAGGAAGAGCAGGTGTCGACAAGAGTCGCCCAGCTCGAATCCTATGACCAAAGACTTCAAGCGGCACATATCGATCTTGCAGCTTTTGAACCTATCGTTGCGAAATTAGAAGCAGGTTACATCGAAGAAAAGAGGAAGAACGAAAGTTTCGCACTTCTCGAAGAAAGATACATTCAAGAGAAGCGGAATCTCGAAGCAAGATATACCGCAGAGAAGAAGAAGCACACCGTCGAGTACGAAGATCTAAAAGAGAAACACCTTGACCTACAGGACAAAATGGCGGCGACACAAGAAGATAGCGCTACTATCATAAAGAGACTTGAAGCGGAGATAACAGCCTTGGAGTTGACAGTTACAAGCAAAGAGACATGGATCAAATATATCGAAAATCAAATGGACTCTAGGGAGACGGTGTTGGCTAAAAGAGAAGAGCGATGTAAAATTATCGAGAACGAAAGGCGCACTCTCAAGCAAAATGCAATAGAGCTACAAAAAGAGATCGATGAATTGCAGACAAAAATGCAAGATATGCAAGCGGAAAACGAGACAGTGACTTATGAGTTTAATAACTATAAGGAAGATACGGCGAATTATAAAACCGAAAATGACAAGCTCGTGAAACGGGTGGAGGCTGAAAAGCAAAGACTCGAGGATTTCAGGAACGATGCTAGGCAGATCCAAAAAGAACACAAAAGGGTACAAGACGCTATGGTAGAAAAAGAGAAGGAAACTCAGGCCCTTCTTGAAAAGATGGAAAAGGCCAACAGAAATATCGGGGCCAAAGAAGGAGCTGGAGTATCACCAGAAGTGCAAAAGCTGATGAGAGACTACATCGAGATGTGTCGTGGTATCATACAACAGATTATAGACACTCGAAAGGCCCAAGACCCAGGTTTCAACCCAGTCCCAGGAACTTACCAGCCCAAAGACGGTGATAGCGATAAAAATTCAGCGACAGGTAGCAAAGGAACTAGCGAAAGTAGCAGCAGCAGCAGCTCTTCCGAAGATGAAGCCGATGAAGAAGGAGAAGAAGAGGCAGAGGGAGTAGGAGAGGTAGGGGGAGGAGGAAAAGGTGGTCCCGATCTCCAAGTCATCAACAAAAAAACCAGACGTCGCGGACATGGCCCTGCTCCTGCTCCTGAGATTCGAATTCAAATCAAAGAAGTAGAGGTGATTCGAGAAGTTCACATTCCTGGCCCAGAAATTCTGGTTCCTGGCCCTACTATCGAAATTGAGGTCCCTGGTCCTATTCAATACGTTGATCGCGAGGTGCCTGTGCCAGGACCTACTGTAAACGTCGGTGTACCAGGTAAAGATGTCCCAGGACCAATTCGTTATACGCCATTCCGAGTGTTCGCTCACAATCCCGTCATTTGCTGGCTCTTGGTCGAATTCAATTTTCTCATTCTTTTCTTCCACTGGTGTAAGCGTTTGTTGCAGGTTTTTAGTTGGTTACCTGCAAAGGTCTTTAACCTCGACCCCTGGGAATCATTACCTGATGAAGATTCCGATACTGATATATCATCCGACGAGTCTGACGCAGCCGACGAGTCCAATGCAGCTGGCAAAGCTCGCAAGGTTGACAGACCACCCAAAACTGGACCGAAACTTCTCTCTGTATTATTCAGTCCAAAGCAGGGGAGAATACCAAATGCCTGGGATACTTTTTGGGGTTTGACATTTCACACGCTCGTCTATAGTGCACTTTGGCTGTTTCTCTCGGTTGCTCATGAACGCAACCTTTGGGTTGTAGAAAACGAATCTACTCGTAGATGGCTTTACCAAATAATTGCGCAGCACAGCAGTAATGGTTTCCTTGGTTTGAATCAAATCTTACCTCAACGCCTCATTCGTCTATTGGCGATATGGAGGTTTGAACTTCTGGAGCGTATGGGCTACCCTCTTGCATATCAGTTCCCTGGTTGATATGTGCGCATGTGATATGTGGGTTCATACTACCTGGGGAATGTATATTGAAGAATTGGGGCATGGTCATCATGCATAGCTTCTGTGTTTTATGAGCAGGACTCTTCTTTTCATTACGTCTTTTGCCACGCTTCTCTCAACATACTTCTTCTCGCGGAGCTCCTTCCATGGCACACGCGATGTACAGTTCTATGGAATTGGTACTCTTCCTTCTTCGTGGTGTTTTGGATGGATGGATGAGTGGATGTAACATCCTAAACTTACTACTGTACGAAAAGAACAACATGTTCATAATTTCTCCTTATGGTTCTGGTTCTGCACATTGATGTATTTTTTCTGCTTGTTTCGTTTGGATACACACATCTACTCGGATGAGTAGAGTGAGTTGGGTGATTAATTATGAAGCCTCGAGATAGTACCTAAGACCGCTTTACTTCTAAATAGTATACGGTTTTATGTCTGTTCGCTGGTCTCTAAGGTGACTTAAGATTAGCATTGGATTCGCACAGAAGTATTGAATAATAAAACAAATTTTCCTTTCAGACACTGTTCATATATATATATGTATTAGGGCTTGTGAAATGTTGATTGAACATGCGAGCTTTCGGAATATTCGGATGGAAGATAGATATGAATATCAATCCTCCGTAGACTTTCTGTGTTGTTCAATGATGGAAACAAGGGATGATGATTGTGAGAAGCAGGTAGTATTTGATGTTTCTGAACAGAAGGATGTGTTTAAAACTATGAAAATGTACTGCTTGATTACCTTTCCTGTTTCTCATCATGCCCTTATGCCGTCATACCGTACATATGTCATCTCCTAGTTTTCTCGGCAAGCTCTCAAGAGAATGATGAATTCCAAAATAACTACACTTTTGAAAAGTCCTTATCAAACCAACCACTTATAATCATATTCGCGAATTCGGTTGAAGCAAACCATTAGCTGCTACTCTTTACATATATAGGAATTTTCAGATCTCCAGATGATTCGAATTGTTTACAATTTTGTTTCCGAATTCTAATGTCCAGACCCATTTCATCGTCTTTCTCCATCTTTACTAAATCTAGGCTTGCACCCCCGAGCCCCTGTAGACACAAACTGCCTCGGCTTGCTGGATGCTTATTAAACATCCTTTTCTTTCTTCAGTCCAGACTTTGAATTCGAAGTCCAGATTGTCCATTTGCTGACAGAGAATTCAAGATGGAAGTGATTGAAGTCATTAAAGTGATTGCAATTAATATTTTATAAAGGTTCAAGTATTAACTTCTCTTTACTTGCTCTCTCATATCTACTTTTCATATCAAATCCGTTCTCAGTAAGCTTACCCCGTTTTCGTCTTCATTACATTGCAAACAGGCCATCAAATCACATAAACATCTAGAACGACTGGGCATTGATCACGGGATATTTTCCGCATACGATAACGTCATAGGATTTGGAAAGTCACTCCACCATACCAGTACGATATTATTCAATCGATATCGAAGAGTACAACATCATTTCGTACAACCCATTTCTGAGCATCACAACATCCACAAAATTCGTACAGACTTCTTTTCACCATGTCCGACAAACTAGTTCCTTCAGATCCGGAGAAAGTCATGGTTATCCGTGATGTGACGCCGAATGTTACAACACTCTCAGTGCCCTTCTTACGATTTGGCATGATCAAATTCGGCGGTAGAGGCACTATTGGTATATCTCTCTCTCTCCTTCGTGCGCTCATCCCATACAAATACTAATAGATGATCTCAACAGTACGTCTCACATCCGGACAACTCGCCGTCTTCTCTCCCGTTGCCCTCACCCCCTCGGTAACAACCAAACTCCAATCCCTCGGAAACCGCGTCGCCTACGTTGCAGCCCCCGATCTCGAGCACCACATCTTTCTCTCCGACTGGCACAAAGCCTATCCAAACGCCCACTTCATTGCTCCCGAAGGCCTTGCGGAGAAACGTGCCGACCAAGCGAAGTCGGATAAAAAGGTTACCAATATCCATTTCCAAACGATCTTTACCAAGAAAAACAAGACTGAGATTCGGATCTCGCCGGAATTCGACACAGACTTCGAATATGAATTTGTGGATGCGCATCCAAATAAGGAATTGGTGTTTTATTATAAACCGGATAGGACGTTGATTGAAGCGGATATGATGTTCAATATGCCGGCTACAGAACAGTATTCTAGGACGGGAGAGGACGCTAGTTCGGGATTTGCGACAAAATTGTTTGGTCATCTTCAGACGACCCATGGATCGGCGATATGGCAAAAGAGAATGTTGTGGTATTTGTTCAGTAAGAGTGATAGAGAGGGTTTCAACCAGAGCGTCAAGAGAATTAATACGTGGGGATTCGAGAACATCATACCTTGTCATGGAGATACGATTGTTGGGAATGGTAAAGGCATTTTTGAAAAGGTTTTCGCGTGGCATTTGCAGGGAAAGAACTCCAAGTAAGAGTATCTGGCTACAGGGTTGAAAGAGAGGAGTTGGAGAAAGGCGTCTTGTGGAGGGGATGGGTGGGATGTGAAAGTTAATAGTAATTCCTTTCGAATATGATATTGAATATGGAGTGAAAATTTCCATCATGTAGGATTATAGGATATTGGATGAGTGTTTCCTTGCGAGTTGGAGAGGTCCCTCAAATTTTGAGCATTAGCGCTTGCGGAGTGGAAAGAACGAAACTAGAGTTAATACTTAGCTATCAGATTATTTTCACTCGGGGTTCCTCTTTTTGAACACATCTATCTTACTTTTGCTTGTCACATTTTCTTCTTCTGTTATTGAGGAGCTCGAATTGGCTTTAATTTATGTAGGTTGGTGATCGTCACCAGTGAAATAAGTATTTGCTATACCTGGCTGGAACTTGGGAATCGAAAGCTTGAGCAAAATCCACCCACCATCATCCGTCATCGTGCTCAGCTCGCAACATCCTGTAATGTATCTCATCCGTTCCATCAATTTTGTTCCTCCTGATTGCCGTCCTGCGCAAGTGTCGATAAGCAAGCGCAAGTGCACGGGCAAATGTCTATGTATATCTGCTAGTTTCGAGTCTCGAGACTGAAATGCAGATGGACTTTGAAAAGGCTGAGCAGTTTTAGTAGAACTTACTAGAAGGATTGGACGGGTAAGTAGTGGGGGGCTAGGTAGGTATGGTGCATAGATATTTTGAAGATGGTTTTGTGCATCTGCTAATCTTAGATGTGGCTGGATTGGATATTTGAAGCGAAGCGGTAAGAATGAAAGAATTGGGAATGAATGGAATGAATGAGAGAGAAGAGAAGAGAAGAGAAGAGAAGAGAAGAGAAGAGAAGAGAAGAGAAGAGAAGAGAAGAGAAGAGAAGAGAAGAGAAGAGAAGAGAAGAGAAGAGAAGAGAAGAGAAGAGAAGAGAAGAGAAGAGAAGAAAAGAAAAGAAAAGAAGAGAGAAAATCCTACGTGCATACATGCATACATGCAACTGCAGAGGAAAAAGAGAGATAAGAAGCGCCGAAGAAGTGCAAATTGGCGGAGGGGGGAAAATCGTCGTGGAATCTTGGGCTTGGGATTCGGGGGGTATTTTGGAAATTCATTATTGATTACTCGTATGGGGAATCGGGGATTGAAGTCGCGAGAGTGGGTGGGTTATAATGATGTTGGTGATGGTGATGATGTGCTGTATGTACCCCTATTCTGTTCTGTCGCTTGGGCTAGGGGGCGAAAGGATTGTTCTAGCCGAGTGAGTATATGATTACTTGCATACTTGCATACTTGCATTGTGTCGAGAGTTTTGGTTTGGTGTCTCGTGAGATATTTCTGGTATGATTGAATTATTCTTGTGTGTGTTGTCTACTGTAGGTCTTGCTGTGTCTTCCTTCACAAGTGAGTGACTGACTAGATAGATTATCGAAGAATGTAGGATTAGATAGAATGCAGGTATGATATGATTTTTGGTAATGGTGCATTTGTTTTGTTTTCTGTACCTCAGCTGACTTCTATCTCTAGCTTGCACTGCATCCCTTTCTTTTGATGATCGATCATGGTACACTGATTCGCGATTCGTTGCTGAAGACTTTTTGAAGAAGAGAGAAAGAAAGATTTCAGCGGTAAGCACGCACTGCATGGGCACGGGGTAGTCTCAGAGACAGTCCTTGGATCCTATATGAAGAGTACTCACTCAAGTAGAGCCATTGGCTCGACGGCGGGCGTACTCCATCTCTTGGAGATGCGTATCTTCATCTGAATTGACGAGAGCTATGCTTGCGCTTGCTGTTGCTCTTGATGGTGCGAATTCTTCCTTACTCAAAGGCGATGAGGCTTGTGTCGGTGCCGAGTCGGATACACACACAAAAGTTATGTGTATCTGTGGATGTTTGCAGATGATTTGCAGGCTATCAGTCAGAGCAAGTATTCGCTGCGCGGATATGCGTTGCGCAGCTCAGTGCCAAGTTTCTCACAACCCCCTTTTGATTTCCTCTCCTAAGGTCCGTGTCTTTGACCAAAGCGCGAAGCATGCTGCCGTTAACAATTTACAGAAAAATATTTCACACAGCATGAAGAGCCTGATTGATACTTCTACAGCGATCTCTCCGCAGAGCAAAAACGGCACTGGGTCTCGGAGCTAGGTCTTGCATCTGAATTCTGCTATTATCCTGATGGCTCTTTCGACCTTCGCTGCTTATCAGGACTATTCAGTGATGTATACGTACTATACTTGTGATTGAGTCTTGCGAATTGAAGTGCAGAACACGATTGTGAAGGGGACTGGCGGGTGTTAATTTCAAGACTGAGAAGGGTAGTGTTCGGCGGGCATGCGCCATTTCTCAGCCAGCCCGATACTGATCTTGATGCTTCAGTGCGTATGGTAGGAGAGACTTACAAGAAAGATTACGAGACTTGGGCTGGAGATATTTTTTAAGCTTTGGCTCTACATTTCGTCATTTCTTTTTTTATCCTGTGTTTAACTCAGGTTGAAAAATCCATAGTGAAGATCCAAATTATTCTTCTAGAGAAACAACATGTTCTTCGACTATTCCATGACAGCCATCACACATTTGTTTTTCTTCAGTAGGGTTACAAATGACATAATGTTAATAGTTGTTGCCCGAACTGGGTTAAGCTACACCGCGCTTCAAAGTTAACCCAACGCCATACGAGATGTGGGCATGAGAAAAGACTCTCTCCCCTCCCAGAGGATAAAAACAGACAAGAGAAAATAGTAAACCCAGTCCGCAGAAACACAGGCGGGTTAGATTATCGCAAACAGAATATCCGGGAGTGGTAGCACCCGTATATGCGAGTCATTTGGCTTCTCATTCGATTTCGAATCGGACGTCCATGCCTAGGCTCTCAACGATGTGATAAGTTTCCTATTCCTGAAGAAGTCTTGTGTTCACATTTTCTCATTCTGAAAGATTCCAGTCTACCATTTCCAAATCAGAAAAGAGAACTTGCACTCACCTCCTCTCAGTAATTCTCCACACGCCTAATCAAAAATGAAATCAAAACCCAAATCCAAATCCAAATAAGCCCCCCCTCCCACTTCCACAGCCTTCTCCCTTGCCCTCTCTCCCATCCTCTCAACCCATCCATCCATGCAAGCAAGACTTTCCCACCACTCCCTACTCCCTACTCCAGAAACCCCATCCACAAATCTCACCATGCGCACGCGTTCCATTTCCTTACTTCATACTTCATACTTCATCGGGTCCAGGACGAGAATTTAATTTCACCAGTGCGGTGGCGCGGTGTTTCGTCTCCATCCGATCTTGTTTCTTTGCGAGGTCCAATCACAGCACCACCATGTTGGTTCCCCGATCCTTCCTTACTTACATACTTACATAGACTGTCAATTTTTCATTTCATTCATTCGGGAATGTGAGGAATTCGATGAAGAAGATATTTATACCTACCTAGATAGCGTTGTGCGGAAGGTGTGTGTGAGGATTTGATTGGAGATTTCAGGAGTCGATCTGGAGGAAATTGAGAGTTTCAAAGAGAGGAGAAAGCGGGAGGGGAAAAGGAGGATTGGGTTGATTCTCTAGGAGGGAAGATTGGTGATGGGATACACAAAGGAACAAATGAAAGAAAGAATGAATGGATAAAATGAATGGATGATACCTTTCGATTTCCATTTGGCGAAGATTTATGCTGATTTGAGGAGATCAAGTCAGTTTACGCTGATAAAATGGCTTGATAGAGTGCGTATACTAATAGATCTTGTATGCTATCATGTCCCAACTTCAAGAAGTTTTTCCTACAATCAATCAATCATTATCATATACAATTTTAGAGCCCCTCAAAATGAAGAATCTGGCAAGTACATTGATTGTGTGATTCAAAAATCCCCAGGAGAAATTCCATCGAGTCAAGACAAGTAAGCAGGCGTCAAAACAGAGTACAAACCCACCTCGTTGGTTTAAAACCTTTCTAATGTATTTAAAAACTATATCACTGCACTTATATATTACAAAGCTACAGACAGAAAACAATCTCTTATCTCTACCACCACACCTGCGCGTTCTCTCACGATTTCTCCACGCCGTCCTTGCACCTTCTCTTCACCAGTCTTCTCCTTCAAAGCTCACCTAATCACATTCTCATCCTATCTCGACTCGTTGCCTCACCTCCGATCATACATTCATGCATTGGTTGCCTGAAAGCAATGCCAAGCCTCATAAAATTTCGACAGTGCATTGAGCAGAACCTTTCTTCTCCAGCTCAAATTTGCTTTCTCATCGATTTTTATTTCATTCCATCCTCCCCCCTTCCCGTTCGTCTTATTTCTCGCTCGAGCCTCGTCCTGACATTACAATATGTTATGTTTGTCAATCCCTCATCCCCTTTTCCCCAAGAAGCAGAAAAATATCAGTAAATCATGCACCCAATCAACCAGCCACCAAATGCTCAAAAACGTACAAAAATGCTCCCCGCTCCACGCTATGCAAATCTCATCGAATCAAGCACCAGGCTAGTACGACCGTATAGGAAATTAGACATATATACACACACAATTGATAGAACTTGGTCTTTTGTTAGTACACTCACTGTTTGAGTTATTCTGTTGTTGTTTTAATTAAATCCCCATGTTTCTATCCAGAATTGAACTCGGAATACGTGAGCCTCTCCCAAACTCGATTTCGTCACCGGGGTGATGTCTAAAAGCCGGGTTCTCACTCATGTTGCGTTGGTGGCCCTCGGTAAACAAAGGTTCGGGAACCTGTGATCGGTGGGTATATGAAATAGGAATTTCTGGCATTGCTGGTATTTCCATGTCACTTTGTTGTTTCCTTTCTACTCGTCCTGTTTGTTGAGCTACCCATGAATTGACAGTGCGAAATCGTGGCACTGTTTCTTCTGATGTTGTTGTGTATATGGTGTCTCGATTCTGTGGCGCACCCTGAGATGCCGTTGTCCAAGAAAATCTGGAGACTGGATTTTGAGGAGGTGCACTATCATCAGGCATAACAAGTGAGTCACCAAATCCTGACGATATTGAAGACAAGTAACTCATATGATTGACCTCCCTCTGAGAAGGATCATAGGCATTTGATGATTGTCCTGAGAGTCCTGACTGTTGAGATCTCATAGTTCCTGTTTGAGAATAATAGTAATCCATATTGCTTGGAGGTCCGTATGATTGACCTGGACCGGCAACTGGACTGGCAGACATACCAGATCCTGAATGACTGCTCCTGGTCGAACTTTGTCTTTGGAGATCTGTACGCAGTTCTCGTAAGTTTACAGTTGCCGATCCTGGGCGTTCGAGTGACGATTTGTTGTCAGAGTTATAGAAACCACCCATTTCCCTTTCAGCGAATTTTTCATCAATAGGATATCCATTCTGTGAAAGTTTCCCGCTAGCATAACTGGGAGGACGACCTGGGTCGCCTCTGTTTCTTCTCCATCCATACCAACGAGCTTCTTCTTCTGATATCTCTCCTCTTGCTAATCGGTTTAGCTTCTTCATTCTGATAACGAGATATATGATAGCGCCAAAGATGACGAATATGCCTATTGATTAAGGTCAGTAACAGTTAGTTATCACGCTATCTTGAATCACAAACCTATTGATCCAGCACTTATTAGAAGCTTCTCCGCCAAAGGACTGAGATCGCCATCACTTCCGTGGAGAAATTGAGGTGGTATGTCGGAAGGAGATGACCCATCTTCATCTGCTTGAGCAGTGGGCGCAGAGCTTGCACTGATGGCCTCATAGGCAGTGACAGTAGATGTGGTAGCCGTGGGAGTTTCACATGGAGCTCCATTGGAAAGGGTACATAAGCCTTTCCTTCCTGGTTGCTCCGAGCTTGGTATGCTGAATGTGATAGTCCCTGTTGGCAGTGAAGATGTGGCAGACGTAATGGAAATCTGTCTATAGTCAGTACACCCACCCACACAAAGTTTCTGTTCCAACTCACTGAAGTCGATGTTGAAGATGCCGATGTTGATGTCGAGCTTGGCGTAGCAACAACAACGACAGTCATCACACTTGATGAAGTAGTGATCGCAGTTTGCGTGGTCCAGGCAGTGGCAGTTTGTGTAGTCCAAGCAGTATTTGTTATCTGGGTCCACGCAGTCCTTGTGACCACAGGCATGGACATTTGTGAGCCATCGAACTGTTTATCTTGATCATCGCTATGGTAATCATCCCGTTCGCCGTTTCTCCCATCCCCATTTCCATTATCATTGCCTTTTCCATCCCTTTTTGCTAATTGACGATTGTCTAATATAACATTCCTTTGAACCAGTCGGTTCATATACTCCTCTGGTTGGTCTCTCATTGGTGCCATTGTCGTATTCATTCCTCCGCCGAGTCGCCGCTGCCCCGTATCGCCGACCGACAGAAGCTAGTTGGATACGGACATGAACTGATGAGTATTGTTCGTTGTGGTTGTCGTCGTCGTCGTCGTCGTCGTAGTTGTAGAAACAGAGTGAGTGTGAAGATTAGATACCAGATCTGATTGAGAGTATTGATCAAGGAAAGAACGTCACGATCCAGCCGTGTATAGAACGTGAGTAAGAGAACAAACGGTTGACAAGTGAAAGCAACCAAGAGGTAACCAAGTCGAGAATCTTGGACCTCCGAAAGATTTGAGACTAGCTAACAGAGTGGAGAAGAGATTCGCGACATGCTGGTTTGGCACTGGACAGACAATTGAGGGAAGTGGACGTTCTATGCTCCTCTCGGAATGGTCATGCATTGAATTTGAATCTGGGGACCAACCGAGAATTGTACATATTAGACATAATGCAAAGCCACAGCAAAGAGTTGGTGTATGCGTCAACCACAGGGTAAAAAAGCATTTTGAGGCCACACTACACTCGCAATATTGTGCTCCTCCACTGTGGTCCAGACTATATTGAGGTTAGGGCCCAGTATCTCAAGCATTATTGCGTTTGACATGAGACTCTAGGCTGAGCGATGCCCCTGTTAAGAAGTACGAAGAATGCGGCAGATTGGTACCATACGACCAGGAATTCCGCAACAGTATGCTACAGAAATCGACCGGTGGACTGACATAGCATGGGAAAACTTGATGATATCTGGGACGGAGAGAGTGTTTCGCGCACTGTCCCCTGGTTTCATCATGGACCCGCTCGACTCACTTGATATCTGTAGAGGAGAAAAATGGTAAGTACAGCAATGTTCGTTTTAGGGTCCTCCTGAATCATTGAAAGATAGCTTCAACCCATCGAAAACAGTTGCCTATACAGTATTGAGAGCATAAATCTTGTTGTTGTAACTTTGGAGGTTCGTGAGTTGGAGAGAATTAAGAGAAACGGAGGTTCCAAATATTTCGCAAGGCTGACTCCGTTCTTCGTACACACGGATGATTACCAACGCTAAACTCAAAGAGGGGTAATCTTCCGAGGATAAGCTTACCCAGCACGTGCCCAGTAGGTAGATTGCGGTTTGCTGTAGATACCCACGATACCATACCATTTGAGCTGTTGGTGAGGGGAGGGGGCTGAGAAGTTCCACGAGGGCGATATTATGAATTAAAGGATCGGGGAAGCGTACGCTGATTTCACAATTTATTATGATCATCGATTTATAAAGGTGTTTGTGGCAATCCCTCGAGAATACCTACCTACTCTCGTAGAGACACCTGAGTATACGAGAGTATCTAGGATGCTATTCAAAACATGAGAAAACCTTCAAATATAGAGCAATCTACATCTCAATGCATTACCTGGGCATGTATTCTTCACAGCCACCCACTGGAGTATCATGGCTTCAGCAGAAGTAGATTTCGGTTCCGATACGGCTTGCACGTTGATTTTTTTGTCTTCAAAATTTCATGGCAGACCATGTCTTTTGATCGGCTGCAGCCATTTACCGATAACGAACATCAATTCGTGTGTCCAGCTTTCTTTCCGATAACCATCATTGATCTAGTACGAGTACAATGTCCAGCATTGGGCCATACATGTAAATACCTAGTACTGCTGTAAAATTCTTAACCCACATCATTCACCATCGTTCTTTGCTACTTCTTCCTTTGATCTCAGTTCGATCTCGCACAATGGCCTTCACCATATCTCGACTTACAGAAGATGACATACCTGGAGCTGTGAACACTATTCAGGAGGCATTCAAAGAAGATCCTTACAACCTGTGGATTTACAATGATCGATCAAAGGTAGAGTTTTTCTTCGATTTTTCAAGCGTCGTAGCAAGTATTGGTTCCGATTCGCCCATAGCTGAGATCATCATGAGGGCGTGTTTCGCAATACCTGATACTATCTCGTGGGTTCGTCACTGACACGAAATTTTTGACAGCTGAACCTAGTCAGAAACTCGGTATCTCTTGGCATTCGATGTCGATGGGGAATTCGAAACGGCTTGTTCTATGTTGCTAAAGACTCTGAAAGTCATCGAGTTTTAGGCGTTGCAATGTGGTTACCACCCAAATCTGCTGGATCACCGGAGACATGGGCAGAATGGATTGACAGTTGGGCTATGTGGGCTCAACAAGTCGGTATGAATATTTGGTACGGTCGAGGTGGCCTAAATGTGAAGGTAAGCAAGCTACAAAATATTGTATAGTTTGTTTGGTTGCCTTTCGCACAGATGCCTCAAAGTTATGAGTGCTATTTGTCTTACTGTGTTGCCGCTATCTCCTTTCTTTTGTCGGTATGAATTTCAAGCTATCTTCTAGACTTTTGTTTGACGGATTCTTTTGTTCCGAAGACGAGACTCTAGACAAACGTTGCCAAGTCCTACAAGCAGCGAAGCTAAGTCATGTAAGCAATGGCTAAGCCAGCCCTACTCCTGACGCTTTTGAATGTTTCCCCTCATCTCCAGTGAAGTACTCTATCTTTGTCACATACCCTTTTAATAGATTCATGAGACGACCCAATGCTATCATTCGGTGCCGGTCAAGATCTCGAAGGCTGAGAATTAGTAGTCCTGAAAGAAATACTGACGTAGATTCGTCACAGCGTTATTACATCTGGAAGGACAGGCAAGCAGAAGCCCAATCTAATATTTGGACCGATTCCCGAGGATACTACTTTTTGAATATAATGGTTGTTCATCCTGACGCTCAAGGAAGAGGAATCGGAAAAGCGCTAGCAAAGGAGGTAACTAGCATTGCTGACGCAGAAGGAAAAAGATGCTATCTTGAATCTAGTCGGGATGTTCCCAACATGAAGATATATGAAACCTTCGGATTTCATTTTGAAAAGAAGATGGTTTGCGACGACGAAGGCGATACTTGCAATATCTATTGTATGGTTAGAGAACCACAAACAGCCTCGAAAGGATCTAAAAAGGATGTATGAGAATGTGCCTCTATAGGTCTTTGCAGATGCTAGACGGCCGTTCTTCTTCGTTTAAACCGCTAAATTATGACGATGTGATTCACTCAGAGAAGATGACCGTTCTCGCCTCACAAGCACGGATTAGATGAACATCTCTGTGTCAATGAATTGGAGAGCTCCAGTTTCCCAAGACTCGGCATGGCATGGTTTGTCCAATCATCACTGTCACTTTCGGTGGTTCGGAAATGCGGGAAACTTTCCAAAATCTCCGAACAAACCGAGAATGATTGGTACAAGCTAATGTTCAAGTACGTAGTACAGTTCGTAGATAGTACTGGGTAGGAGCAATGCATACTCTAACCTGTATAAAGGATGATTTCATCTGAAATGCTATTTCTGGGCATCTTTTGGGTCTGGTCAAGTGCTACTCGTAGGGACGAGGTATAATAAACCACATGAAAGATAGGGCGCTGAAGAGTCTGATTCCGGTGGCGGACTCCACATGCCAAATCTTACAAACCGAATTGACATTCTTGAATACAAGTGGTGAAGAAAAGTACAGTCTGTAGTCTCCATCACAGTGCCACCGAAGTACCACCTAAGCAGACCCACGATTGGATTGCACAATTTCAATATACCATGCGTGGGTAGGCGTGCCTTGGGTAATGTGTAGACAAATCCACGACTTTTAGACCTCTATTCCTCCCATACTGTCATGGAACACATGTAATCAAGGTCGAGGAAGAAGACCAATTGATCAACACGCATGGGATCAAAGATGTTGCGATATAAGTATATCCAGGTATGAGTGAGCGATTTTGTCTATAAGAATTTCTCTTGGCCAACAATTTGCATTTGATTCCGAGGTTTTCATTTGGGCGCATGTCAATTAATCAATCAAATCAATCTTTGGTGGTGAAGCGTTGGTAAAAAGTTGAGCTTATCTTTTTATCGGCTCCGATGCGTAATTTTATCCCTGTACATTTTAGCTCAGAATCAGAATTATAATCCTAGCTTTTATCAAAATAAAAATTCCCTTTCAATTTGATAATTTGATAATTCTGACTTCCACTATATTTCTCCATCACTCTCCGCATTCCCTTACAATCTTCACCTCCTCCATTTCAGGAGCTCTAGGAGTATGGCGTTAGCGACAAGAATGATGAGGTTACCGGCTTCAGCTGTTGGTCTTCGAACTATCGCTCAACGATCATATGCGACGTCAAATCGGGTCCTTCTCTCAAGTGCGCGACCCAATGCCAGAGTCAATGTCAACAAGACTGCAATCTCCCAAATTGCTCAACGTACTTACGCAGATGTCGCTCCTGTTACTGTCAAGAAGCCAAAGCGATTTAGATTCCTGAGATATAGTTGGCGTCTCACATATTTGTCTTTGATCGGAGGGGCCGCTTATCTTGGATATGAAGTTTGGGAACTTCGACATCCAGAGGAGCAATTCCAGCCAGATCCAACCAAGAAAAACTTGGTCATTCTTGGTACGCACAATACGTGTCTCCACTTTCCATATGGATAGCTGACATCAATTGGCTAGGTACTGGATGGGGTGCTGTTTCTCTTTTGAAGAAACTCGAAACGGAAAACTACAATGTTATTGTTATCTCCCCACGAAACTACTTCCTGTTCACCCCTCTTCTGCCATCATGCACAACCGGTACCGTCGAGCACAGATCTATCATGGAGCCTATCAGAAGCATAACCAGACATAAGAAAGCTGCTGTCAAATTCTACGAAGCCGAAGCCACCAAAATCGACCCCGAAAAGAAGACTATCTCCATCAACGACAATTCTGATGTCAAAGGAGCATCCCACACGACTGAGGTCTCATACGATATGTTGGTCGTCAGTGTTGGTGCAGAAAACGCAACTTTTGGAATTCCTGGTGTCAAAGAGCACTCTTGCTTCTTGAAGGAGATCGGTGACGCGCAAGCAATCAGAAAGAAGATTATGGACTGTGTAGAGACTGCCACTTTCAAGGACCAATCTCCAGAGGAAGTTGAACGTCTTTTGCACATGGTCGTCGTTGGCGGTGGACCTACTGGTGTTGAATTCGCTGGTGAGCTTCAAGATTTCTTCGATCAAGATATTAAGAAGTGGGTTCCAGAAATTAGCGACAAGTTCAAGGTTACTCTCATCGAAGCTCTTCCAAATGTTCTTCCTATGTTCTCCAAGCAATTGATCGAATACACCGAGTCAACTTTCAAGGAAGAAAAAATCACTATCAAGACTAAGACGGCCGTCAAGAAGGTCACTGATAAGACTGTCGAAGCCGAGGCCACTGGACCAGATGGAAAGAAGTTCACTGAGGTTATGCCTTACGGTCTCCTTGTTTGGGCCACTGGAAACGCCGTCCGTCCTGTTGTCAAGGACCTCATGGCACAAATCCCCGCCCAAAAAGACTCAAGGAGAGGTCTCGCCGTGAACGAATATCTCGTTGTTCAAGGAACCAAGGATATTTGGGCCACTGGTGATTGCGCAGTTGCAGGATATGCACCAACAGCTCAAGTAGCATCACAAGAAGGAGCTTTCTTAGCCCGTCTCTTTAACACCATGGCAAAGACCGATACTATCGAACATGAAATCCAAGAGTTGAGTTCATCCTTGAACCTTGGTCCTGGAAACGCCGCCCAAGTCGCCAAGGATATTGAAGCACATGAGAAGCAATTGAGAAGAATCAAGGATATCAAGCCGTTCCATTATACACATCAAGGTTCCTTGGCATATATTGGTAGTGAAAGAGCCGTTGCAGATGTTAGCTGGTTAAATGGTAACTTTGCTACTGGTGGTAATTTGACATATTTGTTCTGGAGAAGTGCATACTTGAGCATGTGTTTCAGCAGTAAGTTTCGCCAACCCCTTGTCTCCCGTTCATCTTGACTAACATGGATTATAGCGCGCAATCGTGTTTTGGTGGTTCTCGATTGGCTCAAGTCTAAGACTTTCGGCCGCGATGTTTCTAGAGAATAGATGATGAGAGGGTGGGGATAAAAAAGAAAATGGGCGGGTTGGTCGGGATAGATGGGAATGAGGAGCGCGTGTAACAAATAACGAATTTTCGGGATAGACTGGTTTGGTTACTTCTTGAACTTTGCATTGGTGTTTTTTTATAGAAACTCCGGCTCGAGCTCGTGGAGAGTCGTTCGGGGAGTTCGAGGGCGCTGTTATACTATACTCTGAGGATTGAATGAATTTAATCATTTTCTTCTCTTTCTAATATGCGGTCTCAATATTTGGCAGTGTGATATGTTTGATAGGTGAAAAAGATACAGTATACATTTCTACATGGAAGCTGGTTTCCGTTAAAATAAGAATTGTCCCATTATCCTCTTTTTAACCATACACTCAATCCTTCCCTCTTAGTAAAGTTGTTCAAGCAATCCTCGTGCACAATGCCATGGCCTCATCGAAATTACGAGTTGCCTGGTAGAGTGGCTGTACCGAGTAGTTTGCCCCTCCCATCACCCTCTAAAATAAGCGCGCGGATCATAGAGGAGGCAAACTACATATACGTACATCGAGTGCTCCACTCTGCTCTTCCTTCACCTCATCTTCTACTATAGTTAACCTTCCAATTATAGAATGAGGCTAGATGAAATTGATACTCTTCAACTTTACTGATGTGAAATCCTGATACAATTAATCGTAAAGGAAATCCATTCACTCGTGCGAGGAAGAAAAGTATTGATCTGACCACTTGCTTCCTCAATCCCTCAGTCCCTCAGAAACATCGCCAACGTGCGATTATTCTGAAACCACCCAATAACACATCCTCTCAAATAATGCAGACAAAGATTTACAACCAATAGGTATTCCAGAACTTTCCAGAACACATGAACCATAAATAGACCCTTCTCGCCTTTGGGGTTATACAAGAGGCGTGGGTGCCATCATATATTTGTCTCATATGTAGTACTGAGGGGGAAAGTTTGCCCATCTCTCTAGTGCCATCGGATCGGCACAACAGGCTTGTTGTTCGTCCTATGCATCCCGGTGTTGCCGACGAACTCAAATGGGAAGAGATGGGGATACTGATGAACTCAAGAAGTTTCAAAGTTGGAAATTGGGGTTCAAGACCTATTGATATATGTTTGACATATTGAGGAATACTGATGTTGAGTGGCCCTTCGTGACTCGGGTCCAGAAGTGTTGTTGGATCTGGGTGGTTCGGGTATATATTTGGAGCTTCATACCTATCCTGATAGAGTCGGTCGTTTGTAGTTGTTGGGTTATGAGTAGAGATAGGTAGGTATTGAACATCTACAGAGGTGAAAATGGATGAATGTTCTGATAAGAGTAAATGTTAAGAGGCAAAGTCATATGATATAATACAATGAATTCAAAATCAATTTTATATCAATCGATCAATCAACATACAAAGTATTCTATGACATTCTTTGCCATGCGAGGCTGACTTATTATTAATTATACGATTATTGACCATATCATTGTACTGTACCATATTTCTGCGCTCTCCCGTACCAGGCAATGAATTATATGCGTGGCCTTCTCGTTGCCTACATTATCGATTATTCACCCAGTTTTACGTTTACTGAGCTGTGCTTAAGCGGAAGAAACCAATAGAAAGATTCAAAAGCTCAACCTACTAAATTGACTAGTGCGGGTTCCGTCATATTCTAAGGACGCTACCTTAACTAATACAAGCCATCTTATAGAGCTGTCTTGATCTCCAACACAACCTCTTCCTTCCATAAATTCTTACAAAAACATCCATCCCTCCTGAAAGTTCAATCTATCTTTCATCCACCTCTTCTTTCTTACTTTGATAAAGTCTCTTTTAATAATAAACTCTATCGCCATTTGAAAGGGCAATCTACAAACAAAACTGAATATTTGTTACGACTGTCAAGGTCAACCCTCTATCAAAATGTCTGCTGAACCAGACCACGTCGAGCACAAGAAGAAGGTCAATCTCAAGTAAGTCTATTTTCATCTGCCAGTTCATTACCTGGAGGAAACATAATACTAACATCATTGCTAGTGACGCATCTGGTGCTGAGCACAAAGGCGTAAGTCGATCTACCAACCGCCACTATATGACGATAACAAATCGATATCAAAAATTGACTAAATGTTCAAATTATAGAATGATGATATTGCAACTGCTATCTTAAAGAAGAAGAAGAAGCCAAACTCGTTGATGTGAGTATATCGAGCAAACACCCCACCTCGGCCGAAGATCTGAACTGACAGGCGGTGGCAACAGGGTTACTGATGCTATCAACGATGATAACTCTGTCATCGCTCTCTCCAACAATACCATGGAAACTTTACAATTGTTCCGTGGAGATACCGTTTTAGTTAAGGGAAAGAAGCGCAAGGACACCGTTCTCATTGTTCTTGCTGATGATGATCTCGATGATGGAAGCGCACGTATGAACCGTGTTGTTAGACATAACCTCCGTGTTAAGCACGGTGACGTTATTACCGTTCACCCATGTCCGGATATCAAATATGTGAGTATTCAAGAGTCTGCGGACATGTCCAAGATGCTAATATGTCATTAGGCCAAGCGCATTGCAGTCCTCCCTATCGCCGATACCGTCGAAGGCCTTACCGGATCTCTATTTGATGTTTTCTTAGCACCATATTTCCGCGAAGCCTACAGACCCGTACGACAAGGCGATCTATTCACAGTTCGCGGTGGTATGAGACAGGTTGAATTCAAGGTCGTTGAGGTCGACCCTCCCGAGTACGGAATCGTAGCCCAAGACACGGTCATCCACTGCGAAGGAGAGCCCATCCAGCGTGAAGACGAAGAAGGCAACTTGAACGAGGTCGGATACGACGACATTGGAGGATGCAGAAAGCAAATGGCACAGATCAGAGAGATGGTTGAGTTGCCATTAAGACATCCCCAACTATTTAAGTCTATCGGTATCAAGCCTCCTCGTGGTGTTCTCATGTTTGGTCCACCAGGTACTGGTAAGACACTCATGGCCAGAGCCGTTGCAAACGAGACCGGTGCTTTCTTTTTCTTGATCAACGGACCCGAGATTATGTCCAAGATGGCCGGTGAATCCGAATCGAATTTGCGCAAGGCTTTCGAAGAGGCTGAGAAGAACTCGCCTGCGATCATCTTCATCGACGAGATCGACTCTATTGCACCAAAGCGTGACAAGACCAACGGAGAAGTCGAACGTCGTGTTGTCTCGCAATTGCTTACTCTCATGGACGGCATGAAGGCTAGATCCAATGTTGTTGTCATGGCTGCCACAAACAGACCCAACTCCATCGACCCCGCTCTCCGTCGTTTCGGTCGTTTCGATCGTGAAGTCGACATTGGTATCCCTGATCCAACTGGTCGTCTTGAAATCCTTCAAATCCACACCAAGAATATGAAGTTGGGTGAGGATGTTGATCTCGAGCAAATCGCCTCTGAGACTCACGGTTACGTCGGTTCTGATGTTGCATCCCTCTGCTCCGAAGCTGCTATGCAACAAATTCGTGAAAAGATGGATCTTATCGATCTTGATGAAGATACTATTGATGCCGAGGTTCTCGACTCCCTTGGTGTTACCATGGACAACTTCCGTTTCGCCCTCGGTGTTTCCAACCCATCTGCTCTTCGCGAAGTTGCAGTCGTCGAAGTTCCAAATGTTCGCTGGGACGACATTGGAGGATTGGAAGAGGTCAAGCGCGAGCTCATCGAGAGCGTGCAATATCCAGTCGATCATCCAGAAAAGTTCCTCAAGTTCGGTCTTTCTCCATCTCGTGGTGTCCTATTTTACGGACCTCCTGGTACTGGTAAGACCTTGCTCGCCAAGGCTGTTGCCAACGAGTGTTCCGCCAACTTCATTTCCGTTAAGGGTCCAGAATTGCTGAGTATGTGGTTCGGTGAATCTGAGTCTAACATTAGAGATATTTTCGACAAGGCTCGTGCTGCCGCACCTTGTGTTGTTTTCCTCGATGAGCTTGATTCTATTGCCAAGTCTCGTGGTGGATCTAATGGCGATGCCGGTGGAGCTTCTGACCGTGTTGTCAATCAACTTTTGACTGGTAAGTTTAGCCGTGTTTCTAGCATGTGTGAGCGGAAGCTAATTTTTACATAGAAATGGATGGTATGACCTCGAAAAAGAACGTTTTCGTCATTGGTGCTACCAACAGACCTGAGCAACTTGACAACGCTCTTTGCAGACCTGGTCGTCTCGACACCCTTGTCTACGTTCCACTTCCTAACGAGAGCTCTCGTGCTGGTATCTTGAAGGCACAACTCAGAAAGACCCCAGTCGCCGATGATGTTGATCTTAGCTACATTGCATCCCGTACTCACGGTTTCTCTGGTGCTGATTTGGGATTCATCACTCAGCGTGCCGTCAAGCTCGCTATCAAGGAATCTATATCTTTGGATATCGAACGCCGCAAGGCTCTTGAGGCCGCTGGTGGTGACGTTGACATGGAGGAAGAAGATGTTGAGGACCCAGTACCAAAATTGACCAAGGCTCATTTCGAGGAGGCCATGTCACAAGCCAGACGATCTGTTTCTGATGTCGAAATCCGCCGATATGAGGCATTCGCTCAGAGCATGAAGAGCTCTGGGCCTGGAGCTTTCTTCAAGTTCCCAGAAGCTGGTGAGGCCGCTGAGGCTAATGGAGGAGGTGCTGGTGGATTTGGTGATGCTGGCAACGACGACAGTCTTTACGACTAAATCTGTACTCCTAATATCATATTTTTACGTCATTTTACAGCATACATGAGGAGCTAACGATTGGGAGGGTATTTGACCCGGTGGACTTTGACGTAGATTCTAGAGATTTCTGCAGATCAAAGTTGCATTCATGACCCCTAAAAGTCATTGTATGAAGGGCTGGGAGATATGGAGAGTTTCATTCATGGCGATATGTGGTCAAGGTGGTGCCCTTAGCATAGAATGCCTTATAAAAACATATTTCATTACAACTCGATCTTGCATATTATGTGAAGTGATCTGTAAAGACCTAGTGAAATAAAATTTTAATCCTGAAACGCCGCTTGAGTATGCATAGCGCCTCGACTATTCTACATGATTTTCGTCATGATTCTCTTGTGCAACAAAATTTAACGTATACGCCCAGAACATTCCCGGCCTTGTAATCCCTCATCATTCCCACATTCCATATGTTCTTTTAAACTCCTAGTATACTCCATAGGTAGTTCACTCATTGCATAAAATGAGGAAAATACTGCATACCGACCACCCATGCACCAGTTCCTTTTCTCTGCCTTGACTGTGTCGTGCTACCTTGATAAATGATGTAAGTAGTAGAAGCGAATCTGGGAGAGTTGTGTGGATTTCGAATCCGATCTGTCCATACACCCATATTGAATCCACCATTTCCTTCTTAGATGTCTGTGTTTATATCGAGAGTGCCCCAGAACAAACGCAGGTTGCTACTAGTGATATATATCCTTCCCGGCTTCTTCGTCTCCTCTTAACGCCAATGCTGATTCCTTATCGCCCCTCCTTACCTAACTCTCAGAAATTTAACAGCCGCCCAGACGTTCGAGGGTTCACTCCACAACCTCACAAACAGTTTCTAATGACTCCCTCGTAATCCTCACTCCTTCGTCCACAACGCTTTTCGGCAACGCGAGACTTTGCCCCCTTTCGCCTCTTCCTTTGGGCGCGGCGTCTTTTTCTTTTGCTTCCTTGTCCTTCTTGTCTGAAGATCCATTGGTGGAGGCTTGAGGAGATGAGTTGGAGGGGTCGGATGAATTGAGTGCAATTGTATCGGCACGGATGTCTTCAAGTACTTTGGCGATGAGGAGCGGAAATGTAGTGTAGTGACCCGAACGCAGGAGCGACAGCGCGTGGTTTTGGATTAGGGTTGGCCAGTTTGTGGGAGAGGAGTGTAGGGAGTGGAGGAGGGTTTCTTGGATTCTGTTGAAGGAGCAGGTTAGTTGGGGGTTTGGAATGGAAAGAGAGATGGCGGGGCCAAAGACGTACTTAGCAACATGGCCATCTTTTAATAATATAGAATTTATCTGCGAGCGCAAATCTGCATCTTGGGTGTTGGGTGTGTAGTTCGCGGCGCTTTTTGATACGCGCACAGGTGTGGTGGGTTCGGAGGCCATTTTTAAGGGTTGTGTAGATTTGGGGTTGGATAGATGGGGTTTGCTATGGTGCGCTTGAATATATAGGGAGGGACGGGGCGATCGAGGGAGGAGTTGAGTGGGGGGGGTTTGGGTTAAGATGGTATGGAGAGATAATTGATAGTGCGGAGTGTGAAAGCAAACTTTGGGTATGAGATTTCCAGAGAAGAATGGAGATTTGGGTAGATATTGGACTTGGACTGTGAAATTGATGACTTCTTGTATGGTTTTGAGACCTCGTCGGCGAGGCTGGATTGAAGGCTGAATTTGTTTATGTGTTGGACCAATGAGGTAATCGGATGGAGTTTTGGTGATGATGTGGGGTAGGATTAGTGTTTTGATAGAGCCAGTTCGGTAAACGAGGGGTTTGCTTCTATCATCAGACTCATACATTATTTCCTTTCATAATGATGATTCTTACGTGATTGAAGATAGTCTATCTCCATATATATCCACTGGAATTGTTTATAATTTACCTCAGTATTCTAATCATGGCTTCGCTTCAGTTATCAACCTTCAACCCGGACATTCTTATACATATCTATAGCCTCAGCTCCAGGAATACATTCTATGGGCGAAGCGTATTATTATTGTCACACCCATGAACCATTTCACTGTCCAACGAATCGCCATACTATTTTCACACTCTACCATGAAGTGAAACCATGAAACCCTTTCACAAGTTTCATAGGTAAACAACCACACGAAGTCTATTCCATTCCCATCTCTTTTTCAAACTCTTTGCTTCAATCCATTGGATGAGGAGATGATTGTGCCTAGAAAATGAGAATGGGCGCTTCATCCAATGCCATGTTGAACACAGGTCAACTCTTACAAGCCACGGTATTCCTGTATTGAAAGGCTGGATTCAGATACTCGCAAGGTCGAATCAATGATGTAGGTTCCCTTTCTTTACCTATTGCCTTTCTCCGGAGTATTTGATCAGCTTGCTCCTTGGATCGTCTTCTTCCCGCTGATGGTATTACTCCTTATACTTCGACTTTCCCATGTCTTCATTCCTCTGTTTCCTCGCCATTTGTTTCTTCTCTGGAGATACCTTCCCTTATTGCATTTCTTTTCTCTTTTGCGTTCCGGTCATGATGCACCAGGAATCGTTATGCACAGTGCCGTTGCCACTTCATATCAAATGAACAGCTCATCGCTGTAACGGAACGGGGACCAAACACTAGAACATCGGAATTTCAGTTTTTCTCCCCTCCCTATCCTCTCAAGAACTGCGTCATCGGTCGGCAGGTACCGTTCTGGCACGAGCTCCCTTTTCAAATAGCATCACAATTTTTCAAAATATAAAAATCCAACGCTCGGTTGGGTTGTATCAGACAAATTACGTCGCGAAAGCAAGGCTATTGTGGTGTGTTGAGTCGGATCATCCAGTACAAACGAAGGATCTCAAACGTGACAAGTTTCAACACCTGGCAAACTCTTTCAACTCCCGTCAACACGAACTGTCCGGAGAGCATTGTTCTAATCATTACTACGATCCAATTATTGGATACATTATCCAACTCAAGATTTCCACCAGGACGGTGATCCAGGTTTGGGCTACTTTCGAACCTTTTTTCTTTGCAAGGCCTCAAGGTCTGCAGAGATATCACCAATCAATTCAAGATGCGACAGCATCTTCTAACGACTGTTACTTTCTTATTTTGTATTCTACGTCTTACAAACGCCTTGTCACTTGCAAACTTCCAATTGGTCTCACCAACTGCAGTTTCGTTGGTTTGCTTTGTGGAATATAATACTCCAATCTCAGACTGCAAACTATCAGACTTCAATGATGGGTGTTCCCTCGACTGCCAATCAGCCTTAGCATCAAAAGCTACATGTGTTAGTAATGCTTGTTCGAAAGATAATGTAGCTTCCAATACATTATTAGGAATCGTCAAAGGTGGTGGAATCATTGCAGCTTTGTGCCCGAATATCAAAAGTTCTACTACAAAATCAGGATCAACCTCGACTACAACGGAGACGAAAACTTCGACTGCGAGTGTGAGTACTACATCATCGAGTTCGAAATCGACTTTAACTTCAGCTTCTACTCCAACTCCTACTCCGACATCGACTTTGACATCGACATTGACTTCGTCCCAAAGCTCTAGTTTTACTGCTGCTACAACGATATTTTCTGCGCTTCCTACGACGACTCGGTCTACGATTACGGAAACTTCAAGTTCCGCTCAAACCTCGAACACTCAAACATCATCATCACCATCGACTACTGCATCAAAATCAACCACATCTAACTCCTCAGATTCGTCATCCACCTCTTCCAATACAAATTCAAACACAGGCCCCAGTTCAACACTGACCACGACCCAATCACAATCCTCTACATTCACATCTACAAAGACTACAGCAACAACATCAAAGTCAACGACAACAACCGCTACATCGAATAATGGGAATGGGAATGGGATTAGTGGGGGCGGAAGCCCCTTTGATATCGATGCGAATAGTGGTAGTTTACCTACTGATTTCGATAAACTATCACAAAGATGGATAGCGGGCGTGGTATTGATTTATGGAGGATTGGGTGTGTGGTTACTTATTTGAGATGTGGGAGATCGCAATTTATGGAGATTGTGGGAATTGGGTTTGGAATGATAATGTTTATAAGAATTCTTAAGGGTTTTGTGTTTGTTTTGGTCATGGCTTGTACGATTAGAGCGGCCGTGGGATTCGACAGATCAGGTCATCATGTCATTTGAATTGAGAAATGATTTAGAAAGAGATGGGGGGAGGCATGGCATAGCGTAGCGTAGCGTAGCGTAGCATAGCATGGCATGGCATGGCTGGCGCTAAGTGTATATTATTTTATGACTTTACGACAAATTCGAGAAATGGTATGGGGAGATGGTGATGGGATACGGAGGGTGGAAACAAGGGAAGCTTAGATTTTGATGCCGGATGGCAATGGATGAGATGATATGGAATGGAATGGAACCGTTTCATACAACAGAAACAAAGATCTAAGGTTACGGAACACAAGTGAGCAATAAACAAATCAACTGCAGACATTGTCTTTATATCAGGTTTCTCATCGCAAGATACAAAATCTCGCCAATTCCCCGTTCGCAGCTGGCTACGCACGCAGGTGAGCGAACGAGCGGGTTCTGCCTGCATTTATACACATCCACATCCACATACACATACACGGGTTTGTTTGTCTGGACTTTGGAGAATGGGATGGGATTGGAAGTTCATGATGTGTATGAATGGAGGGATGGGTGGATAGGAGAGAGAGGAGAGAGAGAGCACCAGAAAGATATCTAGAAATTCAGTGAGTGCACATTCAAAGTGCAAAGTCCAAAGTTCCACATCGTTCATGAGGACGAAAAGAAGACAAGAGTAACAATATGAAACTTTCGATGATGTATGATGCATGATGGATTTCGCACGACATGTGAATATATTATACTTACATGTATATATATATATATCAATCCATATTTGATCCCTTCCATCCATCCATCCATCATCCATCCATCCATCCATCATCCATCCACCCATCCCATCATCCCTTCCATCCATCCAAACAAACAAACAAACAAATATAAACCCCCTCTCTCCCTTCCAACCTTCAAAAATGCCAAAAATTCAACCGCAAGTATGAAAATAATGCAGGTAAGCAAGGTACCTATCTAATACCTAGTATCTAGACATATTTCCCAATAAATAAAAAGTAACGTGAACCTTTTTCCCCAACTCCATAAAAATGCTAGGTATCTCAACAACGACAACGACAATAATGACAAAGTAATTCACAATTTTATCTCTTGACCCCTCCCTTCCTCCACTCCAATCCCCACACAAAACATGCATGTATTCCTCTTCTTCCTAAACCCACAATCACGCCTCCCTCCCCCCCCTCCTAAAAGAAAACACTCCTCTTCTTCTGCACCTTCGTCATCTTCTTACCACCAAAAAATCCGCTCGAGCTCGCCGTCCCACTCCCCGGCGCTTGCAAGTAAGGACTATTAATCTGCGCTTGCGGTCTCGCCTGCGACGACGACGAAGGTCCCCCCGCCCCAGGAAATCCACTCCCCGTCCCCATCGCATAGCCCGCCGGACCAGGCCCAGTACTCATGGGTCTCGCTGGCATGGGCGCACTATACGGCGCACTATAAGGCGTTGTAATCGTCGGTCTCTGCGGCATCTGCTGCGGTGCAAACTGAACTCTCTGACCCGGATTCGCATTCATATTCCCATTCACAGGCATAACACCGTATTGTTTTCTCAAACGTTCCGTCTCCTTTGCAATCTCGGCATCTCTTCGCTGCTGTTCCTTCTCTTCCTCCTCCAACATCTTCTTGATCCGCTTCTCTTCTAATAATTCCATGCGTTGACGTTCTCGCTCCTCAGCTTCAACCAACGCTTTGAGACGCGCGGTTTCAGCGTCAATTTCCCACTGCGTGCGTGCATTTACTGTTGGCGGTGGAGAGGGACCCGTCGGAAGCGGATGCGAAGTACGACGGGGTGGAAGACCGGGCATGATCCCTCCAGACATCACGGGAGATAGAGAAGGCCTGCTATTTTCTCGAATGACGGGACCGCTATTGTTGCGTTTGCGCGACGCTCCCGGAATTTCATTGGGGGAACTGATATTGAACATTTCGCGACTGGCATTGAAGAAGATATCCTTGATAACCGCAGCCGATAATAAAAGGACGACTTCCAGACCCTTGAAATCTTCAACATCAACTCGATGCATATTGGGTTGGTAAATGGTAAGATCTTTCCCCCCTTTAAACATAGCCACTGGAATATCCGGCTCCTTATTTCTTTTCCCTTCTGCCGTCTTGCCCGAGAGGAAACACGACAAATCTTTCGAGAACTTCCCATCCTTCTTCCACTTGAACGCCACTTTCGGTGTCAAAACCGAGAATGCAGGATCACTCTGACTGCGATCGAGCGCCGAGGCTGATGGGGCCCGAAAACTAATCTGCGGCATCTCGAATTCCCAATACGCCGAACTGTTCCACGACCCCGAGATTTGCTTTACCAACACTTGCTGATCCGGATTGTACAATTGGATGGCGAAACTATTCGGCACGATTGGGACGGGCGGCGGCGGAATGCCATTCTGAGCTCGCACTTCGGCCTGGGAAAGCGTGGGCTGTGTCCATTCTGGCTGGACTAACACTTCGGCATAGAGCACATCGGGATTGCAGGAATCGTAGAGGGCGACGGCGTAGCAATTTTTCGAGGCCGGCAGGTTGGTATCGGGTCTGCGAAAGAGGTATTCGGGTTGCAGGTCGGAGCCATCTTGACGGAGGAAGATGGGAGTGGAGAGAGGGGTATCGGTCGAAGCTTTGAAGAAGAAGGTGGGGAGGTTTTCGTCAAGCATGATGATGTGATGCAGTTGAGGGGGGCAGCTACAGGATGTGTGTGGTTGGTCTTTTTCAAGGCTTTTCAAATCGTTCAGAAGCAAATAACAGGTGAAAGGGACGATGTGGTGGATGTTTCTTGATTATCACTCTGAAACACAGAACACAATTAGTAGTAGTAGCTAGGTAGAATCGATGGATCTCGGCACCGCTGCGAATACGATTCGCACAAAGTTAATATGTGTATGATATGCTTACAACCTTAACGTATCAACTCAAATGCGCAAGGTGGATATCCATGACCCTTTCACAGGGCTATGAAGTATCTGAAGTGCCCGTAGATGAGGCTGAGTCTTCCCGCTCACATGCATTCACCACGCGTAAACCATTGTACAGAGGAAAGAAGATGTCTTGGAATGTTCCTTGATGCATCAGATCTGCAAGCACTTCTATGCTTCATGAACGTTAATTGGTTCGATTAGGTTTCGGCATCGTTATCCCCATAGTCAATTTCTATTTTTACATCGTTGATCCTTTATAGTATTGTAATCGACTTGCTTATATAAGCTTCTTTCTATATATCATTGGTATCGTCACCAGGAGGTTGAGCATGCTAATTCGCTGCTTCGAAGTTTGTTTCTCTATGATGTTATACTCGGGTTACGTACTCTTCTACCCGAGGGAGGCTTCGCATACTAATTAGTATCCAGCAGATTCCGATGGCATTCTAGACAGGCTTTCTCCACGTATTATACGACAAGTTTTCTAGATGTGTATCAAGTGCTTCAATGCTGGCTACCTGTTAGACAGGACACCCAAATCAATTAGTCGAATATTAATCCCTACTAATCAACATGAAACCCAACTAAAAACTCAAGTCAAGACAGAAAAGTCGTCAATCGATAAATCTCTGTAAATCTCTGTAGATTCCTGCCGGATATCCAATAAACTTTCTTCATTTGATTTGAATGTCTTCCTATTTCCTAGCGTTCCTTTTCCACGCAAGCCAACCCAGCCCCTCTCAGCTTTGCCCAAGGAAAATGTCCCAAGGTTGACTTGTCCGTATCGGCTACCCGTATGTCCCAACCACGAGTTTCGTCCAAGAACTCCCTTCCACAGTCAAATTCGACCAAAAACCGAGTATTCAACCATTCATCTCATGATACGCCTCATATAAAAATATGACCAAAAGATACCAAAACAGCTAGCTAGCCGAAAAAATAATAAAATGGATTTGACCCTGAATTGTAATTTCCAAAATTCCGTTTCCAATACATATACACTATCCCAAAAATTGGTGATATCGCCTACTTTCGCTATGCAGTGTAAACCAGTGCAGCAACTCCAAGAAATAATGTCCAATCCAAATGTTCGATTAGATCATATAATGCCGCCAGGAGGGTCGTATATGGAGTTGTTTCCACCGCGACCACCATTTCTACCGTCCAGACCTGCGCTTCCAGGGACATCTTGTATTCCAGGTTCCGTATTGGGGCTGATTTTTCTCAACATGAACATAGGCTTTTTGCCTTCCTTATCCAATTGTTTAAACAGAATCAGCGGTTTTTCTTCCATACCCAAACATCTTTCTTTATCCCCATAGACGATGTATAAAGCGTATTGTTCCCAGGGTGCGTTGATATTGTATTTTTTTAATGCAGCAGGTAAAACTTTGTAGCATGGGTCTTCCATACTGACGCGGAATGATTTGAATATTTCGACGGAGGCACCACCCCCACCAGAAGGTGGTTCAAGGGCCGGTGTTTGGGCTCGCCGTGAAGGTGCTGGTTTGGTACTGTCGCGAGAGTATGTCGATGGAGGATATTGATCGTTATCGTTCTGAGGGAAATTACTGCGGCCTGGTGTAGGTTGTTGATCGGATCGGTACGAGCGTGAGGCCAAAGTGGATCCACTCAAATGGGAAGGAGGGGGAGAAGTCGGGGAGGGTTGATTGGGCGAAGGTTGTCCAGGTGATAGTGATTGAGAGCCGTTATTCATAGCATTGAGGTGTGAGGAAGAGAGGACTGCCCGCTCGGCAGCATTTGCAGGATCAAGAGCGTGTTCCATCATGGATCTATCCTGGCTAGATTGTAAATTGAATGTAGGAGACGCATTCTTTGGCGTTGATTCCAGAAACAGCTTTTTCGTTGAGAACTTTCGCGAGAGTCCGCCTGATTGACTTGAAGAGGGTGTAGGTGCAGGAGGTGATATCGTATTGTTATTATCGTAAGAATATAGGCTTTGATTGTTGGTCCCAGGAGGATGGTATGGCAAAGGCTGCCCTTCTTTATGCATTCGAAATACCGGTAAGAGATCTTCCCTCAATCGAGTGTACTCAGAAGTCAGCCTTCGTAATTCCATCTCTGCAACGCTCATTCGTTCGTCTCGTAATCGTAATTGTTCGACAAGATTTTTAATGTCTTTGAGTGTCGCGGTGGCATACTGGGCCTCGGCGTCCGCTGCTGCAAATGAAGTCAGTTTGATTATACGGTACCATCCCATCGACCAACTCACAAAGTGGCACATAGTGATCACTCTCGATAGGCACGTCTTGCTTAATCTTGATGTCGTAAACGTTCTTAAGAATTGTGAGTCGGTGCCCCACACTTGCTATTCCCATCTCCTTGAGGTCGGTATGTTGTAATGCTACCAATGCTTCCCCAACAATTTCGTTTTCTATCCCACTCAATTAGATAAGAGGTTAAAGACAACCAATATTGCTTTAAAGCATACCTAAGAATTGATCGCCATACTGCCGCAGTCCCAGACTACCTACAAAATCGGCGCAATCATCTGCAGTCCATTCCGTTATGATAGAATCTGGTAAAGAATCCATGATGCCATGGTTACCATACGTAGTTGGGGTGTGTTCGCTGGAAGAAAGGCCATCGGAATCCTCTGAATCGTTGGCGAGGACTGGGGAACTGTTATGCACACTTCTCTCGTACTCGTCGTCCGCATCAGATTCCGGATATGCTGTGCCGGACTCGAATGCCATAATTATATTGCAGAAGAAAAATGGTAAAGTTGCGCAAAATAGAGCAAGAGGCTTTGTCGCGGCGATTCAAACCAAGTTCCTTACAAGAATCGTAGGTGCAGATGAAGTCGCTTAACCTTCTATGAAGGCGAGGTCAAAGCTCTGCGCTTAAATCTATGGAGTAGGAGCAAGAAGCCGCTGGTGGGTTTGCCGGTAAGTTAGCTTTCTTCTTTTCTTTTTATGGCTGACGAGCTGGGTCGCAGAGTGAACACAAAGTAATAATCGATGATTCAAAGTGAAGCGGGCGGCTTAACGGGTTTCTCGGTGGATGAAATGAGTGAATGCCTTAAGTGGTAGTAGTGCCGTCCTATGAGGGTGAAAATGTATCAGGATTAGATGACCATCAATGGTAGTATTCAAAACAACTTTGGTCTCACACATCTGAAGCCAGAATAGCTGACATCAGATTGTTTAGAAAAGCAGGTAGGAATTTATCACTGAGAGTGTATGAAAACAAGTAGTACCATGTCACGGCTGTAATTTGCCTTGCGAGTATGGCAAGTTGGTAACATTACCTCCATGTATAATGTTTACGTCCAATATAATAATAAATGAACGACCGTCTAATAATTTCCTCTCCAATTCCCACCCAACCAGCCACAGATAGAAGCACACAACATCCAATGAGATCATGCCATTACTTCAGACTAGGATCTATACATTAACCAACGAATAGTACTTCGGAGAAATTAATTGGCCATTCCCTAATTTGGAATCGCGAGCGTTAAAATATACCTAGGGGAACGGCCCCATAAATATCCTCAGAGTATTTAGAGAAAAAAGGGATTGATCTTCATCATCATCTCATTAGTACTAAGAAATAGCTGCAATTCGCGCGATAGTCGCCGGGTGTTTGCTTATTTGACGACTACATTGTGTAAATAATACTACTTCATGCACATCACCTACAGAAAAACAATGCATAAAATGCAGTACTTGAGTCAAGATCAATTCAGGTCTTACCGAAGTGGACAAAAAGTTTCATACTACATCACATGCATGTGTGTACCTTGAGTGCAGCCCCGAATAAAAGTAAACTTTTGATATATAGACTTATCAAGAGCATTATGAAAGTAGAAAAAAAAGCCCAACCAAAAATAACAAGCCGACAATGCAAGAAGGACTATGTACAAGGTGTCCTTGCCAATGCTGAATGAACAAATCTTTCAAAGATCCAATGTTGTGGTATAAGGTATCCCCTCCCCCATTGCCAACCCAGCCCTCCTTTTTCCCAGTAGCGCCAGAATTTGTGCCCAAACCAGTCCAGCCTCATCATAAATTCATTGATTCATGTAGAATATACAATTTTATCTACCGTTCATCTTGAAGATTGTGTCCTCATTTTGCGAGCTAACCAATCACCAAGCATTCCATCCAAGCGCTACAATATAGTCAGTAAAAGTTCACGTTGATTCCCACGTTCATCAAAACTCACGTTAGTTATATCCGCCAATTTGGCATTCTCTTCCTTGAAGAGGTTACCCACAACTGGATGATCCGATCCTGCTGGTACTACTCCTGATTTGTCGTAGACAACAACTAGTAAATCTCTAATATCTGTGTCGTCATCAAAGAATGTCCTTAGATGCGAGTCACTCCATGTAGGTGTCGATGCTGAAGTGGTAGAGCTTCCAGTGCCCTTCTTAACATCGTCAGTGTCAATGAGTTCAGGTGAAGGTGAATGCGACGACGACATCGGTGAAGGTGGCTCTTCTTGACTAGATGTATCTACCATGAGTGCTGGTGGGTGAGAATTCGTCGGTGTAATCGGAGAAACTTGTACTGGAGATTCCGACAATCTCTCTTCCATAGCATTACGATTTTCCGTTGCAGGAGTTGCGATATAACTATCGGGGAAGCTACCCGGAATAGGTCGTTGAGCCTGTTCACCTGAAGAACGAATAGGCTCTTCAGCTTCGGACTCTTCAGAAGTTGAATCAAAATCATCCAATTCGACTCGGGCCTTTGCCTTCTTGGCTTTGACAGGTTTGGGCTCCGAACTGCTAGAGATTGCGGAATGTAAGATCTTGGATATTGGCCCGGGTGACTTAGGACTCGGAATAGTGGGTGAAACGGGAGCTTCCTGTTGATTTGAGGCCGTTGTTTGTGGCTCAGGCTGTACCAAACGCAATGAAAGCCCTGGCGCTGAATCGGCTGCGATTGCACGCTCGGAAATCGTTGCAAGTTGTGGTTCTATCGACCTTGCTTCCCTCGCGCTTTGCTTTCGACTTGGTGACGTTTCTGGTCGCGGTTGTTTTTGTAACTTGCCAGGATGCTTTTGCGCTTCTGGGCTCGATTCTTCGGCAGATGCGAGATCCGAGTCCTTGCTAGGAGATGGAGATGATGCACGATTCTCGCTTGAATGTTTGCTTGATGACATCGAATCTTCGAGGTCATCATCTTGGTGCTTCGATTTCTTGTCTTTTCGTTTGAAAAGCCCGCTAAGCATCCCTGGTTTCTTCTCCTTATCTTTCTTCTCCTTTTTGTCCTTTTTATCCTTAAGTTTGTCTGACACAAGATCTTTCTCGATTTTATCGAGGCTCGGCCTCTGCTTCAATTTCTCCGAATCATTAGATGTCCGAGTTGAAGTGCTAGAATCATCGCGAAGTAGGTTTGGTGTAAGTGTAATTTTTCGAGTTTCCACTGTATCATCTTTGAAGAATGAATCCGTGTTGCGTAGAGTACCATTTCTAGATTTGCTACCTTCTGACTTCCCCTCAAGAATCTCGTCACTGCTTCTAGTTGTGTCCAAGCTGGATTTAACGGTTGAGTTATCACGCTCTGGACTTTCAGATTTGACTTCGCGAAGTTCATTGAGCGGTTTTAGTGGCTCTATCGCATCAATCTCATCATCCTCGACAGTCTGCTCTTGCTGTTCAGCCTGTTGTTCTTGTTGCCCGTAAAATCCTCCATCGCCGTCATCTTCGTCAGTAGAGTAGTCAACATCTGAAGCCTCAACATATGTCGGCGCCGTAAACGTCACAGTTTTGGCATTCCTTCGTCGGATCGCTTTCTTCAGGGGGTTCTTTGACTTCTCTGATTGATCTCCCAACATGGCCGACGTAAGCTGTTCATGTTAGTAATGTTTCGAAACCTCCAAAAAATATCACGTACATCAATATTCCTATGCTTGTTGAGTCGTGCTAGTCTTTCAGTGGGCGTCTCAATATGTTCTGCTGGTAAGTACCCTGTGATTGGCAAAAGTGTTAGTGATTATGGTGGAGATTATTGGTGGTATAACTTGCCTATACTGCTATCCTTGACAACCCTGACGAGCCACCAATAGCTGTTACTGTCGTCCAGTAAAACCATTGTGTCTCCTTTAGTTGCATTGGCTTGTCCTTCTACTGTAGCGACGAAAGTATGAAGCGCGTAGACGAATTCGAAATCGATGTCCTCTGATTCTTGTAAGCACTCTCCACCCCATCCGGAATCAAGAAATCTAGAGTCAGCAGCATATGGAATATCATCATCATCATCATCATCCTCATAATATTGGTCCTCCTCGTCTTCGGAACTTTCGTATGGTATATTCATTGCCTCGTCGTAGTCATAAGGATCGAAAGCCGAAGTCTGCGCAATATCCTGGTCCGAATCATGCATTGCTGTGAGCTGGTCATGAAAATACTCCTCATTATAGTCCTGATCATGTTTCTCCACGTAAGGTCCATACTTTTCCGGGGTCACTGGTATGGGCGCATTGGTGTCGTAATTGGAGGTAGTACTATTCGCCCGGTCAAGATACTCACCTAGATGATGATGATGATATTGAATTTCGTGAGCCACCTGGCTCAGGTCCATATCTAGCTGGTCGCTCATGGGTTGTAATGGAAAGAAAGTGGGTGGCTCCACGAAAGGGGATGAACTTTCGCCGCACGCTTGTGAAAACGACGAGGAGCTTGCCCGGGAAAGGGAGTCGGACCTAGAAGGCCAAATTTTTGGAAGAGAATACCCACCATCGTCGATTGACGGGGAGCTTGAGATCTTGTCCATCATGTCATCATCCATGCTGTCGTCTCCCTCAGCATCCGCCATATCTCCATCCTCGCCCCCAGAACCTGACAACCCTCCATTTTGAGCAATTGCCAAATCGTCTTGTTGGTTGTTTCCATTCATCGCAGCATTCCCACCAGCAGCCGAATCGTCACTCGTATAATCTTGTATCATTTGCCCTTCGCCATTGGCCCATTCTCTCGAAACTCTTGGACTTCTATGTTGTTCGTCTGCGACTTCTGCTGCAACTTCCCGCAATGCTTCGGCCTGGTGTGGAGCAGGGGGCCCAGTGCCCAACGGTGCTGTGTTTGCATGTTTCTTTGAATGGTCTTGCGCCGATGGGGTATCTTGGTCTTGAAGGTCAATTGAATCTATAAAATCAGTTATCGTTGAAGGGAACGAGTGAGACAATTGGGAACGAACCAGCGCGAATGATTTCCGGGCGCGTCATGTCTCTATTGTATCGTGAGGTCGCAGACCTCTAAAGAATAATAAATCTGGTTCTGGCAGTGGTTTATTTAATTACCACTTTTATGAGATGATTTGTGACAGGCACGAGCACAGAGATTACGATTAACATCCAAATGAAACCCAGCAAGATTGCTCTGCCACATCTAAGTGTTTAAAAGGGAGTGAATGTGGCAAAAGAGCACCGGAGAATGGTTATAGAGACCAAAAGAATCGAGCGTTTCAAGCAGTTCTTGTGTTGCTTCCAGGGTTGCTTTTTTCTCAAGGTTAGGAGACCAAATAATGAAATGACAATCGAGCCTTAGCACGGGGGCTGATTAGGAGGATCGACTTTTAAACCCGTAGGTCAGCAAGAAGAGACTTTTTTCTAATGGGAATCAAGAAAGGAGTGTTTCGAAAAGTAAAGGCGGTTTGAAAGTTTAAAAGAAATGGGTGTATCGATCAGAAGGGAATGAATTGAAACTATTATGAGAGTAATAATTGATATAATATGTAGGAAGTAAGTAAGTCGGTCGATAGGTCGACAGGTCGATAGGTATAGTAAATCAATCTAGAACAACTTTCTGATGAAATTCTTGAAAGAGGTTGTTTATTTACCAAAATGTTTCAGTTTGATTGCCATCGACTTTTACTGCGATACAATTATTATCAGTTGTAAGAAGTTATGCATTACCGAGCTAGGAACGAAATTCCAAGACTCTCCCTCCTGAGAATTGTACCGAAAATAGGTGGAGAGGTATAGATAGAGAAAAAGTATGGCTAATTGGCAGATTCCCGTGTAGAGGATTGATGAGAGTGAAGGAGTGAAGGAGTGAAGGACTGCCGGAGTTACCTAGGTACCCAATGAGAGGTGAGAGGAGAGAGGAGAGAGAGAGAGAGAAGACTGATTCATCAAAGGGTCGATTTCGCCATACAGCACATCTCTCGTAGTATCACTTCGCTGTATCAAATTACAATCTGATTCCTGCTAACCCCGCGTTGAAAAGTCATGATTGTATGCATTAGATACCTAGTAGCTACTAACGTATGCGATGATTCCATCGTATCATCATACACCATATGTGATATATTCCATGGTTTGCGGGTACCGGTGATTGTAGATCTGGACGGCATGGCTTTGAAATGCGCAATTCGTTTCAGAGGATTATTTACCTAGTAGGTATCTAACCAGGAGACAGACCAAATAGTCCGTATGTATGATATCTATCAAGTACCAGTACCAGTACCAGTACCAGTACCTGAGTATATAGTATATCTACCGAGCATCAGAAAGTGAAGTCATCAAAGTATCAAAGAGCTGCATCATATCATGCATGAAGCATCTGAAAAGACTGCGCGCTGGGTACCTACTACCTACCTAGATATTAATAAAGGGGATAATGCCCCCATTCTGACCAATTTTACATATTTCGGAAGCAAGGAACCAAAAGGTTTATGTACCTGTGCAAGTGTCCATAATTCATTTCTCCTAGCCTCCCGACTCCATCAATTTTACATAAGCCATGAATGAAAACATGAGCCACACAAGATGATCTTATCTGTGGCTGAAGAGCGTTTGACTTTTCTACTGACACGGAAGCGGGTAAATCACCGTACCGTCCGTGGTGGCTAGGCTAGGTAGATACATAGTAGAATCAACAATTGAAAATTGCCCGTGATCACTCCAAGCAGCGCATCACAAAGCCTCTTGTTTGGCTCCCTTCTTCATTTTTCTTCGTTCCCTCGTTCCCTCGTTCCCTGAAAAGTACTGTCCATATATCAACCATATATCCGATGAACATGACGAATACGATGAACAGCTTCCAAGATTCTTTTCCTTCAGTCCCTGGTACTCAGAACGCACTTTTGATTGATTACCTTGGTGTCATGATCACATGTGTAAAGCTACCACTACTACCTACGTAGTATTTTCCGCTTATCATTGAAATTTTAAATGCCCCCCCTCCCCCGCGGATACCCAATTACTAGTAGGTGTTCACCTATGAGTAGCCTGGTATGGTGTCACTACATTGCTCGAGAAAACTCTGGGCTGCAGATATAGCTGTGTTCCTCCTGCCATCTTGAGCTACCTACATGAATATCCGGATTTATCCGCTATAGTAGGGGTGGACATGCGATGTGGGATTGAACAGAAGTCATTCTTTGCATTCCCGTTTGAGTGATGAGATAATATCCCTGACCGGATCTCCCGTCTTCCGTTCGATGGAATGATGGATGGAAGAGGGAACGAGACCGTTTTGAGGAAATACAAGAAAGACTTTTGTGGAGTGCGGATTGATGGCTAAAAGTCTAGTAGCCCGATTATATTCCGATTACATGGAATTGAGTTGGTGTTGAAGATGTAAGATCTTACTTACATGTTGGGGGAAAGTTACTTAAGCTTTTAGTCTTCACGATGGTGGATCAATCATTTCAAATCATGTGTGATGTCTGATTTCATCGCCAATGCCAACGCCAGCGAATGAATTGTGGAAGCACCACCTAATCGTGCTACTTACCGAAATGGAATCCAACAGACTTCCCCAAATTCCCCCAAGTTTTTTGTAGTACAATACCAAGTTGTCCCCCTCCCCCCCGATAGCTTATTAGCACCAAGCTTTCTTCCAAGGCATGTCACCGTTACTTGGCGATGAGATGAAGAAAAGCCACGCCTTTCCTACCATTCCACGGCTCTTCGGAGAAAGTTTAAGACCAAAAATCATTTTAACCTTTCTTTGAAGTTTAATATTGCAAACTTCAAATTGCACGCAGACAGTGATGAAAGGACAGAAGATCCTGAATGAGAATAGAATGCGAATGGAACGGGATGTGCACGTCAATGTGATTCCGATCATGGTACGAAACTTTTGCTTCTCTGATACCTAATGTAACCCCATGAGGAATGAAACGAAACGAGCAGAGTGAAATTTTCAAGCCCTCGCAAAGTTTTACCGGCCACGATGGAACCATACATCCCCAATTCCCAATACCACGAGCGTCTAGTTCTAGCTTTGGCTTTAGATTTGCTGGCTTACCCATGTATGATCGGGTGTGCTTTGGCCCATGGCAAGTTGCAACAGGAGGGTAAAGGGTAAAGAGGAATCTCTCCATCCTCCGTGCAAACTGCAAGACAGATACAGGGTCAAGCTAGATAATGTAAGCTGATGCGAAAACCAAATTGGTCAACTAGCATGTACACGATGTGATGGACGGTACTGGGACATGACCAAGTCCGAGGCTGTTACAATCTAGAGTTCTGATCAATCGTTTTCCCACGATCACTCTGGCTGCGTCTGGCTGCGTCTGGCTGGTATCATGATCTAGGATCCCGTAGGAACTTGGAAGGGCGTGTGAGGGTGTGCAGATACGGATTTGAGTTCAAAATGGAAACATGTAACAGGTATTTCCGAGAGAGATATCTCCCACCTCGGGATTAGTTGAGGGTTTGGAAAGTATAAGAAATGGAACACTGTATTGCATGCCGGTGAAAGGAGAGAAGGGGGGAAGAGAAAAGGAAGGAAAAGGAAAGCGACGAAACGAAACGAGAGGATGGATGATCAATAGGTTGAAATACTACGAAGTATAGATCCGGACAGCCACCCTGGAAGAAATGAAATGCAGATGCTCGATACGATGGTGGATGTACCAAAATAAAGTTGAAATAATGAGCGACCCCCGTCAGCACACTCACACTACTCTCTATCCAGAATCCCTTCCCTTTCATTGACTCTTATCTTATAATGCCCTTCTTGAGACCTTCTCATACCGGTGCGCACACATATCTTACATGCCATTCACGCCATTCCATCCCATTCTATGCCTAGCTGGTTACGACTCGCCACCAGTTTAATCCAAATTCAATGAAACTGATCTCGAACATTTCATGAATCCAAACTCATAACCACCCAGCAGCAGCCTGTTGCCTTTTCTTCCTACCTCTTTACCCCAAAATCACTTCAATCTCTTTTTACTTTGCTCCCTTATTCTCTTGTATACATTGATTGCACCGTTCATAAAAGTCAAAGTGGAAGCGTGAATGATCTATTGTTATCTGGATTACCATTGTGATTTTCATTCTCTCTTTGAACTTGTCTTCCTCCCTATCGCTCGACTCGGGCTTCTGATAATTATTACTCGAAGACGCACCGCACTGTACCGCACTATACTATACTATTCAACAAAGCCTGAGCGACTCGGAACACTACTACCTACAGACAGGCAAATACCTACCTACCTACCTATCTACCAGCGTTTTAAATTGATCTTCAATTCACATTCACCAGTTCGCGACCAACACAATCCAACGTAATTATACAGTATATATCGCAATCGTTCAAACGAAACGACCATACTCAACATCAATTATTTATTAAAGCCGTCGAAATATCATTGACATGTCGATACCTTCACATTGAGTTTGTATGAGCGATTAGCGGCAGGGCCGCCCCCAACACAGATGAAAATGGACCGAAGACAATTAATCAACAATTTGAAGCCTTCCTCGACTTCAGCGACAACCGCTACTCACCCTCATTGCACGCCTTTCACCCTTCCTTCCAACGGAGTTATTAATCTGGGCGCATCCGAGTATTTTACTCTCACAACCAATGCCATCTTCAGTCCCGAATGTACAGGTACGGCCGATATTGTCCTCACCAATGCAGGCACTCCCACTTCGTTCGTCGATCTCCGTGATCCCTTCTACGCTTCCACGATACCGGCATGTTACGCACTCGCCGCCACGACTGTGATTGCATATATGCTAGTCATAATGCTTTTGATTACCCCAAGAACATTTCTCGTCCAAGGCGCCGTGGTTTTAGGACGGCGCGGATTCACCAACGGCCCTTCCGGGAGTGATGCTGGGATTGGCATCGGTGGACGACCTTGGTTACAAAAGGTTGCAGCATTAACAGTTGCAATCTCCTTAACTATCGCGACAGCGGACACATTCCGTGTCGCGGAACAACAATATGAGCTTGGACTTATGAATGCGTCGGCCCTGCAAGAAGAAGTCGAGGGTGGCATGGAACTCAAGATCATTCGCATCATATCGGACACTTTTCTATGGCTAGCGCAAGCCCAGACTCTGATAAGATTGTTTCCACGACAGCGGGAGAAAATCATAATCAAATGGACCGGATTTGCTCTTATTACACTGGATGTTTTATTTAGTCTCCTCAATAACTTCGTCTACAACGGCAACTCTCGACCCCGCCTTTTTACAGATGCAGTGCCCGCCTTAGCTTACCTCTTTCAACTTGCCCTAAGTCTGCTGTACTGCGCTTGGGTCATATACTATGCTATTTCTAAGAAGCGCTACGCGTTTTATCATCCGCAAATGCGGAATATATGTTTGGTGGCATTATTATCATTGGTATCAGTGTTAGTACCTGTGGTCTTCTTCGTTCTCGATATATCAAAGCCAACGCTTGCTGCATGGGGTGATTACGTACGATGGGTTGGAGCTGCAGCAGCCAGTGTAGTGGTATGGGAGTGGGTGGAGCGAATTGAAGCTCTGGAAAGGGACGAGAAGAAGGATGGAGTGCTCGGGAGGGAGGTCTTTGATGGAGATGAAATGCTAGAAGTTACGCCAACATCGGATTGGACAAAGAGTTTCCGTAAAGATAACGACGACAAGGGAGGGACTGCTACGGGTTCTACTTGGCCAGCAATGTCTGGGCTGGCTAGTCGCTATAGATCCCATGCCACAAACGATCTCGAGACTGGTTCTGGTCCTGGTCAACGCACAGGCAGGCATTTATTAACTGTCCGTCCTCAACTTTGGCCTACTAGACCCCAGCCTGCTGCTACACCTATCAATAGGGCAGATACAGCCAGCGCCGAGAGCACTGCATATACAGTGAGATACCATCCCATAAGTGAAGCAACTCCACCAATCATTGGCAGGGATACAACACTCTCGAGGAGTAATAGTGAAGCTATATCCATTAGCAGGTCCATTAGTAATGAAGAGGTTGACTCGGATAAACCAGTCATTCTGGAGCAGAGGAATCAAGCCCCTGTAGTCGCGGCGGGGGCTCATAATTGGCAGTGGAAATCCCTTAATCCCTTTAAGCATCGAGTTCAAGGGCCCCCAGCAGAAGTTTCGTTGCATACTGCGAAGCCTCCAACACCTTTTAGTAGTCATGAATCTTCGAATAAGTGGGATGTGCGTGCTCGAATTGAAGGCTTCGCGGCAAATCAAGCAGAAAGGTTCCGTGAAAAAACACGTCCTACAGTAGATACAGACCCGCTTCCTCTGACGGTGATTCCAGCACCAAGTCGAAGACGTGCTGCCGCAATGGAATCGGAGGATTCGGACACAGATTCAATCAATCCAACGCCTGATGAATCTTCTCATATAGAAGTTACTACCTCGAGGCGAGATAGACCTGCCAGAACAACCGATCCTTACACCCCAGATAGCCTCAATCAACATTCAATTACGCATCGTGGGAGCATATCATTTGCAACTGCAGTGCAACCGGAACTAGATCAACGAGTTGAAAATATCACTGCTTCGCCGACTCTTGTAGGGAGCCGTCAAACCCCTACATTTTCGAGTTCACGAAGTAGTCCTGTTCAAGCTCGAAGTCCTGTCACTCCGTCTCTTCCTCCAATTATAGATGGTTTACCAGTAACAACTATACCGGCACCACCGCGACGGCCAAGGGTAGAAAATCCTTGACATAGCAATTCTGGTATGATTCTGATTTGAGCATGAGCATAAGCGTGGCGTTAGGATTTGAGCATTTGTATATTGATGTATAGGGACACCCAAAAAGGAGTTTTCCCAAAATTACGGCTGGATTATGGGAGGAGGGAAAAGGATTTGGATATAGATACCACAGCACAATGTATACGAACCACGATTACATTAGACATATAGTAGTAATCAAAACATGAGACCACGAATCTCAAAACGCAGCATCGTTTCAAGCATAGTGAAGAATTAGCAAACCGATTTGATACGAATTCCAAAGATACCCCTTTATTTTTGGATCAATAATTTTGCCAAGAATATCTACGTAATTGAATTGCTATTTGTGAATTAGAAACTAAAAGTCTAGGAACTACGAGGCCAAAAACTACGAGCTCAAAGTTACAGGGCGAGAAACTACGAGCCAAAAACCACGACTAGACCAATGAGTAGCATTTTGAAAACAGTAGCGGATGCTCCTTTCATGAATATAAGAGTACCCAGTACCCTTTTGGGTATCGACTTCAAGCATATGCATGCATGTTCAAGATTCGAAGTCCCGTTTGCGATTTAGAGATGACCGAATGTGAATACAATTAAGGCATTGATGACGTAAAATCTCTAAGTTTGCATTGTTCTGCTGAATTGTCCTTTGATGAGTGATAACAGGGGAATGCCCAAAGTGATGTCGGATGGTGGAGATGGATGTCCGAGGATCTTAGACGAATTTTTAAGTGAGCATGTTGTACGTACCGAGTAGTTGTTCGGGATGCTCATAAAAAGTTGTATTGTCCCCCAAGTAATCGATTCATTGAAGCTTCTACATTTCTTTTATAACCATTGCATGTTTCTTGAGATTGGTTGAATCATTGCACATACTTCTTTTGTAATTGATCACTTTTTGGGGGGTATTCGGGAAGTTGTAAATCAGATAGGTTTACAAGGAGAGGAAAGTTCATTAATTCCTAAAGATCACTTGGATTGCTCATCGTGTTCCCAAATATGCCTTCTACGACGGAATCTTTCCCGCAGCTGGTATCGGCAGCAAAGCTGGATAAATTGACACCACTCAATGCGCCGAGCAGTATTGAGAAACCGAGAGTAAGACGACGTTCTAGTGGGTTAGGTGGTGAAATTAGAGCTGGAGATACTGGTGCGCCGGCTTTTGCTACGGTCGATGTTAGACCACCCTCTCCTGGGACAATTAAGGTCAGTATTTTCTATTCCCCAATTCTTTCTTCTGCGGATGATTGCAGGCACTGATGGGTATATTGGTATTTAGGCACAGGCAGATAGAGATCGAAAGAAGCCATACTCGAAAAGGCGGAAAGCAAAGACACTATTGCAACAATATAAGAGATATGCATTGAAGCATACTTGGGCAACCCCTCTAGCTATCATCGCAGCCGTCCTCTCCTTATACGCCATCAATCCTTCGAAATCTAATCCCATACACTATTTCATGTTCCCAGCTTACGAACTTCCTCGAGAGGAAGGGTCAGACCCCGGAGCACCAGTTCAATATGGCAAAGGACCGTGGGATTTTGCTTTGGTTTCTTTCTACATTGTGGTTTTATCCTTCACTCGAGAATTCATCATGCAGAAATTCCTGAGACCATTGGCTCGCAAGAGTGGATTGAAGAGTAGGGCTAAACAATCAAGATTCATGGAGCAAATGTACACTGCGATCTATTTTGGGTTCCTCGGTCCTTGTGGCTTATACGTCATGAGTCGAACCCCAGTTTGGTATTTCAACACACATGGCATGTATGAGGGATTCCCGCACAAGACACACGAGGGAATATTTAAATTCTATTACTTGTTCCAGGCTGCATACTGGGCGCAACAGGCTCTAGTTTTATGTTTGGGCCTGGAGAAGCCTAGGAAGGATTATAGGGAATTGGTTGGACATCATATTGTGTCTTTGTTCCTTATTGGGTTGAGCTACCGTTTTCATTTCACATATATGGGTTTGGCTGTTTATGTCACTCATGATATTAGTGATTTCTTCCTAGCGGTATGTTTACAATTCCCTTGTGTCCTAAAACGTACAACTTGGACTAACGATTTTTTAGACATCTAAAACTCTCAATTACTTAGATCATCCCCTTGTAGGACCTTACTTCGCATTCTTCATTGCTGCCTGGGTCTACCTCCGTCATTATCTCAATCTCAGAATTCTCTACTCGGAATTCAATGAATTTAAAACCGTCGGTCCTTATGAATTGAACTGGGAAACCGAACAATATAAATGCGAACTCTCACACGTCATCTCAACCGCTCTCCTAGCTAGTTTACAAGCTCTAAACCTTTTCTGGCTCTTCTATATTCTGCGCATCGCCTACAGATTCGTTTTCATGAGTATAGTGGAAGATGATAGATCGGATAATGATGAGAATGAATTGGCAGAAGAGATGAGACTAGACGCATTGGCAAAAGAGGGGCTTGACGCTGTGGCTGCTAAGAAGGTCTTGGAGGAGACCCCTCAACCAAAGATCAAGCTGAATGGAAATTCTATTAATGGGAGGGGTACCGGGGTTGAATTGAAGACAGATGGGGTTACAAATAGGAAGGAAAATGTAAGGTTGGATTCTTGAGGTGAATCGGGAAGGTGGTGTTGGAAGGGATATGTTTAACGAGAGTAGGAGAAATAAGGGGTTTGGAACCAGAGATTGAACCAAACTGAGGACAGATGAAACGGATAGAAATCAGATGGGTGGTAGATCCATGGGGTCTCGCTCCAGAGTTGTGGGTTTGGAGGGGAATATTTGATATGAGTATACGATACTCATGATTAATGCTAACGTTCAACTACCACGCAAATGGATCCATCACCAATCTTTGCGGTGGTACACGGTCGCTTATGGGTATAGGCGATGGCGGGGGCGTATGTATATATTAATTACTGAATGACTTATCGCTGTATGGATATTTTCGTGTATACAATCGCTTTCTGGGAGAACTTCTTGTATTGGTTTTTTGAAATTTGGATTTTGAAAGGTGGAGGGGTGGGGTGGGGTGGATTGGGGGATATTTCTTCAGGGAGGACGGTGTTGCTCTTGTTGGTGTTGTTGATGGAATGAATAAATATATATAGTTTTAATTATATTATGATATTATGATATGATATGATTTGATATGATTTGATATGATGTTCTTTTTTGAGAGGGGTTTTGGTAGTGATTTATTGAGTGAGAGAGAGAGAGAGAGAGAGAGAGTGTGTGTGTGTGTGGGGGGGGGGGGATTTGGAATGTTGGTAGGCAGGCAGGCAGGTGTGGGAGCTGCGAGATAGGAGCTGTGAACTGGGAGGGAGGTGAAGAGATACGAAATGAACTGTAGTGGGATGGATGGGATGGATACATGGAAAAATTAGATATATAGATAGTACATTGAAATTGAAACTTGAGAGTGAGTGAGTGAGTGAGTGAGTGAGTGATAGATAGGTATCAATTGTATTGTGTACGGGGATCTATGACGCGCCGGATGGTGGACTAGAGAGAAGAGGGGAGAAGAGGGGAGAAGAAGAAGAAGAAGAAGAAGAAGAAGAAGAAGGGAGGTTGGTCGGGTGTAGTGTGTGAATGTGAAGACGGGGTTTGGATTTTGTCGATGGATGGATAGGGTTTGGATGGGGTTTGGAAGGGAAAGGGGGGAAGAAGGGAAGAGGGGAAGATGGGAGATGAGAATGAAGATGAGGATACTGCATGTGGTATAGTGTGAATATATATGTACTATTTAAACTATACACAGTTTCTTCTATATATATATATATATAAAAGAAGGAAGAAATGAAAAGGAGATAAATTATACATGTTAATTGTTAATTGGGATAATGTTTAGATGGGATGGAATAGTAATAGAAATAGAATGGTAATAGTAATTGTAATAGAATCGTAAATGTATACGGGTAAGCAGAAGGAATAGTAGATAGGATGTGGGTATAGATGTAGATATAGATGTAAACTGATAGATTTGAGGGGAATATATGGATAGAAGAGGGGGAGTGCGAAAGGGGGAAGGGGGAAAGAGGGAGATTTATGGTTTAGGGGTAGGTGGTTGGTTTTTGGTCTTTGAGATGGGTGGGTAGGTGGGTGGTTTGTTATAGGGATGGAGAAGGAGGTGGAGGGATGGAGAAGGAGGTGGAGGGATGGAGAATGGAGATTGGCGGATGGATGAGTGCGGGGATTTGGATTGTGTGGTTGGGTGGTTGTGTGTTTGTGTGTTTATATATTTGGATGGGGGAGGATTGCTGGGTTTGGATGGATGGATGGATGGATAGATAGAGAATAAAGGATAGAATTGTAAGGATGGAAACGAAATTATAGGATAGTATTAATAGTGAGTATTTGTTCAAACCGCAGCGTATCATATAAAGATTACAGATTATTCTTTTGGAATATTGAGAGATGGCGGAAGTGAAATGATAGGTTTGATGTGGTAATGAAGATAGATAGAAAATTGTGCGGTTATCCATTCATCTTATCATATATGTGATATTGGCTTCGAGGTTCTGACGTCGTTCGGAGGGAAGAGAGAGGGAGTGGACGAACGGTTCGCGGAAAATTGGCAGGTTGATTGGTTCATTGCCACCACTTTTTTTTCCTTTTTTGTTTTACCTCGATGATAAAATGTGTATAGGAAATGGAGTAGAGTAGAGTAGGGACCTTTGGGGTAGGGAGGAGATGAGGCATCGGGGTGCTTGGCTAGATGGCTGTTGTGATGTGAGCACTGGGCTGAGGTGAGAGGAACATAATGCATTCAGGTAGGTAGGTAGGTAGGTGGGTAATATCAAGATACGTCCTTTAACCAGAAATCCAAAGGGATTCGCTTTGTAGGATTTGTAATTCTCGGGGGGTTTTTTGAGCGAGTTTCGGGGAAGGGTGGGTAGTACGGGATTGTGATTTGGGTTACGGTGAGATGGCTATTCAGGTAGAAAGAACACTGGGTTGGAATTCGACTATGATATCAAGTGTTTATTTACGCTTGGGATAATATACGTTTCAATATTCAATATTCTCAAAACAAACTTGCTGTTCGTGTTGCAATCATGGTGAGTATCACTTTAGACGTACGTATGTGGTAGCTATGTTTGCATACCCGCCAAGAGCAAGTGAGGTAAATATATCGATCATATAGTGAATGTTATCTTGACGATAGTATTATGAAGCCATAACTGGGTTGCAAATATGAGTATGAGAATTGAGTGTGAGGGATCTCTATTGGATGTCTGCAAGTTTGTTTCGAGTGTGGATCCGGGATTAGATGCGGAAAGGAGATAGATGGTAGGGGAATGGAGGAAACTAGATAATGAGATAGAAAATATAAACGAGAATCGGCGGACCATGAATATTCTTTTTCCATTTTTATTTGAAAGCTTCTATTGGAACTTCTGGAGTCTGCTCCAGATTCCTGAAAGGATGGAAATTACTCAGGACTCAGCAGATAGAGGGGAGAGGATATGTGTCTTTGACTAGGAGGAGATTGACGATGGGAATAAGAGTGATTTCTGGTGATGCCAGTCGTGCAAAGATTTGATATTTCAGATTGACTTTCTTTGCAAACTTTGAATGTACTCAGCTAGTCATCTGATATGCAGTTTGTATTTTAAGTATCTTGATATTTGATCTTTTAGTTTACATGTGCAACAATATCAGATGATCATTGATGATAGATTTCGAGACTAAATCTTTCACCATGAAAAGAACAAACCGAAGCAAATTAAAACATAGCTGAACAGTATCAACTTTCCAGACAATCATTACAAAAGCCCAGGTTTCAAAAGGCATCAAAGGATTATTCATTCCACTACAATGAAGTGTTCCTCAGTCCTCCTCACCATAACGATCTAGATGCTCGGAAACTTTCGATGCACCTGATTGTCGATGCTATGAATTTCTGCATTGCTATGCGGCTCAACCTTTCACCAAATGTCGAAGGCTGCAGCTGAATACAAAACTCGCAAAACTTGCAAGAGTTTGAAACGGCGGTAAAGATATCACAAATGTAAGAAAAGGCTTCATGGATTCGATCGCACTTGTACAATCAGGTGGGTTTTCTGCACCCAGCAAGCGAAGCTAGACTTTGCAGCGACATGTGAAGAGACTCGAGTAATGGCTGATGTGAGAGGACAGCGTGAATGAGAGAACTTCAATGCGGAGGACACGAGAGGATATGACAGGACTCTGGAAGATATGAACGATATTGTGGCTTCTGTCGAGATGACATGCTTGCATGGATACCTCTCGAGGCAGTCCCACAAGATAAAGTACATGGGGACACCGAAGTGGGAGTTTTAGCGGTTTTTGGCGTTGCTTTGCGAATCAACCATGCAAGTCGTTTCGCGATTCCTGGTGTAACCTTACTCGTGTTACCTGAGTGATTCAGATGTCGTACGAGATAAGTGTGAGCATCGGCAATTCGCCAGGTAGCTGGAAGGTTTGCAACGGTTGGCCGAGATGTCGTGTGTTCTGCCTCTTTCTTGCAATGCTTTCTTTCTCTGTGAACCGTGGGGCCTGAAACCGTGGTACCGATTCTCGGGCAAAAGAAAAAAAAAACACAAAGCCAGTGTGATTTATGTGCATGGCGCGCAAACTGTATATCGGTAGCTTGGCCATTTCAAGAGCCATTAACGATGGAGCTTCCTCAATTGTTGAGTCCTATTTGAATCATGGGAGGCCTCTGGGTTTCGGCCGGCTTCTCAAATTGGGTATTGCCATGCCCGGTTTCTGGGTTTATACGAACTGTCATTATAGTATTTCGTGCAGCAAAGTAACCTACTCCTCATCTCTTTCCATGTATGATGGGGAATGCGGATGCGAACCAAGAATTGAAAGCTGGGGCTAAATGAGACTGTCCTATATGCAGGGACAGATCGCGAAAATTGGTGGTTCGCGGGGAGGATTGGGGCTTCGTAACATGTATGCGCTGATGTCAGCATGGAGCGCTGTGAAGAGGGGTGGAGTTTAGGGTAACATTTGGAGCTGTATGCAGCAGAAAATGTTCCTGAAGAAAAATTGGTAATGCATTGAGAGATTTCACACTCTCTCGTCAGATGAAGTTTGGTAATGGTTTCAACATCTACGCAGTGGGGTGCATTGGGAGTACAAATCAAGCGAAGAATTCGTCGGAATGAAAGGGTTGATGCAGATATGCTGCTACATTTCGACTTGTCAGACTCGAAGGATAAGTTCGACCATGGTAGAGGTAGGGATTGTGGGCCTATGAAGACCTAGAATCAACTGATTGTGCACTATTCCCTTTGAGGGTACTCATTACAACTGGGATACTGAATTGGAAGAGAAAAGCCAATTCTTCAGATGGGATAGGTTTCTGTCTAGAAGCATGAGTTGGAAATGTGATAGCGACGGAAATGCAAGAAGGATGGCTAGCCGCTAGCATATTAGTGAGCGGCAAAGCCGACAAGATGAGGAACAATTGATCAGATCCGATCTCTTGATCAAGTGCGATCATCATACATTGATCACACATTGATCGCCGAATGAATATTGTCTTTCTCCGGGCAGAAATCGGCGAGGTAGAGCCAGCCGAAAGATGGCTTTAGAAGAGGATTGATCCTCACTCGCCTTGTTTCGAAACCCCTCCCCCTTTCTTTACCTCATACTTACGAGATAGATGGACTTGGAGTTTTAGCACTCGTGAGTCGTGAAAAGTGTAAATTTAGTTCACCGGTTCGTTGTTGCAAATAAAATAGACGATATATATGAGGTAGCAGGCATACTGTGGCTAATGGGAAACGATCATGTTCTCCCGTACCCCACAATAGTCTTCTTTTCCTTCTCGAAGATAGCATATACCTCCGGCTAGACGAAGTATACCTAGCTAGCACCGCTTAGATACTTTTCAAGGTATATCGTCTAGCACACTCGAAATGATAAAAGAAGGAAAAGAAACCTAACGAGGAAAGTCCACTCACACCATCTCTACTCGGTCATTTCACAAGCCTCCGAACGCCTCTCTCACCGCCAATCTCGATTAGAAATGAGGTAAAGTGGCATGCCGTTCGTTACTGATTACTTTATGTCCACGGAAAGTTTGTTAACAATCACACCTCCACTCGCATTATTGGAGGCTTTCCATATATCCATATATTATCAAAGTACTGTATGTGATGTAAGTTAATGGATTAGAACATGTATTTGTAAGTTGTTACGCATCTGCGCGGTCGGCCCGAGTGTCACGGCAGCTCTGCCCAATTCCGCGAATATGTGTGATATGTATGATATCTGCCCGACGGCAGTAATGCATCATATCGAATTCATAGTCTCTGGAGATATTGACAATGAAAGAGGTACGAGAGTACATGAGGAGATGTCTGCCATCTCTTTGGTGCTTTGGCGAGTGAGGACGAGGGGTAGAGAACGCCATTGTTCGGAGAGGGCGTTGCCGTAAGCCAGATCGAAATTCGCTACCAGACTTATCACTGTCTTGTGCAGTGCCATACTCTGACAGTAATACACATGTGCGATACCGATGCTTAATGCCTGAAAGATGCAGATATTCACATGTATGACTCGGATCTGACAGTACTCTGTTTGGATATAAATTATCGTGCTGTTCACGGCTTCGATTCCCCGGCTGGATAAGTAGGCTTGAAGAATCGCATAGGCATTGAAGGTGTATTCTACAGTAGCATAGCAGAGTCGTAACCATGTAGTCGTCCGTATAATAACAATTACCTGGGCCTGATAGATATTATACATCGATTATAGATTACACCGTTACTTCCCGAAGACTTTAAGTAAACCGGCAACATGTAGATACCAATGTAGAATTACTCCACTCTCAACAGTACATGGATACATCTAGGCCATGACCTACCACGTGTCAATAACCTAGTATCTGACATGCAGTCGATCCTGATTCATTCTCGAGTACTTTAGTGGAAATTCTAGTGTCAGGGATGAAGTGGGGTTTTCCTGCAGAAAAATTTGGGAGCTTGAGGATAAGTAGATGAACGCTCAGACCTCTGTGGCTTCGGGTTGTGAGCCAATTGTGGTGCCATTCGATCGTAAAGGTCTAGGCCTCATCCAGACTGGGGGGTTGATGTGATATTACCGGTAGAGAAATGTGTAGGGATGAGAGAATATCCTTTGGGCAGTAGACGGTAGACTGTAGATGTCACCTGTAGGTTGCAACCCAGTAGACAGACACAATTAGACGGGAATTAGACCCAACTTGCAATTTGCAGATAGACTTACAGTGTATAGATTAGAATTGGTGTTGAAGTTCATACTCTCGTATCACTGTAAGACAATCAAACAACGAAACAGACAGGAGGCAAGAGTACTTACCGAGACTTACCGAGACTTTGCTTCATCATAGCGTTGGTGTACAAAGTACCTACGTAACTCATGAATGCTTCCGTAACGTTGTCGGCCCCCTTATAATATGAGGCTGCTAGCCCCCATACTCATAAAGTAGGAAAGTTTAAAGCCAAACCTAATAGACCATTACTGCTTGTTTTTCTTTCCGCAATTCAACCCCTTCTATCTCAATCATTATCAGGGTCCAAGAACGCTTGTGAAGTAGCGAAATACCGAGTACCTAGTAGTTTCAGCCCATATATCTGGGCAATAATAAGAACATCTCGACTATTCGTATCTGTTACACGAGTCGTCAACCACATATATCGGTGCATGATACATATATTGCATACTTTCACAATTGATGATGTATGGGTTGCATCCTTGAGAGGAATGGTAGGTAGGCGAATTATGCAGTGTACAATACTCAAATCACGACTTAAACTCTATGTGGAGTGAATTCCAGCCTGTCTCCTCGCTTTACTTTCAATCTTCAACCTTCATCGTTCAGGAAACTTTTCCTCTTTGAACGTTTGATGGAGCATTCCAAAGCGCATAGGAACCCCCATCAAGCCAGTTTCCACAGCACCTCCTAACCCCCATTGGTGGACATTACACCGTTACCGACGCTCTAATTGAATTGGATCCGAAGCACACTATGCCTTGATTGGATATCAAGCCTGTGCTCTGCTGGCGGTCAAAGAAATGAGGAGGCTCTCATGATTCATCAACCATTAGAAGCATAGTACGAAACACGCGACAGAGATGGAAAATACGAGAAGAAACAGAAACAAGCCAAAAAGAAGCGGAACTCGAAAGTCTAAAGGAGATTATATTTTGGGATTGCACTCCGTCCATTCTTACCGCACCTACGAAACAGCTCCCCTACCTACCTACTATACCTACCTACGTGGTTTATTATTAGTACAGCGAATATCATACCCACAAGAACAATCACATTCACATACTCACAATAGATCAGATCAGTACCCAACTCGATTGACTGACTGCATTGCAATATAAGAAATTTCAACCCCTTCACCCCCTTCACCCCCTCCCCCTCGCCTCACCCAATCATTGAACATACCAAACAAAGTTCCAATCGATGAGGGAAAATTGGAAGGACTGAATCGCCCTATTGATTTATTTTGATTCTTCTTTCGTCTAGACGTTAGTGTTGATTGACATTAGGATATCAAACATTCGAGGCTTATTAGGCTTTGGCTTTGGCTTTATTTTATTTTTATATATTGCATGTGCCTCTCTCTCCATCCACGTCCCTGCAGTCCCTGCACACCCATTTACCACTCACAGCTCTACCTACGTACCTACGTCCCTACGTACCTACGTGCCGACACCTACACCTACACTTACACTTACACCTGTCTGCACCCACACCTTTGCACTGAACCGGGCGCATCTCTGGTCGGGCAATCACACTCCCGAAGACAGGTATCCGGGTTCCCATCATTGGATCGATCACAAAAAGGTGAGAAGATTTGATTGCGTTCGAGATCTGGGATATAAAAGCCAGCCAAGAAGCATTGAGAGAGAGCGCTAGACAGACACCTTACAACTTGTTGAGAAGGGTACATTGAGAAGGTGATTTTGACACAGAGTGGACGGAAGTTCCAAGAGAGCATAAAGGTTTTAGAAAGAGCAAGAGCCAAAGGAAGAGGTAAGATAAAAAAATGTTTATATTTCTTTGAACTTTGTCTATTTAGATCAACAACACCGCCCCTTCCCCGATACAAAGTATCAGTTGCCATCAGAATTGCCTACCTACCTACCTACCTACCTATCTATTCTCACACTCACTCTCACTCTTACTCTCACTCATACGTTGGGAATTTCATGTCTTTTATACTTTTCTTGTTATAAATTTCAACCTTCAGAAAACCACAGAATTACAATACAGACTACATACTACCATACATACTACCATACATACATACCATACCATACACATTATTAGTACCTGATATCTTGCTTGACCTTCCAACAAGTTGTCATATACTGATAATTCACGACTTCACTACTTCACTACTTCACTACTTCACTACTTCACTACTTCACTACTTCACTACCTCTTGGATAATTCATCTCATCTCATCTCATCTCATCCATCTTCTTCTACTTCTACTTCCACATCTAGTCCTACTTCTACTTCGATTACCACGGCCAACAGATCATTCACTCTTCTTCGTCTCAATTCATCTTAGAAGCCATCTTCCTCTTCCTCTACCTCTCCATCGTCTCCTTTCTCTTCCCATTCCCATTCCTCCTGCGCTCTCATCTTCTTCACCTACTTTTGATCCTCACTTGATGGTCCCAAACACAAAGTAGGTATTCAGTATTTAAAGTTAGTACACGAAACTGTTGAAAGTATTTTTTGGGAGTGAAGATTCCCCACCATCGTCTCCGCCACCATCACTTATTCACAACTCCACAATCACATCTACTATTTGTTGAAGCCCGTTCGTCTCCTTCTAAACTCGATACCTGCGTTTGTTGGTTACACCGCAAATCGCAGATGAATTACTTTACCTCGAACTTCTCTCGCTGATCATTCCTCTTTTAATTCCTTTTTAGGTATCAAGTCCAATCTCAATCGTTTTATACCTCGGTATCGCCACACAGCCAGCCACAGCTCCTTTGACATCGCGCGCCCTCGAGACACAAACTTCCCCGAAAAATTTAAGCTCGCCCCCATCGAAAGGGTCATGAGCCGTCCACGATCGCTTTCAAATCCGGTATACTGATGAGGGAAGGAAGGAAGGAAGGAAGGGGAACTCTTTCAAACATAATATAACTTGTAATGGCGGGTGTCGACGAATACTCGAGCTTAAGCTCCAGTATGTTCTCAAATGGAAATGGTACTTATTACACCACTGCGAAAATATTGAACCTCACGCACTTCAATTATCCATGGGTTCTTCTAGTCGTCTTTCTTGTATCATTCATCACACACAGCATTCTAACGGCGGAATCCTCCGATGAAACCGGACCGATGCTCACAGGTCCTGGGGGAAAACCTTTACCGCGGTCTGCCAGGAGGACAAAACAAGATAAGGATAAGCTCAAGCTGCAGGATTTCACTCCTGTTCAGAAATTGTTATTTCTGTGGCTTTCAGCTGGCATTCTAGTAACGTTTCTCGGCAATGCGATCAATATCGTGGTACACGCTCTTGACAAACGGGAGAATGGTTGGTGGTGTGGCGAAGCAACTGCTGTGAGCATTCACTTTTGCGACTTACCATTTTGGATGAAGTAGATACTGACCATTCTTTTACGCAGATATACGTTTGCGCCTCTCTTTTTTTCTATAGTGTCTTTCTCATTTCGTTGGTCGACACAACCCCATCCCCTTCGATTGCACATCAGATTACATGGTTAGTTGCGCTGGTCGGTGAGATTGTACTTCTTGCCGCTTCGTTATGTTTATACACCTCAGCTCACCGGGAACTCAACTCGCTTTTCAACTTCGATTCGGACTTTCACAAATACGCAACTCAGTGGGAGATTGTTGAGCTGGTGCTCGATGCCATTCGGGTAGTTCTACTTTTCTTCTGTGTAGCTTTTTATTGCATCTTCACTTTGGAACGTTCAATTAAAGGCAAAAATAGAAGCCGGCAGAGCAGTAGTGAGCCCGATGAGAACAGTCCTCTTCTTTTCAATGGCCGAGCAAATGGAAACGGCCATGTCTCTGGAAATGGCTCAATTGCAAATGCGTCTGCTTCCGACTCCTTGTCGTTGAATGGGCATGCGACTGCGAATGGTTCTGCAGCACCGATTGGTCAGCAGCGTGTGGACGAAGTGCCTGCGTTTTATAAACCTACAACAGCTACAACGAAAACGTGGTGGGAGTATTTGAAAGGATATTCACTCTTCTTTCCATACCTCTGGCCAGCTAGGTCCGTTCGCTTGCAAATAGTAGTTGTTGTTTGCTTCCTTCTTGTCGTCATGCAGCGAATAGTGAACATCGCGGTTCCTTTGCAAGTTGGAAGGGTCACTGACGCGCTGACTGGCGATGACGATCATGAGGTTACAATGCCATGGCTGTCCATTTCCCTTCTCATTGCTTTCAAGTTTCTTCAGGGATCTTCGGGAATCCTAGGAGCTGCTAGATCGGCTCTGTGGATTCCAATTTCTCAGTATTCATACAAGGCCTTGACCACAGCCTCATTTGAGCACGTACATGGTCTGAGTTTGGACTTCCATCTTGGAAAGCGCACTGGAGAAGTCCTATCAGCACTTAGTAAGGGTAACGCCATCAATAATTTCCTAGAGCAAGTGACCTTTCAGGTTCTTCCAATGATATTCGATCTTGGAGTTGCCATCGGTTATTTCGCATATGCCTTTGACGCATACTACGCTCTGGTGGTTAGCATCATTACCTTTTCCTATCTTTATCTTACCATTCGGATGGCAAGATGGCGATCGGATCAACGCCGACAAATGCAGAACCTCAGCCGGGAGGAGGATGCTGTCAAGAATGACTCTTTAACGTCTTATGAGACTGTTAAGTACTTCAACGCTGAAACTTATGAATTTGATCGTTACCGACAGGCGGTTTCGGCATTTCAAAAGATGGAATTCAAAGTGACTATTTCTTTGAATATCCTCAACATTAGTCAGAACTTGGTCTTCATGGCTGGACTTCTTGTAACTTCTTTTATCGCTGCATACCAAGTCACTACTGGTAAACGTCAAGTGGGACAGTTTGTGACTCTCATCACATATATGGGCCAACTTCAACAGCCTCTAAATTTCTTTGGTTCTTTCTATCGGGGAGTCCAAAGCGCTATGATCAGTGGTGAGCGTCTCCTTGAATTATTCAAGGAAGAGCCGACTGTCATTGATGAGCCAAGTGCGAAGCCGCTGCCGGCATGTGAGGGCCGAATTGATTTCAATCATGTTAAATTCTCTTATGATACCCGTAAGCCTGCACTGGAGGATTTGAGTTTCACCTGCAAACCAGGCACCACTACAGCATTCGTTGGAGAGTCCGGAGGAGGAAAATCTACTGTTTTCCGACTCCTCTTTCGATTTTACAATACCCAGAATGGTAGTATTCAACTAGATGGCCACGACATTAAAGATGTCACCATAGACTCGCTCAGACATCACATTGGTGTCGTACCACAGGACACAATTCTTTTCAATGAGACTCTTATGTATAACCTTCGATATGCCAACCAAGACGCGACGGATGAAGACATTTACAATGCCTGTCGAGCTGCTTCGATTCATGACAAGATACTTGCATTTCCGGATGGTTACGATACGAAGGTTGGTGAGCGAGGTCTTCGTCTCAGTGGTGGCGAGAAGCAGCGAGTAGCCATAGCACGAACCATTATCAAGAACCCTCGAATCATCATGCTTGATGAAGCTACAGCCGCATTAGATTCTGATACTGAACAACATATCCAAGAAGCATTAAAGACCTTGTCCGAAGGCCGTACCATGCTGGTCATTGCGTAAGAATTCCGATTAATTTTCATTCGCATTTTACTAATTTTTATAACTGTAGCCATCGATTGTCCACTATTACTAATGCAGATCAAATATTGGTTCTTCATGCTGGACAAGTCGCTGAAGCTGGAACCCATAGTGAACTGTTACTCAAGAAAGGTCGATATGCGCAGATGTGGAAGAAGCAAATCAGAGCTGAACGAGCGGCTGAGAAAGCATCCGAGATGGTAGCTAGAGCTAGAGCTCTCAGTGAAGCAGCTTCGATCCAGACTCCTAGTCACTCTAGCAAGGTCAAAGGTGGCAATACAGAAGTGAGCGAATACGAAACAGATCACCACAGTGATACAAATCTTGTCGATAAAGTGGAAGCGACAAGAGCTCTTGCTCGTACTCCGGAGAGCCGAATCAATGATGACAGTTCTAGTTCTAAATCTAGTTCTAGTTCAGACACGGACGGCCCCAAATCAGATGAGGAAAAGCAAACAGGAAACGACAAATTTGACGGAAACAAGAGTGCCGACAAAAGTGGCGGCTCAAGGCCACCCTTAAGGAAGCAAAGTCCATCTAACTAAGGACGTAAAGCAATCAATCGACAAATGACATTCTGATCTTGAGGCCTCAACCCGAATGTCTTTCCAATTGCCTCAAACTAATACGAAGATATTCTTCTACTATATATTCCTCAACGGCCGCCGTTACAAAATTGCATGTACTGGTGGCATAAGGGCTCCTTCCATTTCACTTCAGCGTGCGAATGGATTGGTGTTCTTCTTATCATTGAGTATCGTTGAGCTTTCTTTTTGCCCTTGATTAATTCACGGGTTCATTCACAATACCCCTTACACAACTCAAAATTCTGCATTCGCTGTTCAGCTGTTTATAATGCGCATGCACATGGCGACGACGATTCACGACTCAAGCATAAATGAAGCATGTTTGGAGGTTAGCGATTGGGTTTTTTTGTCTTTTTTTATCAATCGGATTATAAATTTGAGCTCGGGAAAGGGCTGGTTTGCGATATGGAGATGGAAACGTGTGAGCTTGGAGCTAGTTTGCTGGAAATTCGTGGGTTTTGGTTCGCTTCAAAAAAGAATGGGAGGTGGACAAAATAAATGACACGGAAAATTTGTGCTTTACATAGAAATATTGGAGCAATTCCACACCAAACAAAATAATCGAATGAGAATAAAAGTAGGCAGTTCAAAATTGAAACTTTTAGGTATTGAAAATCGATCATGGAAGCGCACCTTGCATGTAATCAAATCGAGCACGACTAGTGAAAGGTTACGAGAACATGTCAACTTCGCGCTCTACTATTCTACAATCCTACCCTCGTCTAACACTGTCAACGCACCCGAAACCTCTTCCCTCTCCCTTTATCTGTATTCCGGTTTAACGAAATCAGCAAAGGTCTTTGGCTCTTCGTAGTTGTGGTGTCCATCATCGTGGTGATCGTGGTGGTGGTCGTGAGCATCTTCCTGTGGGCCAACATATTCCATCTTCAAAACGTTTCCACACTCTGGGCAACGCTCGACTGGACGGTCGCGGGACATCTGTGGAAGAGTTAGTACTGGAAAGTGGCCTGTAGAAAGAAGAAATGAAGGGTTTGTCAGACGTACTGTAAGCCAGATAGTTACATGCGAGTCAACTGGGTATCCAGTACAGCCGGCATATTGTTCATCGCCGAAAGACTTGACGATGATTGGGTTATCCAACGTGCCTACACATTCCTCGTCGATTAGCAAATCCCTTCTGTTTTCATTCCATTCGTTCCGTTCATCTCACTTCCCAAACCCCATACACAACATCCCAAGCCGGAAATTAACCCCAAAAAACCCATACAAGCGTACCTTTTCGGGAAGCATCCAAAGGCTTCATATCAAAAACATCAACTCCCTGCATCTTTCCTAAGATCTCAAGACGCTCGAGACCAGTCGCTTGGTCGAGATCGGTAGGGATGGTTCCTGGCGCGGCACCGGGTCCGATGAGATCGGCTTCGGTCTTGATTTCTACACGTGGTGCGCATTATACATCAGTCCATTTGTCCCCATCTTTCCTTCCCCATTTTCCCGCGCCCCGGCTTTGCGAATAAACACACCTTCGAACTTCTTAATCTTTCTGTCGCTCGATCCGGCCGGTGGTGCGGCTTCTCCTAACCATAACAGTTAGCCCATGAGTCTCTCAAGCCATCCTCTCGCAGTCCATCTTTCCCTCAAGCTTCAAAGCCAGGATCTTCAATACCCGAGGTCGAATAGTTTTCGGGATACCACAAACGGGGATAAACATACTTCTGATGATACTAGACGAGAAGCTGCGTCTCACGACGGGAGAGACGGCTGCTCTGCGAGCAGCAGCAATGGCTGAGCGTTGGAGAAACATGGCGGGTGTGTCAATTGAAGATGCGGTAGTGGTACGATTTGTAGGTATTTTTGGAGATTTCGTGATGTTGCTTGGAATGAGCCGCTAGTGGGCGTGATTAGTAAGCCAGGCTGTTGATACACAAATGAGATGAGAGGTATTGATGATCACGTGTGTGGTGCGATCAAATGGGAAGGTGGGGATTGGTGGTGATGTGCGGCTTGGATTGATTTTTTTGGTGTTTGGGATGAGGTTTTGAAATGCCGGGTCACATCTACCAGCCATGATTTTGGTTTGTTTTTCTCATGGAAGATTACCTTCCCTCTCTAATTCTCTTCCAACTCGCACCTTCCTTTTTGCAGATTCAATAAGTTCCAGATAGTAATTGGAATTGCTTCCCAATGCTGAAAAGTAGTCTCCAAGAACCGAGAGGTCGGTGAGGTGAACTCATCTAGTTTTTTATTTATGTTAATTGCAAGATCTTGTAGTCAAAGTGTTATTGGCAGTTGTCTTTATTTGCTACTTTATTCCATGACACAATCCTCCAGAGTTACATCATCACCCAGAAGCTCTTGAGCGTTGTGAGTGTTCTCATCAAAGTCCATCGATGAAGTTAGTCAAGCCCTTTCAGAATTTCTGACATTTTACATCATCAACGATCTTGATGGATCGCATTCTGCTCTACAGGATAATAAGTCTAAGAGGTCATCTTTTGATAAAGGTTCTCCAAAGTGTCCATAGTTCCATGTTTCGAAGGCACTCTCGTCACAAAATCTTACAGGATCTCTCTACCCTTCATTGTATTTCAATTCTTTTTCTTGAAACGATTAGCAGAGAGAATAGTTGTTTCTCTTCTGAACAAATACAACAAATCATTTTCTCCTATTCCTTTCTGACTAAATGATCGAAGTCCTGAAAAGCAATATATTCGGTTTTTAGCGAAAGTAGCTCTTCGGATCTTTGTCCCGTCCCATATAAACAACATTTCCCATTGCTATCATACGTAGCTAGTACGTTAGATATAAAGCATAGTCTATACAACTGGATACAAGTGGATTGAAGAGAAACACTCTCATAAGATCTTTGCTAGACGGTAACAGCAGATTGCTGACCGCACGTTCGTCATTCAAGATAACAGATAATTATGGAAATTCTCTTATTCATAAATATAGTTAGTTGTCATGGGCTATTCGAGAAAAAAACTGTCAATCTATAGAACGCCGCTCCAGTTAAATGGCCGCGAAACGAAAAGATCATACAGAAGTGCGGATGTATGCACTCACCTACACCACTTCAAATCGCCCATTCTCTGATCTATATTCGACTAACCGTGCTCAGATGAAGAGGCACTAACCGTAGGCTTGTGATCTATACCCACACAGAAACCCGCTGAAGATTTTTGCCGCGCAGAAGGTCGTTCGCGATTTAAGTGCATCTACTTGGAAGTACATGATTTTAAACTCTGAGTTCCGACTTCCTTGGCTCTTGGTTACCTATGTTCTTACCTGGTGGCTACACGATACTCAAAGCGAAATGGTGGTGATTGAAGGATCAGAACGTCTTCTCTCCCCTCCCTTCATCACTCATTCTCTACTAGTGGCTGATTAGGTGCGAGTAACATACTGATTATGCTCGATCTGAGCACAGGGCTAGCATCACAAGCCACTTGGTCAAGTGGGTTTCATAAGATCATCCCCTCGTCCACCCTGACATAGAATCGCAAGATGCATTAACATTCACCTTGACGAACACTTGGTTGGCTGAAGAACGGAGTTTTAGAGACATGAACTCGATCCTGGACCGCATGATCGTTAGTACCTTCAAGGTAACGGTACAATCAAGAACTGCTCATTGACTAATCACTTCTTTCCTCACTTATCAAGATCCATGGTAGACAGTATCAAAACCAGTCACTCCACCACTCCATTTTGAGCCTTGAATTGGAATAAAAGAGACTTAATGTGAAAAGGATTGACAACCTTGGAAATAATATTGTAGTGAGAGTAATACGATCATTAGTTATCATACACCAAAAAACACCTACATGGCAGGATTCTTCTGGGTTCACGGCTTACAATATGCATGCATACAGCCTAAAGATACCGCAATATCCAGGATCTCGGGCTTACGGTCGCATTCGGTCGCAAGATGTTTCCGGATAGCTTTGGGAGCCTGAACTCGAATTTTCTTATTGGGCGCATTCATACAGACGACTTCTCCAATAGTGAGTAATAGAGGACAAATGACCATAACCCTCGCTAATAGGATTCAGAGGCTTCATTATGCCCTGAAGGTAGCAGCTAAGATATGTCAGCTCAAGATTCGAGAAGAATCGTAGATTTCCCGGATGTAACCAAAATCAAGCTATCGGCATCAATGGCGTGTGTATTTTTAATCTCGCGGGGGTTATTGCATACCCATGTCTACTCTTAGTTGTCTTCCCTGCAACCTTGTTAGAAATACAGTATTTTCATTTGCTACCGGAACACGGCAGGGATTCAAATACATGACAGCCATGTGGGATTTAGAGCCACGCTCCATAAATCGCCACACGCCTGCATATTTCTAAATATTGGATCGTTTATTGGAATATTAGCAAAGGCTACCCAAGGTTATTCTTTTTTGTACAAGCACAAGTACAAGTATAAGTTCCCAGCTCAGTACTTCAAGTTTTTTTTGGTTATACAATAGTCGTCTTTTGGGGTCGAGAAGCATCCCCATACCTCGTTCGAAATGCTCTTCGCCGACTTCATCACCCAAGCCACAACTTTGCTCGTGGCAAGCTTATCTCAACTTCAGACCAATGGCTTGTCATTATGGGGGACGCTCGATGTACCACAATTACCTCTTTATAACTCAACAAATGTATGTTCTCTAAATGTCATCTTGGCTGTCTACCGAGACTAATGACATTAATCTAGGCACCACAAACATCGCTGCAGAACACTTATGGAGCGATTCCAAATACAGGACGTACCGTATATCATGACTGGACCATAAGTAGAGGATATATAGCTCCCGACGGAGTAAACAAAAGGTGCATCGAGATAGACATCTCTACCCACATGGCAAGGATTGTTTACTAACCAGATAGTATAACAGCGTCATCCTCATTAATGGGCAGTTTCCTGGGCCACTTCTCGTTGCCAATTGGGGTGACATGATTCAAGTCACTGTTCGAAACCATATCAAAGATGAAGGAACTACTATTCACTGGCACGGGCTTCTGCAGAATGGCACACCTTGGATGGATGGCGTTCCTGGAATTAGCCAATGTCCCATTAGTCCTGGCAGCCAATTCACGTATCGTTTTCGAGTATGTTCAGCTTCATATGTGTCTTTGTAAACCATTCTAACAAGCTTGCAGGCAGATCAATATGGCACTGTAAGTAATGACCTTTACAATGCAATTCTAGTCTAATCAACATCTTCAAGTCATGGTATCACAGTCATTATAGTGGTCAATACGGCGCTGGTCTTTTCGGACCATTAGTCATATATGGGTTCGTTCGCTCTCAATCTTTCCTCAGGCCCTATCATTGACGTTCAAACAGTCCCCAGAACGTCCATTATGATATTGATATCGGCCCGGTTATGCTCGTAAGTAATTCTCAATAGACTCTTCAGATTCTTGGGCTCATTTTAAATTGCAGCATGATTGGTATCACAGCGATTACTACCAAGTGGTGGAACGCCTTTTCTCAGTACCTGCAAATCCACTTGCAGCCAACAATAACCTGATCAACGGAAAGATGGATTTCAATTGTAGCGCGATCACTGTGAATGCCTCTTGTACAGCCAACGCCGGGCTTTCTAAATTTCATTTTCACCCGGGTAAGACGCACAGGCTTCGTCTCATAAACCCAGGCACAGAAGGGAACCAGAAATTCAGTATCGATGGACATGTATTGACAGTTATTGCTGTTGATTTCGTTCCAGTCGTACCATATGACACGAATGTGGTAACTGTAGGAGTTGGACAGCGCACAGACGTGGTAGTTAAAGCTACTGGCAAGGTGGGATCATCATATTGGATGCGTTCCAACTTTAGCCAGCTGTGCGCATCTAGCCCCAGTCTACAGCCGAACGCTCTAGCTGTGGTATTGTACGACGGCGCCAATCCAAACAGCAGGCCCAAGTCCACACCATTTCCTTATAATGAAACTAATTGCTTGAACGTAAGCGGCCAACTTTTAAGACCAAACATGAAAGTACAATCTCTAACTAGACATTCAGGATCCCCTTAATACAACTACCCCATATGTCAAGAGTACTCCGCCAGTCACACCACAAGTCACCCAAACAATAGACATAAATTATGTTGTCAATGGTTCCGGCATGTTTCTGTTCACCTTCGGTGGCAGCTCTTTCCGGGCGGATTACAATCAACCCGTCCTTCTTACAGCCGTAACAGCGACAACCTCAACGTCGAACAGCGGTACATATACCAACAGCACATCGCTCTATCCAACTACCATGAACGTTCATGACTTTGGAACACCTGCCACGGTTCGTCTAATCATTACAAACAGCGTGCCAGTCTCTCATCCTATGCATCTTCATGGCCATAACTTTTGGATCCTGGCCGAAGGAGTTGGCACATGGGATGGAACCATAACTAATCCATCCAACCCGATCAGAAGAGATACCTTCATGATGGCAGCAGCTCTTAGAACAGGCTCAAAGGCGTACACTGTCATTGAATATATTGCTGATAATCCTGGTGTATGGCCGTTTCACTGCCACGTCTCTGGGCATGTCTCAACTGGGCTATTAATAAATGTATTGGTGCGTACCTCAACTCGAAAAGGAATCCATGGCCTCTATTTTTCATCCACTGACCTTCTCTAGGAACAACCGGATGTGTTGGCAAATAACTCTCAAGCTTTGAAATCAATATCGCCGACGTGTGAAAGTTGGCAGAAATGGACAAAATCTCATTTGGTGGATGAAATTGATTCGGGGGAATAGTTTGCCGGCCTGCATTTGAGATAGATTAGAATATGAAACGGGAAATAATATATGGCGATTTCGCATCACCGAAGATTTGTAGCAGAACATTGTCACAACAGCCGGCGGATCATGATCATTTCTGTGGCCCATGATGAGGAGCAAATCACACAGGTAGACACGACAACTATTTGGAATCAATCTTGGAGTTTGTAAAGTTGATCAGTAATTCACTCATATCATTTTTCTCCGTTAATGAATTCACAATATGCAGAGGCATGCATATTGAATCAGGAGACAAATAACTATCATTGAGACCTCTAGGTTTATCGGCGAGAGGTCTTAGGCAGACGATTCAACTTCCTTATTTTGTGTCACTACAGGAACCATTTCTAAAACGTACGGCTCCTTGACCCACAAGCCATATGTCTTTTGCTCTACCCACAACTTCTTGTAAGAATCTTCTCCTTCCCTTCCTTCCGGGATGCGGAAATCAAAATTCCACAACAAACGGCCTAGTATGAGTTTCATCTCGGCATGAGCTAAAACTTGCGCGATGCAGTTTCGTGGTCCAACACTAAACGGCTGCACAATCTTAAAGTTATCATCTTTGAAGGTTTCCTTGTCGAAGTATGGATCGCAGGTAGTTGGTTCGAACAGAGATGAGGTTGATGCTAGCCAGCGCTCTGGTATGAATCGGTCGGCATGGACAAAGTGATCAGAGTAGCGATATGCAGCGATTTGAGGAAGTCCGACGAATGTCTTCAAAGAGATCGAAAAATTAGTTGTGTTTCAGTTTTATTGAAAGATGTTAAGGCTGATTGGAACTTACGCCTCCTGGATACAAATCTCCAGCAATTGTGTCACCACCGTCTGGAACGGTACGCGGTATAGAGCATGGCACTGGCGGAGTATATCGAAAGTTTTCTTGGAATACGGCTGTGAGATACGGGAGGTTCTCGAGAGCCTTCAGTGTGATTTCAGACTCGTCCGAGAACGTCTCTCTTATCTCTTTCTTCAGTTTTTCCATCTTCTCAGGTTGCAACATTAGGTTTCTCGTTGTTGAAAGTAGCACTGTCGAAGTGGTTTCACTTCCTGCAATGACCAATGTTCCTGCTGTTGCTTCTATTTCCGGCATGGTCATCGTATTCTTCGTGTTAGCGCCAACTATATATGACATGAAGTCATTGCGTCCAGTCTCTAGATTGAGACGTTTTTGCACCCATTCTACACTACGGCGAAAATGGTATATGCGTTCGTTAAAGGCTGATTTGGGAATGCAGTACCATAAAATCTTATCAATTACCGGGTAAAAAGTTATACTGGCTAGGAGGCACGATGCTTTGAGATGGGCAAAGAGGAACGATACCCAGCGATGATATTTTCCTTTGGCGAGACATTCAAACGACTGTCCAAATGTCAAGTCGCCCTGTGTTCCATATTGTCAGAACCTCACTCAATTACACACGAAGATTACACTTGCCGTAATATCAAAGGTAGTGAAATTGTACCAATCTTTCAAATCCAGGAACCTTCGTGTTCGAGCTTCTTGTATCAACAGGCCCGTATACTTCTGCAAGAATGGCTCTTGGGCTTTCAAAGCGCTTGGAGAGAAGGCATGATTTAAGATCTTCCTTTGTCTTGTGTGATCATCCTCGAAAGAATCCAGAATTGAGAAAACTCCATTTGGAGCTGGTCTAATCCAAGCGGGGTTTTTGGTAAATTCAGAATGTCCACGTCCTCGCGCTCCATAGATATCATGCCATGCTTGGCTATCGATGAAAGATAGTTCGTCTGGTGCTAATCGTACAACCTTGCCATATTTGGTGTGAAAGGCCCAAGTGTCATGGACCAGGTTACCGCGAGACAGAGATATTGCGTATGGAAGACGGGAAATCCTCCAGAGCAGTGGCCCAGGATACTTCGAGAGCGGGTGGAAAAAGTAGTTGTAGAAAACCCGTAAAGTATTATACTAGAGACGTTTCAGCACGAAACAGACAAAGTACGCACACAAATTCAGGACAACAAAGAGGACTACAACTATAACTTACTGCTAAGAAAAAAACCACAAAGTACAGACTGATAGTCTTTGGGCCAAACTCATTATGAAAATAGTGATCCATTATTCACCCTATACTTGGTGGTGGAGAGCACGGGGAAGCGGTGGACTATGTCTTTGTACAACCGTTCTGATGGGCATACCCAACTATCCGAATAACTATTCCAGATCTTTTCATATCTTCAAGAGATAGCATTCGGCATGAAAGCATTGCTGCGACTCCGCAGGCATCGTGAATGACATGTAGCAATATCTCCTGCAGGACTCCAGGATTGAGAACCTGGGAAAAGAACCTGGAATAAAGCATGGAAGAAGTTCTACAAGCTTGACTAAAGCAATGTAACGTCTGACGGGCATACAGAATAGAATCTCTACGACCTTCCGTAAAAATAACGTCCCCATGTTTTGTGTAATCTCGAATTATGTAGGCAGTGACATATACCTAGGATCTTATTGGGGTGGTTTCTGAGCAAGTCTTGGTCACTAATCATAGTTTAAATCCGTCGGCTTTGAGACCTAGGGATTGTATGTCATTCACCCTATTCAACTTGTGGTTATGTGCTTACTTGCATAAGCAGCATTAGTCTTTGCAACTCCCCTGTGTACTCGGGCCAGAAAAGCCTAGCGTCACCAGCCCCCCTAGCATGTTGACCCACTTGCCGAGCTAACGCCTAAAGCTTAATAAGACCATAACGTTTGACAAGACAAACGAGACAAGCTAACACGGCTAATAAACACCTCAACAGAAGATACCTAGTATTAGTTACGCCTCGCTACACGTGTTCATCTGCGAATTCGAAGCAGAAAGTCGACATTGATTTATCATCACATCTCTTCATTGGGTGCGCATCATACGATCACACTTTTGCCTCTAGATCCCTTGTCCTATCTAATCAATTACACGACACTCACCCATTCATTCGGAAATTGATGTTCATCCATCAGGGTAGGTCGGCTTGAAGAATCCACAGCTCAAAAGGACTGCGATTTATTATTCAGATAGGTCAAATCACGTGACCAGACACAAGTTCCCGTCTGGCCGAAAGGAAAGAAGAAGAAACGCAACACGAAAAGAACACACTCTCTTCGATATTTGTTATCAAATCAAACAATCGATATCTCAAACTCGAAATTACTTGAATGTGTTACAAAAGCCTCTAGTTTATCAGAAATCTAAGCTTTTCATAGGGTTAGAGAAATTGCCCCTGTGGTGTGAGACCCATATTTCACATGGACAAGATTCTACGGGTTGAATAATCTTAAAATTACAGAGGAGCTTCACCAGTATACACCACTGATGATATGCCGAGAGCGAGTATCCTACACGATGGTTTGATCTACTGTTCTAGTTTCTCTAATGGCGCCATCAGGTATCTCATCAGAAAAACTCCTAGCACTCTTTTTGTCAAGCTCAATCTCACTATCTTGTGGTAGATAGTGTTTGGACCGTGGGCCTCGCCGATTAAATCCGGATAAAGAACCTCTGCTTACAGAATTCTGTGTTGTATGGGTTGAGCTGAAGAGACTTCGTAAAGACTGTCCAACTTTTGTGTTGGTCAAGACATAGCGGAAAAGTTGCGGACAGACCAGCAGACACGAACAGATGATTGTTACGTTCAATTCGATAGATCTTATGTTTGTTAGTCAAGTATCATTTGTTGCAATCGCAGAATCACTTACATCCATACGGCCTCGTACATAACGTCCCAGGTTTGATCTGCGTCACTATCCTTGAGTTTCACAGCTATCTCAACATTTCGAGCCAGAGTAGCTCCCACGGCACTATTTCCTGGTCAGAAAAATGTTCTTCTGGTAACATGTATATTTACTCACAAAGCACCAATAGCAAATATTGCTGCCAGTCCCAACTTTCGACCCCGACTCAGCTGTAATGTGTACAGCATGGGCATGGGTAGAACAAGAATGATGATATCCGTGAGTAGATTCAGAGCACCAATTGCAAGGTCAGTCACATAGCCGTCTAGGCAAACAGCCTTTTTGCCGGGGGTTTTGATCCCAAAGGCCGCAGCGACGGGATTGCACCAAAAGATCTGCACCAACGTTGATGCGACGAGGTAGCAAATCGTGAATACCAGGGTTCCATAAACAGTCCAGCGAAAGGCTTTGCTTGGTCTGAAAATCGACAAATAATACATCAAGATGGAAACCTTCGCGCAAAGGATCCCGGGAGGCCACATTATATCACCAATTCTATGAAGCTATCTTCCCGTTAATTTTGGAGCGCCCTTCTTGATCATTTTTGAAACCTACCAGCCAAGTATTCCGGTGAAGTGGGAGATAAAGGTCCCAAACATGATGCGCAATCCCATAATGTTCGATGTCTGAATATTCTGAGCTATTATGCGAATCAACGAAGGATCGAGTGATACTGACCAACAATGAAGCAGGTGGCTCTGGCAATCGAAAAAGCCTACATTGTGTAAGCAAGAAATTCGAAGTTTATCTTGTTGATAGTCATACCAGCGCAAAAACGATCAGAACTGGCAACACATTAGTATTTTCTGAGAAATGCCTCGTATTACGACAACACTTACCATCATCCCATCCTAGCTTTCTACCTGCCATGGACACTTTGGTCGCCAGACGGAGTACCACAAAGATGAATGCGACGCATAGTGTTGTAAGAGTTCCTGCCATGTACATTCCGCCATTGCTTTCGGGGTGGTCGAAATTTGGCGTCACTCCTGGTGGAGCCGGTGCTGCAACGAAACCTTCTCTACTGATGAGGTCAAAGATTGCCATTGTAAGGAACGCACGGGCTCTGCTAGCCCAAAGAAAGTTGTGGAGAAGTGGACTCGATCAGCTTGTTGTAGATGTCTTGGTGGTTCCGGTGCGTGTGTTATACAGAGTTCATATGATCCGATTTCTCATTCTTGATTGCATAAAGGAAGACTTCAAGATTCAAATGTAGAGATCCTTCCTCTCAAATCTTTCGCCATGGTTTCAAAAAACCCCTTCAAAGGCTGATGGAGGGTAGTAGTTGGACATACAAATTCGGAAATTCGTGAAACCGTAAGATCCGGTAATCATGAATGTATCTAAGTAGAAAGATACGATATTGATACATGAAGTCCTCCAATAGTAACGCGCGTGAGAAAAGAGCTAGTGGCTAAGCCATACGGCTTTAGTGGTCGTGGCAACAGTGGGTGGTATCGTGTCTATCCAATGATGAGATAACGGCCCTGGAAATCAGCCTGTATAATCATGTACCTCCTATCTCCGCTTACAGTAAATGGGATATCTACATGGTAGTAATTGTTTGAGCTGACAATAGATCATATCTGACCATATTATTACCACCTTGTAATAGAGTAGTCATAGTCATGCATATATTAGAGAATCTACCGTTCAGGCGGTTAAACTTCAACTGCGCAATACATGCATCTATTTGCTGTTGTAAATTGAATACATCCGATGGCACAGTGCATGTATGTATTAGAGAATTAACTTCATAATTATACATACTAGAAGGTCGCAATACGTACTTCGATAGTCTGTGCATTAGTGCTTATATGCTATAGTATCGTTATTAGTATGTCACCCATCCCCGGTATATAGCTTGTTGCTGAAGAACTACTACTACAGTATATATGAGCCGCCAAGGAGAGGAAGGGCAGATTTTAAGCGCCAACTTTGTCCAGGGCGGGATGTTTCCAGGTTCAACTATGCGAGTACGGTACCGACAAGGTAGCACTGTGATAGGATTCGATTAATTTGGATATAGACGAGGACAAATGCTGAGGGTTGTGATTGAGTGTTTCATTTGTCTGATCCCTACTCACAATTCCTGCAATTTTGTAAGGAAGCACAATGCGATTGTTCATATCGAATTTGTTTGAATCTCCGGTTTCCTGACTATGCACTTTCGAGAACCTGCACAGGCACATTTTTTAAGTGTCTTTTTCGCTTGAAAATAACCCGAAAGTGTGGTCCGAGAAGTTCTGGATGTGTTCGAAGGTGTCAAGAGACAGAGGTCTGCACTTGTTCAAGGCTCAATGCTCAATCCCATCCCCATCTCCACCCCCCTTCATAGGCGAAATTCCGGTAACTAAATCACTTAAATAGAACCATATATTTGGAACACGTGTATCTCAATATTTTCTCACGATATCAATTTTTATGTTATATAACATTTTGAAACGCTTTCAATACACGAATGTCCTCAAATTTCGTTTCCATTTAATAATTGCTCAATTTGATATCGAACATTGAAAAGAGCGAGACGTTTTTGATCGTCTGGGGTTTTTGTCCTGCCCCCGTGTATCATCCTAGCCGGTTAAAATATCATAAAGGATCTACATGGATCGTCGGATAACAGATTAAAATCTCACATAAGATATCTCAATTTATCCTTCTGCTGGGGTCGCGAAAAAATTTGATTGCTTAGATATCCGATTGTTCAATGTCGGCTTGAAGAAACCTCGTTTAGTTTTCTGGAGTAATCACTCGAATTTTGTGTCAGTCTTTCAGGAAAGATCTTTAATGGTTAACCATTTTCGACCTTAGATAGATATGTTCCTATTCATGTTCGCCTTCCTGATTAAGTCAATGAAATGGGAAAGTAAAGCGGTTAGAAGTGCTTCTTCAAGCAAAACCCGATAGTGTTGAAATGGTTAATATTAACAATCAAGGGTTGTTGTTCACCATCAAGTCTACTTCTAATTTAAATGTGTGAGCGAGAAGGAACAAATAGAAATGCTTCATTCTTTTCAAAGTTGAGTTGGATCGAATTCCAGAAATGACTAGAACAGTCTTCGAAGTATATGAATTTCAAATCTGTATAAAAGAATGGGAACATTCGATTGTAAGAATCAACCCATCTTCCAAACATATGCAAACCGCAAGAGAAACTCGGTATAGCAAATTAAAATGAGACTCAATCATATACTCCAGGGACTGTCTCGTTCCTTCACCAAAATATGTGCTGTAGGGTCTGGGAAACAATACTCATGAGCTAACAAATTTCCTGGTCGCGATTTGCCTTCTGGAAATTTGAAATCGTAGTTAAGAATAAGATGAGCAATCAGGATTTTGATGGCATGTGCTGCAAAGAATCTGCCTGGACAGGAGTATTTTCCATGACCAAAATGCATGTTATTCTTATCAGTCATGGCGAATTGATGAAGGTTGCTTTGTCCTGGCTTTTGCCTCTCGTAATAGAAACGAAAGCCCTGGAAGACACCAGGATCGGGAGTTACAGACTCGAGAGCAATCGGCACGACAGGTACTACCATATGAACACCCTTTGGAAGTACTGTGCCGTCGGAAAGCTTTATGTCTTCCATTGCAGCACGTTTGAAACCAACTAACCGTGTTAGGACCGTGTCTGTAGAAAGCAACTACCAAAAAGACTTACTAAGACTGGGGCCGTTTAGTCGTTGCGACTCTTTCATGAAACTATCAAGCTTCTTCATTTTTGTGAGCGTCGTCTTCTGCCAACCGCCATCCTCTTTTAGAGCCTGCAAGATCTCTTCTCGAAGTGGTTCGAGGTATTCTGGATGAGCAATAATGTCATATAGAACCTGAGTTGCCGTCATGGAAGTTGTATGAACAGACGCCAACGCCAAAACAAGTAGTCTATGAACTAGCTCTGACGGTTGCCCATCACGCTCGTTCCACGCCTCATCCATCAACCATTGCAGAAAATCATTTGGCGGTTTGTAATCTGGATCATTGACTGTTTCCATTCTCCTGCGCTCTTCCACAATCGGTGTGATTAGTCGTTGCGCGTTGTGGAGATTTCGAGAGACGGCCCAGGTAGCGGGCATGAGATATGATGAGATTCGTTTAAGGTAGGGCGGAATGACTCTCATTTGAATTGCAACTCGGAAAACGTTCTCCGGAAACATTCTTTGGATTTCCATCCATTCCTTGTTGCGCTCCAATGAGGCAACTGATATTCGTGCGAAATCATGCACAATCAACCTTACTACGGTGTCAAACCCAAGTATGGAAACCCATTTATCTAGTAAACGTTAGTTCATTATAGCTGCCAAAGTGAAAGTGGTTTGTGGAAGCCAAACCTTTGCACGGAGGTATCTCTTGCGTCAATGCCCATTTCATTTCTTCACAAATTAAAGGCACAAAGAGGCCAAGCTTAGGGGTAAGCCGCGTATGAATGGCATGAGTATGAAGGTTACCACGCAGCAAGATATCGATAGTGTTATAGTTGCCTTGGAAATTCTACAAAAAGGTCAGTACGAAGCTTCCAACGGTTGAAAGCGGTGTACTATTCAAAGCGAACTTAACATTTCAAACTATTTGAATCATCTAATTGAATTCAGACAGCAAAACCTTGTGGTTTTCGGACTGCAGTCGGGACTATCAAAAACTTCATGGGTGACTTGCCTCAATATTTGCAACCATAGAGCTGAGTTTTTCTTCAGGAATGGCTCGAAGCTCATTGACGTACTTGTTAGGCACAACTAACATATCATTCCCATTTATTTTGAAGAATTGATCTTTGTACTAAGTACTTATCAGGACAATGATCTACAGAGTCATCGAGGGAGCAGACGAAGGCTTTACCTGATGATATCCTTCTTGAAGGAGGTTCATTGCATTGTTGAGATACTGAACCCTCGCGAGGTAGGCCCATCTCAGGCCAACAATAGGAGCTTTCACTGCAGCATTGCCATGGGGAAAGAGTACAGCTTTGAGCCATGAACCTAACAGAATGGTACATATTGTGACCAGTGCCAATACCGGTTTTGTTGTTGAAGCCTCTCCATAACTCGTGAACTCTATGAGGGCCATCTTAATCGAATTCGTCAACTCTCTGATCGGTTTGTATCTCAGGAAGTCCAGTAATTCCAATCAATAGCATATAAACAGATCATCAGCTCTAATGTCCTTCCCCGCACTTTCTACATCTCTTAGCTAGCAATACTGTTGATCCTAAGGTACCTATTTTAACGTCCCAATCTAGCACTTGCTCCATGACTCTGCTGTCAATACACGAATCCTTCGCAATGTGATATAATGAGGCACAAATAGGATATGTACATATGCATTCATCTCCTGCAGTGACAGTAGTATCTTCATGCGCGGCTAACAAGGATACTTCCAGGTTCTCATCAATCGAGATTGTCATGTGTCAGTGTTGTTTGGATATGTACTTCGTTTGCGAATGTAATTACCCATCTAGTGTGTATATCTAGTTCGTATAGAACTTTGAAGGCTTCGTGGGGGCAAAAAAGAGATACATCAAGTTGCTCAAATAGAATTAGACGTCGAAAATACTCATATTTCAATACTTATATAATCATATGAATTTGTGTCGTATTTGAATGATTTGGTACAAAATATTGAACACACAGTAGACACAGTAGAGATGGCAGAAACAGCAGAGACAGTGCGGAATTCGGCAAATAGTCTTAGTAATACATACATATACCGAGATATATAAAACGTCATCATAATGCATCTTCATCACGGAATATTTTGCAAGACCCGATTGGCTAAAAGGAAATACATGAATCTTACAACCGAAAGTCTCCTTGCTAGTGCTCACCTTGTACAGTATGAAAGACATGATCATCTTAAGTGCAGCAAATTAAATTTCTAGTGGGTTACAGCCGTGGATATAAACGAGCTTACGAGCGATCAAGGGATACATCGACCCAAAATTGCCCCATGTCGTATTCTACAAATTCTGTTGGACGGCGACCCCAACACTTTCCAACATGCTTCCGACTTGGTGCTACCTACTATAAGTGGAATAGACAGAAAGTAGCGGTGTATATAGAAACGAAAAGCCCAAAATGACTGCGGCCACACCTCAAGTGAGCGTACTTTCACTGACTTCTCTTACCCTGTACAATCACCAGTTTGGAGATCATGGAATCCAATCCAACGGGCGCGCCGAGAGCTTCTAGTGCCGTCAAATATAACGGACAAGCGGCTATGACGACAGCCGACGAAGAGAAAGCATCAGCAATAGTGCCTGCGGGAGATGAACAACAGGGCCACGATGCAAAGCTCGAGACCGAATCAAGTCAGCCTGTGAAATTGGCGGAAAGACAAAGAACTATACATGGCATCAAAGTATTGTCAAGTCGTTTCCTTCAAACTGGCCCGGTGGTCATGCCTAAACAATAGTGCGGGGACTGACGAGAGTATACCTTTTAGTGGGTCCTATTGGTTGTAGCCATTCTCTCGAATCTTTGCTTCTATGCCATCGATAATACAATTGTAGCTGTGATTCAACCTGTATGTCCTGCTAAAGCGAACAAGTACCGTGTGCCAAACTTACACCATATCGTGTAGGTCATCGTCGAAGATTTCGGTGAAGTTCAAAATTTACCATGGATTTCCGTGGGGTAATATGAGTCCCTTGCAACCTTCAAAGATGAGCTATCTGACATTTTTCCGAGTTTCTTGATGGCTGGAACGGCCACGGCATTAGTTAATGGGAAGCTCTTTGCGTCCTTCAACGCCAAGATCTTGTACATAGCGGTTTGCACCTTTACGATGATGCTCTTCCATTATAAAAACCTAACACTGGAAGTTCTCGTTACTTTTCGTCGTCGGCTCCATCATATGCGGTGCAGCTCCAAATATGAAAGCACTGATTTTTGGCCGTGTGATAGGAGGAGTTGGCGTATGTAATATATTATTCTCCTACTAGCCATCGCTGACCACTTCAAAAGGGCACTGGAATGTATCTTGGGGCTCTCACGTTGATATCGGTCAACACTAGTCCTAAGGAAACAACAGAATATATGGGATATCTGTAGGTGCTTCTAGATATGCTTTTGATGCCGACTAACGAATCTTAAAGGGCTTTGGTGTGGGGATTTGGATCTGTTATTGGACCCCTGATTGGGGGTGCCTTTACGGATAGTTCTGCAACTTGGAGATGGGTAGGTTCTGTTGATGAGACTTCCTACTAGGCTCACATTATCTAGGGATTCTATATTAATGCACCCGTGATTTGCATTTTTATCCCGGTGTATATCTTCATTATACCATCGTACACTCCTCGTCCAACAGAATCCTTTCTTTCCAAGATTCGAACCATAGATTGGGTGGGCAGCGTATTGAGCTGCGGTGCTTTCGTTGCTGGTATCATAGCCATCAATTTTGGAGGCACACTATATCCTTGGCACAGCTGGCGAATTATTGTTTTGTTTGTAGTTTCCGGAGTATTATTCATTGCCCTCTTCCTGCAGCAGCACTTCAATTTCTTGACTACTCGGGCGCTTCGTGTGCTACCGATACATCTTCTCAAGACAAAGGATATGATCATATGCTTCGTGTGTCAAGGTAAGAAGATTTTGATAAATTCGAGACAGCAGCTTACATCTCGTAGTTGCCGTTGCACTTATAGTGCCTGTTCCATTATACTATATTCCGGTTTTCTTCCAGTTAGCTAAGGTATACCGCAAACTCTCACCTCTAATCTTGTGTCTTGTAACTTTCCACTAATGTTAATACTTGCAAAGGGAGATTCTGCTCTCCGAGCCGGAGTCAAAACACTTCCTTTGATATGCTTCTGGGTGACCTCTAGTGCCCTTCGTGGACGCCTTATGGGGAAACTAGGATGGTATCAGCCATGGTATATTGCCGGAAGTGTTTTGAACATTCTCGCTGGTGTTTTTTTGAGTATGATTTGTTCTAATTACTTCTTTTTCTCTCTTGATATACAAACCAACGCCATATTGACTTGACTTGTTTGTACATTAGGTCGTATCAATATCACCACATCCGATGCCGTCATATACGGGCTTCAAGTTTTGTCTGGAGTAGGAACGGGCTGCTATGGCCAAGCAGGTTTTGCAGTGGCGCAAAGACTAGTGCCTCCAGTCGACATTCACCGCGCAATATCCCTCATGCTAATTGGTACGGAAATTCCCTCATTGCTGACCGGTTGTGCTGATTACCCTTCCAATATAGCACAACTCACTGGAACCACACTCGGTCTTGCGATTGCTGGAGCCATATTTCAGAACGTTTCACTACCTCGAGTGCGGCAAATAGTGCCGTCCTTTTCAGCTTCGCAATTGAGTAATCTAATCACACAAATTGGCGGTGGTCTTGATGATCAGCTGAATGAAGTGCAGACTATGGAGGTTCTCACCATCATTGTTGATGCTCTGACAGATACGTGAGTGTAATTTTGCTTGTGTTCGATAAAATCGAAGCTAAAACCATTTAGATATATCATCATTTACGCAGCGGCAGCCCTCTCCCTGGTACTCTCCATATTCTTCACCGTATGTTGCCTCATATCTATCAGATGTTCTCCACATATCCACAGGCTGTCCTTTTGCTAATGACTGTGCTGTAGCCTAAGAAGCTTTGGTAGATTGAAGAAGTGTACATGGTAATTGTTAGGCCATTATTCGCGTCATCTTGGTGTATTTCGGGCATGCTAGCTTACCATACAGCTCAGGTAAAACAATGTTAAAAGAAAACCACCACATGCCGAGGACTCCCTTTGGAAGTAGAAATAATTGTTTTTATATTGTGCGGCGTTCAAAATTATAAAGGCTCATTTCCTCCAATCAACTCCCCTGATAATCATTTTGTTCTTTCATCCACTATTCCATTTGTGATAGCCACAGAATAATATAATGACATGCCTTTCAATTCTTCCTTCTCAAAATAATTCGCTGACTCATGTTGACTTGATTCTTCTCGCCTTTGACCACATTCTGCGGGCGTTCCGTTTGCCCCTCCGGATAGCTAATCTCAAACTCGTTCAAGAGAACCATCAGCAACAATTTGATTTGAGCACTAGCCCAGAAACGACCTGGGCAAGCAAACTTTCCTACGCCCCAAGACGGATTCTCTGAGCTCAAAGAAGAGAATTGGTATTGCTCCTCTTGACCTGGTTCTAGCCGTTGTGTGTAAAATCTTAAAGGATCAAAAGTGTTTGGAGAGGGGTATAGCTCGGGGTCTTTGTTGATGAGGTAATGAGTCATGGAGATATATGTGTTTTTGGGCAGAGTCACTCCATTTGAGAGTGTTACAGGTACTGCAAGTTGACGATTGAAAGTCACTGGACAAGGAATATATGTTAGACATTGCGACTTCTATAGTTGTGTAGGTGGTCATACTTAAGCCAAGTGTATTTACACGATGCGATTCTTTTATGAAGCTATCCATCATCTTAAGAGATGACAGCGTCCGAACAGTGATATCGGCGTCTTCAGCTTCTTTGGTCACCATGGACAACTCCTCCTTCAAAGTTTTGAGGTCCTCAGGTCTAGCACATAGATCTAGTATGGCGTTCGTCGCGACCTCTGCCGTTGTATGTATCGCAGCTGCGTTGAGAAAAAGCATCCGTGTTACTAGTTTGTCTATTTCTGCATCAGGTCCACAAGCAGAATCGATTAGCCATTGTACCATATCCGGATGCTCTTTCGAGGTAGTTGACCTGCGCTCCTGTATGAGTGGAAGTAGAAGCTTGCGGGCTACAGAAAACCGATTGCGGATCTGTTTGTAGGACTTGAGGAAAGGAGCAATGACAGGGTGAAGAATTCTATAGTGCTTTTTGAGATCGGTAGCTACCATTCCGGAGCTATAGATGCCATTAATTAGTAGGCGGGCAACAAAGACGACGTTCAACTTACTCTATAGTATAGCCGGTTGCGGTAGCCAACCATTCTGGGTCTCTACATAGCTCCGGTCCAACAAAAGCACGAGCACTGGCGCTGGTAATAAGTTCAATGGCGAGACCAAACAGCGGAAAGCTATAACTGCCTGGAAATCTGTCAATCAAGCTGACCACTAGATATGTAATACATATGAAAATCAACCCTACTCACCATCTTTGCTCTCAGTCTTCTCAAGTTTAGAACTTATTCTAAACAATATCTCATCATATGTGGGCTGAGCAAGACGTCCTTTCAATTGTAAGCGAGCTATACATAGCTCAATGAGATCCAGCATCCAATACCTATATTTTGAGATAGTTGGCCTGCACAAACAAGGAACTGCAGGTCACTTTCCTCCGCAATATCGAAGCCAGTATACGGACCAGCGTGTCGAACCGATGCAGTAAGACGCACTTGTTTTCTTGGAAGCACACTGAAATCTTTCATGAACTTTCGAGAAACAATAACTCGATCCATATCTGTTGTCCATAATGAATACACAGAGTCTTTGTACTATTCACGTGTCAGAAACATAGATGGAAATAGTACTCCAAGAATTAGCCTGCACCTTTGAATAGCCCTCTTCAATGAGCTCCAAGCTATGTTTGAAGAAATGGCTATCGGATGTGTTACCCAAGAGTCCTGGTTTCTTGCCGATGCGAGGTATCTGCCCCTGTTGCTTTGTGGGTCGAATGACGAACAAATATAATGAAGTAAAGGTCGTGACCAAAGTGGCCACTAAAATCATCGACAGCATCCTTTCTCTTCCTCATCAATAGAAGGCTTTCAACCATCTCACCAAACAACAGAGTCAGAAGTCAAAAGCTTAAGATGCCAGGTGCCGGAGTGTTGGTGTACCGGAAGGTTACATTGAGTTTCCGGGGTGTCCATATCGATTGATACTATGGGCACCCCATAGGACCCACGCCGAAAGCCCGCGCTAATACCCCCTGAAACCAACAATTGGACTTTCCTCATTCTCACTCATTAGTTTGCTTAGTAAATCTGTGCCTCCGGCATACATGAAGGACATATACCTATGCAGTGAGAGTCACGTCTTGCATACGTTTTTCTTTTTCCGCATTTCATCCGATTCTTCATCCACTCCACCCGTCGCCTGTCGTTCTCGATTGCAATCGTACGAGAGTGCTGGGAGAGCTTGCCACGAAAGAAATGGAAATGAAAGAAAGCAGTAAGCAGTATATTACCCATAGCCTTGCAAACATTCCTCCGCAAGTTGCCACAGTCGAGGATTAACTGCCCCGCTCCGGCCTTCTGGGTTTGCAATCAACATGGCTCGATTGTGCGAAGACGCTCTTGGCTATCTTCAAGGAGCTCTTACCATTTATGGTGTCTATTTCCCATGAGATCGGATCATCGCTCGTCTAAACTCATCAGGGTACGTTTGTAACGGAGAAGCCGGGCGTGGTCGCAAACCAAAGATGATGATTGTCAGCAGGTCACCGATGTTCATGCGATTGGACTTAATATAGATGACATCTGGGTGTGCTCTTTCCGGATGTGCATTATTTTACCTTGCTTCAATCGATTTCCTGCATACTTTGTGTACCTCTTTTCCCGTTCCAAACAGAACAAATGGATCACTTCGATGTATTAGAAGCCAAGTTTCTAGTCGGCAGTCTAGCCAATGAGTCTTTCCGAGCAGGTGGCTCTGGATCGATGTCTACATCTATCTATGATACGGCGTGGGTATCTATGGTATCGAAGGATATTGACGGGGTTAGACATTGGCTCTTTCCAGAAGCCTTCCAGCACATGGTCGATGCCCAGGCAAAAGATGGCTCCTGGGAATCATATTCGTCGCAGGTGGATGGAATTTTGAACACCATGGCGGCTCTGTTGGCTTTTGTATCTCATCAAAGTGCTAAAAATTTCTCATACTCCGTTTTACCGCCTGACATTGATGCACGAATACGCAAAGCACAAGATAGTCTGAAACATCAGTTGCAGACGTGGGATGTCAGATCCTGTGTTCATGTTGGATTTGAGATTCTTGTTCCTGCACTTTTAGGAATGCTAGAGCAACATAAAGTCGTCTGTGAATTTCCTGGTAGAACGCATCTACTCCAATTGAATCAGGAAAAGCTCTCAAGATTTCAGCCAGAAATATTCTATAAGAACATACAAGTGACTGCTCTACATTCCTTGGAGGCGTTTATTGGCACGATAGATTTCAATCGAATCAAACACCACGTGAAGAATGGAAGTATTATGGCCTCTCCATCTTCAACGGCGGCATATTTAATGAATACTTCAATCTGGGACAATGAATCAGAAATTTATCTCAGAAACACCATCATTGAAGGTGCTGGAAAAGGCAACGGGAGCGTCCCTTGTGCGTTCCCGACGACATTTTTCGAGTTCACATGGGTATGATAAATCCATTTACTAATCAATGCTTGTATCAGTCCAACTGATGATTAATCTAGGTTGTCTCTACGCTGCTGAAAGCAGGTTATACCCCAGAAGAGTTAGGGGAGTATAATCTTAGCATATTGGTGGACCACCTCCAGCAAGAATTAAGCCACAGGCAAGGAGTCATTGGTTTTGGTAAGTCGGAATCAACCGGAAAAGTCCAGTATAATAACTCTGATAGCTCCTTCATTACTTCCCGATGCTGATGACACTGCAAAATGTATTCTCACGCTGTGCCTGGTCGGAAAATCAGTCTCGGCAGAGCAAATGATAACGAACTTTGAAGTCAAAAATCATTTTCAGACATACGCACTTGAGAGAAATGGAAGCATCAGTGCAAATTGTAATGTACTTAATGCTTTGTTGCATATTAATGAGCCCAACAAATACATCAGTCAGATCCTCAGCACAACCGAGTTTTTATGCAATTCGTGGTCGGCTGGAAAGATTGATGACAAATGGGTACGCATATTTATTAGCTTGTCGTGATAGATATACTTTGTCTTTATGCTAATAGAATGGATAAGAATCTGTCCCGGCAGTATTCGATGATGCTCTTAGCTCAAACGTTCAGAAAGCTTGTGATGGTTTGGGACAGTGGAGCACTACCAGACTTTCCAGAAGACCAATTGAAAGACAAGATTCCTGTAATCTTATTACAGATTCTACATCGTACATTACATACCCAAAATAGCAATGGTTCTTGGGGAACTTTAGGCTCGTGCGAGATAACTGCTTATGGCATCCTGACCTTGATTGATGCGACTTTCTTTCCCTGGGCTGGAGAGCTTGACAAGCAAGTGCTTAGAGCCATTCGTACAGGCCAAAGCTATTTGAATCAGCACCGAGATAGTTGGGAGAAGATTACTTATACCTGGGTTGAAAAAGTCAGTTACGGATCAAGCATCTTGTCCAGAACATATTGTATAGCAGCGACCCATGCAGCCAAGAATTACCCTACGAATTCAGCACAATGGAAACCACTTCCAAATATCCTAGATATCCCCTTCGATAGAGTTGCGAAGTTTGCCAAGTTTTTCTCTGCAATTCCTCTCTTCGCGAGTGAGAGCTCATGGAAGCTTACTGCCTCTCTTATGGAAGGATATCTCTTTCTTCCACGACTACGTCGAATTCGCTTGGATGTCTTCCCCCGCCAGAATATGGCAGAGGACAAGTATCTAGAGTATATTCCTTTCACGTGGACAGGTTGTAATAACAAAGGGATATTCCTGGAGACGGACCTAATTTGGGATATGATGGTCATCTCAATGTTGAATTATCAGGCAGACGAATTCATGGAAGCTGTGCTTGGACACAACGACTCTGCGAACCATTTAATCCGAGGCCTGTTTGCTAAGACCACTCTTCGAAATGATCCTTCACCGAGTCAGGAGAGTTCTTCAATAGATCGTGGCGTTATAACACCAGTGAACTCCGATGATGGTTTACCAGATGACTCCACAAATGATGACAGAGGTACTCTCATCCGCTTCAGAGGCCACGTTTTAAACCATCCTTCCATTCAAAAAGCTTCAGAACTATCTTTAGCTCATCTGAGCAAACAATTGGAAGCTTTTCTACTCGCCCACCTCACTCATTCAACCGACAATTCTCGCTTTGCACAACTTTCCGGACACGATGCCGATGCTCCCGTCACATTCCCAGCATCGAGAACCTACTGGGACTGGGTGCGCAATATTTCCGCCGTCCACACATCATGTCCCTATTCATGGGACTGGATCTCGTGTCGCATGACATCGGAACGCGGAGACGAAGCGTTCCCCACGGCGCTCACAAAGTATCTTTCCGCGGAGCTGGGTCAGCATCTGGCGGTTATGTGTCGCATGTACAACGATTATGGGTCGTTGGCACGCGACAAGGCGGAAAAGAACCTGAATAGCGTCAATTTCCCCGAGTTTGAGAAGTGCGCCGGAAGTTCAATGGCTTCGGATGCAGTGGAAAAGCAGACGACGGCGGAACTGCAAGAGAGGAAGAGCGCGTTGATGGAAATGGCGGAGTATGAGCGTGAATGTCTCCTTGTCGTCAAAGCAAGATTGAGACCGTTGGTTGATGAGAAGGTAAGAGGTGTCTTGGATGTCTTTGTCAATGTAACGGATTTGTATGGGCAAATTTATGTCGCTAGAGATATTGCTAGCAGGATGGCGTAGATACTTTTCTTTCCGGAGTTTTGCATGGCTGATTTATTTCTGCAATTTTTTCTCCAATCCGCTGTGTATTCTGTCATTCTCATTAGTAAATCGTTCGTTCTCGCTCAGCTGTCTGTTATACTTTTACTCTCTCAAGCAGCACCCTGAAAGAAAATTGAAAGAAAATTGAAAGAAAATTGAAAGAAAATTGAAAGAAAATTGAAAGACAATTGAAACATAAAATAAGAATCTGCATTATCCTCATCCGCATTATCATTATCATACATACATACAGTAAATCAATTTGTGCCACCGAGAATGCAAGCAAAGCTTAAACAGAAAACAGAAACCAGCATATTCTCACATTTCATCCCACAACAAGCACCCGATCAGGAAGAGATAAGTAGGTAGATATCACAACCACCCAGGTGCAAAAGAGTACCTATACAACGATTTAGGAATCCCCTCAGAAATCTGCATATCTATAATCTCATTTATTAGTTGAAATTAAAACTAAGCTATACCACACCAATTTCTCACTCACTCGTCTACTCACTCTCTGATTCCCTCGCAAAACACCAATACCGACGACACCAATACCACAATCCAAAATCTGCCCTTCAAATCCACGATCCCATTTCACATCGCTCTTTCTCTTTCTCTTTTTCGATTCAGTATATATCTTAATATACATACATATCTACCTATCTGCTTGCTTGTTTATTCTCATTCTCCAATCAATCAATCAATCAATCAAGTCGTAAGAATCAAGTCGTGAAACCAAATGAAATCGAATCAATCCCACCAAATCATCAATCAACAAGAAACATTCTTCCAATGCCCGTTTCATTTCACTTCACTTCATTTCATTTCATTTCATGATTCCAGCGGAATTTTTGATCCCAAAATAATCATCATCATAATCACCATCGCAAATATACACACACATACATGTACCGTAATCTAATCCATCTTACCTGTTTCACCATCCACGTGCTATCTATCTATCTCTTACCTTGGCCCTCCCATCCCACAGACAAAAAGAGACCACACACACACACTACGAAGGAAAATCAGATCAAATCAAAAAGAAATCAAAGAAACAATCATACAAGGTAAAAGTCATGAGCGAGATAAACTTCAACAATCCTCCTCCAATCCCCCCAAAAGTATAAAAGACATCCATCCATCAAATCAACAGATAACACACCGATAGAACACGGTACCGTAAACCACCAAACCCCCTTACCCAAATTCCCACCCAAGGACCGACCACCACCAGTCCTCACACATCTATCTATCTATCTATCTATCTATCTATCTATCTATCCAAAACAATCCCAAACACCCACAAAATTCTTCAATCAATCCACTATATATATCACAAACACACAAGAAACCCCTCTCATCTCTGGATGCCTGAGCCTGGGCCTAGGCCCCCTTACATCATTTGGTCATTTGGTCATTTGGTCGTTTGGTCACCGAGTAAGTAACCCCGCTTATCTATTTATCTGTGTATCTACAAGTATTCTCAAACACAAGGTTACTCACTCTCACTCTTCACCCCTCTTCTCTCTTGCCATCGCTATCACTATCGCCATTCTCATCATCACCATCATCACCATCATCATCATCATCATCATCATCACAGACAGCCAAAAAAAAAGGAGAAAAAAAAAAACCCCCCCAGAAAACGAATACGAAATAAAACTCTGTACTAAAATGTGTGTGTATGTATATTCCAAAAAAAAAGTCCATCCATTATTCCATCCAAAACCCTCCTGCCTTGGCCCATCATCCATCATCATATCAAAATAAGGGGTATATGAAGTTTGTTTAAATGAAAAAAAGAAGACCATGTCCAACATGATAAGCAAGCAGTCATCCAGAAGAGATGCCCCCTCCCCTCCCCTCGTCTCACCCCTCCCTCTCAAACCATCAGCCATCTACCCCATGCAACCCCCCAACCCACCCATCCATTGTACAATTACAACTTCCTCCCGCCCCTCCCATTTCTCATCATGAAAGAGTATTTTTTTGTGTATTCGAATCACCTCGAAAGCTTCCATGTATAGATATCACTGCTCCTCCTTTCCTCCCTTGGAATCTTCCTCCCTTCCTAAAACGAAATATAAAGGAAATGGGAGATGTAGTTGACCATGAAAAGTTCAGAAATAAGCAATAAATAAATAGACGAATGAGACAAAAAGCGATCCAGCCGCTTTTATCCGGTATTAGTTGGGCGAACTTCTTGGTTTCGGATTTTCAAATAGGAAGATGTGTATGTGTAAATGTGTGTGGTGCAACAAATGAAAATATAATGCGAAATCTGAGTCGCGTCGGTAGTCTAGTCGGCTGTGCTGGCTGAGGGGAGTATTGTGTATGCGATGTCTGTGCTGATAGGTAGGTGAAATGCAAAAGAAACTTGACAAAAATTGGTCCGCGTGAAGTTAATACTCTGAATCTTCAGGTAGATTTTCAGGTTCTGGTGATTGTAATTCGGAATCATCGGGGTGCATCTAAGTTGTGAGAAGAAATGGTTAGTCTTTTGTGTATTTGTGTCATTGAAGCTGAAAAGAAAAGGAATATTAGGTTGTGACGAGCGCATGGATGATGCCACCCAACTTAGGTAACCAAGGACTTTTGCTTTTGACATTGCTTTTCGGCAGGGTTTCAAATAGTCTGGATTGTAGTCCAACAATCAGAGTTTCCCAATGTTTAAAAGCAATACGATGTTCAAAATAGATTTGGCATCTCAAACTATTGGAATCGTTTATTTGGGTTCAGACATTGAAAGCCTCTGATTGTCGGACTGCAATCTGGACTATTGGGCATCTTGATTCTGGGGAACTTACCAGTTCAGTCCATTTATCTTTGCAAGCCGTAGATGTGAACCCGGTCCCAACTTTCTGTGCCACAATGCGCCATTTTTCTTGTTCGTAATCATGGACCGCTGTTCGAAGTTTTTGGACCTGGAAGTTTCAATCAATTATTGATTCTCAAAAGATCAAATTCAAATATCTTACCGTCTCATCGGTCCATTGAGTTGTCTTGGCCTTCAATTTCGTGCAATAGCGGACCTGTAATGTCCCTGAAGAACGCCCTGGGAAAAACTCCGCAATTTGCTTCCAAGTCAAAGCCTTATTCTCTTTCAAATCTACCAGTAACTGATCATCCTCAGGAGTGAACTTTAACTTTGGACCTCGCGGTCTTTCCGCAGGCATCGGCATTCCGGCAGTGCCAACTACACTAGGTGCACCTTGCGACATCATACTCGAATCTGGTCCTTCGCCAAGACGAGGAATCTTCGTGCCTCGAGGTCCTTGATTAGGCAATGCATGACTGTGAAAAGCCTGAGGCCCACCGCCATAACCACCCATCGTTTGTTGAGCCATTTGTGAAGACATGCCTTGCATCTGCCCATGCATTTGGCCTTCTGATACCCTTCCCATGCCAATGTCCAAGTCATCATGAGTTCTTGGCCTTTTTCCTACACTAGATGGTTGTTGTATTTGCGCACCCATATACCCGATGTGTTGCCCACCTCCATATTGAGGAGACTGGTGGTGGGCCATGCCGTGTGAATCTAGCAATACTTGATGGTGGTGGTGATGTTGTTGCTGTTGCTGTTGATGATGCCCTCCGAGTTGAAGGGATTCGAGACTTTGCGCACCAACTTGCTGGAGCTCTGGGTGATGCGAGCCATAAACGCGCTCTGAATGTTCTTCGGATTGAGCAGCATAATCGATATAAGGATCGTGCCCTGGATTGTGGCGTGAATAGCCAGACATACATGGATTCCTCCACAGCGAACTGCTCTCGCAGGTCGCTGGGGGTAATTCTAAAAGGTGTTGAAGTATTGCCGCAGCGCGTTATGTTTCCAGAACGCTTGTTGTGGTTTTGTTGACCGTTGTTTACAAAGCAGATGCGACTGTGCGCGTTTCGAAAAACTTATCTATATAATGCCGTTATATAGGTGAGAGCCGAATAATGCATACCTTGGTAATATGCGATTTACCAACGACCAAAATGTTTCCCAACTTTTTCGGCAACTTATTGGATGAGTGAACCACTGTAGATTAGAGCCGCTGATGAAATGGTAAAAGGAAGGAGAAATATCAGAGAGAGAGAGGGGGCGCATCTGGATTTATCTATCGTCTGATCTTTTAAGTAAAGCTTGCATAGACATCAATGGCGTAGGGCAGTAGCAGTAATTAAAATGACCAAAGCGTCCCAGCGATTCGCATCGAACGAGACAGCTTCCGTGTTGCGCAATGCAAATGATGCATGTTGGCAGAACTTTAGCAACGCTCTCTGCCGGGGAGATGGGAATTCGATTATGCCTGGCTTCCCAATTAGGGTTCCAAGGTGAGAAGATCCCGAGCCAATGCTTGTAACGCTCAAGGCATGGTTATCCAAAGAAGGCTTGACAATGTTGACATACAAGGAAGGGGGTGATGAGTAGACCCGCCAAGAAGATTTGGTATCGAAAGTTAGGCAGAGTGGAGGTGGACAAGCATGGGAAGAATGTTGGGTTCTCAGGGCATTAGAGCTCTGGAAGAAGTATAGAAGCTTTTGAAACAAGAAATGGATTGTGGCGAGAATAAGAAACCGGCAACAGGGATTTAGGCCCACTTCACCCAACCATCTCAACTCCTGGATGAACTTTACTTCCCGAGCCAACTTAAAAAAACCCCCTCGTCCCTATTGAAGTGTGGAGAAGTAAGGCCATGTTCCACCGGCGCTGCGACCTCTTTCTGGGTTTGAAGCATGAATAATAACAAAATTTGTTTTAATGCTCAGGGATGATGGGATTAAAAATAGGATTGAGGTAGGATGTGATAGGGTAATGACGATTGAAGAACGGAGATGAGTTAAATGGCAAAATAATGCGTTGATTTGTCAAATTGGCTTCTTTGCCTTACTCGAGTCGACATGCAAGAATTGTCAGGCTCAATGGGACTTTGGCCGAATGGTGTGGTAGGGGTGCATACGGACTGACTGATCAATAAGCCTTGAGTAGGCAACGAAGATACCTACCTAGGTAGCTCACGCTGTCTCGAGAGTGGTTCCCAAGTCTCAATTCCCCATTGTAGATTCCCCGTTGATGCTTGAAGGTCACATTTAACCATTTAGCCATCTAACATCCGCGCTATTCCCCTCTCATCCATACAAAATTCAAGGGTTATAAATATAAAATCTCCGAGAGTAACTGCTGGGAATTCTCCTTTTTTCCTGCCCCTTGTACGTACTTGCTTAAGTCGTGGGAGATTTTCTCATTGATCCATTCATCGGATGATTCCCATTGAAAAGCAATAAGAAACTGAAATGACGCGTGAGATGCGGGTATCTGGGTAGCAAACAACGGAGATTTGAAGTCGTAAAGGCACCCATTTCAGCAAATAGGACAATCAATTGATTCTTGGATTGGCAGTGGAATGACGGATGGGCCGGCTTGGGCTGGCCTTATCGACAGTGACCCTGTTCCTTAACCTTAACCCCAGTGAAGAAGGCTGAAGAACAATGTCAGAAGGTTCTTTAAAGATCCCAATGATGATCCAGATCCACCTTGCAGAATTCTATACTTATCTTCGTATTTGCGGCGTTGTATGTAACGTACCTACCTGGACAATGTAGGTATTTTCTTTTGCGTTGGTTTGGTCTGTCTGCCGGTAGTGACATTCAATTTGTAATAGAGAGATCATAGCTATGTCAACCAGATGCCGAACGAAAAAAAAGACTCGATTGTGTATGTGTCCACGGGGGGCATTCGAATCGAGCCATGAATGGAGACATAAAAGCCCTGCTTAGCTTTCAAATGGGTGGGATTGATGGAGTTATTCGCGACATTGCCCGTTCATGCTTTTTTGATTGTCGCACCTACACTCTTTCTTTCTTTCTTTTTTAAGGCATTGATGTTGACAGCCAGGGTCTGTAACCCATTCCCAAAAGCAATATGATTCAAATGACATGATTTTGACTTCTTTGCTCCAAACCCTAGGTCAGCATAAATGATCGGAGCAAGGGGAAAATACTAATATGGACCAAGCTGAGTATTGGATTTCTCGAAGAGGGAATGTGTAATTGAAGAGCTGTACGTATTTCCATGGTGACAAGGTTTCCGGTGTCGATTGTTGCTTCTCCTGATACCATCTTGTCCGTATGCTTCCAGTATAGTCGCAGTCCCTAGCCAGACTATACCGATTGATCAATGGGAGGTATGGATCAATTGGACCCAAGGGAGCGAAACAAAAGGGGAATGCATGCCGATTGAATATATTGATAATGGAATTACACGTCGATGCAAAGAGAAAGGAAGAGAAGAGGAAACGAAGGAATGAACGAAGGAATGAATGAAGAGGAGTTTAATTTTGATTTCATTAAGATACTCGACTTATTGCCTAGGCATTGATTTACACTTTCGGAGAAAAGCGAAGGAGGAGCCACTCTTAACCTCACGTTTATACTGAGTCTGAGTACATACATACATATATTGATTCACATTGTATCGAATCATTTGAATCATTTCCGTGTTCTTCAAACCTCATCTTTGTATTCCCTTTCACCATCTTCCTGTTTGTCAATCGTACCGACGCCAGAGGAACCAGCATGGCATGAAGTTATGTGTGTATGTGTGTATGTGTGTGGTACTTGATTGAATCCAATGAACCGACGGATAGCCCAAGTTGGTAGTAACCTTGCCACTGCCCGAAAAAAGAAAACATACACATGATACCAGTACCGATTAAAACGTTGGAAGGGTAATCAATTGGCATGCATACGGCAGATGTCGAATGTGTGCACGACAAGGGAAGATACGACCATCACTGGTGTAATTGTACAGATTTTGCTGCAGGTCCCGCCCAAGTAAAAAAGTGTCAAATCAATGGTCGGCCGGCTCAAGCCTTACGTTCCCAAACCAGCGAAAGACCCCGAAACCAAGATTTGGGTGGATCGACACATTGTGATAGGATAGGTAAGCCCTTACTCATCTACCTGTTTGTACGATCTTTCCACATTCGAATCTGGCTATGCATCCATTTCAAGATTTACATATGGCTCGTCTGATACTCCGTTCTATAAATACCTGCGTACTCTGTACTTCACTGTACTCTGTAAGTAAATGCATTGATGATGTAGCGGTGATTCGTACCCACTGTCGATCATACATGTGACATGTAAGGCGCAGCAGTAAGGAGGCGAACATCGAACGAGAGCGTTGTGTAACCATAGACTAGACTCCAAGTTCTAGAGATGGCGGTATGGAAGTGAACAGGCAGTAGACACTAGATGGTCGAGCTGATAAAGTGTATACACGAAGAGTGAAGGGTGGGTTTCGTATTTGTGACGCATACATGGAACCAGAAAGATATGGAGTTCAGCTGTCTCATATGAGTTGCAAGCTTAAAGGCCGTGTGGTTGAATTGTCTACTAGGTACTCAGGTGAGGATGGGATATTCATCCAGTGTTGAATCTTGACATGATTTAGAATTCCATGAAAATTTGAACATTGAACACAATTTGAACATTTAAAGCAATTTGAGCATTGAACACAATTTGAACAATTTGAACGCTCCAAGCATTTGAACCAATCTAAACCTTCAAAGCAATTAAAATAATCAAAGTCGTTCGAACATTGAAAACAGTTTGAATGCTAAGAGCAATCTGAACATTGATATTAATTTGGTCACTAAAAACGATTCAAGCATTCAAAGTAATTCGGACATTGAGAATAATTTGAATATCTCAAAGCAAATTAATCACTCAAAGCATTTTGAGCAATCAAAGCAATTTGAACATTTTAGAATAATTCGAAATTCAAACATATTGAACAATCAAAATTATCTCAATATTCAAAGCATTTCGAGTGTTAGAAGCGATTTGAACTCTTGAAGAGAATTGAACATTCGAAGAAAAATGAAATAATAGGATACCACAAATGAATCATCCATAGAGGTTTTGAAAGTTCAAGATTAACACATCATCGTGGCATGATCAATTTCATTTCATTTTGCTACCATATTATTCATCTACAAAAAAATACATTGTTACAATGCGTGTTCGCATCAAACGCCCATTGCCCAGCCCGATTTGATACAGATGCACGCTGATTAATTCATCATTCCAGTTCCAATCTTCCTTCCCATATTGTTTTGCTTCTCTTCTTTTCAACCCCCTATATCATTAATCTAAGCAAGCTTGTCTTCATTGTCAACCCAAATATCCTCCAATTCAGCAAAGTTCTGGAAATGCAAAGGTCTGTGTAGGTCATTGTAGAAAGGCGTAGGCGTATCGATCTTCACATATATCGGCTTTTTCTCCAAGCTTCCAAAGGCACTTCCCATAAAACTGTAGTTCCATGAGTTGGTCTCGGGAACCAAGAAGTATCCGCGGATCTTATCACTAAGCAGAAGTTGACATTTCTCACCCATGTTCGTGCTGAAGCCTTGTGGTTGGTCGCTACCGAGATCTTTATTCTCCGCACCCCATTTATAACCATGAGGCGTGAGCGCCCATGATGCTAGTGAGACACTTCCGGGAGTGAATGAAACAGTCATAGTAACCGTCTTTTTGTCCCATGATTTATGCGCATTCATGAGACGTGCATGTTGGGTGACATCCATGGCTGTCATATATGGTGGTTCGTTACCAGAAACGGTGTGAATAATTCCGAGAGGTTCCATTTGGTCTAGATACTCGTGTTGTGGTAACTGCTGAGGCAATTGTACATCACGTGTACTACCAATTTGAGGCACCATTACGATACAGCGAATTTCCTTCACTTGGTCATTATCTGGGGGAGATGAACCATACAAATATCCAGCCACTTGAACTCGCAAATCCGCAATTGTGATAAAGCGCTTCAAAATGTTCTTTGGCATGATATAAGTGTAGTGATCATCCTCTTTGACGTCATCCGAAGAGATATAGATGTTGTTAGATCGCGTCCTCAAGTTCGAAGTTGCAATCGCTCTAGTTCTCCATTCAGTCTTCGATGCAAAGGTTTGTTGTTCGAATTGCGAGGTAGTGGTGACAATGATATCCTCTCCGTGAACATTTTGAGTCTTAGTCGTGACAGCTGTAAGCTGCTGTTGTTCTTGTTGTTGCTTTTCAATTTCGGCCGCTTGCTGGCGTTGCATCGATGGAGCACTGATTTCCATACCCAAAATAATATCACGTACTTCACTACTGGTAAGACTGGAAGTGTTGACATTGTTCTTTTTGCCGTAATCATTCAAAATGAGATCACGCAGTTGGGTTTCAACCTTGATCCAATCTTCATCCGATAATGTAGGCCAGATATGATGCTCTTGAGTGATCACAGTCTTGTCGGGTCGAAGGAGTAACTTGGTCTTATCCTGATTTACGTGCAAAGCACGCAAGATAAGGATCAAACGAGAGAATGCAGTGTACGATGAAATTGACTTTAGCCATTCGTCGTATAGGTTGAAGAGAACCATCTGAGGTTCAGTGGCTCGAAGAATCATATCACCGAGCTTCTCTACCTTCATGGCGGCCTGGAAAGGTAATTGCAGCTCAGAGGCACGGATTGATATATTGGGGAAGTCAAGCAAATGTACTTCAAGTGGATCAAGAAGACCCTTTCTCGTAACGATGAGCTGTTTCGGTTGCTCTTCGATAGGCAATGATCGAATGAGAGCGGCAACTTCTTCAGCAGTCTTCCACTTAGCCAATTGTCCCAGACGTTTCTGTCCTGCCCAGACACTTGTATGAATGATCTTCAAGAAGAGTTGTCCAGTACGAGGATTGAAGATGAAAATCGCTCCGTTGATTGGTTTGGTTGTCAAGTTACCTTCAAATGTTTTGTGGATAGTAACACGGTAAACATTTGTGTCGTCAATGAAGAGTTGAATTTGGTTGCTGAAAAGTTCAGAATAATTCTGAGAATTCAAAAACTCTTGATTACTTTCGGACGCATACAATTGAAGACCCTTCCTAATACGTTCGCGCAAGACATAGAGAGCTGGATTTGCCTTCATGATTTTAGCCATAGCTTGCTGCACCAATTGCTTGAGACCAGGAAAGTATTGTCCATATGCCGAGTAGAGATTATAAGCAAGATCGATACCAATCATGAGACCAGTGGCCGAAGGATAAATACTCATACTATCGGTTGTATAATCAAGGTATTTTGCGCGGACGTATCGTTCAATGTCGTGAGAATCATAATCTCCATAACGAAGTTGGACATCTACCCAGAACTTGTTCGTTGTGGTAGCCTCAATTACGTCTTTTGTGTCAAAGAGAATGGATGGGCGAGTGACGTTCCATTTGTGGCTTGCGAACAACAGAATATCAGCGCAAGAGCTGTTCATCTTGTAAGACTTTCTGGGATGAATAGTCTCCTTCTGTACGGTCTCGATGCCAAGCTGCTCCAATTCTTGATCAAATACTTGTGCCAGATCCATGACGACACTCTCATGTATTCTATAATATTAGGTTAGTGACGAAGGGAAAATTGATGGATATATTGAACTTACTTCTGCCAAAGATGGGCGCGGAAGATTTGGATGAGAGAAATCTTCAAAGTTGGAATTTTGCCGTGCAAGAAAATACCAGTAAGATCTAATTGGACTTGGAAACCAACATAAACATTGGCTCTGTTTATTGTCTGAATTTAAACCAAATGTCAGCTTGTGTTCATTGTTACAAATTCAACAGGACATTGTAAAATAAGTTTTCCCTCGGAACACTTTTCATTGTTCCAAATTGGACAGGACATTGTAAAGCAAACTTTGCTTGAGAATATTTCAATATTCCAAATTGAGTGGGATATTGTAAAGCGAATTCGTTTAAGAATGCTTTCAAAGTTCCAAATTTCGCAAGACATTGTAAAGCACACTTTGCCTAAGAATGCTCTGCAATGTCTCAAATTGAACTTGACAATCAAAGGACTTTTCAGAAAAGACAGGAATTGGAATAATATGACTTACAGGTGACCACCAAAGAGTGAATCGGCGATTGGGGATCTGGTTGAGACCCGATCTTTGGGCGTTTGTCAACTTTTTGAACTTCATCGACCTAGAAATCAAAAGTTAGCCAATTTTGATACGTATTTCGGGGTAAACAGGTTCTAACTCTTCGAAGCCACTGGCTTTTTCCCAGAATAGACCCTCCCAGGATGGAAATGCTGTCGCCTTGAAGAGTGTGTGTTCAAGAATTGTTTCGACACCACCAAGCGCTTGGATAACATCGGTACGATAGGCGTTGAGGTTCCACAATTTACCATCATGACGTTGACTAGTCCACCAGAATGGATTACTCTTCATAAGTTGGTATGTCTTAAACTCAGTACGCGCGCGGAATCCTTTGTCGAAACTCAAAGTGCTCCTGTCCTTTTGGAAAAGAGTGTTAATACGAGGTAATCCACGATCCCAACTATCTTCAAGATCCTCCAGTGTCAATCTTCGGTTTTGTTGATTTGCCTCTTGACGTTTCTGGGAGTATTCGGTCCATACACGTTGGGAGTCAATGAATTCAGCTTCCCATGGTATGATGTATCTGAAAATATTAGGAATAAGAGTGTCTTCGTCATGAGTCATGCCTGCACGATAATGCGTAACACCAACATCGGTTTGCTTGGACCATCTTTTATCACTTGTCGGAATGAGGATATGTGATCCAGAGATCATACCGAGACCACCAAGTTCCTTAGGGGTGTAGAAAACCGCAGGAGGGAAACGAGAAGGCATCTTAGAATTAAGACCGATCTTAACTCTGGTCTGAATCTTGGTTTCACATTTCACAATGGTATCTAGCAAGTTGACCGTGGATACAGCTGCTTCACGATAGTATGTGAAGAGGGCGATCAAAGTAGTGTTCCACTTATTAGCGATCTTCGTGAATGTGGTCGAACCTGAGGACATCAGAATTTGACGAATGCGATTGTTGAATTTGGCAATATCCTCCTCGGTTACCTGCAAGAATGCATGTGCCGTTCTCTCCTTGCTGGTGTTGTCGACTAAGGACCATACGCTATCCTTGACCGGGAATTCGTCATTTTGGTTTCGAATCTTAGGAAGAATTCGAACTTCAAAACCGCACATAGAGAAAAGTAAGTTAGGGTTATCTCGGCTGTACACGCTTGAAAAGGTATCATCCCATTCGATTGTAGTAACAGATCTTGGTAAGCGATTCTTCAAGTCCCAGAAGACAGCACGTCCCAGGTTGACATCGTGTCTCATAAGACGCATTCTAGAATCTCTTGGCCAACATTTCTTGTTCTTGTAGCCAATTACATTTTCGAAATTGGGATCTGGTTGCTCTGTCAGGAAACGCTGGATAAGATCGCGAGATTCATCAGCCGAAAAGCGGAAGAATACCCAAATGCGATCAATATATCTAGTGTATAGACGAATGGGGTGTCTCGTTTCCGTCTCGCGGTCGCGGAATTGAAGGAAGTCGTTAGGGCCTGCTGGTGGACCGGCGATTTCACTAGCGCGCTGTAGACCAAGCAATAAGAGATCGAGAACAAGTCCATAGTACTGAAAAACGAAAGCCGAGAATTGAAGACCTCTGATCATTCCGTAACTGTTCACGTGATTCATATCTTTGTAGGTCAGTTGCACGTTATTTTTAGATGATATGTAATCAGCCAGATTGTGATCCATAATGAGTCGAAGTAGACGGTTAAGAAGAGTCAGATCGATCTTCTCATACACCTTAGATAGTTGTGTTTCGATCATGACGTTGCATTCTCCATCTGCAGTCTCCCAAACTTTGTCGAGGTTGTTGATACCTTGAGCCCATTTATAGGTTAACAAGGGTGGAACTTCGGAATCGGAAGGCTTAATCCAGGCAGGGAAAAGATGGCGTTGATCGGCTTGATACCAGAGGTATTGGTCTAGATAGGCATCACTAATCTTCTCCACGGGTTCGATATCATACACAGGATTGATTGTGCTGTAGTTGTCGTTCATATCAATTCCGACTTCCTTGAAAGCTCTCTGTGTCAGTAGGAAGCGCTTGATTCTCTCTAAAGTAGTTCCAGGACTATCATAAGCTTGCTCAATCAAGGCTAGTTCCTCACGCTGGCTCTGGTTTAATCGCCCCTTGACAGAGTATGCTTCACGAAGTCGTTCCAACGCAAGGATGAGGATTTTGGTGTCGTGCTTGTATGAAACACTGGGGAATGGAATGGGTGAGAATTTTCGCGACTCCAGCCAATGCACAGTGGTAGTGTAGATGGCGACAGCTTCTTCGGAAGAGACGTATGGACCATCCTTCATATAATTGTGTTGCCTCTCTTGTTCGGCCTTGAGCCAAAGTCTTGTGAGACGACCAAGATTCTTCTTCGCAACTGTTTTATCGACAGTCGCTCCTCGACGGATACGTTCACGATTGTAGTGAGCGACGGAAATCCACCAATCCGCCTTACTCTTCACATAACGAAGAATGATATTCTCGATAGGTGCTGGTAAGCCTGGAACCTTCCAAGGAATGTTACTCTTCCAGCATCTCCATGCCTCTGAAAGATGTTGAAGTACAGTTTGAACCTTGTTTTGCTTGATACCCTCCGGCATCATATCAAGAAGATCGGCCATAACCGATGCTCGCAATTCAAGATCAAAGTGCGACTCCACACGTTGTTTGGTAACTGTCTTTGCAACACCTTTACTGTGACGTCCTTCAAATTGCCTAGAAAGGAGATTTCCAAGCCATCTTTCAAGTAATGGAATTATGCCACGCATAAAGAAGAGCCAGACTCTCCAGGCAGGTGCCCAGAAGCCGCAACCAGGTCCTTTTCCTACTGGTCCAGAGTTGAATCTATAATAGATTAAATGCTTCAAATCTTTACACGAACGAATTTGATGCATCAACTTGTACTTGTAACGGTACATTCCAGTCAGCTGGCCGACATGATTGAAAGCGTATAAAATACCATCTGCAAGTTGGAAAGCGTCGATATTGCCGAGACGATATTGAACTTGTGCGTCAACAATCAACTTTGTCATTTTCAGAATCTCTCGCATCAGATGGAACGCATTTCCGAATCGAGACTTCTTTCTTTCTTTTGTTGTCAGTGTCTTGACAGGCTTCAAGTTGAAGTTATAATCAAGATGCAAGTATGTAAGGTTCTTGCGATGAATAAGAAGATTCAGCATATTGAAACCTTGCCTGCAGACTTGAAGTCCAGCTTCAACCCAATCAATCGTTGTTTGCTGGAAGAACTTCGTTTGCTTTAACGATTTCATCAAGCTCTGTTTACTTTGTGCTTTTGGCTTCCTCTTGTGCAACTCGTTCAAGACATAAGTCTTCAAGAGCTTCTGGTATGAAACTCGAACCTTTACTGGCTGACCTTGAGGGCAATGCTCAAGATACCACTGCTTGACTAGAGGTACATCTTGTGCCCGAACCATACGACCGGATCTTCGATCAAATGGAAAAGGTGCCCACCACAAGGAAATGGCTGAGGCTGTTTCGCTAGTGTATAACTCCTCGTCCGCGAGAAATGGCTCAGCATCACCCGGTAGTCTGAAAGCATCTTCTTCTGGCTCTTCATTGCTACCTGGACCAAATATTTCGTCTTCGTGACTGATGGTGATGTTTTTAGGGGCAACAGATCTGGAAGATATTGGGTTGATAACAGGATCGAAATAGAATGCCGGTAAACTTGGATCCTCAGCACGAACATATACCACTTGCGGATGCGAAAACCAGGAAAGCTTAACGCTGCGAGGTAGTGAATTGTATAAGTAAGGAAATGCTACGCGATACTCTGTTCGAATTGGAGCTCGGAAGATGATGCGATCGATTGCATTGAACTCTCCGAAATCTTCATCGTTAGGATCCACATCTTTGTACAGAGGTTCAAAGCGTGGGCCACCAGGGATAGCAACATTCAAAGCTTTGGCTGTCTGAAAGCTTTTCAATTCGAACATGTGAAAGTAGTTTTTGTCGACCAAATCACTCAGTAATTGTCGACTCAATCGATATAAAGTCGCCATTTGAGGTAAAGTAAGGTTCCACTCCTTGTAACTCGGGCCGTTGACATGTGGCGTGTCAAGTAGTGGTCGATTTTCGTAAAACCATTCCAAGACAGCAGCATCCTCTCCTTCATCAAGTTCCAGTTGAATTGGCTCCAATGGTTCGACATCTTCGATATTCTCCGACCATGAAAGGGGTGGTTCTTCGTCATCGAATGGCGGAAATCTCATTCTCTTGAAATGCCGTCTATCACTCTTTTCTCTTCTCATACAAATCCACATCGTAGCCCATTGTGCATGAAACACTGGCTCGATAACCCTTGGTATTTCATTAACCAAAGTCAAGCAACCGTTGACGTGGTACAGCACCTTTACCTCCCTCGCAGACTCCCAAGGCATTGGCATGTTCTCCAACAACTTCATTACGGCATGTGGCATGAATTTCAGTGCACCGAGATAACTTCGTTTATCACTGCTGAATTTCTTTTGTGATACATCTCCAATGTCCTTAACGATCTTTCGCAGATGCTCTGGTGGCATATCAGCTTTCTGAGTTTCTACAAAACCACCTTTTCGTTTTTCGCCGAATCGATTTCGCTGTGTCCTTAACCAATCCTTCTTCTTCTGTGCAAACTTCGCAACATGTGGATCCGCCGGTGGTCGATAACCTGGAGGAGGAGGAGCACCAGGTGGCGCGCCCAAAGGCATGGATGGAGGCGCAGAAGAGCTCCATCCAGGCGGGGGAGGTGGTGGAATTGATGACATTTTTAATGTCTTGGGTACCAAGTCCCAAATTCCATCAACAAGTCGCCTTCTAATAGAACTTCAATATGTCGTTGATGGGTATAAAGTTGATAAATATGTTGTCGCGAGCGCGTTTAGATAAATTTTAACGCAACACGGAGAGCTCAAGGAAATGCCCGCTAGCGCATCCGTTCAATTAATCTTTAATCTTTGTTGCCTGAATCTTGAGGCGCTAATATAAGCACAAGGCACAAGGGCTGTCGGATTAGCACGTGAATGTTCTAACTATAAGCGTGATAGCTCTAGCGAGTTATCGCGCACGAAGAATTTGTTCAATTTGACAAAACTTAAGATTCAATCGACAACGCCAACGACCTCAATCGACCTCCGAACCAGAAATTCGCCAACATGTCGTCCAACAGATTGACCTACAGACGCCGAAACCCGTGAGTTTCAATTATACAACGTTGGAAGAAGAGCCATATATTAATTAAAATAGATACAACACTCGATCCAACAAGGTCAGAGTTGTTAAGACCCCCGGCGGCGAGCTTCGTTATCTCCACATCAAGAAGGCCGGTACTGCACCAAAGTGCGGTGACTGCGGAATCAAATTGCCAGGTGTAAGTTGATATCTTTCGATTAAATCACAAAGGAGGAGGAGAAAACGAAAACCCGAAAAACTGTTCGCCAAGTTGGAATACAAGCGCGAGACATCTATCCACATGGCATCAATTGTTGTTTAGCGATGGCCAATATATGGGCTCCGGGCTCTCGAACGCAGCGATGGATGATTTCAACGGACTTCTAATCATATAAAAAATATTGGTTATGGAAATGCTAATTCATTTCCCGTAGATCCCAGCCCTCCGACCCCGCGAATACTCCCAGATCTCCCGCCCAAAGAAGACTGTTCAACGTGCCTACGGAGGATCAAGATGTGCCAACTGCGTTAGAGATCGTATCGTCAGAGCTTTCTTGATTGAGGAGCAGAAGATTGTCAAGAAGGTTCTCAAGGAGTCTCAACAAAAGAAGCGTTAAGCGGTTGATTAGTTCTGGGTCCTTTGGTGTTTGACTGGGAAGGCTGGAATGAATCGCAGCAGGAAATAGCTGTATAAATCTCAGGGCTTCCACCAATTCATGAGCTTCGACTATACTGAGTGCCTTTCCATTGTGAGGTTGGCGTCAGAATGCATAAAAGTGAAAGGGGTTCGATTTGGATCTGTTCACCGGTTAGTGAAGCAGGCAATTAATCGGGGTTTTCGAGCAATTTATGAAGATATTGCAAAGACAGTGTTCGCCTCTTTCTACGACTGTGTGAGCCGAGTGTATCATTCCATGATGAATTCCATCCGACAAATCAGACAACCGGGGAAGATATACATCTTCAATGCCGAACCAGCAGCCTCTTGGAACTATGAATAGGTTTTACCAATATGTGACGTCGTGACTTCTGCTTCGTGATATCGTTTTCATCTCAGCTCCTCTTTCTTCGAATATCTACGCTGCAAAATCTGCCTACCAACTGCAAACCCATTCATGAATATTGACCAAGCAGAAATCGCTCATGGGTATTTGAAGACTAGATAAAGGCAGCAAATTACATCATGCCCTCTGGTACTATGCAGTAATTAATCAGTCGCAATCCAAAATACATATTTAAACAACTTACGCGACCGTGCATTAACGAGGTTTTATAAGAAGTGATAATTGACTGTTGACTGAATTTCACAAAAATTAGGTCTTATCGATAGGTTATATATCGTTTTTCACAGTAAGTTCTCGGAAGCTCTATTATTGATGTTTGTACTCGAATTGAAAGATTGGGGGGCGTGTTGCGAAGATCTGCCTGACACTTCTTGTACACCGATCTGTTGGTTGCCCAGACAAAATAGCGCCCTGACACTTGACGTGCCTTGTGAGCTCTTCTGTCTCAGAACAGGGCTGACATCATTAAGTTGCCAACCCAAGTGGTAAGTTTCTGTCTGCGGACTCATACTTTTGAACGATAGGTGAATCTTATTTATACACATAACTTGACAACCTCAGCGCAATATCTAATGGCGCCGAATAACAACAGTCCGCTGTTCGCGTCAGGAAGACCCTCTTCGTCTAATTCCGAAGAAAGAGCTGCGGCAGAAGACGATGCGCTTCTTGGTAATCGACGAAAGAATTCCTACGAAGCCAAGAGACCTGGATTCTGGAGAGAGATTGGGCTCTTTACTTGGGCTGTTGTTGCTACTGCTGCTGTCATCGTCTTAGGCGTTTTATTGTCGCAAAGTCATCAAGCTCCAAAGAAGACAAAGCAAAATGGGAAGCGCAATCTTATTTTCATGGTGAGCGATGGAATGGGCCCGGCATCTTTGAGTTTGACGAGAAGCTTCCGACAATTTCAAGGAGATCTGCCCATCGATGACATTCTTCAACTCGATCAACATTTTATCGGTTCGTCGCGCACGAGATCAAGCAGCAGTCTTGTCACAGATAGTGCAGCGGGTGCTACTGCCTTTAGTTGTGGGAGAAAAAGCTATAATGGCGCCATTTCCATGTTGCCCGATCACACCCCATGTGGTACTGTACTCGAAGCTGCGAAGAGAGCTGGTTATACCACAGGCTGTAAGTGAACAACTGCCATATTCACTCAGACAATGAAGTGCTAACTCTTCCAGTGGTTGTTACAACAGATATAACGGACGCGACCCCAGCTTGCTTTGCCTCACACGTTGATTACCGAATGCAGGAGGACTCAATAGCTTTACAAGAGGTTGGAGAACATCCTCTTGGACATCGAGTTGTTGATTTGATGTTAGGCGGTGGACGCTGTCACTTCTTGCCCAATACATCGGAATCTAGTTGCAGGGCTGATGATCGCGATGTCACAAAATTGGCGCAAGACAAATACGGGTGGACATACATTGATACCAGAGAAGACTTTGACAAACTGAAGCTTGGAAAGAAGGTTCAGCTGCCACTGTTGGGTCTATTTTCTGATACGGATATTCCATTCGAGCTCGATCGACGAAACATGAATGATGTCTATCCTTCCCTTGATGAAATGGCAAGAACAGCTTTGACCGCACTCGAAGCTGCAACCAAAGATAGCGATAAGGGGTTCTTTCTCATGATTGAGGGAAGTCGAATCGATCATGCCGGCCATGGAAATGACCCAGTAAGTTACTATGGATCACGTGGAGGCGGCGTAGCAAGTCTCAGCACTAGTAGTATGACTGACTAGTTTTTTTAGGCTGCCCAAGTTCACGAAGTACTTGCCTATGATCGAGCTTTCCAAAGTGTGATTGATTTCCTGGACAAGAGTGATAATGAAGGTGCTCTTGTTGCTACAAGTGACCACGAGACTGGAGGCTTAGCTGTTGCAAGACGTAAGATATACCAGCTCGCCGTGCCCATGAGCTATTACTAATCTCATATCCAGAACTTAATCCTTCATACCCTCAATATTTATGGTACCCTGAGGTGTTGGCAAATGCTTCCCATTCATCAGAGTATCTTTCTAGGGTTTTAAGGGCTCATGTTGCTTCTTCCGAAGCAGTTACCAAAGGACGCCCTGTGAGTAGGCGATTCGTGAAGGAAGATCTCATCAAAAAGGGTCTCGGGATTATGGACGCGAGCGAGGAAGAGATCGATCGCGTACTTGACAATCCGGCGCTTTCTGCTTATGCTTTTGCCGATATCATCAGCCGCAGAGCACAGATCGGTTGGTCAACTCACGGACATTCTGCTGTTGATGTCAACATCTATGGCTATGGTGCTGATGTACTTCGTGGAAACCACGAGAATATTGAAGTCGGCAAATTTTTGAGAGATTATCTTAATGTTGACGTCGATGCAATCACAGCAGAACTAAACAACAAGGCTGATGGTCAAAGTCTCTCAGCGGCTTCAAACCCCGATGTTCCAGACTTTGGAAGATACGAAGAAAGACTCCAGAAGAACTTGCCACAATAGTTTACAAGTGCTATTTTGTTTTCATTATACCCAATCTTATTAGAGCTAGAATCGTTGAAAATATACTAAATTGTTTCAGAAACTTGTTGAGCAGGATCCTAGCTTCCCGTGACCTTCTTTAGCAAACTGTTTCTTCCGATTAGAGTAACACAAATTCCTCTTTGCCCGTACCAATCTTCTCATTCTTCCCTTAATATCCTGCATGAAACAATCTTCATCACAGTCAGAGACTCAACAAACAGCTGACGCGGGACCCACCATCTCATCTTTCTGTGTAACTGTTTGAGGTTTGCAAAAATGCCAAACTCAAGCATCAACTTCACCCTTTTGCAATCGATATGACGGTGAAGATCCGATTTGAGGAATAGCTATCTGCTCGCATCTTTTGCTTGTTGTCGGAGGATTTTCTATGAATAGTGCGCCGTTTGAAGAACCGGGTATAATGGCCCGCCTTACAGCGAAGGGTCTTCTTTGCGTACAGCAAATGAAGACTCATATTTTAAAGAGAAGGTGTGTCACATTAATCAATGAAGGTAGATTTTGCGGTATGGGAGAATGATGAGAGAGCTTTTGTTTCCAGTATAAGTATATTTCTTGTAGCTTCGTATCCCGAAGTCTTCTTTTGAACAACTTTTTGTATTGTAGGTGTGATCATTGATCTTCCTCCATTCATTTAGCTCTCAGTTCTGAAATCTCAGATTCATACTCGTTAAATCTCTCATCTGAACCAAAACCAATCAAATGTGCAATTACTGGAGCATAGAGCCCCTTTGCGGCCACCGCACTCTCCACGCAGGACCCAATTGTTACCTTCTCTACGCACAGTTAGCACGCATCAATGATCCACGAGAATTAGCACGACCGGGTTTACCGTTCGAACTTCCGAATGAATGTTTACCGAATCGCTGGAATGTTCGGCCGAAATATGTTAATGGGTATTGTTCTTCGGAGTGTAGGAACAATGGGATTTTGTATGCAGGAAGAAGGTGTGGAGAAAGGGATGCGAGATATGGGCCGGGGAGTGAGAGGATTGGCGTAGGGTGGAGGTATTGATGGTGTAGTGCTGGACATAGAATTTGAAAAGTCGACTGTGATCACCTGATAGACGTCACTGAATGATGACTTGAGACTGGGCATTGATGTGAATTGGCTGTGCAGGGACGGTTTGTTGACGCACTGGAGGACGAAGTCCATGATGGACGTACATAATCAGGGTTGAAATTAGGATTGGGCATTAGTGACAAAAATTGGGCTTTAGTAGCACATTGCAGGAGTTTTTGATGGTAATCAAAATATGACTTGGATCTATGGTACCTTTGAACAGCTAGAACTTCATCTAGTGATCATTATGCCACATACTTTGAAGTGGTGAGGCCAACGTTATTGGCTAAACATTTTGATTGTGAATACTATTACATCAAAGATTACGTCTAGTATAGGCCCAGTAGGCCTTGTATGGCAACTTCCACTCTCTTGCCCTGAGCTCCGGCCTGAATACATCAAAATCGAGTTGTTCCAGCCTTTCCAGCCATAATCTCGTAGGGACTGCTTGCATAAATACACCGAATCCTCTCTCTACATCGCTGACTTGGGTGTTATTACCTTCTGCATAGTAATGTCCATCCTCACCTTGATGCTCAAACTCGTGCCCTGCATCTTTACCCGCTTGAAGGTTCTTCAACATTTCCCTAGCAGTAATCAAATGATCATTTGCTCTGGTCGCCACTGTAAAAATAGCATCTTTCAGACCAGGAGCTTCTGCGCCGTGCCTCAATACATCCTCCTCTTTGACACCAGTTTCGGCCATGACATCTAATGGTAGAACGACTGCTCCTTGTCGCCCACCAGCATTACCACCAAGGGCTCCACTGAAAGCTGCATTGTTGCTATGGTGGTTTGGTGGTGGTGGAAATGCTATCAGTGGCAAACCCCTTAGAACTGCAGCAATTCCGGCCGCTTTACCGATATGACTTGCAACATGATCGGCTGCCATAGATTGTAGAGGTAAAGCTGCTAAAGTCAAGTACATTAATGTTGAATATGTATTCTCCGCGTACATCTCAAGCGCATCCATATCTGTATAAGGTCGATTATCCATATATTGTTCCCTTGTATTGATGACTTTCATAAACCAACCCTTCATCACACTTGTGCTGATTCCATCATATCGCGATTGAAGAGACGTGAGCGCATGATGTAGAAGGATGGCGACAGGTTCTTTCGGAGGTGTATTCGCAAATGTCCGGTTCAAATTATCTCGCCAGAACTGCATGCGCAATGCTCCAACTGTTGGATTTGATACAATATCTGGTATACGAGCTAGTTCAATATTGAGAGCACGAATCGAAAGATAGGCATCTCTTGTAGAGGGGGGAATAAAGGTTTGAAGAGTATATGAAGGCGAATCAAACTTTCTAAAACTCAATTAGATACGGGGAATTGAAGAACTCACAGGGCTCGCAGAACTAACTGGATAAGATTGGAACAATATGTCCTGGCTTGATTTACATCTTCTTCGGTCAACCGGGAGGCAAATGGCGCAGGTGTACTGTAGGAGGTAGTAGCATAGGCGCATCTCGAACTGGTATATATCTTGGGACAGCTTCGAAGCTGTCGCAGAATTTGGGATTTGTACATTAGAATTATTGTGTGCTGTGGGTGACCAGTGAATGGATTGTAATTGCAAATTCCTTATAATTGTCCCTCTTCGAATGGTTATATGTACATTGACAAAGCTGTTAACGAAATACTTTACAAGGATAAGATAAGATACCCCGACGTCACCAAACATATAACCCTAAATTATTTCTTGTCGCGTCCGTCCATCGCGTGACTGCGCGTTTCCATCAAATCAGCAGTAGAATATTACTCCGTTGCCCCTGCTTTTTGTTCTTATTTTGAAATGATAAATTTAATTCGTGTGAGACTTCCATAGCTTCTGCGGATATGGAGGGGCCTCCAGCAAAGAGAAGAAAGTTCTTTACGGAAAGAACTGAGGGTTTGGTATCCTCACAGGGTGAGGAGGCGACATATTTACCAGATGAAATCGACGCGCTGCCTCCAGCAATCGCCAGCTCCACAAACGGAATCGCAGACCAGAATCCTCAAGGTGATCCTGTTTTGGAGGAAAAAACACTTGCTGAAGATTCGCAGACTGTATTCGACCAGGAAATGTTCGAAAACTTCATTGGTGACAAAGTGACTCCGGAAGAACTGAAAGGATTACGAGAAGCGTCTGGGAATGATATAGAGAAAGCTGTGAATATGTACTTTGATGGATCTTGGAAACGACCTGCACTTGTCTCCGGTCTCTCCAGATCTTCGTCAAACTCCAGAAGTGCTTTTAGTTCTTTCGCGAAGTCTGTCAATGGCGGTACTGCTGAGAGCTCCAAGCCAACCTCTCCAAAATCAAACGCCTCATCAAGAACAGTCTCGCCTCATCGAACTATGCCAGAATACCGGTATATAGGAGCTTTTGGGGTTGGAGGCTGGGCTACGAAGAGTGGAACGAATTTAATCAAACATGGCGAGGTTGTGCGGATAGAGCGACAAAAGATACAACCACCAAAGGCACCCGCCGGAAGGGGGAAAGGGAGAACATCAGTGGCTCAAACATTACCAAAATCTAATAGCGCCGCAGCACGGCGTGTCGATGTCATTGTACGTTTTACCAATTCGAAGGGGTTTGAAGTTGGTCGCCTTCCTCAGGAAACGGCAAATTGGGTCTCTACTTTAATTGATCAAAGGATATGCAAGTTCGAGGGTACATGTGTATATGCCCCTGAAAGAATTCGTACCAATGATACGGTCTTTCTCCAACTCAGGTGCTCGTTGTTAAGAACTGCTTTCGATGACCGCAGTTTCCAGGCACCTGATAATCGGGTTACTGGTTTTTTTGAAGAGAAAGAAAGTTCTGAAGAGAAGGGTCTAAGACTACGTCAGGTCGCGTTAGTTAATTTATTTCAAGAGATTAATCTGCTTCCTACGCAAACGAGCGAAGCAACTGCAAAACACAAGCGCCAGGGACTTTTAAGTGCTGCAGAGGCAGCTGAACACTATGATAAAGATGAATCTAAAGTTCCTGCATCGGGTACTTCCACTCCCCCATCTGAAGAGGCAGAGGAAGGAAAAGAACTTGAGCAAGACCAACTTGACACTTTATATAGCAAAGCTCAATCCTTTGATTTTAATGCACCTGAGGCTGAACCAGCAAAAAGTTTTGCAATGGATTTGCGACCATATCAAAAGCAAGCATTATATTGGATGATGGCGAAAGAGCGCGACGAGAAAGATAATAAGAGAGAAGCCTCGATGCATCCTCTGTGGGAAGAGTACGCTTGGCCTTTGAAGGACATGAATGATAAGGAGGTTATTCAAATTGCTAATCAAGATAAATTCTACGTCAATCCGTATTCCGGTGCACTTTCCTTAGACTTCCCTCTCCAGGAACAGCATTGTCTTGGAGGCATTCTTGCCGATGAGATGGGTCTAGGCAAGACTATTGAGATGATGAGTCTCATCCACTCTAACAAGTCTGATGTGGCTATGCGACTCGATGAGAACCGCTCAAAGACAACATCAGTAAATAGTTTGCCTCGACTTCCAGCAAATTCATCATCTGTAGAAAGGGCACCCTGTACAACTCTTGTCGTGGCACCAATGTCTCTTCTTGCTCAGTGGCAAAGTGAAGCCGAAAATGCTTCTAGGGACGGAACCATGAAGAGTATTGTTTATTATGGTAATGATAAAACAGCAAATCTTCAAGCTCTTTGCTGTGAAGCCAATGCTGCATCGGCTCCTAATGTTGTTATTACAAGTTATGGTGTCATTTTGTCTGAATTCAATCAGGTTACTGCTAGAAATGGTGATAAAGGTGGTCATGGAGGTTTATTTTCGCTCTCATTCTTTCGGGTAATTCTGGATGAAGCTCATTATATTAAAAATAGGCAGTCTAAAACCGCAAAAGCATGTAAGTCAATCTGGATACAGTATGGGACCAAAGAACAATAGCAATTGTCTTGGTGTTTTTAACATTCTGTAAACCCTGATACTAACTGACCCAACTTTTCTAGGCTATGAGATTGCTGCCGAGCATCGATGGGCCCTCACTGGTACACCCATTGTTAATCGATTGGAAGATCTTTTCAGCTTGGTTCGATTCTTAAGAGTAGAACCTTGGAGCAATTTCTCTTTTTGGAAAACATTCATCACAATACCATTTGAATCCAAAGAATTTATGCGCGCCCTCGATGTCGTTCAAACGGTCCTGGAACCTCTAGTACTTCGTCGAACAAAAGACATGAAAACACCAAATGGTGAAGCATTAGTTCCTCTACCCAAAAAGACCATCGATATTGTCGAAATCGAGCTATCAGAAGCCGAACGCGAAGTCTATGATCACATCTTCACCAGAGCCAAACGTACCTTCTCAGCCAACATCGAAGCAGGCACAGTTCTCAAGGCCTATACAAGTATCTTCGCTCAAATTCTCCGACTTCGCCAATCATGCTGTCATCCTATTTTAACCCGTAACCAAAACCTAGTAGCAGATGAAGAAGATGCTGCTGAAGCCGCAGATGCTGCAAGTGGTCTTTCAGACGACATGGATCTTCAACATCTTATCGAACGCTTCAAGCTCAACGAAGAATCAATCGATACCAACATCTTCGGGGCACATGTTCTCGAACAAATCCGCGACGAAGCAGAAAATGAATGTCCGATCTGTTCGGAAGAGCCAATGATCGAACAAACTGTCACCGGATGCTGGCATTCTGCGTGCAAAAAATGTTTACTAGATTACATCAAACATCAAACCGACAGAGGTGAAAGTCCCCGTTGTTTCAGCTGTCGCGAACGCATCAATCCACATGATATCTTCGAAGTGGTAAAAGATGAAGGACATCCCGAAAGTAAAAATGGGAAAATAAAAATAAGTCTCCAGCGAATCGGCTCCAATGGATCGGCTAAGATCGCAGCTCTGTTATCGGATCTCAAATCCATACGCAAAGAATCGCCATCTATGAAATCAGTTGTTTTTAGTCAATTCACATCTTTTCTCTCGTTGATCGAACCTGCTCTAACGCGGTCGTCGATCCCGTTCTTGAGATTGGATGGCTCGATGCCGCAGAAAGCGAGAGCGGCAGTCCTAGCTCAGTATAAGGATAGTGAGAAGGGAATCGTGCTTCTGCTTAGTTTGAGAGCGGGAGGAGTGGGATTGAATCTGACGATGGCGAAGAGAGTTTTTATGATGGATCCGTGGTGGAGTTTTGCGGTTGAGGCGCAGGCGATTGATAGGGTGCATCGGATGGGACAGGTGGGGGAGGTGGTGGTCAAGAGGTTTATTGTGAAGGGGAGTGTGGAGGAGAGAATGTTGAGGGTGCAGGAGAGGAAGAAATTTATGTGAGTTTTATTTTTTCTTTTTCTTTTTTCTTTTCTTTCTTCACTTCTTCGACCCTTTGAGTATCCTGTTTGCTTTTGTCTCTCGACACTCATATCATGTATCTATCTATCTGTCTATCCGTCTGTCATGTAAGTCAATCTATCAGCAACAAGACTAACACACAAATAGTGCGAGTTCGCTAGGCATGATGAGTGACGAGGAAAAGAAGCTACAAAGAATTGAGGACATCAAGGAACTTCTTTCCTAAACATTATATTCTATATTCTCAAAAGCAAGAGATTACAATGGTAACGAGCCAGCTCGCCAATCAAGCGAGAAGCATCGGTATAGGAATGCGAGGTGGAGGAGTGAATGGATGGATGGATAGATAAGTCACAAGACAACGAAGCAAGAATAGATTTCTGAAGGAGGGGGGATGGGATACGCTATTCGTGTATGGATTTTGTATCTATCCTAAGCTTATAGGTATATATACATACACATCTACATACATACATATCCATATCCATATCCATCTACATATATACCAAACACCCTCTCCCACGCCTCCTCCCTCCTCACAATCACATCATATCACATCATATCACAATCATATCACAGCAAACAAAACAAAATAACAGAATCCAATCAAATCTTGTGATAAGAGAGAGAGGGAGGGATAAAGATCGAGTATAGTAGATAAGTACCTAGTCAATTAAACAAACAAATACTGACAAATAAATCTGAACAAATAAATAAGATGGATGGATGAATGAATAGATGAATGAATGAATATGTGAAATAAAATGAAATTATAAATAAAAGTAAAATAAATCGAGGTTGTATGAATCGAGGTTATTGATAAACGGAGATAAATATGTATCTCATACCTTATATCCTGTCTGTTCGAACTCACGAACTCACAAACCCGATATTCACCTAGTAGGTAGGTAGGTGCCTACTAGATACTACGTACCTATCCACATCACATCACAAAACACATCACAACCACATCCATCACCAAATTCAAAAAACAATACCGATAGATTTTAAAAACTCGACTCTATTTCATTTCATCTCATTCGATAAAACAGCTAATTAAGCAATACCACTTCTCTATGTATGTATGTATATCTAAGTAATTACCAATAACCCTACTTATCTTTTCCTTTCTTCTCATCCACACAGAGTAGAAATGCATTTCCTTTCAAGTATTAAAGTAAAAAAAAAAACTCCATTTTTATTCCATCCCATTTCATTTCAATTCACAGGCATACATATATATGCCCATAAAGGAAGATCCGTCCATAATGTAGGGGGTATATCCGAACAGAGTACGCCATGAGCCCAAAGCAAATATAAAATCCTCTTTTTTTCCCCAGTAAAGCTACAACCCAATGCTCTATTCTATGCAAATGCATCTAATATCCCAAACGCCGATAATTTTCAAATAATTCATGAGTCATGAGATATATATTTGATTAATGAGTTCCGTGATCACTTCCATTTGCGCCATCTAATGCTGGTAATTCTTCGTAATCTGGAATGGGGGGGCCGTCATATAATTCCGTGTTGAGGTAGGTTGGGGGACTGGCGGGAACATTCTCGTAGAGAGGAGGTTGTTCCTCGTCCCATGAGATGCCCAAGCCTGATCTCTCGGTAACGGTGAGGTTGAAGTGCATTCTTAAAACTCTGGCTCCTCCAGTTGGTGTTACTTGTGTTGGTTTTTTGATCGGTGCGAATTCTTCCGAAACAATCATCTCGACGATGAGAGTGTGGAAGACTTCGGTGCCATCCTCAGCTTTCATATCGCAAATTGGTTTTGCATCGGGTCGGATCGAAATGGGGAATTCGATTTCAATGGAGCCATCTGCTGTTTCATAGTTTGATTTCCATCCAGATTTGATTTCCTCGGTAGCTAGAGTACGAGCATCTTGATGAGCAGCACCTTTCTTGTTCTCGCCTTCCTTGGTCACCTTTGAGGCATGTTTGGGGCATGCTGGTGAGATAACTCTGTGAGTTTCATCCAGACGCCATGTCAAACGCTTCAACTTCCAATGGTTCTGTGTCTTTGCATCCACATTGCGATTTACAACACCATCCATGCGCATGGAGATGTTTGCTTCACCAATGGGATAGATGACGGGAGGGAGTTGACAATTGGCAGTCAAATTTGTTGGTGGAAAGATTCGGATCGAGTTGCGAGGTGTGTCGGAAGGAATGATAGCACGCTTAATATTGAGAATGTGGGAGAGTTTCACTGGCTCGCCAGTCTTTGGCACTAATGTAGCTTTGAGAACGTACTCGATGTTGGACAAGCTACCTTTCATACTCGCGGGTAGATGTCCAGGAAGGAGAAAGCTGAAAGGAAAGTCATGTTCACCTATAAAATTTCAATCAGAATTTTGAAAATAAATATGAGAATGCAATGTTTTAGTAATTACCTTTGCGAAGTGTAGCTGGACCTTGAAGGAAATTCCAAGTCGTCAAATCCTTTGGTTGATGGGTACATTCATGGCAATGCGCATGGAATGGTTTCTTTTGTGTGACCTCCAATGCCAATCGCATCTTGAAAGACTCAATTGCAAACTTCTCATCGTGAATGTGTAACTTCAATTGACCTGAGAGCAATGCGCCAGTACTCGAACTGGTGGAACCATAGAGAACCAAAGGTGGAGACTCAATGGCACAGTCAAGTGTTGCACCATGATATTGAGGAATGGATTTCGAAGAAGTTTTGGGTGAATGAAGACCGGGTATGGAGATACGTTTGTGTGAGAGAGAAAGGTCGGGCATCTTTGCTGCTTTGTCTTCTGCTATAGAGGAGGCTGATGAAGATGGTGTGCGACTTTTCAAGCCAGGTCTACTACTTGAATTCCTTCTAGAAGTTTTCTTTCCTTCAGTTGGTAGATCAAATGGATGTGAATGAGATCGGAAGAAAGACGTAACGTGCTGCATGGTTGCAGGCATTGGTGGGGTCTTTTTGTGGCGTCGTGGACAAGGGAAATAGAGTTTTTTTTTCTCTTTCGTATGGCAGCCGCACAACAGTATTTATACTGCTTCTAATAGGAAACTCTCATTCGTGTTGGAACTTGTTTAGTTGGAAGTGGTCGTTTGATGTGAAGTACGCTAGTAATATGTAAGAGTGAATGGTGGAAAAGGTGAGAGGCGAGAGGCGAGAATTGGAGAATTTGAAAATCTTTTTTTGGATGATGTGACGAGTGACGAGTGACGAGTGAGATATCAAAAAGAAGAGAAATGAGGAAGGTGATGTAATATATAAATATGTGATATGTAGGTATGTATGTATTTCAAGTCGGGATTTTAGTAAACTTGGTATGGAGTTTTTATATTCTCTTTGTTTGTGTGGAGAAGGGAGAGGGCATGTGTATGTGTATATATATCAGTATATATCTTGAGTGTATCCTGTGTATGTGTTGTATGTCTGTATATATGTATGAATGAAGTGACGAGTGGAATCTTATATTGTGATATCGAGTCTTGAGTGTGACTTGTTATTGAGCACCTTGTTGGAAGAAGGCGGAAGAAAAGGATGTGAGCTAGGTATGTATAGTATTATAGTCTTGCCGTGTTGTACGTGGGATTGTATATCCAAAATGCACATGTAAAAGAGGTTGAGAAGACTACACTACACGAATCCTAAACTACTTCTCAAGAATTCTGCTCCAATTCTCCCATTCTCCCTTCCCTTTCGAGGAATTCTATGTGTCAAATGGAGTTCTAGTCGACCAGAATGTGAAGTCTGTGATTTCATCTTTTCCCTGGTTACCAGGGACATTGCCCCTCACATGGGAGGATTCGATTTATCCTTGTTGCTTCTTATGGGTCGTGGGTCGTGGTGCATTGTTCCTGTTCTGCGGCTGCCATGTTCGAAGACTAAATTTATTATTGTTAGTGTTATTGTTATTGTTGTTGTTATTGTTATTATTATTGTTATTATTATTATTATTATTATTATTATTATTATTATTGTGGAGAAGAAGAAGGAGGAGGACGCAGAATTCAGGAATGGAGTCTGTATGTGTGATTGCTTCTTGGATACTACTACCTAGTTCTTATTAGTCTGCACATCGTATGTTTTGGTCCCGCCGTTTTGCTTGCTGTTTCTCATTGCTGTCTGATCTGTCTGGCTTGATTTCACGCGGTTAAACATCGCATGAGGCGTCGATCATGGGACTAGAACCATTGAGATTCTACACCGCAGAATGAAGGATGTGTACAGAGCAGATGGAGTATGTAGGTCGTGTGTATGTGTACCGGTATAATATGTACGGAGTCTGTATGTGTATGTACAGTGTACAGTGTACATGGTCGAGAAACTCTTGGAAGTTGGAACCCTTTGAACCCTTTGCATGCTAGGGAGGTATGGTCTTGAGGCTAATGCTTACGGGCCATCTGTGAAGCTTTCCATCTTTCCCATCCAAGGGTCTTATTACCAGAGCTCAATTGATTTGGGTTCTATTATTATATGGGAACCGCCAATTCTCCCGTCGTGCCCAAGAAAGTATATTTGCATATTCAATATTGACTCATCCACCTCCAGCAAAAAGAATTTGTATTTCCCTTTCGAGACGTCAGGTACCTATAGAGCAGGTGGGATTGTAAAGTAGTAGTACCTACTCCTAAACACCTCCCTGGTAAGAAATTACGTTTAGCTTCTTCTGGGGTACGCCCTGTGGAGCAGGTGCATTTAACGTCAAAGTTTTTTTTCAAGCCAGTCACATTCAAAGGTTCACACAGCTGATGGGCAACGAGGTCGATGACTGGTCAAATGTGCGTGTACACTGACTATACTGACTACACTTGGATCTGGTAGTTGAAAGCACGTCAGCAAGTTCATCTTCCTTTTTGCGATACATACGATGTGTGAGTGTGTGAGTGTGTGAGTGTGTGAGTGCATGAGTGCATGAGTCTACTCCGTATAGATCTAAAAGTCTACTTCGTATGGATCTAGCAGCTACTCGGCCTTTTGCTATTCTAAGATCAAGACCGGACCTGAGTCTTCTATCCTAAGAAACCGCCATGCTGTTATTGAAACCCTCGCCATGATTCTTCCTCGCCAATGATATACTACTACAGTACTTACCATATTGCGATTCTCCCAGGCACAATGACGGAGATCCAAGGATTACGTTCAGCATTGTCAAGGGTCGTATGCCAAGCGATATTGATGGGCGAAGAGACATCACACTAATCACTACACAGATGAAGAGTTCATGATATGATTGCCTTGTAAACGGTAGGAAGGGGAGGGTAGTGCTTAGATGTTGATATTGAGCATGGCAATTTTCACGAATACAATGATCCTCAATTCCCTATTACCGTACAGTGGTTATATGGGTAAGTCATGTAAAATGCTAACTAGCCCTATATATAGCTGGGATATCAAAATACATAGATTTAATTTTGATTCAATTTGTTTTGATATTGTTTTAAAAAATCTATTTTGAATCAATTTTAAAAAGTACTTTCAAGAAAAAATTTGAGAAATATTATTTTTATTATTTTCTATCATTGAATATATTGAAAAATTGAATGTTCGAATTAATCAAAATGGAAGAAGCCAATCTATTATCATCTACTTCATCATTAATTTTCTTAAATACTAAATCTACACCACCATTCTTAAAAAGTTTGTAAAAAAAGTTTGGAAGGTAATATCAGAAAATTATTTAATAGAATTGCTTAGATTTATAAGAAAACATTACAAAACAATGATTACAGCAAATAGAATACATACAAAATTTTAGTATAACTTAATATACTCAAATATTTCTTTACAATACTTTCTTCAGCTTTAATTCATTATAATAATTTTCAAAGAACGTGATGTTTTAATTGGCTAAAGCCCTTGTATATGGGGAAGAGCTCGGCCGCTTTTTGCTGTGTTTTACAATACTTACCCTTACAACCTTCGTACATCGTGTTCGTTCAAAGGAGCTGCACCTCCTAACTTTTTTTTTTCTTTTTTTGGCGATTCGTGTTCGACTCCGCAAAAAAATCTATTTACAATTGTGACAGCGCGAAGAACACGATGGTGATATCACCACATGATGTGATGATGGTGATATCACCACATGATGTGATGATGGTTGTGGACTCTTGAATAACCCTTCGAACGATCACCCACCCATAGTATGATATTCTTTCTTAGGCCATAAGGCTTGGAGCTCACGCCGTCAAATGAAATATGGAGAATCTGGTAGATCATTCACATTATGAAGCGATATGCGAGCATGTCATCCATTGATGTCCATTGTCCATCCATCAATCAAAACTCCATTTCGGCCCACTCCGACTTTTTTTTTGGTTCTTCTAGAATCTTGTGGTTGTCGAGGGGATTCGCAATATGCTTCTACTGTTGGCCATCGACAGCAAGAATTATCATGAAATTACGAATGATTACTAACTCATGGTGCAATCAATTCCAACACATGCGGGGAAATGATACAATTCTATACCGTCTCGAGACAGAGTCAACTTGTGCAACTTGGGAGAATTGACCTGGTATTTATCCATGAGTCTGTGACTCGTACCTTGGGGTTAAATCCCAACCCCCCCCACAGAATGGCGTTGCACAATTAAATTTCTCCTCGGAGAGAATCATTTGCTCGACGCCTTCCAAATTCCACTTTGATCCTCTCCAGACTCCATCGGATCTATCATCTATGGCTTCATCTCATGCGTACGAAAGAGGACAAGCGACGACATGACATTCTTTTCAATTCCTCAGAGTCCTCACCATGATACACCGGGAACTTTCATCCATCGTTCCAGCAAGAATCCCCAAAATCGGGATATACCTTCCAAATGCGGCTGGATCTGATAATAGCCGCAAAACCCCATGTGATTCCATCGAGTAAGAAAAATCACATTCGACGACAAACTGGAAACGCATCGTGCAACGAACCTCCATCTTAATTTTCATCGCTCTTCTCCATTCCAGACCGATCTCTCAGCTGTCCAATGAAACCCGGAAGGCCTTCTCTGATCCCATTCGACCACACTCAATACCTGTTACATAACATCAAACCTTATTTGGTCGAATCCTTCACCAATTTTCATGCCCTCATCCATATCAAGAGTGGAAGAATCACGGCGAGGTGGGAAGATTTACTCGATGAGATCCACAGGTACCTGAAGGATCCACTATCGTCTACGTTCGAACAGTTGAACACATACCAAACAAAAAATTAAGATCTTCCAAGCTTTCCAGATGATGCTAAATTAGTATGAGAAATTTTTAAAGAAATTTTAGACTTCCCGTCGCGTCGCTTCGCTCACGGTCCAAGTCGGCTGGTGTCTCCACTCATGTACCGCATGTACCCTCGATTATACTTTTCTAGAAATCTGATGTTTTGCGTGCGAGATAAATTCTACCGAGAAAAAGCGAAGGACGTGGCGTGACAAAATCTTCCGATTGGATCATAGACATTCGGGGGCGCCCTTCCTTGATCTTTAATGACTCAGGGGGAAGACACGCAAATTCTTCCCCGGTTCGGCGACTGTCTGTCTCCATGTGAAATTTTTCTCTGACCAGCAGGGCAGAAGAATTTGGTGCGAAGCTTGAAGCTTGAGCCTTGAAGCTTCTTCTTCGTTTTTCGCTCACCGATCAAGGCCGATTCTGTGGATCTTTTCTACCTCCACAATTGAAAGGGAGAGCAAGGAAGCCCCGAAATAGGAGAGATTCTAGAGTTCCAGAATCTAGATGGTAAAAAGCCTCATCCTTCCATCATGTTACCTTTTTTGCAGGCCTCAGGAAGTAAAGACTCATCATCACTGTGGAAACAAACGGTGAAGAATGTATAGTTGGAGAATTGGAGTTTGAATGAATAAATGTGAAGAGTGGAGCTTTTGTTTTTCTTCATCTGCTAAGTACTCCGTACGTGCGTGGTTGCATTGCAAACTTGCAATTGACAGATCATGATGGATGAAACGAAACGTCAAGTCTGAACAGGGGGATGCGGTTCTTGCGAAACGAGTGATTATCCTTTTGTGAATTTTTCTTTCATCCTTTCTTCAACGGTAGGTAGGTGGAGATTAGTATGGGTGGGTATGAGAGGTGTAGAGTGTTGAGAGTCGAGACAGTTTTGAATGTGATGGGTGCATCAGTTAACGTTGCTGGCATGTTACAGATGGCCGAGTATGCGTATCGTTGGCGTTCTCCACAAGTGAGAGAGTCCAGATGCATATGGGCAGAGTATCAAAGTCGACAGAAAGTCTATCCAACAACAGCTGTGTAGACTGTGGTCAAATATACATACACACTGTGTTCATGCGAGCAGTAGTACTGTGGATTTAAGACTATAAAAGTCTTCTAACATTTATCGCAACGAGATATCATTCCACCGTTTGACATCAGGATATCACATTCTTCATCATTCTCGAAAGAAAGGCAAACCTGCATGGTGAGCGCCGGTTTCCGTTGTGATGGATTAGCTAATTCATCAGTAGGTAGGTAGGCAAGCTTTCCCACTTCATAGCCCATACCCACAACATCATCGACTATTCGATCTCCAGACACCCTCTTTTTCTTGATCTCCATTGAAGTTTCTCCCTCTCGTCCCCAGTAATACTAGATGAATATCCTATTCTCCATCCACCTACTTATACTCCGTAACAAAACCCGTTCTCACACCCTCCTAATATCCTCCCTATCTATTCGACCTCACTAAGCCCTGCCCTACCTTCATTCTAACTAACTAAATTCCCTCCCTCACTAAATAAATCAACCCTTCCTTCCAAACTCTCCCCCACCAAACCCAAATTAACCCCTCCGTTTATTCTGCCTGCCTGCCCCACATGAAAAACACCCCTCGATAATCACCACACAACACCTTTTTGTTCTTGAAAAATAAAAATAAAACAACACAACACAAACCAAAACACCAAAAAATTATGGAACCCAATTATTTGACCTACGCAGGGATCGAACCTGCAATCTCTTGATTGCGACGAATCGTAGTCAAGCGCCTTGCCATTGGGCCAGCAGGCCGTGTTTGTTTGGGCTTTTTGTTGGGGTGAGGCGGCAAGAGGGAGTATATATTGGGATTCTTGATCCGGGGAGGGAGTTTTGGGGATTGGGGATTTGGGGACTTGGGAGGGAATTGGAGAGGGGGATGGGGGTGTTGATTTTGATTTTGGTGTCGATGTTGATGGAGGGATTCATTGAAAATTGAAAATTGTAAGTTTTGATGGGTGGGGGGAGGGTGTATACATGTATATGAAAGTAAGAGTATTGAGCGGACTGGGGTGTTTATAGAGGGATTGTAGTAGGTATGATGTGTATATATATATGTATATATGTATGGATGTAAATATATATGTCTATATATATATTTATACAAGGCTAGGTATATATATACAAGGCTAGGTATATATATACAAGGCTAGGTATATATATATAGACATAATTCCCTCCCCTTTCTCCTCTTCCTCTTTCCTCCTCTTCTTTCTTTCGTTGGATTCAGATTCAAATTCAAAGAATACAAGAAATGAAAATGGAAAAGAGGAAGAGAAGAAGGAGAGTGTAGAGAGAAGTTTTCTTTTGATATTCATCTTTTTATATATATTTCTTTCCTTGTCTTTCCTTGTCTTTGATTTTAGTATAGGAGAGATAAGACAGTGGTAGAAGGGGAGGAAGGGGAGGAAGGGGAGGAAGGGAGGGGAGAGGAGGGTGGAGGTAGGTATATTATTCTTGCTTTCTTTCTGATTGATTAGTTGATTGATTTATATGTGTGAGTGGGTATTGAGTAGATGAATAGATGGATCTGTAGATTTGTAGATTTGTAGATTTGTAGATTTGTAGATTTGTAGATTTGTAGATTTGTAGATTTGTAGATTTGTAGATTTGTAGATTTGTAGATTTGTAGATTTGTAGATTTGTAGATTTGTAGATTCAGAGATTTGTAGATTCAGAGATTTGGGGTTGGGTTTGGAGGTTGGGATATGGGAGGAGATGGTTAAGGAGATAGTGTGAGTGTGAGTGTGAGTGTGAGTGTGAGTGTGGGTTTGTTGTGTATTGTGTTGGTTGTTATATATATGATTTTTGAGGTGGTATAAGGAAGAGGAAGAGGAAGAAATGAGAAGCTTTTTCTGCGTTAGTTGGTTTGTTTGTATATACACACACATATATACATAGACAATCAACTAGTTAGGAATCCCTAATTGCAACACTATAATACATACAATCCAGTACACAAGATAACGAAATAAATAAAACAAAAAAGAACACACATTTTCCATTCTCTTAATAGAAACAAGCTATTTGAAAGAGGAGGGAGGATATATTTTTTCTTCCTTTCTTCCTTTCTTCCTTCTTAATAAGTTTATCCTCATTCTCATTCTCAGTAGATCGGATGTATATATCTATATATACAGGAAAGAAAGCAAAATTGAATGGATTATCGTCATTCTTGTATGTGATGTATGTAGATGAGGAGGATATAAATCTCATCTCATTTCTCCTCCTCGCCCAGGGTATCCAATAGTCCGGACTATAGTCCAACAATGAAAATCAATAAATCTTTCAAATCAATTAGAATATTTAAATCATTTGAGATCTTGAATTGGATTGAAATATCGAACTATTTTCAATATTTCATTTGTTTGAAAAGATTCGAATCATTTGAGATCTTGAATTTGATTGAAATATCGAACTATTTTCAATATTTTAATTGTTTGAAAATATTCAAACTCTTATATTATCGGACTGCAGTCTGGACTATTGAATACCCTGTCCTCTCCTCCATTTCTCCCTCGCATTTCGTTGACGAAATAGGAGAAAGTCATTCTTACGAGCATACCATAAAATCTTTTTTCCATCGACTAAGATGCTATTTCTATATCAAATATCACATGTACATCTCAATTGTCAAAACTGATATGAGTATTCCCGAATCTCTTTTGAGAAGAAAGAAGAAAAGAAAAAAGAAGAAGCAAGAAAGGTGCTCTTGAAATATCCATTTCAGATGAAGTCTTGGACTCCAAAATCAATATCAATATCCAAAATGCTTTTTTCAAGAAAAGAAAATTAAATGTAAATCTTGATATTTCAGTATACCAATATATAAAACCCTACTATTCATTCTGAGTACACCGGTAGTTTCTACTCTCCCAACCCGAAATCACAAAGATACACCTCCCTCTTCTTCTTCCTCCTCCTCGGAAGTATCGTCATGATAATAATTTACTTTCGGCGTATCTTGATTTTGACTTTGATCCTGATTTTGCTGATGTGGGGTGGCCTCATTCTCTTTACTCGCTTGAGATAGATCGAAATATGAGTCTTTGGCATGGGAAATTTTTGGCATTCGTTCGTTTTCTTCTTCCTCTTCCTCTTCCTCTTCCTCTTCCTCTTCCTCTTCATCATTATATTCCCCTACCAAAGATTCACAATCTTCTTCCTCGTCTTCATCTACTGCAGACTCACAATGCTCATCTTCAACTCCATCGCCATCACTATCACCTCCCCCTCCATCCATCTCATCCCTTACAAAAGGACCCCCATACCCCATACCCACCCCCCTCCCCCTGACCTCCGAAATCTCCGTCAAAGAATCCGCTTTCCATCCCTCCGGCCCTCTCATCTCCTTAATCTGCATCAAAACCTCCCCCCTAAAAACCTTCGACATCTCAATCAACACCCCCTCTCTAACCTTCTCCCCCTTCTCATCCCCCTCCTCCACATCCGGCGCTCTCCACTTCAAATAATGATTACAATGACTTCCCGGCACCACAAACTTTCCAGGATGCAGTCTAATATAATGATAACAACAATAACACGCCGCTTTACTACACGCGATATAGCGATCCTTGTCTACGAAGTGGAGATTTCGCGAGTAGAAATGCTGGAGCAGGAGTAACTCGGCGTGGATTTTTGGTCGCCAGTTGGAGTTTTTGCAGTGGTCGGAGAGGTTGTTGGAGAGTTGATATTTGTGGTCCATGTCTTCGAGGGCGGCGCGGTAGGAGGTGATGGCGAGGGGGTCGCTCATGGTTCGTCCGATGAGGGCGGAGAGAGTAGGGTTGCGCTCTTGGAGGGGAGGCGGGAAGGGTGAAGAGGATGGGAGGGGGGAAATGGTGATTTGGGCAAAGAGATGAGGGAGTAGGATGCGGGTGGATAGGAGGATTTGAATGGCTTTGGGGGTGTGGTTTAGACGGCCGATGGTGTGGCGAATTTGGGCAAATCGAGTAGCGAATGGAGAGCCGGATTGGATGAATAATTTGAGGTGTGTGAATTCTTGCGACGCCGTTGTACATGTTTTGTGGCAGAAACGACACAGTTGAGATGGATGCTCAGTGAGACTGAGAAGTTCTTGAAGCCATGTGTGAAGATGAGTCGAGGTTTCTAGAGGGTTGGTTTTGTCAGATACGAAGATACAAAATGCATATTAAACTTCCTACCTGCATCTTGATTATCTTCTCTAACTATCTTCCATTTCCTCAACACAAACCTAATATCCCGAGCCAAGCAATGTGCATAGAAAGAAATTCTCTTCTCGGCATATTTTACCGATAATTCAAATATTTTACCTCCAATATCCTCCTTATTTTTCTCAAAATCCTTGATCCCATCATACCCAGCACCACCTAGAAGTCCCAAGACCTTTTCCAAAAACTCCACACCCCTTTCCGGTCGCGAAAACTTGTTCCATGCAACATGATATACAATCTTCCCCGTATCCATCTGCTGCAACGCAATTGCAGTCGTGCTGTCGCCTCCTTTTTCGTAATCGCATAGATAGGCTAGATGTCTCGTAAATGATCTTCTTAGCTTGATCCGACTCGTTTCGTCCATCTCGTGCTCTTTATACACATCAAAAGCGCTGGTGTTCATATCAATATACAAATCCTCATCGTCGAAACTATCGGTTGGGATTTCTTCCTCTAGAATGCGTGAGCCTCGGTTAGAACCAAAGACGGTGAGGAGAACTAATGCTTCGTAGAATCGTTTGAGGAGTTTAGGGGCAACGGGAATGAGGGATGGGGATGGGGATGGGGATGTAAGTGGAAATGGAAGTGAAGGTAGAAGTGAGGTTGTGAGTGATAGGGCACGATGTTTTTTGGACTGGGGTTGACCTTTTGGTGGGGGTTTGGATAGAAGTTGTGTTGATTTTGGGGGGCTCGAGGTGGATGGGGGGGTGGAAGTAGTGGTGAGGAGGTGGGATATGGATAAGTTATTCTCATCGAGTCGGTGGGGGCTTGGGATGGTCTTTTGTATACTTTGTTCTTCTGCATCTTTTTCTTTTCCTTTTCCTTTTCCTTCCCCTTTACCCTTCCCTTTCTTTGGTAGAGATTTTGAAGTCACCACACATATAGCTGGAGAGGCGACATTTTTCTGCTGAGAATTCCTGGATTTGGTGTTAGGCGAGTTGATGATACGTTGGCGCTGCATATTTTCTTCGCTTTCTGCTAACTTAGTTTTTGAAGCCTGAGATACTTTGCTTTTCAATACGTTTTCGACATTGGAGAAAAATGGTTTAGTGACGATAAGGGGAGAAGAAGTAGAGGAAGAAGAGGACAGTAGAAGAGAACTCAGTTTTGTCTGAACTTCCTCTATGGTCAACCCGTTCTTCAAGGGACTCGCAGTTTTTTTCCTTTGCTCCTTCTTCATATTGCCTCCTCGCTGGTTTAGACCTTGTGATGCCGTCACTTGATCGCCATTTCCACCCATTCCAGTTTGTAATGTAGACTCGGGCATCCTTTTTGATTTTGATTTTGATTTCGTCATGATGATAAGTAAGTATTTATTGATGACGTTCTCGAACAACTATCTCCGTCAGGGCGAAGTGCTAGTAGAGAGCAGTCTTTGTTTGATGTTGCGATAGCCTTGTCCTACAATAATCCATGCATATATGCAGGCATCCGCTGGCGCGAGTCTTGACCCCCAGCTTCCCGAGAAGTTGCCCAATGAGTAATATCATTGCATGCGGGGTTTATGTAGACTTCTACAATTGAATGAAATAAGCGCCTGAGTCGAGGGGTTCGGATGGAGTACAAAAATCACATATGGCTCTTTCATACATATTTATTTTATTACACAAGAATATGTGAAACGTCTTATTGGTTCATGTGTAGTTACACTGATCGATAAGGGTGCGGATTTACGAAGGATAGATATAATTAGCATGGCTTTATCCTGCGGAATCAAGACGAGGTGATGGCTTTAACCGTGTAGTATAAACATATAATTCTTGTCACATATTGAACTCCAGTATGCATATATCCAAGTGCTAGGTTCTTATGCCTAGGAAAATATGTTTAGGTTTGAGCTATAAGTTGAGAGTTATTGATAATACTCATCCTCAGAGCTGTACTGATATTTAATGTATGTAAGAGATCAACAATTGGCGTATGAATTCAACACTCCACATAGATTCCCGGACCTTACTCTTAGACTGGAGAAGAATCTTTAACCAACCTGACAGCGTAGATAGACCATATATGATTATTATATGTATATTTTATAAGAAACAACGGCTTCGAAAGCTACAAACCAAAACAAAACTAGAAAACAAACTGCAGAACGACCATACATCGCTGCGAAGACTCAATGCTCAAGCTTCCTTGAATAATGAACATTGTTTTTTGCATTCGAGTTGAGTAAGAATCAGATCAACTGATCGACTGAATGCTTACGGTATTTTATCGATTGATGGAGATCGATAAGAATTAGATTAAAATATGTTTTGAATAAGAGGCTTAGAAATAACTAAGTACGTATACTGAGAAGCATGAAGATGAAATTTTCAAATAGAGCAAAATTAATCAACAGATTACGATCTTCTGATGAGTCAATACAACGGGTTAACCAACAGCTTGACTGGTATTAAGAGAGAATAAGTCCAATTGGGCTATATGGAAGGAAAAACAAACAAATGGACATGAGTGCACATAAAGATATAAGAACAAGTTGCAAGGAATTGTGGTTCCAGAGATTGTATCACAGAACCCTAGTTTAAAACAAGCAGACCAACGCGTTCTAGATACAAAATATATGAGATTCATTAAAAATGACCTCTTTTGAATGGGATCCGGTGGGCCAGGAGACTGCTCAGGCTCAACAAAAACCACGTATTGCTCATCCCAGGAAAGATGCTGAGTAGGTGAGCTGCGAAGGTTGTGAGTCCAGACAAACAGCATATCGATAGAAAGGCTTGAAAGCCTCTAGTAACATGTCCCATGAAGTGATCCATTTGGTCAATATGTACGATCTAAAGAATTGGAAAAGTAAGCAATGTTCGAAGAAACATTAGCCAAAACGCGAGTGTAATAACACTTCGTTAAAGTGAGGTATGGAGACGACGAGGTTTTCCCTGGAAAATGGGATGTGATTGTAAGTTTCAAATCGTGTACATAAGCTCACTGTGCTTGCCAGTGAGATTTTCCCGAAGAGATACTCCTGAGGTACTCTCCAAGTAGCATACTACTCGTTGAATGCTTAAAATTCAATGGGCAGGCATTTGATCAACAATTGATTACCTAATCCGAGCCGAGATTCTCCCAATCTAGCTTACGATAACCAAAGCTCCAGAGCTTCATGCCACATTGGAGGTCCATACCCCATTCGACATCATTCATTATGCGACTCCCTCTAAATTTGCTTTGTCTGACTCTGTCAATACTTCCCAGAACTTTTGCAGTCTTCGCAGACGAAGCTTACACGGTCGACTACCATCACGAATTACTAGGTCTACCACAATCTGACACAACCTTCTTCTACAAACCTAGGGAAACTGAACAGGGCGCGCTATTATATACATTAAGTGATCTTGGCATCCTTGGAGCTGTCAATCCAGGCACGGGGGACGTTCGATGGCGACAAATACTGGCGAATGGTGATAATCACGGAGAAGGCTTTCTGCGACCAGTTGAGGGAGCCGGTACAATCATTAGTGCTTTGGGCAACAGAGTAGATGCTTGGGACGCGAAGAGTGGAAGGGAAAGATGGGGCAACACATTCACAGGACAAGCAAAAGATGTGGAAGTTGTTGAGGGATTTGACAATATCAAGGATGTTCTGACTTTATTTGATGATGCTGGAACAGTCGTGGTACGAAAACTAAATGGAGACAATGGAGATGTTGTTTGGGAATATGTTGATGCTAGTGGTGATTTACCTCTACAAGTCAGCACAAATGTTAGAGACATTTTTGTTGTCACTCTTCATGGTTCCTGGGGAGGCTATAGCGTCAAAGTTACCACTCTGGACCATTTGACAGGTAAAAGAGTTACCGAATACACACTTTCCACCAAAGGAGATGTTCATACACCGGAGGACGTTTTACTTGTCGGAGCCAACTCTGCTGCTCCCATCATTGCTTGGACCGATAGATCCTTGAAGAGTCTGAAGGTCAATATCCTGGGCAAACCAAGCGACCTGCAGGCATTGCCTCTAAAAGAATCGGATGGCGAGCTTACAAAGGTCTCTATTCACGCGCCTAATATGGCGCAATCCTTACCACATTTCTTGGTACACAGTCACTCGGCAACTTCAAACAGAGCAGATGTTTATCATATCGATATGAAAAGTGGTAGCATTAGCAAAGCATATGAGATCCCCAAGCTTGCAGGAAGCGGTGCTTTCTCAACCAGCTCGCAAGGTGCCAACGTCTACTTCACTCGATTTACCGAAGAAGAGACCTTTATCTTTTCTTCAATGTCTCATGGAGTTCTGGGCAGATGGCCAATTAAATCAGAGAAGCAACATGACCAACTTCGGTTTCTCCATGGTGCATCAGAGGTAGTCCAGAAAGCACCTGATACTTATGCTGTAAGATCAGCTATGGTGAGCGTGGAACAGGACTGGATTTTGGTGCGCAATGGTGCTGTAGCTTGGTCTCGCGTCGAGGGTCTTTCTGGTGTCGTGGCTGCCGAATGGGCTGAAATCCCAGCCTCTGAATCATTGGCAGAGACACTTGAGGCAGAAGCTCACAGCAACCCCTTGGAAGCATATATTCACCGAGTCAATCGTCATATCAATGACTTGGAATACCTTCCAGCATACTTGGAAAAGTTGCCAACCCGTATTTTAAGCGCTATCTTGCCTGGCGATTTGGTTACACCGAATGAAAGCGTTTTAGAACGAGATAACTTTGGCTTCAACAAGTTAGTTATCGTTGCAACCCAAAGAGGTCGTTTGTATGCACTTGATGCTGGATCTCAAGGGCGCGTCGTGTGGGGCTCCAAAGCTTTCGATATACCAGCTGGCAAGAAGTGGGACGTTAAGTCCATATTCGTCAACAATGCTAGAAGCACAACAACCGTTCGAGGTAGTCAAGGAGAATATATCATCGTGAACACTACAACTGGAGTGGGACTCGAGGCGATAAACCCTGGGCAGTGGCCACCTGTTCAGAGCGCGGCTGTCGTTGACAGCAATCTTGGCAGGTGGGTGTTACCTATTGGCATCGATGGAAATCCTGGCGATATACCAAAAGATTGGGCACCAAAGGAATTGCTTGTGGTTCGGGGCGAGAATGGTGAAGTCAAGGGCTTGAAATTTGACATTCAAGGTACTGATGCTAAACCTATCTTTACCTGGTCATTTCAACCACCTTCTGGCCAAAGGATCGTCGAGGTAGTCTCTAAACCTGCACATGATCCGGTTGCATCGATTGGGCGAGTTCTCGGCGATCGTACAGTTATGTACAAATACTTGAACCCCAACACAGTTTTGGTTACTGCCGTCTCCGATGAGTCCTCAATCGCCTCCTTCTACCTTCTTGACACAGTTTCTGGCGATGTCCTTTATTCCGCAAACCACGAAGGCGTCGACACTAAGAAGCCCATTGCCTCTGTCTTCACTGAGAACTGGTTCGCATATTCTTTATGGAGCGATGAATTATCAACCACCACTTCTCTGCATGGATCAAAAGGATATCAACTCATCGTCACTGATCTTTACGAGTCTCCTATTCCAAATGATCGTGGAACCCTCGGCTCGAATGCGAATGCATCAAGTCTTGACCCATCAGACGTACCAAATGCTGGCCCAGTTCTTCCTCATGTTATTAGCCAATCATTCGTGGTTCCCGAAGCGATAACCCACATGTCTGTTTCCCAAACCCGCCAAGGTATAACTACTCGTCAACTCCTTTGTACTCTGGAATCCAATTCCATCATTGGTATTCCCCGTTATCTTCTTGATCCCCGTCGACCAGTTGGCCGGGATCCTATCCCTGCCGAACAAGAAGAAGGTCTTCTTCGTTACTCGCCTGTTATCGAATTTGATCCAAAACTTATCATCAGTCACAAACGTGAAGTTCTTGGTATCAAAGGTGTCATTACCAGCCCTGCTATACTAGAAAGTACCAGTCTGGTTTTTGCGTATGGAATTGATGTTTTCGGAACAAGAGTTACCCCTAGCGCTGCTTTTGATATTCTAGGCAAAGCATTCAATAAGCTGAGTTTAGTGGCTACTGTTTTGGCATTGGGAGTTGGTGTTACTGTCTTGGCGCCTATGGTAAGTCATTTCCATTCGTCTAGCGTTTGATGAGTGCTGTGCTAATATTTTCATAGGTGAGGAGGAAACAAATCAATGGCAGATGGTTGAATGCATGATTATGATTATGTTATAGAATTTTGTAAATTATGATGATATAAGGAGGGTTAAAAGCATTACTCTCATGAAAGATCGAGGATTTCACTCATGCTGTTGGTGAACTCTGTTTTTGTTTTTTGGCATAATTCCATCTTGTTACGGAGTTGCTATCAACCATATGAAATGATAAATAATGTTGATATTTTTTGTTTATAATTTTGGCTGACATATATCTTCACCTTGTTTGACTGCGGCAGATTTGTAACTAACTTGATTCACTGCCAACACACCTCGTCCGCCCGTTTAACTTTTTGAAATCAATATTTAGGTGCCACGGACATTCCGCGGATGAAAATTAAGCTTTTTCTTCACCATTCCTCCGTTTCATTATTTTAATTAATTGAAGGTTATTTATTACCAAGTATTCCTTGTATTGAAGACGCTTCCTGATAGATTGTCGTGCGGCGCCTTGACGAGGTGAGGTTGAATTGAGGGCGGGGCGGGTATTAGTAATTCATAGCGTGAAGATAGTGTGGAGAACGGTTGCCATTCATCTTCGTCATCGATTCTTTTAGCCTACCGGAATCTCCGCATAATGTACCCCTTCATTTTTCATTTTCTTGTGGAATGGAGAGGACATACATGCCATGCTTTGTTGATGCATCCGGATTTATCGCACTTAAGAGATAACTCCTCGATATATGATATATCCAATATTTTGAGTTTGGTTCGAATACTGTATTTATATACCTTCTATTCGCACTTTGCTTTAGGACTCATTCCTTCAGATCTCATCTATCTATTCCGTTCATCTATCTTATCAAGAAAAAACACTCGAGTAGCAAACATGCCCGGAAAATACCAAAAGCTCGTTTCCAAACGCGTCCTCGTCATCGGTGGCTCCTCCGGAATCGGATATTGTGTAGCAGAAGCCTCACTCGAAAATGGTGCATCCGTTACCATTTCCTCTTCCTCCCCCGATCGCGTCGCCAAAGCAGTTGAGAAACTCCAGAAGAGTTATCCCGATGGGAAAATCAACGGGTTTCCATGCGATCTCTCCAAACCCACTCTCGAGGCCGATCTTGAGAAGCTGTTCGAACAGACGGGGAAAGTGGATCATATAGTTTCCACAGTTGGCGATGCATTGGCTCTTATCCCGTTGGAAAAGGCGTCGCTAGAGGATATGCAGAAGGCGGGACAAGTGAGATTCTTTGGGCAATTGATGGTGGCGAAAGTTGGGAGTAGGTACCTTAGTGAGGGACCACAGGCTTCGATCACGTTGACGACGGGATCGACGGCCGATAAACCGATGAAGGGGTGGACCATTGTTACTAGTTTTGCGGCAGGGCTGCATGGAATGGCGAAGGCTTTGGCGGTCGATTTGGCGCCCGTGAGAGTTAATGTTGTGAGTCCTGGTGCGGTGAAGACGGAGTTGTGGAATGGAATGCCAGAGGAGGAGAGAGAGGGGTCGTTTAAGATGTTGGAGGGCATTGCGTTGACGAAACATGTTGCATTACCAGAAGAGCTTGCGGAGTCATATTTGTGGTTGATGAAGGATAGCAATGTAACTGGAACTATTGCGAGAAGTGATTCTGGTGCGTTGCTTGCTTAGCTGCAGACAATAATGCTCCGGAAATAGCGCTCAAGCAATACAACCATCAAGAGTGGATGTATGGTATTCAGGGTGTCCAATAGTTCAGACTGCAGTCCAACAATGAAGATTATTACAAATCCCCAAACCAATTATCAGAACATTCAAATCATTTGAGATATCAAATAACTGCTTTTAGAAATCTAAACCCTTATATTGTTGGACTGCAGTCCGGACTATCGGATACCCTGATGGTGTTATTTAGCAATTTGTTTTCAATAAAACATTGATTAATCTCATCAAGAATTATCAGATGATATAGTAGAATTGTTGGCATTGATTTTCCAACCAACTCCTTCACACGTTTGCCCGTTATCATACCATTTCAATTGTGGAAGCATTCGACTAGCAACCCATCTAGCTGTGGTGGTATGTCTACTCCCATCCCCAAAAGGTTCGTCCGTACGATCGGGGCGACTCTTTAAATCAGACGAGAGCTCATGTCCCAAAATTGTTGATCGACCATCAGCAAGTGCTTGGAAAATGACTAGTTGATCTTGAAGATACTCATCTACTAAACCACCCTTTTCAAACTCCGAATCAAGGTCTTCAACTACCTTCTTTGCTATCTCGGCCGATATGTCTTCTGGGGTTCTGTCTTTTGTCTTTCTATCGTACAGCCAATCGCGCCCAAATCTTAGTCCAGTAGAAGTATGAGCTACTAAAAGTGTGTATATCCGATGCGTATTCTCTCTCAGAACAATATTGATCTTTACTCCAGGAAAGCGTTTCTTAATAGTTGTAGCTAAAGCAATTTCAAGCGGTTCCTGAAGTGTCTCAAGTACTAGAATCGAGATGTCTATTTCCTTCACGCTTCCACGTTCAGTTGGCCAAGTTGGGACTTTCAGAGACTGGCCGAAAGGTGTGGGATGTATCTTAAACTCTGCATGGCCCAGTTTTAATGGACCATACGACCATCCTCTAACTTTGAGTTCTCGCTCCACATAAATACCGAATCTTTCGAGAGCTGGTAGTAGGACTTGATCAAGATACTCATATGATAGAGAAAAATTTCCATTGGTCCCTCCTTTGATTGAGAGCCTGATTGGAAGGGCCGCAGCATCATTTGCAAATAGCACGACAGGAAGAATTGCCTGAAGTACAAGTAGAATGCTAGATGCAGAATCTGCATCGATCTTGATATCTCTATCAACTGTATAATGATGGAGGGAGTTGGGTTTGAACTCAATTGTCTTGCTTCCAACGAAACATCCGTTTGTCTCGGCGGATGTAATTTTCGCGAGCCATTTTATAGCAGAAACGTGCTGTGCTTTTAGACCACCATTCCTTTTGCCCAACCTTTACTTGTAAGTTAACGCATCGGGTTAAATTTATAGAGAAATGCTTTACCTGTTACCTCTGACATTCGTAATTAGGAGAGGAGTTCCGGTCAGAGCAGCTAGTGAAACCGCAATCCTGACAAGTCTGCCAAAAAGAATCAACAAAGCATGCAAAACTGATATGGTACTTAAACACTCACTGTCCACCTCCTTCGCCAGTTCTCTCATCAAGCTTTACTAATTTTTGTGATGTCGATTTCGCCATTGTTGCGTCTGTAGACTTTGTGGTGAGAGGAGTAAAGCTATTCATGTGCTGTTTTGGACGTTTTGCTTTCCTACATGCGATATACGATGAACAACAATGATTCTACCTATCGAAAAGGGCATGGTCAATTCAAATTATCCGTGGGATCGTTTGATCTCATGCCTCTGGTGAACATGAATGAGTCATTGACCGAATAAGGAGTCAGGACTGCGCCATGCTTGTACATGAAGTTCTCCAACAATTTATGACTCGAGAGCGATCGAGATAACATGCTGTCAATACACTGCTCCCAGTATCACGCTCAATACTTATCCCCAAACTTCTTTTTCATATACCGGGTCCATTGCGCGCTATCGATGAAGCATATATTTGTGGCACGAGCACGAGCCAGTTTAACCACATGAACTAATCTCACCCCGCAAACTGATCCGCTCAGCCTCCCCACAAATCTTTGGTCCAGACCTTGGCATTACACTGCCTTAGCAAGAGAGTGTCTCGTCAACAGCCTTACATATATTGAGACCTCATTGTAATCCTCTACGGCACCGTCCATAATGATCAACAAGAAACTCGACCTCGACACACTGTTCGCAGGAAACCCGACAAGTTCCACATCAAAATGTCGCGAATGAAGCGACAGCAATCGCATGCGAGTGGTTTGAATTCCCACTTGCAACCAAAGGCAGGACGCTTTTCGCTCTGGCCCGGGAGGAGATCAAATGCCTCTGCCGCGAGAGAAGAACCTGCTACAACTAGTGAATCTGGGTTAATGATTGATGTATGTTCCAGAATATCCACCTGTGCGTTCTATCAACCCCTTCATTTCGTTAACATCTCCGCAGCCCCCGCACAGCGGTCTAATCGTTAGCTCGCCCGTCATTCTCCCGGAAATCGAATTAACGAAATCCAATATATCGCAAGATCTCTTCATCGGCGCATTGTATGATCCTAATTATATTCAATTGCAAGAAAATGTGAAGAAGGTGCGTAGAGCACTGGTGGGATCGGAACATAGAAATTTGGATGCCGCCTGGGAGGTCTACAAAAGACAAAGAGAGGAATCTCTGGAACATTGTCGAAAGTTGATTGAGAAATCGCGTAAGTCCTTTTTTATTTCGGATAATGTACACCCTACTTATAACTTCATTCTATTTGTTCATGAAACTAAATGCAACAATACATTTAGAAGAGCATCATGCTCGGAATCCATCATTCGAATCCAGTATAGGCCCGTTGGATACGCGATCATCTCTCAGCAGTGGGTCGTTTGACGATGGATCTCTACCATTTCAAATCAATCCCTCGTGGCTATTAGCTATTTATGATTATAAAGCCTTTCAGGAAAAGCTTGCCACTACCCTTCGTACTTCTCTTGAAGTGACGTATGCTGCCTATGAGCCTGATGCATCTCAACGTCAGCTTGAAATCTTCTTAGCAGACAAGGAGCATCGGAAAAGTGTTATTACAAAATGGCGAGATACAAGTGTTCGTAGGGTGAAGTCGGAAAGGCCTGAGTTCTTCGAAAAGTACAAGATACGATCCTTGAACCACGATAAACTGAAGCGTGATATTGAAGAATTGGAAAGCTTGTTCGACACAGGTCATACACCAAATAGAGTCATCCGTGAATCTATTATTTATAAGAATGGAGACACAATCCTAGAATTTGCAAATCGCCCTTCGGATAGTCTTCCGGTTATCAGATTTCGTGTGTCGTCCCATTTTTTGAGGCCAGACGATGTATCACCGTTATTCTCTCAAATGCTCTGCCCTGGACCAATGATTCCGCCAGATATGTTGAAAGATCTTCCCAAAGCACCAAACAAGACCCCTGGAAAGGACGGTATTGGAGTAAGTGTTTATCGTATGCCACAGATGGAGCCTAATAGCCATGAGGCACTGGCACTTCTTTTCCACGCTATACATGGACACACTCAAAGGCTTCCACGGGAAGATATTGATTTTCCAGTTTTCGTTAGTATTGCAGATGTATGCTTAAGGTACAGGTGCACATCGCCAGTAGAGTTACAAGTGGAGTATCAATGGCTACCTCAATGGGAATCTCAAGCTGCTGAAAGCAATCCTGAAGAACTTCTTCTCATCGCGTATACATTTGGCGCAAGAGATCTGTTCACGCGTATCTCTAGGAGCATCATCTTAAACTCAAAAGATGGCGACGATGAGATTCAAGGTCAAAAACTTTGGCCACAAGCTATCAAGGATACGATCAGAACACGCAGGGCAATATACATGGAACAAATCCTTGATTACTGTGCAAGCGTTATAAACGAATACCTTCAACCACCACGGCAGAGGGCAGAAAGATCAGTTCATGTAGGATCACTTGAGCTCTCCACCGTACGATGCCCAAGGGGATCCCATACCTGCGATGCCACAAATCTAGGCTGGCTTATGCTAGTTTACAACGAATTGGGTGTTTCTCCCCTTTCACCTAAACCATCATCGAAGCGCAGTCTGAAGGAATTGATCGACTGCTTGAGATTAATGCCTAGTCCACCCCAAACTCACATTGGTGTCTGTGATTTTGCTCCCGATTTTAGAAATAAAATAAATGACATTTCGAATACCATTATAGGTCTTACACTTCACGATGTCTCGGGCCGGCATGGATGGGCGTTGAGTAAGGGTGACGATCCACAAGATACGGTCCCCGAAGAGATCTTTGAACTACCCGCACACGTTAGCACAAAAGAGTGTATTGTTGAAGCCGAGAAAGCAAAACAGACAGCAAAAAGTGCTGTCTGTCTCCGAATTCTCTCCCACCTCGAAAACCTCGAGGATCTTCATGCGGCAGCGATGATCGATAAGTCGTTCTACGGAGCCTACATAAAGAATGAAGGAAGACTACTTCGGAACATAGTAAAAGCCGGGTTGAAACATGCCTCCCGGGTAGCTGAAACACAAATAAGCCCAACGGATCGAATAACCCAAGATACTACTGAGTTTTTGGAAGCTACCGCTGTCGAGATTATTGATGATTCTGAATCTGCTGTGTCTTCCATTTCGGGGAATGAATCATTCAATGCTCAGGATGGAGATCTTTACAACGTTTCACCACCATTACCAGCTGTTGATATAACTGCAATGCCTGTGCCCACGTCAGAAGAAGAGGCACGAGAACTTCTCACACGCAATGTCGAAGCTACCAGTCGAGCCTGGGCGATGAGAGACTCGTTACAGTCTTCCGAAAGGCATGTAAATTTGACACAAAAAGAAAAGTTTCTGGCAGGCGATTTTGCACATATAGAAGACAAAGCTCGGATATAGGGAGAAAGCAAACAGTTACAGGCTGAAAGGGATAAATTTGTGAATCTCAGAGGATAGTGACATCTCTTCTCCCCTTTCATTTCAATTTTGAGGGTTTTAGTCGCGGTGTTTTTGGTCAGATATTGGATACAAACTGTAAAATGATGAATGATTCATGAGGATATGGTCGGAAAGGTGACAAGGCGCCATATACCCATTTTGAAAGAAAGGTTCAATTTCTACATCAATCTTTTATAGGAGTTTTAGATATAGTTAGAGATCCTTTGATAGTCATCAATACATGCTCCATTAGTACAGGAAAGATATTAACTTACTCGATCAAATCCCCATCGGGATCTCTACAATAAACACTTCTCAGCTTGCCTTGAGCACCGGTGCGCATCACAATTCCTTCGTCAGTTTTCTCCGGGCTCAAATCGACCATCTCCACACCTGCATCTATTAGACGTTGGCGAACATCTTTAACATTGTCATCCGTTACGAAGCACAAATCTGCACTTCCATCTTTCACATCCTGAGCTTTGGGCTCAAATTCCTAATGAATTTCAGAGCGGTGAGATCACATACTCCAAGAAGGGCATTGAAGCAAAGCTACCTTTCCGAGTTCATGTAGATTTATTTTCTGCGAACCAAAAAGAAGCGAATGACGAGTGATATCTGGTGTGGCACTTGAGACGAATTGCTCGGCTTGCATGCCAAGATTCGCCTTATACCATTGGGTGGAGCGAGGTATGGAGGCGACAGTCAAGACGAGGTGGTCGAGAGATTTGATATGTGCTGCTGGCGTAGAAGTCATCTTTCGAATGTGTTGTAAATTGGTATGATTGATCAATTTTGGAATGCTTCTTGTGAACATAGACATAGTGGAATACCGTAATGTTTAGTTGTCATCTCATGAATACGAGTAGAGCATAAGACAATTAGCTGAATGATTCACTGATCCCCATCCGCCCCTCCTTATGTCATATCGCACCAATCAACACCCGTGGCACCCCGCGACGGAGATTGCCGTCAGCTTTTTGTGAATTTCCAAAAAAGTTTCATGTAAACAATGGCAATAATAATATGCCACCGATTCTACAATGGCTTGTGTATAGTTGAGAATAGGCACATACATGATATAGCCTAGTTTTATTATCACGATTACGAAGATTACGAAGACCAACGATTTTGTTCCTCTCACGACAGACGATTGTAATCCACCATGTCGAACTTGATCAATCGCGTGGGAAATTCCTCACAAGCGCAATTTACAGCCACTGCGCTTGTATCTGGTGCGGTAATGGCAGGTGCAATTTTTAGTTACCAGGCCCTGAGAAGGCAGGAGAAAGTAGAAGATCTAAAGAGCTCGATACCTACTTTGGGACGAGATCACCATGCTGATTTGGTATGTTCTAGATCTGCCACCTGGCAATCGAGTGAAATTGTATTCAAGTGCTTATACTGACGAGAGAAGTGAAGCTTACGGATATGGGGATTGCGCCCAAGGGTACGGGCATGAGTAAGGAAGATGAGAGGGGTGCTGCATTGGCGGAGAGAGCGAGAAGGGGCGATTACGATGATGGTACTTTCGATTCTTTTGCAAGAAACTATGAGCATCGCTGATTTGTGTAGAACTCATTTTAGAACAATTGGCCCGAAATCGAGTCTTCTTAAAAGATGATGGATTACAAAAGTTACGCTCAGCATTTGTGGTGGTGGTTGGTTGTGGAGGTGTTGGATCGCATTGCACGGCAGCTCTTGCGCGCTCAGGAGTCTCACATATACGTCTTATCGATTTCGACCAAGTTACTCTCTCGTCCCTTAACAGACACGCTGTTGCGACGCTCGCAGATGTTGGTACACCGAAAGTGGGATGTTTGAAGAACCGTCTACAACAAATTACCCCATGGGTGAACTTCGATTTAAGAAACGAACTTTTCCATGCCAAAGCAGCAGACTCCCTTCTTGAAGAATGGGATGGTAGAAAGCCGGACTATATTGTGGATGCTATTGATAATATCGATAGTAAGGTGGAATTGCTGGAATACTGTTATAAAAACAAATTACCAGTGATTTCGTCTATGGGCGCAGGATGCAAATCAGACCCTACTAGAGTCTTCGTTGGAGATATCTCTGCTAGTACCGACGATCCACTCTCTCGCTCCACTCGAAGAAGACTCCGTTTACTAGGGATTACATCTGGTATCAATGTGGTATACTCAACAGAAAAGCCTGGACCAGGAAAGGCGCAACTATTACCCTTACCAGAGGAGGAATTCAAGAAAGGCTCAGTTGGCGATCTTGGTGTGTTGCCCGATTTCCGCGTAAGAATATTGCCAGTTTTAGGCACTATGCCCGCTGTCTTTGGATATGTAGTCGCCAACCATTTGATCCTTCAAATCACAGGTTATCCGTGCGAATACGTTCCAGCCAAAGGTCGGGACAAAATGTATGACGGAATACTCGCCCAACTTCAAGGGTTTGAAGAAAAGCTGGCCCGTGCTACTACTGAACATGAAGATGCACAGGGATTGAAGGTCCCATTAACATCTGCCGATGTGGGATACATAGTTGAAGAAGTTTACAAGGGAAAATCGGCATTGAGTGGGGTATCAACAAGATTGTCGTTGACGAGGTGGAGGAAGCCTGAAGAAGGAAGTACTCTGGATTCGAGTGTTGAGGGACAGAAAGTAAGCAAAGTTAGGGCGAGAGACTTAGTGTGCATGACAAGGGAGGAGGCAACAAAGCACGAGAAGCTTGTATTCAAGGAAGGAAAGACACTAGAGGATGTGTATGATAGCACAACTATAGAGAAAGTAGAGGCAAGGATTAGGGAGGAGATTGGGTATGAAAAGTATAGATGAGAACGAAATAGAGTCTCAATATACTATACCATAAGAAAATAAATGGTTATAGAAGATGTATAAAAATTGTCATTGATGATGTCCAATAATACTATACAATATGAAAAAAAGCAAGACTTTGGGTAGAAAAACTGTAAGGAAATTGTGTGTGGAAATCTGCAAAAGAATAAATAAACAAAATACCTCAACGTTGAAAAGGGATGTACATTTATGACGATTAACCGTTTGAAAGATCGACAACAAGCGGTAAGGGGGGTAAACGAAGTAGGGAAGATGAAGCTATTCCCGATTTTCGAGTTGATCTGAACTTTAATTTATCATTCATCATTGAATCACTATTTCACATCATGTGTAAATGGTTTGTATTACCATTGAATACTATTATAATGTATTCTCTCAAAACACTTTTGCTAGTAAAAAGTGTTTACATTTGGAATTTCGAAAATGTTCGAGAAAGTATTCCTTTGTACACCCATATTCTGCCTTTAAATCTTTCAACCTTTTTCGAAATCTTATATCTACATCTATATTCTCGATGTGAAAGTTTCAATTTCTTTCAGAGTTTGAATATTTCATTCTTTCTCATGTATTTGTACTGTAAAATCGGCTCAGAGATGCGTCGAGGGACCAGAAGTCTAAAATAGGGGAGAAAACTCTAATAAATAAGGTTGGTAAAACTCTAAAAAGTGGTTTCAGCCGAATTGGAAGAAGGTTAGAATTCAGAAGAATAGGCTTATTCCACTCCTTTCTGTATGAGTTGGAAAAATAGTAGGGGATGAGATGGTACAGTTGAACATCTGGAACGTAGATTTCCATACCGGATGGGATGGCTATAGAATTTCTTGGGAGTTCTGATGGTTCGATCATTGCTTGCTTTCTCTTGTTGGCATTGTCAATCCTTCCATTCGTATGGTTAGCAATTCGGCATGTATCACCAGACAATCTGCGATACACAACACACAGCCACACGCTGAAGATAATGAAGCTATACCTACATATCTACATGTTGTTGACAGAGTTGTTTCTATGATGCGATGGTCCCTATGAGGCTATGAGAGGAGAGTGGCTAGTCCCAGTCAGGGTTAGTGCTAGTAGAGATCTGACACACCAGAGCTTATTTACTTCACCGATTCCTCGCTTTTGGATCATCGTACAATGGTCTGAATGCCTTCATTTTATAGGCTTTGTACTTCCTGTCTTTCTTGTGAAAAGTCATAGAGTGATACTTTGATAGAGATGTTTCCTTGCCAACAAAGATCATGATTGGCTATTTTGAAAACTGTGGGAACAGCTTGAAAGATGAGGCACGGCCTGTAAGCCCAATTTTATTCCATGGTAACCAATCGTGTGGATTTCTCCCACGTTTTTCTCTCGCGTTTGTTTACTAGCTACTGCAGAAATAGTCAGTGGCATATTATCAACCGCAAAGTCCACTATATTTCGGACGAACAGGCACGACAGGATTGAAGAAGCGAAAGTAATCTGCTTTCAGCTCGCTTATGTATGTAAATACTATCTCGGCGCTCCATCGTGGTATGTGCAGAGTATCGACCTTTCAGTCTTTTCAGATCTAGATTGCTCACAAGTAATCTAACACGCTTATCTAGCCCTGCGCATGGGAAAGCTCTTCAATTGCGTCGATACCAAGGGTAGTTAAGCTTCACGCTACAGTGGTCTGTTTAAGCTCAAATGGATCTAGAGACATGAATCTGTTTTGCTTGAAGATCTTAGATCAGGGGTTCAATTTCTCCATACCCACTTTCCGACTCTTTCTCCAATGAAGCAAAACTTCGACCATGGTGTATAGATCTGGGAAACTCTACCAGTACCTTATTTCTATCAAGGTCATCTAAAAATGCACAGCCGCAGAGGTCTCTTTCTCTCAATTCATCTGGATAAGAAAACCTACACGCTGCTGAATAAGGCCTAGTGCCACGGCTCAGAACTCCACAGTTCAAGCTATTGATATTGACAGCAGCATTCAGCCTTCAACACTGTTTCTCTGCGGCTTAAACTCGATGAGAAGCTCTCCATGGGTCCATCATTCCCGGACATATCCGAATGCAGAAGTTTTCTGATATGTCCCAACACGGAGGTAGACCATCGAAAAGTACTTATTCCATTGGATTTCCGTCTTCCTAAGGGTTTCTTGAATCGATATCGTAGACTCTTGAATCCTTCTTTTATTTCTTAGAGCCAAGCACAAAAAACCGATACAATGGTTTCCACACTCCTTCCATTAGTTGTCCTTGCGACTCCAGCCGTTTCTACCATTTTGTCAAATGGCACATACCCAGCTTCAGCACTTGATGATCAGTTGTCATGTACCACCTCATTTGCTGCTCTAGCACCATACAGTGTTCTTACATCCTCCAAGACAGAGACTTCAACCCGGATTGATACAAGTATAGTCACCTATACTCCCTCCATTTCATTGACCCTTCAACCAAGTACTCTTACTGTGGGAGAATTCGCCACCACCACCGAAACAACTATCGTTCCTCAAGTTACCGATACGTTCTACAGTACATCAACTTGTCTTGCTACAACCTCTATCACCAGTGCTATTGTTGAGACAGAGACTGCTACTGCTACAACCACAATCAGTGCAAGTCCAGAAACTGTTCACATCGCAGCTCCATATGGCTTTACACCAATCGCTTCGGCTATTCCTGGTGTAGCCAAGCGTAGTGAATGTGGACCGGCTCAGCCTCCTCAGGCGCCACTCACTGTTACAAAGACAGTAACATCTACCCTCGTTTATTCAAACGACGTGTACTATACTGTAACAAAGTCAGGCGAGTGGAATCACCAATGGACAAACACCTTGCAGTCTCTCACAAAAACTACCGCCGACCCCCAATCTGCTTCAGAAGCCGAAGAGCAAAGTACAGGAGTGGCTGCATCAGCTCCATCTGAATCTCCATCTGAATCTTGGTCTAGATATCATTACTATAACACCACATCTAGCAACATTGCTGCCTCTGAATATGCACCATCGGTCAGTGAGCCTATGAGCACAGCTATCAGTAGCAGCATCAAACCATTTGAAGACCCAAGTCCTTCCATGTACGCACCAACTGGTGTCGTGCCTTCCGATAAATTCAGCTTCACCCCTGTAAGCAGCGTAGACCCAACTACCAGCTCTGCCTCAGCACCTAGCTTTGTTCGGAGCACATCCTACCCAGCAGCGGTCGAATGTACATCCATCTTGAACATTGGGTCTATCACCACCATCACCGAAACGGCAGCAATGGTTACCAATCTTGCAACTCCCTATGTCACAGAGACTTCAACCTCCACTATAACAACAACATCAAGTGTGATGGAAGAGGATTGTTCCACCACCCTCGTAGCGACCGAATATTCAACCATCTCAAGCATGATCTTATCCACTTCCACAACAACCCTCACAGCCACTCAAACCGTCAGTGAAGTTTCCGGCGCAACCCCCACCAGCTACGCCGCTTGCGCCGCCAACAACTTGATCTCTTCCGTCAATGGAGCACCCGTCACACAAGTTCAATTCCTTACGAGCGTCCTCTCCTCGTTGAAGACAAACTCTGCTTATGATTGTTGTGTAGCATGCCAGACCGCTGCAGGAGGTTGCGCTGGTTCCGTCTACTTGAACAGCGGCGCTTGTTACTTGGCCGCACCAGGAGCAACATGTGGCGTTAACAGTATTATCACGAACAAATTCTACACTACGGCATCGGCGAGTAGCGCTAATGCCCTTACTGTTTCGAATGGACTGTGTGGACAAATGAGCTATAGTGCCGTTTATTAGGGGGAAGAGAGAGATCTTTTCAGATATGTAATAGAAATTGATATAGTTTAGAATTAATAAAATATGTGAAAAATTCAAAAAAATTCATGAGTTTGTCCATTTGCAAGTTGGCGGTGAATATTGTGATGTGATTGATATTTTGTCCGTTCATTCCCACACGATACAGTATTGAAGGAACTTCATCATCATCTAGCATTATCATTGAAGACGAGGAGACAAAGATTAACTTCACCTCTGAACCACAAATTTATCGAAATTCTCATCGGAACCCTTGTATAAAGCTTTGGTGTCGCCGCCCCCAGAGATAAAAATAAAAATACGCGAGTTGGAGCTGAAGTGAATACATACATGCAGTATTTTCATCCTTAAGCGACTGGGTCTTTCGTGAATACTTTCTTTCCTGCTACTGAAAACCCTTCCATTTCCGTTCACACCTACAATAAAAGAGTCTTGACTACTGCCTCCCACTTAACTTCCCCCCCCTTTCTCGTGCTTCATATCCTTGAGATGTACAGAAAATCTTATATTCCTCGTTGGTCAAAAACATGCTTCAGGAACACCTTCTACATCAACATAGAGCTAATATAACCTAGATTGAAAACCTTTCTGCCACATACGACCATAGACTGAAGAGAATTGGGCATCCCGTCCGCTCTGCCATACACAAGCTTCAGATCGGTGGATTAGTAGTTGGGTGGGTGACCACCAGCGAATCCCCACTGTTGTATGTTTTTGAACATTTTTGTTCTTTTGCATGGATGTATATAAAGAGGATGTTGGCGGATGATTTGGATGCTGGTACCTGCGGGATAACTTCGTCGTGAGATGGATGGTCCTTTCAGAAGATTTTTGAGGTCGTGGTGAGAAGTAGGAAGTTCGATCTATCTTAAAGATCGAGGATCTTCCTGGGTTTTGTCCGTCTTACAAAGATCCGGACGATACCTTGAATGGGGAAAATTGTGGTTTTGGAAGGATTGTCAAAGATATCCAGTGGAAGAAGCAAATTATAGTATGATTTGATGAGATAATTTAGATGTATATGATACGTAAATGATCAAAGGCTTCGGATAACTGTCTACCTGCTCTAGTGGTTTCTGGATGCTCGAGTTTTAGATGTGTAAGTGGCTTGCGGTCTACGTCTATTGAGTAGAAGCGAGAAGAGATATGAATCGGAAAATGAGGTTCTGGGTTGGGATCGATGCGAGTAGGTTATGAACCGAGCCTCCTTTTCTTTGTCTTTGTCTTTTTTCTTCTACGTCTATACTTTTAATGTCTGAACTTATCTATGTCAGAAGTCAATATCAAATTTAGTAATACTATTATATATTTGAGACTTCATATAATTATCAGTTTTCAAAGCTCCATAATGAATATCTGAACTACTATTTTAAAAAATATTTTTAAAAGTATAGAATAAACTGTAATTTTAGTGAGTAAATTCGCTTCAATTTCAGCCCGGCTTTCATTAAAAACACGCCCTCGTACAGGGTTAATACCCTGTGAATTTCTACAGTCTCATCTGTAATTGCCGCACTCTTCGTTCATAATGCGGGGTAAACCGGTATCCAATAATTACAATTTTCTCTCGCATCATATCTATTTCGCGACTCAACAGCACAAAACTAGTAGTATATCTAGTATATATTACATTTGATTTACCTACAATAGATGTCTCTTTTCAGATGCCGGCAAAAAACCAAACCCGAAAGTCCCGAAACGTGCAAAGGGGAATCTCGATAATAAACATACCATTCAGAGCATCATCAACCTTATTCCAAACTTCTTTGATGGCGGTGCTAGGCCAGGTGGGTCTAAAATACCCTAGTAAATGAGAATGATACAAAATATTATACAGTTGACTACCTTTGTGAGCTCCGTACAAATGTCGCTACAGTAGCAGCGTTGCTCTACCGGGATTGCAGCTACTCACGTTGATTTTTGAACGTGCATTAGTTCTGGCCCCCTTGAACTATTGCGTGTCCCTCCTTTTTTCTCTTCCATTTTGTCTCATCTTATTTTAAAGTTAATACTGACAATGAACGCAAAACAAAAGATGGGGAACGGAGCAGAACACCTTCGCAAAAAGAGCAGAGATTCTGCGAAAAACTCTTGACCAGACCAAGTCATCACACGACGTTACGGGTACCTCACTGACTAGCGGCTAACGGTTCAACGTTTCCGACGACTGAGTTTCTTCAAGAAGTAGCGTTGTCGCGATCTACAGTAATTGCTGTCGATTAAACCTGTGGCACATACCGGGAGATCTTAAGATCTTCCGCTGCGCGCGTTCCAGCTGAAAGCTTTTGACTGGCAAAAGCTACAAGGGCCACTGGGGTCACTAGAAGCGCATGGGTGCTATACTACTATGGCCAACCATCACATCACTCAGAACGGTCGGCGCTGATAAAATATTGTTCAAGCTAACTCTAATGCAAGGCGACGAAGTTGATCGAATATCCGGGACCCCCGCGAAGCTAATCCCAAGCCTAGGAGTTATATCCACTCCAACGACATCACCCGCTTTGTGATTAATCTCCTTCCGCGGGGTTGAGGCTCTTAGTGTGACGCCACATACTTTAGTTACAAGCTCAAAATTGGCATTTATGGGGAGTGCACGTGCTATCGAATTTTTTATGCAATAAGATAGCATGGATATCACAGGTATGTGTACGTGGCATCATGTGCACGGCACCGGGCACATGTCGGTTTAGCATAACGTCATATCTATTGTGCTATGTCTTACAGTGATATCGAGTCGCTACATACTGAAATTCTGAAAAGAATTAAAGATTTGAAAAGATTTGAATTTTCAAAAGCAATTAAAAGTAATGAAATGTTTGAAATGTTTGAAATGTTTTAAATTCATATTATTATATAATTATAAAAATTCATAATTCTTCAACATTGCAATTGACGGTTTATGAGATCGCACATCATCTATTGAAGGTTCTGAATTTTTTCCAATGATAATTCAATGAATTTAGTAAAGCTTGCGTAAATTACGAAAAGATCAAAATAGTCCACTTTAGCTGATTTGAAAGAATCATTGGTTTTCTTGATTAGCACCAATGCAGACTTTCTGGCAGCACGATTATACCTCCTATTTAGATCTATATACTAGGACTTGAATGTAACTCTGAAAGGCATTGCAGTGACTTGCTTGGCTGTATATCTGTCTGAATCCTCATACTACGAGATGAAACCCCGCAAGGAGTGCGTCATCTTGACATGTAGGCTAGCATTCGCAAGCTTCCGTAGTTGTGAAATCCGGCAGGTAACTTCAAGCAGAAGGCTTGCAGTACGATCTGTGGATATAGTAAGGAGCTAGATTTCGGCATGATTGAGACGGCAGGAATCTACATTGACACGTCAAGCCAAGGAATCTAACGTGTGCTAGTCATCCGTCAAGCCTAGCGACCATCAGTTAGTACTTCAACCTCCATTGCTAGCTCTGAGCTGAAGTCACCTTAAATTAGACTGTGTAGGGGGACATCACAGGGTATATTTGAGATCATCGACCGCTAATATAAAGTGTATTAGCATTGTTAATGGCAAGCCACGCCAGCATTGGTTGTTTGAACATGCACATGCTACGAGAACGGGTAAGATCATAGACTACTCTTGTAGATGTGAGTTGCTGATGCTCAAGGGAACCCCTAAATCAGACATATTTTACAAGAGTTCATATCCTGGTCTATAGGAGAACACCAGCTGAATCAGAATATAGTGGCTTGAGAAGAGATGTTCCGCAAGTGCCTATATGGAATATAAGATAAGTATATAATCATCGCAATATCGGCACCAAATGGAAACTTTAACAACCATCAATCAAAACAAAAATAATCAGCAAACACCTGCAACTCTCGCAATCGCTAATCAAGGGACTTTGTAGATTTGAATCTTCAAGAATGACAAGCTACGGATACTCGGGAAGGCAGACGGGCGAGATCACTTACGGTCCTCAGATCGCTATTGTCGGGGCTGGTCCTCGCGGCACAAGCGTCCTGGAGCGAATTAGTGCATCTGCCAACCAATTCATCCATAAAGACTCATGGCTCACTATCCACGTCATCGACCAGTATCCTCCAGGCGCTGGTAAAGTGTGGCGCACCGACCAGTCCCCCCTTTTGGTAATGAATACGCTGGCTGCTCAAACTACACTCTTCACCGACGACTCAGTCAAATGTTGCGGCCCGATCAAAAATGGCCCAAATTTGTATGATTGGCTTCATCGAAACGAGCACCCTGTCGACTTGAACGACTATTCTACACGCGTCCAAGGTGGTACATACCTTAGATGGGTGTACGATCATGTCGTCGAGCGGCTTCCGGAGAATGTAAGAGTCAAGTTTCACCTTGCTCAGGCGCAGAAGCTCTGCAAAAATACCGAAGGCCTCTACAAAATCACTCTCTCCACTGGCAAAGCCCTTGATACGCTCTCAGCTGTTGTTCTCGCCCAGGGACATCTACCCAAAGATCTTGTTGATGACGATGACGTGGGGGAGGTGAAGAGTCGAGATCGATACGCAAAAGAGAACGCAATTACCTACATTCCTCCAGGGAATGCTGCCAACGCCAACCTTTCGTCCGTAACGAGCACAGATAATGTACTACTCGTCGGAATGGGTCTCATCTTTTTCGATTATATGGCTCTTCTGAGCGAGGGTCTCGGTGGAGAGTTCGTTAGAGAGAATTGTAAATTGGTATACAAATGTTCAAGGAAGGAGCCAAACCTTTACTGTTTCTCTAGACGTGGTCTACCGCTGCATGCTCGCGCTACCAATCAGATGAAAGCTGGACAACTCTATAGGCCCCAAATAATTACCCAAGAATGCATTAAAAAATTCCGTCGGGAAGCCAATGACAATAATGCCGCAACCTTTCACACAGGGCTCTGGCCTCTGATTGCCAAAGAGGTCGAAGTTGTTTATTATAAGCAGCTCTTGCGGCTCCGGGATGAAGCTGACGAGGATATCGAGAAATTTGAAAAGGAGTTTCTTAACTGCAAAGAGGATGCCAAAGTTGCATTGGTTGCAGGATGGAATCTCGAACTCTGGAATTGGGATCATGTCAGACACCCTGACCGTCAATTCAAGCATCAAACTTGCGAGGAATGGGAAGAAAAGATGCTATCTTACCTCAAAGAAGACGTTAGACAAGCCCAGCTTGGTAACATTCAGGGGCCCCATGGGGCAGCTAGAAGTGTTTTGCGCGATATTCGGAACGAGCTACGACGAATCATTGATCATCAAGGCATCAAAGATGACACAGCACGCCACCTGACAAGGCGTTTTGCATCTTTAGATGGCTTTTTAGCCGTTGGTCCCCCTCTGATGCGTATCGAGCAGATGATCGCGCTTATAGAGGCTGGAGTCCTTCATGTCCTCTCACCAAAGGCCAAAATCTCAAACTCAGGCGATGGAAAGTGGTCGGTGGTTCATGAATATCCACGGGACACAAAAACACTACAAGTGAACGTACTTATTGAAGCGCGTGTAGAAAAGCCAAAACTAGCAGAAACAACCGACCCGCTCCTCAAAGATTTGTATAAAACGAGCCAATGTAGACCACATGTGACCAATGGTTCTAAAACAGGAGGTCTAGATATCACCCGGAGGGGCCATCAAATCATCGCGGATGGTCAAGCGCCTGGTAGTACTAAACCTGCTGATGAGGAAGCAAATTCGGATGACGAGGCTCCTACGAATGATCAAGTAAATGAGAGAGTGTTTGCAATTGGTGTTCCTACAGAGGGAGCTCTCTGGAGCACAACATATTTACCAACACCTAACGCAGGCTCAGTAGCATTACTAGTAGCAGATACTGTAGCACGTGGAGCTCTTAGACGAGCACAGAAGGATTTAATAGATGGGAAAGTGAAGGTGGAGTAGATATAACGATATGGCCTATTCGTACGAGATTTTTAATTCGGTTGGTTCATAAGATTTCAACAGAGATTTAAATGATCATATACCGCTTGTTTTCACGTGTTACAACTACATTTCATTCACTTATTCAATAATAACTGTTTGTACGAGAAGGATACGAATGAAGTAATAACTATGATGAGTAGGTCCCTAATATCAGAGTTTTGATCTATCTAGAGTGCTAGCTACAGACAGGAAATATTATTAGTTCTTGAATTAGAATTATTAAAAAAGTTAATCTTTTTTATACTTACTTCAATAATATAGTAGTTATTGAATTAAAGTCGTTCACCTATATTCATATACTTCCAAGAATTCTTTTTTGTAATCTTTAACATATACAACCAATAGAAAACAAACTCGTGATATTCATGAAATGTCTTCTTCCAGGTAATTTACTGTGCCTGTGACGAGTCACATTATTCTAGTATATAGACTCTCTTCTTTAAGAGCTTTCACTCTTAAATTGTCCCTTTTTAGGGTTGTGGCCTAATGGTAAAGAAGAGAGCTTTAGGTTCGTCACAGTGCCCCTGCTTAGCGTATTTTAATACAGCAACAGCTGCAGCCCTACAAATGGCTCGAGCGTTTTTCGGAAAATCTGGGGTCAATGCCTTGGATCCCGTTCCCAAATTTATTATTTAAGGACTGTTCATTCTTCAACACATATTATATCTACTATTATCATAACGGATATACTCCACTACCTCAAGCAACATGCCATCCTCCCAGATCACACGTTTGCAACTCGTCAATAGTGGCATCATCTCTCGGCCAAGTATTTACACCTGATCAAGAAGTTCCGACGAACACTCTTGAGATCTAGACCGTCCATCATCTGGAGACCACATTGTGTCAATTTTCATAGAAGTATGCAGAGTCGATCAGATTTACAACAGGTTCGTACCTCTATATCGTCATTATTGCTGTTTCCACATTACATTTTACTAACAATGATTTAGCAGGGAACTGCAGCTGATGTACCATCCAATGGTTCAGGGGGACAGACTTCCACTACTCAAGATAAGAAGAAATATCAAACGGGCCGTCTTCTTTTGAATCAATCGAGGGAGAATACACTCGCGGATGATGATAATTCTTCCGACTTAAGCAGCATCACGATCCCAGAGATGCCGAGCAAGATGGAGTCAAAACTGGACAACACTCCATCAAGATCAGGTTACGGGCAATTTAGTCTACAGGAAATGAAAAACGAAATCAAGATATTACAAGATTATAGAGACCGAGAATATCTTGCAGGAGTGGTTAGCATAAGAAATCAACTGGCCCAGATGTTTCTCAGCTCCACACAAATTGCACAACGTAAATCGCAAGCAGCTAATCCAATCGATGTGCGAATCAATGTATACGATCAAGACGAGATTGCATACGACGTCAATTTGGCAACAACAATAAATCTAGCTAATCGGCACCCTGACTACTATGATATCTGTGTAGATACGGTTTTCGGAGCACCAAAGGATCTCATCAATCAGTTACGTGATTGGGACCCGACTGGAGAATATCAAGTTTACGACATCTTCAGTGATCATGGAGAAGCATGGCACGAGGGGTTTGCTAATACCTGTCCAAAGCCTTTCGAAACATGGCTGTCATCAATAATTTGTCTTCAGAACTACGAATCAGCTATATCCCACGATACATCGCCCGATCTCGAAATCCTTCTTCAGGATCAAAAGGAGAAAGTCAAGAAATCAATTCAAGAATGGAAAGAAGCTTATTTCAATGACAGGTTTAATTAAGGAAAGAGAAGAAAGGAATGTCGAAAGATAATTGTGGAGGATTACAGGGAGAGAGGATTAATCCCACGTATCAAGAAGAATTTATTCCATGGGGTGGAGTTGGATCAATAGAAAGGACATCAGAGAATGAAGATCAAGAGGGGAGGAGGGAGATTGGAGATGCTTCTAATTGCAAATTTGATATTGAGGGAACAGAGGCTAGAAACTCAATTATGGGATTGGGCAAGTGTAGGATGTGAGTAATGAGAGCTATCTGCAACTTTACCTACTGATATAAAAATATAAAAAACATCTCACCTCTCACATAATGCTAAGAGGACTTCTGTCAATTTCAGATCTTGTGTGAATGATTTATAGTCTTATAATAACTTGTGAGATGACCGTTGGGAATCCAAGTCGTGGATATTTGCGTCAAATTCTTGAGATATATACAAATCAGGTTATCATTGGATTTTTGTAGAAAGCTACGTTCAATCTATCTGCACAAGTACACTAATAATTCAAAGGATTGAGCCTGCTTCCAATGTTTATTATAAGTGTCTTTGAATATTGGACGTCTGCGACTGATCTTCTAATGGGGATCATTGAACACTCGGATCAAACCCCGAAAGTGTTGTCAGAAGCCCGTGAAAGATTTACCAAACTAAACGCCAGACCTGAAATCTTCAATATCATTCCCAATGTCTTACCCAACCTAGATATATAAGATCTATAAACTGCGCTGAAACAAACATCCTTCTTTTGTATCTATCTATTCATTCCAATGTATCCACCCAAGGTATTCATTCCCATTTAACCATTAACATTCATTCCTAATTGACATTTACTTCCGTGAACTCAGATCCTGCAAGCTAGATACACTCAGAGGAAGGTGCGATTTTTCTCTCTGTTGTCTCCATCCAACATTCGTCAAAAATTTCGCAGGATGATATACATTGAAAAGAACCAAAACCGGAAGCATCAAAGCGGCCTCAAAGACATAGAAATTCCATTCGTGAACCGAGAGATACCCATCGAACCCAGTTGTGAATTCTACCATTCTATATATCGAACGACCCTGGATATCTGTTAGCACTCAAACTTTGATATACTCGGGATATCAAGCGAAATAGTGGAGAAAACATACAAAGATCAGCGCACTAGCAATGTTAATCGCCATCAACAATTTTTTCCACTGTCTATCCGGCCATGAACTTTCAAATTTCTTCGAGATGAAATGGAATCTCAGAGAAACGACCAGGAAGAACCCAAAGCATACTAATTGGATAACCAGACCAACTTTCATGACATTATAACCCCGTTGAACAACCTTTGGGTCTTTGGAGGTGGCGGAGGTGGCGCCGAATACTTGGATTAAAAAGGCGATGATGTCGCAAGTTACGAATATGGGTGTCATCCAGCGGGGTGGTACCCAGAGGTTCTTGACGTTTCGGAAGGAAAGGGGAGTGACGTGGAGAATTACCCGACCCTGGGGTGATATTAGATTGATGTTATGCAGGACAGCTTGATGAGTAAGATGGAAATGAACAAGGACGTACCATTGCCATGTAGCAAGACGCAGCCATCAACGCAGGCGCAAGGAAAATGAGAACAAATTGGACGATGTATGCGTCTGATTTATTAGCATGTGGAACATTCATGCCGTGCTTCTTTACTCACTTCTGTTGGTTGTGTCATATACCGAGACCACTCGACCTATGTACCCGACGGACTCCACTGTTAGGTATTAGCATTAGACTTCTAGTCTTTTATCTGAGATGTAGTAAGACTTACTAGCTGCCGCTAGTACCATGAATAACCAGAACCAACTTTTGAGCCATATGTACTGGAAAAGTGTATATAGGAAACTGCCTGTATATAGTATGGCAAAAACAATCGCGGCCCCCTTTGATGGGTCGTAGTCGTAATAACTAGCATCTGTGAGATGAATGTGAGTTTTTGAAGACCTGTCTTGCTTTGGAAACACGTACCGTTGGTGGGCATCTTCACACAGAATATTGTTAAGTACTAGAGAAAAAAGGAGAAGGGCTGTAATTCTTTTGGAAGTGGTGATAAGATGGGCCCTGAATATTCAAGTCTAATTTCGCTATCGAACTTCCACAGTGCAAAAAACAAAAAAAAAAAATAACCTAATAGTAACGAGTGATTAAAGCAAAGATTAGAGAAATCAAAACGGTAAAAATAACCTATTGTAGATAATCTGATAAATAATGATAGAGAAGGGAACGGAGGATAAGATATTCGTTTTCCAGATGCCTATCTTAAATCAAAGTTTTGGTCCATGCAGGAGAAACATGTCGATATGCATATATCAACAGCATACCTCGTGTTAACCGAGCTACCATTGCATTCTGACACAGCCCACTCCCATCCCATGCGTTGACGCGTCCAAACTTCCTGGTTACCCTTTTCGGAACAATTTGAGATGAATCTCGTATCTAGCGAGATCCGATAGGTCAATACACATTCGCGAAAAGACCTAGGGGAACCATCATTTGTCTCGCGTCCAACCACCTTCTAGAATTCGATAGCCAGATGCCAGAAAAAGCATTGCGATCATTGGGATTGTGTAAGCAGTGTGAGGATTCGTAAGGCTGACACATGGAATGAGACAATAAGACTCCGCCCCCTCTGGTAATTTCGTTTTCCTCGCTTACACGAGGGATGTGGGCTGAGAAGCCCTTGCCAAACGGACATCGGGAGCGGACAGTGAGTGGCTTTCGAATCCGCCTTTGTGTATCTCCGTCCCCGTACCGAAAATGCGTTTCATGATTGGTTGCGGAGCAGTACTGCAGAGAATTTTTTAGGCTATAGCTTAAAGGAGTTGATGGTTCTCGACCCACAAATCAATGACAGGGTCCGTACGAACCAATAGCTAATCTGGAAGAAAGATCATGATGCAAGGATATATTTTTTTTTTGGATATCTCATTCGCGTGGAGAAAGAAGGGGAGATTCCACCCAAGTTTAAGAAAACCAAGTTGTAGGAGTCAATGATGCTTTTCAAGTCAACATAGGAATATGCTCTAGGTTGACAATGTATGTGGAGTGTAAAGATTTCTTTCTAGATATGTTCAACGCACCTCGTAGCAAGTAGTCAAAGTAAATGGGACAATTTCTTTGGAACATTAGCACTAATACTCATCTCGAGATATCGAATCTTTTTGATGAGCAAAGCTGTTCAAACAAGCCAGAGCAGAGACGTTTAATGGAAGCTTCCATATCCATCAGAAATTCGATTTTTGAGTGAATATAGATATCTTGACGGGACCAATAAAATACTCATCCCTACAGTGATACCGAGATTACATATACAAGAGCGAATATGGAGGGCCCGGGTTGAGACGCAGGTCTTGTTCCAGCCAATAGAAAGCCTATCCGATTCGTATAAGACATGCAACAAAAGAAACTGGTATGAGTGAGTGAATTTGAGTATCTAGGGCTGGCCAATGTATGACCAGGACTGTATCCGAAGTCACGAATCTCGAGTACTGTCTGTAATTTGCTTGAATGGAATCAAAACAAGTGATACGCCAGCATCTGTCTGAATGGAATACCTGAAACCAATCGTACAGCTCCTATTTAGAAATTCCGTGAATAATGTGTGCAAAACGTGTACATAAGAAGTGCTCGATCTTTTCTTTCCAGACAAACAATCCATGAACTTACACCCTACTACAAGCATCTCCGAAAAGAACAAATACATACAAGAGCCACATCAAAACAACTTGCATCTCCAATACAACATGGCGCTTTGGTATTGCTCCAGTTGCAAAGCCATCCTGCTTACCGGCGACGAAATACCTATGTGCAACACATGCAATACCCCAATGACTCGTCAGTCAGCCGATAATCACTTTGAGATTCTGGAAGGAGGAGAATTATGGCTGAACTACAGGCGCGAATTTATGGGAGATAGGAACGAATGAAGGCTCTTTGATGTCCAATTCTAGAAGTTTCCTGGTAATGCCTACGTAGTTAGTGCAATACAATACCCTTTTCTGATCTTAAGGGTCAATGATACCTCGTTCCAATGTTATAATTGACTTCATTTCGTCATAGTGAATAGTAGTTGCGAGACGGTTGACAGTGCGCTTTGAAAGTGGCAATTGGCGTCCGCCAACTTCTCACAAATTAGAGATATTCATTATCTTCGCTTCATTACAAGTCTTTATAAGATGATGACTGTCTATCACAGATCTTATTTCGCAGAGATTCGCTAATCTATAACACCAAGCTATGCCCGCTAATAAAGCAATTGAGATTATGAACATTTGCCGCAAATATGATACACAGCTTAGCTACCTTCTACGCGTATGCAGCCCAACCTGTAGATATTGGTCAGCATTTGTTATGAGTAAATAAATAGATAATATCGGCATATTAGATGGAGATATGGGAGATATGGGGAAATGGAACATACCTGAATACAAAACTGCCAAATTCTTCTCATCCCTCGCTTGATTGATCAAATCATTGACTGTGGCCTCTACACTTAACGTCTTTGATAACTTCTTGTTGACCACGGTCAGAGCTTTATCAGCCTCACTCGGTTGATTGACAGTTTGCCTTTCACGGCCTCTCTCATGTCCCATACCAGGTTCTGGTGCGACACTTTGCGCCACCTGCAATTTTGCAAGTCGCACGGGTGATATAGACCAGCTGTACAATGGATCATATCGCAGAACATCAAGAATAGTCATGATACTATAAACTTCCTTACGCAAAGCAGAAAGAGTGAATTCACAGCATCGCCTGAATACACCTTCTGTTTCTGTTATGCCCATTCCGTCGACAATGTCGCGGGTGAGACGGAAAGGTACCAATTCGGGGACCGGAAGAACCCGACCCATTTCAAAAGCCACACCAAGATCAATATGTACTACTTCACCGCTCTCAAAATCGAGAAGAATGTTGTGACTATGCCTGTCGCCCAATCCGAGAACGTGACCTAAAATTGATATAGCAGCTGTGCTGCGAGTGTATGCTAGACGCTTGGTGAACCATTCATCGGGGTCGTTAAAGTGCTCTGTAAAGAAGTAATGCATAACGGGACGAAAACGATCGGTGACCCATCTATATTTCTTGATTCGTACTTCCGTTGGTTGACCTTGGACTTCCCCAATCTCTTTACGACATGCATTCCCTTTCAGATCTTTTGGATTGAATCGCTCATGCGCTGGCATGAGATATTCATGCAAGGGAATTGTGTTGGGCACAAATTCAATGACTCCAGCTATGGAGGTCAATGGTAGGACTTTGTAGGTTCTGATGCTGAGGTTTCTTTGTCGAGTAGCTCTGTTCGTCTTCAAGAGTTCACTGACTTGAGCGAATACCTGTTCCATGATGGCATCTTGGCGCAAATCATCATTGCCTCCTTTTACCTGATATACGTTAGCCATAATAGTGAAACTTAATATAGTGAATACTTACCAATTGTTTAAATCGCGCTCCATTATCCGCCACAGCAGTGATGATTTTCGGTGCACTTACTCCAGATGCTATACTCATCTGTGACTCGAATTTGACCATTCTTGGCACCTTAGAATAATCTTTATCTGCACGAAGGTTTATTTGTATTGTCGGAGGAGGTATTGGATACTTCTTTAAAATGTTGTTGAGTCTCAAACCCCAGGGGGAATCTTTAATCGAGAGCTTTTTGCCCGTTTTGTACTTCTGATCATCTTTTTCACCCGCAAGCTGAGTATATGGCTGGATGACATAATATAACGCAGTCCAAATTGCCCGCGAGCTCTCAGCTCTTTGTAGTTGCTCTGAAACCTTGAGGGTTGCCTTATTTCTCGAGACAGCTACATCATCTTTGGTATTTGGCCGACTGTGCGACCCAGCATATATTTGGTACATACCGTGGTATGGATGATCCATACAGATTCGTAGAACTAGACCGAAGAGATGCTGTTGAAATTTTGAGTCATTTTCAAGCAAACGAGAACTGAGCTGGTTCATGAGCGTAGCAAATTTTCGACTAGGCACCTTAGGTAAAACTTTGGCTACAGCTTCATTGGCAAAGTTCTCTGCAGAGTTTTCAAGCCATAGAGCGGTGACACGTAGCGCATTACTATCATGACTATCCGAAGCAGCTAATGAAAGAAGGTAATTCTCCAGGCATTGGCGTAGAAATTCGTCCCTGTTGGAGCAATGGCGGCGATATTCTCGCTCGTCTAGTCCGAGCCACGTCTTGGCTTTCTTGAGATAATTTTGATGTCTCGATCTCTCTGTTGAAGACGTTGCATTCTTCAAAAGTTCCTCGTAGTCAGCGACATCATTAGATCTCATTTCGCTTAACTTCTTCATTCGCTCCAAATCTTCCAGACTATCAGGGTCCTGCAGTTGTTGATCACAAAATACGGCGAATTGATGGAAAACTTTTGCAGCTTCATGGCCATCAGAACCTTTCAAGTCCCTGAGGGCAGGTTTTAGGTATCTCTCAATGATTCGATCAGGCTTCTCAAGTCTGGCTTCGGAAACTTGATGGCCAATCTTTGATAAGAGATCAGGACGACCAACAGATATAGTCTGCGCTTTCAGGAAGGATGCATTATCCAAAGTTCGTAATATACCTATTGAAGACGTCATTTCGCCCTGCTCCCACAACGCATTTGCTGTCTCCATATGAACGGCAGCTTCAATGTTTAAACCAAGAGACTGGCACGGTTTGATAAGATCAATCAAAGAAGTGGTCAGAGATAAAGATTCTTGTAAAGCGCCATGGTCACGATTGAGTGATGAAGCCATGAGGGCAACATGTACCTCGACTAGTCTTGTGTCTTTGGAGGAGAGATTTAGTATGTCTCGAAGACGCGGTTGCTGGCTTAAGGTGCTTAAAGTTGTCCCCCGACAAGAAATCAACTGACTAATGTCATCAAACCTATCTTCGTATTAGTTATGATTATGGTAGAGTGTGTAGGTGTAGGAAATTTTACCTCCCCGTCTTCATCCATTCGGAACGATTCCGAAACCTTGACAGAATCTCTTCAAACTCTTCGGATCCCCGGGAGCTAAGTACTTCATCCATTTCGGAAAGAGCCGCTAGGGTTCTAAGAGATTCGTGAAGAGCACTGGCGCTAAGGTCGTCCCGCACGAGTCGTTCCATTGTCCCCTCAAGTCCTTCATTGATTACTTTCATGAAAGACCCACGGTTTGTAGCAACATGAGCTGATTGGAAGGCTTTATAGAGAGTGACTGAGTGATTATCGCTGGTAGGAACTGGGATATCCCATTGTTCTAGTTTACGTGCGGTGCGAAACATCGAATCTAAAGATGTGCCAGCTATTCCAGAACCCTGTTGTGCTTGTAGCAGAGAGTGAGAAAGACCACTTAGGCTAAGCATGTCTAATGCACTAACAAGAGATTGCGCATCCTGGGCAGCTCTGGGGTCTCGCTGCTTAACGTGGCTATCATATTGTGCACCTCTGAAAGCGAGACTTTTAGGCCCATCTTTCTCATATTCCAGTCTCGCTAATATGGTACTTAAACTAGCTGTTTGCTGCACCCCGTAATATTGATCTGGATCATCAATGTTCTCAAAAATTGTGAGAAGCAAGTCTGTGGGTATTTCGGGGGTCTCACCACCATCTTTAGTTGTTGAAGACCGTCTAGACGATTTTACTGGCATCAAATGGTGTTCTTCCACAAATATCAAAGCCGTTTTGAACATTCCACAGTGTATGGCGGCTGTGGCAACTTTGAGGTAGTCGAGATCCAGCCAATGCAAACGATCCGCTGAAGATTTCTCGTGAGGCAGAGGTTGCGTCCGTAAATACAAAATCGAATTGATTATAACTTTTAGATTGTTCCTTTCGACGGATTGGCCTCTGGAGAACCACACTGCAAATGCATTAGATATTTGATTACGGTTATTCTTTTGTGCAGGCGAGTCTGTAGAGAGCACGAGGTGAAGAATAAACGGAAATGCTTGATTAGCAAAGTCTGGCACATTTCGAAGAACTGGTGCTAAGGCGCACAGTATGGGATCTTTAGGGACAGCTCTAACCAATGCAATAGAGAGATCTCTTAACCAATTGGGAGAAAGAATGCAATCTGCCTCAAGATGTTTCCTTAAGCTATCCTTATCATCTGTAGGTCCTGCAATCTCACATGGAGGAACAGGATAAGGATTCCACGCTGACACTTGAAATACTGGGGGCGATAGAATTTGACGGCCAATATCCAAAACCTGTGCGTCTGAAGTTGTAACAATGATACGCAAAGCCGTTTCGACAATTCCCACAGTCGAACCATTATCCCCCAAGATCAACGATTGTAAGAGACTCAATATACATGCTCTTGAGGAAGAACTGACTTTGGAGGATGTTTTTAGCTCCTTGATTTTTGACAATGTGGATTCTTGCAAAAGTTCCTGGTGCACATGCCCAGTAGCAGCAAAGGCTCTTCCGAGAACCCGCGCAGCCCAAGACATATACTGTTTGTTGGAAGAATTCCCTCTGCAGGACTTCCATACAACAACAGCCATTCCTTCAGCAGCTGCATCCTCGCCGTATATATCGCTCCGGTAGGAGGTAGGGCATTCGAACTCGGAGCATAGCATACTGAGTGCCAGTTTCCGAGCGGGCAGAGTCAGTAACGCGCCTCCATTTTTTTCATCCTCTAGTAGCCGGTCCAATAGTGTACTCTCTATTGTTCCGCTCTCGGCATTTCCAATTGCTCGAACCTCCTGGGCAGAGGCAACGAGAGCTTTGAAACTCGAACTCAGAGACCCCGCTAGAACAGGAGATTCATAACGTGAGGCATACTTTCCAACCCAGAGGTGAAATTTCCGGGCTTTGGACATTGTCGCCTGGTGTTGACTTTCCTGGGTTGTGCTAGACCTACGCTCCTGCATGAATACGCGCAGAGATCCGAGTATTGAAAGGGTAATGCTTGCAACAAAAGATGGGGAGAGCTTTAGATACTCAGAGCCATGACTTAGCAGATATTGTAGAATGCCAATAGCATCATCAGCACATTCAGGATCCTTGAGAAAGGGCCTTATGGATCTTAGAAGCATTTCCAGAGGATAACCTTGTGTTACAGCGCTTCCGGCAAGCGAGATAAGAACACGAAGCTTTCGCAACACAGAGCAAGCATGCAGCGAACCAAGTGCAGGGTGAATAGTCTTCAGTAATCTTCTAGCGATGAAAGCGACTAAGCTTGGGGTGTATAGATCATCTGCCTCATGCACTGTTCTCTTACACAAGAGTTTGATTTCGTGAAAGAGGTACTTTGCCTTGAATGCAGGTTGCTGATTGGGAGGCAAGATCATTTCAGACGAGCTCAGAGATTTGATCTCTCCCATAATTTGTGCGGCATATCCTAAGCTCTCCTCTTTGGCAAATGACTTTTCTACATGTTGCTCTTGATCTATAACATTAAACAGGGTTGCAAGTATATCTGTGAAATGCAGATTGACGCATTCCAAGTATAATTCCTCACCGAGGCAGGTTTTCAGCCGATGCTCACCTTTATGTTTCTTGCCACTGGAAGGTGATATGCTTATCTCGTTAGCAATACAGTATGCCGTGACTTTGGCAAAGCATTTCTCGAGCAGTTTGACAACAGGAATCTTCAACAATTCAGCGAGGTGTTCTAGTTGAGCATCATCACCCCGCATCATTATCAAAGCGGAAACCTCTTCCTGAACGGATACCAATAAGCCGCCGAGAGCTTCGAAGCCAAAGATCTGATATGGTATGTCCTCTATTGCCTCTGCCTCTAGCCAAGTATAGAGTATTTGAGGCGCAAACAATGCGAAGAGCTCCTGCGGACAGTCTACTGCGAGCGCAGAAGCAACATCAGACAAGCACCGAGTAGCATGTCGAATAGTACCCGGAATTCTACCCGGAATTTCGAAAATATGATAGATACATCTTCGCAGAAGAGTTGACCAACGGGAAGCTAGTTTTGCCAGGACGTAAAGTCGAAACGCGATGCCTTCCCACAACTCTGGTGCAGAAGGTAAAAGTGCAAGTACATCTACAAAGATTTTGTCATGCTCCTTCAGCGTAAAGAGTTCGAATATTGTCGAGATCTGATCGCCAATGAAGAATTTAGTAGCAGTATTGCCTTTCTCGAGGAGCTCCAATAGACTTGTACGCGGTGAGGGCTGAGAAGGTGCATTCCCATAATTCTGGTTTGTTCGCAACAATTGTAGTAGCAGATTAACAATGCCTAGCTGTACGATTGTGGAATCAGCGTTCCGCCGGACTCGCATTATAAACCAATCATACAATTGCTTAGCGTGATTCACAAAAGAATTCTGCTCTTCCATTGACCAAAAAGGTAAAAGTCCTATCATTACGTCCAAGCATGCGCACATGGCAACTTCGTTGGCAAGGAAATCATCTGATGAAAGAATTTGTCCCACGCGCTCGAATATGCGATATGCATCTGTCTCATTCAAGATGAGATCTGACTCAAGCATACTGCGCATAAGCGGACGGCACGAGAGTAATTCTTCATCCTTCATAGAGATCAGCTCTTCAATAAAAGAATTTGGTACCGCAGAGCTTTCAAAGGACCCGTACAGGTCGGCGGTCAACACCAGTCGACCTATTGTATCTATATAAAAGGACGAAGAACTCATTTCCAGCGCCATGGCTCGCCTAGGAATGTTCAATTTTTGTGCTTCCGTTGACGAGTGACTTCTCTGGCTAGAGATTTCATCATCAATATCCATTGGATCATCATCACGCTCTGGAACTGAATCCTCGGCTAAACGACGACTCTTGATATATCCCGAGATAAGGGATAGAAACTGCAGCAGTTGAGAATTGTGTTCTACAACATGCTTGAATTGAGCAGTGTCGCAAGAAGGTAGATGGGGTTGGATTGTTTGCAAGATAGTATGGACAAACTCTTTGGTAGCGGAAAAGTCTTTAGCATCTGATCGCCTGAGGTATTCCAATAACTCATCGCTCAAGCCCCGGAGGTTATCCCTCAGAAGAGATACTTGCTCTAAATTAGCGTTGGCAAAATTTGGTAGTAAACGAAGACTCGCGACGCATGTATTTAGTGAGCCTCGATACATATCAGTTGAAACCTGCGATCGTTCAGTATTGAAGCCTCTCCAAGATAGTAGCAGCTCGCTACACTTTGATGACAAGAACTCGAGTATCATTCTCTGAGTGGAACTAAAGTGAGCACTATCCAATCGGAAGATAACATCATCATCAGCCGTAGACTTCGGACAATGTTGGCAGGTGAAATCTGCTTCGACGGGTTCATCGGCATCAAGTAGTAAGAGATAACGAAGAACCCTTTCTTTATCTAAGTGTTGTTGCCATGCTTGAAACAGTGCACCTCCTATTTGGCGACTATTTGACTCATCAGGCAAGCCCGGTAGGCCAAGGCTCGTTCTTATCAATGCAATGATGCTGAAAGGGTGTAAATGTTTCCCGTATTGAACAATAAATAATCTATCAGCTTGATATGTGTCAGCTCTGATCCGATTTAACACAGCAGACTTCGTACCTGGATTCCATCTTCCGAAAAGCCAACGGATCACATGCTGGCAGGCAGCCAGGCTCGCGCCAGGAGCTTCGTTAACCTTAACTTGCAACAAGTGATTAATCAGAAAAATCGACGAGTCACAGAGGACTGGCGGGCCACTGATATCAGCCGTGGTGATGATGGCGTTCACACTGTCTTCAATATCACGATAATCTAAGAGGCATTTGGCATGAATTGTATGGAGTGCTAGAGCAGCAGCACGACAGGTCCCCGCAAAAGTGAGCGCTTTAGCTCCATTATACCAGTGCTGTTTCCAGTCTATTGATGATCCGTCTGCAGCACATACCTGATAAGTACAACTGTGATTTTGTGGTCAGTTAAGATAAGTCCAAGGTAACATGGTACTGACTGACCTTGCTATACCAAGTAATGCCCATGATGCGATGTTACCACGTTTGTCCAAAGCAAAATTGCTCAGTTGATCCAGTACTTCTTCTAGTGAAGAAGCTGAGAATTTGCAGTTTTGTAGAATGAATGGGATCAATTGCAAACCGGCCAATAGTACTTTCTGATCGCCGGACTTTAGAGGTTCAAGTAGTCTTTCAGACGATTGCGAGATACGTTGACGCTTTCGTGGATGGTTATCTAAGTCACCTCCTGATTTGGGTTTCACTTGAAGCACGTGCTCTTTGACTCTCACTAATCGTTCTAGGACGGCCAGAGCGAGTAGGTTTGCCCAATTACGCTCGGCCGCACGATTATTGTGAGATTTCAGTCGGAAGCAATGTAGACGAAAAGGATCGCAGTGTATCTTTCGGGTGTTCAAATTTAGAATCTCCACATCGTCTAATTGAAGCTGATCATTGTCTGTTCGCCGAAAGTAATCTGCTCTTAGGGCGTCTAGTAAATCAATCAAATCACTATGTAGCTCGGCATCCTCATCGCTGATGATATTGCTCTCCAGGTGTAGATGAGTGTAGTACAAACTAATTAGCATCTCATCTCGAACAGAGTTAACCATTTCGTCTTTGTGCAGTGCTTTGACTTGCCAAAATCGACATATCAAGGGAAGCAACTCTCGGCCAATTGAAAACGAAAACGAGGTGTGATCTTCACCGAAACATGATAAAACGATATTAAGGACTGAAAATGCTACTTGATGTAGCTTGCTTACACTCGAAATATGGTACTGCAGCAAGCGCATGATTACGGCGGCCACTCTCTCAACAATTGGAAATGAAGGATTATTGGTAGAATAGAGAAGCGAGAAGAGGATTTGACAGAGTTCTTCTACGTTGTGCTGAGATACCGAACTTTGTACCCTTGGTATACTTCCAAGCCCCGAGGAAGACCTAGACAGTGATGGGTGACCAGCCCCATTGCCAGCCTGTGATAGATCTTCACCAGTGTCTCCGAGGTAAAATTCGATACCCACGATGGAAAAGTCGATGAGTTCGACCCGAAGGTTTTTGAGGCTTGCTACAATCGCTGGTTGCCCGAGCAAACAGCCTAGTGCTTTGAGATAGTCAGTTAATATCGGCTGACAGTAATCTGTAGTTGATATTGGGATCGTGTCAAGAATATGCTCAATCAGAGCGTTGACAGTCGTCTTCTCGAACCTGTGTACCCCAGCAGTCACGATGTAATGTATGGCCTTAGCACATAGTTCCAGCCTATTGACCGATACTTTCACTGTTGGCCTTTTCGACTTGCCTAAATATTTTCGTTTCTCCTCAATGACAATTCCGAATAAAATCTCGAACAATTTGTCGTACGTCTTGTTTTGAAGTTGTCCATGAATGTGCTGGCCGCTGATGTCTAAGTTAGCTCAAAGCCTTCGATAGCAGATGAATGTCTGACTTACATATTAGTAGCCTTATGGGGATAAAACATGTCATTGAGATCTGTATGCCGCTGTCAACATCTGTGTATCTGCCAAGTAGGTCCATGGTTGGAATCAAATGGGTTTACCTTTCAAAGACTTCGTGAAATCTCCCTTTCTACTCTCCAGGGTCCCTGAGTTTTATTTAACTTTTGTGTCGATGACTGCCAATCGAGAATCATAATTACCCATAACCTGCCTTAAAGTTATATCTGCAGACATGTTGAGATGAATTGCGACGACACAGGTCTCGACGCATTCCTAGCTTGGAGCTCTCACAACAGTTGTGGATATGGAATATGACGAGCTCGGTGATGTATGGTAATCTCCAAATACATTAAGGGTCTAGTAAAGATCAATTCAAAAGCAGTGATCATAAATTGAGCAGCATCACAACTTTGAGACTCGCAGAAAGTAGACAACACTATGGAACTAGGACATCCCGAAATTTCATCAGTAATTTGTTGAGCGACTCTATTTTTATTTAATTTTTTGATGGTTGGCCTTGGTTACAGTGCAAGTTCTGAACTTTCGCGACGCGAATTTTCGTGTGCAGGGACCTATTGTACAGCTTCAAAATTAACGTCGCTTGTTTGTGCTATCAAATAATTTTCTATGTGACAACAAGTAGCCCAAATTATTGCTTACAGCATCTGCGACGACGAAACAATTACGACTTGCCATGAAAGACATATAAATCTACTCCTTTGAACTTCTATGAGTTCTATGCCAGATCGATTCCCTGTGTTCCACGTCTCGGCGCAACCTTCACAACCATGGCAGAGCAACCCAGTAGTAGCTTGAATGAAATCCAGGCCTTGCATTCAGACCTTCTTGCACTATCAAACTCCCGCCTTTCGAACCTTGACCGATTAGCCATTGAGCTCGAAGCTCATATTACAGCTTTTCGTAACCTCCTGAACCAAAAGAATCGAAATGAGCAAAGCCGGCAGAAAATCACAGGGAGTATGCAGTTTTCCACAGCCATGAACAACCCTATAAAACCCCCAAAACTAACATAACCATAATAGAAATCTTCGAGCGAGATGGGCAGAAATACGAGATCAACGAGGACTTTCAACAGGGAACCTTTCAACTAGCAGATGAATTGAACCTTGATGAAATTGAAGCTTCCCAGATTTTCTTCGACGCACGAGACGATGCCGATGCGACTGGACGTTCAGTTTTGTCCTGCTCTATAATACGCTTTCATCAGCGACGGAAGCTTCTGTTGGACTGCTTGCGTCTTACGCTTCAGCAAATTGCTGAGTTGGAAGGCAATTCGGAACAGGAGCAGGAATTGAAGATATTCCTAGAAACGATCATCAAAGAAACGATCACTACAGCTACGGCAACTACTATGAACACAACGAGAAATGCGCCAACATTCATTTCAAAGTGTATTGCTGCGATGGGTGATATCAGACAGTGGCTTCAGAAGATTTCGGATAAAGTTAGTAGTGCGTCTGTATTAGGGCAGCCATCACAGCCAGAGCTTTTGGAAATCATGGAGTATCAGCGACACAGTCTTATCAAACAGCATGAGTTACTAGGCGTCATCATACTCTATTTGGTGAAAGCAGATTGTTCTAGCGTGGAAGATTTTGAGCTGCTACTTGGGGTTTTGAAGAAAGCGGATAAGTATGATAATGTTTTGGGTAAGCATTGTTTAATTTTGAAATGAGGACCAGAGCTACTATAAGATGTCTTCTGTTTCACAGTAGTACAATTTCAACTAACAAGTCATTACAGTGCATCATTTTCCAGCTTTAGCTGCTTACATTTGGCGCTTTGGTTCTCCAGAAGGTGGATCAACGATACAAGATGCAAGAGCGCTGGACAAGAAAATCAACGTTAAAACCGACCAGAATGCATGGGTATTGCCTTATGCTCATGCCGCGTTTCGAGCATGGTGGTTGGCGGAATATAGTGGGTGGTATGTGGAACACCATGATGGATTACCACATGGCATTAATCTTGAGGAAGGTCAGTTAGATGTATGAACTCCTCGCTTCTCCAACTAGTCTAATGAAAACATCAGAGGCCAAACAGCGATCTCAACAGTTCAACGAGGCTTTGAAAGATGGAGCATTCGATTTCTTATTGTCTCTTTCTGCTGATGTCAAAGCCGCAAGCTGGACAGAACCGTCGCGTCAAGGATTTCGGTTGTGGCTACAGAGAAAGGCTCCTCAGCTTTTATCTGATACGGTTTCTTTCTCCGATTTCTTTGAAGATCAATTTATGGAGCAACTACAGACGTTTATCGAAAGTTTCATAACGAACTTGCCAGACGTGTTAAGGAAGTTGAGGATAGATGAGGATGAGCAACGTCAACTTAGTCATGAGCATGAGCACGATCTAGATCTAGAGCGATTCATAATCGTCATCTCTTATGCCTTTGATGGCCGCCCAAAAGCTGCTTTGGATGGATTTTGGGATGTTCCAGATGGCGTGTTAATCGGTTTCATGTACTGGGCTTCGCGGCGTGCTTCAACCCCGCTGGTCTCGGCCTTTTGTGAAATGCTTCAGGCCATTTCGGGCGATGATGAGTGTGCAACTGCTGCGCACGAATTTCTGCTCGACGAAAGCCCCCAAGCTGGAAAAATGAAACGGGCTCATGCACTCACGTGGAATCAAATATTCAAAGAGCTAACGTTTTTCACTAATAAACTCCGAGATCAACCAGTACCACAAGCTCAGGCTTATCGCCATGGGAAGCCAAATCACGACCAAGCAGAATTAGAGCCAGAATCCTATATTATGCTAGAGTCTTATCTCCGCCTCATATCTCAACTCTGTTCGCATAGTGCAGTCGCCAGACAATTCTTGATGCAGCATCCGTCGTATCAGCTTACAGACCTGCTCTTCCAACTTGCATCCAGTTCGATACCACCGCGATTCAGAGCTGGTGCTTTCACAGCACTGCGCTCTTTGCTAAGTAATAAAACAAAAGCGGCAGCCGAGTACTTGTGGACAGCTCTTGACATCTGGGTCTCCGGGGGATACGTCCAAAATCCCAGCACCCAAAGAAATACAGCTCCTCCGTCCTACGCACCTGACGCAATTCTCCGCAAGTTTGGCTCAGGGTTCGAAGAACCAGATGCATTCATCCTACTTCTCCATGCTCTTGTACTGCCTTACGAAGAAGATAGTGCACTACGAGACGGCTTACCATTCCCCGAACTTCTCGGAACTTCCAATCGTATGCCTGGAATAGATCCTTATGTCGATTTCGCCGTTGGCCAAGTCTTCGGATCTAAAATAAGTGAGATAATGGACCCCATACAGCTGAGACTGCTACAATTGACTTGTCTTACTTTCATTACAACTTGCTTGGAGACTTTCAATGAAGATCTCGTTATATTCGCAAATCGTTCCAACATCTCAGTTGACACTGCTATAAAAACTTCCGATCTACAAACCTACGTTTTATTACATCCATTTTCTAGGGTGATGGAGTGGATGTACAACTCCAGCGTAATGGATGCAATATTTGCTGCAATTCACCAAGACGTTAGCGAAGTTGCCAGTGCGGCCCCTGATTCACCATCAATTATGTGTCTCCTCCAAGGGATACGTGCAGTCACCTTAATTATGGATCTGCAATCAACTTACCGAGATATCGTTCGACCTCTAATTAAACATCAGGGTAGCCATCGCCGCGCCCCAGTTCCAAACACCGCGTACGCATCTTTTGAGGACGGAGTGCTCAATCACTTAAGTATTATTCCTGATCTGGGCTTATACTGTAGCTCCGGAAATCCCGAACTGGTGATAGCATCTCTGAAACTACTCGAAAAGCTTTCTGCCTCGCCACGGCTTGCTCCTGCTCCTAAAACAGGCAGCAGAAGGATTGACCGTAATAAAGCAATTGCTGCTCTAGAGGAAAATAATGCAGCGGAGGCTATCTCACGCGCACTCCTGCAAGAGACTGAAGCAATTATTGACGAAACCCAAGGTCAAACGTCCGATTCATATATTATCAAAGTCCAAATATTGGATTTCCTTATCGCCTGTCTCGAGGCGTGTCCAGGCCAGACTACAATAGCTCATTTACTTCTCGGTTTCCAGTGCAGGGATGACCATTTAGAAGTCGATGTGAACTCCCTTTTCAGCCGTCGGATTTCGCTCTTTCATTCGATATTGAGGTTGGCCAATGATATATCTCTCGAGGGTGAGGGAAACATCTCTTCATGGCTTGTCTCCTTGAGATATAAATGTCTGCGACTGCTTAAACAACTATGGCATTCGCCCATTTCATCGAGCCTTGTTATAATAGAGATGCGGGCCAATAATTCATTCTTCGAAATGTTCATCAGACAAACTTTGATTACGCCAGGGTTGCTGTGGGATGGCCGAGATCTCGCAGATCCTGAATTTTTGGACGCGACTTCCGCCTCCTGCCTCTCAAACTTTTTGAATCAACGCGCCAACGTCTTGCAGTACACATCTGCCGAGCTACGCCAGATAGCACTCAGCCATCTGCCTTCTCTGAAGGAGCGAATGTTTAACACACTACTTGGGTCAACAATTGTGGAAGAAGGCCAACAGGTTGATAATTGTTCCGTTTTTGATCTTTTCGACTTCATGGATATACCTTTGAACCAATCAATCGCCCTTGGCTCATTATCCTGGTTCAAAGATATTGATGTCAGCGCCTGTCAGGAGGTTCATACCGATTGCCCTCCATTATTCAACATGGTGAAACTTGAAGAGCTTCTAACTTTACGAAGATCTGAGCTCGCCGCTTTGAAGAGACTTGAAAATCCTCAAGACGTAGTTGCATTCAATAACGAAGCCCAAATGATGTTCAACTACTATTTTATCGATAACAAATTAAAGGAACTGAGAGCAGCTCGGCACAAGGCGCTGCAATCTTGGGTGCAATTATTACTCGTGATGGTAGAGACCATGTCTTATGACGAGCCAACCAAGATAGTTTTTGTATTGCAGACTTTGCAAATAATTTTACCTAGGCTAGAAAACTGCCTAGAAAATGCAGCTGACGCGTTGGAGCTAGCTAAACTCACAAAGGCACTCTTGTTCGGCTTGAATTTAGATTCCAACACTTTCAAGGAAGGTGACTTGGGACAAAACCTGAGCGATAAGCTCTTCCATGTGTTTGAACTGTCGCTCAGAGCTATAAATGCCGTTGGTGCTAACGGGTCCTTGAAAGAAATTTTCTATAGTATCAGCTATCGCTATCTTACGGGAACGTCAGAAACTGAAATTTCAGCTATTTCTGAAACAGATAGCCTCAACGGCGACACGTATCGTGCCGGTCGGAGCAATCAAGTTCCTGCTCCTGCTCTTACTCCTGGGCTACGCAAACCGCATAGTACGCAGACAGTAAAACTGGCTGGTGATCGATTAATAGATATAATCTGTGATGATGCTTTGGTCGGAGAACAGAATTGCAGAATTGCGGCATTGCTACTTCTTGGGGCCTTGGTAAAAATGGCTAAACAGGAAAACTCCAACTATATCATTGAATCTCTTAATCGTCTTAACTTTATAAGTATCCTGGTAAACTCCATTGGGGACTTGGCAAAAATTCTACAAGAGACGGCGCGCGAAGGTAAGATTTCTTTCCTAGTTAAAGCTGGACATGTATTGACTTGGTGTAGATCCAACCATACTTCTTTCCGATTTTTATGCCAGATTGGCACTTCTTGTTCACATATCACAAACTCGCTCTGGAGCTACTGCCGTCCTCAATTCGGGCCTGTTTCATGCCATATTAGCCTCTGGGCTATTTGCCCTTGATACTGACCTCGAGATTGGTAAGTTACTCCTTCGAGTAGATCCTGTGCATATGCTAAGTAACTTTAGATTTCGATGACTCGGAGGCGGTCGGTAGGCATTATAGTTTACTTGCTGCAATCATGAGGGTCATTTGTTGTGCTCTTGTAAGTCGCGGCTTGCAAAACGAACAAAGTTTGGACCAAGGGAGGAGATTTCTTGCCGACAACAGAGCTGCCATATTGGCAGTACTCAAGAAGTCTGCCGGACTTGGCACTGGGAATGACTCCGCAGAGCAGAGCATTGTTGATATATCAGACTCATTTATGCTACTCATGACTATAACTCGCTTTGTCGACGTAAGTTAAAAATACCTTCCATGGCCTTTATTCTTTCGACCTCTAATAGTATTATTAGTTTGAAGAGACAATCATCCAAAAACGACCCACTCTGAGATCTTTTACTTGAGGAAATGAGCTTGGATTGGATATTTTGTGTATCAAGGAGATGTGGGCGATGATAGAGGAACTAGTCATGACAATGCCTAATCAGAAAGCAAAGATGGCTTGGTGCTCATGTATAGAGTCTAGAATGCCAAATATCATGAATTGATCAAATCCTACGCTCGTTGATTTCTCGGGCCTATCAATCTGAAATCTGAGATCACCATAACGTATCGTCTATGCCATCTTCCCCTTCCAGCAGTGGGATTAGTGGCTGATTCGACCTCCATATTGCACTACCTACTAACATGAACATGACTTGCCGCGTGGTTAAAGCAAAGCATTTGAATCTCTCGACTACCTACCTTTACTATTAAGCCATCAGCAATTACATACTAGATAGATGCATACTATGTACTTTCTATTGTTTTATACTAACATGCTGTCAAGGATCACCTTTATGTACAAGTCTTGTTATATCATCCATCGATTGAGAAATCTCGGAACGTAGAACCCCTCTTATCGCCGTTATCGCCTATCAGTATCAATCTGCCATACACACCGACCCATTCATAATTCGCGGCTCCCTTCCGAATTAGATGCATATCTATCGTCCCGTGCAACATTTCTGTTTCTATATCCCCTCATGTAACATCCACGGGAATATCAAGGTACAAGGGGAAAAAAAGAAAAGGTATATCCGTCATTGATGTACCATCAGCATTAATGTTGTGATTTGACACGTAGAAAGAGCTGCAGCAGGAGTTACAGCATTGCATCTCCAATCCAAGAAGCTCTCCGAGCTTTGTGGCCACTAAGATCGACCCCTCACCTTACAAGAGAACGGAAGGCGAGATCATATCATTTGTGTTTACTTCACTTCGATGTGGCCTTCACACGATCGTGCAGTTGATCTCTCCTCGACATCCTCCAATCCATCCACCAAAAGAAAACTTCGCGATCCTCAAGGTCTGAATCCAAACCCAGCGAACACGCCCCCCGGTACATCTAAGGTTGATTATCATTCTTCGAAAAAGCTAAGGTCAATTTCATCATCAAGTCCAGGTTTACGGCCCAACATGAACAAGACAACGGGGTTTTCGCGTCCAGGAGTAGTAGATTTGACGAGGCCATCGAATTTTCAACCGCATACTGGAGCGAAGAGATTGGTGATTAAGAACCTCAGGATAAGTTCTCCGAATGATGGGGAGCAGTATTTCAAGAAGACCTGGGATGAGTTAGATGCTGCTTTGACATCAGTATTCAGCAACAAGCAGCCAGTAACACCATTGGAAGTTTTGTAAGCTTCATTGACTCTTTCATATTGCACCCCAATTGTCAACTCGATTTGCATCTTCTGTCTTCTCCCCTAATACCGCTGCTTCCATCTCTCACCTTCTCTGATAGTCTTGCTCAATGTTCAATCACGTCGTATCTCAACTTTCTCAATAGGTAATTACTGACACTTCAATATCGCAGATGTCGTGGAGTCGAATCGATTTGTCGGCGTGGAAAAGATAAGGCGGATCAACTATACAGACATCTAGAACAACATTGTCACACACATATCAAGGATGGACTCTTACCAGCTATTGTACGCAAAGTAGATTCTAGCTCGGTGGAAACTCTGCGGGCTGTAGAGACTGTATGGGGGATATGGAGAAATCAATTGGTAGGCCTGCAAATACCTAGACTGATACCAATCTAGGTAGAGACAACTACTGACAACAAGGTCAGATTCTTTTGAGATCTATATTCAGCTATCTCGACAGATCATATCTGCTGAACTCAAAGACACTTCTGCAACTCGAAGATATGGGTATACGACAATTCCGCCAAATCGTGTTTTTTAAAGGAAAGGATATTAGCAAAACAGGAGCACAAGCTATACTAGGGATATGTGAACTTGTAAAGTATGATAGGAAGTCAATAGATTTGTTCGATTCAGCCCTTCTCCGAGCTTCCATCGCCACAATTCACATACTTGGTATATACACAAGCCTTTTCGAGGAACGATTCCAAGAGCTTTCTTCAGCCTACCTCGAGAATTTTGCATCAGATCGGAGCTCTTCGCCGCTGAGAGAATACATCTCCTCTTGTGACGTCCTGTTACGACGAGAGAGTCTCCGTTGCGATACATATAACTTTGACAGCACTACCAAAAAAACGTTACTTGATACTGCTCACGATATTTTGGTCCACAAACGCGCCGATGTCCTCCTGGAAACGGTAGCTGTATCTAAGCTCTTGGACGACAAAGAAATTGCTTCACTAAAATCCTTGTATCAGCTATTGAGACTTTCGGATATCCAGGCACATCTCAAAAATCCCTTCGCCCATTATATAAAATCCGTTGGATCATCTATTGCAATGGACAAGGAAAGGGGCGATGAGATGGTCGTTCGTCTGCTCGAACTGAAACGGTCATTGGATACTGTCATCCGTGATGCCTTCAACAAAGACGGGACGTTTACTTTCTGTCTTCGGGATGCATTTGGACAATTCATAAATGACCGCCAAGTTGCGAAGGCATGGGGTACAGATACCTCTAAAGTTGGGGAAATGATTGCGAAATACATGGATGGTTTACTGCGTGGGGGACTTAAGGCTGTACCTCGCTCACTGGTATCCGATGCCACAGATCGCAATGAGGCTGAGAGGAACGGACAAGCCAGTACCGGTGATGAGGATGCAGAACTGGACCGTCAACTAGAACAAGGTCTTGAGCTATTTCGCTTCATTGAAGGGAAAGACGTATTTGAAGCTTTTTACAAGAAAGATCTGGCACGTCGCTTGTTAATGGCACGCAGTGCAAGTCAAGATGCTGAGAGGAATATGCTTGCTAAGTTAAGAGGTGAATGTGGTAATAGCTTCACTCATAACCTCGAACAGATGTTCAAAGATCAAGATATCTCTCGGGATGAAATGATCTCATATAAGCAGTCTCTAAGCAATACAAGCAAGACAACACTGGATCTACAAGTCAGTGTTCTGTCGTCTGCTGCTTGGCCAACTTATCCGGATATCGAAGTCAATCTTCCTGCTGAAGTTGCGAGACATATCGAAAAGTACGACCGGCATTACAAGCACAAACACAGTGGGCGCCGATTAACCTGGAAACATTCTCTAGCACACAGTGTTGTCAAAGCAACGTTCAAAAAAAGTGTTAAGGAACTCCTTGTTAGTGGTTTCCAAGCTATAGTACTTGTTCTTTTTAATGATCTTGAAGATGGCGGTCACCTCTCCTACAAGGATATCTCTAAAGCAACGGGTCTCGTCGATGTTGAACTTAAACGAACCCTCCAGTCGCTTGCGTGCGCCAAAATTCGTCCCTTGGCTAAATATCCTAAAGGCAGAGATATCAATGATACTGACACTTTTACCATCAACCTCAATTTCTCGGATCCAAAATATAGAATCAAGATTAATCAAATTCAATTGAAAGAGACCAAGGAGGAAAACAAAGAAACGCATGAAAGAGTTATTCAAGATAGAAGTTTTGAAACTCAAGCTGCGATTGTTAGAATTATGAAGTCTAGAAAGACGATGACGCATCAAAATCTGGTGGCGGAGGTCATCAATCAAACTAAAGGGAGAGGTGCCGTGGAGCCGGCGGAAATCAAGAAACACATTGAGAGTAAGTTTTCCTGTTTACTATTGGACATCCACCAGAGGACTCAAAAAACTAACAACTTTCGAAGAATTAATTGAAAAGGATTATATCGAGCGAGAAGATGGCGGTCTTTATACATACCTGGCATAGAAGCATGGTAACGTATCGCATGTGGGAGTTATGGTTGGCATTGTAAGGAGTCCAGATTTACGTCCATAGGGATGGCTTGATATGCATTTATGAATATAAACATTTTGGCAAAGATTCAACGTCGTTGAGAAGAAAGAACACTTATAAATTTGCCGTTTGTTTCCATGTGAGAGGGTTTAAAGTAGTTTCCTTGTGAAGAATATCTGGATGTGCAATTTTTTATCGGATCAAAATGTAGCCATTTGATATTTGTTTGTCTCATACATGATTGTAAGTTAAAGCAGTAATTTTCTATCTGGGGTCCCACATGAATGTACTTAGAGGAAGATATCTGGAAATGTGGAATCCTATCTGAATATTAGGATGAAGATGATAGATTGCTCGGGTATATTTTGATACTGAGAGATAGTATGTTCTATAAATCAGAATGTGGTGATTGGTTGGAGATAGAGAGGGGAGGGGAGGGGAGGGAAGAGAAGGGGGTTTATGTGCAAGTATATGGGGATTAGATTGCAAGAGAGGTTGGTGGGGTTTTAGAGAAGGGAAGGAGTGAGATGGGGTGAGGGATGGGGGGAGAGATGGAGATTGATGGTGAGGTGGGTGGGAGGTGTGAGGTGGGAGATGGGTGGATATGATTTGGGTTGTTTTGAATGCTTTTGGAGGTGGGATGGGATGCGATGGAGAGAATGAAGAGGATGGAGAGAATGGGGAGAATGGATGAGAGTAGATGAGAGCAGTATTACTATTATATTGTTCTTGTTCTTGTTCTTGTTCTTGTTCTTGTTCTTGTTTTTGTTTATATGATAGAAGTAGAAGTAGAAGTAGAAGTAGAAGTAGAAGTAGAAGTAGAAGAAAAAAGAAATCTTTGAAACTTTGAAACTTTGAAAAGGCAGGGTTGGGATTGGGATTGGATGGGAAGAGGAGAGGAGATAGAAAAGATGGGATGGGATGGGATGGGATGGGATGATATGGTGTGACGTAGTGTGTGAAATGGAGGGATAAACAATATTATGATGCGGTAACAGAAGAGAGATTATGAGGTCCTTGATTGGGTTGGGTTGGGTTGGGTTGGGTTGGGTCATATATTGAGTGTATTGGGTGGGATATTGGTGTGTGTGTATTGTTTGGTTTAATTGGGGTTGGGGTTTGGAGATAGGGATGGGGATGGAGATGGAGAATCTAGCTAGAGAGAGAAAGAGAGAGAGGAGAGAGAGAGAGAGATTCATATCCGACAGTATGTATTGATATCCACGAGATGTGTGTCCGAATTCCATTTTTTATGATATAACGCACGGAGATACATATTCAATTTTAAGGATATGCTTGTGATGAGTTATTAGTTGAAGACTAACTGGCTGGCTGGTTATTGATGGATAATTATATTATTATTATTATGATGTCTATTTCTATTACTATCATTATAACATGCGCTGGTGTGTCTAATGCAAACTGTAAATATACAGGAAGAAAAGATTGGTGGTTGTGATATTACATTAGATCGTTTCTTCCTGTATCTTACTTTGCACCGTGTTGTTTAAGTCGGATCGTTTCCAAACTTCGCTTTGTAGTTCGTGGGAAACCCGCTCGCTGCCTACTAACAAGCATAACACACGAGAACTCGCTGCCTTTAACTCCCGGTACTTCGATACAACGCTCCGGAATTTGCTGCGTTAAGATGATTAGATATAGTTTGATTAAATAGAGGAGGGAAATTCAACGAACCGAGAAATATCGAATTCCCAAGCACTGAAAACCACAGAGCACAAAGCACAGCACTTAGATGCTTTGACGTACCTGCTTAAACATATACCATCCAGCGTGGTAGGAAGTCGTCACTGCCTGCCAATCGAACAAACTCATGTGACGGAAAGTATTCAGGCCACCCATCCATCGCATGACGACAGCGTGAGCGTAGTACTCGGGGAACCCGCATACGTCGACGAGGTTTCGGTATATCCACGTGCGACACTGGGGCGTGCTCCAATAAAAGGAAGCGGGCGTGGTCGCCGTGATCTCGGTTGTGGGACCTAACCAGGGCATGGGGATGGGCTCGAAGGGCAAATGGCTGGGTGATTCGAAGTGTGGGGGAGCGGAGTCGATATTCAGGTTTCCGGTTACGTTCGCTTGGATGGCGAGCTCAAATTCGGCGTGTGAGAAGGCGAGGCTGGTGGATGTGGATGGGTCGGTGGAGCTGGGTGCGCATTGAAGCGGAGAGGCGGAGGGCGGGGTGTTGGGAGTAGAGCTCGAAGCCGGTGTTGTGGGGGGCGAGTTGCGTTGTCGGAATGCGAAGTAGGCCTGTGAGAGACCCGGTGGAAGTGTCCAATCTGATTGGCGTTGTCGGAAGCTGGAGTAGGCCTGTGAGAGACCCGGTGGAAGTGTCCAATCTGGGTGGTGAGAGATGGAAGAGGGGCCCGCGGGATTAGCACGCTCATTGGGGAAATCATTTAATGATTGTGGGCGATTGTTGATCTCGCCGATCCCTTCATGAGATGGATGGGGCATTTCTCCTTTTTCACCAACTCTATCCTCGCGACTGATATTGCCAGATGCGTTATTTACTACTTCCGCATTACGAAGTGAAAGCCGGCGATAGCTTTCGATATGGTTCTTATGTAGAGCTTGGAGCTGTGCGTCCCATTGACGACGACTGTTGTCCCAAGTCCTTCGATACTGGACTCTCTCATTGAATTCTAAAGTAAGACCTCGAAGGATGACTTCTGTGACATCTTCATTCCGAAAGAACTCCTTTATGGTTCCCTCGCGAATTGCAAGCAGATTTTCGCGATGTTGGTCTCCCAGTTGAAAGTCAGACTTGGCATGATCAGCTATAGCTCTTGAAAGCTCTACCTCATGACGCAAATTCTTTACCGACTTTGGATCAGTAAGATCATTTTGAAGAAGTTTGCCAAGCTTTTCGAGAGAATCAGCGCTGTCACGAGACTTTCGACTATGCATGCGGTGGTCAATTTGAAGCACAGCTAAGTCGAGCTTTTCATTACAGGCTTCCAATTCAAGGTAGTCACGAAGCATCGTTGCCTCCGTCGCATCACGGAAATGCTCGAAAGGATATTCGCAAGCAACGGCTTCGTCTTCACTGAAAGTAAGTCTTCCAGTGGCAGAGTGTAAGTAGAAAACAGCAATCCTGAGACGCACATCTGCTTCCCTCAAAAGGTGCTCGGTATCCAGGAGATCTCTTTCTGAAGCCTTCACCCTTTTGCACAATCTGTCGTATTCTTCCAGATAGTCGTTGTCGTTCGTTGAGCGTCGCTGTGTCTCGGTAGTGGTCGCACGCTCTGGGCTTCTTACGCGAGATGGGCGATCCTCCCTCATTGCTGCGAATTTATCTCGTAGACTTTTGGAATTAGATGAGATCTGGGAATGGGGAATAAGAATAGCTGTGTTGGTTGAAATGGACGAGGGTTGAGTGTTGGAGATGGAGAGTCGCTCAAGATGGATTATATCTACGGACTGGAGATGAGGATGTATATTGGAGAAAATGTGTTTGGAGATGGAGATGGAGGGTTTGGAATGAATGTGAAGAGAAAACTTTCACAATTCTATTTGTGCGAAAATTTTAAGACTAGTAGCTTGGAGCGTCTAGTCTTAAAGTTCAAGCTAATTATGGTGTACGGTGTACGGTTTTGCTCATGTCCAACTTCTGAACACTGTCTGCATTGTGAAATATTTCGTTCATAGAATACTAGCTAGGAATTTGGCAAATTGAGCCTCTTGAGTGCTTCGCCTGTTACTTCATTGTTGTAAGTGATCTCAATGTCAGTACACGGTAGGATATTGTAGATGGATCACAAAAGATCTTGAACAGATTTACTACAATATCGAGACTTCTCCCCTGGGTGATAACAGATTCTCTGGCACTCTCCAGTTCTCCGTTCATTCGATGGATGCCCGTAGAAGACTACCACTAGCGTCATTCTAGGCAAAGACGATGAAAAAAAAGTTTTCATAGATGACGGAAAGATGCTGCTGATCATTGTAGAAGACGCACACAATACTTGGCTGTATGAACCGTCTTCCGTAATATATAATTCCATAGTTGTGCTTTCCACTTAGAGCTTAGCGATGAAAACTTTCAAAGAGAGCAATGGTGGTAACAGCATAACCACAGCCAACTTCATGCATTTCATCAATTTCATCATCAATCGAATGTTTGAAGATCGAATGAACAACGATAAAAAAATCACTGGCTACTGAGACAGTGATTGGTATGGTATCATCCAATTTACGTACGAAGTTGTACGCAAGGGAATGTTTGTGACCTGGTGCTCAGGTGTATGAAGACCCTTCCAATTCAAAGGGATACGACCCAAGCAGCATTGATAATCCCATGTGGCTTATGAAAAACGATACGAGGGAGCTCCGTGATGAGGAACAAATGGGGAGATCCAATCAACGCAGAACAACAGCATTCGGGGGATGGAGGGATCAAAAATGGAAAAGTACATGTTTTTTGTTTGTTTGTTGATACTGTACCGTGTGTCGTCCTGGCCCTCCAAAGGGTTGTGGACTTTGGCGAAGATAACTTTCGGCCTTAAAGACCATGACAAAGGTCAGGCCATATTTGTTGGCAATTCAAAAGGTCGAAAGGCTTTTGACAACTTGGAAAGGCTTTTGGCAACTTGGAAAGGCTTTACTCTCTCTTTCTTATAGATCGAGAAGATGCTAATAATAGTAGTACAGAGGCTGGTCTCGCTGACTGCAAGGATGGAAGGTTATTTGTCAGATCGTAATGTCAAATGGTCAAATGTATGAATTTTGGTTACAATACCTTGGAAGGTCAATGAATCGATATACTTTTGGAAATTTCGGACCCGAAATTGGTACACATCTGTGCACACCACACGAGCAAAGTAAAGATACAGCTCATTTTAATTGCTTGGGAATGAGACGGCGTTATTACATCAATAAAATGTCATTGGAGTGCACCGCTAAGGGTCCCTGTGTACTTTATATTTACATGAATCGTCAAAGAGCATAAACATGGGGGGTGTCCAAAGTATGATCTCTCAGCTCTATCGTGTGCGGCGGAGGGGATGTATTAAACTTCTTCTTCCGAGGACTAGGTAGTCTTCATTCCGGAAAGATACTACCTAGATACTGAGTATCCAGTCAACTGGTAAACTTAAGCTATGATCCATTGTGATCTTTACCATTGAGTAGCAGCAGGCTAAGAGGTATTTGGGTGCCGGAGGAAGGTGTATATTGTACGGTATATGAAATACCGTTTGTTCGACTTCTCCCTGAAAACCCTCCATGACTACTACATCGTACCGAGTACGGACTTGTTGAGTCAAGAGTCGAGACGGATTTGAGACGGAGTATAGCCAGCCAGCCGTGCCAGCCAACTGAACTTGAAGCCAAGAAATTCACGATCCACTATGATGTCCACTCTGAATCTGTGATCTCTCCTCGAGTCCTCGTGAATCTCGTCGAATGCCTTGGTTGGCTCTTGCACCCTTAAGAATTACGACATCACTTAAACATGTTTTGAAATCTCACATGATCATTGATCAACATCTCCTATTTCATCCCAACTGATTCGTGAACAGGAATCTGGTGTTTTCAAGATCACAGCCACAAATCAAATCAATGATGTCGAATAGCTAACCACTACAAGACACCCTCAGAATAAACATGTTTGATGGGCCATGGAAGCGCCCTGGTGGAAGAAAGAGAATCGGTTGGTGGTCACTCTTTCGCACCAAAATTGGATCTCCACAAGGGTCATGCAGATATGGCTGGTGCGACACACTAAAAGGGATAACCGCCGTTCTACCGCCGTTCGAAAGTACAAAGTAAGAATTTTTAACGATGATTCGAAACTGCCAGCATTCAAAAGGTCAAAGAGTAACCAAAGAATTCATCTAGTAACATCTACACCCGCGCTTGGTCAAATATAGCGTCAGGGCACCTCTCCCGTCTCCAGTGATTCGAGTGGCGATCGCTTCAATTTGGACAAACTTTCCGACGTTGTTCAGTCACAGCGTTGCTTCCCCCACAGCATAGCCAGACGAGCAATCCGAACACAGCATGGATTTTGTGGAACAAACATGCTTCGCCATGTGAGACGACATTTCCAATGATTGTGTCTAAATCTATACATTCATCGTGAAGTGTGGGTGACCATTGACTGGTCTTGGGAGACGCCCCTACTTATGCTGGGTACTTTCACCAACCTTCAATATGCTTCAAGGGTTGAATGGCACGGTATCTAGTCGATGCTGTGTATTCTTTCTAAAAAGGCTGTAATAGCTCTGCTGATCTTCTCTCAATCTCTAACTTTCTTTTGGGGATTTTCTTTTTCTCTACTCGTCACTCTTTCCTTGAACCATCCCTTCATGGGAAATATCCACTCCTTTACATCAAATATCTCTTCTCTCTTTTACATTCCTGGTGAATAATTATCAAACAGCCCAATCTCTACATCGGTCGGCCTCAAGTTGTGGCCATAACCTCTACCAGTAAAGGTCGAGGGGTGCGATATCTGGGAAACTACCTTTCACTCATCGTGACGAGCTTCAGCAATCGTTCCATACACTCTTCATTCACAACACCACCTCAAACATCTCTACCATTCCAAATTCCTGGAACGTCACAATTGATCCACATTCATCGTCTGGGTCATCCATGATCCATCTAAGAACCCGTCCATCTGAAACGCAAAACATCAAGAACTGACTGTCAGGTACGAGCACGGTCCGCGCTTCATAGATTCCGATTTCTCTACCAAGGCCCCAGATCGACCTTTCAGACCCCTTCTAAGTTTTCGTGCAATTCTGTTGGACTTTTAATACTTGCACATCCGATAAAGGCTGTGCTCATCGCGATTGCTTTCTCATCTTGTACTTTTTCTTCTTCTTACATTCATTAGTTGTCTACCTGTGGGGCTTTAAAAGGGAATCCGGATTTTTTCAACCTTCGCATATCACCAGACTCCCCCGTATTGCACGTTAAACTTCGAGACACTTAATGGGCATTGTTTGACTTCCATAATTACCAAAGCTATCTAATATTATTCATAATGGGGTGGTTTGGAAACCAAGATTTGTCTTCCAAGTTTGGGTAAGCCTCTTGACAATGAACATTCATACATACATATGTCTGATAGATCTTCTATAGCATCGTCCTTGGTGGTGCAATCTTTATCGTATTCTCCGCTGGCCTGATAAAAGTATGGCTCAACAAAAGAAAGTAAGATAAAAGCTTCAAACAGTTGAATTTACATTTGCTAAATGTATTCCCAGGCTCGCAAAGAATATCAAAATCGAGGAACTTGAGAAGGCAAACAGCACGCAGGAGAGACTCAATGTAGAGGAGCTTGGTGAAGGTGATCTCTTTGGTGTTCGAGCAATCGAGAGAGGTTTCTTCGGAGGTGTTTCACAATCTCGAAGCAATTCTCCCGCCCAGTCAATGTTTGGTCCACCCTCAACAACTGCCGTCGACTTGACAGAGACTTGCAGAGCACTTGAGGCTATCAGAGGTCCATCAGCTGCTAGCAGCAGTGATACTAGTTTATCAAGACGTTCCAGCGAGATCTCCGCTCCCAAATCGGTCAAGCACAAGCCATCACCTCTCCGCTTACAGCCTTCTGAAGCCGAAATCAGACGCTCTGCTTTGCCTAATGTCGGTGGCTCATACATACCACCACTGCCGATCAAGGAGGTTCAGCCTCAATCGAACTCAGTTGAAGTTCAATTTGGTAGACCCTCACTCTCCGAGTCTCCCCCCAGCAGAACTCAATCCGAAGAGGAGGTATCTCAACTACATTACCAAGGAGAGGTTCCACGCAACTTCATATTTCTAGCAGGTCAGTACTCAAGCGTTAGATCCCAAGCAGGATCTATATACGGCACTGCCGAACCATCGCCTCAGAACCAAGGCAAGATCCCTAGAGCACCAGCTCCAACCCACGTTTTTGGATTCCCTCCCCGATTCTCCGGACGATCACGATCTACATCCTCCGAAGACGAATCTTCCAGTAGCGACCGCTCCTCATCCTCCTCTCCCGAGTTACCTATCCCCGCCATCCCCTCTCCCTACAAAACCTCCTACCAACCCACCACCTTCCTCGAACAAGAACCACAACAACCTAACTCTAAATCCCGCTCTTACCAACCCACCCAACCTTCCGAACCCGAATCCCAATCCGACTTCTACACCCACTACCGCGAACCCAGCGTCGCCAACTCCATCCTCACCACCCGAACATCCATCCTCGATGACCCCTCTCTCTCCCGTTCCGGCTCCGTGAACCCTGTCCGCGGCCGCCCCGCTTATAAATCTAATTCCCGCACCCCTTCCGCCGCCTACACCCATGGTCAAATATCCCGCACCCACGATTCTCTCCGCATGTCTCGCAAAGCCTCGCTCCAAACACAGGAACGGAGGATTTCACGCGAGAGAGATCAGATGCACTATGATCCTACGCTATCTTCTGGATCCGCGGTGAGAAACCGCAGCGGGAGTGTGCAGGGACGCGCGGTGGATTTTGATCGTCCGAGAGAAAGCCCGTTTAGCAATGCGAATGCGATTGCGGGGTCGGAACACGGGAGACAGGAGAGTTACTCGAGTGTGAGTACGGCGAGTAGTAGGGAGAGTTCGAGGGAGGGGAGAGCGAGGAGTGGAAGTGTAGGAGAGGAGGAGTGGAGGGGGAGAGGCAGGGGAAGAAGTGTTGTTGGGGAGACCATCGTGGAGGTTTTGACGCCGATGACGAGTCGGGGACAGAGATTTGATGCTAGTGATTTGGTTTAAGGGGGAGATATTTATTCCATTTGATTCTGAGATTAGCAGGGGTTGGAGGAGGGGAAGATTGTATTACATATTGTATTGTATTGTATATTTTAATGGTGTATTAGTATTGATTAAAAATACACATAGGAGCGGGATAGGAATGGATAGGCCTTGGTAGAACAAGAAGGATATGGATAGCAAAAGCTCGAGACAGCCCCATTGGGAATCCGACATTTTTCAATTAGATATTCCATCCCGTAGCACGGTATCGCAAATAAAATTATAAATTTTGCTACTTTAATAAATTACTTTTACACTCATATTCGAATCCATGTGTCTGGTGTGGAATTCAAATATATGCTAACAGATTTAGAAGTCTGAAGTCTGGAATCTGGAATCTGGAGTCTGAGGTCTAGCTTCTGATTCTAAACTATCAAACAGGACATCTGAAGTCCAAGAAATAAATCCCTCCCAAGCTCCTTAGATATCCTATCCATCTACACTTTGCTACTTTGGTAGCTTGATCCAATATCAGCACAGCATAGAGTGAGCACTCAACACTATCAAAGATCTTAATCCCCATTTCTTATCAGGAGATATTGCGACGAAAGGTATGTAGTGAGTGATCTTTCAGGAAATACGTTTTCAGTAGGTATGCGGGATGGGATGGGATGGAGAGGGATTCTAGGGGTTGGGATGGATAACCGATGAGGAATGAATATTGGAGGATAGTGAGGAAGTGGAAAGAGGGAAGGGAGAAGGGGGGGGGAAGGGAGAAAAGGTATGGTTATGATTTAGAATCATCGTTATTCTTGGTGGTTGAGTTCGGCAATGACGATGTATGTGTCTCGCACATTGTGAATGCCAATCTGTTTAGCTGTTCTAGTATCTGTTGTGGTGTTCTTGCGGTGAGGAGATCTAGAGAGGAAATCTTAGGAGATGGGTACGGATGAGAAGTTGTGAGGGCGGTGAATCTGGGGGTATGTATATATATCTGTTGAAAATAATGCTCGAGGGAGCAGAAGATCTGTGGTTTCTTCCCGTGGTGAGGTTGTTGGGCATGAGGAGGTTGGAGGATTATATATGGTTGAGCTTCAGACGGGCATGTATCGGTCAGTCCGAACGATCTTGATAGTTGTGGTCGCTGGTGGGAGTGAATGGAGTTGGAATGAATCAGGATGAGTCAGGGCAGATGGCTTGAGGATATTTTCGCGATGCGCTTCAAAGGGCTTGTGTGAGTGTAGAATACGAGATGAAGGGTCTGGGTTGGGTTAAGGGGAGAGAATGACGAAATAGAGTTTACGGGGAGAATGTATTGGCATCTTATGCGATTTTCAAACTTCTAGAAGAATATACGATACAGGCTATTTCAAGGGTCGAGGGTCTCTTTGGGAGACTTAAAAATACTCGACTACTAGATTGTAATGTCGGGATACAAATTTAAAGATTCAATAAAGACTATAAAGGAGCCGGGGAAAAAGCAATACGAGAAACGCAATGGGGTGGTTGGAAGACTTGGAGGTTATGCTGCCTATCTGTGGGTCATGTGTTTTGTCAGCGTTGGGGAAATGGATGGTATGAGAAATATTGTAAATTGATATGATGTATTTCGATTTCTGGAAACCCCGATAATGGCAGGTAGGAAACGTTCGAGATGTGCATTGGAATGAGTAGAAAGCCGATACGAGGTTTAAAAATGGATCATGTAGCAAGTACTTCTATACGATTCATGATGTGGGCTGGCTGCATGGCTGAGCCAAATGTGAAGGGTCGCAGTTCTCCGGCCTTATGGCTATCTATCTTGGGTTTCGTAGATAAGCTCGAGAGTCGAGATACTATTAATCTTCACCGGCATCGTAAATCAGAGCCTCATGTAACCAAACGCGAACTTGACAGCAGCTACTGGTAAAACAATTGATTAGCTGTCAACTTTCAGCCCGTCGTTCTGTGGAACCTTTTGAAGTTTTTTGATTCATTACCAGCGGGTGGAGTGAATAGTCATTGAAACAATATGCAACACGATACAGGCATCCAACAAATCGGTGTGCCACAGTGCGAGAAATGACTGGACGTCGTAATTGCGGATTTCTTCTTCAACCATTCAAACCCGATGGCTTCAAGCGAGCAGGCCCAAAAATGGTTCAGGTGAGACTGGTGAGTAGATTAAACAGTTATCACTAGATAGTTATCACCCTTATCACCCTTGCTTTGACATCTTAGAACAACTTTGCTCATCCTGTTAAAAGTTTAGCACACCTTTTAGCAAGAAAATTGGCTGCAAAATGCCGATCCCTTTCGGCCACTACCACTTAGGTGACTTTTAACTTGACCGGGCTTGATTGTTAATGAGAGTTCAGGGAATCAGGGCACTGATCATCACCCACACTAATTAAGCATTAAAATTATGCTTATGACACTTATCCAGAAATTTCAATGCTCGGGAAATGGAAATTTGAATACGGATGGTAGGGTTTATAAGTGGTTCTTAGAACATTTGACCCCTGCGGTAAGAATGATAGCGATTAATTTTCACTCTACTTGCGCCAATCACATTGTGATTTGTAAGCAAGGTACCGCTTGTGTTCTCCCGCAGACTTGCAAGCTTTCTTAGGAATCCTCTGATACGACGGACTTCAAATGAAATTAATTCCATCGACTCCGTAAAGCTTCTTAAGGAGCTTGGCAATCAACACATCCCAGACGGAAAAAACTCTCGTACTGAGAGGACTGAGGGGACTGAGGAGAGAACTGAGAAGAGAACGGTCAATATTCTGCTGATGTTGTATAGGAATAGCTTTGTTTACGTGCCGTATAGAATTCTACTCATCTGGTACATCTTTGTATCTTTTCGCCCAATGCGGTAATCTTCTTCCCCTTGAATCGGCTACTTGGCATGTCAGAAATCAATACGAGAGAGGCACGCCTCTTCTCATAGGAACGGTTAATGCGATGATCAGATTTGCCATTTGCTCCTAGGTAGTTTTGAGAAAATCAGAAGAAGAAAAGCGAGCTACACACATACAAACAAGAAAAAGATGAAGGCTTGGTTACACGGTACCTGCCAAGAGTACTGGGATGACAAGGATATATGTTAGAAACTCATGAATATTGCCCGAGTGGGCGAAGTTCAAAACCTCGTGTTCCAATCCCGAAGTACTTTTGATAGTTTCCCACCTTAATCCTACCTTATCCTAGACGAGTATCTGATTTTCGTGCATTTTACTACATTTACTTCACTCAGTCCTCTTTCCTTCTTAATCCCACCATCTGCCTCAGCTTCTTCAAAAAAACAAACACACATTCGTTTTTCAGTTACATCTTAATTGTTCATACACAACTCGTCCTTCGTTCGTGACTATCTAATCAACACTCGCTCAACTATTACCAATTTTTAATTCTCCCAAAACAAAACACAACACCTTTACAATGGCTCGTTACGCTCTCGCTTTCACTGCGCTCTTCGCAATTGCTCAAGCTATCAACATCACCTCCCCATCTACCAACGGAGAATGGGACCTCAGCGATGGAGCTCAAACTATCACCTGGACTTCAGTCTCTACTGATCCCCAAACCGTCGATATCTACCTCGTCCACATGGCTTCCAACCCACCTCTCAGCGATGTTCTCTTCACCAATGTCGATATCACCAAGGGATCTGAGAGTGTTTCCGGTCTCCAATTGCCAACCGGTGGCAACTACCAAATCAACTTTGTCAGCCCAGGAAAGGCAGAGCAAATCTTGGCCCAATCTCAACAATTCACCGTCAATGGAGTAGCCTCCAGTGCAAGCAGCACACTTGCAGGTTATACTGGTGCGTCCTCTACTTCCTCTTCCGCTTCATCTACCTCATCTTCCTCCTCCTCTTCCTCCTCCTCAAGTGCAACCTCGAGCAGTTCGACTGCCTCTACCTCTGGAACCAGCTCCCTAACCTCGAGCTCAGGATCCGCCTCTTCCACCACCTCCACCGGTACCTCCACCTTCACCTCTACCGGTTCATCCACCACTGTTACCGGTACCACCACCTCCACCGGAACTGGCTTGGTTACTTCCGCCTCTGCTAGCGCAACCTCCTCCGGCGCAACCTCCTCCGGCGCATCCTCTTCCTCCAGCTCCAGTGCATCTGCATCTGGTAACGGAGCTGCCGCCACTGGCATCCCAATGATCGGACTTTTGGCTGGTGCCGCTGCTCTTTTCTTGTAAGAGCTTTGAGTAGACTAGGGGATGGGTGGAGAAGAAGGATGATTCTAGGATCGATGGTGTAATGATGAATATCGCAGGATAGGGATTGGAGGACTACTTTTGGAATTTGTATTTTGGTTTTGACTTGTTTGGTCACATCTACTTGGGAGACTATGTTTTCAAAAGTAAATGCGTCGTTGAGGTTATATTCAGTACGATAAGACGTATATGAACGAGAACAGCTATAGAATACTTTTCACGATTCTTCGTGTAATGGATTGGGAGAAAATTAATATTTGGTTTACCATATTCCATCTTTCCATGCTCATTAGTGACAACCAACCAACGGAATCAATTCTCTCTGAAAACCAAAACCACTCAAATCATCGTGAAAAATACTAAGTGCATCATCCAATTTCCCATCGCATGAAAACCCCCCTTCACGTCTTCCACTCCTACTCTCTAGCCCCCCAAACCAGTCACACACTCCACTCAGCAAAGATGCAAACAAACACATTAACATTCCCAGCGTCTCCACAATCACGAGGAGAAAAAGAACCTTAACGAACAGCACCACCTCAAATCAAGGTTTCTTTTAAAATTTTCGTGCCGGTGTACAAGCAGGTACCCGTAAAAGTTCCCCTGTAGAACCGACTAGCACGCCATGTGGAGATTTGTTCAGCGAGCTATCGTGCTCCGTGGCCCACAGATATGGTTTATGGTTAAATTACTCGTTGGGTAATTGGTGATTGGGGGAGAGATCTGTGCGAGTTTTTGTGAGGGGAGTGGTGTGTTGTGTTGTGGTTGTTGTGATTGTACTTGGGTATGTAGGATGGATGTATAAATTAAAGCAGAGTTTCTTTTCTTATTTGTTAGAACCTTACCATTACCAATTTCACGAAGGGCACCTGATGAAAATGCTAATGGAGTGCAGTATTACACTATTCTAGGTATGTGTTTAGTGGATTCAATACAGAAGTAGCTAGTCTGTTCTTGTAACGAGCATACAACACTGCTAAAAACACACCACATGATACAATAAACGCATCCCCCTTTCCCAAATCCCAAAATTATGACATTTACATCCCGCCAAATTATACTTTTCATGCACTGGATATGCAGAGTTACGGAACACAGCATTTTCACGCTCCGGCTCGGGCGTGTAGGTTGTGTCCAAACTCGGTGCCTGGGACGGACCTGAGTTGTGACACTGAGGAGATTTGTGCGACGGGGCTGAGATTACTGTAGGAGATCGTATTTAGGGCTGAGGACATTCTGCTTTTATGAATGGGAGCTTTGGTTTTGAGTATAGATGTACGGATGTTGCTGATTTTCTTTACTCTTTGATTTGAAAGGTTCTGATGAGACTTCCCCATTTATGAGGCACGTTTGCTTTTGGCTGTATGTTTTTGTTGGTCCTTGCATTGAAGAAGGAAACCCATGTTTTCCCCGCCGCAATCATGTAGTTCATGGATTCGGTGGCCAGAAATACATAACTCCACAACTGAGCGAACCATCTTTCGTGATCAAACTGATACAATGATGTTCTTCCACTAGCAAATCACCTTTTGGGCAAGTGTTCATGACATACTATCGTACCTAAATAGAAGGTCATTTGACATGCCTCAATCTCTATACCCTGAGTGCTCCGTCTCAAATGTCAGCATGCAACCCAAGAATGACAAACATAGTAATGATCAATGGGACATACGTTTCGGAATTACTTGAATCATCGGGTTTTTTCTTGGAGGATCCATCCTTTTTCTTCCTCTATGTTTTGCTTTGTGTCAGATATTCTCGTTTCGTATTATACGTGTTGGGAGGGGGGCTTGGGAGGAGTCGGGATTTAACGTCGATATCTTTCGTCAAATGAGTAAGAATTCGTGCTGTTGAGTATGAGGTTATCTCTGTATTTGACATAGGTTTTTGTCAAACTCAAGCATACATGAACGCTTTTCTCTTGCCTTTAAATATATCGCGGTAATGCATAAGTGTTCCTATCAGGGCAAGGCTGGGTCCAAGAAATGGTATTCGTTGAAATATTTCCTCACAGGTCAATGTTGTCTATGATCAAATTCCAAGTGCGACGGTAATAATAGCTCCTACTTGAGATTTGACACCAGCAACAAGTGGATGATAGATCAACAAGACTTCTAATTCAACGTCCAATGATCATTACGAAAGCGTGCGTCTTTTAAAATTTCTCATTGGCTTTGCAAGCAACTATTTACTACCTGGTTCGTATTAGAAAATGTCTCACAGTGAAGCCTCCCTCCCCTGCATTGAACTAATTCTACCCCGCTGCTTTTTGCTCTATTCAGAAGACAAGTTGCAAGTTTTGTATACCCAGTCATTACTTGGAAATCGGGGCACAGAGCTGGAATCTGTTGATCTTCCGAGCCCTATACTTGGCAATACAAGAGTAACACGCGTGAAGAGAAGGAACTGGTGGCTTGTTTGATATCCATACTCCATAATCTTTCAATTCAATATGACAGATATCACATACGATTCTGGTATCTGGCTACTTCTTGCCTATCCATAAATGTCTCTGTAGCTTGCAGGTTTCTAACAGAGTAACAAAGAATTCAGGTCAAGGGTATATAGTGGTAGGAACGGGAGGAATGGGGTAAGAAAGAGCCGGTATAACAACAGCGTTATTTCGTGCCTATCCAGAAACTTTTGTACATACATTTACCGCATATCATAGCCTTTGGGGAAACTTTTCTCCTTACCGTCTTGTAGATGAGGGTTCAGTGCAATAGATCTCATCGACAGTAATAAGTATAATGTGCCAGAGACAACAATTGTAATTCACAGCGAAAGGGATACCCAACATATATAATAGCTCTGATCATCAGCTCTAATACCAGTACTAGTAGCTCGATCATTCATATTCAGATCTCAGGATCCAGCATCATAGCCCTCTACCTCCTTTATCATTTTAGCATTATCTGCCACTCTATCTTCAAATAGGAGAGCTTTTAACCCAATAACTGAACTGAGCTATGGAAAAGACTTGGAGTACTCGCAATGCTATCCACTCGAACTGAGATCTCATTCCAAGTATTCGATAGTCCTTGAGAAGTCTGGATCTTCGGGCATAGCGCAAATGGCCAAGGGAGAGCATATAAATGACAGTTTGATTCTCGAGACTCGCTATTCGCATAGGTTTGATATGTTGGAATATACCTGTTATGGAAGATCATCAAATGAAGGTAGGGAGAGATTTCTCATCAATTGTGCGTGATAATTCGAGTTCTTGTCTTTTAATTGAGTTGGGCGTTTCCTTTCGATGTCGAATCATCGGGTATCGAGAAACCACAATTTCGTGTGCTGACATGACAGTGAGGATGAAATGGTGATATTATAGTCATTAAATGGAAAGAACAAACCGTCTATCATGGTTGATATGAGTTATTTGTTACTATCGCCTAATTAGGGTTACCCTCTGAGGACAGAAAACACTTACAATCCTACGATAATATCAATGTTCTCATGAGCGGGAGAAAATAATAAAGTACGGTGTATAGTTGTGATTGAGCTGGCCACTGAGCTGGAACTTCCACCTGGTGCTTTGTATTCAACTTGTATTTGTGTTCTAGGTGAAGTTGAAGTGTTTCTACATGAGAGACAATGAATACGCTCCAAAATTGGGGGTGGTTAAAGTATCATGATTGGCGGTGAATATGTCTGTAATAGTGGATTGATAGAAATGGAGCCTGAAAATACTTATATACGCAGAGAGATAAGAAACAGTAGATCCTCTACATCTCATGAGGTTTGTATACAATCTAGAGCCCGTACTATGAAACCACTATTGTCGAATCTTTTTAGCTCGATATTTCATGTTAAAGCACTGCCCTGCAGCGAGCACACAACCACTAATCTTCCTTCTTGTATGTTAGAATTAGCTAGCGGGCGGATTATCTATAGTATGAACACTATCAGCATACATATGTCTTTTCCAAACAGAATGAATGGTCACTAAACAACCACTTAGATGATCCCCCATCTAATATAATACTCAGAAAGACAGAAAAGAAAGGAAGATATTTCGTCTCCATTCCTAACAGACCAAATAAGCCAACCAAACCAATAATTGTCCATTATGATTTCCTATTACCTCCCTTCGTCACCGAAGTTCTTGCTTCTCATCTACAGACTCACAATCGATGCTAGAGCACGACTTAGCGATCCCTGAAATCTAGATGCGAACTTGCATTTTTCCTCAGCACTGAGTCTACTGTCCTCATATCGATATGATTATTGAACACAGATTGATGGCATGGATTACACAAAGGAAGAAATACGCAACACTTTATGTCCAGTAATCAGATGGAATTTTTACACAAGTTTGAAAATATGGCATGGCTAATTCCTTCCTGCAAAGTGTAAGGTATAACTAGCTAGGGAATATACCGTAATACTCATCTACACCCCAAGGGAATTCTACAGTCATCTCGTGTGGGAATCTGCATCCGGGATATTTAGCTGTAATCCAATTATTCAATACTCTTTTATTACTCTTTTTGATTGATATTCTTTTGGGGTATATTTACCATGACTGTATGTATTTCCTTAGAGTCCTATTCATATCCATATCTACATCCTTACCATAACTATCTATCTTGTGGCTGCTTCGGGCGTCGCTCACTCGAATCATCTTTAGGTCTCCACGAGAGAGTATATTTTCCCTCGACGCCACGATGAACTGCCAGTTCATAATTCTTCTTTTCCTCTGCTGTTTTTCCGGTATACTTTTTTACTTTTCGACTGGGTGGTTTCTTCAATTCCGATAGATTTTCATGCTTCTCAGCTCCCAAGCGAACTTGGCGATTAAACTCGCTACGGATCTGATCAAACTCATTGACGATTTTCTTGCCCCTGCTCCCTGGTGTCTCCACATCCAGTACATTTTCAGAAGACGAGGAAGAGGAGGTTTGAGATCGAGTGGCTGCTTGGGGCTGCGGTTGAGGCATTGTCTCGGTGTGAGGCTTGAGATTTTAAGATATTAAGTTTAAATTATGATTTTTTTAAAAAATGTAAATTGGATCTGCGAAATTACAGTAGTAGATATTTGAGCTCTAAACTTTGGAATCTTTGTTAATAATAAAGAGTAGAAAGTTGGTGTTCGTATTGCAGAATATTATGAAAGCAATCCCAGGTATTTATATTGAATTTTTTGACAAGAATTTTCATGCCTACGTTGAAGATCTGCTTTGATAACCAACCCTTGGAACCATCATAGAATAGGCTACAATACATCGCTCAAATAGGATGGATAGAGATGGTTCTGGTCGTTTTTTTTAGGTAGACATGACCAAAAAGAAGACCAGTTTTATAATGTTCACTTAGAGCGTCAGACTCAAATGCATCGAGAGTACTTCCATACCCCCCTCCCTCCATTCAGAAAGAGACCTCGACTTTTTCTCCATACGCTCACCTACCTATCAGCCTATCTTGAGATTCACAAGCGACGATGAAGATCAAATTTTCTCCTTCCTAGCTACCTGGGCCGGGCGCTACATAAGCGAAAAAACAGGCGGAATTCGAGTGCTCTTCCGAAGGACGTTGTTAATTGAATTATAAATTCATTTTAGATTAAATATCAATATCCGAGGAGACCAAACGAAAATTCAAGTCTTTCCAATGAAATATTGCATTACCTGTATTTGATATATTATTGAAGAGAGATCCGAATTCTCAAAGTCCTTCTAAAGGGTGCTTAATTTCCGCCCATTTTTATCAATTACAGAGAGCCGGGCCTAATCATATGTTTTGGGATTAACCTACCATCCTCAAAACAAAATAACCTATGAATAAATACCACGAAATGATTAATTAAACACCTACGTAATAGTTCGGATCTACCCAAAACAAACTGTTTTCAAACTCAACCCAATCTACGTCCTTCACTCCCTCTTCCAAATGCAAAATAGAAGCTACCCACCCCACCCTACCCCACTCATTTTCCGCCCTAAAAGCTCGTGTCCACAAGCTGCATATATATATTGCCAAACAATTCACTCACATGTCACATTCAACACAAATCGAACAACAGCCCGTTTGGCTTAGCGGTAAAGCGCATCACTAGTACTTGTAACATACGTCACATGGTTATGATGAGATCCTAGGTTCGATTCCTAGAACGGGCAAATGATATGGTATTGTTTTCTCCATCAAGGATTTACGATCATTTTTGCCTTTTTGCTCTTGAATTTGAAGGGAGAGAAGGGAGGATATGGTTCGATTCCTACGGGCAATCACACAAACATTTTGGCTTGTTCCTTTTTTCTTTTCAGAATTGATGATTCTGTATAAGATGTAGTATTTTGCTAAAGGAAAGATTTATTTCTTCCCGTGAATTACGAACCGCAGGGTTCTTCACGTCTTTTACGGTCCCCTTTAAGATTCATTATGTGACTTGTTATTATTGATTGGTCAATTTTTCTACAAGATAGCGAAATATTATATTCTTGTAGCAGTAACTAGCAGAAGTCAAATTATCGCCTAGCTACGAGGTCAAATCATTTGATTCAATCTTGTTTCCGCAAATTTCAGCTCATTAAATGAAAATTTGCAGTTATGGTTGAAAAATCATCCAGCAACTCGTATCCTAATATCAAAGAACTCGGCTAATCAAATGAAAATTGGCCATTCCGCTTAAGGTACTCCAGCAACTTATGTCTACTTCACTCCTCGCTCAGTATCAGCCTCGCTCTGAGTGATGATGGAGGGAGTTGTGCTTGAACCATCCGCCTTGAGCTCTATGGCGATGAAAGCATCTGCTCGTCCATTAATTGGCTTTGTAATTGTAAGGCCAGCCCAATTTTTGGTCATCTGAACAATGAAAGTATCATCATTCTCATCTGTGTTTGCTTTTCCACTCAAATTCAAGGAGAACGATCCACCTGAAGATATAAAAAATCTATCAGGATCAGCGTAACCGGCAGTCCCTTGCGGAGAAATGGTGAACTGCATCTCGCTATTCACAATCTCTACTGTTGCTTTGAGATTCTGAGGGATGCTATCTCTTGTGATCGACCAATATGCTTCGGAAGCTGTATCTTGACTCCAACTACCATAATCCGCATTCCAAAGACAATGATCATTCGCAGCCTGCATTCTCAGAAAAGTAGCCTTAACTGCTTTAGTGGCTAGTTTTGCACCTGATTTGTTCGATCCTTGGAGTGTGAGATTCGTTTTTTTTTGTGTCGGCATCGTACGTCACCGAGCCTGTCCAGGTGATATGTGGAGTATCTTTGGTGACAGATGTATCAGAGGTATAAACCACATTTGTAGCCGTGTTTGTATTTTGGGGGCGATCTTCTGGCGTAGAAATCCAGGTAACTCGACTCGCATCTGGCCTACTTCATTGTTAGAATATATTTGCGGTTTGGTTTGTATTTGAGATGTTTGCCTCACTCTAGATAGTGAATGGGAACAATGATATCGCCCACTGCGTTCACCGCAGCGGTTCCGAACCCAAGCTCATCCTTTCCTGGACACGTCACTTCGACATATGGGGGAATAAGCGCGTCGGCTACTTCCCAAAGTACTCCGCCAACCATTTTCCTATAACCCCTCAAGATATAATCCCAGCTCGATTCTGGATCTGAAGGGACCACAGAATCGAGATCTGAGGGCACCAACAGATGTTCATCGTCCGTTTCACCGAGGTTACATTTGCCGATTTTTGCAGTGGGGTCATTCGAATTAAATTGTCCACATTAAGTGTAGCCGTCCAGTTTAATTCATGATTAAAATCACTTCAATAGATTAGCATCTGTACTGATTCAAGAGGCTTATATATAATGCTTACGGATACCACTGTGCAACATTGTCTGCATCTTCTGTGGGCCAAGTGATCGAACCAAAGTACCTAACATGTCCACTGAGTGTAAAAATGGGGGAATCTGGCAGTCCGATATCTAAATGTACGGATGTCTCGGCAGTCAAATTGTAGTTGGCCTTCCAAGCTCCATCAGAGGAGAATATCTCGTTTCCTGGTGCGGATACTGACTTCGACCAGCAATACTGAACATCAGAGGGCTTACCAAGATCATAGTATCCTTCTTCGGATTGAAAATTTTGGAGATCATTGCGTTCATCGTTAGTCATGTCATCGATCTTGGCAAACCTTTGTGACAAATATACTGTGTTCCCATCAGACCTTCTGTCAATCACAAGAGGCACAAGAGGGTATGCAATAACCTCTTCGCAGATATATTGAACATTGTAGTGAAGAGTAGGATTGCTTGTAGGGAACACACTGCTTTTGATGGCAAATGTTCCCAGAGACCCATCTTTTGAACCGTCTTCGGGCCATGCAAAGTTTCCATTAAATGGCATAGCATCCTCTGGCAAGGACGAAGCCTGATCAAAATCAAACTCGTAAAAGCAGAAACAGTTATAAGGGTTTCCATTTTGGCCAGTCATGGAGGATCCGGTATCTTCCACCCCCCATTTATCTGAGTTGATATAAGGGTATTGGTGCAATCGAAGCATTCTTGGAGCTTAGATCAAAGTCAGAAAAACAAGTTTGGAAGATGTTTAGAACATATTTACCGATGTCGACTTGCTCTTTACTCACTTTACATATAGTCAGCATTGGCTAGTGGAGATGGTTGGGGAAGGGAAAATCACCTTCGGGCCTGGGTATATCTACTTGCATATTGCATGAGTAAAGATGCGTGTCTGTTTGAGGGTCCTAACTCTCGTATAAACTCCTGGACCTGACTATACAATGCATTATTGCTTGAATCTGCTGCCCATTTATCAAGATAAACCTTGGTGCCATCTTGTTCTGTCAAATAAGATTCTTCCCATACAGGACTACCCCAATCAAGATCTGCAAATAGATGGTTAGCTCTTCTTAAACAAATGTATCGGACAACTAACAGGCAATGATGGCCAAAAGCCGATAAATGGAGTATTCTCCTGGACTGAGACCAATGGTACTGGATTGCGTGGAGTCCACGATCTCAGGCGTGTTTTCGAGCTCGGCAATCTGATCTCTTGTCCCATCGAGGGTGGCTTCTTTGGGCCAGACGAGGTTGAAAATGACGACCCAACCATCAAATCTTTGATAAGTGTTCTGGCCAAAATAAATTTAGCCTTTATCAAATCTGTCATGAGAACAAAATCAACACAAAGTTTTTCCCTTTTGAGCGAAGAGTCTATAATCACCGAAGTGCCAGCTTGAAATTGAGACTATTCACAGTTTCCACATCAAGCTCAATTTGGGGCGCCAGCATTGTTGTTTTTGATTGGCCATCTGAGGCTTCTTCATTTTCCCAAAGCAGTTCACCTGCCGGAGGATCTTGCGAAAGAACTTTTTCCCCAAGACAAACTTGATAAGTTGCTTGCCTCAAAATCCAACATAATCCCAGATAATTTGACTTCCAATAATGTAAATCAAGTGCGGGCCAGGTTTCTTGCTGACCAGCCACTCGTTATTATACTTGTTATGATCAGAGACAATGGCGACTTTACTCTCGAAGATCGCCTACGTACTATCATAGTACTCATTTTAGAATTGATGGTTAAATGTCAAGCTCAACTTGGTTCTGCTGACCTGATCAGCATGTTGAAAGAGTATTTTCCGCAGGATGAATCCCCGTTGACCGACAAAGAGATCACTTCCGCTTCTACGTTTGTCAGATCTGTAAAGACTCTCTCGTATCTCGTTGAAGATCCATTTGATATTCCTCGTCTTTACGACTCAAATTATTATTCCATACGAAGTATCACAGGCAAGTCGAAGAACAGCTTCAAGTCTGATCTGCACAGCGCAGGCACATCGACCGCGAATGCTCTGAAAATTCACGATTGCGCTGAGCGTGTTGACTGCTGGAATGAGCAACTTTGGCTGGCGCTGATGAAGGCAGGTAAGGCTGATGTGGCAGATAGTATGATACCCCAGCCTCAGCCGGAGGACGATGACACAGATTCAACGGACGATATCGTGAAGCCAATTCGGCCCCTAGCAAGCCTTAGCGGCCCTCCAGAATCTTGGAATAATCTGACGGATATATTTCGTCTCGAAAATGTTGCATGCGAGGAGTGTTGCTCCATAACTTCCATGTCTGCTTATTTCGCAGATCTCTTGAACCTGTTAAGCAACACTACACCTACAGGTGGAGCTGGGGCAACAACAAAAGATACAACTACCGTTTCAGATTCAGGAACAAACAGCAGTCTCCTTTCGGCTCGGCGCCCAGATCTTAAAAACTTAGAGCTCAGCTGCGCAAATTCACAAACCTTGATTCCTAATATCAACCTTGTTAATGAAGTACTCGAATCATTCATTCGCTACAAAAGTCAATCTTTGCTGTCTGCACCGGCTTCCGACGAACAAGATTCTATAATTGTCTTTAATACACCTGCAGATGCCGCAGATGATTGCGTGCAAGATAGTCACTCTGACAGACCACTCTATCGGCCTGGAAACACAGACTTTGAAGTTTATTCCAAAGTCATCTCCCAACAGATGTATCCGTTCACCTGTTTCCCATACGATTATGCGTGGTCATCGGTTAAAGAATATTTCAACATATTCCAGATACCTTATACTCAACTGATCGAGGTATTTCAGGCACCTGAGCTTCTCTTCGAGAATATTACACAAGTCGCGCGTGGTAAACTCTCTGAAGAGCAGAATATTGGGCTACTTCGTGGATCTGCCGAGGTGTTGAAGAGACAAAATGCGGCATCAGCTCTAAATTTACACCAAAAAGAGTTTGCTGCCATCACAGGTGAAACTTTCTTCCCTGTCTGGTTTGCCGCATGGCTCGAAGGATTGGCAAGCGATATCATACCAATAGCCACAGGGCCACCGGAAGGCGATACTGCCACTAAATGGGGCTATGAGGACGAAGATACAATGCTAGAGTCCACGAATGAACTTGGCCTAACGTACATCAAGCAACAGCTTATGAAAAGGTCAGGGCTAGATTTTCCCGACATCCTAGACTTAGTCAAGACACAACTGTTCGGAAAAGACCTAGTCATCATCAACAAAACCGGATCGAAAGAATTCAGTACCTTCATCGACGACCTCAGACTTGTAGCCAATGGGTCAGAGCCGCCGTTTCAAAGTCTGACCACTACCATATGCCGAGACCTTCAGTCGTTTTTACGCCTGAAGGCTAAGCTTGGATGGTCGACGAGGGATCTTGATGCAGCTATCTACTGCTTACGTAATAATGAGATGGAGCTCTCTCCGGATTTCAAAGTAACTGCCGCTCCCAACACGCGACCCATCTCAGTTTACGTTCTCAATGGAATTGCGTCTATTGTCAAGTTGAGCAATCTATGTGGAATTGAACCGGCTGCTCTACTTCCCTTATGGGGCCCTATCGGTGCCTTCGGTAAAGATTCGTTTCTTTACCGCAAATTTCTGCGTCCTTCTCTAGGGCAAGTGTTCGCAATCCCAAAAGATGGCGAAGAATTTTTCGAGCCAGGCGGCTCAAAGTTCCAAATCTATGCATGCGGGACAAGTATATGCGCGAGTCTAAAATGGCCATTTCAATATCTTAAAGATCTGCTCAAAGCTACAGGTTATTCTGATTCTCATTTGACTGTCGGCACCCTGTCAAAACTTTACCGCTATACCACTGTTTCCCAAATTCTGTCTGTTCCTGCAACAAAATGTGCTCAACTTTTCAAACTGTTTTTCGACGAAGCGAAGGAGAATCCCTTGTCAAGCCCTGAAGTCACATTTGAAGTGCTAGAAATATGGAAAAAGCTGTTGAGTTCAAACTGGACAATCGAATCACTTCTCGATGTTTTCGAGACTACCCAGCTTGAAGATGTTCAAGATAGCTCCGGGCTACAACTCACCAGAGCTATTCTAGAAGGGGCCGTGGATTTGAAAAAGTCACTTTCATCTATTTCTACAGTTGACATCCCAACTTCAGAAACCGTTGTCGATTGTGCTGGACGAACATTTGATACAACAACAGCAAGTACCATTGTAGGATTTATTGAGGGTGAGTGAATTCTCTAACCTCATTTAAGATTTTAGGTATTCGAAATAATGGAATTGCACTTGACAATCCGTGTGATTCCAATAGTCATATTGATTGAAGTTTTTGAAAGACTTCAGACCAGACTATTCGGAACTTCAAGTTACTGACATTTTACTAGGCGCTCAAGCTCTGACAAGCTATATCAAACTTTCAGACAAGGCGGCCCTTGACTCACTCGTTAGTCTAGCAAAGGACTGGCCGAACAAGCTTTCGATTGTTCCTTCAATTGAAGGAACGATATGTTCTGCCCAAATAAAGCTCTGTGGCATATTGACTTCAAGTGAAAAGACGAAGATCTTGGATGGAAGTGAAATCTCTCCCGCAATTAAAACTGCACTTGCTACTTTGGTGGCGGCTTCGCTGTTTCCACAGAACATTATCATATCACGGTTTGAGAACAATCCCGACTCCAGCGGGAAGCTACATAACAATACTCTTCTTGATGATTGGGAGGAGCCACCGTCTCAGTCCTCTGAATCTTCCTCTCCAGATGCATCTTCTATTCCCGCAGAAAACTATCTTCGGAATCGAAGAGCAGCTTTCATTGACTTAGCCAAGCCGACCATTATCCAAGATCTTTTTACTTCTCTCATTCTCAACTCTACTAAAGACCAGATACTCGACGTTGATGTCTCGATTATATCAAGTCTTATTTCAGACGTCGTTAAAGTTCCAACTAAGGACGGCTGCGGTTTTGAATCCGCTATGACTGCTCTACAGAGTCTTAGCGTGCCCATCGAAAGCTCGATTGAAACGAATCTGGACGCATATTTCACACCTACAACCACTGATGATTACACAATACATTACACGGGAACCAGTAATAATCCTGAGCTAACCATTAACAGACTTAAAATGCCCTTCGACGCATCTGCAAACACATGGAGCCAGTTTCGTATGATCTCTGGTCAAGCATACCTCTTACAAGCCGGGTTTGATCCTTCTCAAGTGTCTTGGTCAACATGCAGATCAATGCCGACGCCTTTCACCGACGAAGAGTTATTGTTGTCGGCGACAGTTCAGCGAACAACGAGTGTTCTTGGTGCAATTCGCAAGGCAGCACTTATTTTCCAAACCTTGAAGCTGACTACGGCAGAAATCGCAATTTTCAACCGTCAAGTACAGCTAAAATTCGAAATGCTGGTCATCGATCTCAATTCACCGAGTCTGAAAGATCTTGTCCAGCTCCAAGAGTATTGCGCCTTGAGAGATACTTGCATCCCTAGCACCAAAGATGACAATCTGATGAGCTTATTTTCCTGGTTGTCTAGCTCGACTGATACTGATGCAAGCAGTATTGTAACAAAAATCGCGGCAAGTACAGGCTGGAACAGCACGCTTGTAGAAAGCGCCTTGAACGAAAAATATCCGAACTATACTGCAGCAAACCTGATGGCAATTTTACGTAATTACGATAACTTCTCGGGCTTAAACGCAATTGTGTTGTTCTATGACAGCCTTGGCGGTGTATCTGACATCAACTCCATGCCTCCCATGGCCGAGCTCTTTGATCTAGCTAGGCCTGCGCAACAACTAGATAATGCAGACTCTTACGTTCAGGCTGCACAAGACCTGCGGAACAGATTGACCACCGCACAACAGGAAAACTTTGAGGATGGAGTCATGCAGACCCAGCGTGCTGCCCTTGTGAATTACCTATTGCAACAAGACTACATCAAAGACCTCAATATCTGGGATGCAGATGGACTCTTTGAGTACTTTCTTGTTGATGTGCAAATTGGTCCACAGTTGCGAACATCACGTATTAAACAGGCAATTTCGGTCGTGCAGTTATATACACAACGTTGTTTGCTAGGGCTCGAAAAGGAAGTCGCGATGACAGATTTGCGACGCGACAAATGGGATTGGATGCAGCAATATACCCTCTGGGAAGCCAACAGAAATCTGTTTCTCTATCCCGAGAATTGGATTGATCCAATGCTTCGAGATGATAAGAGCCAGTTATTTGACCAATTTGAGGCTGCATTGCTTCAGAAGGATCTGAGCATTGATACATTTTTGCATGCGATTCAGAACTATGTGTATGGGTTGAATGAAATCTCGAAGCTTGACATTGTTGCATATGTCCACGAACCTGAGTTTAAGCAGGCCGATATATTCCACTTTTTTGGGCGAACTCGTACGGCGCCATATTCGTTTTATTATCGCACTGTGACTATTTTGGCAACTAGTGAGATATTCTGGCAGCCGCGGACCAAGATTGAGATGAATATTCTGTCGATTGAAACAGAATGGGAGGGTCATTGCCTCGAGGACATCGGCAGCTATCTGCTCCCCGAGATAATTGGAGGTCGACTTTATCTTTTCATGCCATCAATCATGCCGAAGTCTTTGGCTACGAATATAGGGAACAACCTTAAAGGTGTCACCACTTTCGACGATTTACGCGGGAAACCGCCTGATATAGCGGCCCCTGAACGTGTGTGGGAAATCTCAATGGCTTGGACTGAACTTATCAGGGGCAGTTGGGCACCCAAACGTGTATCGGCAGGAACTCTTACTGTGGGTTTGGTAGCTTCTGCATCACGATTTCGAGTTGAACCAACTTTTAATGATAACAAGATGACAATAAAGGTAAACTATTCGGCAGTAGGAGATACTGACTTTAACGAGATTGGCAGTTTCATATTCTTCAACGATCAGATCAGTACAATCAACGGTGACTCAACAACACCCGTCCATGGCGACTTTCCAACTTACTTCCAGAAGGTGCTAGGCAACGGTATCGAATCAACTGCTCTGGACATTGATCCCGCTCTACCAAACAAGCCTCTGATTTGGATACCGAATGGTTTAAAGTCATACGATCAAAAGGATCTCACTTGGACTCTGTCGAAAACACAGCAACGTGTCACTGCCCTTGTAGTAAGCACCATAGATAGCGATGCTATGAGTTTAAGCCGCTTTAATATGCCAAGAACAGAACTCACCCCGACGGATGGACATCAATGGACTACTCAAAGAGTAATAGACGATATGGAGCTCGTACAGCTGGATCATTCGTTTTCTCATGAGCTCATGGAACATACCACGGACCGTGTCGACCCACTAGGAAATCTTCATAATAACTTAGCTCAAACACCTGCAGACCAGCTAAAAGAACGTTACGGGGCCGGTAGCCAGAACACATCATATCACGAACTGGGTCGTCCAACTGCTATCTATAACTGGGAGATTGGCATACACGCCGTGTATCTGGCAGTTGATCGGCTTTCCACTACACAGCAATATGACGAAGCACTGCAAATCGCAAGACTTGTCTTTGATCCATCAGTATCCGTACAAGTAGACAGATCTAATGGCGACAAGACAATAAGCACTCAATCATGTTGGAAATTTCCACCTTTCCAAGATATGGCTTGCACGATGTCCAATAAAGGCGAAAGCTCGTTCGATCCTCTAAATCTGGCAAACCTGAAAAAGGAGATCGAGCTAGCAATCAAAGAGAGACGTTCATACGGTGCGCTAGTGCATGCTGCCGCGCGTGGTCGACCTGTCTCATACATGAAATGGATTGTCATGAAATATGCTGAAATCCTCATTGCCCTTGGAGACATACAATTCCGACGAGGCACATCCGAATGTCTTCCATTGGCCACTCAACGATACATAGAGGCAGCTAGAGTACTGGGGCCTGAGCCACCCAATGTGCCAGATCTTGGAAATCGAAAATCGAAGGTGCTGACGTACGCACAACTAAGAACAAAGGATAATGCCTTCGATGAAGTCTCACTGGATCTAGGCCTGCCGTTCTCATTCAACATAGTACCAAAAGAAAACGCTACAATCTCAAGCACTGATCCAAAGATGGAGAGCATTACTTGCGTCCTGAAGACAGATTATTTTTCCATTCCCTTGAATCCTAAATTCAAGACAATGCGAAGCCTAGTGCAGGAACGTCTTTTTAACATTCGAAATTCCTTCGATATCCAAGGAAAGCCGGTGGTCTACGCGTTGAGAGATCCACCCATTGATCCGTAAGCACCTCCGGGACTTTCATTTTATCCTCCCTTATCTCAATTCTCATCTCATATTTCTTCCCCTACATCTTCTCAACTTCCTTATCTAGAAAGAACTTTTCATTTCCCTCTCAAATATCCCCATATTTAGTAACTACTGACTCCCAAATGTTCTAGTGGAGACTTGGTGGCTCTCAGCAAGCAAGGTCTCAGCATATCTGATGTTTTGAGCATGATTTCTGGCGAAAGAGACGGACCACTAACCAATCAACGTTTTGCAACTCTCATGAGCGCGGCTTTGGACTTGTGTACCGAAGTACGTTCGCTGGGAGAAAGTCTCTTGGCAGCAATAGAAAAGAAAGATGCAGAGAGTCTCAACGTCATTTTGGCTCGAAACAGCACTGGCATACAACAAGGAATGTTGGAAATGAAGCAAATCGAACTTGATGGGGCGCAAAAGACTATTGAATCGCTTTTGATGGACCGCAGCTCTCAAGAAGCGCAATTAGAGTACTATCTCAAATTGATCGGCGAGCCAGATACCAAAATTCCCAAACCTAGCGATGATTGGGCTGATGTCCCACAAAACATTGATGTACAGTCATCGGATGAATTGCGAATTTCTCCTTACGAGAAGTTACAGATGACAATGTCTCTGTCCGCATACTCAAAGAGCAGCCTAGCTACAGTCACAGACGCAGTGGCTCTTCCATTGTACTTGTTACCAACAATACAAGGGGACTTTGAGCCTCTCGGAGTTGGGACTAGTATCTCAGCTGGTGGCACTCAGTATGCAGAGTTTGTGGCAGCCGGTTCCGCGCTACTGAGAGGATTTGCTGGGCTCGATGCCAACCAAGCCGACAAGAAGGCCAGTCTTACAGCACAATTGCAAGACCGTCGATTGCAAGCAAATATTGGTGGGCGCCAGATCAAATCCATCGACAAACAAATTGAAATACAGCAGATACAGATCAAATCCATCCAGAAAGATCTCGATATGCAGAAATCCCAACTAGACAAAGCTGTTCAGGCCGAGACATGGTATCGTTCCAAATATACCAACGAGCAACTCTACAGCTGGATGGAAAAAAGACTTAGGAACTTGTATCTTCAAGCGTATAATTTGGTTCTAGATGCTGCTCTTCGAGCACAGAGCGCCTTCTCATTTGAAGCTGGCCGCAAAATCTCAATCATCAAACCAGCCGGTTATGGGGATGCTTCGCGTGATGGATTACTTGCCGCGCAGGATCTATTTTGGGATCTGAAAAAGCTTGAGGCTGCGCAAGCGGAAAGTACTTCAGCGGACTATAACATTACCAAAACCGTGTCCCTGAAAGAGATCGATCCTATAGCACTGATGAATTTCAGAATCTCGGGAACTTGCAATTTCTCATTAGACGAGCTGCTTTTCGATATGGACTTCCCCGGCCACTACATGCGTAGAAAACGATCAGTGGCCCTGTCGATTCCTGCGGTTTTTGAAGCTAATTGCAACGCCAATGCTATCTTGACACTGCTTTCGCATAAATACCGCGTCACCCAGAGTGCAGCCGACTATGTTGCTTCTCAATCTGCAAGTAGTGAATCATTTCGAACCGATCGAATTCCAACGTCCTCTCTTGCTGTTAGCTCCGGTGATGTAGACTCTGGAGTTTTTGAACTCGATTTTTCTGGTTCTCAATACATGCCTTTCGAGGGTGCAGGCGCTATCTCAAAATGGCGTCTGGAACTCCCATCACCGTTGAGGACGTTCAACTACGAGTCTATTACTGACGTGCTGTTGCACGTACAATACACAGCTTATGAAGGAGGTCCATCACTACGCGCAGCAGCGAACCAAGCTACACTCCAAGTGATGAAAGCGACGGGAGCGGAAGGGCAACAGCAAGGGTTTTCGGCGATTTTCGATCTCAAAAACGAGTTTGCTGATGATTGGAAGAGCTTTGGTGATCAATTGGTTTCCCAGACGACTGATTCAGATGCACCAAGTATGAAACTTGGAGATTTGAAAAAGAAACTTCCTTATTGGTCTCGAAGACAGGACGCCCTGGAGGTCAAGAACATCACTTTCATAACTCACAGCGAAGAACTGCGCAATAGACTTGATATCGAAAGTTCGACGGGTGATAGGACTTGGGTTACAAGTAAAATCGGAGACTCCTGTGTAAAGTCTTCGTCTGCTTGCAGTGATACGGATTTGAATTGGATCATCCAAGCAGGCACATCCTAAACGAAATGGGATAAGAAGAATTTCGAGAACGCGTTTTTGTTGTTTCAGTATGTGTTTACAGGGTCAAGTATTGTTTAGTTGTTTTGTAATCACCGTGTGTAGCACATTCTTGGGAGTGCGATTGGATCGTTTCTTTTAATTCATTGGCGAGCATAGTTTGTTGAATTTGATGATTGATTCCTTGATTGATTGATTGCCTGCTTAAAGAGTTATTTTACAGAGTGCCAACAGTGCTTTCTAATGTTCGCTTCTCGTCAATATGCACCTCGTCGTTGCCTTAGGCCTCGTATTTCAATGCAGATCACACAAAGAACATTTTTTGAAGGAAAAAAGGTCTTCGAATCACACCTTTTTCTTGATCGATTTGGACGATAATAAATTGAATAAATTGATTACAGCCGCTCCCCAAGTGATACTGACGTCGGCGCCTCAAAAAGCCTAACCTACACGAAAAAACCGCGTAAAAGCGCACGAATTCCAAAAGGAACATTCACTCCCAACCATGGAAGTAAAGATGTCGGACTCCTCTGGGAGTTCTTCTTCCTCACTTAATCTAACTGCGGGGGCGACACTAGGAACTCTTGTTCCAACTTTCCCCTCCTCAATAATAAATCTAAGTTCGGATGATCCTGTTGAACTACCACTCAACTCCCACCTATCTCAGTTGAACGAAAAAGTAACCTCATCCAAAGACGCAATTATGGAAGCCAGAGACCTTTTAGTCTTACCTGCATCCTTGGAAGAATCATATGATGAACAATCAAATATTACAGACCTACTAGAAATCTTGGGAGAACTTATTAAAAAGGGAAATCTCACAAAAGCCGTCAACATCATTACCTCGCAAATTGACAATTTAGAAACTGCTTCACAAAAATTCGAAAAATAAGCTAATTTTTTTGGAATAGAGGTTCAAGATAGGGTAGTCTTTATAGATTCAAATATATAACGTTTAGTTAATAGTAATAAGTTTTCCTTTAAAGAAACCTAGGTAGTCAAACAAGCTCCTCACTTACACTGAGCTGAAAAAACAAGAACATCTCCATACCTTCCGATTAGTTACATTGCATCCTTAACTTCTATTGAAGTCCCTTTTCTCCTCTCCTCTTCTTCCAATACAAGTAAGCATCGACATAGGAGTAGGGAAACTCGATAGTCGAGTGACATCTTCTAAATCTTAGAGAATCCTAATTTATTAATCTTCAAATACCCAAAAGGTGCCTAATCACCCCTTCCCCCCTTCCCCCTTTCAGCAACTCTCCATATCAACAGCAAATACCTACTACCTACATACCTACCTACATCACCATACACGCAGCCCAAATCCACTCACCAGCATCCAGATTTCAGACCCCACATTCACTCCCAAACGCAAATATAGACAGACAAACGCGCCTCTCCATCCATCACCTTCACTTTTCCACTCTTTCCCCATACAGAGAAAGACACCCAGCCCCCGAATCTATCGTTGAGAGTATAGAGAATAGCAGAACCACACATACAAATTCCATAACACCAGGACACGTTAATCAAGAAAACCACAATAGATACACACACACATAAAGAGGTGGGGTAATGAATGACCGTTCTCGCTTGATGATAAGGGGGTGAGTATCTATCTTTCTATCTATCGTTCGATCTTTATAGCTGGGTATCTAGGTGAAATGTGAGCGGGATAGAGAATAAGTATGTTGTTATCATAGCTAGGAATGGGGAACGGGAAGATAGGAGAATATTGGTTATCATCGTGTCTTTATCGTTTCTTATTGTTTGTTGTGTTCTAGAAGAACATGAGTGTTTGTGGTGTGTTGATCAGGAAAATCAGTCGAGGAAAGATAACAATGATATCCTTCAAAATGACACTTTTTCACGCACTTGCTTACATTATACTTCACAGGATAGAGAGGAGAGAGCTACAAAAATCCTGCAAGGTTCGGGTACGTTGCTCTCAAAGAATCCACAACAATTGCACAAAAGAAAAGGAAGATTGACAACCCCTCCCCTATACACGTGGAAACACGAGAAGGCCGACGGTGAACATTCAAAAGAACAACAAATTGTAAGTTGGCTGGTGAATATAAATTGATACAACCATTCGAGATCGGATTATATGACCCGTGACTATCGATTAGAAAGAGTCACAGACGTGTTGTCATGTACGCAAACATTGAATCAAGCTCACAGAATGCGAGCTCGTTTCATCTTGTTGCCGTCAAAGACAATCGTTCTATCATTCACATATAGGGCAACTATGCCCCTCATCATCTCCTCTATTTCTGACCAGGCTGTCTTTTACGTTCCTTCTTGATCTCCACCAATAATTGCGAATGACAGACAAAGTAAATGAATTTCCATTTCACCCCGCAAACCCAGGTCATCCCCCTATAAAATGTTTACTGCATCTCCACTCGACATTAGTGAATGCCGTGGCGCAGTCCGCTCATCTGCTTTCAACACGTCTGGATATACTGATTCACGAGCCACTGTATCTACACCTGTACTCACACCTCGCTCTATAAGAAGGACTTTAGATGTCTTAAAACTCCATGCAACCTACAACTTTCCCACAATACCAAATTCCGAACAACCTCAACTCAAGCAACCTGCTTTCAATAATACCTCGTGATATCAACAAACAACAAACTGACGTACCTTCCTTACCTTTATCTTTATATTTGACTTCCTTCCACATATCATATATTTAATATCTGATATCTAACACCACAATTTTGTGACACCAAACCATGACTCACGGTTCAGACACCATGTCACTTCCTGACAACATATTCTGCTGCGACTGTTGCACAGAAGTCGATACTCGACACTCCGACAAACCTTATCATGATCCTAACAAGCACTTTCACAAAGCTGTCTACCAATCATTCCTCAATTTTGCAGCCCGATTATCGGCAACCAAGAATCGTCTTGAAATGGTCCGAGCTCATGAAGATGCTGAACGTCAACGCCAGGCTACTCAGATTTGTGCAGCAGTTATCTTAGAGCAGGAGGAGTCGGAGTTTATCTCCATGACACTGTCGGACATGATCCGAAGCTATAACCCTGATCACAAAACGGCTAATCTAGCCCCACCCGCTTCATTATGTTCCACCAAGTCTCCTACCCCTCCATTAACATTGAATAGTGCATTCAGGTTACCCTCTTCTCCTCCAATCTCTCCTTGCATCACACCGGCCAGACCAATCTTAGCTCAGAGTCGCTCCGGTTTCCGCTCTCTATCCAATAGCAATGCAGTGTTTGAAACAAACCTGATGACACCACCACCTTCACAACCCTCTTCAAAGCCCAGCTCTAAGGTGTCATCTTTTTCTTCCGGGATTGGACAATCTTTCGTGGAATTGCTGAGAAACAAACCTAATGCGATCCCATCATCGGGCATCCCAAATCTTGGATCAAGCATCACTGACTCCAAAATCCCTGAGTGGAGATCCCGTGCGACAATGCAAGCCATGCAGCCTCTTACGCAGTCCCCCACTCCTCTTGCAACATCCCGTCGTGGAACATCCCCAAATTCTCCTTGGGCATTTGAGCCAACACTCTCTCCAGATCGTAATGGAACGTATGGGTCATTTCAGTCTTCTATAACCACTGACATGTCGGAGCCGCATCAATCCCTGGCTCTCACTAGAAATGTAGGACCATCTCAGTATTCAATTCCTTTCAAACCTTTCGCCGACGTTTCTTTCGATGATTTCAGAACCGTCCACGTACCATATTGGACACAGACCGAACCAGAACCTTTCGTTCCTCAACGAGTTCTTTCTCCGTCCAACTTAATCAACAATCCACTCGTTACCAATCCTCCCCCAACATACGTTATTCATATCACTTCTCGTCAAGACTACGGCAAAACTGAATCTCATCGATATTTTGTCTGTCCCACAGACCTAACATCCGACTGGCCAGAAGTCAATCTGCTTCAGTGGTTTGCAGCTGGAGTTGGTTATGACGTCAAGGCCGAGAAATGGGACCATAAATGTTTGCAGCATCAAAGATTCTTCCGAATGGTCTTGAGACCCAATTTAGCGATGCGGGAATGGGGTTTGGGTAGACCATTAGAGGAATTGCAGGCCGAATTGGCGAAGCTGAATGCAGCTGCAGCATTGGGAGGTGTATAGATTTGAGGTCATGGTTGTTGTTCGCGTATATGATTTTGGGGATTCTTGGCTACTAGCCAAAGTCGTTGGATTTTTCCTTTTGCGAAATATTCGAATCTGACAGATAATTAATGGAAGAACTTGGAGGAGTCAATACGTGGAGAATTGAAACAGCATTGCTGGCGATGCTTTTGCGACTCAGATGAGTCTACCTTGGAGTAGTATTTATATTGGTCTTCCGTATAGATAGACTTTCCGCTTAGGTGGCTTTGCATACGATCGTATGTTCGATGGCAATTGCAAAGACCTTGCGGACTGAAGTCTAGATCTTTGAATTTGGGCGTTCTTTATTGCGATTAGGCATTTTGAAAAGTAATACAAAGCGTTGAATCTGTTTGAAGTTTGACTTGATTGTGATGTGATTTTGAAAGGTGCTTCCTCGAAACGAGATGCAGCTTCCCTTTTCATGGAGTGATACCTTCATAGTGAATCGACTGAGAATGCATGGCTAGCCAAATAGGTCTCGCTCCTCACTCGTGGTTGATGGTTCCCAGACAAGGTGAGAGTAATATAAGAGATCTTGAATTGCTCAATCAACTTCAAACAGACGGGAGTTCCTACTAGTAATGAATGAATCGTACCTTGTCCGATAGCACCTACTATAGTCAACATACGTAATAACATACTATCACGACTTACTCACTTCATTCTCTTTTTTCCATTGACAACAATACTGTGGACATCTGATAAATAACAACCGCTCATCTTTCCTTTGAAGTTACGAAATCAAAATAAAGAACCGAGCTTTACCCTGGAGATAAGCTAAAAGCTAGCAAGCTGCAGCTCCGAACCTCGGTATTATCGCGTAACATCTACTCCCGACCTTGCACCTTATCCATGTTCACAAGTATCCATTTATCCAAGTAAACAAAAACTGGAATTACCTTTATTTTCCGTCTCTCTTCTTGCATCTTTCCAAACTTACATATATATATCTCTTTTCTATATATCCAAAGCATATATACTCACATCCACAACACCCAGCATGTCCGAAATCAGCGGGATACCACCCGCCGAAACCTCCCCCGCATCCGCTCTCCCTCTCCCCATCCCCACACCTTCTCCCCCACAGATTCCCACACCACAAGCACTGCAAAGCTGGCTTCCCTTATACCTCTCCAAAACCGACAGCGTGCTCACCCACCTCTCCAAACTCCTGAGTACCCCCTCCGGAACCGATGTTCTCCTCTGCACAATCGGCTACAGCTCCCTCCTCACCTCCAACCTCCTTTCCCGTCTCTCCCTCCATCAAATCCGCCAAGCCGCTCGTCTCCTGATCGAAAAAGCTATTGCGCTTCCTCCTAATACTACCATCGTGCTCTCACCTTCTACCATCCCCGTACCCAGCTCTCGATTGTTGTTATTAGCGACTCGATTCAAGGCATTGAGTGCATTGATATCCGATTTCAGGACATTTGGTCGTCTTTGGGGACTTCTCGCAATTTACAAGTGGGCAAAAGCGACGTGGAACAGTCCGCCCGAAGATACATTGATCAGAAAGATTGTACAGATCCAAGTACTTGCGAACCTCTGTTACCAAGTCTTGGAAAATGGCGCATACCTCAGTTCCAAAAATATACTTTCCTGGGATAAAACTAAACAGGCGAAAGCGGGGATCTGGAGTGTGAGGTGTTGGATGGTACATGTGGGGCTTGATATTGTGAAGTTGGGCATCGAGTATGGAAGAAGAGACAAGGAGGAGGCGGAGATGAAGGGAGAGAAAGAGAAGGAACATAGAGAGTGGATGGAGAGGTGGAGGAAGAGTTTAATTGTGAATTTGGCTTATGCACCTTTGACTGTACATTGGAGTTTGGAAGGTGGTTTGGTGACGGAATTCTGGGTTGGTTTATTGGGAACTGTGGCAGGAGGAACGAGTTTGAGATATTTGTGGAGAAATACTGCATAGTAAAGTTGTGAGGGGGCGGAGGAAGAGTAGAATAGGATGATGCTCAAATTGGGAAAATAATTAAAGGACATGGCCATGTCAATGTCAAAAGGAAGAATGAGGATAGAGACGATAATTTGGAAAATGAGTGCTTACATATTTTCATTGTACTGTATGTAGTATGTATACAAACCTCCATCCATTAACACCACTAAGTCACACACAAAGCACACCCACCAGCGCCCCTAACAAACTCCCAATCCACGCATCAAACAAACATCACCTCCATCCCCCCAAAACTCCTTCACATCACCACCCTCCACCCAGCATCTTCCCCCACTGCCTTCCTGATAGTCCTCGCTCTCTCATTAGTACATAATCTTGTAATAATCTCATCTCATGATCATAACAGGCCCCTTTAGTGTTCATCAGCTTGTCATCATCCCACTAAATCTATTACTTCCCAAAAGATCGTTAAATGGATACCTATATGAACAAGTATCGGTATCGTTTCGGTATTGGTTTTCGAGGGGAAAAAAGTGATCAAGAAATCAAGAAATCAAGAAAACAAGCACGTAGGCAAGCAAGTAAGCAAAATCAGTAAAAAAAGGCGACTTGCATATTTCCACTACTGCATATGTATATACCATATCATATCATATCACACCAGCGGGATCTCGCATGCATATCATATTACGATTTATTGTTTCTGATTTCATTTATCTATCTATCTATCTATCTATCTATCTATCTATCTATCTATCTATCTATCTATCTATCTATCTATCTATCTATCTATCTATCTATCTATTTATCTATATATCTACGCCTCCTCAAAGCGGAAACGGAGGACCCACCCACCGCTATAACTTGGATTCTTTCTACATAGTATTATCACATCAAATTATTTGTTTCTCCTCTCGAGAGGGAGAGAGGGAAAAAAGTTCCAATTTTGAGCGCCGGAATGATTTTGTTGTTGGGGTGAGGGTGTTGGGTGCTAGATGGATGTCCCTTTTTGAGATTTTTGGAGGGGGATTGTGGGGGGATTGTGTGCGTGCATGTGTACAGGTGTATTTACCTCTTTAAGTATTATTGATCGATTTAGTATTTCTCTTTTTCTTTTTCTTCTTCTTCTTCTTCTTCTTCTTCTTCTACTCTTCTTCATGTAACACAGTATGTGTGTGTGTATGTGTATATCAACATGATACATAGATATCTGAGATCTCCGCATACACTGTCAAATACATATCTTGTACTAATAAGATTAAGCGAGCGAGATCTTGATATTAATAAGCTTTATTTTTGTTTTTATTCTCATATATAAGAATAGATACTTATAAATAGATAATTATCAATCAACATATATATCTCAAGATTTTAATATAACACTATATAGTATATATAGTATATATAATTATATCTAAATATACAGAATATAATGAAATATAATTCAACACCATCCCCTCAACACAACACACCACACAGCCACACATTACCACGCTCCTCCTTTCTCCCATCCCAACTGTCACACGCTCCACGCTGCCAACACACACTTTCTGAAAACGGATTTAGATACTTGGAGAGAAATGTTGTGTGATGCTCTCAGCTGTTGAGTATTGGTTTTGATTGGTATTGGTACTTGTATTGGTTGTGATTGGTATTGGTATGTATGTTTGCTGTATACATACATACATACATACATAGATACAGGTGTAGTACACTACTGCAGATCTGCAGTATGACAAACGGAAGCAAGCGGGTAGAATGTTGACTTTTGAGGTCCTAAGGGAGGATGTGGCTAGTTGGTATTTTGTTTATTTTGTTGATGGATGTGTGTGTGTGTGAAGGGAGGGGAGGGGGACACTGAATGGATAGTTAAATAGAAATTGAATGGAATGGGAATAGGAGAGTGTGTATAATTCACTCCTTACTCCTCACTCCTCACTCCTACACCCTAGTATAGCTGAGTTAACAACTAGCTAGTTGATTGTTCATCTCATTTTATATTATATTAATCAGTCAAATAGTAAGATAGATAGATAGACAGATAGACAGATAGGCAGATGGATAAACAAAGAGATAAACAAACAGATAGTTTTCTACTACTCTATTCTATTCTCCTTCCAGTAAAAACAACAGCAACAAAACAACAACGACAAAAATCCAGATTCAAAACTCAAGAAGATGTCTCCCCATCCATCTCCCCATCTCCCCATCCATCTACCGACTCACCCACCTACCTACGAGCCTACCCACCCAACCATAAATCCATTCTCACAGTACAATCACAACAATAGACACCAAATATCAAGGAACAACCTAACTTAAACATACGCACAAAGATCTAAATTTTAAGGGAAATAATATAAAACAACATACCAGCATACCAACATAAAATTAAAATACTATTAACAATCCTAACTTACTAATTGCTTACTTACTATACTTACTATACTTACTATACTTACTATACTTACTATACTTACTATACTTACTATACTTACTATACTTACTATACTTACTATACTATACTCGCCAACTACCTATCTATATATCTAACCAACCAACCAACTATCTAACCAACCAACCAACTACATACCTAACTAACCAACCAACCAACTAACTGCTTACTTACTCACTCACAGAAAATCATCATAATTCTCCCCCTACCCTACCCTACCCTTCCTCCATTTTAATGAATCCATTGCTTGCTTGCTTTATTTTATTTCATTTTTTCATTTCATTTCACTCACTCTGATACATACATACATTGATAAATGGTAAACAATAAAGCAGAAGTGTAATTGATCAATCACCTAATTTTTCCCAGTCTGTCCTGTCCTATCCTGTCTGGCCTGTCTGGGCATCACTTGAGGATTTTAAAATCTCTCATCTCATCTCATCTCATCTCATCTCATCTCATCTCATCTCATCTCATCTCATCTCATCTCATCTCATCTCATCTCATCTCATCTCATCTCATCTCATCTCATCTCATCTCATCTCATCTCATCTCATCTCATCTCACCTCCACCTCCTCTGCACATCTGCACCTCTTCCTTCAATCTTCTCTTCCACTCCGCCAATACTTCACGTCTTAACAGCCCATCCATCCATCCATCCCATTCCCCACCCCCACTCACTCACCCCTCCCCCCACTAAATAATCCTATACCCCTCCCCATCCGCCTTCCTCCTCAACCCCAGCAACTCCAACAAGCCCGTATGAATCTCCGGATGATCCTCCACACACCTAATATACATCGCAAATCCCTGCAACTCCTCCCACAAGCCCCACCCCTTAATATACTTCTTCAGCCACTCCCTCAGGCCCTCATCCACCTTCGCGCTCATCATAATCGTGACCACGATGCCCGTCAACGTGCTCCCACTGACGATATTATCCGCACACTGTTTCTTCAGCTGCGCGAGCGACTTCTCCATGACGCTCTTGACCCCCAGCGACGAAGCGAGAACGTTGAGGGTGACGAGATCGTGGGCCGAGGCGGACGCGAGAACTTTTTCCTCGTTGATGCAGGAGAAGAGGGAATCGAGCACGGTGGTGGGAATTTCGTCTTCCTTTTTCTTCTCCATCATCTTGACGAGCGAGTCTTCGAATTTGCCTTGATCGGCGAGGAAGGATTTGCGGCACGCATAGGTCTTGCCGCGAATAACGATATCTTTGGTGGGGAATCCGTATTCTTTCTTGCTACTTCCTCCACTGCCTCCGCCTCCACTTCCGCCTCCCGAACTAGATTTTTCTTTGCTCCCACCACCGGAAGAAGACGATGCAGATTCCTTGTGTCCTCCACCCCTAGCGCAACAATGATTGTGCAAATCCATCGCATGTGAATGTCCACGGTTATCATGATGACATCCCACCGCCAGCGGGGCAAGGGGCAAACGCAAAACTTCACAATCGTGACAAGGACATGTGTAAGGTTCCTGCGTACACCCCCCTACGACCCCACCTCTCCACGGATCCCTAAACATAGCCGACGGATCTACAACTTGGACCTGCGGTGCGTGTCGCATGCGCGGATCCATCAGTGGGTGGCCGTGTGCGTGTGGAATCCCATGGTAGGAAATATCTACACTTCCTCTCCGCATCGGCATGACCATGTTCATATTCATATCGGTGTAGTTTCTTCCGGCGCCGCCTCCACGGGCAAGTGCTCCATGTCCGGCCCGGGCACCGAACACAGGGACAGGTATCATAGCGCCGCCGCCGAGGGCATTATAGCCATTATCGAAAGAATTGCGTAGGAGAGGTCCGTGATGGACGTTTCCCCGGGCACCACCGGGATATCGATCAGCTGGCGAGAGGACGCGTGCTCGTGGGGGAACGTATGGAGATAGAGGTATCAATGCTGACATTGCCCAAAGTTGTGTTGAAACTGAGTGGGCTAACTTGCGAGTTTTGTGAGTGAAGCGAGCCGAGAGCAGTAAGTAGTAAGTATTGGGTGGGTGGTGTATAGAATGAGAGTTGTAAAGAGCAAAAGTGAGTGGCGGCGAAGAACGAAGCGTGCGTTTGTTAAAAGTTCAAGCAAACTCCAATGTAATCGTTCAAAGGTGCAAACTAAAATGATGTAAGAAGTAACGTATGCACCGAAAAATTGAGATACAGAGAACCGCTTCGACTTTATCCTTATCCTTTCCCCCTCCATGGCTTTGCCCCTCAGTAATATCGTAGAACACCCGTTATTGTAATCATATGTTGTGTTTGGGTGTTGACGACAAATGACAAGAATATGACTTACCTTTCCGTCTTCATGTCATGTAGCAATCGCATCCCACAAAGGCGACGTGTTAAATAACAGGTTGCCTTTCGGCAGATTGCTTTTCCCAATCCACCCAAGTATTACCTAGCATTCACATTCAGATGGAAGAGATTGACAAGCAAACGCCCATTCATTTCTACTTATAACCAATGAAATCGTAAAAACTATACAACAGGTGAGGTGAGGCTTTTTACGTGGTATTGTGCCCCCCGAGAAAGAAGCAAGCAAGGCCTCGCATGGACCACAAGGATATCTGCAAGCGGTCGCCACCCATAACCAGTAAATCTGACCTCGTGCCAAATTGAGATCCGTGAACCGAAAATACATTATGATAAGGAAAAATTTGCGACAATAAGCACAGCCGAATTTGGTTCATGCTGTGCTATTTCATCTTAATGACCCCCTTCCCCTTCGTCCCTTCGTAAAATTAGTAGTCGCGTTTCTGTCCTGGTCCTCCCATTTCTCTCCCTGGTCCACTATGTGGTCCAGGGTAGTCGTCGGGTCTTCCTCCTCTAGTCTCATCGTAGTGTCTCTTGCGAAGAGCTGCGAGACGCTTCTTCTTTGTGGTCGCATTCACATAGGTTCCGATGGTGAAAGCAATGACGTTGAAGAATGGAACCCAAGTGTGCTCGGGAAGGAATTTTTGTGCGAAAGCTAGAGCGAGAGGCGAAGTAATCCAGCTGACTCTCATGACTGGCATGAAGCCAGCTCTCCAAGTCGCATGTACTTGGTGAATAGTCTTTGCGCCTGCAATGAGTGCCATTGAGATCAAATACACTGTATTTTGAATTGGAGCAACCTTGATTAATCAATCGTTAGCTTTGTTTACATGATAAACAAACGAGCTGAACCTACAACTAAATTGCTTAAAAGAATTTGAAGAACCTTGGCCTTCAAACTCGTACGTCCAGCAAATATCTTTTGCAAAATACTGATCAATACATGGCCTAATGGTGCACTGATGAAAGCACCGTATGCAGCCATTTTGGGTACTCTAGATGTGAAATAATGGCCATCCTTATTACGATCCTTCGCGATCCATGAGGCCAAAAGTTCTTGTAGAGCCGATAATGTGCCAGAGGTAAGCATTTTCGTACGAAGAGGATTGGTTTGTAGCTCTTTGAGGTACAACTGTTGAAAAATAACATGATTAGTGACAGAACGATTTGATTGCGCGATGGGTGGTTTCCCAAGATCAATGGCTCACAGATAAATATCCTCGTGCTCCCTCATTGGCTTTGCCTCCAGTTAGTGCGACACCAACATTGTGTCTTAAGTTATGGCCTGGTAGATGGTGATGATGATGAACTTCTTTGACATCGATCGCTGGAACGCCTTGTATTCCTGCAAGAGGACCGGTGGTTTTTATGGTATCTTTCTCGAATTTGACCGACATTGTGATGGGTGAGAGGTCATTCAAACCCTCGGAAGCTATTTAAGTGAACAGTTAATTAGTATGAAAGTTCGTGAACATTCGTGAATGCGACTTGTTTGATTACGACAGTAATATCGGAAAGTTGAAGAAATGAGGAGAAGAAGAAACAAGCTCTCCCTCTCTTTCTCACGCTCGTTGTTTGTGATGCGGAGCCGAGGTGAGCTAAGGTAACAGTTAAGAGTTCTGGATCGAGGCGCGGACAGGGCCCCCTCTTCTTCTCTCAAGGACTAATTGCGCACGAGAATGGATAGATGGAGAGATATGATGTATCAAAGTTCTCCAAACATCTCTCTGTGCCTATTGTTTGGGAAATAATGCGGGGTGTGGATTAAAGTGAACTGACCTTTTTGTCGGGGGGATAATATTTATTATTGATGTACAAGTAATTGATGTAAAATTTGTTGACACGATGTTTATTCCTTTGCACAACCAATTGAGATTTGTTGGCCCAAAAGGTTTTAGTCGTTGGAGGCTGGGCTGGGCTGGCTGGGTGAGAAAGAGGAGAGGAGAGAGGAGAGAGGAGGGATTTTTTGGTGGCAGGAAAAAAGTAGCTGGGTAGCTTTCCAGGTCAAGCAAAGGCTTTTCGGGTCGGATATCAGCAGGGTGTAGGGTAGATAGGTAGGTGAGGTGGTAGGAAGGATGGATGGTCTGGTTGGCTGGCTGGCTGGTTGGCAGGTAGATATGTAATATCATATATGGATTAATTGTGACGGAATATTATGGACTCGAATTGAGTTTGCAGCATCAACAAGACCTAGTACGGAGTAGGCAATGAATGCTGGACGACCTCAAGTGAGTACTGATGAAATTGGCATCAATCAATATGGGTTGATTTTGGAATTTGAATTTGAATTTGAATTTGAATTTGAATCCGAATCTGAATTGCAATTTGATTGGGATGGGACGGGAACAGGATGGGATAGGATAGGATAGGATAGGATAGGATGGGATAGGATGGGAAGTGCGGAGATTGATCTAAATTATTTAGCGGGTTAACAAGGATTTGGTCTGGCTGGAAAAAAGTTATCTAATTCTCACCGAATAGAGAGTATGCAAGGTGCACGATGCAAGATACAAGATGTAAAGTTATCGAGTCGAGATAAGAGAACGTAATAAAGCGTTGATTAATAAGGGTCGAGGTGAATGAATGAATGAATGAATGCGTGATGATGATGATGATGATGATGATGATACTGATGATACTGATGATACTGATGATACTGATGATACTGATGATACTGATGATACTGATGATACTGATGATACTGATGATACTGATGATACTGATGATACTGATGATACTGATTGATGATGATGACGATGAAGATACTGCTTCTTTTCCCTCTCTTCTTTCCCTTCCTCTCTCTTCGCTTTCGGTTCGTAATTCGGATCGACTTCACTTCCCACACACCATTCACACACCACCCTTCGACCTATTTAATACCTTAAAAATCGATACTGAAGACGAATGTGGATGGAGATGTCGAATTAGTCGAATCAAGACGAGTAATAAATGATAAGAATGTCTGATGCGAAAATGAAAGTCAACACCCGGTTGCCGCCCGCATGGTCCTTTCGCTGGGAATTAATATTAAAGATACGAAGGCACGAAGGGTCATGTTTTGAGTAGACGGTCCGAGGTACACTCAGAAGGTATTTAAGGGTAATCAAGGTACGAGATGTCCAAGTGCGTGCTAGGAGAGAGACTCCGTAAGGTGAGCATTGTGCTTTCTTTTAATTAGTTGTCGCTTTGCGTCTCCATATATAACGTTCTGTTAGAGTGTCGCTAGCTATTCACATAATCACATTTGATTCATATCATGGCATATCATATCATTTCATTTCCATCATCCACTTCATCCACATCATCCTTCAAACTCTCATCACCTCATCCAGCGTCCCCTTCTCCTCTCGCTCCACTGTTGCTTCCTATCAGCTTTTCTCCTCTCTCTTCTCCACCCACTCCCACTCTCTCGAAATGGACAAATAACGATCATTCCGCTCCCAATTGATAGCTACTCACAGAGATCTACCCCAGGTTCGTGCATTGGCCAGCTCAAGCTCAGAAATATTCTTTGGTACATCTCCATATAAACGCATACTCGCTCATGAAGTCTAGAATTTTATGAATGATGGGATGATCAACTGAGAGACATGTGTGGGACTTGGTGGAAAAAAATTGTCCAAGTTTTGAGACATCACAATTGAAATTTCTGCAACTTGGAACTGATAAAGTACTCCAAAACCCATAAGCCCATTATAGCTCCATGCTAATGGAATCATACATTGATCCATCCAGTGTCTTCGTCCTGTCATCATGTATGATTACGTGTTGTGAGATACAGTGCCGTGTGCTCGAGTTTCTATCCTTGAAGGATGGCAATTTGCTGCTGTTGACACTCGTCCAGATCTTCCAACCGTTCCTTGAATTCTGGGTTGCATTATGGAGCATAAATGTGGTGGGTTTTCATAAAAAATTCATGCATGGAACTCGACACTTTTTATATAAGAATAATTGCAACTTGCAAAAGAATTCCCCAAGTACGCTCGCTCTTCGAGTGCGTATGTCAAAGGTGCACAGGGATTCAGAGCAGGTTCAAGTAGCATTGTTCCCGCTGTCATTCCAGATGAAGATCGGTTTACGCGCGCATGTTGAAGAAAAACCCCTGAAGAGCAACGATACAAAGAAACCCTGCACTCGGTAGAGCCTTGAGAGATGGTATTTCAGAGACTGATCTCTCCATAATCGCATCACATATATACTTGAGAATTATTGATGGTGGTTTGCGAGTAGAATTGGATGCTGGAATTTAACAAGGTAAGTGTACCGAGTAAGTAACTGCCTCAAGGAAATACTAGGTGGCTGTTGGGGTTGGATGAGAGAAGAGAAGAGAGAGGACAGAGGGCAGAGGGCAGAGGGCAGAGGCAGAGGATAGAAACCGTGACCATTTACTTTCTATCCCTTCCTCCCTAGGATGATTGATTGATACTTGATCAGACCACTTTGAAAATCTCTCGGAATTTCGTGGACCTTCTGCGAGAATGGTAGGAACGACTGTCTCCCACACAGCTGGTTACGAGTGTACAAATTATCCAAGATGTCATTTTTGGAATGCGACACTTTCCTTTTTCACACTGCAACGAGCTGAACAGAGCCATCCATCAATAGCAATGATATGGATGGTCAGTTTCATCTCAACCCAAGGAGATAAATCGTTGAAGCTACAATTCACTCTTCACCTTTCATTTTGGTATCTTTTGGTATGTGTGCCTGCCTATTGATTACAATCACTTCTTCAAGCAAAATTGGGCAAATACACATGATTTTATTCGCGACGCGAGTCAAAATTTGTATAGATTTGGGGGAGATAAATAAGGAATACTTTTACAACCTATTCATCAATTCATTCGATCAACCTCCAATTTGATCTTTCTACAACCAATCTCAAAAGTTCATTCAATCGAACAACTCCAATATCAAACATCTCTGAAATTTGATAGTGAATTGTTATCTCTTTCAATTCAAAACCCTCCCAAAGTGTTTGTTGGAGCTTCTTGATCCTCCCGACACAATCATGGCAGCAACCAGATCAACCACAAATACTACAACCCGATCCTCAAAGTTACCCGTACGACGTTCATCAGCATCTACAGCCAGTATCATCTCCTCAATGACTACTGCGATGCCTACCAATACAAATCGACATTCTTTGCCTGCTCTGGCAGAAGGTCCCAGGCGCACTGCACAGGTTACAAGAAATGTACAATGCACACATTTGACTACTACACGACTCTTCACCAAAGAATTTCGATGTGGCATTTGTTTTCGAGAAGGTTCGTTTGGATGGATTTGGAGATGTACTCAGGATCGTGAGCTGATGTTAGAGGATGATATGGATCATGGGCACGCAGTAAGTTTCCCCGACACGTCACCTTGTCTGTCTAGAATTATTCATTGACATTGATAAAGAGTCAAGAGAAACTCGATGATCTTTGTGATATTTTTCCAAGACCAACTTCTCCTCGACCACGTGGACCAGAGGCACGTAGATCAAGATTCAGTTTCCTCGATGAAATCAGCAGCAAGGACCTCAAAACTTATTCACCCTCACAAATACAGACAATCCTTCAACAACGTAGTCATGTAAGTCCTCGACAACCTCTCATTCTGCGAAAGCTTTCTAACATTAATAATCAGCTTCATGATGTACTTGCCAATTCTGAGGAGCCTGACTTGACACCATCGAACTCTTCCAGTAACATCCCACGATTTCTGTTCAATCCTTTCTCCCGCCCATCTCCAACCACCTCTCAAACAGTCCCAAATTTGAGAATTACTAACCCACGCCCATGGTTGCCATCAAGAGGTACAGAGTGTCAGTTTAAATGCTGTCATACTTGCCGACCCACACTCCTTGATCGCAGCTATCTTAGTCTCAATGCCATTGCAGATGATGACTTACCATGTACCGCCACCACTGGATTTGGGTTCAACCTGCAAAATTTTAGACCAGTGGGCAATGTTGAGGTCGTTAAAAATTTGGGATTGAGACCAAATCCTGTTCCTGCTGTATGTTCTCCTTTCAAACAATTAAATCCATGACGCACACAAGAACAACAACTAACTTGACACAGGAACCTAATAGACCACGCTCCCGGAACTTGCGATCTCAACGACGAGCAACTGATCTTGGTCTTGGTATCTTGACTGATCGGTCGACTAACACATCTAACTCCAAGAACATGAACACCAACTCTTCACCTCCTCCAACAAATTCCTGTAAATCAGTACCTCAAGTTCCTAAGCCATACCATCGATCTGGTTTCTTTTCCGAGCCCCCTTCCTCTACCACCGGATCATTTCCATCCTCTTCTTCCGACGACACTTCATCATCCGATGAATCCAGCTCTTATCCTTTCCCTTACGTTGGAAGATCGGCCCCTGTCTATCACTCAAACAATAATACCAATCCATCCAGAACGATGGGTTCCAACATCATTCAAAATCATGCAGTTCTCATCCCCCTTCCTCCACAAAACCCATCCGAAGTCTCACTTCCAGCCACACCTACCACACCAACTTTAATGGAAGCAACCGAGTCCGATGGTCACTTCTTCGGCGCAGAACCATTGGAGGTAGAGGATGGAGTTGCGGTTATGGAGGAGGGTGTTGGTTTACATGTTCCAGATGTTTTGATAACACAATATTGAAACAAAGATCTGGAAATTTAAACCCGTGGAGATGATGGAAGTGGTAATTTAGCTGGGTGGACAACGAAAGTAGGGATCTTGATTTGGGATTTCTACAGTACGAATAGTACGAATAACACGAAGACGAACAAAACGAAAGACAATTGGCTACGATATGGGCTCCATCTCACTGACTTGCAATTACATCATCGAAAAGCGGATTGGATTTCTGTTATGAAATTGGGTTTTGCTGTGTGCAATGGATTACAACAGTAAGAAAGGTACATAGACTTGTATGGAGTATAATATGAGGGACTGGATCCTTGCACTACTAGACGAATATGACATGACATGATACGAAATGGAATGTCACAAAAACGACAACACGAAGGATATAAATGCAACTTGTATGGAGTATATGATAGGGTGGATAGGAAAGGGTATCGCGAGGAATATTGCAGCAAGGATCCATGATTTCCCAAGATACTACGCATAATCACAATCGATACAGTGCAAGCAAAGGTGGCATTTGGTATGGAGATTTACATAGCACAGGTCAAGATGCAAGATGCACGTTTAGATTTCAACTGTATCTACTTATGTAGGTTCAAACTTCTATAATTGGCTAGCTAGCTCAATATACAGGTAGATGGATGGATGGATAGATAGATAGCTTTCATCTTGTCTATTCTATTAGATAGCTGAAATAGAAGATATTTATTTCGTTTGAGGAAACGCGAAATGTGCTTTTATTATCATGTTAATTGAGTGTTTAATGTTTGATACTTACTATTTGATACTTATTTATTGATAGGTTTTATATGTATAACATGTATCTATTAGATAGGTATACAAAGCGCACTTAAATATAATTGATTAGTCTCTCTCTATTTATTCTCTCTTCCTCTCTTCCTTATTAAATTTCCATTTTCTAACTATTGAGTTTCGATTTCAATCTCCTTCTCCTTCTAATCCATCTCCATCTCCATCTCCATCTCCATCTATATCTAACGTATATTATACCACACTTTCCTCTCCTCTCCTTTCCTTTTCCTTTCCTTTCCAATCATTCATTTTCTATCCTTCTCCCTCCCCCCCCTTTATCCACTTCCCTCCTTTCATTATATACCCCTACTCATATTCATCTACACCCACTTTCTCATTTCTTTTATTTACGATTCTTATTATCTCCATTGTATCACATTTCATTTATTCTCTTTTCCGCTTTTCTTGTCACTATTCTATCTTTTCCTCTTCCTCTTCACTATATTCTCTTTTCTTCTTTCTCTTCTTTCCACTATTCTATCTATTCTATTCTATCCATTCCAATCCTCTCTCCCCCTCCTTTCTCCCCCAAACACTCACAACATAAAAACCTCCTCTCCTCTCCTCCTCTCCTCCTCTCCTCCTCTCCTCCTCTCCTCCTCTCCTCACCCCTTCCAAACCCAGACCCAAATCCCCACTCGCTTCAATCTATACATACATACATACATACATACATATAGCAAGCTATCTGTCTATCTATCCATCCAACCATAACCATATAACACAATACACCTACCCCATCCTCTATATATCTAATCAAACAAGACAGATAGGTAGGTAGATAGGATAGGATAGGAAAAAGTTGTATAAACCCCCCCAGCCACCGAGCCTCCTTAGTCGCCTATATATAGTTATAGACCCGTCCCATCCCGTCCCACCCAGCCATTCTCCCGTCCATAAAAATCCTCCGGTACACCTATGAAAAATAAGAAACTCAAAACCCGATACGTATCTTATCCCCCCATTACTATTTTAATAGTCCCTCACTCCTCCCTCCTCTTTCCATCCCACTCCTCCAACTCCACCCACTCCTCCAACCCCTCCAACTCCTCCCAAAATATCAAAAAACGGTTATTTTGTTAGCCATGAGCCATAGCATCATACCCTTCGCAGAGAGGCTCGCAGAGGGCGTTCTTCGAATGCGTTCCGACGGGTTGTCGTCCGTCCTATTCTATCCCCAATTCCATTACTACTACTACTAAGCACGCATTGTATCCAAGTATCCAAGTATCCAAGTATCCAACGTTCTCCCATGGCGAAGGAAAAAAATATACATATATATATATATATATACGAGTATAAATTCGCATAAAGACAACCAATCAACCGACCAATCAACTAACCAATCCGCAATAAGTAATCGAGTACACCCACACTCACATCCACATACACATCCATACACAAGCAAATCACAAACGTGCAAAAACAAAGATGCATATTGAATCCGATTAACATTTACATCTCATCATAACTTTCGTTTCGTGTCGTTAATATATCACTCAGCCCGGGACTTTCTATACTTGAATCCCGTTTCCCAATCCCGCTGCCCAGCGCCTTGCGCACTCACACTCTTCCTCTGCATCGATCGCCTGTATCCATACACCCACTCCTAATCCCACGCAAGCACAACTGCTCAAACCTACCAGCTTATGTACAATTCCTAACGCTGGATATTAGGAATTCTTTCTCTCATCTCATCTTCTCTCCTCGATTCATCTCATCCCGCATAAGGAAATGAAAGATTTATCATCCCACAACTCAAGCACCCACGCCTCCTTTCCTCCTTGCCAATAAACTCTTACACGCTCCCAATACATTAACCAACGCCCCTTCACTTCCCGCACAGAATTTAAAACTCTTCTCCTCCCCAATTACTTGAAAACAATATCGTTTCGTCCGACTCAACGGATCGATTTCCACCACATTAATTACATTCTCCATTGGTAAAATCATGACGGGCGAGTATTCCGAGTCATTTTTATAGAAAGATAAAGAGCGCGGACGAAGCACAACCCAGAGATTTTTCCACGAGCGAATCCCGTTTTTCGAGCGCAGATAGAGAAGATATCCTTGGTAGACTACACGTTCGGGGTCGTGTTCGGGAAGGGGGTTCGGGTGCGAGAGGGATAACTGTGATGTATTGCGACCCAGGGGGAGAGTGGTCGCGGGAGGTTTTACTTCGAGATCGGGATTAAGATTGGGGTTTGGAGGAGGATTGTGTAGAGTGAGAGAAAGCGTCGACATTCCGGGGACACGCGCAAGATCTGTATCTGAGAACTCGCCGTCCGAGACGAGTTCATTGCCGGAATATTCAATGGTGTTGGAGGGACGTCTTCCTCCTCCCATGGCCGACATGTTTTGTTTCTTGTTCGCGCGGGGGATGATGGGTTCTGTGGGTTCGGGGGAACTACTTCCTAGTCTTTCGTCGTGCAGGATTTGGGCTTCGCTTCTTCGTTGGAGTTGTTCGTGCGCCATGCTTTGATCGAAGCCCGGGTACGTACTATTGACGTTACCGGAGGGACTGGCGAGTAACATTTCTTCCTCTTCTTCTTCGTCAATTCGTGCTTCTTTGCGGATGAGATCGACCCATTGTTCGGCGTCGCCTTTGGTGGTGGCTTCCAGATGATAGTTGCGAGCGGGAGTGAAGAGACCGAAGACATTGCGCCGTTTTTGTTTGGGATCTTTGAGAAAGGCGACGGCTGTTAGATCGGAGAGGTGAATCTTATGACGAAGTTTATCTTCATTTTGATCTTTGTAAATCGAGAGGTAATTCGGTCTCAGTACGAGAAATACAGGTTTCCATGCCTGCGGAATGGAGATGAGTAAATGTAAATATAAATCTCGTAGATGAAATCATACCTTTGTTTTCCTCGTGCGTTTCTGCAAATAACCACTCTTCAATACACGATCAAACTCAAAGCTTCCATTCTGGTTTACGGGAGAAAAGGTATCTAAAGCGAGATGCGAATTTCGAATGCGATTTGTAGAGGCAGATTGAGGTAATGTTGTGGAAGCTGGGGATGATATCTGCAAAGTAGTGTCCTGTCCAGGGATTGCTTTTGGTTGGCTTTGTTGTACAGACGGTTGCTGGACTTCCGCCATGATGATTCCCGGCATGTATACTGTTGTAAATAATTGATTATGCGATTTGATGATAGGGTTATGGTGTGAAGAATTTCAATGGATCTGGAGAAGAGGTTATGCTCGGAGTTTGATATTAAGTTGTTCGGGCCTGTCGTTTATTATTGTAGATGTTGTAGAAAGAAGTGCTCAAGCTAGTTTTGGGAAAAAAGCCCGATTCCTAGTGGAATCTTGAGAGGAATGTTCTGGTCTAGAGTTTTAGGATTGAAGTTTCGGCTCTGTTCAGCCCCCTCGATTATTGGTTTGGAAGGGTGGATGATGTTTGTGATGTGGTTTCGTCTGGCCTGTCTGGTTGTCTGGTCGTTTGTAGAATATTAAAAGATCGTCACCGCTCTCCAAGGTATGATGAGGATGAGGTTAGAGTAGACTGCATTATTCGAGGCAACAAGGTAATGTGAATGTAGGTAATGTACGGCGTGGCATGCAATGAATGAGCAGTGTAATATGATTTATTCGAATCTACTTATTATTGTCGGGAGAAGAAGAAGAAGAGGAGGAAGAATAGTTTATATGTATTTACACAAAGAACAACAAGATGCATTCACACAACAACTCCTTTCTTTTCTTGTTGGGTATTAGGGTTAACTTATGAGTATTATTGACATCTGGACCTTTCTTCCATCATTCACCCAGGAATCTATGATGGTGAAACCGAATCCATCAAGGATTATGATGGGGATATTATGGAACATTCTTTCATTTGCAGGATTGATAGGGTGAAGATCTTCCAAACATTGCTCTAACCGTTACAAGGGCGGTTTGGCCTTGATATCTGATCATTCATCTGATGAACGCCAAACTGATCTCCCTATTGGATCTCCCTACCCATGATATTCCTATATATAGCTAATCAAAAGAGGTTTCATCGCAATAAGAAGATGTATAAAATTAGAAAAGATCCAATCAGGAGCCTCAACATCTTACCTCCCAAGATAGAGTACATGAGTAGAGTACATGAGTACATGTCTGCTAAAGTCGTACAGTAGTAACAGGACATACAGAGTAAAGCTTGATCGTAAAAGTTTCCTTGATGGTTCCACCTTCGTTTCTGACCCCCCCTCCCCCTTTTTGGAATTTGATTTGTTGTCTGTTCATAATTCCAGAGTGCGTGTCCACTATCAATGCTTGTTACAGTACGAAGTTCCACCCTTGAGTACTGCCGGCATTCGTTTGTTTCCTTCCATGTCTCAAAGTATATCATCATCGATAATATAATTCCGACTTTGACATTGATGGGTAAAATCTCAGAATCTCATTTCGAGAGCGGTACTTCCAATGAATTCCAATCCTAAGATCATCATTCATGAAAACTTTCTGCCTCTTGAAATGGATATCATCATAGAATTAGTTAACCCTGTTACGATTGTGTTGTTCTTTGACATTGATAGGTAAAATCTCAGAATCTCATTTCGAGAGCAGTGCTTCAAATGAATTCGAATCCGAAGATCATCATTCATGAGAACTTTCTGCCTCTTGAAATGGATATCATCATAGAATTAGTTATCCCTGTTTCGACTGAGTTGTACGATATGTATGCATTGACTGTAAGGGTAGCCTTGAGGAGTGAGTTCCTATGAGGATGTGTGGGGATTGGGGATTTTATATCTCTCAGAAAAACCCTAAGAGCGAACTACCACTGCTAGTCTTCGCTAGTGGCCATGCATCACGTGCTCTGCCTCACTACACTACCATCCTCACGTTCATTGCACTTCTTAAAAGATTCTACCATCATATCATACATGCTTCAGTTTAAAGGTCATACGGATCAAACATTGAAATCTTTGAATTATTGACCATACAAGCTAAGTCTTGGACAATACATGGATATGATACCTTTCCTCAATTTCCATCGCCCACGCTTCTGCTGCAAGATATCTTCAAAGCCGTCCTCCAAATCACAGTCGATATTTCGTCGCAAGCTAGGTACAACACTTGGTTTTGTTGGCCATGGCTTTCCGAGAGAGGTAATATTACCTCCAACCTCCTGTCACCAGCGACACTGCTGCACTGCTGAATTCTATCAGCACAATGCATCAACGACACGACAAAGTTGATGATGCCTAACATACCTCATTGTAGCCTACTTTGTCAAAGAGTCATCAGCCCATTTGACCGGTACGTTTTCGTAAGGTTGGGCGAATTTTGTTCGAAGAGCCGTTCAAGCATTCTCTCTTGGCTGAGGATTTCAATATGGATGCTCGATCGCTCGCTCGGGTCTGTAAAGAAGTATGGGGTAGCCAATGCATCATCTCGTAACAAGGTTATTGATATTATCCTCACTGGCTAAAGCCTCAGATTTTTGTTATAATCATTTGCAAAGGCCACCCTTACCTTAATATAAAATCTCTCTCACTTTGTTACAACACAGTACATGCAGTATTTCACCCTTCTGCGATGATCATTCCGGCTAGTCCAAGTCTAACGGCGAGGCAAGATTTGCTGACTGCAAGTATATTAGTGATCTGCCAAGAGTTGCTGGTATGGAAGAATGTATTGACTTACGTGGTCAGGTATATACATCTCTGGTACCAGCGAGAAACGGTGGAAACGATGCTGAGGTGGTCTTCAACAGTGACATTGTGGCAATAAAGAGCTCAGAATCCTTTCAGTAAAGAATGAAACGGTATAAGAAGAAACTCGGGAGGAAGAAAAGTATGTATAGAGAAGAAATTAGTATTGAGATGAGTTGATGAAAAGGAAATGGAGGAAAACAAAGAAAGTGGGCAATTGTCTACTCTAATATAGTCAATAGTTAACATCTGCAGGAAAGAAGGATACACGGTGAAAGCTCTAACGGTAATGACGGCCACTGCTAGTCTTCTTCTTTCAATTCTGGGAAGTCGCGGCGATGGCTAAGTCGACAGACTGGGAAAGTGCTAAGCGAGATTCTGAGGGGGGATGAAGGATTGCATTTTGGATTCTTGAACGTGATAGGAAATCGATAATTCACGTATGAATGGTAATTGTATTTTAGCTAATTTGAAAGAAGCAACACATTATGAAGTCGCGGCACTTCGTCTAAACATTTGTTTCCAAGTGGACCAATTTGATGCAGCATTCTACATTTCTTTTGCTGATTTGATACTCACGAAGGTAGTCGCTAACGTTTCTATGGCACTTTTCATCGTCTTCCACTTGGTCAAAAATAGGATAAAAGTGGAAGTTACAAACGGTTCACATCATCATTCTTAGTCTAATCACTGCTCGAAATGTGTAAGGGCTTAGAGAAACACCCCTTCATCGCGACACCCCCATAATCTCTCCTACCTGTCGCACTTACTGCGGATATCAGTTCCGCCGAAATATACCATGTTAGATTATCTTAAGGGTAGGCACACTTGAACAATAGTTTCAAGTCCAGAAGTCCAGATGAATACGAAAAGCGTGACATCATTACTAGTATGCCTGTTCTGTACTGAATTTTAGGGGGCACGATCAACATGTGTCTCTCCAGTCTATACAATCTTGTTCGTTCTTGCTGGTATATCAACAGGTTCGGCCAATTCTACTAGGCACACTGAAAATGGCGGAAATCCTCTTGGAAGATACGTAGAAAATGACCAACTATGACAAGACCAAGAGAAACTTCATACTTCATGCGATATTTGAATGTGAATCTGCATCTGCATCTGTGTGATGCTGGTACTTCTTAGCAACATGTATGTATACCGACCATTCCATTAGCGATTTTTGTTTTCTCACACCCGATGAATGACGTGAATTCTATACCAAACTGGATTGTTAAACTTTCGTATTTTGAAGAGCTTTCTGATAGTCACATATGAGTGATTTTGTAAGGTAGTCTGGATGTTGAAATGCATTCGGATGAATCTGATGAACTACCTAGCCAGTAGCCAAATTTGAAATTAGATATTGAAAGCTATTTTGGATTCAAGAATGGCTATATGGACCGAATTCGAGCATTTATATGCCCTGTAAGGCTTTTCAGATTATATAGTAGTATCTGGGTGGTGTGCGACTTATTACTACTCTCGAGCACGAAACGAAACGACAACACGATGTATGCGATTTGGCGGGTTCGGTGACGTTATGAAAGCTCGGAGGAGCGGCCGCGTCAGAAAATAATCCATTTTCTATTGAACGGTCGAAGTTCCAATATTTTACAATATATCACACACTATCTCTCTCATCGAAACATATTGAATCATTATGAGTCATTTTTTTGCGCATTAAATATTCAGTCTATATCTATATTACTTAGAAAGGTGTTCAAAGCTCAGATAAAGATAGAGACATCACTTCCAGTAAACATCCGCTAGACAAAGTCGCCCCAACCAGGCAGACTTGACGGGAGAGAGAAATACTTTTTGCGCACATAAATTTCGCCTTCAATATTTCGTTCATATCAAACACATATATTTTACATCCATATACACAATGCCGATTGTGAATCCAGAAAAGCTAGTTGCTCTGCAACAAAATGCGCCAGATATTAGAAATGTAGGTCTTTGGCGGGGTAGATTCGATGTTGAGACTCCCAATGCTAACAACATCCTCTCAAGATATGTATATTGGCACATGTTGTAAGTACATATCCTGTTCTTATATGTCTTTGCCCATTGCTGATATCTTTAGGATCATGGAAAAACTTCTCTCTCAGATGCCTTGATTGCGACCAATGGCATCATCTCCCCAAAACTCGCAGGTAAAATACGATACCTCGACTCTCGACCAGATGAACAGACGCGCGGAATTACCATGGAATCTTCTGCCATATCCTTATACTTTTCCATGTTGAGACGAAATGCACCAGATGCTACACCCGAAAAAAAGGAATATTTGATCAATTTGATAGATTCGCCAGGGCACATCGATTTCAGCAGTGAGGTCTCAACTGCCTCGCGATTATGCGATGGAGCTGTTGTGTTAGTGGATGCTGTAGAAGGAGTTTGCAGTCAGACTGTTACTGTTCTAAGGCAGACATGGGTAGAACATATGAAGCCTCTGTTGGTAATCAATAAGATGGACAGACTCATTACAGAACTGAAAATGACACCCGCGGAAGCATATACACATTTGAGCAAATTATTGGAGCAAGTCAATGCGGTACTCGGAAGTTTTTTCCAAGGTGAGAGAATGGAGGAAGATTTGAATTGGAGAGAGAAAGTCGACGAGAGAATTGCTGCTGCTGCTGCGAAAGAACAAGAAAAGACAACGAATGATGGAAGCACTTCGATTGATACGGAAGCTATTAACGAATTCCAAGAAAAGGATGATGAGGATATTTACTTTGCGCCAGAGAAAAATAATGTCATATTTAGCAGCGCCATTGATGGATGGGCATTCACGGTTAGACAGTTTGCCAGCTTGTACGAGAAGAAACTAGGAATCAAGAGAACCGCAATGGAGAAAGTCTTATGGGGAGATTTCTATCTGGATCCAAAGACCAAAAAAGTCCTTGGGCCAAAGCATCTCAAGGGGCGAAATTTAAAACCATTATTTGTCCAATTAGTTTTGGAACAGGTTTGGGCTGTTTATGCAGCAACAACAGGTGGTGATAATGGAAAGGGGTGCGTGGATTTCTATCTCTCCTTTGAACTGTTTATACATCCAACCTTATGCAATCTAATTCCCAATTCTAACTCTACTCCATCTAGTGATCCTGCCATGACAGAGAAAATTACAAAGTCATTAAATATTACTTTACCTCCACATGTTACACGTTCCCGCGATCCACGAGCTATCCTTACGACATTGTTCTCGGCATGGTTACCATTATCCACTGCTTTATTGGTTTCCGTCATTGAATCTCTACCCGCTCCCCCGGTTGCCCAAGAAGGGAGACTACCAGCACTTATTGACGAATCTCCTGGTGCATCGCATGTAGATCCTAAGGTTAGAGAAGCAATGATCAAATTCAAGACTTCAAAAGAAGAGCCAGTTGTAGCTTATGTAAGTAAGATGGTTTCGATACCGGAGAGCGAACTACCAGAGAATAAGCGACGAGGAGGTGCCCTGAGCCCCGAGGAAGCCTTGGAGATGGGTCGACGGAAGCGAGCAGAAATTGCAAGACAGCAGGCTTTGGAAGAAGCCTCCACATCTGTTGACGGAGTATCTGATGCGCTTGGAGCAGTAAGCCTTGAGGAGCCTGCCGAAGAAGAGAAGAAAACAGATCCGGAACATCTGATAGGCTTTGCACGAATTTATTCAGGGACCCTATCTGTAGGGGATTCTGTTTATGTATTACCGCCAAAGTTCTCACCTGCAAATCCACACAATAGTCCTGAACCACAAAAGGTTACAGTCACTGCTTTATACTTGTTGATGGGTCGTGGATTAGAGCCACTTACTTCCGTTCCAGCAGGTGTTGTATTTGGTATTGGAGGCCTTGAAGGACATATCCTCAAATCCGGAACCCTCTGCAGTCAATTGGAGGGTAGTGTCAATCTCGCAGGAGTTAACATGGGCTCTCAACCTATCGTTCGTGTCGCTTTAGAGCCAGCTTGGCCTGGAGATCTCGACAAGATGATTCGAGGTCTTAAGTTACTCGTTCAGAGTGATCCTTGTGCTGAGTACGAACAATTCGCAAACGGTGAACACGTTCTACTCACAGCAGGAGAATTGCATTTAGAACGTTGTTTGACAGATCTTCGTGAAAGATTTGCTGGGTGCGATATTCAAGCAGGAGAGCCGATTGTACCATATCGAGAAACCATTGTTAAAGCTGAAGATATGAAACCTCCCGCAGACAAGGAGCTCGGAAGAGGTACCGTTGTATTGTCAACTACATCAAAGCAAATCACGATTAGGTTACGTGTAAGACCTCTTCCAGTTGAGGTCACCGAATTCCTGGGCAAGAACGCTGGTGCCATTAAGAGACTTTATTCTGATCGTCAAGCGGAGGAAAAGAGTAAGAAAACTGGCGATGATTCTACACAAGAGTCAACCGAGCAGGAAGAGGTTGATGAAGTATTGGGTGGTGAGAAAGTTTTGTCATTGATTGAGTTCAAAGAAGAACTTCAAAAGACTTTTGAAGGGGTAAAAGGTCAAAAGGATATATGGGCTTCAGCAGTAGATCAGATCACTGCATTTGGTCCACGAAGAACTGGGCCTAATCTCCTGATTGATTCCACAACAGACGGAATTCTTGGAAAATTGTAAGTCCAATCAATTCTCAATCATAAAGAGGATACTAACACTTCAAAGCCTCCGTGAAGACACCACTGCCGATTCTCCAGAATCAGCAACTCAAACGCAGGCTCTCCAAGCCCGTTCCTTTTCCGATAAGATTAGTTATGCTTTCCAACTCGCCACTGCCCAAGGACCTCTATGCAATGAACCTATCCAAGGTATCGCTGTTTTCCTCGAAGAGGTTACCATTGCTCCTTCCACGGATGAAGAATCATCTGCCCGTGATAACTTTGGTAGATTGACTGGTGAAGTGATCAAAACGGTTCAACAAGCTATCAAACAAGGTTTCTTGGATTGGTCCCCAAGACTCATGCTTGCTATGTACTCTTGTGAAATCCAGGCTAGTAGTAAGTTATATTCCTACAGATCGTAGATCAATCAAGATTTTAGAAGCAAATCAGATAGACTAACACAAGCAACAGCCGAAGTACTCGGTCGTGTCTACGACGTGCTCACCCGTCGTCGCGGACACATTCTCTCCGAGTCTCTCAAAGAAGGTACACCCTTCTTTACCATCGTATCGCTGCTTCCTGTCGCCCTCTCCTTTGGATTCTCAGACGAAATCCGCAAGAGAACATCCGGAGCAGCTAGTCCACAACTCATCTTCCAGGGCTACGAGGTATTAGATGAAGATCCGTTCTGGACACCATTTACGGAGGATGATCTGGAGGATTTGGGGGAATTGGCAGATAAAGAGAATGTGGCGAAGAAATATATGGATGGAGTGAGGAAGAGGAAGGGATTGAGGGTTGAGGGTGAGAAATTGGTCAGGGATGCGGAGAAACAGAAGACGTTGAAGAGATAGGGGGGTGGTTGTAGACTTTAGCGGAGAAGATGTTGAAGAATCATTAAAGGGAGAGGTATACGAGGTTATCTATTTTTGTAGATCGTATATTAGATATATAGAATTAGTTTTCTGTTCTCGTTATTTTGAAAAAGATATACCTGTGTTTTCCCCATGAGCCAAGTGAATACGGGTATAAGTCCGAATCTTCTTGTTATTAACGCATAACGTTGTATGATTTTTGCCAAAAAAAAAAGGGGGGGGGGGGTCAAGAGAGGACAACGAGGAAATATTCTTTCTTTCTTTTTCTCTCTCTAAATCATTACAATTTTCATTTGTCCTCAAAGGGAATGAATCTAAGTCATCTAGTCGCCGTCCTCCCTCTCCAAATAGCCTGCATATATAGCAAAAGTAGTAGTAAATCCCCAATCAAATCAGATACTTGCTTTCCCACTATCCTATCAGAATAATATACTATACTATACTATACTATACTATACCAATCCCCTCTTTCCCAACCCCTATCCCCATCCCCACACCACAACCCGTTCCTTCAATCTCCGCATATCCTAATCCTTCCGCTCATCCACAAACCCGAAAACCGTCAGGCAGACCTATTGCCATTGCCAGCCAGCGAGCGCCAGCGCCAGGTATCGCTATCCGATCCTATCCCTATCGGTTGCTAGATTCGCTGTCTGGTTGAGAAGCGATGGATTCGAGTACATTTTGAATATTTCTTGGAGAAAATTATTCTTGGAGAAAATTGGGATTGTAAATGAGATGGGATGGGATGGGATGGGACGGTATGTATATCTGTGTATCCGATAGCTCGACACCCCCAGAAAAGCCCCCTCTTGCGCTGGAGCTTGCACGCTGGGCTTGGCCATCATACTCCACAGCAAAGCCAAACTCTCTCATTCTAGTCTTGAGTTATCGTAAGAGGTTGGTATTGAGCCTCATTAGTAACAAAATCCGATCACGCCATTGAATGCTTCGCTGAGTGTGGATGTTGATGTGGATGTCGATGTAGCCGTCATTTCATGCCTGGAGTTTACCTAAAGTAAATCATGGATAGAGTAGCAGAAAACAGGATAAAAACGAGATTGAACCCGATCTTGTAGAAATCGATCGAGCGATCGATTGAAGGAACGAAACGAAACGAGAAACCCTTTCTTTCTTTCTTTCTTTCTTTCTTTCTTTCTTTCTTTCTTTCTTTCTTTCACGGTACGAGTAACAGAATTGCGAGATCTCGCGTCCTTAGCAGCGATTGTTTGCTTTGCTCGTAAGCCTTAACGCGGTACCAGAATCTACACTACATACATCCATCCACATCATATGATGCGTAGCAAGCGGTGGAAGTAAGTATCATGAATGGTGCTTTGTGCTTTGCGTATGGTGTATGTGTTATGCATACATACATATATGGCAATCACACTGCAGTGGTGAATGGGTATGTAGAATCCAGGATCCAAGGTAATGTATGTAATACAAAGAATCGCGATACCGATTTCGACGGGCGCATACATAAAAAACCAGATGCGAGGAATCCAGGAAGAGGAAGTGATATTTGTGATTTTGGCAGCGGTGAGGATTCCCGAGTGGGTGAGTGAGTGAGTGGGTGAGTGGATGAAGTAGAGTTGAGGGACACTGTAAAACGCAACTTAATAGTATCTTTAGAAATTTTGAATCGGATATTTTGAGAAGAGGAATTATGATACATTGTCGATGGAATGAATAGTCGAGAAGGGGTTCGTTCTAATGTCACACGATTGAAGAACGGATTTATTGTAAATCTTGGAAATTGAGAATTGTCCCGTCAGTCTATGTACCTATTTGTGATTGAACTGATCTGATACACGACTCGTTTCCGCGCCACTGGGCGGTCCACTCAATATATAGCATATCAAATTGAATGAAAAGCAAGGAGCATTGTGATTATGGTATCGAAGTACCTAGCATCCGGAATACTCCAGATAGGCCCTCAAGTTTTGTCTTAGCGCGAGCCCTAAAATGCTCAACAGATCGAAAGTGTTCTCAAGTTGATCTCGTCGCCGTTTAACTAGACGTCCTTAGACCTAACGAAAATGAAAGTTTGTAACTCAGCCTAATAAACTGTGATAATAACGTGGTTTTAATAGCATCTTGTTACCTCACTATATAGTGTGCGCCTAATCTTATCCAATATGTACGTTTATGTACTTTTTGTTTCCCGTCTAATCCATTTCGACCTATCCATCAATCGAAGAAACGTTCCTATGCGCTTCATAAAGGTGGTAAACCCTCCCTACATATCGGGCACTGCAAGCGATACTTCATCCAACCCACCAAACACTGGGTATGGAAGACATGTCTACAAGGCGTAACCATATAACTCCTCCTATCCCACGCCCCCAACACACCTTTCGCACCCTCCTCTTCTCCTGCCCCCACGACCGGAACCTCAAGAATTTGCATGCATATAGCGCAATCCACTGTTCTAATTCCCGCTTTACTATTATCCCTCTCATCCGTACTCATATCTGTTTCCTCAAATCCTGGAGTGGTAGGAGAGCCCAACGGTACTTTCACAAGACCAATTGGCAGACCTCCAGACTCAACGTTATCTTCTCGCAATACTGGATGATAGTCCCAGCCCTCCTTATACCAGCCAAATCGTTTTGGAATAGCCCATCTAGGACCAAGAACCTCTTGACTGTACAGTACCACAAGCTGGCACCAGACCCATCCTGTTAGAACCATCATTGCAGTCCAGCTACTCTCACTAAAGAGAAAATTATCCTCATAGAGGAAAAAATAAGCAAAAGGAGATAACCTTAGCAAACTTTGTACGATGACGAAACGCCAAAGAAGTGCTTTACGACAATTACGCGTGATGTTGCGTTTTATCTGAGGAATCCAGAGGGACATGTAAGTGAAGGAGCAAAAGTAGACATATGCTGTGCGGACAGGGACAGGCCAGGTGGTGGACATGATGGAAAGGAGAAGTATCACGGTTAGGACGAGAATAAACTGGCCATAGTAGGGAGTTATGTCTGAGTTTACTCTCGATTGTTGAACGGTAGCTGGAGTGCCTGTTACACGAGGTACTGCGAATGTGGCATTGACATTTTCAGCTATTTCTGCGTCAATGTCTTGATCTGAGGGAACTATGATGGGAACGTTTTGAGATGTGTTTCGAGGTGCAGCCCGAGTTGAAGAGGTGATAGGTAATGGTAAGGTATCTACACCCGCTGCCGTAATAACCGGTGCTGATCGCACAGCTGCAGGTGGATTTCTAGCTTGCAATTCTGCCAAAGCAGCCGCTTGTGCTCTTTCTTGCTCCAATCGTTCAGGCTCTTGAACTCCATAAATGTTTACGATAAAGCGAACTCCAAGTGCCACAGACATCAAGCCGGCAAATGATGTCAACAACGCAGATGGAAATATACTAGATAATGTAGCGCTCGCCAGTGACATTGTAAAGAACAACAATCCATCTGCTAAAAGCATCATAGCTACAGTGTGGATGCTAACACGACCCACAGTTGATGGCGTAGAAGCCTCTTTACATTGATCCTTCAGAATCAATGCCTGTCCGAGAGCTACCGCTGCAAAAACCATTAACCAAGAACGAATGGTTTGTAACCAAACCTCTTGTTTCAAACCAGTAAGGTGTTCTCCATCCACAGAAGCGAACTCTGGCGGACCTTTCGATTCGAGCATAAATCCACAATCAGGCGAGAAGATTATTGTAGATAGTTGTAATTTCGGCGCCTGGGGAATAGGAGCACCATTTGGGAATCGAAGTTCATTTTCAAGTTCTTGGACAAAATTGTGTACTTGAGGTGATCTACCATCATATTCGAGGCCATTAAACTTTAGAGGTAATACTTGAGCAAACAAGATGTATTCGCAATGAGGTGTTGGTAATTCATCGATTTGGCCCGAATTTGGTTCAAGAAGACTTTTCGGATTTTCCTTCGCAGATTCCTCAAGCTTTTGTAGTCTGCGATAACAAATCTTCTTCATGATCTCCGCACTGCTTGTGAAATGGTCCTCATCAGTGGCAAAATGGGGAAGACCAAAAGCTCCTGCGAACTTATCACTGGTAGTTGTTAGAAGAACTCCCCCTTCATTTGGCCAATGTACCCCATGCATCCTCATTTCATGACCATCTCCACTACTACTCTCATCTTGAACTGTTAGTGTGGCCGCAATCTCCCTTACAAGTATATCTGTACCCGGGTTTGCGCCAATTCCAAGATCGATCCTCTCAATCCCATCAGATATGTCCCTTTTCTCAATTCCTGCTTCCCTCTTCGAAGTTTCTTCTTCGGTCTTTGCCGAACTTTCGCCTTCATTTACATGTTCCTTAGTCACCTGTACAATCATCTTCTCTACTGCGGCCTCATCCAACCTCAACATAACTTTCCCCTCCCTTCCCGTCACATTCCTTGTCCACAGCTCCTCATCTGTGAGGGCCCAAGGGACCCCCGGCGCAATAACACTTAGATTCAATCCGCTCCTTCTCTCTTTTCCGCCTACCAAGCCACCCATGTATCTGGCCCAATTTCCCCTCACCACTCCCGTCACATTGGTATAAATCCTGCCTTCCAAACCCCGGCCGCCCTCCCCATCAGAATTCGATCCGTCCTGCACCCCTCTCGCCCATTTCCTCAATTCGTCACTCCTCTCCTTGAATGCGCCCAATCTCTCCCATTTGTATCCATCCTCTGCCTTAAACCCGGTCAAGTTCAAATAGCTTGGATCGTCCGATTTCTCCGGTGCGAAATCCCCATAACTTGTTGTATTTAACACTCCAAACACATGTCTATTATGTGCCAACTGCTCCTCTGCAGTGTTTTGTGAATCTCCGAGGTTGGATGGGAGTCCGGTGTCATTGGACGCAATCCACCATAGAACCATGATGACGAAGAATATAAGAGAGACATCGCCGCGTTGGGGCGGCATAGTTGCGAATTGTTTGTCCTTTTGTTCTTATAATCGTGTGGGAGTATTCCATGTTCTGTTCATCCATGAGAAAGATGAAAAGACATTTTGCATCTGCAAAGTTCGAGAAATGATTAATTTTGGTGAATTTGATATCTCGTTCCATCAATCATTGTTATGAGGTATCATCGGGCACATTCCCGTCTTAAATACCGATCCTCATTGACCACTCTTGAGCCACTCTCACACGCTGAAACCTTTGTGATTCATGCACCTTGACAATAATTGTAATTTCTTTTCCTCCCCCCAAAACAAAACATCACACTGTCTCTACCTCAAATTCTGGCCATAGTAACGGCTTTCTATCTATCTACAAAATCATACCAACGATTCCACAATCATGGCAACAAACGATATCAAATCCCCAACCCCAAATCGCATGTCCACCATCTCCACCACATCTGTCAGTAAATACCACTATTCCATCCGTAGCACCGCCCTAACCTTAAGCTTCCGTACTCGTAACTAACTATCAAACCTACCCAAAGGCAGCAACCGATGCCTCAGCCACTGCTGAGCTTTCTCTCGTTGTAGATGAACTTCTAAATTCTCTCTCGAATAAATTCGCTGGCGTTTCGAGCGAGATTTTCGCAAAGAGTATGTTTTCCTTTTCTTTTCCAGCGCAACACTCTTCTTCTCACAAATGCTGTTTGGATGATGATGGAGTACAACGACTAATAATATATGAATAGTGGACGAGATGTCGCGACGTCTAGATAATCTAGAGGCTACACTGCAAAGTAATATGGATCCAAAGGGGGATGGCCGAGGCAGTCCTACGAAGATGTAATCTGCAGGTTACAATTATATTACCATATTCTCGATCAAATTTTGGAGCCGATAGATGAAGGGGTATATAGATTGCAGTGTTGTCAAACGTAGGTTGATTTGCATGCGGAAGGTTGATTACAATTGTACAAACGGGCGTTGAAAAGGTAGGGCATGGGACGAGATACCAAGGTAGTTCTTCAGAAGTACATGATTCATAAAGTGTTCATTCGTATACAGTTATTTACGTCTCCCGAGAATAATCCAAAACAGACTTTTAGTGTTGAGATCAACTCGTTTACCCCCTTTTACATTGAACAACTTAAACTTTCTACAATTCAGACTTTCCGGTTGCCTTCTCGATGAATCTTCTCAAGATGTTGGTCTTGGTTGTAAACTCGTCCAACTTCTCTGGTGCCAAACCTCCCTTCTTAATGATACCATCCAATCTAGCAAGCTCCTTTGCGGCGTAGTTATCGCTCTTGCTCAACTTGTCGAAGACCTTAACGTAGTACTCGGCGTACTTGGATTGAGCGCCCTCCTTGTATTCTTGAGCAGCCTTGGTAGCTTCTGCGGCGATTTCAGCAATGCTTGAACCACCAGTAAATTTGGTGACGAGAGCATCCAAAGCCTCAATAGTACCAGCAGTGGCATCAAGTCCACCACCAACAGCACGGTGTGTACCGGCCTTGCTGTTCATGAATTCAACAATATCCTTCTCTGAACGTCCACCGGAGTATGCTTCGGCTTCAGTGCTTCCCTTGGGGAAGAACTTGATGGTGGGGTAAGAGGTAACGCCTTGGTCCTTGGCTGTTGCTTTGGAGTTTTCTGCTTCGGCATCGACCTTGGCAATAACGACATTGGGTTCATTGGCAAAGTCTGAAGCAACCTTCTCCCACACTGGTGCCAAAGTCTTGCAGTCTGAAACAAAAAAGTTAGCAAGTCATCGTAATTGTCAACGCAGATACTGGATAGACTTACGGCCACACCATGGTGCAGTGAAAGCAACAATGACATCCTTATCACTACCAATTTGCTCCTTGAATGACTTATCGTTCAACATCTCGACGGCACTTGGGGCAGCCTTCGCCTTCTTTGGCTTCACACCAGTCTTTTGTGTGATGAACTCTGTTAAGCTTTCGATATCTCTACCTCCATTGTAATCCTCTGGGGTTTTGCTCTTTCCATCGAAGTATTTGATGGTTGGGAAACCTTGAACACCGAATTTCTTGCCCAAGCTCTTCTCTGCATCCGCATCGACTTTCGCAATTGTGACCTTATCCTTTGCAAATGCAAAGTCCGAAGCAAGCTGCTCGTAAACTGGTGCAAGGGTCTTACAATGTCCGCACCATGGTGCAAAGAATTCAATCAAAGCTGGCTTGCCCTCGAAGGCAAATTGATCGAAGTTCGAAGGAATGAGATCGATAACGGCAGATGAGGCAGTTGCAACTGTGGCGAGGCCAGCGAACACGAGACTTTTTAAGAGAACCATTTTGATGATTCGTTTCTGATAAAAGATGTAAGTATTTGTATGATTGAAAACAAATCCCTAACTTGGAAGGAGTTCTTGGGATTTAAATACCTGATTTTCAGAAGTTGGTTTGATTTCTAATGGAGAGGAAGGACAGCTTGCTTTTGCAGTGGTGCTCGGAAGTGGCTGACGATAAGCGATAAGGAACTAGTAAGCCGGGTCGTCCTGGAGAACCCCACCCGTTTTGACGTTAAGGATGAGGTCGTCTATTCACATGTGTACGCATTATCACTATTCACAGTTCAATAGATATCTTGAGAATCATGTTTGAGGTCCAGTCTATTTCTTTTACCACAGCTGCAAGGTTGATGAATATCTTCATTTCTCATTATTCATTCAGGTAGATTTCTTTCGTCTACCTAATTGTAGATTACGGCCATACTAATATCTTCGTCTATGTCCTCCTCCATATGACGGGCGAGTCGAATTTTGATTGTAATACTCTGCTGTCCATGCCACTATTTGTGCCACTTCATTATCGATTACTTTTTGGACGCCAGCATTGACTTGTCCGTTCTTCAATCGAAGATCTGAACAATGGAATCCGCCAGGAATGATTTGTACTGGGTGTTTCGCGGTAGACTTCAATTCGCCACCGGGTCTGAACTGAGAGCTGACACCGGATGTTCTCCATGGGTCATATTGACTATCGATATGTCAGCAGATTATTAGCAAGTTGGACAAAGCCACATACCCGTTTGTCCAAATAAGACGAGTGGTGTTCTCGAGGTCCCATCCTTTAGTGTATCTGTTGGCTCGATCCACAGTTGCACCCTTGGCACTGGCATATGTGTAGTTGCCCTCGGTTGGGAAGAACAAAGCACATTGTCGTTGCCAGTAATGCGCATCGACGAGACGGGAAACAATCGTAGGTCTGTTCTTGGGCGCTCCACTGCCAAAATTGTTAGCCCTGGCAATGCAATCTTAACTCTGCAATACATACTCTTGCCAATAGCCAAATGGCTCGTTGCAAAGCATCCAGTTCCATTGTCTATCAATTGCATTTCCGACACTATAGTCTCTGAACATCAAGTTGTTGAAATCATGCGTGTCGAAACAAGCTGTGTCATTGGCAGCGTAGCCAAAGCCTTCACAGTCTATTCGCTTTTTGTTAGTACCCCAATGCTTTGATTGGCAATCAGATACTTACAGCCAGGTATGTAGCTCTTGGTCCATTTTGCATAACCTTCCAATGCGGTCTTAAGACCGACACCGTTCGCATCTGGAGTGATAGCAGCTCCGGCGGTGACGTTCTATTATTATTGAGTTAGGACATAATCTACCATTCAGATAAGAAGTTACTCGCCTCAATTGCGTCACAGAATTGGTAGAAACCTGAATAGTTTGTAGAGAAACTGTTTGACTGCCACAACCAAGGACCGTTTTCGAGAACAGCCATGAAGTCGTCATTGTGTTTGACAGATTCCAAGCCAAACTTAGTCTTCAGTGCAGTCACTTCACGTTTACTGCCATGGGTCAAGACGTTGTCCATATAGTCAATGACTAAAGAAACGTCTTTGCTGCAGTTCTTTGGCATGCCATCTTGAACGGGGTAGAAGTACTGCCAATAGTCGTCGATAGCTTGCACTGGAGCACTGGATGCATGGTATGCCCAGAATGTACCAGGGCTTGTTGCTTCTGTCCAAGCAGACAGTGCACCGCTGTAACTACCACCTGAGTTGATCCAAGGAGCAGAAGCTGCATTGCTGCTATGGTTTGAGTCGAATGGAAGGTCAACTGTCTTGGCAAAGTGAACGAAATCCGCAATAGCTTGTTTTAGAGTGAGGAGTTGTAGGTTGGTTGTTGTGAGATTATCATATGGAGAAGATTCGCCCCAGAAACGATCTGTGGAACGGTAAGCACATCTTCCAATCTGAAAGTGGAAAATACATACGCTCAACCATAACAACGGCACCCTTAACTTCCTGCGCAAAGCGCCCGGTAACGGTGATGTTAGTCAAATAGGCACCATAGTTTGCGGCAGCAATTTCACCAGGAGTGAAGAAAACGATCTACGGTTGTCAGTTGGAGCTCAATTATTCAAAGTCGTGGTTATTCTTACTGGAGATCCTGGCCCGGCCCAAAACTCGGAGTTCCACCAAAACTTTTGTTGGAAAGTTCCTTTGGAAGGATTTTCATGGTCCAAAAGCTGAGTGAAGAATGCAGAACCTGTAGTATTGACAGCTGCATTGATGGAAACAGGAAATTCGTCTTCTGCTTCAACCGGTGGCACCAATCTCCCTTTGCGAAGAAATGGGTGCTCAGCAGCTGCAGATGCAGCTAGCAATGAGATCGCGGATACAATTGACCACTTCATGACGGACACTAAGGACTTGGAGAAACGAGCCCAAAGATGTAGAAGAGGGATAAACAAAAGAAGAGAGGGAAAGGGTTGGAATGTGGATATTGCCACGGATTCACCTCGAGTATTCATACAACTTTTTTTTCTTGGGAGGCCAAACTTACTGTATCACCTACCTTATCTGGACGACATGCATACGACAAGACCCATGAGGCTAATTGGATGTAGTTTCGTAGATCCCCATTTCTTGGGAGGATACCAACCGATAACAATCACGCATGATAAATGAATTGTAAATGAAATCCGTATAGTCTATGAAGCCGAAGATAACCACAAAAGATGATTGGCACTGTACCTGACTGATAAACCAAACAGAGCTTCAGAGCCCTAGGGGTCTAACCGTTATCCGGCATCTGAGCCGCTACTCAAAGCTTGGTATATCTTTCGTACTTGAGTAATGGTTAAAGAAGAGGCGAATTGAGTGTATCCGAGATGCTAAATCCGTGCGGGGATGTTCTTGGAAAGAGCTTGGGACGATGGGGGGCTCGGACGGGATAGGGGTTTTTGTTTTTGAGTTGCCCTTTATGGTATAACGTTAGTCCCACTTTACCGGATAAGGGAGGTGCTTCAATGTCAATGACCAACCACATCATAACCGACTTTATTGCGAGATATACAATACGTTGTGCTACTGTTGTCCCCCGGGCCAGCAGTACATCTTGAAGTCGTATCAGGTTCGTACCTGATTGACCGCCTGCATGCATAATGAAGTATCATATGTAGGATAAATTCCCCAAATAATGGGTTATATCCATAACAATCTGACAAGCTCAATTAAAGGATCCGTCCGCTTTCCTCGAGCCTATATGCTACTTGCTGAGGTATTAAGCGTTACTTTGTCGACGTGAGTCTTCTCTAGCCACACATATTTCGCACAAGAATTCTTGACTCTGAGCGATCTACTCGATGATTCGCTCTGCGGCCAGACTCTCATCGAATTTACCAGATTCTGTTTGTTCGTAATCGTTGTCAGTAAAAAGCGTACAAAGCGCTGTTCTACAACCAGCAAGCTCTTATCTACGGTAGTGAGATGCGTTCGTCCTGTGTTAACGTAGGTGCTTGTGGAATCTTATTCGATTTATGAAAGTACTATTCCCAGGAATTCTTTTGAGATGTAGAATGTGGCTTATCACACGATCTTAGTGGATCTTGGCTACCAGTATTTGGGATGGGAGTCATAGAGAACATCAAACAGTCTACTACCTTACTTTTTATCCTTGGTCTCACGAGCATATCTACGTTTTCATTTAACATACAGCTACAATCATGTATCGAGTTTCTCACGTTGTCACCACGAGTTTGCGCAATAAGTCGCTGCAAACCAATATCCAATGCCGCTCATTCACCAAATTTGACTCATTTGGAAATTCCCCCATTCCTGCTTCCAAACAGCGTTTCATTCCAACGTCTGGCACCTACCCCAAAGGATTTTTAGCCGGTAGTACAAACGTCGGAATTAAACCATCTGGCTTATCCCAGCCAGACTTGATCTTAGTGACAAGCGAAAAGCAATGGGAGACATGTGGAGCTGCTGTTCTTACAAAGAATGAGTTTCCAGCTCCCAGTGTAATTGTTACCAGGGAGCTAATAAAGAAGAGTCGGGGAAGGGCAATGAGGGGTGTAGTCGCGAATTCGTGGTGTGCAAATCTACTTACGGGTGAGAAAGGGCTAGAGGATTCGAGAAAGATGAGTGAAGAAGCGGGAATGGTTTTGGGTGAGGGGGACGGGAAGGGGAAAGACCCGGTAATGGTCATGCATACAGGCAAGTTGCTGTTCTATAGGATTGCTCGCCTTCATTACCCTGGACGGTGAATGTTGTAGAATACTTGAGTTCTTCAATTCCTTTTTATGTATGAGAACAATGAACTGACTGAATTACTCGGACTTAGGTATGGGTGGCCAGCGGTAAGCTTTCTCACACGATCATCTTTCACTCACTAATTTTATACAGACTCCCTATTGATGACATCATCCAAGGCTTTCCAAAACTTCATCAGAAGATGAGCAACACTCACAATCACTGGTTACAAGCCGCCCGGGGCATTTGCACAACTGACACCTTCCCTAAACTCTCATCCCGCAACTTCACTCTCCCATCATTACCAAACACCAAATTCTCTATCGTGGGCATCACTAAAGGCGCCGGAATGATCCATCCAAATATGGCTACCACACTTGGTATAATTTGTACCGATGCGCCCATCACACCTCCTGCTCTTCAACAACTCTTAAGTACGGCAGCTGATAAGAGTTATAATTGCATCTCTATTGAAGGAGATACAAGCACTAATGATATGGTCACTATGTTCGCCAATGGTGCGGCTGCACCCACACATTCTCCAATCAACTTTGATACATTGGCGGCATCTCAGTCCGAAGATTTCATCGCTTTCCAAAAGATCCTCATCGAGTTCATGGCTGATCTCGCAAAACTGGTAGTAAGAGATGGAGAAGGCGCAACTAAATTCATTACAATACGGGTACGAGGTGCGCCGACCTACCCAGCAGGCAAACACATTGCATCCGTTATCGCGCGTTCTGTCCTTTTCAAAATGGGCATCTATGGTAAAGATCCGAATCCTATAGGTGTCTTAGCCGCCTTGGGTTACTCATTGATGGATACGGAGTTTGCTGGCAAGGGAATTATCAACCGTGAATTAACATCTGTAAGCTTTGTGCCGGTAGACGGTGCTGAGGAATTGAATTTTGTAAAGCGGGGAAAGCTAATGGAAGTTGATGAGTTGAGGATTAAAGAGCTCATGGAAAAAGAGGACGTGGAAGTGGTAGTAGATCTGAGGGATGAAGGGAGTGAAAAAGGAGAGGAAGCTGTTTATTGGACGTGTGATATCACGCATGAATTTGTTACAATAAATGGAGATTTCAGAAACTAGATGCAAAATTGCTGTCAAAGTCCTCCATGTTTTGTTGGCTTTGATCAAAGCTAGCAATATCGAAGCAAATAATTACAAAAGTACTCGAACATGGGAGAGAACGGGTTAAGACGCTAGAAATATCATTAAATACACGATTTACTAGGACGCTAATTGTCTAAAGTAAAGTATAGCTCTCTATGCAAAGTAATGGCGTCATGAACACAACAACCAATGATCGGTCATTTACACGAGTAGCAATACTTAGTGCAGCATATTATGAGTCAACACGATCCTCAATAACCACCGATGCAATAGTCTTAGAGTCCGACAACTTAAAGTTCCACTTTCCATTCCCAGCCTCTTTCCTGTGAGATACTACTACATCAATATCCGTATCCGGTTCCATAATCACAGTAGTTACATTTGTATTATCAGATTTTGGCAATTTCCATTCTCCTTCCACTGGCCTCATATCAAATCGCATCACAAACATCGAAACTACAGCTAGTATCTCACTTGTAGCAAAGTGACGACCGGGACATAAAGTGGTACCGCCCCCAAAGGTACGAAACGCGGCTGGATTAGGACGTTTGATATTCTTGTCTCTGAGAAAACGTCGAGGATTGAAGTCTGCAACATCTGGACCCCAGATTTTTGAATCCATGTGGATAACACGACCGGGCATTTGAACGATGGAATTCTTCTTCAATAGCCATTTCTCGTCGAGCAAAGTATCCTCCATGACTATCCGGACAGAAGTCCCGGCAGATCGATGACGAAGCGTTTCCTGAAAGGTCGATAAGAGAAGATGGCATTTTGTCTTCACATTCGTGATATCGAGACTTCTTACTAAACCTCCATCTTCATCAAAGCTTGTTTCAACAACTGCCTCAATCTCATTGCGTATTTCTTCCAGGAGTTTGGGGTTCGAGAAAATGAAGAATATTAACCAGAACAATGCAGGTGCGGTATTGACAATTATAGCAACCCCGATGACGGTTTCATATCTAGCAACATCTTTCATTGGAACATCGTGCTTCATATTGACCTCTAGGCGAGCTTGTGCAAGCAGAGAAGCATCCTTAAAATCACTCTCTGCGTAATACGACTCGAAAGCTTGTGTGACTCTTCTCCGTGCTGCAACACCTTTGCGAGCAAAGATCGAGGGCAGTATTCCGATTAGCAATCTCATCATCTGACTCTCCAGCTCCCTAACGCAGCAATCAGTCTTCAAAATTTCACACAAGTCACCAGAGAGAGATACCAAAAGCTGTTCTGAACCTTCATATCCCGATAAGGATTTCTCGGTCCGTAAACCGATTCCGTCGTCGCCGTCGTAATCAAACCTCTCAACCACGCATGAAGTTCAATCTTCACACTCTCCTTCCCCTCCCCAATTAATCCATCCAAACTCTGCGCAACAATCCCAACCATAACCCTATTCATACCATCCAAGCCTGGTCCCGGCGCCGTCGTCTTCTTCATAGCATGCGTCGCCTCCATATTCAACCCCCAATTCCCTTCATCTCCGTTAACATTCACCGCCAATACATCTCTCGCCTTCCTACTCACTCCACAAAGTTGGTTTGCGAATTTCGCCGAGATAGGCGGAAACGCAAGTTTTTTGGGTAGTTTTTGGACGGCCTGGATTAGCTCGGGCGTGTTCACAATGTACATTTTGGCGCCCGGAACACGGATCGTAAGGATTGGGAGGCGGGTTTTCTGGCTGAGATCAACATAGTAGTTGAAATTTCGTCGGTGAAGTCCAAGGATGTGACCGATATATGGAATGCGTGTTGTGGCTGTGGGAGGTTCGAGTGGATCACAGACGGAGCATAGGAAGTTTAAGAGGAAGTAGGTCAATAGACCGAGGGCTATGGCAATCATGAGAGATATGGGGGGTAGATTTATGATGATTGTCATGATGATGTGATAGTGATAATCGATTAGCTGTTGTGAGAGCATCTGAAAAGAGTTTGATATGTTTGAAACGTCGATTTCAGGAGTGAACTCTCCTTCTCTTCCACTGCATTCGATGAAGAAAGAAAGAAAGTGTAAGAATCGATCATCTTATATAGATCTTACGGCATTCCAATCTGAAATCAAGATGATAATATATGGGCTCACTCTCCCAACTTCCTTCATCAGCATATCGAATAACATATGCGTTAAGTCAAACAAGAAATTAGGAAAACGCCTAACGGGACACCCTAAACGGCAACTTCCATCAATCGCAAATCTCGTAAATCAAAAACATCTCTATCACCACTATTGGCAATCCCATCCCAAACAACAGCCGTGCTAACTCAAAAAAGACGATTCAACCCATCCTTGGCCAGCCATTTTAATAACCGCTAGCAGCCACATCTCAGCCAGCCGCTCGGGTAAAACATTCATAATTCAAAGTTCCCCATACTTTTCTTTTCGTATGACCTCGAGTTCCAAAAGTCTCTCCCATTCACATATCCAGTCGCGTTCATGGGACGTCCATTTCTCGACTTCCTCGTGTCTCACAAAGCTACTTGGTTTTCTCCACTCGTTCGAACACTCTATTACGGCTCTCTCCGTGAAACTCGCTCATGAGTAACAGTTTCGTCTATTCGTTGGCAATATAGAGGGTTCAAAGAAAGCAGAAAGTGGCAGAAGATGGCGCTATTTGGATAAGTGTTGGATCCTCGAGCTGGGGGATAATCTGAATACTAAACATTCCGGTTAGCCTCAATGATTTTTGTCTTGAATGTTCGTACTAGGACTGGATACTGATAGACAAAGATTTGATAGATGTGACGAATATCGCAATCTGTATTGCGAATTCCAATAGCCCTAACGCTCTGAGAAAAGAAAACTTGGGATGATATTGAATATCACAAATATTTGGAATAAAATAGCATGCGTATCCATCTGGCGTGCTGAGAAAAGTTCTTCGCAAGCTACATAGAATTCTGTACTTAAACAGAAAAGCAAGACGAGACCAAAAGAGTGGCAGTATGAAAGCTGATTCTTGAAGGTATTCTTCGAATGTTTCAGACGGGTACCTACCTATGCAATGAAGCCCTTTTGCCACAACTTCACACATCGTCAATTCTCCACCGAATCACGTTTTATACATGTCCTGGTGCATATTGAACTTTACACAAACTATCCGGCTAGTGAAACAAGTTCTACTCATAGATTAACCACAAACATTTTATTAAAATCTCTATACAGTCCAAAAACAAACTTCTAATGCATACACACCAACCCCTGAAACCCATGTGTCCATCTAAAACTCCCCATAATTACCACCATCAAGGCCAATCCCCCAATTACACTTGCTAACCCATATCTATAGCCATGACTTCTCCTCAACGAGCTCAACTCCACTACCCACGTACTAACCGTGGTCAAGCATCCACAGAACCCATCTTCTATCCCCTGTAACACCTGGCACCCAATCACCCCTCCTAAAGGCACATGTTGTAAATCATATGCCATACCCATCATTGCCGTCCCAAACATATTGACTGCAAATGTTCCGAGTGGAAATGAAGGGATTTTGCCATTCAAGTAAAGAGAAGCGTAAAAGCGGGCTAGACAGCCTATAGGTGCGAATATGAGGGCAAAAACAGCACGACCTCTCCATATCTCAGGCGGCGCATCATTTCTATCGGGTGGAAAAATTGCCAGAAATATAGCACCCAGCCAACAACCCCACGCTAAAAATACCGCAAATGGGTCTAGATACTTGCGAGACTTATGAAATGATAAACTCGGTGTAAATGGTTCCAGAAACACAGCAAGATGAGCGCCAAAAAACAACGCTGCCAAACACAATGAGACAGTCGTAATAATGACAGCTAACGTCGCCATAAACGAATATCCCCCATTCCGACTCACAGTACTCGTTGTACTAGCCATAATCGGACTATAATCTTGAGGGTGGTTCAGGGGACTCGGTAAATCATTTGAAAGCGCCAAAAACGTATCTCGAATAAACGATGAGAAGGATGTAAAACTGCCACAAAATCCCGTTGCAAGACCTATGTACAAAGGGATGGTCTTTTTAGTCGCAGCATGTGCTTTTTTGGCAGCCTGTAAATCGGGATTTTGTTCTACAGCTAGTGAGCCTGCATTTTCTTCATCCTTAACTTTGGCTTTCCATTCCTGAATTTTGTGGTGGTAGGTAGCTGTTCCCCATTCTTCTCTAAATAACATCCTGTCTTCACCTAGAAACCCCATGAATAAACTTCCTCCGACATTTGCCCAGAGCTCGCTGAAGATTATGGGAGCTCCGGGATAGAAGGTAATGGCTTGGAGACCTAGTCTAGCCAGTGTTCCAAATATTGAAAACAAAATTAGATAGGATATGGTATATAGCTTCGTCGCGAATTTTGAGACTTTGGGGGGACTAGTGTTTTTCTTTTCTTCTTCCGGTGGTCTTCCTCCTCTAGCAATACTATCTCGTTTACTCTGCTCTTGTCTTCTACGATCCTGTTCGTATTCTTGCTCTTTGTTTTTAGCCTCCTCTAAAGATTTATGTTGATATGTCGGACGTTCGTGGGGATTCTCCACTGGCGATGGCGCGGCAAGTTCATCTAGATTGACATAATCATCTGGAACATCGTAATCGCTATCGGTTTTAGAGGCTCGACTTGCGCGACGGCGTGCTTCTTGCTCTCTACTATTCGTATGTCCTAGAGGTTGACTTTGTCTCAATTGGCCTCCATCCGTGTTTTGTCTCAGCGCCGGCGCAGTGCCTTCATCGAGTCGAGAATGACTCTTTGGTAAACCATATCCCGCATCTTGTGCCTCCCCCGCGCGTCGATCTTGCGATGGTCTGTCTACTGATTTCGAGTGGGTTGGATTGGCCTTGACGTCGTAAGACTCATTTCCACCATCTTTCGTACCTGCATTCTCCATTGGCATTATCCAATTATATGCCAAGGCCGTGACACTTCTCTTGTTATTATCTCAATCCCATTATTGAGGGAAAATTCCGACGTCACCTAGCAATATAATAAATAGCTGCCGTCTTTTTAAAGTTAGATTGATAGGAGATCCACTCGGGGACCGCCCGTTTGCGATTCGACTGATAAGGTTCGGGTTCCACTGATAAAATGTGGGCGGTTGGGCTCGGCCTCTAGCCTCTAGCTGCAGGTGTGAATACAGTACATAACACATAGCTTGCGAACAGCAGGCAGTCACCAACGTCCACTCTTCTATAAACAAAGAAATATAAAGCTTCACTTCTATCATTGACTTTGTATATTTGATCAATATCACAAAAGGATCTACAACGTCTTCAAAATGAATGAATCAATCCCACCCAACGTTCACATCTCTACTCATCCATGTCTCCAAGCCAAACTCTCACAATTACGATCCAGCGAAGCTAATACTCGCGAAACAAAAGCTCTTGTTAATGAGATCTCATTGATAATAGGTTGTGAAGCTACAGCCGCTGGACTTAGCGTTTCTAAAGGTCCAACTGTATGTTTATGCATTCATTCATTCCTCCCTCCCTATCTTCCTTCCCCATCATTTCTCAATCTCACCCCCCCTCAATCCAACTAACAAACTACCCCAGGCTAAAACACCCCTCGGATATACCTATACAACAACTACCATAACACCCGCTTCTATCTCCCTAATCCCCATTCTCCGTTCCGGTCTCTCTATGGTCGAAGCTCTCCAAACACTCCTCCCCTCCCCAACCCCAGTCCATCACCTTGGACTCTTCCGTGAACCCACTACTCTTGAGCCCGTCGAATATTACAACAATCTTCCCTACCACGCGCCCGCCGCATCATCTCCCTCCAACACCCCCAACACCTCCGCTTCTGAGCTTGCAATTCTGCTCGATCCCGTTATCGCTACAGGAGGAACTTGTGCTGCTGCCATCCGTACATTGAGGGAATGGGGCGTGAAGAGAATCATTGTATTGAGCGTGTTGGCTGCATTACCGGGCTTGCAAAATGCAGCCAGAGAGTGGCCTGAGGGAACAGAGATCTGGTGTGCGGGTGTGGATGAGGAGGTGAACGAGAAGGGCATGATTAAACCGGGTTTGGGAGATGTGGGTGATAGACTATTTTTGACCATTGGAAAGTAAGGTGCTTAGAATGGGTAGTTGAGTTGCTTGCTCAAGATATGCTGGCGTTACATAGCGATGAGATTCCCTCAAGTTAAATGAGATACCACCAGCTTCGCCATCTATCTTTTGACAACTTGTTATACGTGATTGTAATAATGATATGTTTTGATTTGAAGACAATTAATATTAATGGTGGATACTAATCTACCTCCACCTGGCAGGTATTAAAAAAACTATAGAAAAAATATATACAGGTAGGGTATCATATCTAACACGCTCCAAACAAATGCATTTCAAGGTATACTCAGAATTGATAGCCCGGCGCTCCAAGGTCGTCATCCCAAGGTATAAGCTGAATAAGAAAGTAGGCAAGATTCAAGATGGTCGGATAATACTGCAATAATATTATAAAGAGGCCCAAGTAGAGGGTAGCAGATAAAACCAGGTAAGGTGTAGGTTCGAGCAGGAAGTCTTTCCATAGATCTATTAGCCAAATTTCCATTTCCGAGGCCTCAGCTAAGTGCACTGGTCTGTATACATCGCGAAGTCTTGGACGAGAAGGATGGCTGTTTTGTGGCCGTGGCTCGGTAGGAGGGAACTTCGCTGATTGCGAGTGGTATTGAGACCTTGATATCTGTGCCATTATTGCTGCCGAAGATATCTCGGGGCTTATAAATCGTTCTTTCTCTTGGGATGATTTTGCATGACTCGAAACTGCGACTTTCTGCCGCATACGCACATAACTCCGTAGCCCCTTTTCCATAATCTGTGCTCCGCGTTGTCTTATCCTAATGCATTTAGTCGTATCGTCGTGTTTTCTCTTCTCATCGCCCCGGTGCCAAAAGACCCCTGACTCTTTCAATCCTTTGAACTGCGCCTTCAAGCCTTTCCAGTCGTTTTTTCTTTTCTCCATCCCTTCGCTCCAAAATTTCAACTCGCTCTTCGAGTTTCGCCCTAGCCTTTCGTTCCGTAGCAACCATTTCATTGGCTTGTGTAAATAGTTGTGCCGTCAATTCTTCCAGTTCGACACTGGACTCATTTAATTTACCCTCCGCAGCCTGTCGTAACCCTTGCTCCCTTGTCAAGGCAGCTACTAACTCTGTTGTAGAAGGCGTTGGCGGTGTTGGCGGTTGCTGAGCTTGTAGATTCGGGGTGGACTTGCGAGATAGCAGAGAGGAAAGTCGGTTCTGAACAGGCAGATATGAGAAACGGCTCGGGCTTCCAAGTCGGTCTTCAGTATGTCCTTGTGTTGGTGTTGTTGCGCGCTGAGGTTCTGGAGTTTGCTGGTAGTGCGCCCTTTTAAGTGTTTGGATTTCGTCTTCGTAGTCTGCCCATTTATCCACTGGCAATATCGTTAGCACCGGAAGATCGAAGGTTTATAAGGAGAGAAGCCTACCTGCGGCGGTCGCTTTTTCTGTCAGTAACTTTACTTGAGCTTGTAGTTCCTCAATCTCTTTCTGCGCATCAGCTGCAATCTGCGAACTGTTGTGCGGTAGAGCCATTCCACAATTAGGACATGCAGATTCAATTCCCGACGTCTGCGCCATCGTTAAAGTTATAGTTGCCGACATGAGCTCGTCGTGTGTTGTACTATGATCATAAGACAACGTATTGGTGAGGTAGCTGTGTGACTTCGTGATTTGGCGTGATGAGTATCAGGTGTTGTTGGGTACAACTCTAAACTGGTGAATATAAACTCTCTTTTTCGACTGAGCAACTGTGCGACCATGCGTCCAAAGAAGTCGACTTTGTATTCTGAATTGAAGAGGGGTCAATATTTATCGGACAGGCCTTGCATAACGAAATTTCTATCCAGCATTGTAGGACTTTAATTTCAGCAAGGCGTAGGCTGTGCCAGTAAGGTAATACATACTGTAGGCGCGATGGAGATCCTCATGGTAACCATGTTAACGGCATTCTTTATCCCTGTTGATGCCGGCAAACCCCTAATAATAGGTACATCTTCATGCTTCAGCAATGCCATTGTTGATTGTTGTAATGCTGACAGTCTAGGATGGATGGCATCCACAAGTATCGTTCTGAGTAAGAGATGAAGACGGAAATGTTACAAATCTCTGGTAATGTCGAAACCCTCGTAACCAAAATCGACCCGAGAAGCTTACGCAAGTATCTTCCGCTCAATCTGAGCACCAAACATCAATGCCACATTTTTGTTGGTTGAATCGATTCTTTTGTGGGTACGACTATAACTTTGACGTCGGAAGTTTATCGAGACGTTCTGAATTGAGTGGACGTTTCGGATTGATGGTATTTCATCGTGAATCCTATTCCTTCAAATTTTCTGATGTTTCGGCGCAGTTTGTAAAGTTCATCTGAAGATTCCATTCCGTCTGATGTCTGTTTGAGAACAAAGCTCTTTCTCGGATTCAGGATGAAACTTGGCTACCAACAATTAGGGGCGCCTAGAAGCCTTCTAATTGTTCATCTGAAGTTCGATGGTTCAGGTTGATTCGCGGTCGTGTATTAGTTTCGAGAGATATCATTGATGTTGTCAAATTGGTATATCTGCAAGTGCAGCCGTAATATGCAATAAAATGGCCTTATGCCCAGTTGGCAGGCATATAGAAAAGGATATCTTTGCTTCCATGAGATGCTCAACCAACTTTAAATACCCACTCCCAATATACACCATTCAAATCAATTTGCAAAGGGTGTAGTGAAAGTAATAGTACTTTGCATGTATCTCTGGATCTTCATATAAGGTTGATCCCCCGTCTCACACCAAGCGTCACGTCCCTTCTCCGCCATTTCTTGTCGTGCCTTTGCCGCCTCTTCATCTTCCATCTTTCTGAAGGCGCCATTAAGGTAGTTACGGCACCAGAGATCTTCATTGATACCCTTGTGACCTTTAGGTGCCTTGGGCCTTAAGGATGGCACTCCACTTTTTCCCACCTTTTCAATTACAACGACAACAAAGATGGCGGGGTTGTCAAGGCGAAACAAGTGGACCGCTTGTCCGTCGCATTCGACGGGTCGAATATATCGCTTTTCTAGCTCGTCCTTGAACATCCAACGATTCAAAATCCCACTGTATTGTACCTCAAGTTGATCGCGGAGGTAGCTGTAGCCTGCAGCGACTCGTTCGCCGGAGAGGCTTTCGCTAGCCTCACTGTTTGTGGAAGAGGGTTGATCATAAGAAATACCGGGAGAAGTACTGGTAGGAGCGACTTGAAATATACCTTCACTGTCTCTTCGGTCGCTGATTGGTTGAATGGCAACGAGAAATCTTCTTCCAGTTTTGTCAGTTTTGTACATGCCATGTACAGGGGTCGTTTCGAATTTTATCACTTCGAAAGGCTCTTTTTCTTCGGGGGACTTCTTCTTTGATTTGAAGATGTTTCCCATACTGGAGACTTTATGGCTGGTGAAGAGTTTCTTCATGTTGACGACTAACAAAGCTTGTTGGTTCTGCGTTTTAGTCGGACGGTAATGGTGCTCTTGAAAAAGCTCATTAGAACTGATTATTACAATCTCACAATGCATAGGGCTTGCATCATCTACATACGATTTGGATAGGCTATACGGTCGTGCTACAAACCTATGCGTGTTTGTATGTTCGATATGGCTTCAGATATAGGTATATATGGCAAGAAACGTATTGATATATGGTCAAGATATCGAACGCAAATGTTGTTGCGATAATAAATCTGTCGGGTGTAAATGAGGGAAGAATGAAAGGAGAAACGAGAAAAGTTTATTAAGTACAGATTTCATTTCATATGTTATCTAGTGCATTGTACTAAAGCTATCATTCAATATACTAGAGTTGAGAGGTAGCAAGTTTTTAAGAAGCTTGCGAGCAGCCAGGCTGTACTTTATTTCGTAGCGTTGAGATCTTCGACGGCGATTCAAGCTATATTATCTTTTGAATCGCTCGAACAACATGATATTTTGCTGCTTGAAGGAATGTATGCAATTGTGAGATCTTCCTTTTCAAGAATTAAAACATCAGCGAAAGAATATTGATTCATACGTTTACTCAACATCTTCTGAGGCACAAAATGTAATTGACCAACTCAATCTTTCGGCCCCGCTTCTTCTTTTTAGCTCACTGCGGGGTTAGTATACACATCTCTTGGGTTTATACTTATTGCAATATTCCTGGTTAGTTCTACATATAAGCTTTTTTCACCCAAAGTGTCAGTCTTGAGAGCTGTGTTGAATTTTCTGAAGATTGCGCCATTACAGGAGGTTATTATATAAGAAGAGTGCGGTATAGCTTTTAATCCTCATGTTCAATAAACTAAAATATAAAATCCCCCCCTCTATTGACAGGAAGAAGATAAGTATCAAAATTTAGATGGTATCGATAGCAAAGATAGTAGATCCTGTGCTCATTCCCATCAAGAATTTCCATTTCAATAGTCCTGGTTAGACCATGGAGTATCTGTCATCAAGACCGCACGATCTACCTACCTAGGTAGTATTAAACCTAGTGAAGTCTAAGTACGCCTACAATTGCGCACTTTACTCGCTTGTCAGGGTGGGCCTTGTAAATGAGAGAGGCAGATGTGCAACAAAATTCTTCATGAGAAGATACCTCGACGTCATTATTTAATCCTTCCCTCCTTCCTTTGAAAACTTGATTCCATTTGGCCGATTAGTGAGCATTTTTGTAGTCTAGGTCTACCTCTTTGTGCATCTAAATTTAAATTCCAAAGCAAGCCACGTTGATGTCGATTTTGACGAGCATATTTTCAGCATTATTTCTGTAGTACACAAGATATTATATACATCTTGAGTAACGATGTGATTAAGTACGAATTAGGGTATTTTTTAGTAGGTTACAATAGAAGTTCGATCATATCCAATGTGAATGCTACAACAACCATACTTGTGTCAAAGTACCCCAATTTGATCTACCATTAGAATCAAATGGAGATATAAAATTTTCTATCAGACTCATTTTTCCATGTCTTATAGATAAGCGGCTACTCTAACTCATCCCCTGAGTCGTCCTCTACTGCTTACAGTAAATCGAGGGAATTGGCCGGGAAGGTTTGAATACCTTATGCATTTGTCTGCATGCTCAGTACGGATGTTCTTCTCAACGATGAAAATCACTGAGACGACAAAAATCACAGCTCTCGTTCTTCGTATCTGTTTACCTTACGAAGATTATCACTGTGATCTGAAGCCTTTTTGTATAATTATGGCTCCGAAGAAATTTCTTCGGAAGTTGAAGATCTTCTCGGAATTAGGCATACATTTCGGTACACCCCGATTGTTACCCCCCTTTCTGTTCGCTTCGTGATAAGTAGAAGACTTCAAAAGCTTAAAGGTCGACAGAGAAGAATTCAAATGGTTAAAGGCACCAGTTGAAAAGATAGAGAAAAAGCATGTTCTAGTGATACCTTTATAGTATATAAATGTCTAAAGTCTGAAGTGGGTCAATCAAGATTGCCGTCGGTAGCTAATGAAGATGAAATCCTCCGATCATATGACTTTGATGTGACATCTATCTATACTACATACTGCAGAATAACCAAGATCCTAGTACCATAAAGCCTTATTCCAGAATCGAGATTTGGCGTTGGCTAAGGAATCCGCTTGCAAGTACATACTTGTATTGAAAACAATTTCCACACCATTGGTACTGGTGTTATATAAAGGCCATTCCATTTTGTCATTTGGCCAAAGGGTATTAGGATTACCAGTCAATGCAAAAGACAAGAGATACTTTTGCATGATACGCGCAGTAGTGGCATTGACTGGATTCGTCTGAGTATCCCCCGAGAGAGCGTACGTGCTATACCAGTAATAATCCTGATCAGTACCATGAGTAGCTTCACCCAATGCAACCATTGCATTCCAAGTTTGGTTATGAAGACCGTTGGTCAAAGCCAAGTTGTGCGAGGTCAATTCGAAGCTTTGCTCTATGTCTGAGAAGCGAAGTCCGGGAGAGGTATAATCACTTTCGGGGTAGAGAGCGAGGATTTCGTTGATGATAGTGTCAGTGATGCCGGGGAAGTACATGCGTATTTTGTCGGCAACATCAGCGGTGCTATTGATACCGCTTGTAACGTCGCTGTTCTTCTCGTGAAGCTCGTGTGTGATGACTAATGGTCCGGTCCAATTGTAGTGACCAGCGTAGAATTCTGCTTCGTCTGTTTTTAGAATACAACATCGATTAGCAATTTGGCAATTTTCAATCAAGGATCGGAAAGAAAACAGAAATGCTTTGATAGAAGAACTTACAAGTGTCACTAATTATATCACCATCCACTCGTGTTTGTAATGTGTATGAATATAAAGATACAACATCGTTAACGGCTGTGTTGAGAGTTGTGTAGTTGACTGCACGCATACAATCCAAATCACCCCCACTACAACCAACAGTAGTTGAGACATTTTGCCAGAAAGCCTCGGCTTGCTGGTGACCAGCACCAGGGACTGTACCTAGGGAAGTGAGGTAAGCGCGAGCAAAGAGCTGCTCAGCATTGCCTCCATAACGGGTGATTTGATCAAGCGTTTGCGAGGAACCAGCCGAGAAAGCCAAAGCAACGATGTTATCTGGATCACCTCCAAAGGCACTGATGTACTTGCGAGTCCACTTGTAGGCTTGTTCTGTATCACGAACGGCAGCATTTGTGGCGCCTCCTTCGTGAGTAAAGGTTGGTCCGTTAGCAACACCCGCAATCCCATCTCGGTAATTGTAGGTGACAAAGATGAAGTCTTTGCTGAGATCGTAGAGACCTTCGGGCGTAGTATGGGATTTGTTTGCTCCAGCTCTGGATACATCTTTCGTTAGCATGTATCGGTGTATACAGTAGTAGCAAGTATGGGTCATCACTTACCCATAAGTCCATTGCAAAACAGGAAGCTTCTTTCCCGTAGCATTAGCTGGTACATAGATATTCATGAACAAGCAATCCTCAGCGGTGGTGCATGCAACATTTGATGCGGCAAGTGTACCATCGTTAACCTCAGTTTCCACTGGTGGCCATTGGGGAGCAGCAAATCGAAGGTTGCCCAATGGAGCAGCTGCAAATCGAACGTTTTGGTATTTATAGATACCAGCCGAGAGGTTTGCAGCAGCAGCTCGAACGGTACAATAGTCTAAGGTAACTTGTGGCATTGAGGAAGAGACCATAGCACTTTGTGCTGCAACGACTGTCGCTCCTAGTGGAGCGAGAACAGACGAAGAAAGACGCATTATCAAAACAAAGCACTCAGGTAAGACGAATTAGTGAATGAATAATGAACCTCAGTAAGCAATGGTCTAATTAATCAGATAGACTGTGCGAGAGTATAAGTACAACTGGTCCAACATCAGACTTCTCAGAGAAGGCTAGAACTGTCCATACATTGGCTGATGAGCTTTCGGTCCCGAAATCCCCTTTATGAAGATCTTCATCTCACTTGCATACAAATGGTTGCTTAGCGCAAGTTGCGTCTTGAAGAACACATGTTTTCACTCTAGAACCCAGCGGGAAGCACTCTTGTTGACGCGCACAAGAAATGCATGGTGCTGTTCACACCATTGTTGACACGGTGAGGCTTTGCGTCCCGTTCCTGATGATACATGGTATGGAGACATTCGGTGATGAATTAGCATTCTACAAAATTGGAACTTATTAGCCGAGAGAAATTCCTATCACAATTTGAACAAACTCAAATTAATCAGCTGCTATTGTATGCTAAATTTCACTTCTTTCAACTGCCGACCATTGATAACACAATAGACCCCACCTCCTTCACCGAAGTCCACCAGCCTCGTTTAAAGGGGGGAGACTAAGAGAGAAGCCTCATACATGAGAATTTGATGTAGTATCTTCGCATTGGTCAGACGCGTGACATAGGAGGCTTAGAGATTACCGGTGTAATATGAAATAACATCAATTATGCATTAGAGAAAAAACAGTCTTCCCATAGAAATAGAACAAATGGACCTAGCTAGTCCAAAAAGAAGTTCACAGTAAAGCCGGTAGTTACATATGGTTACATGTTAATAACGAGTGTGTTTTTGGTTCGGAAAACTTGTGCACACGGACCACTCGGATGGAAAACTTTATTTACAGGATCTCTACTCGGACGTTTCGGTACTTATACACCCGATTTCACAACTTGGGTTCAGAAAATACACCTTTTCAATTTCATCTAATCGAAATTCTGAAAATTGAAAAGTTCAATTCAATAAGTATGACTTCAAGTTGAGAAACTCTTCATTGTAGTGTAGATTCCAACTGTTAGAATCAATGATTAATATTATTCAAATTTTATTTACTAATTCTATATATTGAAATTTATATTATTAAAAAGAGCTTTCTTACTGTAAAGTTGAATTGCTTGAATCGACAGCAATTGGACTACTTTTTGTTTAGATTTTAGCAAAAAGTTGATTAAATCAAGAAAAAATCACGTTTTGGATACACGTTATAAAATCAGGTGTATATGATTCGTCATTATACGCCGCCACTGCCCCTAAAGAAATGCTCAATGTGTACGTGTTTGCCCCGCAAAAAGAACAACCTCGGTCAGCGATTACAGGAGGAACATTTACTCAGGTCTGATTCTTTATGAAAAAGGAGGTGCCGCGTAATCTTCGCGATGATGACGCTTTGAGGCTATGGAGGCTCGAGAAGAGCCATGCCTTAAGGTCCATCGTAAATGCCGGGTAACTAGGTAGGTAGATGACCACCCACAAACACGAATCCATATCCATACAGACATACAGACACACACACATATATATATATGTGTGTCTAAATGTCTTTCGTATTTGCCTTCTCGTCTCTATAAACCTCATCATATACTTCCCACTCTCTTTTTGGATAATTGATCAGTGTCACTCTCTTCGATTTGCCTATTCCCGCCTTCCCCAGGTATTCTCCATTCATCCAGCCCTTCCGTAAAGTTTCTAGTATCTTTCTCAGAATGGTTTACCTCCCTCTCCTCGCTGGTCTCGCAGCCAGTCGTCTCGTCTCCGGAGTCGCCATTCATAGCCGCGCCAATCGCCAAGTAACCACCTCTTACGGTACACTACAAGGTGGTGTTTCCGAACTCAACAGCAATGTTAATGTTTACAAGGGTATTCCATTCGCTACCCCTCCCACTGATACATTGCGATGGACTGCGCCAACCTCGCCTGCCCCCTGGTCTGGCGTTCTGAACGCAACTACTTTCGGTGCCGACTGTCCTCAAGGTGCTAGCGAGGTTGGCATTTTTACTTCAGGCAATACAGCTATTTCGGAAGATTGTCTGTATCTGAATGTCTGGGCGCCCGCCAATGCCACACCCACCTCGAAGCTCCCAGTCTATGTGTGGATCTACGGAGGAAGATTTGAGCTTGGGTCTGGAAGTGTGCCAACTTATGATGGTACTCACCTCGCATCCAAGGATATCGTGGTTGTGACCTTGAACTACCGTATGGGACCATTTGGGTTCCTTGCTCACCCTGATCTGTCTGTCGAGTCGGGTCACAATGCCTCTGGTAACTACGGTCTCTTGGATCAGATCCAAGCTTTAACATTCCTCCGTTCAGAGATCGCAGCTTTCGGTGGTGATCCAGATCACATGACTGTGGGTGGTCAATCTGCTGGATCTGCTAGTGCTTTGGACATGATGTACAGCCCGTTAACTGAAGGAATGATTGTCGGATGTATCCCCGAAAGTGGTGCCCGAGGTGTTCATGACCCCGAGACATACACTCTAGCTACCAGTCACCGGGACAAGGACGCAGCAGAAGCAGCTGGCGTAGAATTCTTATCGACCTTAAACGTCACCACAATTGCCGAGTTGCGCAACATCAGTATGGAAACTCTTCTGGAATATAACTTCAACTCCGATACTGTTCTCGTCGGCACTGCTTTCGAGAATGTGAGTGCTTTCATGGAGCCTCCTGCTTGGCGCCCTGTTATTGATGGTTATGTCCTTCCCCACAACTATGGACAATCATTATCCTTGAATGCTCACTCTGATATTCCTATCCTGACCGGAAACAATGCCGATGAATCCGGCTCTAGTCCTTCGCCAGGTCTAACTTTAGACACCTTCACCACCCAGTACACCGAGATGTTCGGCAACCTTTCTACCCGCTTCTTCGACTTGTACCCCGCCTCTAATGACTCCAACGTCAACACCTTGAGCAACGAAATGTACCGCGATTTGAGCCGTACTTCAACTTTCGACTGGGCCACAGCGTGGCATGCCGGCGGAGCGAAGAGCAATGTCTACGTCTACTATTTCACTCATTCTCCACCTAACCAAACTGAGGGAGTCTATCACGGTGCTGAATTATGGTACACTTTTGGCAACATTCCCACCTACTACAACCTCACCTGGACAGAACAAGATTATGCTCTCCAAGAACAAATGTCCGGATACTGGGCGAACTTCATCAAGACTGGCAACCCTAATGGAGGAAATCTTGCCGAATTCCCTGCGACTACTTCCGATGCGAAACAAGTCATGTGGTTGGGGGAAACCACTGGAGCATCCTACCTCACTTCCAGCGATGACAAATTCAGCTTCATGCAGGACTTCTTCGCTCAACAAATTGAATTTTAAGCTCTTTAGAGACCGGGTCTGTGTTTTAGTGTCTTTCGTGTCAACCGTTGCTCTTGCCCAATACGCTAGATGAGTACTAGGATACTGTACTATATCATGTATTCAAGAGTTTCTTTCTTCTGTACAAATGATTGTGTATGACCATCCTGTATCAATACTACCTGGTTCGGCTAAAGCCAAGAAAAGTCTCATTTTGGGTTAGGATTTATAGACTTTTATTTGGATTTTTTGTATTATTTTCTCTTTGTTAATGAGAATGGGTTGATGTATGCTATAGCGAATTTGGTTACTTAGAATGTATAAAACACCTCTTATATGTATAATGTGAAGCTTTGTTATTGAATACTCTCTCTACGTGAATACGTATGCATTCCATAACCAAAATTCGTCTGGTTCCTCGGAGAAGTACACTCAAAAGACAGGATTTCCTGAATCTATGATCTTCAGTTACACTGGCAATTGTCATATATGTCATGTACCACATCCCACATATCATGTCCAGGGTGTTCAATAGTTCGGACTACAGTCTAAATACAACCAAAAGTTCTGAATATTTCAAAATTTTTCATACATTGGAATAGTTTTGATCATCGAATTGATCCAAAACAATAACTTTGAAGAATTTTGATATCATTGAGGCTACTTGAAAGCTGGTGTCAATAACCAGGAGAATGTTCAACAGACCAAGCAAGAAAATAACCGTGAAAATCACCTTTGCTGAAACTCTTCTATAACATGTTTGGTAAAAGTTGGGCTTTCTGAAAGCCACCTAACAGTTTCTGAAACAACATTGAAGTTGCCTTTGGAAGCACTACCTTGAGGATTGGTATAGCAGATCGCATATCAACGTACAGGTCACATTGAGTATAAACAAAAATAACAGGATTATGGAAAAGCTCTCACAGAATACTGGTCTAGAGATATGACATCATTTGTTGAAGGAGTAAAGCATTAGCAACTATTTTTGATATACCACGCGTACGGAATTGGATTGGGGAGTTTAGAAGTAATAATCTGAGTGAATCTAGGAGGAGACCATGGTGACGACACAGACTGGTAAGAAACCAATTTTTTTGAGATCCCTACTAAGCGATATGACCTTGAGAATGCTCAGACCAGCTCGTGCCCTTGATGATATCCGCAGCTCTTTCGGCAACAGCATAAACAACAGTTTGGGGGTTACTTCTGGGTACAATGGGCATAATGCTCGCGTCTAGTATACGTAATTTGCTGATACCATACACGACAAGATTATTGTCAACTACTCCCCCTTTGTTCTCTGGCAACATCGAACACGTTCCAACAGGGTACCAATTTGACATTCCCGTTTTCTTGACGTATTTTTTAACCTCGTCCAAATTATTCCAGGGAGTATACAGCTTGTTGCGTTTTCCATTAGGCTTGAGTAATGAAGCCAATGGTTCAGTTTTTGCCAGCTTGTCGATAAAACGAAGATGACGAGCCAGTACTTCAAGATCAAGGGGAATGCTGAGGTATTTAAGTCGATTTCGGGAGCGTCATTATAGCTTGCAGAAGAGATGTGCACGTATCCAGTGCTAAGTGGATCCAATAGCATGGCGCAGATCGTAACAAAATTTTCGGGCATATCGGCCAGAACCAGCTCTTTTGGAAAGTTGGCCCCAAAGTTTCCTTGAGCAGTGTACATAAATATCATCCCATTGCCTTGCTCGCGGTTTTTGAGAAGAGAACGACGAATGCGTGGTGAGGACGATCGTTCGCAGATGCTGGGTATTCCCTCCGCAAGGTTTCTAGCTCATCTCGACCCTCCTTGGTTCGGAAGTCATCAACAGTTATGAACGAGGTAGACATGACAGCAGCGCGACCAAATGGTCTAGCCTGCGAGGTCATATATTCAGTCATCGCTTTACCTAAAGCTTCTTGGTTGCCTTGGCCAAGATCGTCAATTGTCTCGACTCCATCATTGACCTCGAAGCTGATCCCGCTGATAATGTGATCCGAAGATTCTCTCCCACGTTGAGGTTTTCAACGCGCACATTTATCCCATGCTTACGGAGAACTTCGGGGGATCCGATACCAGATAGCTCCAAAATCTTAGGAGATTAGAGCGCACCAGCAGCGAGAATGACCTCTTTTGAAGCTTTTAGCTTTTTAAGAGTTTTCATGGAAAAATTCAACTCCCACTGCTATTAGCGGTAGTGATTCTCCTTCCAAAATGATTTTGGTGACGGTGGTTTCAGTAAGCACAACCAAATCGGCTCGGTGAATTATCGGTTCATAGTAAGCACTCGCTGCATAACTGCGCTACCGAGACTTCGGGTCGATGGTAGCGGGATTCGAGTATGGCCCAAATGCAGTACCATCAGAAACATCGCCACTGAAGCCATAGCCAAGGTTCTTGAAAGTTTCGATCCATTCTTTTGGGAATTAATTTTCAGGAGCGACTGGGAATGAGGCCTGGATGGGACCAGAAGACGGCTGGTCCACAGAATAGTTGTCTTGCAGACCAAGATGTTCCACATCAGCCTCTGATGGAGTGGTGAACATATGAAACTTGCGAAAGTATGGTGCTAAGGTTTTCCAGCCCCAACCAGAATTGCCCAAGGACGCCCATGCATCCATACCTACTTGAGATGGCATCATGAAGACAGACGAATTTATTGCACTGGACCCGCCCAGTGCTCGTCCTTGAGGCATTCCCATGACTCTTCCATCAAGTGAAACCTAGATCGCAATACGTTAGGGCTGCAGCAATCAAAACGAGAAGATAACTTTCCTGCGGTGTAATTACGAAATTCCAATCTGCTTCTGTCCCCAAGAGTGCAGGCCAACCAGCGGGCATGCTTATTCTAGGATCTTCAAGGTGATTTTTGCCAGCCTCAAGGACCAACACACTCACTCTTGGGTCCTCTGACAGACGATTGGTAACAACAAGCCCGGAAGTTCCACCTCCAATGACGATGAAGTCAAAGGAAATTTTGTTTTCAGTCATGTCGAAATGTTGAGAACTGTATTTATGCTGAAGTCTTTCTGTAAGCAATGAGTTCTGGAATAACATTGCACTGATCTTAAACGGAGGGTAAGAAGGCTTCTTAAGATGTAAGGAAGAGAAGAGCTCGTTAGATAAAACCAAGAGGGGCACTAAAATTTTGGGCAATGTGAGCAGGAGGGAATCAGGGGGCCACCGTCATTTGAGAGCGGCACAGCAAATTAAAAAAAAATTGTTTTAGCTCTGCAGTTTACCGGTCCTGATTCTTCGCATTTGCGAGATTTGCCGGATCAATCAATGGACCTGGAGTTTGGCTGTTGCAAGAATGCGTTCCGTCTTTGATCCAAACCTCTAAGACACTTCCTATCCTTCCTTTAGCGAATTTCAAGATAGATTGGATTCCTATCGACATTTTGGCACAATGTGTTTTTGAAATTTTTCTGAATCGAGAACAGCATGTCAGTCTCACTGTTTGCAATTTTGTGAACCTGACATCCATCAGATGGAGTTCCTTCATCAAGAAAATCCAGAATGATTTGAGTGGTGAGCACGTGATATCAGTCACTTTCGCGGAGTAGGTTCGACAATTGGAACTCCACGATAACGATGATTTGTCCAATAGGTTGTACATGCCTGCATTGAAAATGCTTAATTTCTTTCGGAGATTAAAAAGTGGAAGTGCTGTGCAGCAGTTTGAGACAGCAAGAGCGATTCGGGCGAGCAGAAGTGTAGCATTGCCAGGTCCTGTTCGAGAGGAATGGATACGAGTTTGGATTCGACAGTTGCATGAGACAGGAGGTTTATTGTGAATTGCTGGTGGCCGTTTCGCCATTTGGAGCCATTATGGGCATTTCATGTAGTTATGTACTGGCCTGAAGTGCTCCTCTTAGCCCTGGAAGGAGTTTCCAAATTCTCATTGTTTTCCATTTCTCTTTTTTTCTCTCCGTTTGAAGAAAACTTAGAAGTCTTTTCCGTATTAAACGTTTTTGACAAGAAAAGGCAATGGAATCAGATAGAGTGTTGTAGAATAATTCGATTTTCTCCCCCTCTTTCTTTGTTTGATCACTGATCTTCTACTTTAACCCTGAGAATCTTTAAAACATCCAACCTGCGTAGCCTTTCAGATGCTATCGTCTCTCCTTTCAATTTGATCTAGAAGAGGAGAGGGCATTATGAGAACGCTAAGTCCACAACAGAGCCAAATACGTCACCTACATTAGGAATCTTCAGTGATTTTTGTGATTGGGAGTTTAAGTACGATAAGAGTAAGAATTGTAAGAAGGAGATGTGAAGAGTTGCTAGATGCTTATCCTAACATAGTAGGCATATGGTTCTAGATTTTCCAAAAAGCACACTTGGCATAGGAACAAGGAAGCCTCTGGAAATTTCCCCAAATTGGTTGTATTCATAACTATGGTGAGATGAACCCAATGTCCTGTTCGTGATGAATGACAAAACAGACAATTCACATGAGTAAGTAAATCATAATGGGGAAGAAGGGAAGACGCTGGATGTAGAGGTGCAAATTCACTGTGATTCATGATTAAGTTGATATACTTTTGGAAACATTAGAGGATGATGACTGAGACTGGAAGACAGATAGGAAAGGAGAAAATGATATGGAGCACAACAGGGTATTCAGACTGGTTGGAGGGGTAGGGTTTTGAACGTGAAGGGAGAGGCCCCATTTGATTTCGTGTCTATGATGTTCCCAAAAGCGCCGTGAACTGGTTTGGCCCTAAAATTCCTCGAACAATTCGGAGTGGCCACTCCCCAATGCAGCTTTTGGTAAACAGACCGCCCGCGAACGCCATGAAAACGTTTTCCGAACCTTCACACATTCGGATATTTGGAGAGCGAGATCGGAACATCGTGGAGATCATAGGTAGCGTATAGGATATCCGATGGGAGAATAATCATCACATGTAGCGCTTCGTGTGATGGTCAGAGATTTGCTTAAGGATCTTCATTTATCAAAGAGCTTTTGCTATAATTCTGCAAAGCCCTTTGCTTGTGCTAACAAGCATTCCCATCCCAATGCAAAATGCCCAAACAAAACCATCCGCTTAAACCTCAGTAGTAACTCTGGCCTTGGCGTTGGTAACCTTAACACCAAGTGCCTTAGCGCGTGCAACAATCTCAACTCTCTTTCTCGATGAAACGGCGTGGGAGATCCTAAGAGTTTGTTAGTGCCAGATTTGAATTCGTCCTGGGATCGTTTGAACCTACTCTGCGGCGAAGGTCTTGTTGTGCATAAGGAGAAGCTCGACGTCGGATGTGTTGTTGACAAGGAAAGCCTTGTGTCCGGATGGCATCATGTGGCGGGTCTTCTTGTTCGAACCGAAACCAATCTATATCCTAATCAGCACTGCTCAATTGTAACCCTGCTGTGCATTGAATGCTTTCGAATCCCAAGCCTATGGTTCGCAAGTATCATTTTAACCACAGCCACTTTCAATTCCACGTACCGATGGCATAACCATTTGTCCCTTGAAACGTCTTCGGACACGGTTATCAATACCCTTAGGCTTTCTCCAGCTTGCGTCGACACATTTGTAGGTATCGCTCTGATGTCTGTGGAAACGCTTGGTGCCTGTAACAAAATTGTCAATTAACCATTCTTCGAAATCCTGTCCAGTCCTTTCCAATCGCAAACTCCAGTGCCGGCCATAACTCTTCATTGGTTCCAGGCTATGCAAGTCGAATGTCGAGGATCGATGAGAGGATTAAACGTACGCTTCTTGACGATAGGAACGTGCTTCTTAGCGGAAACCATCTAGAGAATTGTCAGCATAACGGATTTGAGGTGATTGCATCTCGCCAGGAGACATAGTAATAGCAATACACACCTTGTCGTCGGGTTGTCGATTGTTTGTCGTTGGTTGATACAATCTCCAGCGAAATCTTTTTTGGTAGTCTCATAGTTTAAAGCCCACAGAAACTTAAGCGAATCTGCTTACCTGAGGCAACAAAGTGTTAGGGCTTCCATGCTGATCACGTGTGACTGGCAACACCTTGCGTAGAGCTCCTAACGATGTAAATTGTATTTAAGTATAATTTATAGAATGTGATCATTCAGATTCTAGATTATTCCGAATGTGTCATGTATAAAAGTCCAAGATGGAATACTCAATCAGATCTAGACATCAACAATCCAGCATTACTTCGACAAATAACAGAATGGATGCATGCCACAAAATGGAAACAGATGGCATTTCTTCGAAGCAGTATACCATTTCGATTCTAGAAAATACAATGGTTGGGTAACAATGCGGAAATATGGTGCTTGATTATTGGGAATTTATTACAAAGTTTGCTGGAACAAATCCCGGAACGCCATGCCTTCCACGACTTCTTCTGTCGCAGTCCCATTTACCGCTCTATATCCCAAGTGATCCAACCCAGAATGTACTACCAGTTGGTAACTCGAATCTCGTGACGCGCATAATACTAGTCTATGTCCAAAGGTTTACTGGGTCGCACATTGAGCACCTCCTTCATCATCTTCATCATCTTCCCACTCGCCACCAGCACGAGGGTCTCCAGAATTCGCACCGAACTAGTTTGCAAATTAGCATGTGAAGCAAATGAGAAATCAATAATACTTACATCTTCAATGTCGGCATCTGAATCATATTCCACCTCATCAACCTCGTCAGCCGTGATTGGTGGCTCAGGTTTAGGCAGGACTGATTGCAGAGTGGAGAATGTAGCCGCATCTTCTGTCCAACCATTCTGAGGAAACTCGATTTTTACAATCAAGTACAAATCACCCTTGGAGTCGCTTTTCTTCAAAGGCATACCTTCGCCCTCTATCTTCAAGATTTGCCCCGGCTCCAATACCTTTCCTTGAGGATGGTTTATCGAGATACCACGTCCGTCTAAATGTTTCAAGACCACTCTTGAAAACCCTGTGAGGGCTTCAGCTAAAGTTATGTTGAGCTCCGCAGAAAGATCATCGCCAGCTCGCTGGAAGATTTCGTGATCTTCTTCGTCAAGAATGAAGACGATGTCGCCGGGCGTTTGATCGGGTACCTGATCAGCCTCACCCTCCAAAACAATTCGCTCTCCGTCTCTAGCACCTCTGGGTATATATAATTCCAATGACTTTTGTTCCTTGGTGGTACGCTTTCCTTTACACTTCTTGCACTTGTCCTTCTCCCTATAGTTTGTACCAGCTCCTGAACAAGTGTCGCACGTAACTCTTTCTTGGGTAACAAGTCCTGGTCCAACGCTTCTAAGGCCAACGGTGACACCACTGCCCTTACACCTGCCACAGGTTTCTGGCTTGGCCTTCTCCTTTCCTCCACTGCCTTTGCAATGGCTGCAAATTACGTTTTTCTTACTTGTAAACTTCACTGTCTTTCCCTTGTACAGGTCCTCGAGGGTGATTTTGTATGGCTGCTCTTCGTCCGCTCCCCTTCGTGGTTTTCGTGGGCCTCCAGGTCCCCCAAATCCAGGAGGCATACCTCCCATGCCACCCATACCTCCACCGAACATCTGCGCCAAAATGTCATCTAAATCAACCCCGCCTGCTCCCATACCGGGTCGACTTCCATCAAATGCAGCCATACCGTGAACGTCGTACATTTCCCTCTTCTCCTCATCATAGAGAATTTCGTAGGCCTGGCTCACTGTCTTGAACTTCTCATCTGCTTCCTCTCTTTGGTCCTCTGCTACCTTGTCGGGATGATGCTGTAGCGCTGCCTATAAAAGTCAATGAAAGATCTCAATAAACCAAGTGCGGGGTATAACATACTTTGTGGTATGCTTTCTTAATCTCAGACTTTGTAGCATCTTTGCTTATACCTAGGATGGCTGTGTTATGTATATTAGTATGTTGAGGTCAATAGCTACATGTGATCAACTCACCATAGAGATCCGTCTCCCCTGATGCGCCGTTGGTGGCCATGTTGAAATTTCTCAAGAATTGATGGCGGGGAACTTTGATTGTTCAGCGAATCGTAGGATTTTGTGATTTCAAAATCGGTTGTCTTTCTATGCCTCTGAACAAACGAGAAAAACAAAACACCTAAGTAGATACAAATGTTATGTGCAAATTGACGAATAAAATTTGTACGGAGAATGAAAATGAAAGTGGTAAGGCTGAAGAGATTATGATGAAGACGGCTTTTCCATTATTTTTATCTTAGCGTCTTTCTAACTGAAAGAAGCTCGAGCCACCAAGGCCTCGGCGCATGTGGCTGAGATTTGTGGCTGGTGGTATTTTCTTGTCCTCCAATCAATTTCAAAATCTTTTTGGTGCACCATCAAATATTGAACTGAGTTCTTCAAGATTTTCTTTTTAATCGTAGGATCACTATTTTCTCACTGAAATAGATTTGGAGATGAGGTTTCTCTCTGTGCCAGTGACAAGGAATACTGGCCAGAGATTATGGAAGAACAAAGTTTGTTCCATATGTAAGAGATATGCCTCCACTCAAACAAATCAGTTTCCTCTGTCGGTAGCCTCGACCAAACTTCGTGCTGGCGGCCCTGTCAGAACTCGGTTTGCCCCATCCCCCACCGGAAATCTGCATTTGGGTTCTATGAGAACAGCACTTTTCAATTTTCTGCTCGCAAAGGCTACTGGTGGCCAATTTCTTCTACGGATTGAGGATACGGATACGGTAGGTCAATTATAGAAAGACTTTGCCAATAGGATCACACTAAATTAAAAAGGATAGAACCGTTCCTGGAGCCGAAGAGCGTCTATACAAAGATCTAGAATGGGCTGGTATCCAATGGGATGAAGGTATCTTAGCTCGATATTGAATTCTTAAAGTGAGTTTACTAAGAATTTTCAGGGCCAAAAGTTGGTGGACCATTTGCTCCATACAGGCAGGTACGTTGATGCCTTCTAATTTCATGATATCAGAACGCAATACTGATATCAACAGTCAGAACGAAAAGCAATGTATTGGGAACATGCTCAAACACTGGTAGAGGCAGACTTAGGCTATAGATGTTTCTGCTCATCCAAAAGACTACACGAACTACGGGTCTATCAGAGTAGCAAGGGCCTCCCACAGGCTTATGATGGAACTTGCAGACACATTCCAAAGGATCAATCTGATGAGAAGGCATCGAGGGGAGAGTCGCACGTGATCAGAATGAAAGTCCCAGAACAATGGCCAGGCTTCCAGGATGAAGTTTATGGTAAAATCAGACCAACGTTAACTCGTAGCCCTCAATCGGAATTCAAGGAATTTCAAGATCCAATCATGGTAAAATCGGATGGATTTCCAACCTATCATTTGGCAAACGTTGTGGACGATCATTTCATGAAGATCACACATGTTGTTCGAGGATCGGTACGTACCTTTCATTCTCGGGACGGATGCTGGCTAATCCTAGTCTCAAGGAATGGATCCCGTCAACCCATATGCATGTTGCTATGTATAAAGCGTTTGGGTGGGAGCCGCCTACCTTTGCACATGTTGGCCTCCTTTTGAATAAAGAGCGAAAGAAGCTTAGCAAACGAGATGGTGCTATTGATATAAAAACCTATCGAGATGCAGGGTATTTTCCAGAAACGATAACTAACTTTGTCGCTCTTCTTGGATGGTCACACGATCGGTCCTACGATGTAATGGGCATGCAAGAGCTTATAGACAACGTATACATTTCCCCTTTTTAATATAATGACAATCCACTAATTCAAAATAGGCAAGCATGAAATATACCAGAGGTGACTCTGTGGTAACATTTGAAAAGCTCAACTTCATACAAAGAAAACACGCCGCTAGATATAAGGAATTACGACGATCAGATGAACCTATCCCACCTTCTCAAGATCTCCTAGAATTGGCTGCAAAGCCAATCCTCAATCGTATGAAAACTCTGCCAGAATTTGGAGACTTGATCTTCTACAACTGTGAGGACAACGATGCCGCAAAAGAGAACTACATTCTTTCTATAATCAGCGCTGGAATCCAAAACTACACACTCCCCGAATTCTTCTACTCCAACCATAAATACTTTTTCGCAGCCCCCACACCCCTCGATCTGGAATCTAGAACCCCGCCCCACAAACTCCACTCCGCCCCTGAGGGAGTAATTTACCCTGTCCCCTCCGACTTCACCAATTCCTTCGACGCTTTATCCTCCATTTCCCCTGAAAATTGGAACGCCCCTGAACTAAAAGGTTTTACAAACCTTGTCGTCGATCAAGGAGCCATGATGAGCACTGCTGAATTTACTGCCAGCGGAAAACCATACACTGAAGATGCTCAAAAAGTTATCAAGAAGAGTTGGATGAAACTTGTGCATGCGTATCTTAGATGGGCGATTGCGGGAGGTCAGAGTGGACCGGATACGGCGGATATTATGGCGATTTTGGGTAGGGAGGAGTCCCTGAGACGGTTGGAGGTTGCAAAAGAGATTATGGAGGATCATCTGAGGACACTTGAGAAACCTGAAGGGGGCTCCGTTTTAGAGAATTAAAATAGCAGGTTGTTGATACATGTATAGTACATCAGGAACTCCGATTGTATGGCTGAAAGTATAAACATATTGAGATCGACTAGTCACGAGTGTTGTGGCAAAATTCAAACAAAATCTGTAGTGGGAAATTTAGAATAGATCGTATTGATGCCGTGTATCATAACTTCATTCCTCTCCACTCTAAACTACTGTGGCCGGTGTAGATTTTAGACCTTAGAACGCCATCATAAACCCATGCGCCAGAGCAATTCTCCCAAGAGCTTGCCAAATTTCATCATGTGTCTTCTTGATCAATTATTCCGCCGCTGGAACAGCTGGAACATTTTGAGCAGCAGGATCAGCTGCAGTCTGTGGCGCCGCGCCTAACCCATTGAACAACTGCGCTTTGACCTCACCAGCCTTCAGCCCTGTCATCTCTTCCCCAGCAATTTTGCTACTGTCTTTAACAACCTTCACTAATTGTTGATCCATCCCCTTACTCAACGATGATCCGGCAGTTGTTCTTCCATTGCGACTAATACCGGAACTAGCTTGTCGGATCTTGGAGCTCAAATCAAGCATCTGTTTGCTACTGTATTCACGGTTGGTGAACAAAGGACTTTGACTCAGTGTTTGAACCCAATATTTGTTCCACAGCAGTTCCAAAAGATGTGTATCTAATGAACTTTTGAAATGTGAGACTTCTAAAGAGTAATATCTGCTGCTATGCGCGCCAAAATCTTCAATCTTCGCAAGCGGAATTGTTTGATATCCATCACCAGATCCTGCATCCGTGGGTTTGTAATTATCGGGATAAGTTCTGAAAGCACCGATTTCGACTTTTCCAGCAGAGATGGTGCGATCGGGATCAATAACCACAGCCAGGAAGGGGTCTGAAAACATCTGTTGTGTAGCTTGTGTTCCGACGTCGATACCACTCAACCAACATCCATAGCCTGGATGACTATGATACCATCCCACCGCATTCTCTAATTTTCCCTGGTCTCTACAATGTTGTAGATACTCGACCATGTATTCGTTTGCTTCATCCTGGGCATTGACTCGAGTCTCTGTTCCCTCGACGGGTAGACGGAATGCATCTGTAACAATGATAGTATCGCCTGCGATTTTTCCTTGCATTAAACCCATGACTTCGATAGAACCACCTGACCGAGCGTGCATAACCATTTTTAAGAGGGCGACCGCGGAGATCCGGACGTTCTTGAAGTGGTGAGGATCGGTTTTCCAGGGCTTGGCATTTTGAATAGCTTTTTGTTCCTCCGGGTCGTAGGTGTAGAGGGCGTCGCGGTTGGGGTCCACGAGTTGGACATTGTTGTCAAGCTCTAGAATTGATAAGGTGAGTTTCAGGAATTAGGTAGCGTGATAGGGACATGGTGGGGGAGGATGGGGGGCAGGTGTAGTGGCAATGGCATAGATGAAGAGAGCTTCAACGCTGGAACTTGACTTACCCCAGGTCTTGAAAGCGGTATCCATGGTTGATGGATAAGTTTCAGTTGGAAGGCGTTTCAGTCCGAAGTATTTGGACCTTCGTCGAAGTTGCTTATGACGACGGGGAAGGCTCAAGGGTAGCCGTGTGACGCCGTTTCAAGTGATCTATTGTCCCTGATGATGTATGGTGGTGGTTGGAGAGCTTTGATTATTTAAGGAATGTGAACTTTATTTCCTGATGGATTGCAGCCTTGTGAGCTTTGCTCGGTACTCAGATGGCGTATTAGAGATATCTACCCTACCTACTCTGGTAAGCTTGAGCTCTTTTCTTGGTTGAACCATAATTGTACACGGCCACACGGCCTCTAAAAAGGCGGGGGGTCTTTTTTTAGCCCTCGGCGCTAAGGAATAATGAATCCTTGCTTATCTAATTATATTTGACAATTTCTGTATTCCAACCAATGACAATGCGCATTTGCCATTTTAATGTTTACTTCGATTACGCTATCCCTCTAGCAACAATTATCCAGCCTCAATTTTACTAAGCGTAAATACAAACTTCCCGGTTCTACCAAACTATTTCCATTTCTTCCATGCGAATCATTTCTCCATCTTCCAGACCAACGAACCACTCAACTTTATACAAAGCACAACTAAGCTACACATAAGAAGTGTACACCCACAAGAAAAATTTGAACCTGGTAATGAGAATCGAAAAGGAACATTCCTCAAGATTTGGTTGGTTTCGTGGTCGCAACAAGAATACCGGTCGAAGAGGGATCATCACATCGAGGAGCTGAGCATTGTTCAATTGTTCTGAAATTCGGATTCTCCACTCTCAGTACAGTTCCTCCCTCCCTCTCCACTTCTACGAGACAGGAATTCTCTCCACGGTCCACAACCCACAATCATCCATTTTACCTCATAATTGAACTTCTCCTTTCTTCAATCAGGGGCTTCCAGCCATCTCTTTTTATTCAAGCTGCTTCCCCCGCCGAAGTAAGGTACCTTCGCATAGGAGTGGCTTGTATTACAAAATGGATACTAGCTACTTATCGTCGCAGGTCTCGACGATCATAGATCAGCTTCATGGCTTGTTCGATGAAATTGGTGTTCCGTCGCGGGAACGAGAGACTCGAGAATCAGAGGTATGTAGTGTTTACTTGGCTTGGAAAGAAGAAAGTAGTGAAACCTAACATTTTTTAGTTATTCGCTGCCCTCTCCGAGACCTTACACGACCAAGTACGATTGGTCGCGGACGAGAAAAATGATTTGACAGAAGAAGCTCGCCGTATCATTACAGCAATTAAGCAGATGGAAGCTTCCCTCGACGATGATAAAGATCACCATGAATATGAACCCGAAGATGAGGATCTCCAAATTACTTATCCCTTGATGCAGTGTCTACAAGGACTAAAAGAAAAACATCTTCATATATCAAAGATACATAGAGAGAGATTTGAACAAGTCAAGAGTAAGTTTTAAGTTATCTTTCAACTTGACACTAAGCTCTACTGACATACCGTAGAACTTGTTCAAGCTCTCGAGTCATACTCATCCCATTTAGAGCCATCTTTCATTAAAATCGAACTCCCGCCCACATCTTTGAACGCGAGTATTCCTCCCACATTCGACCTTTCAAATAACTATGTAAGCGATCTCGACGATGAATTTACCCGCGTTTACGAAGAGTATAACCGCCGTGTCGCAATAGTAAAGGCTACTGCGGAAAATATCATTCAACTATGGGCTGAACTTGGAACGCCACAGGCTCAGACCGACAGCGCAATTGTTAAATACTATCGCGATGCGCCAGAGCAACTTGGTTTACACGAAGATGATATCTCCAATTTGCGCATGAAGCAAAGCAAATTGGTAGATGAGAAGAAGAGTCGAGAGAAGCGCTTGAAAGATCTACGTACTACAGTCGAGGCTTTGTGGACAAAGCTGGGCATCGATGAGTTTGAACAGAAACGATTTTTGAACGGCAACCGAGGGTTTGGCCTACGACAGATCAACGAATTCGAAGATGAATTGTCAAGATTGAATGAGCTCAAGAGACAAAATCTACATCTATTTGTGGAGGATGCCCGATACAAATTACAAGAGCTATGGGATGGTCTGTTCTTTTCTGAGGAAGAGATGCTCGAGTTCACTCCCGCATTCTCAGATGTCTACAGCGATGCTCTTTTGGAGGCTCACGAACAAGAAATCGGCCGCCTTGAGGTCCTTAAAGAACAACGCGCACCCACTTTAGCTCTCATCGAGGAACATCGATCACTTGTCAAAGACAGAGATGATCTTCAAGCATCATCGCAAGATGCAAGCCGTTTGATGATGCGTGGCCAAAAGGGCGAAAAGCGTGATCCAACACGTTTATTGCGTGAGGAGAAGATGAGAAAAAGAATCGCTAAAGACTTACCAAAGATTGCAGCAAAATTGAGAAGTGTTCTAGAGGAGTGGGAGGAAGAATATGGTCGTCCTTTTATGGTTCATGGTGAACGATACCTTGATGAATTGGAAGCTTCTGAGGCCAAACCTGCTCCAGGACCGCGTTCGAAAACACCAGCAGGACCACCTCCAAGTACCATGAAGCCCCCTCCTAAGACTGTTGTGAAGGCTGGAACGCTGGGTCGCTCTAACAGCGCACCAAGGCCTGCCCCGCCAAATAGATCTGGTGCGAAAACACCCACTGCAGGAGGAACAATCAAGAGACATCAATCTTCTGCTTCAGTTTCTGCAGCAAGTGGCATGAAATCGCCTTCTAGGCTCCCAAATCGTATACCTTTGTCAAGTCTTAAACTTCCCAACTCTCCAGAGCGCGACCGACGAACTGGATCCATGCGTCCTGAATCAAGACAAGCGACTAGTACCATTCGGGGCAAAATGGGTCCACCACCATCAAGAGCTCCACCTCCAAAGATGCGTGAGCTATTTGAACCACCACCTTCGGCTCCTCCAGTTCAAACATACTATCATCGCAATGAGAGCTTTAATTCTTCAACTGGTAGCGTCCGACCAGTCTCTCCTGAGGATGTTTTCGAAGCACCACCACCAAAGGCCAAGGAAAGACCTCAGTCATATCAGGACTTGAGAGCATCAATGCGATCAAATTTCGGCCAATCGTTAACTTATGGATCTGCGCCACCCTCTAGCAGTCGTCAACTTTCTACTACATCTAGCTCCGCAAATACTGGTTCTGGCTCTGAGAACTGGGAAACTTATGGAGATGTATCCGAGACTGAGCCAGAAGAAGACTCAAATGAGGATTATTTTGCGAAACTTCGAGCTGCTAGAGCAAATCGATACACTCCAGATGATGAACCTCCTCCATTTCGTGGTAGTGCTACTATAAACAGTAGTATGATGAAGAAGAAGGGATATCCACTTTACAAAGGACCTGCTGGGCAAGTTCTTAGTAACGATCGATTGTGCACACGAATTGTTTCTGGAAGTGAAGCTAACTGGACTGATGAAGATGCTTTTTAAGCGGACAACGTGTTAAGCACAAAAAGCGGTTGGCGTTCTTGGGTTACTTCAATTGAACTATAAGTCTTTACTTCCTTGTCGTTGACGGCTTCAATTGGCCTAGACAGATTTCATTTCTTGTACTTTTTCTTCTTCTTTCAAGCAAGCATAGGATATTTTTTCTGGTACGACTGACATGCTTCGTGTATTATTGGAACGGCCTATTTTTTTTCTCTTCTACTGATTTTGTCTTTCAAACATACCATCTTGTGCTTTCTTTGCAGCAAAATTCCCTTTTTGTAATAGGTCTGGGAGGGAATATGTAGGAGTAAAAGGGAGGAATGGATAAGTGAGAGATGGGCGGAATGGCCTTGGGTTGGTTGGATGGGTGGGACTGGGGGGTGTATCAGGCGTTTTTTCTATGAATCACACATATTACATGAGATGAGTAGATGTGGATATCAAGGTCTTGTCATGTAGCTAAATATCAAATATGAAACGAGATATCACATGAACGTTCTGGTTTGGAGATGGTTTTAGTGTGAATGCGAGTTTGAAATCTTCAAGGATTTTATTTTCTCCACGTGTTGGAGAGACTTTTGCCTATCGATAGATATCTATGTGAATATCTCGCGTAGGAGTATTATGTATATGTATGTATGAATGTATCTCTGCTCGATTGTGTTCATGATGTAAGTGCGTATAATCTTCTCCTCAACCACTCTTCGCCACTCTCTTCCATGAATATTAAATAGGATACAAGGGTTTGCAAACTCTTGTATTCTCTCGCGTATTTACTAGGATAGATGGATGGATCAATAGGTATGCGAACAAGTAGGTAGCCTACGTATTCCGGGATGCTTTTTCCTCCTTGGTTTTTCCTGGAGAGAGATGTGGGTGTGACTTCTTTTGTCCTTTTTACTTACCCCTTTTTTTCCATTTCTATATTCCTCGCTCACGAGATCGTGAACTTGGATGTTGGTGGTTGAAGAGTAGATATGTAATGCAATGTAATGTAATGCAGCATTGGCCCTCGGGTGCGATTTGGTGAGCACGGAAGATATTTATATTACCGAGGTAGGTCGCTTCACTAGTACTATTTTTATCTGTTTAAAATTCTCATAGAATAAACAGGATGTATAAATTGTATGAATGAAGCATTGATAGTTTTCATTATAAGTTGATAGATCAAATAATTTCTCTAGTAATGCAAATCCCCCTATTCGCATTTTCCGAATCCGGATCACTACGGGTATCTCTCTCAATTCGACTGTGCCAAGTCAACTCAACTCCAGATATAAATCCCCCTCTCAAAAATCCAATCAACCAACCTCTGATCCAATCCGCAACCAACTCGCTTAAACCAAATACGGACCCTCATCGACTTTCTTCTCATTCTTCCAGGAATCGCGGATCCATCTCCAGCTCAGGAGATACGGTGAGCCGCAGGCGCCGAGTTCCTTCTTGATTTCCCTCAGCCTCTCTTGTTTATCGTCTGAGAAGAAAATATGCGTCACGCCTTCTTCGCTCACTTTTCTTTTGAGATCGAGATTGACATCGACATCCTCTCCCCCGACAATCTTCCCGCTCGCAATGCGGAAATGTTCGAATTCGATGCGCACATTCAGATCCATGTCGAAGGTCATTAATTTGCCGACGACAAAAATTGCCGTGCAGCCCCAAAACATACTCCCCTTGAATTGCGTCATATCCACGCCTTGCTTGACCAGCATATCTTGCAGGTATTTCGTGAGGGTTTTGCCTTCCACTCTCGCCATGTTTTCAATGATGCCTTTGTACTCCAAAGGTTCTACGTCCCGGTAATATGGATCGCCGTGTTCGTCTGTGTTTGCTTCGATTTCGTCTTTGTCTTCGTCCCTGCAATATAGCATGTGGATCATCTCGAATGGGATTATAAATCGGGATGTTCTCCCCTGTGCAGCATCTGATTCTCTCTGCGCAACGGCGTGTAATACCCATTGCGGCTTAACGATACTAGTTTTCTTGGTGTTCATGAGGGCGGCGACTTTAACCACGCGTTTCTCGGCTATGACGATTATGTCTTCTTTCGCAGTAGGAGATTGAAAGATATTTCCTCCGTTTTCCTTAATGATTTTTTCGACTTCCACTTTAGATTTCTTGGAAGGATGAATCATCTCGCTTAAAACGCAGAAGTTGAGTCCCTTAAATACATCCGTGTTTGGTCCTACATATTCTGTTTTCCCAGCATTTTCTGTGCCAGCGATAATGTGTTCTCTCTTGACTCGCTTCGAACCTCTTTTCTTCTTATCGACTTTGAATTCGTCTTCTTTCCCCTCATCAACTTTGGCTTTTAATTCCATGAATTCTTCAATCGAAAGTGCACCCTTCCAATCTTTATCTGGACGTAACCGTTTGAAACGCGGAAATCGTAATGTGTAATTTGTGCGGAAAGAGTCGGATATGCCTACTGATGCAGCCTTGACTTCTACAACAATTGAATCGTCTGCTTTGATCCAAACATCTGGTCGTTCTTTCTCTTGATGAGAGCCGGCTAGTTCTATGAATTCTGTAGGTGGGGACTTGATGTCCCATTTATGCCATTTTCCATCAGTTTGATGACGGATAGCGGCATAGTCATCTGCATTGAATCCACCACCTACTTTGAAGAAAGAAAAACATTTCATGGGATTTGCTCCTGTCCTGTGATTTAGCTTTCGTTTGTCCACTGGAAAAAGGGGGCAATCATACCAGTTTTAATTTGTTTCTCGTTAACACGTAAACCGCATAAGAATGACGATAAGTTTCCTCCTCGATGACCTGATCCATAATATCCACCAATAATGATGCAATCCAAAGATTCTCCAAATCCAGTCATGTATTCAGGCTTGACTTTCATCCAATCATCGTTTCGACTATTTAGTCTATACATTGATCGTGGATTTTTCAACACCAATCCTTCGGAGCCCTCAGCCACGATTTTCCGCAAAGCAGGATCAATTTCAGAAGCTGATTTAGCGGGTTCAAAATCATGTTTTTCAATTCGCCCTTCAACATTGTGAACCGCTGCCTCCAATGCGTTTCGTCTATCCCTCAAAGTGTGTTTTGTGATATTATCACCATTCAAGTATAAACAGTCGAAGACTTTAAATACTGGCCTAGCAGCTGTAGCAGAGAATGGATCTTTTCCTCCTGATATCGCAGCTGTCTTTAGAGTCCCAAATGCCACTATTTTGTTCGTAATTGGATCCCATGTGATCATTTCGCCATCCAATATAATACTAGTTACCCTTGGATCGAAAGCCTTTTTCATATGTCTTGTCAGTGCTGCATTGTCGTCTTCGAAACTATTTCCATAGAGATATGTATAATCTTTGCCTTTTCGCGACCACCATGTAAATCGACGACCCCCTGGCATATCATCATTTTCTTCCATGTGCATTTGGATTCTTTCGCCGTCTAATTTCTCTTCAATCCAAAATTCAACCTCCTTGTTTTTGTCCTTGGGATCTTGAGAACACATTTTCTCAACCATCTTATCAAATGAAGGCGCCATAAATTGTGCAAGCTGGGGTTGAAAGCACGATCCCAGTTCCACACCTGTCTCATCAGCTTCCAAAGTGACATTAGGATCCGTGAGTTCCCAACAAACTCTACGGAGACTAGAAGAGACATTAAACAGTGCCTCTCCATCTGGATGCCAAAGCTATAGGAATCAATTAGTAAAGTTACAAAAACAATCGACATCGACTTACATTAAGAAACGTCATTTCCGAAGCCCCAATTTTCATCTGTCGAAGAATCATTCGAATCAACCAAACCAATTCAGCCGGATTCATTCTCTGATAAAATTCTCGAAAAATCGGCAATTGATTTTCTTCTTTTTGGGCCAAAGCAAGTTTATCCAGCATCTCATTAACTTCCCCGATACTCATATTTCCAACCTTCTGCCTCATTGGTCTTTTCGACAAAACCTCATAACACCTTCCCGGAAAATCCCCCGAATTGGCACTCGGGGGACCGCGCGCCGGGAGTTTCCAATTCATGAGATTATACCCATCATCCGAATCCTTGGACAGATTCAAAAGCTTGATAATGAGTTTGGCAACCGAAGCTTCTTTCAGTCCATACATAGCTCTATCCCGATCTTTTTCCGGGATGATCAAGCGCAAAGCGGGGAAGAAATCATCGCCTACTTGGTCGCGCCATCGCGACATAAATCGGATGATGATGTTTCTTCGTATTTTATTAGGAGAGAGATTATTAGGTCCATGTGGTCCTAGTTTTTTGCGTGCAGTGGCTGGACCTGGCTTCTTATTCTTGTTGGCTTCGAGAGGATCGAAGAGTGATTGGAATAATTCATGGAATGGTAATGTTTTTCCATGATTATGAGGACGATTTGGATATCTTGTTTTCTATTAGATTTTGATCATGTCTTGATTGAATTGGATTGTTCGACTCACTTGTCGTTAAGCTCCTCTTTACTAATGGTGCTATGAGCATACTGACGGTCATCATCAGCTATAGCCTCGGCGTCAGGCCTTTTGTTTTTATTCTGTTGACTCGAAGACATGATTCATGATGTTGAGTATAATCAATTCTAAAATGAATAAAAGTTGATGCTTAAGAAGACCTTTTCGGTCTTCAAAGGCTTACGGTTGCCTAGCTAAGCGCGAAATTGACAGGTTGTCACGTGAATCTTGTCGTACTTTGCCATGGCCTCTGTACATAATTATAGTTCTAGACCTTGGGTGCCAACCTTCATTCATAAAATGACTACAACACTCAGTGTAGTCCCTATCAGAAGTGCAGTACAGCTTCTCGACTCGATATTCGTATCTGCTCTTCCCAGTATAAGCTTGCAACCCGCTACTTCTATGTTATACACTTTACACTTGATCGAAAAATCTCCTCCATGTAGTACAAAAAACAACAGGTTGATTTTCACGTGTAGAAAATACATGTCGGAACTTCCGAGTGAATGCAAGATCCACGAAGACTACCTAGCGACAAAGTCAAACAGCAAATTACCGTACTGCTTCTGAACCAGAACATTTTGCATTTGTATTCCGTGGTAACGGGAAGTATAGTTACGTTAAGCCCTTTGGAAGTCAAGGTCGCGTAGCTATACACAATATCTACATGATACAATCGAACGAATACGATCTCCAATCCAAGCTAGCATATTTCGTAGTATCAAGCATTCGTAGAAACCATCAAGAGATCCATATTCATGACCTAAAGTACTACGAAGTCGTGTATTCTCATGGACGGAATATCGATACACCAGGCTACCTTGAGTTTCAGCTTGGAAATCCCGGAAAATACATTTGGAATCATATATCATGAGCACTATCGCAATCGCAAAATAGTGGGCGGTGTTGTCTTTTTTTAAAAAAATTAAAAAAAGAAGGTGCAATGGAGCAGTTTTCACACAATGAGTCAGTCTATGATTCCCTGTCGCTTTTTCTTTATCCTTGAGTAAAATCCCAAAGGCTCCAATGACAAGAGATACCAATTACAACATGGCATGTTCTATAGAGATATACCACGCATACACCTTGATATGCAGGTAGCTCAAGCAAAAGTGGAGTACTGTATTGCGACGATGATCAGAAACTTCCATCTCGCGCTATGTGAGACTGAGGAAGTAGCTGGCGATTGTTCCATCGATCTAATCGCGACGGGTGTGACGAGCTGGGAGGAAAGTAAGAGATGAGAATCAAGATGAAGTAAAGTCTTATGGATATCAAGTTTACGGATGTCGAGAACTGTGATGTATAAAGAGAAGATATCTCCGTGTTTTACATACAACGAAATAAGCATGATTCTGAACTTCTCAAGTCCGCATCACAATTAAAAATAAAATAAGAAATAAACGATCCAAACCAAAACCAGCACTCCCATCTCAAATATCAGCACCCTCTTCTTCTTCTTCTTCTTCCTCCTCCTCCCCTTCCTCACCCACCACCCCCAACTTCCCCACCTGCTCCTCACACCACTCCCACAACTGGGCTCCCGCCCCCCTTCCCAACGCCTCATAAATATCCTCTCTCGGATTTCGCTACTGGACTCTACCCCACGGAATCACATACGCTCCCTGCCGCTCCTTGGTAATCTCCTTGCTCAATCCCGCAAAGAGTTCCGTGTACGCGCCCATTTTCGCGTCGTGGAGAAGAAGCGCGTTGACGAAAAACATCATAAGTTTGGGTTGCGTGCGATAGGCTTGTGTTTGGAGATTGCCTGGGTTTTGTATGATCTGTGGGGGGTTAGTATGGGGGTTGAGATTTTGGGGAGTTTTTTTATATATAAAAAATTGTGAAAGAGGAAGCGGATTGATGGATTAATCCCAACGAAAAAACAAAGAAGAAGAGAAAAAAAACATACACTCAAAATCCCCTCTTCCTTCCACCTCTTCCCCGCCTCAACCCCCAGCATCCACCCCGCCACCCTCGAAGCCGCATAATTCACATACTCATCCCCACACCCCCCCCTCCAAATCCCGCATATTAAACCCGCCCCTCGGACTCCTCCCCTCCCCCATCCAACTCGTAGTCCACACCACCCTCACACTCCCCTCCTCAGCCTCCCTCCTCGCCCTCCCCAAACACTCACCCAGCAACCGAGCAAAATACCACGGTCCCAGCACATTGACCCCCATATGTCCCTCCACCCCCTGCACCGTCTTGACCCCCTCCCCCAGTCCGCCTATCCCCGCATTATTCCACAAGATATCCAATTTCTGCTCCTTCTCGCAAAACCTCCTCGCCGCCTCCCGCACACTCCGCAAATCCATCAGATCGATGCGGAGAAACCGGAGGTTTCATTCGAGCGCCAGATCGAAATGAAACGAAATGAAAATTGTGAGTAGATTTGCTGGAATACGCTTTCCTGGAAGATCTTCGCAATCTATAATCTATCCAGTCATCCAACTGAAAGAAAGAAAGAAAGAAAGAAAGAAAGAAAGAAAGAAAGAAAGAAAGAAAGAAACAAAGAAAGAAAAAAAGATAAAAGGACAAACCACCCAAGTTAACTTATCAAGCTTAACTTAAGTATTAACAATTCCACACCACCACTCAGCAACCCAACCAACATGTTGGATCCCAACTTCCCTTCCAACTTCCAACTATAGGCTGACATACATATATACATATATACACCATATCACACACAAAAGATACTCACTCCATCTCGCATCTCCCATCCCATTACAAGTATCATACGAGAATTTTTCCCTTGGCTTTATTCTTTTTCCTTTGCTCTTTTTTCTTTTTTCTTTCTTTCCTAGACCTTTCCCTTCCCCTTTCCCTTCCCTACTTCCTACCATACCATCACGCTTTCCATACCAGAACAGAGAGTTAACCTCACACCCAAATAAATATTCAGTCCTGTGATATATACATAATATAATATAATACACAATACGATTCTGATTCCGCACCCGTCAGTCACCAAGAAAGAAGCGCCATCTTTCTCGCTCGCGGTGTAGGATTGATGACATGTAACTGACTTATACTAATCAATGATTCGGTTACTCGCCCGGAGGTATCAAGCTTAATCCCATGATCCAATAATTCAATCCCGTTCAATCCCATTCAATCTAAAGCCACACAACACAACACAAGACAACACAACCTCATCTTTCCACCCGTATAATACATCAATGCAACCTAATGCAAGACCATTCTAATGCACTCTCTCTATATACATCCTCATCTTCGCGCGAGCGAGTGAGCGAGCTATTAATCTTCCTCTTTCTCCTACTCCTCCTACTCTCACTCTATGAAAACTTCTGAGTTTCCATGATTTGGTTTCCCGGATACAAAAAAACTTACAGACATACAAACAAACAAACATCTCATGCTCCAGTAACTCAAGTGACTCAATCCGATCCGATCCAATCCAATCCATCTTTTACCCAATCAACCCATCAACCCAACCCATCAATCAATCAATCATTCAATCAAATCGATCTGCATACTAATCCTCCACCCACGCACCCACCCCAACCCATCACGACGCACTCGCCCAAATACTATGATTAACCCTCGCAGGCAACTTCCTCCCCTTCAACCTCTGATCAATAAGCCACAAGCCCACCACGAATTCATCTCTCTCCAACCTCCCATATCGCTTTTCCTTCTGCCGTCCCCAATATCCCTTCCCATGGACCAATTCCCACACCTCCTCCAACACATCTCCACCCAATCGACTCCGCTCCCACAGATCCTTCACTACCAATCCCGGGACCGTGTCCGACGCGCCGTCAATGTCCACCATTTCTCCACCATGATCCATCGTGTAGGGGAAGAGACCTTTGTTACTCGCCCAGAGAGCTTCATATCTTTTTCTTTCTTTTTCCGTAATTTCATCTCTCCATCTTTTGCGATTTCCCTCGTCATGTTTATTCGGATGTTTTTTGACCAAGTGTTTTTTGGCCCTTCTCCGTTCCCCCTCTCCTTCTTCTTCCCTCAATTCTTTCTCCGTTTTAGGTTTCCGCATTGTAGTTTTCATGGTTGGAACTCCGGTGGATGATGAAGTGTTCTGAGGAGGTGTAGGTGTTCTTGAGTGATCGGATTGGAAAAGTTTCTTGAGTCGTCGAGGCGGAGGAGGAGCTGGAGGTTGAATCACTACGGAAGATATAGAAGGAGTAGAAGCACGTGATGAGGCGAGATATCCGGCTACCATAGCGTTTGAGAGGGTTTCGGCAGTCATGCTTGGAGCGTAAGTGGATGACTGAAGTCGTTTTTGTTCTGCTATCTTTGCACGCAAGGAGGGAGATTTGGGTTTAGGTTGAGAAGATGCGGATACGAAGGAATCATCTGAAGATCCATCATCGTCCGCATCGTTGTTGTAGGATTGCCTGGACACTGGCGGTTTAGACGGCGGTGTAGGTTTAGAAGATCTACGGAGAGTTTTTGTGGTAGAAGAACGCCTTGGTGATTGAGTGGAAGATTCCGAGGCTGGTTCAGTTCTGTCAGCTGTTGCCAATATAGGAGATTGCATTGAACGTGGCTGAGGCGCATGCATGGGAAGATTTGTTGATTGGCCCCCCGATGCAGAAAGATTAACAGGCGTACGTCGTGGAGGCGGTAAAGAAGGCTTTTGTATTGATGCCTTCGAGGGCGTTTCAGTAGTTTCCGGAGTATGAGAGGATGTAGGTCGAATAGATTGTAGCGAGGGCTTTACTGACGGTTTCACAGGCGGTGGTCCATGAGAAGAAACTGGCCGGGAGAGTTTTTGTGTTGAAGGTTTTGTAGAAAGATTAGGTGTTGGGCCATGAGAAGAAGCAGGTCGAGTATTGTGTATGACCGGCTTCTGCACTGGAGGGTTTGGAGATGGTTTTGGGGCCTCAGAATTAGTAGTGTGGGGAGAAACGGATGGAGGCTGTACAACAGATTTCAAGGTAGATTTCGAGGGCGCAGGCACAGAAGCTTGCGAAGAAGGTCGTGGATGTACTACCGGCTTCGATTTGAACTCAATCTCCTCAGAAATAGTGGCTTGCTCAGAAGCAAATCGAGAATGTACCGGTGTTTCCGAAGCATGAGAAGAAACCGGTCTGGCCAGCCCTGCCGGTTTCAGAACAGGAACAGGCGCATGACTCGAAGCCGGTCTTTTCTGATCCTGTTTGTTTACCATCTCATTTCCCCTCTTGCTCACAACTCCACCTGCTTTCTTCACTCCCTTATCCGGCTGCTCCCACATCTCTACCAAATTAGACGTAGGAGGAATACTCGATAAATCCACCCTCCTATCCGTACTGTCGATCGAACTCGCATAACTCTGTCTTCTACTCGGCAATGGACTTGCCTGTTTCCCCATTCCCGATCCCATCCCAAAATTTTGACCCGTGTGATTTGGACTGCTTTCCCTACTTCTCTTTGCAGCCAGATTCGCCGCCATGAACGCCGCCGAATTATTTTTCACCTTCGGAATTATTTCCGATGTACCCGAAAATGGAGGTAGTAAATGTCCATTCGGTCTTTGGTTTCGTTTTTGAGGGATCCTCTGTCCTCCTTGATATTCCAGTCCTCCATTAACACTCCCCCCATCCGTTTCACTCTCCCCTGTCCGTTCCCTCCCTACTTTTTGATGTCCATATATCTGCTGTCCACCTCCCATACCCGCATCCATCACCGAAACCTTAGACGGACTTCTTGCTCTCCCTCCTCCATTATTAGGGGACACTCCCCCTCCAACCCCCGCCTTCGTAGCAGCCGTCAATGCCCCATCTTTTCCCCCCAAGCCATTACCTCCCAATTGTGTTTTCCCCACAAGCTTATTCGGCATCGCCGGCGTCGCCTTTCCCTTCGCATTCGAGAAAGCCAGCGCCGCACCTGTCAATGCCGCATGCTGCACTGCGCCCGTTGCTCTCCCCGTTCCCGCTTCTACCCCTACTCCTCCAGTATTTATATTTCGAAGCGAATTTGTACTTGGATTATGGTTTATATTGATTCGCTGCGGAGAAGATGTCGTCGTACTCGAATTTGAATGTAAAGTTGACGTCGAAGCCGAGGCCGATGCTGAAGCAGATGCAGAATTTCCAGGGGCAGATGCCGATATGGTATCAGAGTGTGTATTCTTCGCACCCGTGGTTTCCGGCCGAGCAATCCTTCCCGGAGTCGTACTACCCGTCGTACCATCTGAATTCGCGTCTGCCATTGTACCAGCAGCTGCAAAGTATCCTCTGATATCCTCTCCTATCATACGCAATGCAGTGCTAGAGACCACCCTTCATTCGTAAAGCCCGCGACGCAAAGAATTGATCTTTCGATATCATTGGGACGGATACTGATGCAATGTATTTCGCGGCTCAAGTTTCGTGAATGTTGCAATCCGATGATTAAGGTAAATAGGTATGTAGGTAGGTATAGATAGGTATGCAAGGTACTCGTATCGATCTCTACTATATGTATTGTCATATTCGCAGTATAGTGGAGTCCTTTGATAATCCCGTCATTAGATCATTGCTTATGAGACATGTCAAACCGAATATTCTATCAATTCCATCAATTTCACAGCCATCAGTACCTTACAGTCAACTTGAACCTTTGGTCTTCCAGTAAATAATGATAACAAAGTGAATACACCAATCCTCCTCATAATCAAACAATCAATTACAGTCGCAATAAACTTTGCCAAATGCATGTATCATGTTATATATGTCCTTATGCACCCTAATAGGAGGAGATCGAGATATTAAACTTTCGTCCACCAGTCCATCCACGTTTGCAGCCATCCCGCCTGGCTAATTATTGGTTCGAGGTAGTAAAGCTAGGCATGGCCCGCAGCTCAGACGCATAGTAGTAGCATGAAAACATCCCCTAAGCTCAGCAACCAAGCCTAAAAATAGATCAACGATGGCAGGTTGAAAGAAATCTTTCCTTCCATTCCTCACCAATCCAGCCCTATGAAAAGAAAGAAAAAAAACGAAAAAAAAAGAAAGAATAAAAGAAGAATTTCATATCACAATAATAACAACTTGAATCCCATACGATGAAATATTCAGAGTCCATTCATTTGTCAACTCTGTAATGACTTGATAAATAATTAGAGAATCATAATTGATTGGTTATTAAGTTCAATCTGATATACTTCCCACCTGAGCTTCTTCTATATACTAATACTACTAGTTTGATGGTCTATATATTTGATCCTGTATCATGATTTGATATAGATGAAGAAGCATTTTATCAGATATAACATCTTTAAATACCAAGAATGACTCTCATTTCCAGTTTTCTCGGCCGGTCACAATCAAATGGATTTCTGGAACGATATTATCATTTTGACCATACTTTTCTTCATACATATATACATGCATGCATCCATTTATTCATTCACATCAATTCTCATACTTGAGCTAGCATGATTATCACGGAAATACCCAAGAAGTGTTGTTTGTATCTTTAACGTCTCTTCAATATTCTTATAATCTATTTTCTCCCATTCCACCAGGGTAGGTATCGGAAAATTTCCAGCCAGTATAATGTCAACCTCGTCCCAATGCCCAACCATCCATCCACCCATCCATCCCTCATCTCAAACCCCAATTCATGTATAACTCCAATAGAAAGAAAAATAATAAAACAACCCAAGTCGTATTGGACGAGCCGTTTCTAAAGAAAACTCCGCTAAACCGCTCACTCGCTATCGCTGTCGCTATCGTAGCGTCATGTATAAAAAGTTCAAACCCTAAACTCCTCCAATGCATTCATAAAAAATCAGTCGTAAAATCAAAGTTCTTCATCCGCCACGGCTAATTAACACTCGCATTTGTATTTCTTAATTGGTATGCAGAACCATGCCTTCGGACCCTAGGTGCATAACAAGTTTCACTCTCGCATGTGGGATGAGATAATAGCGGTGGGTCCTTCTGTTTTGGACCTGCATCTCCGCCCGCACAACTGGATTTCGAGAATTCCCATCTCCTCATCACTAGGGTTGTTAACCTGTCCAAAGAATCATCAGACCACTCCGACTTTACCCGCCATCCCAATTCCATTTTTTTCTTGCTTGTTGTAAAAGATCTGCTTGAACCTGGCTTTTTTCACGATGCCATGTCATACAGGAGAATCTTCAACTCGAGACCATACACATGCCATTCGACAGCCATATGTAACCATCGATCTGATAGTCCTTCCAGATAAATTTCGAACCAAAAACTGCCATTCGATTGCTTAACCAGGTATGTAATATAATGGGTAAAAGCCAGTCCATCCCAGTGCCGAGTGAAATTTTGTAGTCGGAATTCCTCTACCGACTGATAAAAATTTCAATTGAAAGCAAAACACCCAAGATTTCATGTGTCATCGTGCGAACAGCCTTTTTTCGTGCTCCAGGGTAAAAGTGGATGAATTGAATAAATCGATGGGGATACACCCACCCATAGACCGATCGGGGGAATACAAACATGTGGGACTAGTGTGGTTCTAGAAGGTCGGAACTCGGTATATGAAAAGAGGTGTGTCCGGTATTGAAGCGTAAGTACCGCTTGAGATCCGTCCGTCGGAACCCATGAATCGTTGTTTTGGTACCAGTCCAGTGCCACTGAAATGATAAGTCTTGAGAAGCTAGATCTTGTCGAAGAAGGTGTCGCATGAATTGTGTCAGGTAGATGTGCGATGATAAGAGTATCTAATTCTGTTTAATAAGTAATTGCAGTCCATCGAAGAGGAACTCCATCATTTCCAATCTCGTAAGGTTTGCTGGATGCTTGTCTAGGTGGTAGAGCCCATCTTGCTCTTCCTGGTTTGCGGTCGTCCAACTTCCCATTTTTTCTCATGGCCATTTCCATAACTGCAATTCGAATAAAATCACTGTTCTCCCTCATGTCGCGTTGGCGTGCAACTGGGCCGGTCGCAACCTCGGCAAAGGCTTCCTCGGAATTTCCTTGTCTGCGCCTATTGAGTCCGGTTGGTGGAGTATCTTTCGAGGACTTGGAAACCTTGTATGTTTGCATTTGGATAGATGCTGTGCATTGTGTCGCACTCATTGTTTGAGTAAGAGATGTTGGCACATGAGCATCCGTGGGAGCATTTGTTGTGGGGTTGAGATACCGACGTAGTGCTGGAGTGGGTGCATCAACCAGCAAAGGTGGCATCCTTTCATCCGTAAATGGGACCTTCGGGTCAATTGACATGATAGATCTTGTAAGAAAATCATCAGGCGTAATCATAGGTGTTGTGAGACTCGAGAATGATTTTGCCGCAGACCTTAGGGCACGCAGTGATGCTGTTAAGTTTGATTTAAACGCGGACTTGCGGCGTGGGGGTTCAACGCCAGTGGTATTTTGTTGGTCCTTGGGTAAATCGGATGGTCTTTGGAAGACTCTAAAATCAAGCTCTTCAACATCGGCATCTGATAGAGGATGGTCGTGCAGAGTATCCTCGCCCGCAAATGTTGGTTGATACCTCCTGGTTGGTAAAGACCTTCTCCCTCTTGAACTCGGTGTCATTATTGAACCTGGTGGAGTTGATGCATCACTGAGGGAAGCATCATCCAAAGATGGTACAGACTCGCTCGATGTAGTCCTACTTGATATGACTGATCCCGGACCATTCTCCGAACTGTAACAATCGGCCGAATCGGTTTCTTCTGGAGGACTCAACAATAATTCCATAGGGCTCATACCAAATGTTATACTAAGTTCTTTCTCCGATACAGCAGTGTGTTTTAATATAGCATCTACTGTCAATCTCTGTCTCGGTGTACCATGTGTGCGAGCATTCCTATTTGATCTGGGAGGCGGAATGGCTGTAATGGCCAATAAGGCCGCGACCGAGGGAGGAATAGCATCCGGCGAATGGGCATCGTAGGGGCGACGACTCGATCGCACAGAGTGATTTCTGGTAGTTTGACGACGATCCTTCCTTGGCTCAAATCCTAAACCATTTTTGAAACTATCGTGGTGACTTCTGGTAGGAATCACTACTGGCGAAGAAGTAAAAATGGTCGTAGCCTCAGTACCGAAAGTTGACTTTGGCATGATATTTGAGGTTTGTTCACAACTGATACTGGAATTTGATTTGGTAGAAGAAGAGGTTGGAGTTGAGGTTGGAGGTTTTGGTTTCGGCTTTTGTGTTGTGAATAATGAGAAAGAGGTAGGCATCTTGTTGCTCGCGTGCCCTGAGAGTTACCGCATAAACCAGTTGTGTGTATTTATTACTTGATAGAAACCAAACCCAGTCGGGGGTTTGAATAATGCCTTCAACGGGATTCGTTCTTGGAAAAGTCGAAAGAATTCTGGATCGAGAACAATTTATAAAATCTTATCGGAAGAGAAATCGAGTTGCTTAGCATAATTTCCCAATGGACGATACGGAAAGTCAATGATCGCAGTACTCGGATTGTACAGTGATTCAAGATGTGGATGTTGGTATGATAACACCCAAGGAAGTGTGACTGCTAGATCGTAGCTATATGGTCGATGTGATAGAAGGAGGAGTGTGTTGCATTCAACCTTTTAATTTACCAAAGGTGTGTTGAGAGCGAGTGTATGGAGATGACAACAGGGGAGAGAGAGAAGGAAGGAATGTGGATGTGTGTATTAAGCAACAGTCAATCGACAGAGAGAGCGAGAGAAGATGGTTCAGCTGATTTGAAGTGAATCACTAGGTACTTGGGTAGGTACTTTAAAATGAAGGCCAAGATACCGGTCGGCCGTAACTGTGCAAGAATGACTTGTGAGGAAGGGGCCGATACTAGATAGCCTTATTCAAAGATAAGCTAGGAAGGCGGGAAGGAGGGAAGGCAGGAAGGCAGGAAGAGAAGGGAGGAGGAGATAAGCGATAATAATAACGATGATGATGAATCAATCTACGAAGGACTTGGCTCCTTTGGGATGTCTAGTAAGAATGAAGTCCCAAGTAGATTTGACTTGACTGATTGACTGACTGATTGACTGAGACTGAGACTGGTTTGACTGATTGATTGATTGATTGACTGATTGACTGACTGGAGACTTTATCGACAATTGGTATCAGCTTTGAGAGGGAGGGAAACCTGGAGTAATAAACTATATCTCTTCTTGTGTTTACTATCTCATGGTCACTAGTATCATAGTAGTATGCAGATCGGATAAGCTTTTGGGCATTGAGAAACGATCAAGTGCGAAAGTACGTCAACTGTTGTCAATGGATCTACCCAATTCAAGGCTTGGAGTCAATCAAAGCTAGGAAGATTGGACAGAACAGATTAGATTAGAAAGTTAAATCATGGAAATACATCTCTCGGTACTCGAGTTAAGAGCTTTGCTTTCCTTTTCCTTATGTCCTTCTCCAATAATGATACGACGTCAAGGCAGAGGAAAGGAAAAGGCAAGGGAAGCAAGATCTCATTTGCTTGTCTGTTGGGATTTGAAGCAATGAATCATCAACACATGGCTGTGCTGTGCGGTGCTGCGCTGTGCTGTATTGTATTGTATTGTATTGTATTGTATTATACTTGCTTACTTACTTCCTTCCTTACTGTACTGACTTATCCTGTGTTTGGTTCTCTTCCGTATCACATATGACAATTCGGATAAGATGCAAACGCGACCCTGATCCATTCTTTTTCAACCCATCTTCCCATCACATCCTTGATCGCCTTGAGGAACTTCCTTCGAGAAGGCTTACGAAGGGACTGCAGTCTGTAGCTTATTATTACGTGCCAGGGTGAGGTGAAAGGATGATGATGTTGTTCATTTGGGTGTGTGGAGAATCAAGATAATATCGGTATCAGCTGAATCTGTATCTATCACAGCGTATGCACAAGTCACACACTTCTTTCTCCTAATATGGTAATTTTTCTTCAACGGTTATGGAGTTCTGTATCTGCCAATTTATTATACTTTCCTACATTCGCCTATCATTATATCATCCAGAATCACATGATTGATTATATCATTGTTTTTTCCTTGCGTGTCGTGACTGTGTGTGATAAGACAACCTTCTCTTTGGATCATCATCATCATTTTCTTCACCTCCTCCTCCTCCTCCTCCTTCTTCTTCTTCTTCTTTGGCTCAGCTCATTCGGTGAAAGACATAAAGTTACGTTATGTACTACTGCAGTACCTGCCCAAGTATGTCCTTAGTCTGCAATGAACATGTTACCTCCTTCCTCGCTACTCCTATACATTAGACATAGGGACGCACTACGAGGTATGTGATACTGACTGCATCATTATTATTCATGAACTTGACCGGAAGTCCGGATCCACCACTTGGAGGTGGATGTGCGTGCACACTGCATATGGATATGAATCTCAATCTATTCAATCTCTCTCAAATCTCGGCCGGTAACCACTTTGGAGGTGTTCATTCATCCTGTTGTATCTGTGTTTGTACCAAGCCCTTGATTGTGCTATCAATTGATAATCGCACCACGGTACTACGGTACAGAATACGCAGAAAGAGAAGGAGTCAATCTCGCCCTATATCCACCTTCCTGTTGTATGAGCTGAAGTGAAATTGAATGCTGTGCTGCCTCGACAACTAAATTGCCGGATGGATACCTACCTAGGAACATCATGTACATTGATCCATTGGTATATTGGTAACTGACATTGGTGCATCTTGGGTTCTTGGGTTCTTGGGTTCTTGGGTTCTTGGGCGTTTGACAATTTTTCTTTGGTTCACTGTGGTCCTGTGGGTCGTGCAATCCTTCATGCTTCATCAAATGCCATTTATCTGCATTTTGATTGTTCCCTTCCCTATCACGAGAAAACTCTTTTGGCCACGTCAGTCAACTGATCCGCTATGTTGATTTTTTTTCTGATCTTTTATTTGTTTCATCATTTTCATGGGTAGGTTGTCGCGCCTGTTGGGCGTGGAGTATTTTCTACTGCACGAAATAATTACCCGAAATTGAAATTCAACAAAAGGTCAGTCATCAATCAATCAATCAATCAATGAGTTCCAACTTCCGACCAAGGTCCTTTTTGCTTGACAAATTTTATTTTTTCTTCAATTTTTCCTGGATATGATCTGATTTTGAAAAGTTATCTTTCCTGGCCCTTGTTTGTACTACTTGATTTAGAAATTTAAAGCAGCTTCCAAAGTTTTGCCGTTACATAATCATATCGTGGTGAAGAAAGACATAGTTAACCCTTGTAGTACCAAGGATAAAGATGCTGCTTTTCCGGCATCCTGTACGGTGAAACTTTACATTCTCCACATCATCTCACACAAATTCGACTGAGGATAGCTTCACAACTCACAAATACAATCCTGTCGCATGATTTTCATTTCCGTCAAGATCCAAAGCTCAAACCCACAAACATGCAAAAACCAAGGGTCTTTTGAAAAAGGCTTAAGTTGAGATCAGCAGAGCTTTCTGACTCACTTCCCCATGGATGAACCTTGAAAAGTCTAGAGCAATCAAAATAATCAAAAATGGTCTGCTTACAACAAATTGCATGTCAGACTTTTCCCTTCTTTCCCCACGATATCACATTCATCCTTTCCGTCCCAAAACGCCAAAGAGCTGAAGAGGCTCCTGCAAGTGTATGCTTAGGGAATGCTGTTATCAACACGACGTGATAGGATAGAAAATGTCCCAGATGTTCCACTTTCCAGGTACAAAGCAAGTTTGAACTTCCTCATTTGTTCTCGAAGAAGCATGACATTTCAAAAATTATCTTCGCATCTCGCCTCGTCGGAAATATAATGTGCAAATCGACGATCGTTGCATTTCTGCCCAGGTGTGATGGTCAAATATGCCTAGAAGAACGTGATAGCTCACTTCCTGGGTGGCACCAGAAATCTCTCTGGTTACATTCCGCAGTCTGCATCTCCAATCTCTATACAGGATCAAGAAAGAGATGGCAATTGGCAGATAAGACATTTCGCGATCGTGTCGGTACTGGCATGCCAAGATCCTCGCATTGCTTATCTCGTGGATCGGCTAGGACCGACTTTGTACGAGAATCTGGGGTTCGAAAGGTCCTCGTGAACTGATCGGCTTACCATTTGGGTGAACTGGGGGCTAGTCGTAATGATTAAGCTGTGTGTACTTTTGTACCACCAATCAGAGCTATGTGAAGGTTGGGGGCTTAGCGCAGATGAACAACTGTTGTCCTCGTGATAGCATTTTCACGTGATATGTGCCGTCTTGTGGGTGAGCTTTCAATTCTTCATTTCAAAGTCTTCATCCAACTTTTCGTTTTGTTCATACCTAGGTGTGACATTTTAAGGTATGTTGGATACTATGAGAATAGTGATACAAATCCTTATATGAGTTGGCAATAATACAGCTTTAATGAATCATTCGATCGATTCAACTCCTAGAGGAGTACCTTCTACTTTAGATATACATACCTAGGTATGCAGCATTAAATGAAAGATTCGAGAAATATGAAAGTGGATATTCCCTTATTCTCCAGGTTTGCAGTTCGAACTTGTTGGGAGATTCCTGAATAGAGCAGCTAGCTGTGGCTAGATTTGTATGTGTGATTGATGATTGTGTTATAATTGAAGATATACTATTTGATTTGATAATGCTAGGTATTCGATGTGTGATTGTGTTATATGATGGAGTTATTATGTTATCTGGAAGGAATGTTTGTGTTTGAGGTTTGAATGGGAGTATGATTGTATCGTTTGAAAGTTCCCATTGTTGTGTTTGATATGATATGATATGATATACTGATTGGTAGGGAAAAGGGGCTGATGGGTATTGTGTTAAGGATGGATGGATTTTTATACTCCATCCTCTATCCTCTATTCTATCCTTCATCCTCCATCTTCCACCCTCCACCCTCCACAATAGCCTTTCCAAATCACCCCACCCTCATCTCTACAACAAACACACCCCTGTACAATCACCCCCATTACATCCATCCATCCATATATACTCATCGCAACCCCATCAAAACCCACACCACACAAAACACAAAACACCCCATCTCAAAATCTTAAACCCACACCTCCTCATCCCCTCTACCATATCCCCCCATAGTCCCAACATCAGCACACCCACTCCCGATATTCCACCTCCTCGCGCCATTCCAACTCATTCATGCACACACGCGGATCATTGGCAAAACAACAAGTTGCGGTGCGGTTTTAAACTCACTTGTTGTACTTGTACTCTACAGAGATAGTTTTTCTTTGGGGGCTTGATGGGTGGATGGCCATGTTGTTTTTGGCGATTTAGTTGTTGTAGTTGGCGTCGAAAGGAAAGGGACTTACCTTGCTTGCTTTTTGGAGGCGGGTTGGGAGGGAGGACTGGTTTGGCGCGCTATGCGCGGGGGATGGGAGGTGGAGGTGGAGGTGTTTGTGTTTGTGTCTGTTGGGTGTGAAGTGTGAAGTGTGAAGTGGTGGGTGGAGGTTAGTCGAAGAGGCTCTGGAGGAGCTGGAGTTGGAGAGGGAGGAGGGAGGGTGGTTTGTTGGAGGTGGTTGGGGAGGGGGTGGTAGGATTTTTTGCTAGGATGTTCAGACTATATGTTTATGTTTATGTTTATCTTTGATTCTTTTACCTGTCCAGCTTTGGGGCTCCGATGAGCTGATTGGTTACTTTGTGATTTCGTTTCGTTGTAGATAGAGTTGGTTATGTTTATTGCATTTCATGTTGTGCTGTTTTGTAACGAGAGAGGGAGAGATCAAGGTATAAACCACACTCTTTCCCCGGGAAAACTAAACATTGCGGTCGAATTCCGATACATATAAGTTATAGCATTAAATATTTCCATGTATTTCGCGAAGCATATTTATTAATGAACGAACCAATCACTAAAGAGCATGAATTACATCGCAAGAACATACACATACACACTGTGCCCTGTACTTTGCATTTTCAACTTTAACACAAAACACACAACACAATACAATACAACAATAGTAAACTAATAAACTAAACTGATAGATCTACCTATCCCCCCTCCACCCCCAATCAAAAGACACACACACATACTTGCACTCTACACTACTCATCCACTCATGCACTAAACGAAACGAAATCGCTCGGTATATTACGCAAACAGCGAAGCGAGGTAAAGACAGCACGTCACAGGAATCCAATCCATTTATATTATACGAAGGAAGGAAGGATGGTGATGGAATGAAATGGAATGGAATTAGGTATTTTATTTTATTTTGTTTTTAGTTTATATATAGAATGGGTTTTTTTATTGTATGGGAATGTGATGTGATATTTGAGGTTTGCTGGTTGCTGGGGGGGGGGAGGGATAGGGGAAGCGATAGGGGAAGGTTGGGTGTTTGATATATATATGGATGTATGGATGGATGTATTTATGTATGTATAATTGGTTCAAGAAGAAAAAATCATGTGAATTCTTAGGAGGTTGTTGGATTGGATTGGATTGTAGAATATGAGAAGCTAGGAAGTAGTTATGATTCGATAGACTATAAAATGAAATGTAAATGTAAATGTAAATGTAAATGTAAAAAGGAGATGTGAAGGATGAGGTATATGAATATGAATATGAATTTAAATATATATATATCCTTCATATGTCAAATTCCAAATATCTATATCTATATCCATATTCGCATCCACGTCCACATATTTATATATATATATAAACACTAAATACAAAATGAACTATTATTAACTTAATCCTCACTTACTAAAACTCACACCCCAATACTCAATACTCATAATCCAATCTTCAATCTTCAACTTACAACTTACAAACCCACAACCCCAAACCCAACCATCCTATCCCATTCTATCCTACACACCTCCCCAAATTCCAAATTCCAAATTCCAAATTCCAAATTCCAAATTCCAAATTCCAAATTCCAAATTCCAAATTCCAAATTCCAAATTCCAAATTCCAAATTCCAAATTTCAAATTTCAAATCCCAACAACCACCCAAAAATAAATCTATCCCTATCCCTCCTCTCACCCCCACAACACCACAAAATATCATACACACCTATCACATCACATCATATCAAACCATACCAAAACAATAAATTCAATATACCTATATTATTACTGATATTACTTATCAGTAAATACACAAACACACACACACACACATACTAAACTAACTGGACACTTAACTACACTTCTACAAACCACTCCAACGAACCACCACCCGGGATAGTTTTTCCTTTCCATTCCTCTACGAACCTGAACCCAATACCTTCGCGTCACATCGCAGAGTATTTGAATCGCAGAACTAATGCGCGATAGACTCATGTATCCAAAAGATGAACTTTCACCATAAGTAGTCCGAAAACAAAATGAAAGGGAAGAATGAAGAAATCGTTTGGTTCACTGAAAAATAATAAAGATAAAGATATTGTTATCTATATTTATATCTAATTCCCATTTCCCCTCTTCCATAATGTCATCATCTCATCTAGGAACAACTAAGTTATTACTACCTTGTCATTTCGTTTCATTCAATTCCATCTTCTTATCCCCCAAAGCCACCCAGCAAGTTAGCCAAGCAGCAAGCCAATGCCAAAAAATATGCAACAACTAGAACGCCATTGCAATGCTATTAGTCCCATTCTACCCCCACTCCAAATTTATGCTTTTGATCCCTTCCCATCCCATTCATGCACACCATATAATAATTAGCCCACTAAGAAATCAACCTCAACCTCAATCTCGACACAAGATTCATGCAACTACTGCACCGCTCTGAAACCTCATTCCCAATACCCAACTACCCTCAAACTCCACTCCTCTTCTAACTCTCGTACCAGCTTTCTTCCAAACCGCCATCCCAAGTCCAATATCCGCAACAAAAAGCTGCCATTCCCCGCTCGCTTTCGCATTTGCACTTGTAATTCCCAATCCTAATTTCTCCTCGTCACCAACTCCCTCACCCATACTCATTGCTTCTAATAAACCCTTCTTAGGCGCTCCCATTGCAACGACATATCTTGCGTGAATGTATAATTTTCGTCCATCAATTACACTGACCTTTCCACTCGTAGGATCAATGCCCGTAGGAACATCAATGGCGAGAACCGATGCTTTACTTCGGTTGGCCCATTCAATGAGTTCGTAAGCTGCAGCCTGATCACCTGTTCGTAATTCTTCGAATGACATTGTGAGACCAAGAAGGCCATCTATAATGAGATCGATAGGTGCGCCTGATGTTTTGATGAAATCAAGAAGTTCAGTCTTGGTGAAAACTTTACCACCAAAACTGCGGAAAACTTTGATTTGACATCTAAGCCCAACTAAAAGTTCGGAATCCCGTTCAAGACCGAGGACGCAAACCACAACGTTAAGACCGTGATTTCGGAGATGTCGACCTGCTGCTACAGCTCGGAGTCCACTCTTGTTGTTCCCGGCGAAGACTATAACCGTTGGAACGGTAGACTTCTTGCCTTGGGTCAAACCACGACCTCCAGTGTTCACAGCCGACAATCCAACTTCAGCAATACCACGACCTGCATTCTCAGTCATCATATCTTCGGTGAGGCCAAGTTCGGCATCTGCGATATTTTCCAGATTAAGCATCTGAAGCGCCGAGATAGGTTCACATCGACGGTCTGAAGGAACAAGATATAACATAGGCTTTGACGGTGCGACCGAGATGTTTCTTGATGGCTGGGAGCTTGGAACAGTACTTCCCTTCCGTGAAATAGGTCTGTGATGATTACCTATTTTACTCTCTGGCTTTCGTGCACGAGAGTTTCTACCACTCCCTGAACCTCTCTGACTACTTATTTCTTGGATGTCGGTATCATCAGCATCACTCTTCCAAAGTTCGGGAGCCTTTGTGGCACCGTTTGACGTTTCCAAAACGTTCTCGGTAGGGTGAAGATTCTTTCCCCCGTACGTTCCCGGTTTTGCCTTGGGTAAGCGATTGTGTCCAACTAGGCGGTCTGACTCTGCTATAGCATCCTCTGCCTGCATTTGGTTGAAAACAGATTTCTTGTCAAATTTGGCCAAACTACCAGCAAAGTCAAAATCTCCCATCTCTTGCACGTCGGTTGCTTCTTCAGTAGCCCATCCGTTCTCGTCCATATTCTTGTTGCCCCTTCTCTGAGACTTTTTCAAGGTTGCAAATGGTTGAAATGAAGTGACCGGTTCTAGCAAAGGAGTTTGTCTCCAACCTTTTGATCCGGGGGCATTTTTCGAAGGTCCTACAATTGGCTCCTGGAAGACACGCTCTACAGCCTTCTTTCCTTGATTCTTTCTCCTGCGAGTTCGTTGTCGTCCTGATTTGGTCAAAGCCGGTTCTACCGACAACCCAGCTAGTTCTGTATCAAATTCTTCCAGAATCTCCGCTTCTTCATGCTCCAGCTCTGCCTGATCGTGCAGTTCCTGACTTGTCAAACTATCGGGTAAGGTAGATGAGGTATTCTGTTCTTTGCGCCTATTCTCACGGCCAACAACAGTTCGCGCTGAACCATCGCGTTCCATCGAAGCACTCTCTAATTGAGAATGCGATTGAATCGATGCTGCAGGAGAAACCACCGATCCCGGTCTCCTTCCCATGCTCAGAATCGCCGGATCCTCGAACTTTTTCGCAACCGACGCAGGTACAACCGCTGGCTTCTGTTGTATGACCGGAGAGGGCGGTTTGACATTTTCATTCCGAGCCTCAATCAATTCCGTAATTTCTGCCGCATTAATTGTAAACTCAGGGACATATTTGCCATTAGATGGGCATGTAACTATGAGACACTTCGTGTTAGCTAATGCAATGGATTTGTTTGCCAACGTTACGTGAGCACCAACCTTCTCGTAAAGTCAAGCTTTTACCCGGTTCAATACTACTGACGATACCTCGCAATTGTGCACCAGGTGGAGAACTTAACGTCACCAACATGGTAAGCCCAATAAATTGGTTCGACATGTTGGGTTTCGTTTCTTTGGCAGTTCACCACTGGCCGAGAAGAAAGTTTCGCGATATGCAGTGAGAGATGGAGGGTGGTATAAGCGCGTAGTTTTGGGTAAAGAGCTCTCAATGAATGACAATAGAGAGAATTATTGGTGAGATAATGATTCGAGATGGGTGCAATGAGTATAAGAGAAAGTGCTTCTCGTGAAACAAACTTGACGAACTTGACAGCTTTGTTAATTTTTCTTTCTGATGGTTGGGAGTTTGCAAGGGTAGGTAATAGCGAGGCGCGAGGGTGAGACAAAAAGTATATCGGGTTTCAGAGCTAGTGATAATAATCGCCGCCTCAAGATATCATCCCCGCCGCCTTATCGATAGATAGATAGATAGGTAGCGCGGGGTGAATTTCAAGGTTTGTTAGGAAGGTCTCGTTGTAGATCCTACAAGACGAAACGAGCTTACTGGGCAATCAATCATGTCATCAATACACCTAGGTAGGCATGTACCTAGTAGGTACAATAAAAAAGAGCGTCATTGGCACCAAAGGTACCTGAATATACTTCAGGGCGATCCTTTTGGTCATCGCTCTAAGATGTGCTAGATAGATATAGTGAGGTGGTGCACAGAGAGTATACATAGGTACGTAGGTATCACAACACGAGACATTTTCGATATTAAACATCCTGAGCATTCTTCAAAGTGTAACTATTGCATGGGTGCTACATAGGTGATGGTGTTAATTCGGTTTGTATTAGCTATTTTACAAGAAGTCCTTGTAATTTGTTCTTGGGTAAATTTAATACACATGAAGATGGAGGGTATAATCCGTACTCGTCTTTTCATCCCATACTTAACAATGGCGCCGTGCAAAGTCAATCCCGTTTTTGCGGGTTCAAAACCTATTCATAGATCGCCTACCATACAACCCTTACAGCCCAATCGAGCAAATCTAAGCGATTCCAGTGACTCCTGCAACACCCCAAAATCTACCATCATGATCCTCATAGATGCCCGCCACTTCTGAATTGGCGTGCCATCTCTTCCTCATCCTCGTCGAAAAAATCATCTTCTTGCAATGGCTTGATGGGTTTCGTTGGTATCTTTGGTGGATCTGCTTTCGCAACTCTTGGGTGTGCCAAGGCTTTGTTGACGCTATACAAGCTGTTGTAAAATTCTGCAACCCTTGGGTGAGCCATAACTTTCTTTGGATCGAAATTCTGAACCTCCAAGCCAGCTTGACTTGTTGCACGACTCAACGCAACATAAGCTTGCCCATTTTCGAACACTCTTTTCAAGTCAATCTTGACACGCTCCAGTGTTTGCCCTTGTGCTTTATGAATAGAAAGTGCCCAAGCAAGAATGAGAGGTAATTGATTGCGCTGCGCCTGGACCTCTCCGTTGGGCAGTTCGATCTTCCAATCCTCTGGCTGAACAAGAAGGTCTCTTACAGTTCCATCTGGAATAGAAAATCGTACCAATGGAAACAGCCTTCCATGATTGGAGACGCCAGTGATAGGTAGCTCCTTATTAGTCTGTTTGAACTTTGCGAGAGCTGATTGGCGGTGGTTTTCTTCTTCGGTATCGGAAAGTTCTTTTTCGTTGAGTATGTCTGGGTTAGCATCGTAGATCTCGAACGACTTTTCACTCATAAAAGCAACAACTTTCCCAAGTGACCCATTTACCAGGCCATCATCCATGTTTTTGATAAGCATGACTTGAGCTCCCTTCTTCAATTCAATCGATTTAGGAGCCATCATGTTGGAAAGAAGTTTCTCCCTCATCCCTTCATCGGTAATTGACCCAGAGTCAAGAGCGTCAAACCTGTACGCCTTGCCATGTAGGTTTCTCAGTCTAAATGTATTCGAATTCTCGACCTCATTTCGGGTTGGGAATCTAACGACAGTCAGTAATGAAAAGGGTTGATTGATACTGCACTTATACGCACAACTCTGTAGCTGTCAAGTCGTCTTCATAATTTATAGGGCGTTTCATTTCAACGAAAGCTTTTATAGTGTCTTGAGAGACCTTCCCCAGCCGCATCTCATTTAACATATTTGCAAACACTATAAAGTGTTAGCCTAATTGAGTAGATGTAATAGATCAAACTTACCAGGATCCTTCTGACGAAACACCTCTGTTAGACCAATTGTATGATGAATTGCAGTTCCCCAGGTAGCAGCGTCAAATGCGAATTTGACACCTCGACTTTTTTGGTTGTAATCTGGAACGGGAGGGAGTTGGAAGAAATCTCCTGTGATCACAAGTTGTATACCTCCAAACGGTCGGCCATTGTTACGCATTCCTCTGGCGATCTCTTCTAATTTATCGAACAAATCGCCATCAACCATAGAGATCTCATCAATGATCAAAACCTTAGTTCTTGTCCATCGAAGCTTAGCTTTGTTGTTTTTCTTTATTTTCTTTATAAGAGCAGGTACATCCTCCTTGCCCAATCCAATACCCCCAAAACTGTGCAGCGTCACGCCCCCAATATTACAGGCAGCTAAGCCTGTAGAAGCTGTGACAGCAACTCGATCACCCTCGCGGACATACTTCTTTTTCAACGCAGCAATGATTGATCTCATCAAAACGGATTTTCCAGTACCCGCAGAACCAGTAAAGAAGACACTTTTGCCCTGATCCACAACAAGGTCCTTGACCCGAGTTTGCTCGTCAGTCAACTGAATCGGGGCCAATTTAGCAGTCTTAGTAGGCCCATGGGACGCCGCTGCAGCCTTTTCAGCCTTGTCGATTTTTCTCTTTCGCATCTCCTTGACCGCCCTCCTCTCCTCTGCAACCTTATCTGCGGTTGTATTCCACGGCATATGCTTATCTTTCTTGTCATGAGGCAGAGGGCTAAAATCCCACTCGCTTGGTCTTCCCTTGCCATTGGTAGGGCACTTGTTGACATGATGACCCGTCTTTTTACATTTGAGACAAACTGGAACAGCAGATGAGCCAACCGCTTCGGAGCTTGGTTCTTCGGCTTGTTCTTGTTTATGCGATACCTCATCTTGTTCCGCCTTCTGCTGCAGCCATGGCAATGTACGTCGTTTCAATTTCGGTGCTTCGTCATCTTCAACGACTGTGGCAGACTTTGCGGCCAATTGCTCTCGCTCTCGCTCTTTTCGTTTTAGAGCTCCAGGCGGCGTTCCTTTATTGGCAGGTGGCGAGGATGACCAAGTCTGCGCGCTACTACTTGGGACACGCTGTGTATTGAATCGTCCGGCAAATGGGGATGAGGGTATTGTTGGAAAGGCAGGCTTTGGGGGTGCTGCCAAGGAAGCATTGGTAGACAAACGTTGTGTAGGCAAAGTGTAACTGTAATCGAAATCTATGTCATCATCCTCGCTGAATTCGTCTGCTAGCTCCACAAGATCAAAGCTGCTATTCTGGGTATCTCGGAATGCGTCATCCTTGCTGAATAACGAACTCATACGAGAGCTGCCGACACTTGATGGAACGGTCGATTGACTCTCCTTAGGTAACAGCTTCCCATTTGCTGAAGCTGGCCTTAGAGGTTGTACAAATCCGCCAATTGCTTGCGAAGGTTTGAGTTTCAATGATTCTTGAATATTGCCATTTCGTGTCAAATTATTCGGCGTAATCGCTACCTTTTTTGGATCGTTCTTTGCACTCGGAGGCGGAGGCTCTGTAGCCTTAGCTTTGACCGCTCGTTTTAACATCGCGTCTGCGATAGAAGAGTATGACGCTCCTGGAGTTGGTGCATTGGTGTTGTAAAATGTTGAATGAGGATGCGCTCTCCAGCGTTGCGCGAAAAGACTTCTAGTGAGTGAAGAAAGTGCTGGAGGAATGGTGCGGCCAAATGGCATAAAATCGTTTGGGAAAAGTGCGAATTATTGGCAATGCATCTGGTTTCACCTCTTTCTGTTCTAGATAAGTTAAATATAGTACGGTACCAGGCAAGTGACAAATTGAAAAATCGAAAATTGTTTTGCCATTTCCTCGCGTCACGGGAAATCGTGTTTGGGAAGGACCGCGTCGTATCAAATCAATCTATTTAGGTTACCCCACATTGATTTATGTAAGGGAATTTATGGGGCAATTACCATATGTATTATTATGTGTACTTTATTAGATAGTTCGAATTTATTGAGTTTGTTTTAGTATATCAATTGGGATCTCAACCTTATATCAGCCAGGAGCCATTCATTGGACTAATAAGACCTCTAATAGCTAGGAATGTCCTCAGTTCATTTATTCATCTATTATTCGGGTGTTAGTGCCTACTAGGCAGGTAGTTTGCTTGACCATCGTATCTAACCTAACCATGTGAAATTTCCTATACAATGTTTCCAAATCTCAGCCTTACAAGACTCAGATACCATGATTACCCCTCCGGCTGGGGGATCAATCCAATCTTGAGGCATCCTCACTGATCTATCGATTTACCTATTGAGTCACAAAGCAATCTATTCCTAGTTCACCATCATAAATATAGAGTAGGGAGAGTCTGTAGTATTCATTGCTGATGTTTGAGAGCATTACTTTTTATGGGTAGCTGTGAATATATCTAACTCTACAGTGCCCTCATCCCATTTTGGCTTCCTACCTGCCAACCAAATCCTTCGATTCTGCTGAAAAATCTTAGGTCAATCCTATCATTTTCATTACAATCTTTCGTATAACATATTTTATGTACCTGCCAGCCATATCGTTAATGACAATGTTGACCAAAAAGAAGAAGTGTCATGGCACAATATAAACGGGGTAGTCGCTATAGTAGATTCGTGGACTCATGAGGAGAAAAGGTGAAGAACGAGAGACGATAAATCAAATGCAGAAAAATAATCCAAAGGCAAAGATAACCTAGAAGAGAAGAAAACAACTTTTTTGATGGACGTAACAATCACCTTTCCAACACTAGGGAACATAGAAAAACTACGGATCAAAAGAAAATTATCTTGAAATAGAGCGCCCTATGCAACTTCAATACTGCTCGGCCTAGCCGTCAAATAAGAGACCAAAGCACAGATGCGGAAATGAGATTATGCCACCAAAATTTGATATCCCGGCTCCCCCATAAGACCATAAGAACTTGACAAAGCAAAATACACCTGAAAATAGTTGCTCCAAAAGAGGTCATAAATGCGTGCGGCCGTATAGAAAATTAGCCTTGGTAACCACCAAAGCCGTTTCCGTAACTTTGCGTAGCGGGAGCACTCCACTGCGCGGTTGGTGTTGGTTGAGCACCACGACCATATCCTCCAGCACTGGCAGGGCCACCATATCCCATGGGCTGGTTGCTGTATTGTGCTGGAGATTGAGCTGGAGGACCACCATATCCTCCTTGTTGACCAGCGAACTGGCCTGGGGACTGCTGATTAGCCATGGGACCAGCTGATTGAGGTCCAGCTTGCGGAGGCATTCCACCGTATTGTGGGAAATAAGCGTTGGGTGTACCAGGGAATCCACCAGGAGTTGGTCCGGCTTGAGGGCTGTAGCTTTGCTGAGAGCCATCGAAGCCTGCTGAGGTGGGTGCTTTATCCTTACCCCACTGGAGAATCGTTAGCATATGAGAGACATGAAGGGAAAAATCAAACTTACACTACACTTGAGAGGACGACCATTGACATTGTATCCACTCAATTGACAAATGGCGAGTGCGGCATTCTCATGAGAGTCCATCTTTACAAAAGCAAAGCCTCGATCGGCTTGGAAACGAGTCTCAACAACATATCCAAAATTCTGGAACAATGGGACAAGGTCTTGTTGTGTTGTGTATGGTGTCAAGTTTCCAACATAGCAAGTGGTTTGCCATTGAGGAGTTTGTTGAACAATCATATCATAGCTCTGAACACCATGGGTTGGGAAGTGATGATGACCAAAAGGCGTAGTAGGAGTCATGCCCATGGCAGACATGGCTTGTTGCTGCGAGATAGATGGCTGGCCCTTCTGGTTGGCCCAGTTGCAACGAATGGCTCGGGAGCCCAGCCATTCACCGTCCATGGAGCTTAGTGCCTTCTCGGCATCCTGGCGTTCACGGAAAGCAGCAAAGCCATAGCCCCTAGATCTTCCCGTCTTCATATCCCACATAACACGTGCCTCAGACACAGATCCAAAGGCAGAGAAAGCCTGTAATAGAACCTCGTCATTCACTTCGTTTGAGAGGTCTCCAACAAAGATGTGGAAGTGGTTCGATGTATCTTCCTTGTTTGATGTGTTCGATTGGTAAGCCCAGTTCACTCGGATTTCCTGTATGAAATTAGCTTGCTGCTTGAAGGACTGACAGAATGACACTTACAGCCTGGTGGACACGTCTTCCATTCAAAGTTTGCATGGCTCTCTCAGCCGCTCCAGGATCATCATATTCGACGAAACCATAGTTGAATCCCTTTGACTGAACCTCGATTAGCATAATGTTATTCAAATGTAATGCATGGAAAAGGAAATAGTTAAACCCCATTAAGAAGTTCCGTAGGCTCGAAGATTTGGGATATGACGGTAATGGAAAAGATTGATACTGACAGCACCTACATTCTTGTCAGGAATGATTTTGACATTTTGAACATGGCCAGTTGTCTCAAAAATTTGACGGAGGATTTCTTCAGTGACTCTTGGGTCAAGACCTCCAACATATAATGCGCGCTTGTTTGGTTCTGGTGCAGCTCGGCGGACAAATCCACCGGCGCTGTCTGGCGACATTACCCCACCATTCTCACCCATAGGAGATGTAATAGCAGTTGGGATTGGATTTGTGTTTTGCGGAATAATAACTGGCGGAAGTGGTGGTGGTGGCATGTGCGAGGGATTGCCCTGGCTATTGTGGCCATTCTCATAGCCTGGCGCACCAGCAGAAGTCTGCGGTGGTGGTGGGAGCTGAGCACTGCCTGGAGCACCGTTGTCTGCCATTGTAATATATGATCAAAGATGGTACTTTAAGTGGCCTCTTTGAAAAACTTGCTCGGAAGTAGATAGACTTAGAAATCGGAAGTAGGAAATTGCCTGGAGAGGATCGTAAAGAGATCGAAGATACAAGGAACGAAAAAAGTTGAGTTGCGAAGGTGCGCTGATTTACGTTCTTGTGTAACTTGAACGATAAGAAGCGCGTGAGACTCGAAAATTCGATAAATGACTTGCGAAATAGATCGATGAGAAAGTTAAATAAGCAACAAGTTGTCAAGCACTTGTTGTGTGAATGAATAATTGAACTTTGGAATTCAAAGTGAACAGAGGAAGTTCAAGATGAAGCTTCGGATGATGCAGAAGTAGCAGAGAGTAGGAGATCGATAAAGGAGGGGTTTTCTGCGACCAAATACCAGAATACCGAGTGAGAAATAAAGAGGATGAGACGATGATGATAGATTGGAGAGGTGTGAATATGAAAGAAATTAATCAATCACGACCGTGAAAAAAGACGAGAGGAAGCGAGAGGAGACAAACACCACTCGAAGATCCAAACGCCTTGTATTGACAGTAGATTGAAAAAGAGAGATGAAGAGAGATGGAAAGAGACGACGCTGCAAATGATTTTTCTTGCACACAGTAGGAAAAAAGATGTTGACCGAAGAGAAACTGGGGCGGGGGGGAGGTGAAAGTAGAAGTCTGGCGCAAATTACTTTTACTGCAAGTTGAATGAAGGAGGGTCCTTTTTCTGGTAAAAACAGTAGGTTGTAGCTCTTCTTTCTTTCTGTTAGTTTCTACGCTAATCAACAGACAAGGCTACTAGGTACAAGATAGGGTCCGGGTAAGCCAACGAGATTCAATATTACCAGGTATGATATGTAGGTACCTGAGGTTATTGATTGTACTCCATTCACCTCCCAAGGACTGTCACGACCGTGGATGTTTATATTTGAACGACACATCGACAACATGCTTTCTCCATATGGACATACTTGGACATCCTTTGACTGCACTCACGACCGACCATTCCTTTGGGTTCACCAAGCCAACAGATTTGGAGATGCATTCTTCCTCACTCAATGTACATGAGGACGTACCTCCTAGGTGCTGATTGACTGCTCAACTGCCAATTTCCGTCTGCTTCTTTCGCTTACGTACGGAGATTCCTTCCTTTCAATGCAAGTGAACACTTTGGGATCAATTCAATTGATTCAATCAAGAGCTTCGCCTTCAGAAATTCATCATTTCCGGATATTTTGCATGGTGGGGTTGGATGGGGAAGATATCTGCTCGTGTATTGGATGGGATATTATCGTCCATGATTTCTTCTCATGGGTATGTATCAGTGAGTGCTCCAGCTGCTCAAGATTTATTGGCTTGAAGTTCTATCAAGATTCCATTGAACATGTCAATAAGTAATATATTTGCTATTTATTTTTGTTGAGTGTATATGATTAATTATGAACAGCTCAGATTCAGGACTGTAGGCACACATCATTCACAATCAACTGGTGAACTATACCTACTCTAGCTAGGACATGAACTCAATTCCTTGAGGACATCTATCATAACCGTACAGTCAGCCACCTACAGGATATACATTCACCTCCTCAATATGTGTTTCTATAAATATCTTGGCTTCTTCTACACACAGAGTATATCTTTTGCCCAAAATCTTGATTCTTTCCCAAATTACTTCATTCGACTTATCCCTCAAATCAATTCGCGGGAATCTTTTGATTGGTTGTCAGATACCTGTCTCCTACCGACCTGGGTTGAATCTTCATTGGCCATCACCTACAGTCAGGATATTGTGCATGAACTGTCTGTATGTAAACTACCAGCAAGACCCCCCGTTGCACAGCACGCACGGAACGGAATCATTGCTCTATTCAAACGCTACCCGCTAGAGCGGTCCGAGAAAGTTACTGTAAGGAAGTAGATGATGCTATACCGACGGGAAGGAATATCAAGGGATGCCGATTGGCAAATGACTCAATCGATATGTTCGAACAAAGTATTAGTCAACGTCTTGTGGACAGATCATCCCATCTTTCTTGAAGTTAAACTTCCGTGCGGCCCCAGGCATGAGCATTGAGCAGTGAGCACCACACAGACATGGAATCGAAGCTTATCTTACAATCTCATCAGAGGGGTTTAATCAAAGTCTACGTCCGGACAGCTTTAGTTTCGACGGGTAACCCATTTTCTAAATAGTTCCGAAAAGCTAAAGACGGATAAGAAGTTGTGTTATTAAGAAGACCATCTAACAGATTCGAGTAACCAACTAAGTATTTTGGATATGAAGCAATTATGGAAGTTCCCTTGAAGGTTATCATCAAGTTCATCAGGTATTGTACCTTGATTCGAGGATGCTCTTGGATTTGTCTCGGCCACTTCCTACAGAGCAGAATACTATCGAACTCCATTTATATTTTGCTTCCGTTGGGTGATTGGTAATATCTTCGGGTGAAATTGCTTTGCTTATCAGGGAAGTGTGATTTTACGCCTCATTTGTACCTCAAAAGCATTGAAAAGGTCAACATGGGTTCGTTGGCAACTCACTCGTTAATTGCTCCGTGTATATAGTTCCAACATGAAACCAACAGCGGAGATATCACCTGCATTGAGTGAACACATTTCTATCATAACATCAAGGTCTCCCTACTCATTCACCATTCCTTTTGCTACATTTCTTTTGCTACATTACCCCTCCAGTTTTACCATCCTACTTTGAAGATCACTCCTGGTTGGCAGGTTTGCACAAGCCTCTTGAACGTCTTTGCATGCGGTGAGGCATCGAAAAGTTGCATCAAAGACATGACTCAACTATAATTGCGTATGTAGATAGGCTGGCTGATTGGCATATCCTTGATTTTGATTTTGACTATTCTCTACACAAGCCCGTACCTGCCGAACTACAGGAACAAGGGGATATGACAGAAAGCTTTGATTGAGCATCAATTGCTAGTAAACCGTGCAAAGCTCAGAATATGCCTTGTGAGGCTTATGTAAGCTTGATACAGTGATCTTCGCCGAGCCTCCAATGACTTTCATCTGCACTATGATGAAACCGTCATTGTAAACCTAAAAGTCTACCAATATTCACCACGCAGATACCCTTTTTTGGACAGGAAGGTTGCCTCTTCTTTCCTCTATAAAAGATTCGATATTGTCCTTTAAAAAAACCCACCAACCTTCACACCAGCTGCTTGCACAATAGCTTTCTTAGACCATGGCTCAAGCACAACAACCCAAAACTCCTTTGGAGATTCTGCAAATCCAGATCAATGCGATTGTATGTACTGGGGTTTCGATCATTAACTCATAATCTAACATATTTATTAGCTTATAGAAACTGGCAAAGCGCTTCGTGCCACAGGCATCGAGGGAGGAAAATCCATGGCTATTTCCGCCATAAGACTACACTCGACGATTCCATCTATAACCGACAATTTCCACCGAGCTTTAGATGATCTTGAAGCTGAGATTGTAAGTCAACTGAATGCTTGAATCTTGCATTGTGCAGCATTGACCTGAGACTACAGATACGGGCGAAATCTGTTTTGGGCCGAGATTTAGAGGAACTGCGATCGAAACGGATTGCGGCAGAGAACCCGCCTGCTCAAAACATAGAGAACCCCGTCGCACTTGAGCCCACACCACCTCCGCATATACCATACGAAGATATACCTGCAGCAATAAAGCAAGAGACGATTCAAGAAAATGACCCCGTGCCAACAATTGCGAAGGAAGAGGAAACCCCAATCAAAAATGAAATGGCGAAAGAACTTACAGATGAGGAAGAGACGAAAGAGCCCACGACTTTATCTCCACCCAGTACAAACGACAACAAACCCCAATCAATTGGCCTTGGAATAAACACTACGCTTCCCGCCTCCACAGACGTCCCTGAAATGGCCACAGGAGGCGGGCAAGATTCTTCAATCGATTCCCTTTTCGATAATCCAGACAGCGCTGCCAATGCAGATTCCGCAGCTCTCAACTTCGACAGCATGGATTTTTCAATGCTGGATGCAGCCACCAATACTCAAAGTCAAGATAACAACCACACACAGAATACCGAGTTTGACCTCTCCACGTTTGGGAGCAACCCCCAAGATTTCAACATGAACGATTTACAACCTTCTAACGAGGCTTCTTCTAATAATAATAACAACAATAATCATAATAGCGCAAACATCACTACGACAACTGCTAAAGGAGATATGATGGATGATATCCTGAACATGAATGCTGGCAGTGATACGAATGACAACAACAATAACAATAATAACAACATGGACTTGGATTCAAATCTCGATAATATGGTCGGAGCCGATGAAAGTGTATTTGACAGTTTATTCTTTGGAAATGATGACGATGGAAATGTTGGAGGGGAAATAGGCGAAATGGAGCATGGTCAATTTGATAATGCATTCTTTGGTATTGACTAAAAGTTTCTTGGGTATACCATTGGAAAGCGATATCAGTTTCAGGACTTCAAGAGAAGAGTGTAGTTATAGAGAAATAAACTTTTGGGCATAGGGAATAATGTAATGTCTACATCGAGGATCTTGATCGGCTCTCACACTCCTTTCTTTCCCAATCTTTTCCATCTCATTCCACCATTTCCGTTCAATGTAACAAAATTCTCACAAACTATCAGAACTGCTATCAAGCGTATACATGGCTATACACAACATTACTTTCACAGGCTCATAATTCAATCTATCAAATCAAAAGTTCTTGATATGTGTATCACTTCACATACAATCACTCAAATATGTTTTTCATCTGAAACGTACAATTTTTCTATTAATGTAAAATTTTATATTGTGTTTCAAAAACTAATCTTTTTTGTTCGAGACGAGTCTCTGAACCTAGAAAGGCAATGGAGAAAACATTGTTAATACAACGTGTAAGGAAACTTTAATCTCGTTCGTCTCTATCTAACTGCCACTCTCTCCTTAGAAAGAATTCCATCTCGATCTGCCCAGGATTGTAACTCAAATTCGATACCATTCTTTCTTCTCGAAAGCAGCCCAGCTCCTTGCACCCTCCTCTTCATAATACTCATATTTCTTTGCCGGCTTAAACCAACGCTCTCTTTCTCTCTGCTGCGCCAGATGCTCCTCCTTTGCTTCAATTCTCTGGAAGTTTTCCCTATTCTTGCGCCTCGAAGTCCAGCATTTATCGCGAGCTATTTGGCGGGGAGTTTTGAGGTCGGCGTCTCCGATAGCGGTGTAGATTTTTTCGTTGGCGCGCGAGAGGGGTCGAGCTCGTGGGGTGGGAGATGCAGAGCTCCAGGCTCCGCCGTGACTGAGGGGTTGGGAGGTTAGTGCGAGGAGGGCTTCTGTGGTGAGGTGCTGGGGGGGTGGAGAGGAGGGGGTACTTGTGGGGATTACGGTGGTGGGGGAGATGAAGGAGAAGCGTCGATCGGGATCTGTAGGGGACATTGCTTTCTCCGCGAGTTTTGGCTCGGGTTTGGAGGGTGATGAGATGGTGTTTTTGCCGCCCTCGCTTGGAGTGGGGATGGGGGGGCGTTGGGAAAGGGAATTTGGCCAAGGCATTTTGGGGATACTTGTAAGTATTGAGTGAAGGTTTGTATAGGGATTTTCTTTTGCTACTCGTGTACAATTGGAGTTTCGTGGTATGTACAAATCTCAATGGCCTGGCAATTAATCCGAATTCTACAGTGAAACTATACCCGCAAAATATCTCTTTATCCGATAGAGAACCTTGAGATTCTATCCATACATAAGGAAGTAATATAGCTTTATGCGATTCTATTGGAGTTATTCTGAGTCAGTTTGGTTATCAGAACAAAGGAATCAGCATGAGACATTAATGTGGAAACTTCAAGTACTGACGACTACCCAAACAAAGAGAATCGAAATGCGTCTCAGGGTGAGTTTTAGCTGAACAAAGAATATCGAACTTTATACTATCCTTCGGTCTTTAAAATCTTCGAAGAAATTATCTACTTTTCCTCCTTGCACAACGTTACCAAACCCAGAAATAAGCAATCAGGAGCAAACATGCCACGAGCGGGCCAGAAAAAAGGTGATCGAGACGATACGTACAAACCCAGTAAAGAAGCAGAAGAAGACATCGCCGACGTCGATATCGAGATTCTAAAACCCACCAAAGCAACCTTCAAACCATCCAAAATCACCAAGCCACTCCCAAAAGGAGCTTCAAAACGGCCATCCCAAAAGAACACTCCTAAAAGCACACCCAAAGGAACACCCAAACACACACCTCGCTCCACCCCCAAACCCCCCTCAGCAGGTGCCTACAAAAAGCCCTCTCCCCCACCCAACACCCGCACGGCAGCTCCATCATCCACCACGATCGTCGCCCCCTTACCCAGCGAGCCATATTTCTGCTGCCGGAAGCCGCTCCCGCTTTCCTCTTCTTTCCCTCCCGCTCTCCAACGCTTCTATACTTTCCTCGTCGACTCCCTCGGTACCAAGTATTACCATCCGCCTGTGCCTACTCTCCCAGCGTGCACTACCTATTACCGATTCTCGCATCTTTCCTTAACAACATGCACAGAGGTGCATCGATATTTTATCGCGTACGAGCCGCGCGATGAAGAGGAAGGGATCTTTGCCGAGGGCAGCGAGGAGAATGTGTTGAGCAAGGCGGGGGCGTTGGATGATGAGGATGGAGTGGAGAGGAAACAGGATGTGATGATTTTGAGTCGGAATGCGAGGTGTGAGGATCATATGAAAGAGGGATATTGGTATGTTTTGATGAAGGTGGAACAGATTGTTGAGAAGGAGGTCAAGAATGTTAACGTGGGGTTTGTGGGCATGGATACGCAGACGGAGACGCAGGGGGAGGAGATGGATCATGAGATTGATTTGGATTTGTATACGTAGAGCTTGAGGTTGAGATTGAGGGGGAGACTGGTGGATGAAGTAGAAGAGTTTTAGGCAGGTTATGTTGAGCATGCTTTGTGCCGGGGTTTCGAATATACGTACGTGTCTCCGGTGTTTTATAACCAAATTGTTTGTCCCAGGAAATCAGCAAATGTGAGCTTCTGCATCTTCTGAGAATGAATCGAAGAATCCTCCAATCATGGGGATTGATTAAAGAGATACTTGATATCCATTTGATGTATGGTACTCATCTGAAATATAGTGTCTTGTCAGAATTCAACCTGCGGTAGAGTTTTATGGATTGACGTCATCTAGACTTCAGCGCAAGCTATTTTCATTGAGGAAAGATCACGAGCAAAGAACCCTCCTGGGTATCCAATCCTCCCTCTTATTAATGGCTACTTGGCTATGGAGACATCTAGAAAGAGATTCTAAACTTGGGTTTAAGATTAGTTCGTGACGTTTAGCCGGACAACGTCCCTCAATAAGAGCAAGATGGCTACAGCGATTCTCGTTTCTGGAACATCCGAAGAAGCAACATTACTTCAAATGAATCCTGCATCTCTGGTACATCCAGAGATTTTTGATTGTGCTGAGACAAATCATTCCTGCTTACCCTGCTTCCAGTTCGGCTGTTTATAGCCCAATCTATCTTGTCTACGGGCGATAAACATGCATCTAAGAAGATGATGTGGATAGCAGAGTGTGGAATGACAGTGACAACAATGCAGCTAGCATGATTCTAGATAGATAGAAGATTGTATTAAAGGGCCTGAAGACGCTGAAGTGAACCTTGTATCTTACTATAACAGCACAGAGGCATTGAATGATAAGAATAGATGAAAAAGAGGTAGAGATGTAGTATGCCATTTGTTTCATTTGTTACTACCCTTGTTGACATGCTCAGCTAAACTGCTTGCTAGTAGAGAGATGTTACGATGACAGCCTCGATACTAAAATAACTGGAGCATGGCCTTGCCATCGCCTCTGTGTTCTTCGTGCTTGGAAAAACGTGTACTCTAGAATTCTGTCGTCTCTTTACTACTATGGGGAAAATGCATCCATTGAACACATGATAAGGAATATGGGAACACTAAGAAACTTTCAAGAGGTCACACGACCTAGTTTTACAAGAGACGAGTTCTGTACTGAGGCGAGGTCTCAGAATAGTGGGGAAAAGGTGTCCGGATTTGAAAACGAGTTGAAGGATTAAGTCCAGACTCAAAAATGATACTTTAGAGGAGGTGAAGCGGATGAGGCGGCTGAGAAGTGTATTTTCAAGTGAAATCAAATTCAAGAGGTCGGATGCCAAGGGAAGAACAGCACAGAGTTTCTAGATGCAGCATTATTTTATGCGTTGATGTACATGCAGCCTAGAAATTCAGCCGCAGTGCTTGATTTGAATTGCGTGAAACAGATCGGGTGGGTTCGAGATTCAAATAACCGTTGAAGCATCTCGGCACGATATCTGTCGTCTAGTCAAGCAACAGACAGATAAAGACCGAAAACGCTCATTTCACCGCCACAACAAGAGGTGCGTGTCATGGGTATTCTTCGGTCCACTTTTCCCCGTTAAATATCGTGGCGAACAAGTCGCTGCCGAATGTTCCGTCCAATGCAGGTAATGGTTTCGGACGAGTTGTTCCAGAAACTATTTCGGGAGTGAAAGCACGTGTACCCAAGCATACATACTTGTTCGTTGTATTTCACTCTATCACGGCACTTTCTGAATGCCAGCGATCTTTCCGGATGCATATGTTCGGGCATTTCATTTTGCTTGGGCAGCAGATACCGTAGTATTTTAAAAAGCAAGCTTTTGCGTCCCAACTTTTGCTTGCTCCTTGAGGTTGCACAACCATTTGAGTGTCGGCCTCAAACAAATATCGCTGAAAGTAGAGGTTGTTATGCGCCACTTGGTATGAAACTGATTCTGCATAAATACGGAGATGCCACGGAGGAATAACAAGTATGCTCCATACGTGGAATTCTCAATGGCTCGAGCTTCCAATAGCATGCTGATTTGGCGATAGCCAGGCTCGATAATGCCCCCGTGGCTTCAAATTGTATTTTCCCTTGGGTTGACATTCGGAGCCTCATTATTTGTATCGAAATGGAGGAGAAGGTTGGTGGAAGTATTCTAGATGAAATTCAAGGTCCGCTGGCTTAGCTTATCGAGTTGATAGTTTGGAGATAGGTTGATTGGCTAAGCGGCTTACTCATATAGGCAGTAACTGCCGACGGGCGTTTGACCCTTTTCTACCGCCAGCTTGCTGCTTTTCTGTCATTTTGCGTTCTTCGTTAATCTGGTAAAAATGGCAACGGCTGAGCTAACCATTGTCAACCCTTAGTGCTTACTCGTGGACCTTCTCACTCCCCATCATCTTCTTTAGCGGGATTGTCTCTTCCAATCATCCTACAATTCATTACAACAAGCATTGCTCCATCTTGTCTATCTATGGTCAAAATCAGCAGTTTAAGTTTGAGTCCTTCTGCGTCTAGAATGACCGAGTACTCCATCAAAGCACATAACAGCATGTGCAAACATATCATTGGTCGTGTCTTCTGAACTATCTGCTGGCAAGGATCGGGGAAGTCTCGCCGACAAGTGTGGAATAGGCGCTGCATCCGCTGTTTGGATGTTCTTTGATACCAGCCATCTGGTCGAGTATGCAAATATCCTGAGGGATTTGGAGGGGTGCTTGAACGGCATATTGGAAATATGTGGACCATCATCCAACAATGTGCGAGAGTGCCCAAGAGTGTGCGCTTTAACCGCTGATTGGACTCTCCATCCTAATATAGTTGCTTGTCCCTAACTACTGTGAAAGTACAAGTAGAATAGTCTCCTCGTACTTTCCTCGGTGATCTGTTTGTATATTTTTCATGTCGAATTTAGCGAAATCTGATATCGAGCGCTTAGGTCGCCAAAGACCGCCTCAGTTCAAGACAGTATGGACTGAAATCGGATTTGTGTACGTAATCTTACTCTTCTATCTTGTAGAATCGCTGTGTTCCATTTGCTCCATTTGAGTCTTTCTGGTGATGTTGATCTTTCAAATGGATCTTCTCTCAAACGACCCGAAGAGTCAAAATCCACCGATAAGGATATAGTGTCCCGACTTTAACTGTCCCCTTTCAGCGCTGATGTATGAGATGTCTCAGATTTTCTACTTGTGTTTCTCAAGTTCTTTCGGTATGTCAAAATCAGATAGTGAGAAATGGTTACGTTCTTACGCCTTTCGCACAGGAGTATTTCGTTAGCGGATTTGCCGTCATTGTTCCAAGCCTTATGAAAGATCTCAATATCCCAATATCCTCATCAACATGGCCAGCAACAGCTTATTCTCTGATGGTTTCATCCGTAATGCTACCATTTGGTAGACTGGCAGATATATACGGTGGAAGACGAGTTTATATCGCTGGTCTCGCATGGCTCACGCTCTGGTCATTGATTGCTGGATTCTCGAAAGATCAATATATGCTTGATATATGCCGGGCTTTGCAGGGGTTGGGGCCAGCTGCATTCATGCCATCCGGGATGATGCTACTCGGTCGAACATATCGACCAGGACCAAGGAAGAATCTCGTTTTCAGTGAGTAACCCTTGATTAAACCATTACATATCTGACCGCTTCTTAGGTATATATGGTGCATGTGGGGCCGCTGGATTTTTCATCGGCATTTTCTTTGCTGGGCTGACTGCCGAGTTTGCTAAATGGGCATGGTATGTACAATCATATCTGTTTAATGGATTAGATTAACTCGTCTTAGGTTCTTCTGGGTGGGGGCTATCTTGTCTTTCTTAAGTGTCGCTTCTGCAATGCTTTGCATTCCATCCGAAAACGATAAGCGCGATGACCTTCAGATGGATTGGCTTGGATCAGGGCTTCTAGCAGCCAGCTTGATACTTTTCGTTTTCGCCATAACGGATAGCGCTTATGCCCCGCACGGATTCAAGACCCCATATATCATTGTTACGTTTGTGTCTGGGATAGTTCTTTTCGCAGGCGCGATGTACGTCGAACGATACGTTGCAAGTCAGCCACTCCTACCATATTCACTCTTTGCCGTCCCGAAAATGAAACCTCTATTCATCGCCTTGTTCTTCACATATGGCAGTCTTGGAGTCTTTCTTCTTTATGCCACATTTTACTGTACCAACATATTGGGTGCTTCGAGCCTGCAACTGGTTGCATGGTTTATTCCACTTGCTATCGGCGGATGTCTTATCGGTACATTCGGCGGCTTTATACTCCATCTCATTCCCGGCACAGCTCTGATTATCTTCTCTGGTATATGCTGGATCATTGCCCCTTTACTATTTGCACTCGCTCCCATACATGCATCATTCTGGGCATGGGTATTCACCGCAATGACCTGTGCAACTTTTGGTATAGACATCACATTCAACGTTACCACCATCTTCATCACCACTTCTCTACCTTCATCTCAACAGGGTCTTGCAGGCGCTCTGATCAATTCCATCATGCAATTTTCCATCGCGGTATGCCTAGGTCTCTCTGAAATCATTGCCAACGCCGTGCATAACAAAAGCGGAAGTTTGCGCGATAGTTACCGAGCGGTCTTCTGGTTCGAGGTCACATGCGCAAGCATCGCATTGTGCATCCTGATTCCCTTTTGCAAGATTGACTCAGCGACAGCTGGACTGACGGACGAGGAAAGAAAGGATTGCGAAAATGCAAACAACCGTTCGACGGAGATAGAGAACACGGATCGGGGTCCTCACACGGGTCATTTCGCAACCCCCTCTTCCTCTTCTGATTCGCTGGGTCAGCACGCATGTTGAGCCTGGTTTCTTGGGTGCAAACTCTTATTGGACATATATATTTGGTATTCTCGGTTTTGTGAAAAAAGGGTTAGGGAGGACAGTATGATTAATAGCGAGGAGTTGGGACGGATGAAATTCAGGTCTAGGGAACAAGAGGTGGTTTGGGAGTATCGCGAACTTTTCTATTTATATGAGTGAGGAGGGTTATGATGCAATTTGAGCCTTTAATTTTTCACAGAGGTTGCTAGTATAACTGACACTGGAGAACGTGGGATCCTTGTAGACTGAATAGTTAAAATTTTGTGTGATTAGATAGAATTATATACAAAAGTGACTTCACATTCACAGACTACAAGAAAACTTGATATCATGTATTCAATACTCATTAAAAATTCAAAAAATTCAATTCAAAGAACGATAGCCCAGCAAGCATTTCAGAACACGCGAGAATATCCCCCCCCCCATACCGAGAAATCCGCGAAGAATCTTTATACCAATCACATACCAAGCATCTCAAGACCGAAGAAAGGAATTCTTCTCTCTCTCTCCTTCCTCTTGGTAAACCAAAAAGTAAAATACCAAAAAGTAAACGAAAAGTAAAAAGAAAGAAAAAAGCTAGACAGAGAAAAGAAAATCCGAATATATACAATACAACAATACATACACACATCAAAGATCAAAAATCAAAGAAACACACACACATACACAAGAAGACCCAAACAAAACAAAACAAAACAAAACACTAAGTATCTCCCTCCCTCCCTCCCTCACTCCCCCCTACTCTTCCCAAATCCTATGCAAACGCAATGATCGAATCGAAATGCACTCACTACCTATTCTATTAAAAAGCGTCGATCGAATCACACACACACACATACATACATAAACACACACACACACACATATATATATATATAAATCCCAAGATATATAATGAAACATATCCATCCAACTCATTTCGTCCAACGCTCTGCACACCAGCTTCTGATAATCCTTGTAATGTATACATACTCGTACCGAGTACACACACACATATATACATATATATATACACATCTCAAGACATAGCGCTCAACATTCCATAAGAAAAACTAGCTACGGTATCAACAATTCTTCAACAATTCCCTAAAAAGGGAGCAGCCCCACCATTCGTTCCACTCTTCAAGACGTATGTATTTCTTCATAATCATATGTTTTCAAATGGGAAAACTAGACTTAGACTAACCATCGAGTGCATTTCCCTTCCCCAAGAGCAAAGCAGAGAGAAACGTTAACAAACAAGAAAGACAAGTAAGCAAGTAAGCGAAAATCCATTCATTCAATGTATACACGCTATATACCATATCATCCATACACATCTTTGAAACTCCGCTAAACCCTATCAACAAATGACGCCATGAGAGCTAACCACACATTTTCCTTTTCACGTATACCTAATTTTCCTTTCCTTTATCCGCGACGCTGGTTTGAGCCCCACGATCCACTTGCAGTGGATTTGCCTTCGGGACTGTTTCCCTTTGACTCTTGTTTACACTTTCTCCCAAGCCCGACAAGGATTCTTTCAAGCCGGTCATTTGAAATCTACCATTTTCCATAGGACTTTCCTCCATCTTGACACCCGAATCGACAAAGATTGGCTCTTCCTCTTCTTTACATACACCATTTTCGCAGACGAGTATCTTAGTCTTGTCGCTCTTCCCCGCATCCTTCAACAATGGATTTCTGTCTCTCAACCACTGTCCATTTCCCTCAGAAGAGTTCAACCGAATGATCGATCCCAAAGAACCTCGGGGCTTCTTTTCAAATTCTTGAACCCATCTTCCCCCTAAATTATCACCAGCTGCGTCATGAATCACCACACTCTTTACACCCAAGTGACTTGCTACAATCGCCGGCATGAAACTAGGGAATAACCACGAATATTGCAACATTTCAGATTCGAAACTTTTCACAGTTTCTTTCGCCTTCTTTGCATAAGATTCGTCGTTGAAAATTGAAGATAGACGATACAAATTTGAGGAAGAGACGCCATTGGTAGAAGGCTCGGAAGAATCCATGGCATCTTTGAGACGGAGGATTACGTCTGGAGCAGAGGCGGTAGTTGAAAAGAATGCACCTGTACCATTCCCGTCGTAGAAAAGATTTATTTGTGATTCTGTTGATTGCCATTAGTGTCACTCTATATCAATCAGAAGAAGGGTTACTCACGTTGAAGTTCATCGGCCCATTGAAGCCACTTCTCGTCGAAAGTAGTTTCATATAAATCGATAAGTCCTTCAATCAAAAATGCATAATCATCCGCAAATCCTTGAGTGTCACCTCTCCCTTCACGCCAAATCCGGTAGAGAATCTTGGCTTTATCGTCATATAGATTTTGTTTGATAAATGCAGCTGCCTTGAGGGCTGCATCTAGGTACTCTTGAGCCTTGACTGGATCAAAACCGTTGATAACGGAGGATAATCTGGCCAAAGCCCCTATTGCAATACCATTCCAGCTGACAACAATTTTATCATCCATAGCCGGCTTTACCCGGTCAGCTTCTCGGCGTCTTCTTAATTGCGCTTTGCCTTCCTTGATAACCTTTATAATTTCAGCCTCCTTGATGCCAAATTGGCTTGCTAGTGCAGACGGAGTGCTTGAAATGGCCAATACGTTTTGGTCCATGAATTCGTCGTGTGGATCATTCTCCTGCGCCACATTGCCATGACTAGTAACATTGAAGAAGGCTGAAAGTATCAGTCCACGTTCGCTGCCAAGAATATTTTCAAATTCTCGTTTAGTCCAAACATAATAGGCGCCTTCTCGTTTCTCGGTATCGCCATTTTTATAATAACTATCGGCATCTTCGCTTGAATAGAATCCTCCCTCCGAGTGTGAAAGAGTGGTCGTCAAATAATTCGCAATATCGTATGCGACTCCTAGAAACTCCGGGTCTCGCGACAAGAGAAAGCCATCCAAATAGAGATGTAGAAGCTGTGCATTGTCATAAAGCATTTTTTCGAAGTGAGGAAGAGACCAATCGGCAGTGGCAGAATATCTAGCGAAGCCATTTCCAATGTGATCATGAATTCCACCACGGGCCATTTTTCGAAGAGTTGTAATAGCGATTTCTTGGGCATTTTGACAATCAGGAAGTCCAACAATGTCAATTACAGCTTGTGGGAATTGGCCCAAACGGAGCAAGAAGGCAATCTTCGAGGGGGTAGGAAACTTCGGAGCTGACCCAAACCCTCCATTTGCCTGATCATAGCTACTAGCGAAATGTTCAGTGACTTCTTCCAGTAATTCGAGATCAATATTGTCCACACCCTCCCCCAGTCTGTTACTCAAGGTACCCTCATTGGCGAAATCCTTCAACTGCTGCAAACTTTGTGCCGAATCCTGTCTACATCGCGATTCTTGTTCTGACCAAACAGTACTCAGTTTATCCAGAATTCCCAAAAAGTCAACCTGATCTTCAAAATCTGTCGTCTTACTTGGTCCCCGCCAATACGTACCCCCAAACACTGGCTCCAAACTCGGTGTCAAAAAGACATTCAGCGGCCATCCTCCAGAACCAGTCGTCGCTTGCACAAAGTTCATATAAATCCTGTCGATATCCGGACGTTCTTCGCGATCGATTTTGATAGGTATAAATGAGTTATTTAACCTCGCAGCTACTTCTTCGCTCTCGAATGACTCGCGCTCCATTATATGACACCCTTTGTTCCATGTCGTAAGCCCTCGATCGTATTTTTGGCGAGTATCAAAGGATGGAGAACTTACAATGACAGGAGCTGTAACCAATGCTCACAAACAACAATTTATTTTCCCGACGCGCCAAGTCAATTGCTTCATCTCCCCAAAGCTGCCATGCCACCGGATTCGCAGAATGAGCGCGAACATATGGACTCTTGCTTTCGCTGGCTCTATTGACCAGCTGCACTTTATCATTCTTCTGTTCCGGCACCGTCGCAGTGGCTTTGCCCAACATACCCTTCAAAGCCTGTCCAATGCCTTGCGCCTCCCCCACTCCACGCATGTTTGAACTCATCATGCTCTGAACTCAAATGTCTATCTTTGAATTGAAAGGTTTGATGGTCTTGAAGTGGACCGTAATCTGTATGTTCACTCTCAAATGGGAAGGTGAAATTCGCGTGCGCGAGAAGTGGAGTTGAGCTGTCTGTGTTGTCGAGTTGACTCTCAAGGTTACTAACGGCTGCCTCGTTATCCTGATAAAATAGCACACTTTCGTTTCCGAAGGACGACTTTGTTTCACACGAATATCAGATATAATCTAGATATCTTACACTCAAACAGATGTCTAAGAATAGTCAAAGCATTAAAAGAAGAGTACACACACTACCTGAACCCAGCAAGATATCTTCATGTACCTAGTATTGTCTAGTATTGTGTGAAGATAGAAAAAAGTCGAGACATCTCTAGGCGTATCGCCTTATCGTCAGTATTCCATCACCTCTTGATTAGCTCAGATGTAGGCACGGACCGTTTTATCCCGCAGCTGCCACTACCGAAGACTGACTCATTATTGCCAAGCTTTGTTCATCCCGCACAAGTCTCAATCACACCTCACTTCAACCATGCTTCTATCGTCACATCGTTGTAGATCCGTTTGAACTAGATCGGATCAACGCCCAAGAACGCGGGTGAAGATTAACGAGATTCCTCGTTGATCCGAAGGGAATCGATCAATCATCTTACACTGTGGCATGTCTCCAGGGATGGTAAATCACGATCAAATCACAATCACAGATACAATCAGGAAGTGATGAAGTTATGGAAAAAGGATCTCAAGGACCGGTTTAAGTTCAACTATGTACAAGAACTGAATGATGAGCAGAAGAATGCTAACACGTGCGAAATAACTTAAAGCAATTAGGAACCCAAGTCTACCAAGGGGTATCTAAAAGGCGCAACGCATAAAGTCAAGAAGGTCGTCAAACACCCAGGGAAGACGCGAGATCCATCCATTTCTGTCCATTTTTTATATGATTTCGTTAGATGCGTATCGAAGGTATAGAGTTGCGGTCCAGAGCTCGGCAACAAAAACCCCCTCTCAATAGAAGTTCATACATGAAAGGTAAGTTAAGCTCAGAGCTTAAACGCCAAGAACTCCTTTATGTGCAAATGGGCATGATATCATTTAAGAGAGAACGTTGGTGGCGAATTCACCAATGACGTTTCCTGCTGGGTAGTAATTGCAGACGCTGTACCAGATGTACATGCCTGGGTAGATGGAGTTGTCGGTTCCGCAAGTCTTGACAGCACATCCAACTTGGTGGGATCCTTGCCAGACAATTTGAGTGAAATGCAAGAAGTCACCAACAGCTTCAGATGGGCTGGCAACACCGTACAATGATCCGAAGAGAGATTCCTCTTCATACCATTGCTTGATGTGATCGGCGAGGGCGGCTTCGGTAGTGAAGGCAGTTGCGTCAGAGTTTCCGGAAACAGCGATGTTTTGTCCGTAATCACCACCACCAGCGGTCCTATTTTGTATTAGCATCATATTCTAATATATGAGAGAGGAAGAAAACTTACAAATCATGGGCAAATTTGGTGCAGCTACCCTCTTGAGCGGCGAAGTTAGCAAGAGTTTGATTCCATGTCATGGCGCTAGCTTGATGACTAGCACGAGCATTGTTGTGTGCAGCGACACAAGTTGGGCTGAGAGCATCGGTGGCGGAGACAGCTTCAGTAGTAGCTGCAACAGGGGCAGCGGAGCTTGTAGTGACTTCAACAACCTTAGCAGCTTCGGTAGTAGCTGGAGCGGCGGCGTAGGTAGTTGGAGCTTGGGTTTCAGTAACGACAACGACAGCTTGGGAAGTTGTAGTTGGTGCCGGGGCAGGGGCGGCTTGAGAGTGAGAGTGTCTGTGAGGTCTAGATTGAGCTGGGGCGGTTACAGTCACGATAACGGGAGCGGGGGTAGATTCGGCTCCAGCAGTAACGATGACTGGCTCTCCAGTAACAGTGACCATGACCATGTTTGTGACGACATCAACGTGTGTCTCGACGACTTGAGCGGGAGCAGCGATCTCAAGACCCTTCTTGACGAGTGGGGAAGCGGCTGCAAAGGCAGCGCAGAGGGAAGCGAGAGCGATTGAGGAACGCATCTTGATTGATGTTGATGGTAATTTCTTTGTGTTGAGAAGAATTGTGGATTTTCCGTTGCTTTCTTCGAGAAAGTGAGAGAGTGTACTTGGACCGGGAGTTTCGTTATGAAATTGGCGTTAAAAGATTGGCAGCACTGCTGTACTCGTGAGGATATATTCTTTCGAAGAATGTCAAGCTGCTCGAATGAGTGTAAGTGCCTCGAAAGACTGGTTGTAAGGAATGTAAATGTGGTGGTGGTGGACAAAAAGGACGAAATCCAGATGGGCGGAAAAGAGGGTGGTTTTATTTCCAAGCCGTAAAGTTTGATGGATGGATGAGACTGGGGTTGGTCTGCTGTGGAGCGGTGCTAATAAGATTTAGTGGGTACTTCGAAAGTGCTTTGATCCAGGGTTTCTTGTGGAAAGTAGAAGGATTGGATGATGATGTTTAACAAGGATATTTTGTAATAAAAATAACTAAAAAGGGTAATGAATGAATAAATAAGTGAGTGAATGTAGATAATATTCTGGTGAATGAAGGTTAAAAAGATTGAAGGGGGAATTGGATGGATATTAAATAATCAAGGGTAATTTCCGGACTCTGCGTACTGATCGATAATGTCGATGGCTTTTCTTTGAAGGTATATTGAGATATCGCACTTCTGTTCTTCTTCTCTATCGGCAAAAGATTCCCTTTATTACTCTTTCCTCGAAACTCGTCATGCAGGTACCGAAACGCGAATGGGGGATCCGATAATAGAAACTAGACAATGACATTAAAACGCATTCTTTCATCCTCAGAATAGAAACACGTGAAGAAGAAAGAAACCCCCAAGAACACAAGTACATTATGGACGACAAGAAGATCTATCTTCATCCATCGTCAAAGAACTCTCTTGTCAAGTGTGATAGCGTACGGGATAGACCGAAGTCTGAAGTCTGAAGTCTGAAGATAGCGCATCGGTCTATCCATCCACGATATGATACGATATGATATGATGCTAACAGATAATAATAATAAATCTTCACGCATGCTAACTATAATAACGTTTACTTACCTTTTCTTTTCTTTTATTGGGAATTTCCAAGGAGTGTGTTTGTGTTTGTGTGTGTGGGTGTACTAGCGTGGGTAGGTATTATTTCTTTAATGTGAAGATGAAGATTCCGTGAATAATGAACGAATGAATGAATGAATGAATGAATTAATTAATTAATGAATTAAAGATCTTCCTTTCTCTCTTTCTTTCTCTCTTCCTCTAGGTATATTTCCGTTCCGTAATACAGTACCTACGTACTAATCAAGGACCTACTCTACCCCGAAAAGCAAGCAAGCAAGCAAGCAAGCACACACACACACCAGAAAGAAAAAGAAAAATAAGATGAACCGCGAATCGGAAACTAGGATTAGAATGGCTTGGACGCAAACTCTCTCTCCCGGAGTCGGAGTCGGATGGGCATCGAAGTTCGAACTAGACTTTTGTGTTGTCTTGTCGCGGAGAGGGGGGCTTGCGGGTGCTTGAGAATCGAATGTCGAGAGCGAAGGTGCTGTAATTGGTTCTTGGAGGCGAGAGGGTTAGCACTCGAATCGAATCATGCTGGACCAGACTGCTAGCTAGGGGAAAGGGAAATTCTGGATGGATGGATGGATGGATGGATGGATGGCGGGTGGTAGGGATAGGGGTGTATGTGTGTCCGCTGTCTGTCACCTTTGCACTGTGTCTGAAACATGGTATGGTATGGTGTTATGGTGTTATGGTATAATATGGTGTGTGTACAACTTACAACTTACAAGCCCTGGTTTGGTTTGCTGATTTGAGGACTGGACTGGATAGGACAGCCGGGACTAAGGACGGTACTCCGTACGTACTTTCTGGGTTGGGTTGGGCTGGGTTGGTGGGGAGGGGAGGGGGGTGATTTTGCTGGGTTGGTAGACAGATAGGTAGGTATGTATGTTGCAACTTGCGGTCGGTCAATTGGATTGGGGATAAGTTGTGGAAATAAAATGAATGAGTGATATTGATGTTGATGCGAATGAAATTATGATTTTGATATTGATATGCATATCCAGATAATTAGATACAAATGTAATGTAAAATGAGGAAGAAGAAAAAGAAGTAGAAGAAGAAGCATGAGAAATCTCGATATTACAATTTGATTTCACTGCTGATGCGGATGCGCATTCAAGCCCTGATTTTGGCACTGATTTGGCGATGCGGAAACAAAAGGTCAATGAATCGAATGAGAGCTTGCAGGTGAATAATTCGTATGAGGTGATTTGTTGATTATTCGGAATGTGTTACGAATCGAATTAGATTGGATCGTACGTATAGTGTAATTCATACAAGCAATTCCTCAAACGCTACTTTTCTCTCTCGAAACGAAAATAAGTCTCGTTCATTCGTGAATATATACCGTGACGGGGGAATTTTGCGCGCTTGTATCATCTTGAGATGGATGGATGGATGGCACGAGGGAGAGGGAGAGGGATAGTGCTATGTGTGTATGGTGTTTGTTTCAATTGAAACAGGTTTGTACGATTGTTCCTGTAGATAGATAGATGTAAGGTTTTTTATTTTATTTTATTGCATTTTTATTTTATTTCGTACTTTTGGTAAAGATGTAAGGGTTTTTTTTTTGAAAAAAAAAATTGGTAACATTGGAATATTGGAAATTTACTAATGCGATGATTTGCTCATTCATTATTTATTCAATGGATGGTCTTTCGATTTTCAATAATTCGTTTCTCGCGTGGAGAATTCAATATACTGTGTTATGGGATTGAGAAATTATGTATTGGGAGGGAGGGAGGGAGGGATGGATGAATGGATGGAGGCATCAGTTAATAAGCTACGGACGTACAGTAAGGAGCATCAAACACGAAACGCTCGCGGCGGAGAAGAAGGGAAAAGGATGAAATCTGACTGGATTTTCATGAGTGGTCGTGAAACCCAAGACAAAGCCTCAATGTGATGTATATTTACACATTTACCCAAGAGAGCGTTCCTGGAGGATCACAAAGGTTGGGGGGAAAGGTCTGTGGAAAGGTTGGTGGTCGTTGGAGAGCCCTAGGGTCGCGTGTTGGTTTGTTGATGCACAGGTGGGAAGGAAGTGCCTTGTCTAGGCTTTCGTTGACAGATTGATGGATCGTTTGATAGATCGTCGGGACTTACTGGGTCTACAGAGGGAGAGTGTATGTACTAGGGCATTTTATGGTTGATGATAGATGAAGCATTGAATCTAGTCATCGGGTCACCGTCATCCACCCCCCTACTGTAAACTCCCGATTCATCCCACTTCACATTGGATGAGGTGTTTAAGTCCAGAACCCAACGACAGGTTCATAATCACACACGCACGTCGTCCTACGGAAAAGCACATGGAGAATCAAGATGTACAAGAGCGCATCCAGCAAACGTGATGTCATATCGCAAAGTCCAGATGCCATCATGCCACAGAGCATGCGGCAGTTCATCTCGTATTGATTAATGAAACGAGCGTGTGGGACCAACGAGATTTCCCACAAGGTCTCGCATGAATTTCCCTCCTGGAATGTGGGTGCTTGTCAAGATTGCGAGAACGAGAAGTCTGGGGTTGACATGGATGTGCAGTGAAGGGTTGCACAACTCTCTGTTGCGTGCGTTTTTGTTTCGTTTCGGGTTTACCTAGAGCGAGGGGATAGCTCAGCTCAGCTCACTTCCGCTCCGAAGAATCGCAGATGTGAAACTCGGACTTGGGTGAATTAATATATATACATACATACATACATACATATATACATACATACATATATACATACATACATACACACATACATATACAAGTATACAGACATACATACTCCCAACACGATACTGAAAATCTCACAAACAAGAAAACATAAAAAGTCCAAGAATCTTGGAAGGAGGTCTAGAAAGCCATTCCGACAACCCTTATCATACGTGAATCGTATTTCTTTTGGTAAGAGGAACCGCAAGGGCGAGAGTATCTCTGCATTCCTATTGGATTTTCGATTCGCTCGGCACCCTTGCGGGAATCTCGTACCTGCATTAGATCTCCTCACCATGATCAGGGACGGACAGGGCCTAACACTCATAGCCGAGCATTTTTACTCACGAGCGTCTAAAGTCTGGTGGTGTGCTGATAGGTAGGGAGGACATGACTGATAGGACATGTACACTCACTGCAAATATCTCTTGTTAATATATCAAAAATCGTATATCTTGGAATTTGTTATAGTTCATACAATGATTCATTCACTAAAGATGAAATAATCAAGACGTGAAAAATTCTGATATCCAACAACTGAAGAATGATAAATTCGTTAAAAATATCAAAAGTTGGGAAGTAGGTACAGTACTGTAGTGTCCCGTCCATCCATGCACCCACTGGTGGTACAATACCGGTACCTACCCAGAAGGAAATCAGGGGCATCAAATTGAATTATTTTATTATTATTATTGAGAAAAATAACATTGGTCTGATTTGGACAGAGAAAATGCCTCGTTCTTTTTTGTGTGGGATTTACTTGTAGAGATTATTGTATAATTAATTGTTTGTCTATCTATCTAGTTAACTACCTAATTATCTACCTACCTAACTATCTATCCAATTAACTATCTATCTACCTACCTACCTATCTACCTATCTACAAACACAACGAGAAGAACAGATTAATTCACCACCCCAAACAGCAACAAGTAAGGTTATTAGCCTTTTCTTTTAACATGTTTGATCAAAAAGCTTGGCAGAAAGGGGAAGATGGGGAAGAGCAGCAACAACGAGGTAAAAAAAAAGCACTGATCTGATAGCTCGGAGTTTTTGATACACCATTCATAGGGATGAGAGATTACTGTTTTACGATGGCTATCAGATCTTCATTGCAGTCCGTCGCTAGACACAGTGCGCTCCGCAGATCGTCACTGCCGTGTTTGCATTATCGTTGCATTACGGCGTTACATTACTGCATTGCATGCACAAGGTCGATTTCCTTTTTCCCTTTTTCCTTTTTCGCGATTCGTTGGGCGATCGGTAAGATTGGAGAGCAGCAGTCGTGGCTCTTTTTCTATGCAGATGCTTGCTCATGTTTGTTTGGTTCGTTACCATGGTCCATGTGAGAATATTATCCGTTGGTAGTCGTAATCCGCTGCATCATTTTGTGTTCACCGGTGAGCTTACCAACCATGAATTTTCATTCTTCATTCTCCGTTCTTCACCGTCGTCGACTTCTTTCGCGGAATCACAATCGAAATCGAAATTGCCGTTGTCGCGTAGTATGGCATCGGTACCCGGAATTATCATACCGCTACAGTAGTGGAAACTCTCAGCAGACAAATCTCCATCTACCATTAAATGACCCTTTGCGTGTCCGTCATCTTATTTACCTCGTTCAATTAGGTTCACTCTCTCTCATGCCCCATTTTATATCTCATCTACCTGGGTAATAGCACGAACCATTATGATCCCAATCGTTCTAGAACTCAAGGGAATCTTTGAGGGATTGAGAAAATTGGCCCTACAGGCTATATGCCCTACATGCCCTGGAATCCCGTGTCCGGATGACCAGGATTTCTGCTGGGGCCTGACGTTCATGAAATGAGATTTGGATTGCATTTTTGGTACAGACGGTCACGACCCACTACGGTGTATGGGTATGTACTATGGATGGACAGGACTCCACTGCGGCATCTCCATCCCCTCTCTCTTTTGCGTCCAGGGAGGAAAGGTGTGTCGGGGAATCCCTTTGTCAATATCATGACCTTGCAACCAGCAGAGTCGAGAAGAGATCTGCATGAAAGCTTAGAAATTGGAAATGGGAAAACCTATTGATGCCGCGATTCCATCGGTGTACAAAGAGAAATTGAAGATATATTTCGCATAACACAATGAAATTTATTTATACCAACGGAGACGCCGCGTCGTCATGATGTTTCTTTGAAGAGAGGAAACTTGACTCAGCCTCAGGAAGAGAAAGGAGAATTTATGACTCGGATGGTCTCGGACAAAAGATGGGAAAAGGGCAAGTTTAGCCGATAAAGGACCGGTCAAAAGCGTCAATAGCCTCGAGTAAAACATATTCTCTTCACCACGATATCAATGTCTTGATCACTTTTCATTTTTCTACCAAGCATTGCCCATAAGTTTGTTGTGTAAAATACACTTCCCTTTGTGATAGCTTCAAAGGGACAATTTCATCTCCACACATAATGAGCTTTGCTCCATGTAACTGCGGATATTGTAAATATCGCTCATGTGAACCATGATTCTTGTTATTCTCTTCTATTTCATAAAGTGGTCGGCGACGCTGTGTCTCTGGATAGAGTTGTGATTTTCAGAAGAGGTTAACATGTGATGGTAGTTTATAACACGACATTGAAAGGATGCGATGGGCATCAAATGGGGAACTGAGTGTGCTACATGCAATGGGGGCGGTTGGGTTATCGATGGATTTCAGTATCTGTGTTTGAGTTTTCACTTCCAATTGTATTGGATGTGGTGAAAACTTCCGGCATGGGTACGAGTGTATGCCATACAATGGATATGTTGGACGATATGATAGAATGAGGCTGATTGGCAATCTAAGATAATTTCCTTTGTTTACAGGTAAAAGAAACAGCAAACGAAGTTAAAGTAACAAAGCTCTACTCAACACACTACACAGTACTCTCTTTCCCAAATCCATTCTCCCATAGTTCCTTGAATTGCCCTCCTTCTTTTCGGATTAAATCCTCCGGCGCTCCATCCTCCACCACACTCCCCTTATCAAGAACTAGAACTCTATCATACCTCCTAATCGTTCCCAATCTATGAGCTACGGCAAGTACTGTCCAGCCCTTAAAGTCCTCATCCAGAATTCGCAACATGATCTCTTCACTGGCAGAATCAACATTGCTCGTCACCTCATCGAGCACCAGAATTCCATGGTCCTTATTTCCCAACGCCACTTTCCTGATCAATGCTCTTGCAATGCAGAAAAGTTGCTGCTGGCCTTGACTGAGAGGCGTTGCGTTCATGGGGGCTTCTAAACCTCCGTTGTCGCATATTATGTTCCATAGTCCAACACGAACAAGCGCAGTCTGGATCGCTTGGTTATCTAGAGAATGAAACGGATCGGCATTAAAGCCGACGGTACCAGATAGAAAGTAAGGTTCTTGGGGAATGGTGATGAAGGAACAGCGTTCTGATTCGCGGCGGAGCGTAGAAATGGAGATGTTGTCAATGAGGATGTCTCCTGTTTTTAGCTCGAGCATCCGGAAGAGTGCCAATGTTAGAGATGATTTCCCGCTATGGAGGAATATGTTAGGTCTTCAAATTTTGAGAAAGGATTAGAGTGACTTACGACCCAGTCCTTCCAACTATACCTAGTTTCGTGCCACCTTCGATACAAAATGAGACACTCTGCACAGCAGGTTTATCGTTACTGTCAATACTGTTAGTAGATTCTATAGAACTTCTCCGGTTGGGATCTTACCCATAAGTAGCAGTCACATCTCTGAACTCGACTTTAGCCTTAACAGGCCATTCAGCTGGTGGTAGATTAACTTCCAAAAGACCATTTTCCGACACAGTATTCGCTTCAAAGCTCTTCACTCTGACTACCGCACCAATAGAGGTTTCTAGCTGAGTCCATTTCCTAATGAGAAAACTCAATGTCGAGTTGAACTGTAGAATGTTCACTAAAGCGATACCAAGAGTACCTGCACTGGTAGTCCCACGCATCTGTGTTGCAAACATGATGAGAATAACAGCAATGCCAGCAATGATGAGATCCAAGACAAGATTGAGCCATCTCTGTATACAGTAGAGTAAGTAATAGGGTTTTTGTGAGATATCCAGAAGTTTTCGATTCTTCGCAGCGGATTGGTCTTGCCAGCCAAAAGCACGGATGGTCGTGAGTCCGCTGAGCGTTTCCGTAAAGTGTGAGTAGAGCGGTGATTTAGATTCTAGATCTAATAATCGAAGCTGTCTCGATGTCTTCAGGTACACTTTCTGGAGAATGTAAAGGGTTCCGATGATTAGTGGCAGAATGACTCCTACGTATTGCGCTCCAGTGGCAATAAGTATCGCTTGAGCAATTGCCATGAATGAACCGGTGAATGTGTCGACGATTCCTACCAGGAGCTCCATGTCGATTAAACTCATGTCTTGACTGAATCTATAGAGTGTCAGTTGACATGGACCAGTGTTAGATCGTCAAGTCACCTACCTACTTAGCGTTACCCCGCTATCCGTTGCCGTGAACCAGGAATACGGCGCAGCCATGACAGTATACAGGAGCGTGTGGTGAAGATTAATCGAAGCATATGGGCCTGCAAATAGCAATGTGACGCACAACAATCCACCAATTCCACACAGGGCCAATATGGATAGCATTGCGTATAAACCCATGTACATATTAGTATAGACACCTGCATGATCAGTCTCCGCTTTCGACCATAGTTCCAGGAGAACGGCTTGGAATTCGCTAGAGAACGTATATAAAATGACTGTGCTGATGAAAAGACAGAAATAGATCCAGCCTACAGATCTTGCGAAGTAGAGGTAAACACTGACATCACCATCTTGACGATTGAAGTCGTTGGTTTCAGCCGGTTTTGGGGTGTGCTGTGTTTGTTTCACGGATGCTGGGACGGAGACTTCGTCTGATTGCTCGTTTGGACTTTCATGCATTATCAAGTCTTTGACATAGCCATCATCGTTTTCTCGCAGTTTTCGAAAAGTTCCTTGTTCGAGAATGCTTCCATTGTTGGAGAGAATAATAATGTTGTCGGCAGATTGCAGATGTTCAACTTCAATTCGTCAGCTCAGTTCATTTGTTTGCGACCTTACTTGAGTTCGCTCTTACCTGCGTGAGTGGCAAGAACCACAGTGATGTTATGCACCTTGCATAGTCCTTCTTGACCAAAAATGTTGCGGAATACAGCTCTATTCGTCTTGTAATCTAGTCCGCTGAATACATCATTAATCAAAAGTAAATCTTTTCTGGAATGTAATGCTCGAGCCAAAGCCTAATCAGGGAGGGTTAGCCTCAATCCAGGAAGGAGGTTGATGATCTAAGAAAAGCGCAATTCGACTCACTAATCTCTGCTTCTGTCCACCGCTCAGAGTCGCCCCATCACTCCCGATGATTGTTTCCTCGCCATCTGGAAATGCGGCAATGTCATGATGAAGCAGACAAGCTGCGAGCACCGCATCGTACCAATCTTCATCGTAGCTTGATCCCGCGAGCACGAGTTCCCGTAGCTTGCTATTGGGCATCCATGGGGTTTGTGAACAAAATGCGATGTTTGAGGTGTTCGTGGATACAAATCCTTTACTACTTGGTAACTCTCCAAGCATGGCTTGCAGGAGACATGACTTTCCGCTTCCTATTGCACCGATAATCATTGTTAATGTGCCACGAGAAATCTCAAGATTGATGTCTTTGAGAACTGGCGTGCTTTCAGATGAAAAGACAAATGATGCGTCCTTGATTGTGATGATATTTTTGTTTCTAGCAAGGACCGAAGAAGCAGGCATGGCAGAGTTAACTGTTTGCAACTCGATCTCATGGGAAGCAACATTGACAATGTCTGGAGATTTCTCAGACCTCGAGAAGCGTTCCGAATCTGGACTGGAAAATCTAGGATCGTGACGGTCTTTGGTCCTGATGTACGTCTGGATTCTTTCCATACACCCCATTGCGGCCGCAAATCTTTCTCTCGAGTTAGTTATATCCTTTGAACGTTTGTGAAAACAACTTACGTAGGAATCGTTTGAACCATTTCTGAGACTGGCGTGCTCAATAACGAAATCAAAGACAGGCTAGTGAAAGCCTGTCCAATATTCAACGTTGCCGAATCCTTGGTTCTTTGAATCAAAATATAGACAATGAATGTTATAGCCGGTCCGCACAGGGTTGTGATATTGGACGTCACTGCCGTGGCGATGATATTCCTACGAAATGGCTCCGCATACTCGAGTTCCTGGACACGAAGCTCCTGCAAGTCTTCGGATAATCGTGTTGTGAGTCCTTGCATCTTGATGCCTCTTATGGATTTCAGTGCTGACGATGTGATCGCAACGCGTTTTTGAACCGCTTCGACCCATTCCTTCTGAGTATGTTTCGCCCATTTCATGATTGAGAATGCTCCAATTGTGCATGCTATAGGGATTAGTAGAGAACATTGCGAAGTGTACAATTTGACCTACCGAGTGAATCATGACAGGCGCGATACATGCTAGACCTATTTCCCGCTGCAATAAATATGCTGCAAATCCAGCTTCGATAGGTCCAGCCCATAAACTATCAACACTACTAAATCCAGTCCCAATGCGTTCTATATCTGTACTCATCAGTGTGACTGCAGCAGAATCGCCTGTAGAGTTTGCATCAAGGGACAGCGTTACATTATATATAATGCAAACTAATCCGCCTCGAATCATGGTGATGACTCGGAAGATCTGGTGTTGATATTGGGCAGTGCTGATAGCGAGACCAAGGTATATGAGAGCTGTTGCGCCAATCAATGCATATCCGATGTTTTGGTTTCCAGGCGTCTCGGGATTGTCAATCAACGAGATAGCTCGATTTATGAGCAATGGCTGAGAGAATTTGAACCCAATCAGGCAAAGACGCGGAAGTATAAGGGTTAGCAGAGGCCTTTTGAAACTTGTAAGAAGGGCGAAAAGGAGGGAATATTTTCCGTTGGGCGATTGATTTCGCCATGCAGTTTGGATCTTTGTCTCTAGCGAAGAAGATGACAGGGCTTTGTCGGTGTCAAAGAGATCACCAAGACTGAGCAAGTTTCTGTGACCATTCTGGATGAGTGCATTGAGCCACCAGAAAAGACTTGTATTTATAACTCCTGCCAAAGCTTCGGGCGAGTATCTGTTGTAAGGCTCTTTTAAAAAGGATCTTTTCTCAAACGCTTCGAGACATAGTAGAGCTGCTTTGGCTAGCACACTACATGTGAATAATGCCGATAATGCTGTATTTCCATTTTGCAGCCAAAGTGTTCTTGCCTGAGCTAAATCCAACAGTGTAGAAAGGAGAAGATAAGTGCAAATAACTAATGAAGGGCGTAGAGATCGATTATTCTCCAGGCTCGATAACGCTGTGAGACCAATCGTGACGATCACTGATAGGACGGTTGCTGGAACAGATACGGGTGTTTGTTGACCCTGAGAAGCTATCCATGATGCTAACAGAGCAATTTGAAGACACAAAATGACTGATATTACAGACTGTCGTTGTTAGCGTCCCGCGTATGATAATAATAATGGATAGGGCAAACGCACCAATTTATAACCCCAAAGTGAATTCGGTAAAGTCTTTCTCTTCTCCCGGTATAGCTTCGGTATCCTCAAAGAAAGCAGTACGATAAATATTGCAGATGGCCCGACGGTGAAAACACTCTGCTCGAATAATAACGTGAAGTCAAATTGTCTGCGACATGGATCGACGCGAGGACTAAAAAGAGCATCAGCATTAAGATACAAATGCTAGAAGCATTCATGACTAAGAAGTATATTCACGAGAAGCCCAAGCAATGCCGAGAAAGCAAGCAGGAATGGAGAAGGAGACGGGCTTGGCAGTCGAGATGTAGGTCGGTTTTGTTGGATGTCGTTCCGAGTTACCGGTACCGATATCAGGTTCAGGGGTATGCTGCAGTTTACCCGAAGGAGCTAACAATTCCGGGTCTAAAATGTATGGGTAGCAAGAGCGCTGGGATTTCCCCTTTAAACGGCTGATAAGCCTATTGCTCTCGAGCTACTAACCCAAAAATAGCACTATGAATAGACTCGAGATAGATAAGAAAACGCTTTCCTATTAGCACTCCCGGATCCCGGCTCAAAGGATCAAATATGGTTAAGCGTGAGATATTTGAATTGACAATCGGCTAGCGCTTACATGGTTGTATATTCACGCCCTTCAGCCATTGCCTTAATAACTATGGCGTGCTCTCAAGGTACTTTTGCGTAAAGACCTTTGATTCCCCTGGATTTCTTCAGAAAATCTTCAATCAGATGTATAGAAAGCTTAGCGGTCGTCAATCATGATTATGTACAGTACGTCCGAGCTTCGCTTACGCTCAGAGAAGACGGCCTGACTCAGAGACCTGACAAAGCATCATTATGGATGAAGTATATGTATGTATGGATGCAGTAGCTTGGAGGTAGGTCCGAAGATCATCATCATATATCACACCCCATTGGAATTTTGAAAACCCTAGAACCTTGTAGCCTCATAACCTCACAATGTCTTCCTCAACCCCCACTCTTATCAACATCGGCACTCACTCACTCGCCCTCTATACTCACGGCCCGGAGCTCAGAAGTTCCAAAGACCCCGTCGTGTTATTCATAGCAGGCGTAGAAAGCACCAGTCGCGTTTGGGCGGCTGTGACACGGCTACTTCCTCGCTCGTTACGCAGCTACAATTACGACCGTTCCGGTTATGGCAATTCCGAGCTCTCGCCTCTGGCGCCTACAGCCGAGAACATTGCGTTGGAACTTTCTTACCTGATCAAGCGAGCTTCTATCTCCAACCCTCTGATTCTCGTTGGACATTCTTGGGCCGGTGTACTCATAAACGAATTCATTGCCCTGACAGAAAATGGTCCTCATATCGCTGGTGTGGTATTCGTCGATGCGAATCACGAGACCGCGCTACAGGTGCTGAATCCCAACGATGCAAATCTCCAAGCGATTTCCGAAGGCGTTGATTTCTTTTCTGGTATTGGTGTTAGATCTGAGCATAAGTTCACCTCGGAAGAATGGGATGCATTCGAGGGCGAGGGAGGAACGGAGAAATACTTGCTACAGGCAAAGAAAGAGGATGATGAATACGCCCCGAGTTTCGAGACTTTGCTAAAGAAAGAGCTGCGGAAAAAGCAGCCGCTACTCGGGGACAAACCGGTGTATGTGATCGGGGGTCTGAGGAGTAGGGATTGGAGTGGGTTGTATAAGGCGGGTATTGAGAGGGGGAATGGAACTGAGGAGCAGAAGAATCATGTTAGGAACCTGATCGAAAGTGCCGATAAGAAGAGTGAGGGGCTTATGAAGGAACATTTGAAACTTTCTACGAGGGGAAAACTTGTGTTTGCTGACAAAAGTGGTCACTTTATTTTGGTAACTCAGCCGAATATGGTTGTAGACGGGGTGAAATGGGTCGTGGGTGAATTGCAAACTTCCTAGATATACAAAATAATGAGCGCAAATCTTAAACTAATGCATGTCCAAATACACGTGATTAAGCTGCGTTTTTGCATGTGAACTAAGCTAGGGACGAAGCCCATGTTGAGTACTGAGCTTTCAAGTTATATTCGGCTGCTGTTTCTAAACAATGTTAGTTTTCCGCAGTGGGTAATAGCTTGATCCTTCCACCAGAATCCTGTAGAACTACACGAGATAGAAGAGAAGAACCTCGATAGCTTTGGGATATGTGTGAGTTCAACGAATATCCTAATTGTGTCAGGAGACTTGTCACTAGAATTTATACTAGACGTGACTGAACCTCGTTTTGATCACTTTATAGGCCTGTTTACAGGATCAGAATAAAGACCGTCGAGCCTGGCTCACACTAAGTAATCGCGTCTAGGAGTATGTTGTCAGTGTCACTGTATGGGAGGAGTCAATCCTTCACAGAGGCGTAGAAAAGTACTAACCAATAGAAGATTCTCAACGCTACTTTTGACTGTACGCTGGGTTTACAGATTGATATATTCAAGATATACAATGCTAATCACACCCGAAGTAAAATCCCTACCTTCCACTCACGTTAAGAAGACTACCACTGTAGGTGAAAGCAAATCAAGCTCTAGTAAAGCAGGAGACTTCACCTTCATCCAAATGGGTAATAGTCGAGGCCCCAGAACCGAAGCTCGTAGTCATATCAAGCGCGAGTTTTGACGCGAGAAAAAGTTGCAAGAGTCTAAGAAAGCTAGAGAGCCGAGAAAGATAGAGTCATATATTTTGAAGCCCAAGGACTAGAAGCGTAAATCACTGCAAGATCATTATTTCTTTGGTCAAGTGTTGGGAATTGGAAAGAGCTCTCTGGCTCGGTTATTGAGAATAGAGAGACTGATGTATTTGCCGCTCGTGAAGCGTCACAAACAGGACTACTTAGAGCAACGGCTCAAAAGTCATTGGTTGATCCTAAAAGCCTGCAGATTGAGCTTCCAACATTTAGCGAGGCAATTGTTCCATTGAGCAGGATTCGAGTTGCGAATGTAGACCCATTCTCAAGATCAAGACTTGGAGAGGGATCGAATATCCAAAAGCTACTTCATTGCTGTAAGCTCTTCAGCTTCACTTCTCTCATAAAAATGCCCTTCGCTCCTATTCGAGTGATTGCTAAGAAGACCGGACTGTTGAATAACAACATCATGTATGGATTCAGAGGAAGCAGTCGCAGATTCCGTGTGAGTGGGATGGCTATCCTCAAGAGTTTGATGGCTTGACCCCGAACCCATTTACATCATTGAGGTCTTCGGTATCCATCATATGGCTCGACTTCATGGCCAAGAAGAACTGGTTATTGTCATAAAATATAAAACAGAATGTATGCGCATGATAAACAAGAGACTCAATGGCCTGGCACAAGCTCTTTCCGACGGGAATCTTGGAGCTGTTGCAAGTTTCACGAGTCATGAGGTGGGTTCCTAAACCTACTGCTCATTTGATGATTATAGCTTGACTTGTCACTTTATGGTCTCCCCGAAAACTTTAGTACTCATATGAATGGATAGAACAGATGGTTAGATATAGAAGAACTCTTGTTGCCTTTACGAAGTCTAGACCATTGCAGATTGTTATTGAAATGCGTGTTGCATTCGAAACGACTTTTGTACGGACTTCATAAGAATGGTCAGTAGTCTCGAAAGAGCCACTGGAACGATCATAGAAGCAGCATCTAAAAAAAACCTGGCGGAACAATGGTCCAAGTTCAGCTCCCGCATCCGCTCATCTTTCATGGGAACGAACCGGCGTTCGCCTGATAATTCAAGTGCACGACTCCAAGACCCTCTCCGCATCATCATCCATAAGTCATAAGTGTTTTCGCCAGGCCTCCCTGATACTACTCTAAACAGCATTGCACGAATTGCGCGGCGTTCCACAACAAGGACAATTTCTTCGCGCCTGCAAACACTCATTGCTAGATACAAGTACAGACTGGGGATGAGCTATTGAAATGTTAGCTCGAGCCATTCTTCGCAGAGAACGTTCTACAGTTGAACGTCATCGCAGAGCGTGGTATGTAGCTGATGCGATGATAGAAGTATAATGTTTTGGAGTTGAGACTTGGAAGATAGTGGAGAGTACGCTATTTACTTATTTAGGCACGTTTTAAGGGGAGATGGAAGCTAGTCCAAGTTCATCTACTAGGATCCTGTCTGTGTAAAGCCGATATGTACGAGAAGATAAATCTAAGCAGTAGTGCGGAAAGGGCTGAAGCATCTTTTTAATCCGCCACTTGTGATAATGTGTATATAGCCCCTCCCAGTCCCTTCTCAATCGCACGGCACATTATGATTACAAAAGACTTTAGAACCAGCTTCCACCGCGGAATGATTAGAAGAAAGGGTTCAATCCAATGCAATCAACCGGCAGAAAAGAGTGCAGATCCTCTGGATATAGAGCTCTAATCCCGGCCCTCGTAAACCCGTCTTCGTAATCAACTTTGAGCGACGCGGAAAGGCCGAATGTATGCACCTTTTCCACCTGCGCAAGACGCTCGATGAAGAAACTCGATTCGGTATCCAATCACATCGCTAACTTCTCGCTGACTCTGCAGATAAGGGACGAAAAGATATCAAGCTTAAATTCATTAAGCAAAAGACGATCCATACACGTGGCCCCCAGGTCAAAAGTGCACGCGCCGAATACGGTAAGCCTTGTCATCTCATGCATGTATGTTGAAAGGCGTCCACTATATCCCAGAGTGGTTTGATGTTCCGTAGATGAGTGATACAATGCTACACAAAGAAATTTTTATTTGCACCTGTGTGGCTCTCCACTCACCGTCTGAAATAGCAGTAAAAGGTGATGTCAGACCCTGTTTCGACCCTTGAAAAGGCGGACATTAAGAACTTTCCATCAATTGTTCTACCGGTGTTTTGTGTTGCCGATCGGATATGTAAGCTGGATTTTTGCATGGTGTGTATGGTTTGTGTGATAGATATAGCCTATTGAAAGGCTACCAATCTAAGCTGCGCAACACTTTGCTGCCGCTGCCTAGAGATTCGGGAATGTGCGGCGGTTCAAGCTTTTGTAAGCTACTGGGTCATTTCTGATTACTGATTATATATACTTTCGAGTCCTTCAAGACTTTGGAACCGTGGACAAACTTTGATCACAAACACAATCATCCTAACAAACTCCAAACTTGCAAAGAAAAATCTATACAAGCTATCAAACGACTAATATTCAATGGCAATTTCCACTCCAATTTGGTATTCGCCTCCTTCGCCTCCCTCTTTGACATTTGATCAAAACGCACCGTGTGACTTAGATACCGAAGCATTCGGATCTACCTTCCCATACGTATGTTCATTCTCTAAACCCATTATAGCAAGATGTTAACATAGCGAACAGACAACCTGTACAGTCCCACAGACGGAGAGTGTATATACTATACCGCCGTATCCTAGTCCGTACCTCGATACTATTGATGTGTCTATGGTGCCAGAATTGGAACAAAGCATTTCGACAGAGAGGAGTAGGAATTATGGATCGGAAAAGAACGAGATGATCAATGAGTTATCAAGCGAGTTGGTAAGTTTTTACAGTAATGCCTCGGATTGGAGAGACTTGTTGTTTTCTAAACTGACAAACGAAATATAGAAACGAGGCCAAAATCGAGCTTCTCGTGAACGAAAACCCAAATCCCAGGGGAGTCGCACACGAGAGACATCGCATGACTCAACAGATTCAGTAGCCGAAAAGACACCTGCACAAAAGATGGTAAGAACACTCTCCTAGTTTCTAGGCTCCTTTCACCTGACAAATCATAGCGTCGGCTTGTACAAAATCGCGTGTCCCAGAGAAATTTTCGGAAACGTCAAGCAAACGAGCGACAGCGACTTGAAGACCAGGTGAAGATGCTCAGTACGGACTTACATAATCTTGGTGATATGTATCAAGATTTACTGAGTCGATACGAGCAGGCACAACGTGAAAAGTTGTCGAGTAGTGAGCTGGTAGGAGGATGGGGGGATGGAGCTGGGACTATGAACCAATTTAATATTGGTGGGCTTGAATGAATAAACGACGAAGGTGATTTAGAGCTCTGTATAATTATGGGTTGGAGATTTGGCGGCAACATCAATATCCTCTCTGCGAAGTTGATTCATGGCGTTGAGTGTAGGATGGATGGGTAAACTAGAGCTAATTATAGGCCGATAGCAGGCAAATGGCAGATACCAAGACCAGGAACCTCCTGAGATAGGGATAATACAAATCAGATTTTTTCAAACTGAGAATTCTACCGCAAGTCCAATGGCCGAAAAACTTCTTTCGATAGGTATCTCATGCTTCAAAAGTTCAATTTTAGAACCCGAAGTTGGGCCGCTCTTGCCGAACTTGCAGCGTGATACAAGATTGCAGAGTTTGGGCAAGGGGTGGCAAAAGCGGCTGTACTACAGATGCAAACAAAGAGTCCATGCTCGCACTCATGCAACTGCCAGTTGATCCCCTCGAATAGTTGTGGCCGGTGTTGATGCAGCTAGTTTTTTTTCACGGCCAGTAACCCCAAGTTGAACGCATGTTCCTTCGGGTTTCTCAATATATGTTTTACGTGAGTCACACCGAAAGTAAGCAAGCAAGGCTGTGTAGCCATCGAAGTTTGGAACCGATTTACCGGTTGAGAGAACCTATTGACCATAAATTCCGCTTCAATCCACGAAAGAAGAACCAATAACAGCACGACGGACCAAGAGTTGGCCGCAACGAGGTCCCTATCTCGGAGACTGGTGTATAATTATGAAGTGACGTTTATGGCTTGAGTGGATTTTCCTTACAATTTCGTTACGATAATCAACTTTGATCGCGTAATGCTCCTGATATATCGCCTGAACGCCTTCCAATGCAATATAGAACCCCAGTTATAACGGATATAAGCATGATACCCCAATGCCCCTTCTTGACAGCGGGTATTTATTTCTTTTATTCCTTTCTGTACTTCTCGTTCTCCAACTGCCTCCAATCCTTCTCTTCGGGCTCGTTTCCGCTTGTCTCCTTGACTCCGCTTTCAAAAGCTGGCTTTCCAGCATAGAGCATATGTCCACCAGTGTTTCTCTCTCCCCCTCCTTCAATCTCCTTGCTCACAGAAATTGGTTGATTGCCTCTGAATCGTTTGCGCATATCAACTAAGCCTCGTTTGCATTCACCGTATCCTGTCTTCAACTGTTGACACTTGGTGGGCATAGTTTCAAGTAGAGGAGCTCGCAGACAATCGGAAGGCTTATTGCGATAGATCATGACACAGTCTGACTCTTGGAGACATTGTGCCAGTGCAGCTCCTGCGAAAATTTAGCGGGGCATTGAAGAGAGGAAAGGAAGATGCGAACGGATATCTTGACAAGAACTCGGCATATTGAATTGGTCGTCTTTGTGTGGATTTGTGATTAAAAGACTTCCAGTCTAGTAAACAGTGTACAGGAAAGAGTACCAAACTTTATTGAAAGAACTTCAATTCGCAGAATGTATCTTAGGTTATGTCATGACATCGGGTACAAACAAACCATCGAAGTGCCACTGTCAAAAGTTCTTGGGCGGAAGCTACAAATCCCGTGGATTATCCGACCTAGACCCATCGCTCTCCCGCGCTCCCCAGATTTCCCAACGTGCAAGGAAATATCTCGTAAAGCATTGAGGGCAGACAATTGTTGATTTATCGTCTGGTGTTAGAGTTCAATTATACGAGACAATTGACACTCTATTTGTCCAATTGTCCCTACTTTTTTCTTTGATAGGTCTGCAGTGAACAATCATTCTCAACCAACCAACTTTCAACAATCAGGGCGTGGATGGAGTGAAGGCGGCATGCGACTTAGCATGTGAAAGTGGATGTGACATCAATGAAGGTCTTGACGATTGGACTCTACGTGTATGCATCTTCACATTTTTGCATTTTTAGAGCTCTGTCCACGTCAATAACCTAGCTTAATTAATACTGTTTCTTTGCAGACCCTTATATTCTGGACCGTCTAGGGCAATTAGCTGCATATATCAAGCTTCTTATCTGTTTTGCGGTCAAGATCGCCTCCTCAGATGGTATAAGACTATCTCACCGCGCAAACAAAGTCCTCGATACGATAGAAGATACTCAACACAATGTATCTTCCGTTCATCGGACGGCTCTGCCCGTAAGTTTTCTGCTTTATTTTTATATGTGGCAATCGCTAATCAATTATACAGGAGCGAATATTTGGCACTGATAAGCTCGTTCTTTCTTGTTGGTTTAGAAGCAATAATCAGAATACTGACTTTGGCACTTCGTATGTTCCACCCCACTACTTGCCATCGTTGGGAAGATTATCTAACAATGGCACAGCTTCGACGATTATAACACTTTGTTATCGAGGTTCGAGGCGCCTTTTCAATCGATTCACATCTGTAGCAGCTAAGAAATCAGAGACACGAAAGCAAGGTTGGAGCAGTCTTTCAGTAGATTCTGGACGAGAAGAAGGACTGACAGACCCAGATATATCCACCTCGATTCGAAATGCTTCGGATTTTGTAGATCTCTGCGAATTAGCTGGTTATTATGCCGAAGAGCATGTTGTACAAACCAAAGATGGCTACCTGCTATGCGCTCATCGACTTGGTTGGAAGAAAGGAGAAGAGAATACAAAGGTCAACAGTGGACCAGGTAGTATCAAAAAGCCTGTTGTATATTTACACCATGGCTTGCTCATGAATAGCGAGGTATGGGTTTGTTTGACTGATAAGGAGAGATGCTTAGCTTTTACCCTGGTGGAAAGAGGTTATGATGTTTGGGTAAGTTGGAACTATATTGATCTATGCACACATGAGAGACTAAAGATATGTAGCTTGGAAACAATCGTGGAAACAAATACTCCAAGAAGTCCATCCACCATTCACCGACAGACACAGCTTTCTGGGACTTTTCAATGGATGAATTTGCCTTCTATGATATCCCTGACACCATCCAATATATTCTTGATACAACCTCTGCGCCATCGTTATCGTATATTGGATTCTCTCAAGGAACTACCCAGGCTTTTGCGACTTTGGCTGTTCACCCCAAGCTCAATGATCAGATCAATGTATTCATTGCGCTTGCGCCCGCTATGTCTCCAGCTGGTCTTTCAAATGGTATAGTGGATGCACTCGTTAAAGCATCGCCTCAGGTTCTATTCCTTCTTTTCGGTCGTCGCTCCATTCTCTCATCGGCTACCATGTGGCAATCTATACTCTACCCTCCAATTTTCGTGCGTCTCATTGATATGGGGTTGAAATTTCTCTTCGGCTGGCACGCCAAAAATATGTCCACGTCACAAAAACTCGCAGCGTACCCTCATCTGTATTCTTTCACTAGTACCAAAGCAGTTGTTCACTGGTTCCAAATCATCCGCACTAAGTCATTCCAAATGTACGATGACGAGCCCCAACCTGTTTTAGGTGGCATAAACAAGTACACAAAAGTCGCCAAATTTCCAACTCGCAACATCAAAACACCAATTGTATTGTTGTATGGCGGTAGCGACTCACTAGTCGACATAAACGTAATGCGAAAAGAGCTCCCGCCTCAGACAACTCACATTGAAATCTCCCACTATGAGCATCTCGATTTCTTGTGGGCTCGAGAAGTCAACACTCTAGTCTTCCCGCATGTTTTCGACGCCTTGGAATCCTTCTACAATGCAGAACATTCGAAAGAGGAGTATGAACTTTATAATCGCGCCCGTGCCAACTCAATGCGCATTAGGACCATGAACCCCAGACCATTGACTTATTCCAGCGAAGAAGACAGTGGAAGTCAATCCTTGGGAAGTGGAACCTATGTCGATGCAGATCCAATCACCATGATACAGCCTGGAGACGAGTCATCAGCCGATCTCAATACACCTGAAAGCACATACAACCATAATAGTGCACGAAAACGCGTCAAGCTCCGTTCCAGGAACTCATATGCACGCGATGACGACTCGACCGAAACTTCGCCTGTTGACGCTAATACATCTAACACTCCCTTTCCCCAATTCGACAGTTCACATCATGCCCTTAAACGCAAACCTCAACCACATCCTGAAGGCGGAGAGGGAACACCTTCTACACCCCCATCTCACTCACACTCTTCCCAACCAAGCTCCCGTATCCCTATCACAACACCCTCCCCACAGATGCATTCCCAATCCACTCCCGCTCGCTTCAGGAAACCTTTACGCAGTGTTTCAATTGGTAGCAACATTTCTTTCGACACAAAAGGAAATAAAAGTAGATCAGGAAGTATAGGTGGAAGTGGTATTAGTCTGGGCGTAGGCCGTGCTGTAGGGGGTGTTGTGTCAGGATTAGGAGAAGGGAGTAGGAGTAAAGAAGACGTGTATATCAGTGATGGAGCGAGGAGTAGAGGAGATAGTAATGCGAGTGCAAATGATACGGGGAAAGAGAGTGGGGGGAGTATGAGAGGGTTTGGGGGGATATTGAGAAAGAAGTCGGTGAAGAAGGGAACCGAGGGTATTTAGCGGGGATCAATGAGGGAAGAGATTGGATAATGGATATATGATTGTTGGAAATGGTAAATAAGGGAGAGTATGATTTTAAGGCTAATCCATTCATCGACATGACAGATTGAACGATCTCGAATTCCGGTGTATTTGTATATAGAAAGAAGTAAGAAGAGACGAGATGAGATTAGAATGATCCGCATTCACTTTTTTGGAACGGGCGTTTTGAATTGGATTGGAATTTGGTGTAAATCGAGGAGGCTCCTTGGTTTTTGGTTCTGGGGGAGCGAGGTACATATGGCACATCCACTTGGGCACATACATACATACAGATGACATGCATAATATATATATAATCTTACCTACTCACCAGCGAGCAAAGTGATAACGCCAGTCTGACACTTTCTGAGAATCTAATGGTGAAAATATATGAGGCACATCGGGATTCCCATCGAAGAAACCTGGATTCGTTCCGATTGATAAACGTAAAGCTCATCGAAGCGATTCCCCCCTCCCCTTAAGCATCCGAAGTTACTGTATTGATTTCGTTTCGCGAACTTTTCGCTACTGTAGGTAGGTGGGTAGGTACCCAGTGTGAGATTTTCATCTATGATAGTTACTGTAGTTCGTTCCTTGCTAGCGAGCTGTGTGTACGAGCAGTCCTAGATTTTCGGACAGTTGGTTGGGTTCCGCATCAATGACGCATCCCTGCGTGGTGTCTGCGCTGGAGAAAGTGGTTAGGTGGTTAGGGTATTAGGCTGTCCAATAATTAACTCATTTCTGTGTCTTGTTAAATATGCCATTTAGGCACACGATTGCTTTCTTCAATACCGTCGCCCAATACAAGACCCTCTCGTTCTTTGCTCCTGTCCTGTCCTTTCTTATTCATTTTTTTACTAGTTTATCAATACAGCCATTGAGAATCATTTCCAACCTTTCATTCTCTTTGCAAACAATTCAATATAGATACAATGCACCAAAGGATATTTTTTAACTCAAATCCCCGTTTCGTTCCCTTCAATTATCCAAACCTGGATATACTTGATGATTCGTAGCAGCCCAACATCAAATACATGATGTCCTTTCGGTCGAGAAAGACGAATTTGCCGCAACCAGTCTCAGCCAAAAGCCCATCAAATGTATAACCAAAACTCTTACAAAAACACAGTGTCAAATATCGAGACAATACCCCAATCTACAACTCCCCCACTTCCCGTTTAACATCCCCAATCTTCTTCCCTTTCTCTCCTCCCGGAGTCTCCAATCCAAAAGTAACCAATAATGCCACCCCCATGAGACCGACACCCCCAACACTATATGCCACTTCTCTTCCCGCCCACCAATAGACACTCGTGAATAACAATGGTCCTAGTCCTCTTCCAAGCTGTCCCCAACTTCTTAGGTTTCCCAGTTTTCCGCCCCTTTCATCCTCGCCTGCTTCGAATGAACTAAGTGCATTGAGACCCGTGACAACTGTTGCAGTTGTGACGGCCAAGAGAGTAGTGGCTAAATAGAGACCTGCAACGGTATTGATGCGGGCGAGGAGGAATAGCGCCCCGAGACATGAGACTACACCTATACGAACGGAAAGAAGTGGCGGAAGACGTCGGGTTACTCCTCCTTGAAGAAGAGATGCTACAAGTCCCATATACCCTAGAAGACGACCATTGCGTGCGGACGTATAGCCAAAAAGATCGTATGTCATGAAAGGGAGGGAGAATTCCATGCCGGAGAAGAACAGAATGAAAGAAAGATGGGTAAGGTTGAGGAGAAAGTGGGAATTCGTTCTTCCCTGCTTCTTTAGCCCATCAGTACTCGAGGATACCATTTTAGCTTGCGTCCTCTTAGTCGAAGAACCAGCTGCCTTGGTGACCCCATTTGTAGCGGCCGGTTCCCCATTCAACTTCGCTTGCGCAACTTTACTGGGTAATGTCTCTGGCAAACACATATACAAATAAATGGTTTCTGTCACAATCAGGAACAGAGAGAATCCAGCCGCAGTAGCAAAAGGATTTGCCTGTACAGTACTAATTGTACTGAGCCAAGCACCTAATGCAGGTCCAAAAGTAAAGCTTATGCTAAAACATATTCCCACCAATGCCATGGTCGCACCGCGTTGTTTCTCGTCCGATATGTCTGTGGCGATTGCAATTGCGAGTTGGACATTGCCTTCTGAGAGTCCACCTACGACACGCGAGAGAAGAAAGGTACGGAAATCGGTGGCGCATACCCATAGAAGGACACTGAGGATATTGCCAGTCATGCTGGCGAGGAGCGCTGTGCGACGACCATATTTATCAGAGAGAGTACCGATGATGGGGGATGCCAGAGCTTGGAGAAGACTGTAATGAAGGGTATTAGCAAAGCTGGGTCGAAATGTATAGTAAGATTACATTTGCGCACGAGAATAAACTCCCAAGAGCTCCACCTAGCAACACAATATCATATCGAGAGTCGATTGGTTTCGCGAATGATGCTTTGTATGTATTGAGATATGTGAGAATATGTGCGAGAAGTGTAGGAGACTTGGAAGAAGAAGAAAAGGCGGTTGGCGCCTCAAGACTATTTCCATATTAGATATCTATCCGGAAAGTTAGAGACTAGATAAACGTACTTCCTGTAGAATTCCAGCAGCTTTGGAAATAGAGGTAATATGAATGTGAATCTGCCCAAGTAGCGCGTTAGTTTGCCATCCTCATGTCTACTTGTTTTTATGTGGAAAGTATATCATACGAGATCTAAAATGGGCGTGTTAGCTATTTGCCATCTTTCGCGATTGAATCTGCCCATTGTGTAGACGCATCAAATCTAATAACAACGAAAAGAACACCACTTTCAACACCTTCTTTCTCGTCGCTGGATCTACCGGCGCTGCCATTCCTAATTCTATGTTGAATTGTCCCTCAATGTCTCAACTCAAGCTGTCCTGATGTCGCTGCCAGATTTACCCAATGATGAAATCACCCGTTATCGAAAATCCACTCCTGTTCCAAAAATAATTAAGAATTTCACCAAAAGTATTTCTACACATTAGAAGCAAGAATTTGGAAAGAAGAGAGTTGAAAGATTGTTGAAGAAAAATGCCAGAGATATATGTATGATGTATCATTTCAAACTTATACACAAACACACCAATACGGTGGGACCTGCCTTACTGACTTTGTCCTGTCATAACCCAGACAGTTACTCCTCCCAAGCTCCTTCAATCAACCCTTCTCCACAAGCATGGAACGTTTCGCTCCCGAGCCCTTCGAATAATACTTCATACAGTGTACACGTCCACTCTTCGTAAACCTCGGACTCGCTATACACGCTACACTAAAAAAGACCATGTTCGCCATGCTTTTTTACCTTCTGCAGCCACGGCCCCGCTCAAAGTACCGGCCATCTGGGATCTATTTGAAGATTACCTATTTGTTTGATAAGTCCGAATGCGTCGATTGCTGATTGGGTTGGTAGTAAAGAGAGTTTGGTTTGACATTTATCATGGGTAGGTGGTTTTAAAGCACGTCCGGGGAGAATGAAAACACCTAATTCCGTCTCTTGAATCTTACAAATGGTCATGGAAGCATCTCTGGACATTTGGGGGAGATTTCAGATCGAATGTGATGCGCCACCCCAACCGCGCCACCGAAGTCAAAAAGAAGAAGTCGTCATTCTGAATTCGTTAAGAGCTTAAGAGGGGGCAGACCAAGGACCTAAGAATAATAATCAAATCCATCTTCCCCTGTATAGATAGATGCAGTTCCCAACAGCTCCTCAGTCCCCCCTCTCCGTCTCAAACCTCATGCCTTTGTACACTTTAGCCAATCTCACTTTTGACTTGGTAACTCAATATCCGTGTTCTTCGCACCACTGATTTGTATGGTCCACACTGATACATATACTTCTTCTCCCATCAGACATCAGATATATTGCCTTCAAAGTCACATCTAATCATGGGTGTTTTAATCACCAAATACACCTAAGCTCTGTCTGAGATTGGGCATAATCTTTTCATTCACATCTAATCCACTCGACATACATGAACACATGGATACAAGAGTCCCTCCCTTCACCACTGCCAAAACGAGCTCATTACCATAAAGTGTTCGAAAGATATGCAACTCCTTGAAATGGAAATTCGATTGGAATCTTTCCTTTGCTTCGTTCAACTTTTCATAAAATAAGAAACGGGTATGTTTTATCATCATAACTCTCCAAAAACCAGCCGGTATCTCCCGATATCTTTGTAAAAATAAGAAATCCCGTGCCATATACCACGAACAAGAAGCAAGAAAAAATGGCATTCCTCCCTAATTCTCGCGAGGGTCTCCACCACTCTCCATTTTATCACGCTCCTGTCACCCATACATCGGGAGCAGGAAAAATCATGTATCGGAACCCTAGCACATTTTCTAAACGCCTTTATCACAACCAATCCTGCCTAGCAATTCCTTCCTATCGCTGTGTCCCGGGATGCTTACGCCACTAGCACTGCTCGTAGTCTTCTTATATCGACTGTTTTTCGATGTTCTCTTCTCCAGATTCAATTCTTCAACGCCGACTTCTTCCTCGTATGGCTCCTTTTCCAACAGAGGGACTTCCTCGGGAAAGGGTTCCTCATCCAAATCAATATCTTCCTCTTCTTCGTCTTCGTTGTCACTTCGTGTATCGTCTGCTTGGCCCCCTCTGATAACTTTGATAGCAACTTGAACAATCATCCAGAACCACATTAGTGTGATACCCTGAAGGAAAAGTAAGGCACTAAGAAAGCCCCATTTAATGTTGTTATTCCAACAAACAACTCCGACCGGATCTTGAAATGGCTTGAAGAGGTGCCCAAAGCGATCAGGAGGCGGGAAAGGGCCTGAGATGGAACCATTTTTACCCTGGTAACAGCCATAGTTGATCACCCTTGGGATATCCGCCCAAACAGAATAGCAGATGATAAGATAGAAAGCATGACGGGCCGTTACCCAAGAGAGCATGAAAAGTCCGAACATAAAATCGCATAATTTATCGTATCCGAGATATTTTAGGCATTTTGCAACCTTTGGAAGATGACTGTTAGCTCTTGTCAAGTAAAGGGGGTAAGGGAGGGGTGCTTACTGGAAAGAAAAGGTCTACTACGTCCATTAAACAAAGAATTACATTTGCAACTTTCGTTTGGTGATAACCATAACTTGTGAAAATCAACGCGGTTGTGACGATGTGGTGAGTAAACATTTGCCAATGATCCTTTCGACGTGCCTCGATATTGATGACAATAATCTGCTGAAGCCAGAAGGCATATTGGACGAGGATATACCACTTTCGAAGTCCACCAACTTCTCGATTAGGCCAATTAGTCCATAGCTCGCTCAAATTCCACCAGTAGTCCGAGTTGACGTATATATACTATCCGTGTATTAGCGAAGAAGTTTTCAAAGAGTTTCAGAGGTTAGCTAACCATTCCCAATGTCCAGAACACAGAATAATAGATCATAAGCCAAGCCTGCTCAGCAAATCTCGTCTCATCTCTCGCGTTCTTCACCCCACCCTTTCTTGCCAATGGTCTTAATACATAATCCATGAAAGCAGCGCGAAGTCCTGTAAAGATAACAATCCAATAGAACACTAACCAAGCATCATTCCAGCCGGCGCAATACTCGCCAGATTCTGGGTTGTAGTAGGAAAGTTCGAAGAATTTGCGAGTATGTCTGCGGGCTCTTGGAAAGCACATGTGCGTTAAGGAAAGGAGCATCAGAAGATTGACAGATAGTCCTAAGGCTCAATGTTAACGGAAGATCCTAGAGAACAAATAGAGTGAAAGAAAGTTACCGGTTTGATGGTCTACAACAAATCTGCAAATGATATCCAGAGGACTATCATCTTTCCTTTTTGCCTTTCTTTTGCCCATCACTGGCCGAGCTGGACATTCCGTTGAATTGTCGAGTTTCTTCTCTATAGGAATAACAGAGTCTCCGTTTTGGTGTGCCCACTCTGACGCAGCTTCGTTTGTGCCATCCTCAATCGTGTCGATTGGAGAAGTAGAATTCATGGCGACTTGAAACAAGTAGAGAGAGAAAGGTAAATTTTGAATTGGTGGTTAAACAATTGTTGAGGTTCAATTGAGTGAGGAATACATATATTGCTCTCTCAATTGTCCTTTGAACCCCGAAATATCAAATGAGTGAATATATCATAGAATATCTTACTTCTCGTATGATGTTATAGGAGAGTACAACCAGTCTGGATTCGAGTCAAAACGAATGTGGGTTTGAGAGAGTATATGTAAACTTATATGTGGAACAAAAGATGATGATTCTGAATAATGCCAAGAACCAAGATATTAGTCCTTGCTTAGCTAATCTAAGCTAAGCTAATTTGGAAAATCTTAGTAAATACATGTGACTAAAGTATAACAGTATATAATTGAAAGGTGGATGGGACAGTTTTGAATTATCTGGCAGTGAGCAAAGAAGAAGGCGGTGAATGGAGTGAATAATTAACTGTGCTCAGCGAGTTGTTGTACTTGGGTTTTTTTTTGACGAGCGATTTGCAGCAACAGGTGGGTTCGGATTGGATCCAATTTGAGTGAGTGGCTGCAGCGTCACAGTAAAAAGAAGGGGTTCGTTTTACATTTTAGAAAAAAGGCGGTCCGATCGACGAATCAAATTAATGATACTCCCATTGTGCGGGTGGGTCAGATTCGAATAGAATGCATTTGTTGATGTGTGCACTTTGAAGACTCAAGACTTAAGAGGAGACGATATCTGAATGAAGGATACCAAAAAGCACCTAGGTATCCATAGAGAAATTAATGCGTTGTATCTAAGATGTTCTATCATCTCTCAAGTCACTCAGATACTATTAGGAGGGGACTCGGGAGGGGGAAATTCCTTAGTGAACGAGGAAGGAGAGAAAAGGAAGAGAACATGCACCTTTAGATCCTCTTTTTCCCCACCTTCATGTTTCTGAAGGGGTTAAGTTCACCAAACAACGGCCCACGATCAACATTAGACTGGCTTGAGTGGTTATCTTGACTTCTATCTGACTTCAACGACCACTTTTTCCTCGGGAATTTACTGTACGGGAGTCGGGCGACCCTCTCCCCAAATATGCACTTAGTGTTCAGGGTTTAGATTAGCTCACAGCCGGTATTCAAGAAGCCAAGCTATCTAGTTAATCAATAGTTTAGTTTGTAAATTGACTCAAGGAGGTCTCAGTATAGAGGGCTGTCTTCTAGACGTTACAAGGAATACATCATGCAAGTATCGTGCCGCACCAGTATGTGCGCACTGCACACAACACAATAACTTTTTCGTTGAGGAGGTTTTTCGGGATGAGATGTTTCGTTACCCCTTCGGTATTAGTTAGACCCCTGACCCGAATAGGAGGGGGCGATTCGTCAAGATCAGACCTGTCGTACCTAGACATCTTCATCCAAAATAAATGATAGAAAAGGACTCTTGCATGTGAACTGACAAAAATGATATTGGATAAGATTTTGCTTCAATTATAGGGGAGAGAGCTATCGAAACGAATAAACCACCCCCAGAAAACCCCACAGGAACCTCATGCTAATAGTACCAGTTTTCAAATTAACCCATGGCCCCATAATTGTTTTTTTGACCATGGAAAGTTGTAGTTTAAAAGCAAGATGGCATCTTGCTTCGGTCATTTCCTCATGCCACTATCTGATCATAGCATCCTCTCTAGTTATTTTGTTGGCTGTTGAGGATTCGGAGAATGGCCAAAAACAGATTGATGATGTCAAGGTAAAGGCTGATAGCTGCTGCAATCTCCTCCTCCACGTGATAATGTCTCATAATGAGCTGGGTATCGACGAGAATGTAGCCGGAGAAGATAAGAGCGGCGATACCAGAGTAAATCAACTCAACCGTACTGTTGTTCGGGAAAAACATGGCCATGAATCCGAAGAGAATCAATGCCCAAAGTCCACCAAAGAGATAAGGCATCCATGACGTAAAATCATATTTGGTTTGGCAGGCAAAGAGTGTCAGCGCAACAAATATTCCAGCAGTAAGTAAGACGGCTTGAAGAACAATGCGAGAATCAAATGTCGATACGATGACCGATATCGAGTATGCCTCGAGCGCTGTGAATCCTCCAAGAAACAACAAGTTGGTTGGATATGACTTTCGCTTCCAGTAGGTCAAGAGCATGAAACCAATTGCGCCAAACATCTACGAATATCAGTATTATCCAAGTGTTGCTAGAAGAATCTAACATACCGAAGTCCATAACATCCAGGTGTTTGACTGAATCCAAGCTTTGTAGGATTCGCTGAAGAAGGAGACGGAGCTTAGAGCGGCTGTGGCAATGAGTTGTACAGAGCTGACAAGGAAATTAGCACAACGAAATCATGTTGGTAGAGATGCACAATACTAACAGGATAGAGTAGACTTTTCGGACAAACTAAAAGTAATGTTAGAAGATAGACAGTCTGATTATTGAAACCCCAGCTTTTCATACCTGCATTCGGATCTCGATAGTTGCTTCAGCGACAGAACCTCCAAACTACACCTTTGTTAGATTATATATTGCGAATGTTAGGCAGTAGGTCTTTTGTATACCTTGAAGTCATCCGGAATGTTGTCCTCACTACTTCTTGGTCCTCCTAGGAGAGCATCATTATCCGCAGACGTAGAAGGTTCAGCATAAGATGGAGGGGCTTGCGAATAATGTGCGGGATCATCGAGCGAGTCTCGCTGGGAAGCACGAGTGTATTTTGTGTTTGACGCCATAGTTTGTTGGTGTCTCGAAAATAATTGTTGATGATTTGCGATGCACTGCGATAATAGTGTTGAAAAGTTGAATAGCGATGTTGAAATAATGGAGTCTAGATGAGGCACTGCGGAGAGGCAATAGTTAAAGTGCCGAGGAAGCCTAACGTAATGTATGTAATGTCATATGATGACGGGGTGTAACTGTATGACTAGCGCCGCCTCCTCAAAGGAAAAAAGTGCATGATTTATATAGCTACATAGGTAATTGAAACATGGAAATAATGGTTGTTGCACCGTAATTAAAGATGTCTGTCAAGTTCTTTGTGGTGAATCAATATGCCAAGTTACGACATTAAAGTTTTGCACCTGTGATATGCGCCATACTCAAACACAAGACAAAAAGCACATCACTGAAAAGATCATGTATACCAAGGTAGCTCTGTTGTTTTCAAGAATCATTGACCTAATAAGAAATAAATATCGATTTAGCTGCACATTAGAAGGCAATAAGAAACTACGGTATTAGCTTTTGAGGAGCCAGAATAAATGCAGCGCCGTCAACGACCTGCAAAAAGAAAAATCCCCAGCCCCAGAAATCCGAACGAAAGCGTATGCGGCAATCGACGGGCCTCTCCATCGCCACCAGTCATCCATCCATGTTTTTACGCATAAACACATTTCCCCTGTACATCATCATCACCATTAAGCTTCAGCATCCGCTGACGTATGCGTTCCATTGGTTGCCTCAAGATGAGCAGTTTGCTCGCGTTGCATTCTAGCCTCAATCTCCTTCAATTGACTCTCACGAGCCAACAACTCTTGTCTCTTCGCCTCAATCTCTCTTTGCACCTTGATCTCAATCTCTCTGAGCTTCTCCTCCTCGCGGCGGAGTTGCTCTTCCTTTAGGCGGACAGATTGAGAGGCCAGGTCCTCAGGGTTCATAGAAGCATCACTGTAGAGCTATTAGCATTTATCAATCATGATTAGAATGAATAAAACATACCCTCCACTACCACCTTCAACACTCTTGCTAAGCTTCTCAGTACGGTAATTTTCATACAGGAAATCGTGGGTTATTTCCTTCAAATCTGCTAAATGGCTGTGTAGAAGGGCACTTCGAATGGCAAGGAAGTCGGAATGTCTTGGGTTATCAACCTCTACAACACCCCATGGATATTGTCTTGCACGAACTTGACGTCCACCAATCTCAACAACATCCTCTGATCCTACGATGGCGAATGGCATCAAACCACGAAGTTCAGCATTCTCCTCAACTGTATCCTCATCGTCCTCCTCGATATCGTAAGGAAAGTTGTAGACAGGAATTCTATAATGCTCGATATCCTCCATGACAAGCTTTTTTGATTCTGCAAGTTCAGCAGGTGTCAAGGAATCAGCCTTTCCGATAACTGGAATAACATTAACTCTAGGGGAGAGACGCTTCATAAGCTCGATATCTAATTCGCGAAGGCTATGAAGTACGTCAGCTTGGAATTGGGAGGTGAAGACTGAGATGCGACATACCCATGGCCGGTAGGGGTGATGAAATAAAGTAATGCATGGATACGATTGTCGCGGAAACGAGGATTACGCTTGATACGGGATTCTTCTGCCAAAATATCGTCGTACTGTCTCTCAAGATAGCCAACAATCTCTCCAAAACTTCGCATCTGTCAGCTGAAATCGTTCATGTTGTAAATTGTCTCTCCTACCTTGCCTCATTGTCGATTTGGTCTCCAAAGCCAGGTGTGTCGACAATTGTGAGTGAAATACGGGTTCCTTCTTCATCTAATTCCAGCTCTGCAAGAGTGTCAGTCAATGTTCAATTTATATAGAATTTGTAGATCCAAAAATGTTGCTTACCGACTGTGGTTGGCTTAATCTTGACACCTTCCTCGACATGAGCATTTGTCGCATCGTCGGCATCCTTGCCAGAGAGGACCTTTTTGCCGCATAAAGTGTTCACGAAAGTGGTTCTTCCTGTGAAAGCCAGTCAATACGGCTCATGATATCCATAAGTGCACTGTGCTATCGTACCTGTGCCTGATGCACCACAGACCATCAAACAGAACTGGATACCCTTCTTGACATTCTTCTTTCTTCGCATCTTAATCTAGAAAATCGCTGAGTTAGTATTGATCGAACTTCGAAATGTGAGAACAAACCCCAGATGAGAACTATTGGGGAAGTTGCGGTCAGATTATCCAGACTTTGGACATAGACTAAAAAAGTTGTTGATAGGGATGAACATACAGCATTCAAAGGAGACGACATGATTGTCTTATTATTACGAGGCTTAAGCCACGAGGAAAAACGATTGAACTGGCTTTAAAATTGAAGGGGGAAGGATGGATTGAAGAGGAAGAATTGATGGAAAGAAAATAAGTGCTTTCGCTCTGTTGAACTTTTGGAAATTGAAGTCGCGGAGATTCACTCTCTCGTAAACTATCGGTCGACAAGTCGTTGCTTCTTCAGGTCAGGGGAATAAATTAGCGAAATATAACGCTTTACCTAATTAAGCAGCGGGTGATAGAGCTTGTGCGAGGCTGAGAGAAGCAATTTTCTGGGGTGTCACAGTTTATCTTGGGGGATGAAACATAATCATGATATGGTTGAGTTCTTCCTATCAACATCATCAATAACAACGACAAACATCACATTCAGTGGGATGGCAGGGAAATTCCTATACTTTCACATTCACTGCACTGTACTGTTCTGTACATAATTGACGTTGGGAGTTAAGCCCAAAGTTTCCTAGGCATTGAAACAGATCTGTCATGATTTCGATGCCCTTAATTGATGGTTCAACAAGTTGGAAAACATTTAAAGCTACCCACTAGGCTCGGGACAACGCTGAGAAGGGTCCCCTAGTCTTTTCATTAATTACGATTACGAACGGCGGACACCCACGTTACTGTACCTATTATCTTGCATAGGTAGATAGAAATTGCAGGTAATTGATAGCCTGGTACTGTACAGAGTGTGCCTAGCCCGCTGAAATAGCGCAGTCATATCCACACACACACACACACACAGCAGCATATAATACAGTATCGCGCAGTACAGTACCTACTTTCAAACATTTATGTCGAGGATATCGTAGTTGTCGCAGGCCATCTCATAATTCAAAATACCGAATATCAAGAGTAGTGAACAACTCAAAAAGTTGATGACAAATTTCACATTGTTTCTATACTTCATTTCTTGGGAAATCATTGGGATAAACAACATTGGAGCACGTTATCGCTATCGAAGATGAATACCAGGCCCTTGATAGAGAATTCAAGGAATCCCACAGCCTTATCAGCTTCCTTTAACCACGATGCTAGCTGTTTTGCTGTTGGACTCGATACAGGATTCCGTGGTACGTTTCAAAAGAGTATTCTTTTGGAGAAGTTCCTAACTATAGATTGTAGTTTTTAACACAGAAGCGTGTCAACAACGAGTTGCCAGAGGTAGATCTCAAACCATAATCTCTCAACTGATCAGTACTGACCACGGAGGTAGACTTCAATGGCGGGGTTGGAACAGCACAGATGCTTGGGAACACCAACTACATTGCTCTAGTTGGTGGTGGGAAACAACCAAAGTTCGCTCAAAATAAGGCGAGTATATTCGAGCGGGGAGACTTAATTCATGTTTGTGGCCTAACATTCCTGTAGGTAATCATTTGGGATGATTTAAAGGCGAAGATCGCTGCACAAATATCGGTTCTCACCTCTGTTAGAGGAGTCCGAATCACGAGGACTCACATAGTAGTTGCACTTCTAAACAGCATTCGTGTTTACCATTTTCAAAGCACCCCTACACTATATCAGGCCTATGAAACTGCAAACAATCCTTATGGGCTATGTTGCTTGAGTGCCAGCATCTTGATATTTCCCGGTAGAACAGCCGGGCAAGTACAAGTGGTCGAACTCAATAGTGGAAATGTTAGCATTATACCTGCTCACACGGGAGCTCTTCGAGCTCTAGCTTTAAGCCGTGATGATGAGATCATTGCAACTGCTAGCGAGACTGTAAGTCTTTGATTATTGTCTGTATTATTCCGAAAGTTCCGAAGCTCATGTCAAAATAGGGTACACTGGTCAGAGTATTTGCAACCAGCAATTGTGCGAAGATAGCTGAACTCAGACGGGGTGTTGATCACGCCGATATTTTTTCCATTTCCATTTCCCCGTCAGGACAGCTCCTGGCTGTTACTTCAGATAAAGCTACGCTCCACGTTTTTGATATTCCACATCCCTCGAAGCCACCACGGTCGGAATCAGCAACTGGTCATCGACGGCTCACATCCCTTGGTGGCGGTGGTAACAGTAGCCCGACGACTCCAGATTCCGATGCAAGAAACAAGTGGGGAATTCTAGGGAAACTACCTTTGATGCCCCGATTGTTCTCGGACATATATTCTTTTGCAACTGCCACGTTTTCCATTGGCGAGGAGCCTTTGTCCGCATCTTCAAACCCACTAACAGCAAGCGACGCTGGGCCCAAGGCCTCGAAGGGTGTCATCGGATGGACTAGTGATGAGAGTCTAATTGTTGTTGGGGCAGGCACTGACAGTCGCTGGGAGAAATTTATCATTGCCGAAGGTGAAGATGGCAAGCGTTACTGTATACGGGATGGCTGGAAGAGAATTTTGAGAGTCGAATAAATACCAGTCACTTTTCATGCACGTATGACACGACGCGGCAAGGAGCCAAATACCCCTTATGATTGGAGTTAATTGGGTTGCATTATACATGGATGGGCATTGAGCGTGGATTTGGGGCCATTCATGCATAAGAACTTGCATATTGCGTCAACTAGGTGATAGAATCTCTTTCAAGCCAATGTCAAGGTTCTCTTAACTGCATTACTAGTGCCTCCGTCTATCATATTCGTACCCCCTTGAATTCTCTCTCTTTTCTCGTCGCTCACTGGTCCTATCCTTGTGCCTACCATCTCGTTCATAATCGCGACGCCTTGGTACATCTTCTTCTTCTTTATCTCTCCGTGATCGGGAACTGAATTTATCACCCTCATCCTCCCTTGGTGATCCTTCTCGCCGTGACCTCCTTTCTTTTCCATCATCGTCTGGGGATCTTCTCCTAGACTCGCGATCTCGATCTCGGTCTCTATCATGGCCATGAGACCTATGCCGAGATCGATGGCCATCACCCGAATCTTCCTCATCCTTGATCCGCCTAGATCTATGGTGATGTCTATGCTTTCTGCTCTTTTCAGACCTCTCAGATTTGCTTCCTCCTTTGGCCTTCGCCAGTGCTTTTGCGACCTCTTCTTTCTTCTCCTCAATCAAGAATGCTTTCATCGGATCGTCCTCATCATGGTCCCTGATTAACAGCGCTAACTCCCTCTCCTCTTTGAGCATTGGTCTCTGTTCTTCTTCGTCTTCGCTATCCTCACTCTCCCCATCGGTCCTTCTCCTCTTCCGCCTCTCATCTCCTTCTCCTTCCAGCTCCCCATTCAGATCCATTCCAGTATCTTCCTCTCCCTCCTTCCTCTTGTACCTCGTATGGTCCACTTTCAGCGTTCTGCCCGCAATGACTGCGCCTCCTAAATTGTCGACAGCTAAATCCGTACTCCTCTGATCCTCATATTTCAGGAATGCAAAGCCTTTAGATTTTCCAGTTTCTTTGTCCCGTATTAAATTGATATACGTAGGCTCGCCATATTGTGAGAATATAGTCAGGATGTCACCTTCGGAAAGCTCAAAAGGAAGGCCGCCTATGTAGATGTAAGCTGTGTCACGATAATCCGTATGCCACGAGGCGGATGGAGAACTAGAGAAAATTTAGTTTGGCAATGAAGTAAAAAATATCTGCTAACTTACACTCCATTCTCCAATTCACGTCTATTAAGCTCTTGGATCTGACGAATGCTATTCATATTGTTGTGCGTAGAGTAATTAGTTGTAACAAACGCATTAGGTAGGTGAGGCGGAAGAAGCAAGGACAAGGCTGCAAAATAATAAATTTGGGCCCCTGCCTCGCGTGTTCCACTGCATTGATTTACGTTCACAACTTTATGAAGCTTCCCCAAATCACAGAACTTGACGAGGTCTAGAATAGCCAATGCGATAAATACGGAATTCATTGATCTCTTACCTCCCATATATTGGATGGGAGATTTTTGGGCCGGGAGAAACCAACGATAATTACTCAGACTTCAAAGATTGACCTACAAACTGCATGGTTACGAGTGCAATACAGGGGAAAGGAAGTAAATAACCCTCCAGGAACAGCGGATATGGCAAACAATAGGGCGTCGACGTATACGCAAGCTACGGCATCAACGGATGATGAGGAGAAAAAGGATATGTGGTCGTCCATGTTGGATGGAGTCGCAAGTGGAAAACGATTACCGGAGAAGAATATCCTTGTGCTAGGTACTGCAGCAGCATCCCGAATATGCTAAAGAGGGGATATACTAATATGAAATAGGAGGGACCGCGGATTCACAGAAAGAATTTCTAGAGGCTTTGTCGGTGGATGTGACCAGGAAATCTCAGGATAGACAAAGTAGCAAACAACCTCCTATTGCAAACAACTTTGCTTTGGGATACACATATCATGATGTTTTGGATGCGGATCATGAAGGTATGCTTCATTTGGCGCAGTTGACTACTTTGATGAGAACCTAACTCTATCTAGATATTTTGGCTCGATTGTCCTTATACTTACTCGCCGACCCTTCGCCCTCCTTCACACCTCTGATGCAACCACTTCTCACACCACAAACAATCCCAAATACTCTTATTGTCATATTACTAGACTGGTCGCAACCATGGTTCTGGCTGAGAGAATTACGGGACTGGATACGTCTTCTACGGCCGTTATTGATATCTCTGGATGATGATTGTAAGGAGAAAATGGAAGAGGTAATGATTAGTTGGAGGGATAGAGGGCGTGGTGGAAGTACTTTAGATGGTGGAGGGAGCACTGCTACTGAGGGGGATGTTAGCTTACCGTTGGGTCCTGGAGAATGGGAAGAGGCTTTGGGTTTACCACTATGCGTGGTTTGTCAAAACGTAGGTTCTTTTGTACAGGCGCATATGTGCTATATTAACAGGTGTCTAGTCTGACAAAATCGAAACGCTGGAGAAGGAACGGTCTTGGAGAGAAGATGAGTTTGATTACGTTCTACAGTATTTGCGCACAATCCTCCTCAAGCGTAAGTTATATATTTACAACAATCAAACACATATGCTAACTATATCAGATGGGGCATCCCTCATATACACAACACCAGGGGTTATTAGCCCTCTGCAAAGCTTAATACACTCCTCTCTCGGCATTCATTCTCTTCTAAAAAGGCAACCTATCAGACACAATCTTATTGATCGCGACAAGGTAGTTGTGCCGCCAAATTGGGACTCTTGGGGTAAAATCCGAGTCCTGCGCGAAGGTTTCAATGTAGAGGAAGTAAACAAAGGCTGGTCACTTGACATCGAAGAAGATACATCTAGCGATGATAGTAGTACACACTCACAACCACCTTTGCCAGTACCTGAAAGTGCGGTATCAGCATACGAAGAAGTCATTCGAGATCCCAGTCTCGATGCCCTACAAGCCACGTCTGCAGAATCACAAGGTCTCAAGTTGGAAGTATCTAGTCTTGATGCTCAGAGTTTCCTGGCTTCTCAAGTCGAAATTCTACATACAATTAGTCAAGGGCCAGATGTCTCGAGTGTAGATAGCTGTCGCTTGGTTAATGGTCGCAAGGTGTCTAGTGAATATGGGAATGGCGAGGAGAAAGCATCGGATGAAGGGAGAGTTAGTGAGCATATCGGCCCGGTACAGTTTAATATGGGCGGTATTCAGGTCGATGCCGATGACATGTTGCAAAGATTACGGGTAAGTGCTTTTCCTTACCTGGCGACTTTGGGCAAAACTAACCAGGCGCAGGACCGACAAGCATATTCTTCGCCAGAATCGGCAGCACCAGGCGCTCGTACTGATCCATCAGCGGAAGGCAAAGTTCAAAACGAAGCATTAGCATCTTTTTTCGCCGGGTTAATGAAGCGAGGCGGGAGCGCGCAGGGTGGTCCTAAACCAGGAGCTTCGTCTTGAGTGAGTGTAAACTCTGCCTTGTTAGAACAGCATAGAAGGTACAATGAGCCAGAGATTCTATCCTGACATTCGCCAAGTCAATGTTTGAAAGCAGACGATAATGGATGGTGGAGAGGCGGAAAGGGAGCCGTAGTGAAATGAGGAAGAGTAAGTGCCTTTTTGCATGATACCCGGAGGGCTGGCTAGATGTAAACTTATACATTTGTTCCATATCGATGGATTTGATTCAGGCAGTTCGTGGTATGCTTCTTGTAAAGATAAGGTGATGTGTTGGAGAGAAAGATATACTACTCTAATTGAGGTTGAGAAGAAAAGTCGCATTTTGTGACTTTCGTTTAAAGTCAATAAAATTACGATAATTAATTATTTCAGATATGCAACAAAACTTTTCTAAGTGAAAGGACAAACATGTAATTGGCTGGTTCCTTTCATCAAAAGTGAAGATCGTGTTTGCTGGTGAACTATGATTGGTCTGTGTTCATGTGTCCTGCTCTAGTCTTTCATGAAAAGAGAAACACTATTCTATATTTATGCTTCGTCCTGTCCTTTTCCATCTACGCCTTCCATCACAAATGACTCGGAACCTACTCCCGATATCTCTGCAACAATTGATCATCCCAACTATTTGAATCACATCAGTTCCCGGCTGCATCTTCATCTTCGAGATTAGAACAACTCACCTCAGAAACCTGCCATTTAGCCCCTCATCTCTCAGTTTTTCATCGCTAGCCAATCCAGCCATAACACCACCTGGCTGCTCTGCTTTCAACAATTTTCCTCCTTCATGTAAACTAATGAATTTCTCGGCATCTTTCTTATCCATTACACCGCTGGTACTATGACCCCGTACCTCTTTTTGCATCTCTGTATCCACAACTCCAGGCCTAATGGCGAGACTGGTGATTAATGGTTCTTCAACTGAAAGGGTTTGGGCAAGATGATTCAAGGCTGCTTTGGAGGAACCGTAAGGGCCCCAGGTACTATAAGATGAAGCAGCTGCCCCGGAAGAGGTGAGCAAGATGGTGCCGCGGGTGGTGCGCAGATAGGGAATCGATGGGGTTATCTGGGGCATGGTTAGATTTCGGAGCTCGGGTGGGAAAGGAGAAGGAGAAGGAGACGAACAAATGCTAGAGCGCTGAAGAAATTGACGTCGAATAGGCCCCTCCATTCTTCGGGGGTGCTGTCGGCTATACGTTTCACTGGGGACAAGGTTCCGTGGTTGACGATTAGACTGTCGAGTTTGGAGAAGCGTTTGATGGTGGTTTCGACGGCTTTTGGTCCTACCTTGTATTGGAGAATTAAGTTAGTCGTAGGCCCTCGTCTGAATAAAATGAGCTATTGGAAGAAAGTAGAATAATGCAAACAGGTAGGTACAATGTATCTATGATGCACTCTCAACTAAGGAACACTGCATTCAAAACATCACCGGAAGTAGTTAAAGCAGACAACTAGCTGCAGCTGCTCTTCCAACCATGTCCTCACTCGAGTACAACGATCAACCCATAATCTTTCAAATTCAGGGAATGTCCAACAGCAAACATCCTCTTCAGCACCAACCTTAAAATCACTCAAGTCCCCCACAACAACTTCCACCTGTTCCGGATATTGTTTCTTCAATTCCTCCATGGGTCCTGCAGTTCTAGCTACCAGTACCACATTATGTTTTTCCCTAAGAAGTTTCTGGGCAATTGCAAGGCCGATTCCCCGACTGGCGCCTGTGAGTAGAATCGTTCTGGGTGCCATTCTCTTTTTTCGTGTATTGATGATTTAATGAGTTTGTTCTTCAAATGGTATGGTGTGGTGATTGTATGGATGTGTGAGTGGTGAGAAAAGCGTCATGTCTTTTGGTGGGGCGATTGAGATCTTACGTTTACTAAATTTGGAGCTTCAATACTGCTCACTCATGCATATGGGAAGTTTGAGATAAGAAAAAGTCCAAATATTCGTGGTTACCTGGGAATACTCTACGCATAATTATCAGCTAACATATTTGTTCCACTGTTTCCAACACTCAATTCACATATAGTAGAAGACTTTACTATCATTGGACCATTACGTCATACCGATTGCGGAGCAGGACAGAAGGGCGTCGTCGACATTAAGCAAATACTTAACGTCTATCAGTTCTGTATGATTTGCTGAGTTCAAATCTTGCGTGTATTCTGATTTATCGGAATTCTGCTCTTATAATACTCGAAATGTCCAAAACCGTAATTCTCGGCACCGGTATAATCGGTCTCTCGACCGCATATTATCTCTCTCTCTCTCAGGACCCCTCCACCGTTCAGCTCGTAGACCCATCTCCCACACTTTTCTCATCCGCTTCAGGCTATGCTGGTGGTTTTATTTCTCGCGATTGGTTTTGTGATGAATCATCTAGCTTGGGGCTCTTGAGTTTCGAGGAACATCAAAAACTTGCCAAGGAAAATGCTGGCGCAGAGAAATGGGGATATAGTGTGAGTAGAAGTATGAATTATGTGAGCCATATTGCTGCGGAAAACGCGAGAAAGAGTGGGAAGAAGGGTGTTAGAGGAGACGATTGGTTGAGAGTGGGCGGGAGCAGAGCTGAGACTGCTAGTGGTAATGAAGGAGCAGGTGTGAAGGAAGCGGCAAGTATCACTGGAGAGTGGCCCAAGTGGTTCAAAAAGAATGAGGGTGATGAAATGGAATCTGTTAGTAAAGATGGAAGTACAGCTCAAGTGTAAGTTCATCAAAATATCATCTACTGACAGATTCAATCTAACATATCAAGTGACCCCCTCAAGTTGTGTCAATTCCTCCTTGCCAGTTGTCTTGAACGCGGCGTACAACTTCATCACCCTGCGAAGGCATTGTCCGTTCACCAAGATATGAGATCCGAAATATCTAGTATACGTATCTTGAACACCTCTACCAATATTGAATCAGATATTCCGTGTACAAAAATTCTGATAGCAGCAGGATGTTGGTCACCTGATGTATTCTCTACCCTGTTCCCAGAATCGACATTGAAATTACCCATCACCAGTTTGGCTGGTCATTCTTTGGTGGTGAGAACACCAAATTGGAACGAGGAGATGGAAGAGAAAGAATGTCAAGCTGTATTTGCTAGTGATGAAGAGGGTTATTGCCCTGAAGTGTTTTCGAGGAAGGGTGGTGAGATCTATGTCGCAGGTCTAAACTCCTCTACTGAACCATTACCAAAACTTGCAACAGAGTCCAAGTTTCAAGAAGACGTTATACAGAGATTAGAGAACACAGCTAGAAGAATTTTTGGTTTTGACGAAAGCTTTGAGATGGAAGTCATCAGGAAAGGTTTATGCTTCCGACCGGTTACGGAAAGGGGAACGCCGATTCTGGCGAAGGTGGCTGATGATAATTTGGGTGGAATGAGTACTAGGAATGATAAAGATGGAGGAATCTGGCTTGCTGCAGGTCATGGACCTTGGGGCATTGGCTTGAGCTTAGGTACTGGGAAAGTAATGGCGGAGTTGATACAAGGAAAGCCTACGAGCGCTGACGTCTCGAAATTGGGCTTCTAGTAATGTATAAACTTATGACATAGAGACATGTGGGGGACAAAATATTTGAGAGCATATCCTAGTAACTCAAGAATCGATGAGTTTGCTCTGATTGCGAGTCACATTGATATCTCATCGTGAGATCGTCGCAAGACAGCGCATGGCTTAGGAGCCGAGACGGTGAATCTCAATTTCAATTAGACAAACTCGACCACCGCAGGGATATTCATGAAGATTCAGATGCGGCTAATGGTCAACATTGACAACCAGATAAAGATGAATTAAAACTCTACTGTATAATCCGACTCAAACGACATCATAGCAGTTAACAAGGTCTCCCTTTCCTAATGAGAGTATGTCTCAATGTTTAGGGACACCGGCTCTAATAATTACAACACTGAGGTGAAAGCTGAGCTTGTTGATACCCATGACTTCCGGCATCACCGCAACGCGAAGGGGAATTAGGTTTTGCTTCCCAGTTAATGATAGACTTCCCGTGAAGATTTCGCACTTTTGGTTTTAGGTTTTCTTTTACTTATCAGTGGGGCTGCATGTCGTGAATCCAGATCGAGGGAGCTGGCTATATACTTTGAAAGAGGAGGCACTGGAAAGTCTCTCCCACCTTCGGGCTTGTGGCTCAGTGATTTGTCTTGGGAATTCGGCTTTGTCAACGACAGGATCGAGAGAGTGAAAGCTCTCTCCTCTGGGCCAAGGATAGTTCCCTCTCGAGTTGCGCTTCTAAAATAAGTATGATATAGGGGCAGGCTTGTAGGTTTTGCCCCTTTGACAAGTAACACTTCTTAAATTGGTGTGGTTCGATATGAGGATTCACTTCTGTTGTGAGTGGGGCCAGAGCAAGCAGCTTTTGACTAGATCGATGCAGGTAAACATAGTACTCTTGTAAATGATGTGAAACAAGCTGAATTCTGTTTTATTTTATTTTAGCAAAGTCTCCTTGACCTTTAGACCAACCTCGTGGTTAAGTGGTTAGGAACTCCGGGTCTGTCAACTAAAACATTACCACCTCGATGTTAAGAGTGTGTGTTGGGACCAATGATATGAACCACCAGTGGGTGCATGGATTGATGGGACACTTTTCAATTTTCGAAAATTTCAACAAATTTGTTCTTCAATTGTTTGATATCAGAATGTATATTTTGATTGTTTCATTTCTAATAAGTGATTGAAACAATTTTTAGAATAGATTATTTGATGAAACAAGAGATATTCACAGGTCCATTTTTGTTGTGTCCCGTCAGTTCGCGCACCCACTGGTGAACCTCAGGACAACCTCAAAGGGAAACCCCAACAAGGGCACTCACAAATTGAGGAGGGATACCAAAATGATATCAACTGAGATTTGCTTCTCCAAACCCTCAGGATTTTTGAATTCTCTTGAAGCAGCAACAAGGGATGTGGGAAGAAAGTTAATGTCAGGATTCCATCCTGTTTGTGAGTCTATCAAATCAGGAGAAGTGAATTGCCACTCTACTATGTAACATAAGCTAAGCGGCGCTCTGGGGCCCCTGGTCCAGTGATCAGTTTCAGGATTTATAGATTCTGCTAATTACAACGCTTGAACTCCTTGAAAATCGAGGACTCTGTGACCAGTGAGAACTCCGAGACGCAGCCTGACGAGGTATTCCCTGACGAGGGAGCGTAAAAATTCACAAATTCGTAAATTCCACCAAGGAGTGTGAGATTTTGCCTATTTGATCAAAGTCTTTATTTAGCTTTGCCCTCCAAGCAAGCAAAAACGAATGGCTGGCGGCTGGCGGCTGATTGGTGGTTGTTTGGAGAGGAATAGAAGGCTCATTCATGATGATTGATTTCTACTCATTTAGCAAAGACGAAGAATTGATCGGCACTATTTGTGTGTATGTATAGATGATTGTTTGGAATTAGAATGATCATGGAGTTTTTCAAACCGTGCATTTTTGCCATATTTGATCGACTATGTAGGGGGACATTTATAGATTGACTCCACTTGCCTTGCGGATGTAGACAGCGGATGTTCTTCTATCAACTCGACGCAATTATTATATTTTTGCTCCAACAGGCAGCCAGAGAATTCACGCTGACTGGATGGGAATTGAGCGACTAACAAAATAACAAACACTGCGAATATCAAGAACGACAGTATAGAGTAATGATTTCGAGGAAAGCACTTGCGAACAGGTGTAATATTCTACACGTCGATAGCCAGTGGGTAGTATTCATTATACCAAAGATTCTGTTACTGGGCTCTTGATAAAAAGCTTCGTGTGGTCCACATCCAAAAGAGAAATGCGATCAATTTTTGAGGCAAGGGTTAAAATATCAATCTTTCGTCTTCCACTAGAAATACAGATATGACACCCTACCTCGAGTTTTCCCGCCGAACAGTCGCAGAAAGTCGAACTCGACCACCGTATCATCTTGGCAGTGTATCGCTGTAATATCATTTGAAAAGGTATTCCCTCGATTCATTGACGCCATTCCTATGTACAAACACGATTGTTTCGTCCGACAACCTCTCCAGCCCCCATAAAACTTTACTCGTCATCGTAACCACTCAAAGGTTTTCTTGGTCCAGAAGGCACTGCGCGAAACACATTCATTAGTAGTTGCAAACATTAATGGCTTTTAAAAATTAATTTGTGCATCAACGTACTTGGGTATGTCAAAGGAATCTGCGGTCTTGGTCCGTCCCCGAGTCTGTGACGGATTTTTGGTACTGTGAGAACGAGAATTGGTCCAATGCTTCCGACAGCTATTGAGAAGAAGATAGCGGGCTTTTCAATGGCTGCCCATCGCATGTAACGAAGAGGTTGAGAGAAGAATCGTGGTATTGTGGACGACATTTTGTCTATGATCATTAGCATGTGACTGGGAACTTATTGACTTCTCCTTAGATGATCGAATGTCAGATAACTTACAAGAATTTCTTATTGCTGATTTCTTCCGCGGGGTTTAAAATGGCTCGAGGCTGGAAGTTCGACGTTGATGTCGCGAGTTTATACCAGCATCACGTGTAGCTATCAGACACTAATCAGAATCCCTGTCGCCGTGGGAAACTCTTGGCATAGCATACGTTTCCTAAAGCTTCCAAGCCGCGCAGTTCACAATTTGGAAAGAAAGAATATTGAAGTCAACCACAACAAAAACATGAGGTGGATTCTTTCTTTTCTGTTGCTGGGCTTGCTCAGTGCCGTCTCAGCTTTGAGTGCTGGCGGAAACAAATTATTAATTGTATTAGAGGAATTGTCTGAGAAGTCGAAATACTCGAAATACTTTGGAGATCTTGAAGGTATGTCGTAGCTATTCGTGGTAGCAAATTACAATTGTGAGGTCCATTTTACTAAAATATATGCGCATATAGCACGAGGATATAAATTGACATATGAGTCACCGAAAAACGAGAAATTGGGACTTTTTGAATTGGGAGAGCGTTCCTTCGACCATCTACTCATCTTGCCATCCAAGTCAAAAGGTACGAGTCCTACCTCGCTGGAATGAGCCCAATTAACACGTAGCAGGTCTGGGACCAGCTTTGACACCAAAACTTCTTCTCGACTTCATCAACAAGGGCGGAAATATCCTATTAACACTCTCATCATCTCATCCTACCCCCACTGCGCTTGTCTCATTACTCTTGGAGCTCGACATCCACCTTCCAACGGACCGCAATTCTCTCGTTGTTGATCACTTCAACTATGATACATTGAGCGCCGCCGAGAAGCACGACGTTGTTCTTCTGCCACGACCAGACGCTGTCAGACCAGACGTTAAGAACTACTTCCGTGGAGATGGCAAAGGCGGGGAAGTCATTGCTTTCCCAAGAGGCGTTGGACAGACTCTGGGAAACACCAGCCCGTTATTGACTCCACTCCTCCGAGCTCCAAGAACTGCATACTCTTACAACCCTAAGGAGGATGTCGAGGGTGTGGAAGACCCCTTTGCAGTTGGACAACAGTTATCGCTCATTACCACCATGCAAGCTAGAAACTCTGCTAGATTCACAGTTATTGGGTCATCAGAGATTCTTGAGGACACATGGTTCGATGCTAAGGTCAAGCGTAGCATTGGAATGGGAGGTGTGGGATCTGACGCCAAGGAGACCAAAACTGCCAATCAAGAATTCTCGAAAGAGGTCACCGGCTGGACCTTCAAAGAACTTGGAGTTCTTAAGGTTGGAAGCATCAAGCATTACCTTCATGAAAATGGTATCAAGAGCAATGACACCAACCCAAAGATCTACAGAATCAAGAACGATGTGGTAAGTAGCGCAATTGACATTATTGAAACATAGCTTACAATTTAATAGACATACGAAATCGAGCTTTCTGAGTATTCATGGGACAAGTGGGTTCCATTTACCCCACCAACTGGAGACTCTCTCCAACTCGAATTCTCTATGCTTTCACCATTTCATCGTCTTGTGCTTAAGCCATCAACTAGCACTCCCGAGTCTCAAACATATACTACAAGCTTCAAGCTTCCAGATCAACACGGTATCTTTAACTTCAAGGTGAACTACAAGCGACCATTCTTTACCACTATCGAGGAAAAGAACACCGTCACAGTAAGACACTTTGCTCATGACGAATATACCAGAAGTTGGGCAATCAGCAATGCCTGGCCATGGATTGCCGGAATTGGCGCCACAGTTACAGGATGGGTTGCATTCGTTGCTCTTTGGTTATGGAGCAAGCCTGTACCATTGAAGTTGACGACTAGTGGAAAGAAGATTCAGTGATGTAGTTAAAAACTATGCGGGGACTACTTGTATGATAAAATTAAAAGTGTATAGGGCATGCATAGATGAAATTCCATCGTAAACTTTTATGTATATATCTCTACGGAAGTTTGGAGATAAACATGAATTGTTCCGAAATAGGTTTTATTTTGACAATTGAGTATCAAACGGGTGCTGGTGTGTTCTTCAAGGCGGATCGAAACACATGTCATCACAATATAGGCATGGATGCTGAAGATAGAAACAAACCTTCGAAGGAGTGTGAACTCCTTTGCGTGTGGTTGGGAACATAGTATTATTAAGCTAATTCATCAACCTCCCTCGCATATCAATTTGACCCTATCCTATCATCTCATCATGGGCAAGCAGCCCGCTGCTCACTAAGTTTCAGAACAGCACCAACAATACAATACTCGAGGAACCTCCTACCTCAAGCCAACATTTGCACCAGTTTCCGGTAATGACTCACCACCTTCCTAGATTTTCTCTTAGAACACCTCGGCAACAGCAGGTGTGAGCTCCAAACGATTCTAAATCTCTCGATAATGTCCCCTGAACAACTCTGAATCATCACATAGATAGAACAAACGCTTAAACCGCACAGTAAACATCCATTTTCACATCCTCCACAGTATTAGTCCAACCTGGAAACCTCGCTTTCGCCCAAAGCGTTACCACATCACCAACTTTCAGGTTACGAATGAATTCGCCATTGGCAGTTTCTCGACCTCTGCCTTTTGCTTCTAGTTCGTCTGCTTCGGGACTTTCTGGATGTATATCATCGTTGAACCTCCATGTTATCTTATGATCTTCAAAAACCCTTGTTGCGGTTTTGTTTTTCTGGAGGATCTTGTTGTCGGGGTTGAGTGTATGTCTAAACATGTGTGGGAATTTTGTGACCGGATTTGCGTCGTTTTCACGATCATAGCTTGGGTTATCTTCGACATCGGGGGATATTGTTTGTGTACTGCATTTAATCCTATTCGTCGATTTTTGTGTGTCGGAGTCAGAGGTTGAAAGACGAAAAAAAGGGCTTCCAGGGATGTGTTCTGCAGCTTTGATAGTTGTTAGATCTTTATAATTGGATGTGTTGTTGGTGTGAGCCTTGAAGAAACATTTTAAATTACCTTTCCTCGTAGCATATATTCTTTCTAAGCCAACGTCAAACCACGTGTATGATCCTCTGTATGTTCCCTTGTCTGTACGTACGCCTCCCCATCCTTGATCGTGACTTCTGATATGAAACACGATTTTCTTGCAGGGAAATTCCCCACGAATGTGTGATCTCTCCGCCCACGCATTGAGGACTTCCTCTGTGGCATCTTGCGGGATTCCTCGATCTTTTGGCAAAGGCTTGGGTGTCTGATTAGAAAACTTCCGTTGGTCGTCTGAAGGTATTTGAAAAGATAAATCTTTGTTGTTTTCTTGAGATTGGAGATAGCCGATGGGGAGGGTCCGTAAAAGGAACTTATTCTCTAATAGACCGCCAGCTCTGATGGTGACTTCTCGTGTACTAATATTGATGTTTTGGTTACCCTCTTCCTGGCCGAGAACCCCTTCGGTTGTTGTATGAGGCCAATATTCCGATAAGTCTATTATGGAATCGATGAGCTCTAGAGGTAGCGGAGATTCTGGGTGTAAAGTGAATAGGATGTTTATAACAGTGAGCACATCTTCTAAAGATGGCTGATATCTTTCGGAGTCATAGAATTGCATGTTGAGGGATAGCTCTGCTTCTTTGTTTTGGTCTGTTCCTGACATTATGTTAGAAATAGTGTTATAGAAAGCTTTCCCGAATTGAAGCATGTTTTTGTAGGTAAATCGGATATTGAAGGTAGTAGGTAGTCATTGTGCCGGTTCAGCTGTGCCACAAATGAACGTCCAAGGCTGTTTCGTTGATGTTGCCTCCATGACGTACCCACCTTAGGGGTCCAAGCATTAGCGCAAGGCTACAAGATGATTTGAATGGGGAAGAGAAGCAAGGCTTCAGCCTTCCATGTACCCGTCTAAGTGTCACGTTCTAGCACGCAATTGGCTGAAAGAAATGATAGTCCTAGCAGCTGCATTGTAAGCCAGTAGTAGCTGCTTTTGTTTCGACCGAGATCGCTGACAAAACAAAATTACAGATTAATTCTGAAATGTAAGTTGATTTCTCAAACTTCGGTAAGATGATGATTTCTTGTTGATCTACAAACCATCAAAGATGAACACTGCCAGGAGTCTTATCGCAACTGCGAGAACGGGTGTGAGGAGTACGAAAGCTGTTCCAAGACCTTGGACAAGACAATTGGCTTTTCAAGCTATCACCCCTCTCCAAACATCCCCAAAAAATACCTCAAGATCCTACCATGGATCTGGCTCTCGAAATGCTACTCGGGCGTCATTGGCAGAGGCTTCTAATCCGGCCATGGCTTTCCCTTGTCTCGATGCTCTCGAAACCAAGTCTGCGACCTTAGAAGCTCGATCCCTTTCAAGTGGCCCAGAACCTTCTTATACTAGCGGAGTCACACTTAAATTTCACTGCGATGATCCCTTATTACTTGATTGGGGAGGAGTTTTGCGAGAATTCGACATTGCTTATGAATCATGGGGTGAAATGAACGCAGACAAGTCGAATGTCATTTTACTACACACCGGATTGTCTGCATCTTCACACGCACATTCAACAGAAGCGAATCCTAAGCCAGGATGGTGGGAAAAGTTCATAGGTCCGGATAAAAGCCTTGATACGAATAAGTATCATATCATATGTACGAATGTTATTGGAGGATGTTATGGTTCGACAGGACCCTCGACGATTGACCCAGCAGACGGAAAGCGATATGCGACGAGATTCCCAATTCTTACCATGGAGGACATGGTACGGGCACAATTTCGATTACTCGACGGATTAGGAGTCACCAAACTATATGCGAGTGTTGGCTCGAGTATGGGTGGTATGCAATCATTGGCTGCTGGGGTCCTATTTCCTGAACGAGTTGGTCGAGTGGCCAGTATTTCGGGATGTGCACGAAGCCACCCTTACAGCATTGCAATGCGCCATACTCAACGACAAGTGTTGATGATGGACAAGAATTGGAATCGAGGATTTTATTACGATCATATTCCCCCTCACGCAGGCATGAAACTTGCGCGTGAAATTGCAACTGTAACATACCGTTCGGGACCTGAATGGGAGCTAAGATTTGGTCGACGAAGAGCCGACCCAAGCAAGAAACCTGCTTTGTGTCCAGACTTCCTTATCGAGACTTATCTGGATCACGCAGGCGAGAAATTTTGCTTGGAGTACGATGCAAACAGTCTTTTATATGTTAGCAAAGCTATGGATCTCTTTGACCTCGGAGCGACAAATCAACTGGCGGCTTCATCACGAAGAGCGGATCATTTAGCCCGCAAGGGAACTGGTGCTGAATCTGAATCTTCCCTCGGAGATGCAGCATGCAGCCTTACTCTTCCAGATAGCCCATACCAGGAACAACCAGAAGCAAATGGGAAAACAGATATTAATACACCCATTGAGCCATCTTCAGGCCCCCCTGCGGACTTGGTATCTGGGATGAAAGCCATGAAAGATCATCCTACTCTAGTTATGGGCATTTCTAGCGATATCTTGTTCCCTGCATGGCAGCAAAGAGAGATTGCTGATACGCTGAGAAAGGCAGGAAACACCAAAGTAAGTCATGTTGAGCTTGGGGAAGACGTGAGCCAATTCGGACATGATACATTCCTATTGGATGTTGAACATGTCGGCGGGCCATTGAAGGAGTTCTTGGGTTGAGTGAGATACTGCACATGCACATATCTTCAAAGCCCAAGTGTTATATCACGAATGAGACGAAGCATGGCTTGATGGCGTTTGTAGAGCTGTAAAAAGTGGCGTACATATTATATATTTTTGGAGACTAGATATCCCACGTACCTCTCAATTCCCATGTGTCAGACATTCTTCACCGTCCACGTCGTCCTGCCACTTCTCAATGTATTCACAAACTTATCCAATCCACTAATCCAATTTTGCTACCAAAAACTCTTCAATTTTCTTCGTCGGGGTTGCCCGACCCCAGTCTAGACTCACATTGTCCCGCCCTTAGCTTCGGACGAGATCCCGGTTCTGGCATACATGAATCCAATCACAAACTTTCCTTTAACGAACTCTGCATGTCGGATGGATCCACTGTGCACCTTGTGTCCCACTATTTGATAAATGGAGGCTTATCAAAAAAGTTAAAGTAATCTGAATTCCCATCACAGATTCCCTTCTTTTTCTTTTGCTCTTCACTGAATCTCTTCTGCATACGATATCGGTCAATGAACCAGACAAGATAATTATCATAGTGAGCGACTTGAAGTCTTTGCGCTCACAATTTACACCGGTGGAGGAGTAGAAAGACTTACTAATTAATTTGCTTATTGGGAAAGTCGACTTTGCGATAAGCCGACCACAACTAGTACCAACCCCTCATTCGATCAACGTCATTACTATCCAAACGACCACCTTTCGTCAAGCTAAGTACTGCAAATCTTTTTCAGCATCAGTCGTGGATCTACAATCGAGAATCGGACTCTTAGAAGACACTTTTCAATCAGACTCGGACTCAGCCGACAATTCTGAATATCAAGACGAGGGCGAGGATCAATTAGAATTCGATACAGAAAGAGTCGGGAAAAACAACATGAGTTCCAAAATGGGAGATAATGTGAAAGTTGCGGGGGTAGAGACCAACATCAATACTCTGGAAGGGGACAGGCACACAAAATCCAGCGATGGCGCCCATGGCAGTGGAAGCTTTGGTATGGCTAGCGATAGAGCCGCGGGATATCAAGTCGATGGAGGGATTTTAGAACATGCCATTGAAAACTTGGAGACCAAAAATAAACAGTGGTGGGCTTATTTGCTTACAAGAGACTTTTGGGTTATCTTACTTCTTGGGTAAGTTTTTCTGCTTTCTCTGTTTTGGCATAAGATGGCGACGAGTCCATATGATGTTTTGCAACTTATAAAGTATTTGCTACTTCAGAGCTTGGGAGACCAAGCCATGAGACAACTAACACCATTGCCCTGAAAGGACTTCTCACGTCCTATCTTAATTTTATGCCAATCAATTTTAGCATACTTTTTCAAATCTGACATATTGATTTCACAGACAAATTCTCTCCCTTTGTATCACGGCTACCAATACATTCACTACACTCCTTGCAAATAAGGGAACCTCGATCCCAGCTTTCCAGACTCTCTTCAACTACATTGTGTTGTGCGCTATCTATACGACTTACACCATTTACAAGTATGGATGGAGAGATTATTTCAAGCTTCTCTGGGTAGATGGCTGGAAGTATGTTATCTTGTCTTTCATGGATGTTGAGGGAAATTATTTCACTGTGTTGGCTTACCGATGGAGTACGTATTCCTATTTTCTCAAAAATGTCTATTGTAAATTTACTAACATCCTCCAGCCAACGTCCTCAGCGCTCAACTCATCAACTTCTGGTCCATCGTTTGCGTTGTAATAGTCTCGTTCATTTTCCTCGGTGTTCGATACAAGTGGCTTCAAGTCATTTCCATTATCGTTTGCTGTGGTGGTATGGGTATTCTTCTTGCATCTGATCATATCACTGGTACAAATGGAGGCAATCCACCTACTATGTTGAAGGGTGATCTTTTTGCATTAGCCGGCGCTACTCTCTATGGTCTCTCAAACGTTTTTGAAGAATGGTTCGTTTCCAAACGTCCTATGTACGAAGTCCTGGGCATGCTTGGTCTCTTCGGTATCATCATCAACGGTATCACGGCTGCCATATTTGATCGTCACTCTTTCCAAACTGCCGTCTGGGACGGCCAAGTTGGAGGTTATATTGTTGGATACACAGTCTGTCTTACACTTTTCTATACCCTCGCTCCTATCATCCTACGAATGGCATCTGCGGCATTCTTTGATATCTCGCTTCTCACAGCCAATTTCTGGGGTGTGGTTATCGGTATCAATGTTTTCGGATACACCATCTACTATCTATATCCAATTGCATTCGTGTTGATTATCCTCGGATTGTTCGTCTATTTCTTGTCGGGAAGTATGCTGGGAGATGCGGTCAAACCATGGTTGGGCAAGGATCAACAGGCTGGTGTTGCGGGTGTAGGAACAGCAAAGTTAAAGGCTATTAATGAAGCGAAGAGAGAGGGTCTGCTTAATTCTGGACAGGGAATGGCTTGATTGTGGATGGGTAATCTGGGTTTATATTTAATGAAAGGTTGTTTTGTGAGATGAATAGGATAGGATACGATATAATGCTGCTAAGACGAGAAAGTATAGATTCGCAATCATCTAAGAACAAAAATTCTCTGAATATCTACTTATTATACAATTCGGATCCAGATTGTGATGAGCTATGTATGCCATAACAAGCATCTCACCCAGACCCTTCTTAGTTTTCTTCCCCGCATCATCCATCCATCCATCCATCACAATATGCGACGAACCGAACCACAATTCTTGAGATGGTACTACTGTAGCTAGGTATCAGATGCTCGAATCGGATAGCTATCCACATCATAGCATATCATAACATAACATCATATTCCACAGGAAGAAAATCTTTACTTCTGATATCTAGCTACCTAGTTACCTATCCGTGTAAGACTTACATAAAACAAAAGTTACAAGTAAGTCATAAGTCACGACTCGGAAGTTATGTTATGTTGAAATAATGGAAAACAGCGAAATAAGAAACAACGGTATATACCCCGAGAGGGACAGAGAGGGACAGAGAGAGAGAGGAAGAGAGAGAGAGGAAGAGAGAGAGAGGAAGAGAGAGAGAGGGGGATGCAGAGAAAGCAAAGTAAGTAAGTAAGTAAGTAGCTAGCAGGACTGATAGATAGATAGATAGAAAAATACACACACACACACACATATACATGTACAAATATCAAAATACCAAAAGAAAATAAAATCCATATACACTTCACATCGCATCGCAATTCATTCATCCAATACAATACAATACAATCCATCCATTCATCCAACACCCCTCAGAAAACCACCTCCAAAACCCACTCCAAGATCGAGTTCCCAGTACATCTATCCTCAACACATCCTCGTCACGCTAACAACCCCTATCCAACCTACTCCACTCCCCATAACAACCCGCCCATCCCCATCCCCATCCCCGTCTCGCTTGCAGCAATACATACATACATACATACATACATACATACAAAAGGAAATCAATTATCCAATATATCAGTTATTAGCTAACTTCGTATCATACCATATCATATCATAATACAATATAATATAATATATACTCTACTCTGTCTGCTCTGCTCTGTCTGCTTTGTGTTGTGTAGAATCTATAGGGTCTATAGGGTCTTTGGAATGGCCGAGAAAAATAGGATGGATAGATAAATAAGATGGGATGTTGATATGTATTAGTATGTATGTATGTATCTATTTGTTTGTCTGTTTGATGGTTGTGTGTGTTTATGTATATGTATAAATAGATAGGTAAGTTGGTAAGTAAGTAAATCATACTACTCAAGTATATGCATGTCTTTATGATTGACTCACTGTTAACCAAGCATGCATATAATAGGTATCAACGCATCATCAGCACGCTGTCCCACCCCTCCTCCATCTATACACTCAATCATAAAAGATCACAAAGTGATAAAACCATACGACATACAATCAAAAGCACAGTCGTCAAAGTCAAAAATACTTTAAAATATATCGATTCCAGAATTCTCGTGGAAGAGAGACTATCTAACTTTCCAACCCACAACGCATTAGTTACGCACTATGACACTCTATATCTGTATGTATCCATCCATCTTCAACTTTCATTGATCCATCCATCCATCCAATCTCATACAGGATAATTCTCGAGTTTTCAAAGGCCATAACTATTCAATCTAATGACATGCCATGGCCAGACCACAATGTGCATTCATTGTTGTGTTCCTCTCACTCACAAATCTTCCAATCCAATCCAATCTGTACGCACGTCGAAAAAATCCGCCCACCCCATACCCAATGCAACCAACCAATCCCCAAACGAGCCCCGTCCATGCCATGCCATGCCATACCCCCACAACCAGACCATCCATGGTCCATGAGTAGAGTTGATACCACTCATATGTCAATAAAAACGCCCAATGATATTCCCACCATCCAGGAGGTCAATCATATTCCATAAAACAAACTAATCCATCCTATCTAAAAGTTGAAAAAGGGAAAAATCCATCCATGATGTTGAAGATGTATGTATCCAGACTTTAAAGTCAAAGAATAATAAGCAAGAAATGAGACACGCTGGAATATAATATTCCCCTGCCATAAATAACATAAGAGATGAAACAAGAAAAAAAGCTGTCGTGAGAGAGGAGCTGGGCAGGCTCTCTGGGGTATCAAAGCAGCCCGATGCAAGATAATATGATGTTGATATGTATGTATGATGTGCACCAGGCGGAAAGTAAAAAGAAAACAAATGGACCAAGTACCATATGTTTGTAAAACTGTGATGTCAAGAAGCTTTGAGTCTCGGTGTAAGCGAATAACCGTCGCAATGCAGTCAAAAACGATAAATGGTTCATAAATAAATAAAAAAGGCAGGCAAAGGTCGTAATCGTGGCTCGTATACTAGTATGAGTACCAGTAGAATCATAGTGGTAGGTGATAGTGGTGAGTGGCGAATTTCATCAGCCGACAAGAGTCATCGCTCTAGGCATACTTCTTGACCCATGATGGATTGAGCCAGCCAACCTTGTCAAATGCTTGCCAAAGTTTGCTAGCCTTATTGACATCAATCTTACATGCCTGTTGAGCATCTGTCTTTCTGAACTCCTTTCCAACTCTCAATGCTTCAATTCGCTTCATAAAGATTCGGCGTTTGGATGTAAGATAAGTTGCACAATCAAGACGAAGATTGGCTGCAAGAGAGACCTCATCCGGATGGAGAAGATGGACATTTGGATCGCTGCAGAGGTCAATCGGGGCTCCCTTCCAATCCACTTTCAATGAATTGGGTTTATTAGGAAGGCTGGTGATTGGTGGACAGTAATCTGGAAGATTCTCAAAATCCTTATCTTCTCGAGCAACTCGCTTGACATCTGGACCAGGAGTTGTCGAGGACACCGTACGTACACCTCGAGGTGTTTGGGTAGGTCGAGGAGGGCGTACTGTCTTTGTGACTCTTGTAGCAGTGTTGCCTAAAACTCTTGTGCTTCTTCCCACTGCAGGAGCAATATTTGTCCATCGTCGTGCACCAGATTGTAATTCTCGATCTCTCCTGAGATAAACCATCTCCCTTCGTAACCAAAGAGCCGGATCCTTCGACATGATCTTGACAACTTGTGATTTAAATTCGAGAGCGAGCTCGTACTCATCGCGGCGTGGAGGGGAGGCTTCTCGGAACATGCTAGCTTTCCTGGCTGCAACATGCCCATCAACTACACGGTGTGTAACGAGAGGATCATCATTATCTGCGAAGAGGGATGTGGCAGATGTGCTTTGATTGTCGGAAAGTGGATAAAGAATTGGATCGGTAATTGCTTGTGAACCAGCGGGCTCTTCTGGTGACCTAGCCTTGGTCTCTGGAGACACAGGTGGCGATATGGGAAACGTCGCACCGACGATTGAATGTAATTTTCGCATCTTTGAATCCATTGTGAATGGCAGGCACGAATGTGTAAAGTTATCGAGAGGAAGTGGCTCTGGAGGTGACATAAGCGTACTGGCGATATCAAGCTTATTCTTGCGTTCCATACTCATGGGGCGAGAAGATGCTGCACGAATTGGTTTGATGGATTGATTTGAGTGTGTAGGAGTAGAGCTTGTTGAATTGATGAATGGTTTTGTAGTAAGTGGTGAGTGTCTAAAATCGAAGGTAGTAGAAGATTGCCGGATCGAGGTAAATGTTTTGTCATCCATAATCGTTTGTTCGTTGCCCCGCGCCACTCTAGGTCTAGCAAGCAAATGGAAATCGGATATCCCGCTTCTTAAATCCGCCGAAATGATTTTTGAACTAAAGAGAAAGTTCGGGGATGGAGACAGATATATGGTAGATATCGTCAAGAAGGCTGTGTATAGGTAAGTGTTGCGTAGTGTTGGTCAGCTGAGGATTAGGCTGGAAAGTTCTTTGTGTTTGATCCCAATTCAATGCAAAGCGTGATCTGCCTCTTGCTTGTGGAAAATGGGATTTCAATTGAGGTATGGCAGGGTATTGCGTTATTGTTGTTGGTGAATGTAGAGAGGAATGCAATCAATTGTGAATCAAATACAAAAGTCGTAGATGATGGGGCAATGATGTGAGTTGAGGTATGTATGTATGCTTGATGAGGAGTTGAGTGACGAGAAGCAAGCAACAGGAGAAAACGAATTGCATGTGCAAGAGAGAGAGGAGGAAAGAGGGAGATGAGCAATAAGTAGAATAAGTATGGCCCGGTATAGTATGGTACCCTTCTTTTTGAGTGGGAAAAGGAGGGAGGTGCGAGAAGATGTGTAAAGTGTGTGTGTAGTGTGTCTGAATATGGATGGAGGCGGATGACTCTAACCAGTCATTCCAAAATACGCAGCGGACGGTTCGTAGGCTGCCACGAGGTGATCAATTCAACTGGTCATGCACTAATAAGCGCAATTGGAAGATGGTACTTTGTTAAAGGTATGGAGGGTGTGATCCTAGTTCTGGGGTGTGATGATTATCCAGTTTGGGGTTTCCTGATCAAAAATAATGATGATGATGATGGTGATGGTGATGATGAAGATGATAAAATGATAAAATGATAAAATGATAAAATGATAAAATGATAAAATAATAAAATAATAAAATAATCAGAAGAAGAAGAACGAAAATAGAATTCCCATTCCAATTCCACATTCAATAAGAATATACAAAAATCTGGTAACGGCGGGGACAGAGACAAGAGATAATATAATAATAAAATAATGCCCCAAAAAAGGAGGTTCCTAGATGATAAAACAAGTGAATTTGCTTCTTGGTCAGGTCAGGCAGCGGTTAGACTTGGATGTTTCTTAGACTGATGTGAACAATCCTGATTGGCTCCCACGGGTCTTGATCTTTGTCTGTATTGCCCGATTCTTTTTTCTTTCTTTTCTTTTTTATCACCTACCTGGGATTCTTTGTTTTTGTTTGGAGTGATGGGAGCTGTGTGTGCGTGGACTAGTGAAGGAGGCGGGCAGTCCCGGGAAGCGTGGTATACTTCTTACATGCGTCCTCTTTTCAATAGTATAGCAGCCAGAGTGCTAGAGTGCTAGATAGCTGCTTGCCTTTTTTTCTGGTCCAGGTCGAAGTTACCAGAAGGATACTGTAGTCCGTCAATTGGCCAATCACATCGTGATATGATGATATAATGTTCCAATCATTCGTCAGCGACATATGTTGGAAGGCAAAATAAGAACAACTGTTGAGGGAGATATGGAGTAACTTTTTTCGAGGCTTGCTTTGCTTTGGTCGGTGAGAAGTGAGGAAGGGGGGGACGAGATAAAAGATTGATTGCAATTACTGTACTCACCCTCACCATCACACCGGTACCTAGGTGCTGGTGCTCATACTCATACTCATACTCATACTCACACTCACTCAGTCTGATACTCACCTCTCACCTCTCACCACTCAATTGTCTCATTGTGATGGATACAAACCACTCAATTGATAACTCAAACGCTTATTAGACTCAATGAGATCATCTACCGATATCTTATTGCTCCGAGACGCCAATTGAGAACTGAGCCCTCTTTTTCTCTGCCTTCATGGATGGAGACGGTGCCAGACGTTCAGATGAGTTGGGTTGCAAAAAAAGACCATTGAAACGTGTGGTTGGTCAATATGGATGGGTTGGTCGAATGAAAGAGGCGAAAGAAGTGAAGGAAGATGTGTAACAGAAGATGTGACTCACCTTGAGGGAACTTGGAAGAAGTTCATGGTTGGGTTTAGCTTGGTGGGATAATCACTTCATTGGTTGATTAATTGGCTGGTGGTATGATACATTATACTACATTAGGCTTAGTGTGGAGGTCAGGCTGACATCTCAACGCACTAAGGAAATACACCAGGGAAATGCACCAGAATCTGAAAATATAAGAATGGAAATTCATTCTTATTTTGGTTTTGGGGTCATCAGAGAGGTGGAATGAGTGAGTGAGTGAGTGAGTGGGTGAGTGTGACAGATGGATTGAAGCGGCGGCCGCGGATAAATTTATTGTGCAATTGTATATTTATATTTATATTTACATTTATATTTATATCTATATCTACACCTCCAACTGGGCAAATGTTGGTGCAGTAGAAGAAGAGAAATGAAAAGGCACAATTGCATAAGTGGGAATTGACCATGCGTGCTTGGCTTGGGTGTGTTTGCTAAAGATGCTTGAGGAAGATGCATGTGGGGAAGGTCGATACTCTATCTACTCTGTACTCTATCATATCTTACCTACATGAGGCTTCACTTCCAGTCACTCATTCATCATGATGAAGAAATCAGATTTGTTCGTGAATACCAACTCAATTGATCTCAATTGGAAACAATTGTCTCAATCATCACCCAATTCATTCTTATCATTCGTACGCGTATCAATTTGACTCCATCATCAGCTTATTTGCTCACTCAATTGGTCCAAGACATCCCATCCATCCTATCCATCCCAACCAACATCATTTGAAATCCAAAGTGTCAAAAGTCTTGATTCCATTCATGCAATTGTGAATGTGTCTCGTCTATCTATCCCTCATGGTCGCCAATGGCCTCCTCAGTCCTCACCTCCTCTCCACTCTATCTTACTTCGCCTCAATTGACTTTATCCTGTTCTAGAACTATGATAGATATGTGTTTGGTCCTGTCCTGCCTTGCCTTGCCATGCCTTCCGGTGCGTTGCTTTCCGTCGCTTCCCTTTGCCTCCCTTCCCTTCCCTTTCCTTTCCTTGCACAACTCAGCCAGCATAATCATCTCCAGTTTCGTTACAACCATACTCCGTAACTCCACATCATCCGCAACCCAATTCGCAATTGAGTTCTGACAAATGCTTCTATCCCTCCTATTCTACCCTACTCTACTTTATCCCACAAGCCTCCCTCATTTCCCTTCTTCAACGTGTTTCAACCTTACAGCACTTTCCAAGCACCCGAGCCAGCTAGCGAGTTCATCCTTTGACCATCGTTCGTACACGTGTTTCCACCCCATCCCCAATCATCTCTCACTAGCCATCGACCTACATCTACCTAACCCTCCTTCTCTCGATATCCGAACGCCCAATGCTGCACATAAGAGTCCTTTGTAAACAACTGGACTTTCGCAATTGGCATCTCTCGAATGTTCATGTCCCATCTCCAAATCATCATAACGTACCCCACTCTTCTACAGGAACTTAATCACTTGTGGTGTACAACACAGTACTTTCCCACCGTGCTTGAGTAGCATCGCCTCTCTCCATTGGTGATAAATGCGCGCTTCTTTGCTCTGGGGTGGAGAATGCTGTACTATTCGTCTCGTACATGCAGTTTGAATGTATCATGAATCTTCTATCTACACACTCCCTTTCTTGCGTGCTCTTCTCATCTCCTCTTGCTCGAGAATTTCGAGCGATTTGGATAAGCTTGACTATAGATAGAGATGTACTCGAGACTAGGTAGGTACGAATCATGAGTTTGAGGAAGAAGGTTCTCATGAATTGATCATCCGTCCCTTTTGAATCTACCATACAAGGTTTAAATTTCCATCCCCCCCCCCTCCCCTTCTTCACCAATAAAAAGGTCATCTGCACCTCCAATGATCTCTCTTCAATTCACGAATCAAGAATCTATTCTTGCTAATATCTTAAACCGACGCAGAGACCATCATCCCTATCATCACATGCAAAGATTACGATCCCATCTTGTCTCACCACCCCACCATCCCATTCTATCGCCCGGATCATATGATACAAAGTCATCACCTCATCACCGTGATCACCTCATCCATTCTACAGAGCACATCTCCAACCAACTTTTCCCATCTTCCCAATCCCCCAATCTCTCCAATCTTCTCACATCTTCCCCAATTCTCTCCTCCCTCACCTTCGTATTCCCGTCCTCCAATCCCGTATCCCCCCAACCCCTCTTTCCCCTCCCCGAACCCATCCGAAAAGCACTGAAACATGCACCTCTCGACGCATCTAAATGAAACACCCAAACACCAAACACAACCCAAACCATCACAGAAGCATCTCCATGCATACTTTACCCATTCACCCAGTTGCACATCGCACTTCCTCCATCCATTCTTAGTTCACCCGCTGCAACCTGCACAGAAGCAGAAGCATAAACACGACATACATCTCTTCCCATGCACGTCCAGTAGATCCAGTATACATGGCATGCATACATATATCAACTTTGCATAGGTAAGATTGCAATCTATCTACTTGGGTACGGTACTGTATAGATGATATCGCCATCCAACTCCTTCCCATAGCCTTCTACGATTACATGATCTATGGTCTATCTCTCTATCTATCTATCTATCTATCTGGACTTTCCATCCTTACCGTGTAATCACAATCCTCTCAATTGACAAACAATAAACTTTGGTTCCCACATCTCCAATTAATCATCTGATTCATTCCATCTCTTCCCACAGCCCCCGGAGCTCCCAATCTCGCAACTTACGTCGTAAACATAGCATAGCATATTATACCACACCATACCATACCAAGCTGAACAATCATCATTCCCCATCTAAATAACCCCAACCCAAACCAACCTCCCGCCAAAAAACATCACACGTACCTCCAAACGCCTCTCCAAGAGCATACAGTACCGGTATCTGCTATCATGTCCAAAACTCCAAATCAAAATATACATAGATATCATCATATCATTACCCCATTTCCGCCAAACACCTATTGAATATCTATACATCCATCTCAATACCCAACTAGCCTGTAAACCCCCTCAAGAACCAACCCCCAAAAATCAAAAATCAAAACCCTCACCATCCCATCCCATCCCTCACCATCCCAACCCACTCCCACTCCCCGCCCTAAACGCCCACCAAACCAGACCCAGACCAGACCAGACTAACCCAAGTGACCCAACCCAACCCAAAGCCAAGCTGAGCTGAGCTGAACTGACAACCACCACCACCACCATGCTTGCTTGCTTATCGATAAGAACAATAGAGGGGTAATTTTCTAATCGCATAGAGGGGTAACTTTCTATTAAAATGTGATGTTGATAAGGAAAATTCGATTGGATTAGATTGGATTGGATTGGACGGGGATGGCTTGTCTTGCAAAGATGGATATGGATATGGATATAGATATGGAGACTTGTAGATGGATGGATGAGGAAAGGGAAGGGAAAGAAAAGGGAAAGAAAAAAGTTGGAAGGAATGGGAATTGGATTTGGAATGGAATGGAATGGAAAAGTGGATGGGGAGTTTGTGTTTTTTTCTTTTTTGTTTTTGTTTTTGTTTTTCCTCTTTTTCTTTACTTTGAAGAGGGGAGGGAATGGGGGTTTGGGGTTTGGATTTCGGGTTGGGTTTTAAATGTGATCGTAGAAGAGGAAAGGAGAGGAGAGGAGAGGGGAGGGGAGGGAAGGAAAGCAGAGCAGAGCAGAGAGGGAGCGGTCAAGATGTAAGTTAATTAGTTAGTTATTAGTTAGTTAATTGACTTAATTAATCGATTACCCAGTACTTAATTCATTTTCCTCCAACTTATTTCGTTCCTTCCTGTCACTTGACTGCAAGAAAGAAGAGAAAGAAGAGAAAGAGGAGAAAGAAGAGAAAGAAGAGCTAAGAGAATGGAATAAGTTACTCAATCAATCATATTTCCACATCTCTATTTATTAATTTATCCATCCATCTATCTATCTATCTATCTATCTATCTACTATTCAATCACAAAGACGCAGCTTACTTACTATCCAAAAATTTCTCTTCACTGCAATGTGACTCTTGAGAGCTCGAGCGAGCGAGTTGCGGATATATACTATACCATACATATACCATACATATACTATACTATACTATCGGTGTACTGTATGATGTGATGGTAAATATATCATTTTCGGAATACCTACCACCTACCTACCTACCCATTTTCTATAGATAGATACCACATTGTTTTGTATCTGCAAAATGAGAAGTGAAGCGAAGTGAAGTATTTGTGAGCGAGCCTGATAGGTTGGATATGCATGTATGTATGTATGTATGTATGTATGTATGTATGTATGTATGTATGTATGTATGTATGTATGTATGTATGTATGTTTTTGTAGGGGTTTCTTGTAATGAAAAGGGATGGAATAAATTCTTCGGGTTGGTTGGAATTTTTACATTTTTATATTTCGTCGCTTGTGTGAGTATTGTATCGTCAATCTAGGTAGGTAGGTAGGTAGGTAGGTAGGTAGGAGTATGTTTATATCATTAGGAGTCGGGATGCATATTCCGATTCCCAACTCCCAACTCCCAATTCCTAATATATACATATACACACACCAATTTCCAATTTAAAAAGAATACCAACTACAAAGATTACTTTACTTCTTCCATGTACTCGTTCATAGAATCAATCACATTAACATGCCCGCACAGTTCGAGGCGAGAACTCAATATCAAGTCTACAGAAGTTCAGAATCTGTTGCTGGAAGGGGATGCAATGAGAGAGGATAGATGCAACATTAACATTCATGTCATGGTATATTCTGAAATTCTGTATACATTTATTTATATCTTATAATCAAATCAAGTAAAATCAAATCACCAAAAAGCCCATCAAAATTGCAAAATATATATATATAAGAAAAAGGTCGTTTAAATCAAAACACTTACCCCGAAAAGCAAGAATCGCAGTCTACAACAACAAAAGAAAGATGGAAGAAATTACCATTGTATTTGGATCTCCGTCCCTCGTCCTCTCTAGCCCCCTAATCTTCTACTTCGTCGTCTTCTTGTCATTCTCCTTACATCCCCCGCACAAAGTGTTCTTGCGAACAATCTCCCGATGGTAGTAAGGACAAGCGGTGGGTTGGGTGTTGGAGCGACGAGCGAGGTTGCATCTATCGACCCAGAAACTGGGATGGCCGCAGCTGGAGACGGTTTTAACGGATGTGCACATTTTTGATTTGTTTGTTTGTTTGTGTTAATGTGTTGTGTGTATGTGTGTTTTGAGTAATGAAGAGAAAGAATGAATAGGGTTATTGGAGGAGAAGTATATACCTTCGAGAGAGGTGTTGTTGAGGAGCTGTTTTGAGATTGTTGAGATTTTGTGAGGGGATTTGTTCATTCTTCCATAAAACATAACTGTATTAAGTCTCTCTTTGTCGTATGATCCATCTGGATATACAAAGCAATGTGAGTAGCTATTCAAGATACAATCTGGAAAGTAAATTGGTTTTAGACCGAAGGACATACGGAAACATAGTGAATGTAGCGAGGTGCTATAGGAAACCGATAGATTCAGTTATGCTTTCCCCTTGTTCAAATTTTGGATTCAGTGAAACTCAAGAAACTTCTAAAGCGGAAGAATAGCCATTGATAATGTTTCGTTCGGAGAGGTCAAGATGATCGTACCTGTAGATCTCTCTCCCCTTCTGATAGAGAGTGAGTACAAGGATATCAAGCATTGCGTTTTGCCAGATTCCCATCACAACACTCAAAGAAGAAGCTCAATTTCACAAAACACAATGCTATTCAGGGTGACGAGAATATGAAAGCAAGAATAAAGAAGGTCTATCCCTCCCATAGATAGCACAGAACAAGGACTGTCCAGTCTCATCTATTGTTACCCGTCATTTTCTTTGTCTATCTCTCTCTCACCTCAAAGAAAGAACACCACTTCTCACTTCAGCCATCCTTGTCCATTTCCATTTTCGTTTCCAGTAATACAATTATGCAATGCATTACATTCCCAGCCTTGTGTAGCAGAGCCTAGTCTAACCCTTCCAGGTATTTCACGTACGATCTCTCGATACTACTCATGGTAGCCTACTAGGCTACAGTACATCTGAGACGCGGGGCGACTATGAGTATTCGATGACAATATCCATCCACATTTCCATACAACGTATAACTAGTCATACACTCTATACCCAAGTTAGGTGTACATTTAGCAACCGTACGCGTCCATGACGATCAAATGAAACTAGCATTGCCGATTCCACTCGGCATGAATATAGGAGATAGGCTTCTATCTACGTAACCGTGAATTAGAAACTTTGGGAACCTTGCTTTTGAAGTCTGCCAAGTATTATCCTATGTCCATCAAGTGAGCAGAGTCGCCTCGCGAGAGCGTTGTCTCAACATATTCGAATCTCGAGAGATGTAGAGGGGAAGAAAATCATACCCTCCCTTTTTCTATACATGAAAATGTATAGAAAGGGCACATTTACGTTTATTGATGAGTAACATGATGACCACATTTCCACTGCAGATCCTTCACATCCTTATATATATGTACAACATTATGTAAAATCATATATGACCAATCTCTGCTGTATACACCCATTCCCGATCCCATTCCCGATCCCATTCCTATCAGCTTCTTCCACAGCCAATTCGTTCTCATCATGAGCACTGTTGAGTGAATGTCCGGGACTCACTTCCTCTTCGTCTCCCTCGCACTCACAACCTGAATCTTCCTCGCTCGATTTAAGCACTATAACCATTTCCTCATCAAAACCAACCCAGATTTTCTTTTCTAAATCTTCCCTCATTTTCCTCTTCTCGGTATCTTTGATTTTTCTCCCTCCCCCTTCCCGATCTCCATCGCCATTTCTTTCTTTCCCCTCGCCAACCCTCACACTTCTTTCCACCCTTGACCCCTCCCCCTTCCTAAACATACCCGGTTCCAATTCCCAAACCCTTAATTCTCCTCCCCTTTCACTGACACTCACTGCCTTACCCCTACTGGTAATACTTGCGAAACTAATCGAGCTTGTATGTCCAAATAATTTTTGGGGAGAGGAAAGAGTAAGCGAGGTATGTGTACTAGTGCAGAGGTAGAGAGAAAGTGTATTATCGGGATGTGTAGCCAGGATATAGGGGTGTGCGTAGGAGAGAGATGTTGGACGTGGGAGAGAAGCGCGTGGGGTAGAAGAAGTTAGGGGTTGAAAACCAGAGGGGAAGGAGGAGGTTAGGCGGGAGTTTGTTAGGGTTGGGAGCTCGAGTGAGGAGAGAGTGAAGTGAAGTTCCTGGATTGAGATGGTGTGTCCGCTTAGGTAGGTTGGGAGGGTGTAAACTATTGAGGCGATGATAGTGGATGGGGTGAGACGGATGGATAGGTATAGTGGTGGCCATGAAGAATGTGATTTGAGAGATGTCAAGAGATGTGGACGAATAGACTTATCCACATTCTCCTGTATATTGGTGCTCTTGCCCTCGCCTTCAGACTTCTGCATCGACCGGACAGGAATAAGCGTATAGAACGAAAGAAGTTGCCTTTCCGTGATGCTCAATATGTATGGATGTGCGTAAGCTATAGCGCTTAACGTCCCGTTACTGCTCGGTGGATGCCTGTATTTTTTCACAAACATCTTATTTTCCACATCGAGTACCCAAGTTCCCCAACCTCCGTCTTCAAATCCTACCACAATCCCTAATCTCCCTTTCTCCCCATCTTGTTCATCAACGGCCAAGCAAGTAGGTATTCCCTCGTCCACTCCACACGTCGTAATCAATTCCCTTTCCTTGAGACCCCAAGCCTTCAAACCCTCCATCTCACCAACCGTAATTACCACTCCTCCTGCTAATCTCACCAACATATTCGGTACATTTCCTCTTTCCGCAATATCGATCTCTTTAACCTCACATGCACCCCTCGCCCAATTATGCCTCAGTTTATACTGTCTTTTCCAATTGGTTTCTCTTCCATCACCTCTACTTCTCAACCCTTCCTCGTCCAACCATCTACTCCTTCTCGAACTAAACCGAAACTTGTCTTCATTCTCAGATTTACTCCTGCTCCCTTCTTCTCCCAATTCTCCCGTGTTTCTTTCTTTGTTCGATTTCTCCCTGTTTTTAATCCCCGGGATGCGCAATGCGCGCGGTAACACAAATCGAGAATAATATAACGATTTCCATAGTTGAGAATCGTGAGTAAGAGTATAGAAGTGCTGAGAAACGGAGTGGCAGGATAAAAGAGTTTCAATTGGTAGATGATGAAGGATACGGATGAGGAGTTCAGAGGAAAGATGAGAGATGTGATCGCGTTTATTCCGCGGGAGGCAATGTTTCTTCGTTATTGGTAGATCGTTTTGAGACGCACTTGATCTTCGACGTTTGGGCATAGCGTCCTATGAAACTTTCTAGAAGAGAAATCGTAGGGAGAAATCTAATATACCTGTCTACTTCAGTCCTTTGTCAGGATCTATGTATCTCAATATTTGCCCTCGCGCTTCGTCTTATCAATTTTGATATACAGGGATTAATGCAACGGAACGCGGAAGCTAACTTATCGCCGACCCACCACTAAAATTCACGTGCGTGTCCAAATCTGGGGCCGAGGCTGAGGATCGAAATTAAGCTCCAACCCCCCTTTGCGACGGCATATCCAGATCCAACCTTCACTCACTACCAACAAGCGCGTTTCATCCTCATTCTCTCCACAAAATCTCTGCAGTCACATCGATCATCTTATCTCATGAATAGATCTCAATCATGGACTCCCTAAATAGTGTGCGGGAGAAGGTCCCTAACGCGCTACACCTCTATTCCGACTTCATCCTCAAAAATCAATCTTCCGTTACCCAAATCGAATCCGCTTTGCGCTCTCTGACATATATAATACCCGGCCGATTTCGTGATGCCGAACTCGCATCCGAATCTCTACATTCTTCTATTCAGTTACTCTCACTTTACCATGATACCCTTCTCTCTCGCGCCCTATCCAAACTCCCCGGTATGCCCAGACAAAATGCGCATAATCGATATACCAAATATTGGGTTAAGGGAAATCGGATGTATAGAAGAATTGCCATGTTGTTGAGTATGATACAATATACCGAGTTATTGTGGGAAATGATGGCCAAGAGGAAAGGAGAGAAGATCAGATGGAGAGTGGTAGTATTTCTTGAATTTATCAAGGCAATTTGTAAACTGCTACTTTTGAGAATCACCAAAGGACGGCCACTCGTTACACCACCTCTTCCCGAGCGTGATATCATACCCGAGGAGTCACTTACGGAAACCGAGGAAATACCCCCTTGGCTCGATACCGATGATACGGCAGCCATGCGAGAAGAAGAGAAACTCCGCAAGAAACGCGAGGGAAAAGAATACAAATTAAAGAGGACAGGCTTAACACTTCCAGATCTCCCAAATCCAAGCGACATCACAAGCTATCTACTTTCCAAAGTTCTCGTTGCCGACGATATCAAAGCGCCAATCTCGCTTCTCAACCCCCTTACTCTCCCTTCTCAATATGCAGAATATATGCACATTCTCCAACCCGTCATCTATGCCATCGCTCTCTGTCATTACCGCAAGAATCCTAAGTCCTGGAAACCTTGGGCTATAGGCCTCAGCATTGAATATGCTGCACGTCAACTCCGCAGCGAGAATTATAGAACCACTCCCCTTGAAAAAGAACAGTGGAACAAGCGAGGATGGGCCATGGGATGGTGGGCTTTACGAGGTGCTTTCTATGAAAATGTTACAAAGGGATTCTTGCACAGAACAAGTAACCGTTTACCGAGTTTCATTGGGGGTGTGGTCGAGGATTATTTGTGGTTGTGGGATGAGTATTACTTTAGTACGAGTCAGGATTAGGGTTGTGAGTTGAAATGTAAAAGAGTTCTGGGGTTTTGCTTGGATTATAGAGGAGACGGATAGGGAGACGAAAATTTTAATCATCATATATCAAACTTCTACGTTGTTTTAACACGAGGAGTTTGGAGGCGTCGGATCTAATCTGGAGACAAACGAGATTGGAACGGAATGAATGGATACCTACACCTATTATGGAAGACGAAGAGCAGAGAAGCAAGAAGACTCTAAGATTAGAGAAGGGAGTTTGGGAAATCAATACTAGTATACCGATAGATATTTTTGTAATTACGATAATGAGTTTTTGTTTATGCGCGGAGCTTTGCCTTGGAATTCTGCTGTGAGCTCGAAGAATTCCCGGTTCATGAAGAATGAATGGCATTGATATTAATATTAACCCCAAGCCTTTGCGATATTAATAATGTGAATATACTCGAGTATAAGTCACGACAGGGCTGGGAAGAGTATAGAGAGGGGGGAGATCGACCTTCACTACCGTTCCGGATAGACGGAGATCGAATATCAGTATTACGATCCCGTAGAATGAACGGACTCAGTCAGAGCATATGTACCACTCGTCTTCGAACACACAGGCAGGTATCACTATCACAAACTCCAACTGTTTAGCGTCAGCGTTAAACAAACACTACAGGAATAGTAATCAGAGAGCATTCAATTCAGCAGGAAGGGGGTGAGTTCTACGTTCTACAACATTTTTCATCTACTCTCCTGCTAGACATACATAAACACATCGATCGCACAGTTAATCATTTATAAATCGAGAAATAGATGGGATTGGAATTTGTTCTTGCTACTACTGCTACTACCGCTGCTACAACAACTAAGCAAGTAACACGATCAATGTCCCCCACCCACGCATTGTTTTGTCCCTAAAACAAAATAAATCGTCGATTCGTAGCTCTCTTCCCTAATGTACTTATTCGGGACAGGACGGGCGGGGATACGTATACAGCCAGCCCACCACAGGACCTTTCAAACACTACAGGACGCAGGTCGGTAAACTATCAAGAGTATATACATCTATATACATATTCATACCACTCCCCAATTCCCAATACCAAATCCTCCACTTCTATCCAACCCAATCCTATCCTATTCTATCCTATCCATCTCTCAAGAAACCACAAATCAACGATCAACAGCCAGACTATCTATAACTTAAAATCAAATCAGATCAAATCAAATAAACTCACATACCCATAGCGGCACTCCTCTCCCTTCCACCCACCAAATTCCAAAATCCCAAGATTTCCACTCGACTATCCATCACTCCCTACCCACCCATCCATCCACCCATGAAGGAAATCCACGCCGAGGGGGGAAAAGAGGAAGAAAAGAAAAGAAAAGAATAAGAGGAAAGAAAAAAACACCAATATCAATCATATCATAACCCCTTCAAAGTACCGTTCCAACCATCCTCATCCATACAAACTCATCCAACCCCCTCCATCACATCCCATCACTTCACCACCCCCACACAGCCCAGCTTTCCCACGATTCTCTCTCTCTCTCTCTCTCTCTCTCTCACACACACACACACACTCACACTCGCTCAAATAATACATTCACACATCAGCTTCCACCTCCTACCTCCCCCCTCCCCCTCCCCCTCCCCCTCCTACCTCCTACCTCCTACCTCCTACCTCCTACCTCCTACCTCCTACCTCCTACCTCCTACCTCCTACCTCCTACCTCCTACCTCCTACCTCCTACCTCCTACCTCCCTCATCCTTCATACACAAGAGCAAGAGCAAACTATCGCAATTATACTTATACTCATATTATATTCCAAAGATGAGAGAGAGATGCTTTGCCGAATCCTAGTTGCCAACGGTATGGTATCAAAAAAGTATGGGCGACGCTTGACTGTAGTTTCTTTTACTTACACTTCTCCAAATCTACCATGAGTGAAAGAAAGAAGGGAAGAAATGCAGGAAGTAATGCACAAAGTGATAGAGCAATAGAGCAGGAAAGCCAGCCAGCAGCCAACATCCCTCCCAGAAAACCATATCACTAGTAACAAACACAACGTCTGATCTTTGCTACCTACTTTGCTAGAAGAGGTTCGACCTTACCTAGTCTAAACCTTGATGTAATAAGAAGGTGGATCATCTAAGTAACTCATATACAGGTTACTAGATATACATGGAATGTTTCGAATGACTTGCAGTACACCATCTACATGGCGAGCATGATGTAATTCATTCAAGTCCAGGCTCAAGGTCAGGACCCTGAAAACATGGATAAACCACTACATTTCAAGACGTCCAAGCTGGTATATCACCGAGATCCTGTTGGCAGACCTTTTGTGGACTTTGATACCCGAGCCATTAAACTAAGAATGTTTGGCATGATGACACTTTCACTTTTGCTTGACGGGTTCGAAGAGAACAAAGTATTGAACGAGAAGTTAAATTATGTTATCTTTTGCCTGAAGGCTTTCTATAAAGCATTGCATCTATGCGCCATCCTGAAAAACAGGTGCTCCATGCGCCATGTTCAACCTTCAACTCAATACTCCAAACAATCATTTGTTTTTGTGCCATCGGCAACGATAAAGGTGACATTGCACAGTTGTGAAAGCTAGTTCTCTGTTCAACATATTAGCATATGAGTTGCAGATAAAACCACATAAATTATGCTGATAGCAAAAGTGCCTCAGGTGAAAGATGAAAAGTCTACGTTGTCTTCCGCATTAGACACAAGTCTATCGGATTTAGCATGGAATGTTTTTTGCATCATCGACAAATGGATGATTATCCATCTCATTTAGAACAAGAGAAAAAGTTGTAATTACCTGATTAGTACATGCCGAAAGTTGAATTGCAAATTGTGCTATAAGTTCTATAAATCCCAATATTAGTATAATATTCAAGGATCTGTATCAATCGATATTGAAGAAGCGTTCAACCAAAGTACTATCAGGTAATCGAACCAGTTTATTCGTCATTGTTGATCTGTATTTGATAGTACATGTTTTGTTCATCACTGTACTTTGGTTGAACCCATTGTTGAAAAAGAAGATAGGATATAACGTACAGTTGAGATGTTATCGCATGGTGGGGTTGTCGTGAAAATTATGGTAGCAAAACCAAACCGAAGTTGGTGCAGCAGTCAATTGATGGCGCAAGTGTATATAAGTCAATTTCTTAATCTGCAAAACAATTAGCATCAAGTGTTCGTAACATGAGGCCAAATACGAAAAAGATTGTGCAATAATTATCAGAAAGTCCGTTTGGTTAAGACAGGTTAATCACCACGGGAGCATAAGCTCATTGGTAAGATAGGGGCGACACGATGTTCATCATAGAATGATTGCAGAGGAAGAATGAAAATTGAGGGAGCTTACCATTGATGGAAGAATCCTCCTACCACGGTTTGTGGTGGAGGACGATTGTGTCGTTGAGTGTTCATGTTTTCTGTTTGGAAGAAAAAAAATCAAATTTGAGTTGAAGAAGAGCTTGAGCACAGGAAAAAAATAAGCGAAAATATGGTTAGCGCCGGTAGGTTCCATCAGTATCACATGAACAAAATCAAATGTAGGCATCCTGCAATCATTCTTAGCTTCAATAAGAGGTGCATGAGAAATTAATTAAAGCCAGCCGAAGCCAGCTTTTAGAACCCTGTAACTGTCGAACTCATCCTCAAAATAATTTGGCTAATTCGGTACTTTCTTTCGTCTTATATTTTTCCTCATTAAATAAATTTCTGTTTCACGAAGGGAAGCCCAAAAATGTTCAAACTCATAATAAAATATGCTAATTCAGAAGCTAACCATACAATAACAAAGATGTAAGGATTGCTCATAGAGATCTTTGGCGCTATTTCGATACATTTTCAAGATCAAGTTTGCTGTGAACCGGGCTCTAAAGAAACAACAATGAAATCCTCTCCCTGAATGCCAGAACGCCCATTACTGTGAGAATATGCCAAGCCAAACACATGGCCTTGAATTTGATATGCCATCCATTACATGGTAAGTTCCTTTCATGTAGATGCCCAGATGAATGACGAAATATTCCGACGCCTTTTCCATCCCCTCTTTTACTTGCTATGCATGAAATCCATCCCGTTTACCCAGACTGATGGTAATTGTACTCAAATCATGAGCTAATAAGTACCAACTCTCGCAGGCCAGCCAGCTTGCGCCCTTGAAATCGCAGAAGTACGCCAAATGCGATAAATGATTGCAAAAACACTAGGATCATAAAGAAAGTCCATAAAAAAAACACCGTGCCAAATGCGTCCCTCCCCTTGCTAGCTTCTGCTGCAACTCCCACAATTGCAACAACGCGATGGGGAATCTTATGATCGTGAACACCCCGCTACAAAAATGTAATATGCAACCTGATGCAGCACCGTTGGACTCCCCATTGATGAACCCTAGTACAAGATAAAATCGAAGACATCACTCTACCATACATGATAGGTGCAAATAATTAATCGCAGCAAACAAAACTCCCACAATTGACCAACTGCATTGTTACACCTGTAACTCTCAGCACATGCAGTGATTCCCATCGTCTATCGTCCCATCATATATGCAGGAGGAAATCCACCATTAGAACCGTTCATCATTGGCGTTGGACCACCAGCAGCCATGGCTGACGCGAAACCTTGACCATTCCAATTGTTTGGTCCCCCGAATGAAGTATTAGAAGCATATTGATTACCACCCATAACGCCAGAATTCATCGCACCAGCATAACCCATTCTACCTGGTCCCAAACCAGGTGGCGCAGAAAGACCTGGAGGAGGTCCATTCGCAGTGCTGAAAGATCCTCCCAAGCCGCCCATCATAACGCCGTTCATACCGTGTATGCCGCCTGGTAGATTTGCAGGGCCTGGCGATACCATTCCTGGACCAGATCGAACACCAAGGGGATTCTTCGAAAAGCTCAGACGAATCCCACCCTTGATGCTGTTGTGCAAAGGATGGCCATATAGTTCATGGAGAGCTTTTGTCGCAAAAGAAGTATCCTCGAATTCCACAAAACACATTGGACCATTTTGCTTGGTTCTGAAACAAAGGCGCTTGTATCCACGCTGCTTTGAGAACAGGGCTTTAAGCTCATCTTCCGAAGTGTCGATTGGAAGATTACCAACATATAAAGTATTGCATGGAGGATTTTGGTCAGCAGGATTGACAGGTGGGAAATTGTGGCGATGATAGTGCTGACTTCCAAGTTGGTAATGTTGAGGCGGCTGTGATACCGGTGACATGGTGTTCGCATTTGCCATGGTTTGCATAGTCTGCTGGGACGTGTAAGAAGACATAGAAGCTGGACCTCCAGCATTGTTCGTCGTCAAAGATAAGCTTGCCATACGAGAGGCAATGGGAATTTGAGGGTTAGTCGGGCGTCGAGTCTGAATAGATGCGGCTCCATTTTCAGCATAAGCCACTGGGTCTTTGAGAAGTTCGCCTGTCTCGTCATCTTCGCCTGAATCGTTATTAATCAATGACTTGCCTGTAATACGGGGGCGGTCATTGAGGTGGTTTCCAATAGGAGATTGCGGAGAGAACAAATTTTGATAGCGAGCACTCGACTCGGGATTTGGCAATTCATTGTTTGCATAGTTTCCATTGTTATTTGTAGGTGAAACTCTTTGTGTAGATGTGAAAGAATTGTTGAATCTCGAAGATTGTCGAGGGGTCGGACCCGCTGAAGAAGCCGTGGAGGAAGTGGAGCTGGATGGTCCAGCGTTTGTGTTCGTATCGACAGTATATCGACGAGCGGTAGTGGGACTTCCATAGAATATTTCCACCACCATATTCGCATCGTTTGCAATATTTGGTTTTCCATCAAGCATGTTCTTAGCCTCGAGCGCGCCCGCATGGGACTTGAAGTGGAGAATAGCAGCTCGGAATCCTGCATCATCAGATTTCTCTGGAGACAATACTTCAGCTTCAGTAAACTCTTTAGACCATACTACCATAGATCGTAGTGCATCTTCAGTGGTATTCAATGGTAAACGTCGGATTAAAACGGAACACGGTCCCGATGTAAATGATGCGCCACCATTCGATTGTGGAGTATTTTGCGACGAAGTGTCTAATGCGAAAGCATTCATTGTAGCCATCGATAAGGATTGATATGGTTGTTGGTTGTTATTGGATTGACGAAAGGCCTGGCCTTGTGGGACAAACACCTGGGCGTTCATGGCATTCTCTGGTGATAAAATCGTGTTAAGTCGTGGTTTTGTGATTGAAATGTCGAGCTTTGTGATTGCTTGGAAACTCGAGGTGTCGCAAATAAAGAAGATGGGCCGAAAACGAAACTTGAATAATTATTGGATTTTTGATTCAACTCTTTCTCTGCAGAATGATGAGTTTTGAACGTGTGGGAAGATCACCAAAGGCTTGGATACTTTTGCGACCGTAGTGCTGGCTGACGCGCTCGAAGGTTATGTGGTGTTCGGGTAAGAAAGTGGTAGGGGGCGGATGCGGGTGAGAAGGTTGATTATCGAAATAAGATTAGAGTGGAGTGGTAATCGTAACGATAAGGAAGCTTTCGTGCAAATGGATTGGTTGGAATTCTTGGTTGTATGTATGGGTGTGTGTATGTGGTATGTGTATGTATGAATGAATGTAAGTGAAGTGTGGGATGAAAGTCAAGTGTGGGTGGGTGAGGTGTGAGTGTGTTCGGTGTGTGTAGTGGTGTATTATTGCGGGTTGATGAGATTTGCGCAATAGATGATGGCAAGAGTAAAAAGTGTGGTAAGAAGGCCTTATTGTGTGATCTCGTTGCTCCTTGTACAGATATCGTAATTGTATCGATTTAATTGTTGGAAATCTTTCTTTTTATTGGAATAAGATTCGTACGAGTTGACTCGTCAAATATGCGGTACCTGACGATGAATGATGACCGTGCGATGTACCGACCGGACGAGGAAGTTTAGGTAGGTTTCCACTATCCCAAGGAAAGCGTTCTATCCTTTCGCGCGCGTGTATTCGAATATAATTGAAATAATGTTTCTATTAATTTGAGCAGATGTATCGTGCGATCTAAATTAGATGACAGTTTCCAATTGTGTATGATTTAATTGTAAAGGTTGGGACCCAAGGATCCAAAGTCCTGTGTGAGGTGTGTAAGAATGACGAGATGATATTGCGATGGATTGATAAGAAAGTTGGCTGGTGGTGGTAGCCTTTTTCGACTTTTACAGTCAAAGAATGGATGAACACGAAGAATTGATGGGTGAGAATTTTGTGTGACTCGATGAGATCCAAAGAAGTATGGAGGTTGGCGTCAAAAGGCTTCTTCTTCTTCTTTGAAAATGGAATGAAGAAATGGCTGGAGGATTGGAAGCGTCTTTCTCTCACTTTTCTTTCCTCCGACTTGTGTTGGTAGTGAAGGTAAGGTAAGGAAGTGTAAGGTGAGGTGAGGTGATGTGATGTGATGTATGGGAAACAGAGGTGTGAGGTAGGTGGTCTATTCAATGATCGAAAGTTGGGGGAGAGAGGGGGGTTTCTAGGTGATTACTTTGGGGATTTTAGGAAGATTGTGTGGAGAAGAAAGAATCCAAGGATTTCCATTGGTTGATACTCGATAAGATACACTGAAGTTAATTTATTAGTTCGTGCAGCATGCAGATAGCGGGATTTCTTTGCACACACACACGCACACACTCACAGACACACAGACACTTGCAAGTCTGCAACTAGGGAGAGACAGGTGTGAAATCAAACATGGAAGAGTATCTACTAGGTCGATAGGTAGGGCCAGAAGGAGTGAGCGCCCTCTCGTGGAGAAAATCACCACAATATAAATAAATATAACCTCCAAGGTACGCTGCTGTCCATCGTCATGGGAAACAAACAGACATAACCTTGGCCTTGCAAAGTGATTACCTGGACCAGACAGAATAGCAATTTCACATTGGAAAGTGCGGGATGCGATGGGAATTGGCATGCGGATGGCGTATTTGTAGATGTAGATAGATGCACTAGTGGTGGATGTGGATGCACAGTAGAAATGGATGCAAGTGAGGTGAAATGTACAGAATAATCCTGGGTTATAATCGATACCTAATAATGATTCTCATACTCACTCGTGTGGAATATGGGGAAACTTCTAAGAGCTCTAGATCGTTGGTCAATGCAGCGATCGTCTTTTTTAATATATACAGACTGGCAGGCAGGCAGACGATATCATCAAATCTCTACTTTGTATTTCATCTACTCAAAGTTTCTGTTAATCGTCTTTCTGTAAAGGTAGGTAGGTATTAAAATCAAATCAGATAATTCCGATCACCGTTCAAGGAAAGGAACAAATAGAAGCCGATCGGATACCTGCTTCTGATGTACACACCCATACACCTTTAACCCTTTTCTTCGTCCGCTCATCATCCAGTAATTTTACGAGCCTTTTCAAAAGAATCCTGGATATCCTTGGACCCTTGAAGCAGAGCAACACACATCTTCGAAATCTCCAATGATCGTCAATAATGATATCTCGAGGTTGTGAAACTAGTCGATTCTCGGAAACTTGATAGAAAAAAAGTTGGTGTCTTCTCCGATTCGTCCCAATTCGGATATTAAAGAGATCCGTCATTCATCTTTTCCTTTGTGATACCCCTCTCGACTATTGTTTTTTCGATCGATGTTTCTATTGTTCTTCGTGTGGGAGTATTTCCATCTTGACTAGGCCGGAGATTTCAATACTAGACGAATATATCAGTAGAATCAAAAATTAATCTTATGCTGGGCATTTGAGATATTGAAATACCCAGACTAGTCTCGCTCTCAAATGAATATGGGATCTCGTTTGTTGGGAGCTCTCCAACCCATTTGTCAACCTCGACCTCGAACTCGAACAGGGAAACAAAAGAGAGGATCAGAAAAGAAAGAAGATGCCTTGTAATTTCAGACCAACAGACAGATATCGAGAATTGTGATAATATCATCTATCTCGCACGTCCCAATATGCGGACCGTTTCATTTTCATCTCTACCAAAAGTCTGACGGAGGCTACGGAACAATTATCTCCATTTTTAATTGGGGAAGATACAAATAATGAGAAGGAGCGAGGGACCGAGGGAGCTTTGACTCTTGGAACCTTTTGACGGCCGACTCAATAAAAAGCTCGAATGCTCGAAAAAAAAGATGTTGGTCCCACATCCCACCAAAAACCCTGCAGATGCAAGCTTCACCCATCTCCACTAACCCTTTTCAAGATACGTCAAGGTTCAAGGATTCTCAGCCGGAAGATGGACCCATCCTTGCCATTCATTCAATTTCTTGGTTTTTTATATCCTTGTCGACTACGATGGTGGATGCCATGTAACACGAGGCTTGAGAGAACACAGAGCACAAGGGGCATAGTTACAAACAAAAGGGTTGGGTCGACAAGATGATTATGAATGGCCATGAAGAATGTATATTATCCCGCCATTCTGGAATCTACCGTTTTGGTCGTAAATTTGATCTGCTGATAAGTTGATTGACAGATTGATTGACAGATTGATTGACAGATTGATTGACAGATTGATTGACAGATTGATTGACAGATTCACTTGTGTGGTGGTGTTGGTCTAGACTTTTGGAATATAAGCAAGGCAAGCATCCAAACCGATTGTCGAATAATACTGTAGCCAAGGCCCATCTTCTTACAGTGATCAAACGGTTGGATCGCTCACTGTATGGTCAATATTTGGGCACTCGGGTACGTACCTACATCTACCGTCTCTTTTCCAGCATTCGTACTGGAGTGCATTGACGAGCTTATCCTTTTCTTATACACGAAAGCTAAAGCAATTACAGTGGCGGTTGGCTCGAGTGGGATGGTGATATGAGGGGTATTCTCTGCATCAGCTTATCGTCATTGGTGTCAGGTGCGGCTGACGATAGTTTCCCTCCGGAAGTTCATCCACTCTTCCCCTGAGTGAAGGCTTTGGAACTCGTTCTTGGTCTTCAAAAACTCACTCCCGGGAATAGGATTTGGGATTGCGAGACATTGTGTGGCCGATATGATTGGTAGGCTTCTTCCATCTCGTCCTCCCCTGCTTCGTATATTGAATCGATGTTCAAATATACCTCGGAGGATAAGTGAGATTCAGAATTGCAAGTACTACACGAACAATCAATCATACCAGTGGCTTTTCAGACACTTTGCATTCAAAAGATGTTACCATCTGACAAAATTGAGACAATCCTTTCAATCGGTAGGTACGGATATTCACATAGTCATGATTGCATCATTATTGTGAGATGAGAACCTGCATATCTCCATATTACAGACAACTGTTGGTTGCTGCAATCCTAACTTCTTGAAAGGAAATGATTGGAACAGTTTAGTGCTCACATCGATGGCGAAACCAGAACCTACAATGTTCAACTCGAAGCTATATCAAGAATGCACGACTAGCTTCGAAATATATATTTTTCATCTTTCACAAACATCTCATCGTTCTTATCATATTAGACAACGAGTAGATTGATAACATTTTCTTTCATAACTATCCTCCATATATTGCGCAAAACTCATATCATGTAAATGTAAGAATCATATACATCCTGCCATCCATCCATTTCTATAGCGGCTATTCTCCAATTGGCCCAAAATCCTCTTTGAATCCCATTCACAAAGACTCCTCGACACAAAATTGGTTTAGTTACTAGCTTCGTTGGGGATGTACACCCACAACTCGAGTCAAACAACCAATCACAACAGTTAATTGAGTAATTCTTTGTCTCAATTCTCATCATTGTGCGACTTGGTTATATATTTTCACGTGTCAGCAGTATGCATCAAATCAGACAAACAACTTGTTTCCTTGCCTCGCTTCTGTGGTCCAATGGTTAGGATTCCACCCTTCCAAGGTGGAGGTTCGTGTTCGATTCACGGCAGTTGCAATTTCTTTTTGTTTGGTATGCGTATTTTTGGAGGCAAGTTCGAGGCAACAGAGGTGAAACTCAAGACTTTGGGTTTGTATTACTGATTTTTGCAACATCAATTTTTTGGGTGAGGAGCTGGGCCACAGATACAATTGCAACGGCTTATATTCGGGTAGGGAATCGAACAGAGACCGACCTGCTTAGAGAGTTGCAATTACATTTTGCTTCGTCTTTTTTTTTCCTCTATCCAGAGAGAGCTGTTTTGTGTTTGTGTTTTTGTTATGAGTTCTTGGCAGAGCTTTATATACATATCTTTTTTTTACACATGCCTCATAGTTTCAGGGTCGTAAATTAAGACGATCATGTTACCAGTATCTCTCGGGGCGTCAGTCGATCTACAGTTCCAGACTCTCGAAGTGGGGACCCAGGTGTCGCAGTCGCAGTACCGGTAGTGTCGTTTGTGTGTGCATTGGCTCGTGGGTCGTTGGGTAGTGTGTGGGGTGGGGTTTATCCAATATCAATTCATATGATATCTTCCAATTTCCAAATCAGATATATAATTAGAGTGTCGAATTTGGGACTTGGGATTCGAGAGTTGGATATATACTGACTGTACTTTGAGATATTGTTGTTTGGGGAAACAAGGTGTTTGGGTGCTGGCTAGTGGGATTGTTGGATAGCAAGAGTTGTGTATGTGTGGAAGGAAATACGCTCTTGGATGAGTGCAGCGGTGGGCTGGAAGTGCAGATATGTATCGTTACAAGGCGGGCTGGCTTTCTAGTTCGGTGATTGATGATTGTTGGGGGAATGGATGGAGGTATAGGTATAGATATGTGAAATGTATGGTATTGGTATACTATCGCTGCGGCGTGGTGCTTTGATATAACGTTTCCACAATACAGAGAGCGCAAGAGTATCGAGGCCGAAAACGAAACCGAAACTGAGTTGGAAATCCGTAGGTATACTGTGTCTGAACTAGATAGAACCCGGGGCTTGAAGCTTGGATTGGCTGTGGAAAGATAGATAGATAGATACAAAAGATTTCAATAGAAATATACTTATATACTCCATCCTGTGCTTGAGTTCGGTTTGGTTTCACATAACTTTCTAGAGATCTGTCTGTGTATTAGGACATGTATATACATGTCCATATCCACAGCGCAGCATTCGCAGCATCCATCCATCCTATCCTAATCAATCAATCGATTGATAGGATTCTAAAACGCGAATCGAGTAACTTACAATAACCAATTTACTATAGTTGTATATTACATTTGCCAAAACAATAACCTAGGGATCATGCGAGGGGGGGGGGGGGGGGGGGGGGTGAAAAATAAATAGATAAATAGATAATTCTCATCCATCCATCCATCCATCCATACATACATACATACATACGAATACCATATTGACGCATATACACTTTCCTCCCTATCCAGATTCAGATTCAGATTCAGATTCAACTACGAAGTGCAAAAAGAAAAAAAATCTACGAGATGAGGAGATGAGGAGATGAGGACTACGTATCTGCTGCTGGGTTTTGGGTTTTGTGTGTCTTTATTTATCTATATCTAAGATGATGGTGATGGAGTGTTTCGTTTATTTATTTATCCAGCCATTTTATCCTGTAACAAATACTGGATAGAAGTTGTAAGATATCCGTGAGTCTTGTATTAACTCTTAATTCTTAATTTCCAAGCCAACTTCCTCTCTCATTAAACAAATGGTAAGTTTCATTGAATCCCAACTACTTCATTGAGAGCAATATCAATATTAATATCGATAGCAATATCAAAATGGGTAAATCGCGCAACAGAAATCCATTCTCTCTCTTCCTCCAAGTTGAAGTGCCAAGTTGAAGCTCCAACCCTCGTATATATATACGTTCATACATTTACTTCCAGAATGACATCTATTGCATGCTTACTCTTTTTCCATCTGTCAGTCTGATGTGCGGAAGCCGAGCAAAGAATCTCCATTCGGATTCTCCGTCTGGAAATCCTGGTGTTGGATCGATATACATATACATATATACATACATGCATACGCCCTCCTCCAAACCATTCCCAAGCATGCAAGCCTCAAAATCCTAAGATGCAGATCCCCCCCCCCAAAAGGACGAAGAAAAAAAAGATCAATCACCAAATACCTTCCTTCTCATTATCTAAACAACATCTCATCTATATTTCAAGACTCTATACATAAAATAAAATAAAGACTTTTCTCCTTTCTCCTTCCACATTCTCTCTCTCTCTCTCTCCCGATCTCAAGAATTTCCATCCCCTTAATCGTTCAAAATCCCCACACCCTCCTCCCCATCCTTTCTATATCCACTCATACATACATACATACATACATACAATCCCATGACACAACACCTCCAACAGATTTTCCCTCCATCCCAGACACGCCAATCATCAAATTACCACACCCACCCAGACATGCCCATCCCGAAAAGACAATCATAATATCACACATCGCCCCAACCGTCTCATCCGATGATGTCTTTTCTCCACCGGCGAATTGACCTCATCGTCGAATTCTGGCGTCGATCGATTGTTATCCCGGCGGATGATTTGCCTGCAGAGATCGATGAAGACTTCGTCTACATTTGCTATTTTCCGTTTCCATTAGTATTATTTTTCTCGCCAACTTCTCTCCATCATCTTTTTCCCGCGTTCCCCCTCCCATCTTTCCGTCACTCTTCATTCTTCGCCCCCAGAATAAAAAATCCATTCCAACTGAAAAGAAGAAAAGGGAAAACTCACCCCTCCTCCTAGCACTCGTCTCATAATACGGCGCATTCCCCCAGCTCTGACTAACATTAAAAGCCGCCTGTCTACTAACCATCCGATCTTGTTCCAGATCACTTTTGTTCCCGACAATCACTATCGGCACATTTTCGTCATCTTTTATGCGTATGATGGTCTCGCGGAGTTCGCTGAGTTCGTTGAGAGAGCTTTGCGATGTGATACTGAAGACGAGGAGGAATCCTTGTCCGGTTTTCATGTAGAGTTCTCTAGAGAGAAAATGTGAGTGGGGGGTTTGGGAAGGAGGAGTGGAAGAGCAGAATGAAAATAGAATTGCTTGGTATGTACCTCATGGCGGCTGGAAGGGTGTTAGTTTATGTCTCATGTATCATGTGATAAGAAATATGAGGAGAAGAACTTACTGAATTGCTCCGTACCCGCGGTATCTAATCTACATTTCTCCACATCAGTATCATCTTCTGGACCCCATGAGAGGATAAGATAAACTCACATCTCCAACATGCATTGTCGTCCCTATCGAACCAAAAGGCCGCGTTAGCATCATGATCATGTGTCTCCACTCCATGCCAAGACGGAGAAGAAATCTCAAAATACTCACATCAACCTCGATAACCTTGCGGTACGAATCCTCAATGGTTGGATCATAACTTTCGATCCAAATATTCTGAACAAATTGTGCTAAAAGGACACCAATCACACATCAGTATCTTCGCTGCGTATTTTGACAATCCCTTCCTGATATCTCCCGAATCTCCATCTCTCGTTCCATTCACGTGCCTCCCCACTTCGACCTTCCAAAATTTCAACCCCCCCAAACTCAACTCAAGTCCCCGGAGCAGAGTGGGTCAAGGTCTCGGCAAATAAGTAAAAATGATCCTTACCGGTTAGACAACTCTTGCCAACACCACCTTTGCAGACGAACAAAAATGATTAGCCATCAACATTCTATCTTCAATCGATACATCTCCCGTATTCTCTCTCTCTCTCTATATATAATCGATCATTCCCTTGAATTGAACAATTAAATACAGAGGAAAGGAAAACGAGGGAAAAGATAACTCACCAGCACCCAAAACCACAATGTGATAAGTTCTCCTAAAAATCACCAATCACCATATCAGCCAGCTATCTTTTCCGAACCACCCTCCCCAATATAAAAACTTTACCCCTGATTCATACCTCCGTGCGTTCCATGCACCAACCACCGACCCCAAACCTCAAAAAAAAAAAAGATAGAAAGCAAGAATGAAAGAATGAATGGAAGGAAGGAAGAAAGGAAGGAAAAAAACTTACTGTGAATTCCTCGTCGCCATGTTGAATTAGATTCTAATAATCGTCTTTCCTCCTCCGATCCCTCTTGAGATATATCTATACAGATAGTGATAGATGGATAGATAGCTATCACACGTATCTACGTCTGTACGAAATATTCCCAAGATATCGAAAAAATAAAAATTCACACGAGACGTCCGATCCAATATCTAGTGATTTTCACTTCTCCCCTCTTAATAAATAAAAGATATATCGCATACAAAAAGAAAATTCCTTTTCCACCACGTTTCACCTCAGAATAAAGCAAAAGGGCGTAGAGAGATCTAGTAACGTCAAGTACCCTCCCCTCAAAATAAAATCAGGAAAAAATATTTAAATATATATATAGATAAAATAAATCGAGTCGTAACGTAACGCAACGTTTCTCCAAGTCTAGCACAGAAAACCCCAAAAAGGTCTGGAATAATGGTTAAAAATAAATGTAATAATAGTAATAATAATCAGGAAAAGGGTCAGCAAGCTCAACAGCACTTGTTGGTGGCTTAAAGTAATATATATGCAAGTTGGACGTTGAACGTTGATGTGAGGGAGAGGATCGTTTGGTTTCGTTTCGTTTCGTTTCGTTTCGTTTGACGCGTTGCGTGGGCGAGGGCTCTGCTTTTTGAATCCCCCTCAAAAAATTGGATGGACCAGTAAGTTTCCGCGGTTAATCTTTCAAGGTTGTTTCCGTTCCGTAGGCAAGGTAAGTGTTTGTTTGGTTGAGTAAGAAAGTTCAAGCTTAGTGAGTGGTGAGTGGTGAGTGGTGAGTGGTGTAGTGGAAATCTTCGCCTGTTTTTTTTCCTTCTCAATACCTCGGACTTTATCTATATGGATATGTGGAAGGTTGGGATGGATGGATGTATAATATGCAGGTAGGATATACCTAGGTAGGTATTGTAAAAGATTCTTGTAGATACGTATTTTCTTTTTTTTTCTCGTAAGAACAAAAGATCAAAATTAACAGCGAAGCGAAGTGAAAGGAAGTGAAAAGGGCAGAATGGTGAAGTTATATATGTATATAAGTATGTATGTATTGTATATATTTGATAGGTAATAACGATATATCAAGAGGATGGAGTCGAATCGTTTGTGAGGCACCAAAATCCGTACCGTTTCGTCTGGCTGACTCTTGGGTTGCCCGGTGGTTTATGTGTTATGTGATATTTTGGGGGGTGGTGCAGTTGATTGCAGTAGCTGGTAATTTATCCGGATCATCTATTTTTCCTCCCGGGCGGGTGTATACCGGTATGTCTGGCCTGGCAAATGCAGGCGGGTAGGTAGGGAGGGAGGTAGGGAGGTATGAGTTTATGTATAGATGAGATTCTCTTCTATTTCGGGTGTTGAATGGAAGTTTGTGAAGTCGGATCGATGTATAGATATAGGAGACAGATGATGGTTGTGATGTTGTATCGTTGTGTCTATGAATAAATAGGAGAGCGAGAACCAAAAAGGAGTGAGGGGATAGATAAAAGAAAGAGAGGAGTGAGAAAAATAGCAAATATAAAAGTGCTAATAAATACAGCCAGCCAGTCAGTCAGTCAGTCAGTCAGTCAGTCAATACTCGAATGTATTGATTCAAATAGGTACTCGACGCCACCTACCCATTTCCCCAACGCCAACCCAGTGAATTAGAAAGCACACTAGAAAAAACGATATCCTCAAAAGAAATTAAACACAAAAATTAAACATCTCTCCATGATGCGACCCTTATTTCGTTTGTCCTCTCTTGACTCAAACCTTAACCTACCCAGCTTTAACTTTCTACGATTAATCATCCATGAGCTCTCTCGTGCCAATCGATACCGACCGACTTCTCGATTCATTCATCCCCTCATCTATTGATTCATCCATCCATCCATTCATCCATTCATACCGCGATTGTATTACCCGAGATACATACATACCAGTACCAGGGAGGTACTTATCAACCAATTTATCGTCGCATCTGCAAATGCACTTTTCAGGTACGGGGGTCCCGGGAACGTGTTGTATTGGACCCTGATTTTTCTTAAACCCTGGTGGAAACCCTTTTTTCCCTGGGTAACATGCACAGCCCTAACGATGGATCACATCATGGCGAGGAAACCTGGACGCCACGTTGTGTCTCTGTTCTATCCTATTTCTCACCTTTTATTTTTGGGAGGAACGATGTAGTGCTACTGTAGAATTGGAGTGGGCATGGATGATGAATGGATGGATATGTGGAGTGAAGGTCGAATAGTACAATGAAGAGAAGATGGAGGTGGATGGGAATAGAACAATCCCATTCCCGTGATATGATGGATGATGGATGGAATCTGCAATCGAAACTCCTTCTGGATTAGATTTGAAGGAGAATATTCCTCTGATCATCTCATCCCATACCAGAATCTTTCTTTTGTCAACAGAAAGGAGCACTAGGCAGATTTCTCTCCCACCTTCTCGTACAATTGTCCATCCATACAATGTTCGTTCCCTATCTATTCTCATCTACACTATACCACACCACCCCACCACCCATCTGGCAATCCCTCGTTTATTTCGTCTTACACATGCACCTTCGCCTCATTTAATCGAACATCCAGCCCTCTTCAGCTCGAAATCACCTCACCCATTCGCAGAAAGTTGTGTAAGGATAGCAGCCTTGAAATTCGGCCCTTGGGGTATAGTTACTCGGGTTCCGGTGGTATTCCTCATCCCAGACGAAGCACCACTTCCGGAGATATCAAATGCAATGTACAAGTCGTGTCACATACTAGTCTTAGCTTCCACATCGTTTCGGTAATTCTTTCGTCTTTGAGCTGTGTATGGATTTTTCCTTTCGCTCAATCGAATCGCGCGGGTTTCAATTAGGTTCCTGTGGATTTTTTCGCCGAGAAGTTGGCGATATGCTTGCGCTGGACAGGGTATCTTTCAGTGCCAAATGCCAAATGATCGACCTGCTCGGAAAATCGGATGTATATCACAGCTACAGTTGTGAGTCAGTCTCATTGTCCTGGGAGTATCTCCTCGGAGGACTTTATTTGGAATGCAATTGAGTTCTGCATCGGTAAAAACTTTCCATTAATGCTTTTTGACAACCATACGTCATACTTCAACATCGGACGTGATAACGCGGTATCAAAATTTAGGGTTAGGGTTCCCGATATTAGGTTCTTCAGGATACAGTATGACTGCATGCAACTTTAGCCTAATCATCTCATCTCATCTCATCTCATTCTCCAATGTGCCAGCCAAACATTCATCCTCAATTCAACATCGCATCTAAGCAAATCTCACTAGCGCGAGTCTCAGCGACCCTCGCGTTAACAACATTTGATACCTACCCACGTACTCTCACACCCCAACCATCTACAACAAATACATCTTAGTATCGCAGCCAAGAAACAACCATAGACTCCCATGCATTTCATCAGATGCAAATGCTGCAATGCCATGTGCAAACCATGTTCGCATTGCGCACAAGGTAGCATCTGCTCGAAATAGATGGCATGGAAATGAGACAGCAGACGCTACGTTGCCACACGGTATTTTCTTTCGTCACCCACCTGTCCGTTGTTTTTCCCTTCTTCTCGTGTCTACTGTACTTTACGTTGTGTATGCAGGTATGTACGTACGTATTGCAGTATGTTTGTTACAATGATATAACCTGGGGTTTGCGTCAGATGTTTGGATTCGGAGCAGGAGTGGTGGTATCGATAGTGTGTTCTTGTGTGTCGTATAGGTACTGTGGTTATTGAATGGTGCAATGTTAATCATAAGTCGAACGGCGACTTTTATATGCGCAGGTATAGTAGTTGATTCAAGATATTAGGTGATGATGAGGTGGTTCACGAGCTGGTGATTCCACGAACTGATAATTCTTGAGCCAATTTATCGATTCCATCAATGTACAGAACAAATCTTAGGTTAAATCCAGCATATGCACGTGCTGTGTAACATTATCGCTTCCGCAGGTTTCTTTCTATATTTTTCCTATCCATATCCTCATGTCCGTCTCATTATATGATGATAACATGAAGGATATCTTGTGTTAAACGTTCACATTTTCTCATTCCGAAGAATCCCAATGATCACAATCAATACCATAAATCCAATGAATGCAAAATATTAAGTATCATACATGTGCATGTGCACCTCACCCCTCATTTACACCTCCTCTCCCCCCTCATTCATACCCCCAAACTAATAAGGATCCCACTCCAACCTCCTCTCCAACAGATAAGATTCCACCGGCACTCCCCTCCACTTCTTCTCCCCTCCCTTCGTCACATTAAAAAACTCCACCTCAAAACCCATCACCTCTTTCCAACCCCTAATCAAGCGTCTCCAATAACACGTCTCCGCCGCCGGCGTAAGATATCTCTCTCGAAAAACCTTCACACTCCTCTCCGCAATCTCCTCTACCTCTTTCTGATCCTTCCCCTGAATCAACTCCACCATTTTCTTTTCCAACCCCTCAAACTCCCTATCCACCTCAATATAATTCTGTTCCGGTCCATCCTTCTTCATCAACGGATGGAAAAATTCCATCCACTCCAATTCATGCGCCACAATCACCGATCGACAATTCCGCAGATATTTCAGCCGCGCCGAATAAGAGTTTCCTTCCGTATGCGCCAGAAATTTGTATTGACAGTGTTCATCCATACTCTTCAAATCATTCTTCATGCTCCCCTCATTATGCCAATCCAACGTCTTCACATCCGCCCACGACTTCCCCTCCGTCACATTGACGAATTTCTTGCGAACCTCCAAATTCATCATCGCGCCTCGCCACAAGAGTTTATCGATTTTGCGACTCCAGGGCCACTCGCTCTCCGTCAGGATGGCTTTCATCTGCATTTCTCCGTAGCTCCCGATCTTCGTCTCGGGCCACGACCAGAATCCGTACTCGGGCATGAGCCATGTTTCTTGATTCTTGGCTTGTCGTGCGTAGAGCCATTGGGGATGTCCCTCCATCTTATCGTCTACGTTCATGGTAAATTCGATGTTGGGGAGGGGCTCGGGTGAGGTGAGCATTGCGCGGTGGAGAGCATGCAGCGTGGCGATGCCGCGGGAGTAGATTTTTCCGGAAGTGTTGATTATGTATAACTATGTTCTTGTTAGTTTATGTCTCTTTATCAAACTCTCCTTCCGCCGTTCAAAGGATGGCTGATAGAGAAAGAAGCAAGAACACAAACCTGCTGATCAAAAATCATCGCCCTGATAAACCCATTTAACGCTGGCGTGTCATCCAATTCCTTCCTCATCACCTTCTTCTTCTTCCTCAGCTGAACCGGTCTCTCCACCTCCTCAAACAGTCCCGGGAACGCGACATCGCATTGCTCTTGCGTCAAGAACAAATTGCGATAATCTCGTGTGTAATTCCACGTCCCGTCGAATCCAAATCGTCCACTAATAAACTCCGAGTCTCGTTGCGCATCAGTTCCATGGCCGACAGTGGGGGTATATATTCTTGGAGGCGATGTCGGGGAGAACTTTTGGGGCCCAGTGGTATAGAGGAAGACGAGAAGAGTGAGAAGAAGCGCGACGACAAACGGATAAGGACGTCGCGCAGTCGCTATGGCCAGATCGTTGAAAATCGCCATACTGATACCGATTCTTTTCCACGCATCAAAGATGCAAAGGAATGCACAACGTCAAAGAAGGAAAAAATTCAAGGTGTAAGATATAATCCGATGAGTAAGTAAAGATAAGGGGGAATGACAATATAACATTTACATCAAATTCCATCCGCTACCCGAGATCCAATTCTCACGCCGCAGAGATGCATACTCCGCAAACAGCTAGTTCTTTACCCTTTACGAGTATCGATTGTGGCTTTGGCGGGCTTACACTGATAACCGCTCCATATCTGTATGGATACCTACATCCCTCATCCATTATCAGACAGAGCCAAACAAGCACACGAAAGACGGACCAGCAAATTTCAACAAAAAAAGCAGTAAGTACAGTGTACGAGTCCACCCCCCACCATCATCTCTCCATCCCAGACCGAAAAAAAAGGACAAAAAAACTTCGCATCAAAGAAACCCCCTTGAACACCATATCCACAGTGACGAGCCTCCTTCCATCTCACCCCCACTCATCCTTACCTTGTACGGACGAATAGAAGCCGGATCCCTCATGCCAAATCCCCGAATCCAACCATGTTCCCAGGCATCCGAAATCCATAGTCGCGTACGGAGTACACGGCAACAGAAAACTTGATTTCTTCATCACTAACATGAAGATATTTTGTGGAGTGAAGTGGACGTGGAAGTAAACATCTAAACGCTAATTCATCAATATGGTTTAAATTTAGTGGCTTTCGGGATGGGACTTAAGGTTAATTAATTCCCCTACATGATTTTCGACATGGGCCGAGTGACGGTAAATCTAATGTCACAATTTTGGGAAGACGAATGATATCTAAAACAGAAGAGTGAGGTCTCTCTCTTTATATGCATACAGTTCACAATAATGTTGCACATCGTGTAACAACAGATCATGTATTCATTCATCAAAATTATTTTATTCGACGCTGTGCATATACGCGCAATATACAAATTTCTGAAGCCAAGAGATCTCCAAGGGGGACAACTCGGGTGCCTTTATCCTTTCGACCAATCGGATAGGTACAACATGCAGTCGAGTTAATTCGTACAATTGATACTTATTACCATGTTACTAATAAGTAGTACATGGAAATTAAAGCTTCAAATACAAATACTCATCATATACGCCAGAATATTAATACATTATATGATTAGATAGTTCGGGTCCAGATGATCTACACTTTACCATTTTTTTCTCTCTACAACCATGCACAGGCTTACCAGCCAGGCCTTATCAATTACTTGTATTGCATGCATATCATGGGGTGCTGATCTTCCTCGCTAATCATGATAACAAGCCCTTCTAAAGGTATTTCAAAAGCTCCATTCCCAGATGCAATCATTACCAAAAACTCCGTAGCCAGATGTGCAACCTATTGAACCCCAATATCCATGACACCAATAGCAATCCTGTTCCAGAAACGCGCCTCTTATGCAGTGATAGAAACGATGCGCCTTGGAAACACTTTTGTTCATCGTGCATATCATGCTCCTCCCAATCGATCATATATGTACAAACTATGAGCTAATCTCTCGTATGTCGCATGCAAATTACTTTATGGACTGTTTCCGCTCATGTTTCGGTAATGTCCTAGGTTCTGAACTCCTCGCTTGATCTCGTTCGAGCAAAAGCGAAAGTTGAGACTTGCTTTTACTTAAAGGTCCCGAAGGGCTTGATGCTAAGCTTCCTGATATAGGACTAGAAGGAGCCGCTTGTGAAAATGATTTCTTTGTAAAGAGATCTTTCATAAGAGCTCGAGCTTTGCCTTTGCTTGGTCTCTCTGGTGATGCGGGTACTGCTGCAAGTTGGTTACCATTTCCTAGATCGAGGTGACCAGTTGCATCAGTCAATGTTGGCGCCGAGCTGACCATGCCTTTAGACTGGTGTTGTAAAAGATTTTTCCCACTCGCCTTCCTATAACCAGGAGGTTTGCCATCGCTCGAACCCTTAGACGTGGTCGATGCCGGAGAATCTGGACTTGAAGTCTCAGGTGGTAACATGCTGGCTGTTTTAACATTGTCGTGAAGCATTCTTTGTACCTTGAACTCAGCCTCACTGACTTGAGGGACTGAAACCTGATCGTTTGCTAGTGTCTGAAGGTTGTTGGAAGGCTCAGGCTGAATGGGCTCAATCTCAATACTCTCCTCGCGAGTGCTTGCAAGTTTGCGCGAACCACCCACAGTTGGAGCGGCCGATCTGGAGGGATTCCGCTTGGTCGGCGAGGTTGTGGTTCGCGGTGCAACGTTTTCTTGCGTGTTCTGATTTCTGACTGGCAGTACAGATAGCGTCGGCAGCCTTCCCAGAGTTCTATTTTGTTGCCCTTGTCCACCTGGACCTCTCGCAGCGCTATCATTCGAAGACTGTGAAGTTTGTGAACTCTGTCGCCTGACAACAATGGGTCTCTTCTTCTTGGAAGCTGAAGCAACAAATTTCTTACTTGCCGGTGCAGGCATTAACTTTCTATCAATCTTCTCCTTTCCGATCTTCTCCTCAATAGTAGCCGTATGCTCAAGAATTGGCGAAGGTGATTGTACGACGTTCTTGTTTGTGCTTGTGCTACCAGACTCGTCTTCTGAAACTGGCGGGGATATGAATCGTGCAGTCGGTCGAGGACCATTTGCAGAAGGACCTCGAGTCTTTTTTAATATGGGAGGCGGCATGGGAGCAGGTATCCGGGCGACTGATGTCAGCGTTGTGCTTGATCGGCTATCGTTGCGAACACGAGCAACAGAAGTAGTCGAGGCAGTCTTTCCAATACAGGCTACACTATTCTGATAATTCAAAATTCAGTATAGGGCTCCAAGTTTCATTAATAGGTTTGCATACCATTGGCTTTTCATTTTCATAGCGATTGGGTGGTCCTCTGAGTGGCACAAAAGTGTCGCCCTCTGAGATATGTACAAAGAGTCGAGCAACAGTTGAAGCATCCAACTCTCGACTTCGACTCCCCCATATTCGCCACCAGTAATTCTCTAAGCGCTCAGCTGTTGGGTCGAGAAGTCTTCGTTTTGTTGTGGTATAGACTAGAAGACAATGAGCTTGGATGCTTTACTTTTCAATCAAGATATGTAGGTACCTTTCCAAAATCTGGCAATGTCTGCGAGATCCAAAGGATCATTTTTGATTCTCTCAATGGTGCTTCCAATCTGAGGAGAATTGACCACAATGCCCTTGGGCAATATCAATGCCATCTTCTTGACGTCGCCAGAACCTAAAGTTGTAAAGTGACTGCAGCTCTTCTAAGGCAGGCAGCTAGCCTACCCAGAAGTTGCTGCGTCACCGTGAAGGAGAAAGGCGCTTTAACAGCTAAGAAAGCTGAAAACTAAAGTAAGGAATTAAAATTTGGTAAATATGAAGTATTGGCCGGGTATAGAAAGGGACGGGGAGATCGGAGACAAGTGAATCTGTGGAAAGACAAGGTTGTAAGGAAGAGATCCAGGATATGGACGATGCGAAAAAAAAGCTAGTGAAGCTAAGAAAGATAGTAAAGATAGTATGAGATTTTAGTTTATGAAATTCCAAAATAGCAATGCTATAAGTATTTTTTGCACCCAGCTTCTAATCAAAAATCCGAGCCCAAGAGAATAACAAAGCAGAGAGAATAGAAGATGGCTAATAACTTAAGGTTTTGGTGATGTGTGCTTGGGTAGGTATCGTTTTTGTACGTACTAAGGGGGGGAGTTGATTAAAATGATAGAAAAAATTGTTATTGGCTCGGAAATGATCCGAGGAATGAGAATTTGTTGAATATGTGAATTTGTGAATTTGTGTGGATTTTGATTTGATGTGAGGAGGAGGAGATAGGTAGGTCGATAGGGAGTTTGATTTTTGATGCTTGAATGTATATTATGATATCTCAAAGTCGATGAGAGAGAAGTGTCATGTGAATGGAGATTGATGATTTATGAGATAATAAGATATGAAGTATCTGGCATAGAAACCATTGACTTGTATTAGGTGAGTCGGTCGGTCGGTCGGTCAGTAGGCAGGTAGGCAGGTACCTATGTATTTCGATGGTCGTCAAATGGCGAGAGAAGAAAGGTTCGAGTCGAAAAGATAAAATTCTCCAATTTTCCATTGGGCAGGCTGGTCAGGTAGGGCCCCTAGTAGATATCTGGTAGGAGCACCACGGTGGAGGCAGGCTGACGAGGGAGGTATGTGTGTAGATATGTAGATATGTAGACATGTAGATAATGTAGATAATGTAGGTACAAACGGGTGTCGTTATGAAATGCAATAAATCATGGTTATTCTTGTTATCATTGTTTTCATGTTGGCTCCCAGTCAGTCGGAACAGAAGAACGTATAACGTGCACGGGGTGCTTGCTTTTTTTGCTTCCGTACAGCACAGCACAGCACAGTCCAGATGAAATAGGTAGGTACCGACCAGCAGATATGTGTGAAGCAGTGTGTGTTTGAATCTCCGTCGAGAACAAAGACAGTGCAGTACAGTACGTACACAGCAAGCAGTAACTCGAGTAGCTCAATACCGGTAGTAGATGGGTCGGATTTTATTGGTGGTCCTGATTTTTATATGATCAATTAGTCGAAAGTATTTGATGAATTATGAGACGGATTGATTGATTGATCGGCAATTAGACTCGGGGAACCATAAGAATGGAGTAATAACACGGAGACCAGATGGAAATCAAGTTTTGCAAATCTTTTCTTTTTAATTTGGAAGTAATAACCTACTTTAGGTTGCATGTATGATCTGGATGGATACGATATGATGGACGTGCGAGGTTGATGGACAATATGGGTATGAGTATGAGTATGAGTGTGAATATGGATATGGATATGGATGTGGAATTATGGATGTGGATAAAAGGGAATTGAGCCTGGTAGATCATATAAAGTGGATATGACAAGGCGGCTGTTGTTCTTGTTGGAGACTCTGAGACTTTTTTGCGTTGGCTTTTACATCATGTATGTACAAAACGGTGCACTACTGTATGAAGCAATCCATCGGAAGACTTCTCGAGTCCGTAAAGAATAGTCAGTAGGTAATGTGACGTGCAATCATTTATGTAATGAACTTCAATCAGCTCTCTCTCTCCTCTCTCTTTCTCTCTGTCTCTCCTTTCTTCGCTCTTGTTGATACTTGAACTCTTCTACTCCGACAACAACACTTAGAACAACAACGATGAGGTTGGATTGTTCTTCATGGGACATTAGCTTTCAATCAAATTAAAACTGTGGAAACCTTATGGGAGTAGCCGGTGCTGGTGCTTAGTAGAGAACTTAAGCCAGGGTTCTCACCTAGGTATCACATTCTACTCGGCCATTATCTCTTCTTTCCTTCTCTTGAAGAGATATGGTTATTATTGATATCGTGATTCGTTTATATAATACTGTGGGGATGTACGATGTTGCAAAAAGAAGGAATAAGAAAAGTAGGGTAAGGGAGGGAAGGTGTAGATGAAAACCGTTTGCCTCATTCCCAGGATGCAACTTCCCTCAATACCGGTACCACTCATGTAAGCTCCTTTCTTCTGCCAAGAATGCTCGATTGTCACAAGAACTATTTCGTGCGTACGTATCTATCATAACATGACTGCGCTATACCTACCTAGGTAGGAAGAGGACATACATTAGAATGCTTTCGAGCATCTAAGAAAACTCACTTCATTTGCACGAAGTGTGCGTGGACATTATAACAAGGGTTGGAAGGGCGCTCCATCTGCTTGACTTACTTTGGCGACCTGGTGGACTTAGGTATGTACTTGAAAAAAAAAAACATTTGATGGGCCCGAAAATATCTATCCAATCCTAGTGTCACAAACAACACAAAGAATGCCGTGTTGAGTGGCAATTGCTACTTATGACTTGCTTGAGGAGCATCTAGCCATCCTACGGAAGATATGAAGTTGCACTGTGTGCCTTTTCTACCCTTACACTGCTGAAAAGCATTGATATGTTATACATACCTAATCTTATAGTACTACCTGTCCATCGGAAGATCAATGCAGGGAAATTGGACGTGGTGAGATGAGATGAGATAAGATTGACATGAGAATAGCTTCATCTCTTGTCTCAAATTCTTAATGTAGAACATTCGCATCATCGTCGGGCAAGAAACACGGCCGGCCCAGTTTCTGCTTGCACGGAGTTCACTCTCCGTACTCCGTATATTCCATATCGAACAAGCCGATGATGACCATGTTGGGACTCGAAATCAGTAAATAACATGTTGCTATCTAGCTCAAACTATATTTGCGACATGCATAAAGGCACGAGGCAAAGCAAAATGAATGGAATACAACGCGAGGCCGGCTCCTAGCCTTGAAACCGCCCCGGCAGTGATAATCTACGGCACAACTCAAAGTTCTCGCGTTGTCAATCTCGCATTGGTATTATACTCATGGTACATCTCTTATAAGTCTTCCAGTTGGGCTGGCACCCTTCATAGCGTACTGTTACTCAATCTTACCGACCTATGCGACTATTCGGACTCACCGCCGTCGCAGGATTCCAGTATTCGTCTTACTATGGGAAAACGCATACAATCACTGATCACGAACGAGTCATTGCGTGTTTTTCAAAGCCAGCAAACAAGCTTGAGACAAGCAAAAGTCAAGGCAAAGAGGGAAAGGGAGCGAACCAGACAAGGCCAATCCTTCCACCCGAGAAAATAATCCCAACAAACACACGCATTCTCCATGCGACGACAGAACCTCTCAGTCCTCATCAGCACAACCGAAAAAGTTACCTACCTTCCTAATCTATATCTTCACGGTGCTAGGTAGCTTTCGTCCAGCTTTGTATATCTTCAATACTTAGAAACGTCGCGGAACCCTTTCCGATGTCCAAGTACGGAACCGTTTATGAACATCTGACCTCTTTTTATCTCTCCGCCTCAATTTAAGGAAACGTCGTGTGACGTTCATTGTTACTGGTCTAAAGATGGGGTATGATATTGTGTTACCCTCTCAAAATCCAGGAATGTAGACTGGTAATCTAGAGTAACAATCAAAACTTGGAATCCCAACAGACGAAACAAACTTGTGATCCAGTACAACTCTTTTCATTGACCAGAGGAAGTTTCGATTGGAGCCATCGGACATACCTAGGTAGATACCTACTCTGTATATCCTTACAAAGTTTTTTGTATCGCATTTAGACATTTGAATATCTAGACCAAAGTTACCAATCCCCCGGATTTTGGACCCCACCCGGTACTTCTCCACACCACATGACTTACAGTCCGATATATTACAACGAACAGTAATGGAGTCATGAACTAGGACCATGCTAAAGCAACTCTAGCAGGATAAACCGCCTATCAAACCTTTATTGGGAATTGACTCGAGCCTCGAGCCTCAAGCTTCATGCATTCATCTATTACTCTTGAGCAAGGCGGAAAATAGGATCTCTCTCATCCAACCACCCATCCCGCGTGTTTATCCCGAGGCTAGCAGAAAACGTGCCCTATATTCCATATTCCAATCAACCAAATCACTGTCTCAGAAGAACAGCACCCAACGACAAAGTCCTGAACCGCCCAAGATCATATGACACGACCCAAAATCTAGCAAAGCAAAGCAAAACAAAATTTGCCAAACTCAGGGGAAAACCCATCCATCTAAAGCGATGCCGCCGAGCCGCCCCTTGCCCTTTTCTTTTCGCCCACGCACGCCCTCTCTATCCTCCATCCATGTCTCACGTATCCTGACCCGAGAAAACACAAATTGTTCCTTCCAACCTTCTAGCTTCCTTCCTACTACTCACTAAAATGCTTCTAGAAACGTGTTCCTCGTTTTCGTTTTTCTTCTCCCGCTGCTCTTTTCTGCGTGGGTGGCGCCATCAGGACGAAAAATTGCTGGGGGATTCGAAAATCTTGTTCCCTTTTCAAATTCATGTATCAAATCATTTTATCAACTTTCCGACGCAAAATCTATTGAGAAATATTTACAAGCGTATGATTAATGAATTTTCCAAATCCTAATATATTAGAATTATAGTTCCATCCTACTATTTGATTATTAAATAAAGGTATTTTCATTGAAAGGGGGCTGATTTTGGCGAGTCTACGAGCATCTGCTGTCCCAATGTATTTTCGCCCTGGTGTTATGAAGGGGTAGGTGCTCGCTCTTCTTCGGCGCAGAGCAAGCTTCAAAATATATTATTGACCTTTTCTCGTCCTGGGCCCTGGTACACTTGCGGGCGGGCTTGGGAAGGGGGGGAGGAAGTCGGGACAATAATGCTAGGGATTGGGCAGCAATCATCTCATCTCATCTCCCTGGGTGTTTGTCTACCTAGCGCACGCTTGTCAATGTGAATTTGAATTTGAATGTGGATGCGGATGTGAATATGGAATGCCTGTGTCTCTTCTTTTGGGTGAGGTGAGCCTTATGTTTTCTTTTTTTATCAGTGAAGCCTGTAGATGGATGTATGGATGGATGGCTTCGAGATTTTTTTTTTGCTCTGCTTGCTCTCGCCAATGGCACATACGTAGTAGCAGATGACAGATGCACACACAGAGAATCAGATGCAGTAGGCAGTAGGCAGTCGAAAATGTGCCAGCTAGAGAAATACAAGGGATATGGTATCGAACCAATCAGTAAACGACATTCCACAACATTATCATCAACGATATCTGACTGGAACAGCTATGTATGTCTGTCTGTATATTTGTCCGGAGTACTGTAGGTATGTGAATCATCGCACTCGGCAAATTTTTCTCTTTTCTTCTACATAGTGAGTTACGGTATAAGTTAGTTATTGCTCGAGAAGCAAAATCAACATCTCTCAATAGCTAGGCACGTACGTATCGTATCTTGATCGCTGAAATGCTGAGTGATGATAGCTTTTCAATAACAATATTGGTATCCATCCCGTTTCAGAATCAATGTGGGAGAATTTTCAATGCATACTTACATACATACATACTGTAGTTATAACTGTAACTGTAACTGTAATTATAACTATAACTCGGATTTAAAGGGTACATAGACCTAGACATCTTAGCTAGATATTCCTCACAATTCTACATCCTTCATTTCTCATCTTGCGATCCGCCAACCAATCGCAAAGTTAACAATTCAGATACCTACCTAGGGGTCCCTCGATTATACAACATCGATTTCGGTCTACATAGCACACCCATTGATTCATTCATTTCATTCGTCCAAGCACCAGGACATTCATACGATCCCACACCACATCATACCAATTATCCAACCTCCCCTCACTCTTCTCTACCTTTCCCTCTCTTTCTGCCTCTACTATCAAAATCTACATCCACATCCACATCCACATCCCATCCCATTTCATCCATTCCCACTCCCCGGAACTCAGCCAAACCCCGAAAACCCAAATCAATCCGTGCAGCACCAACCCCTATAAGCAAAAAATTAATCCCCTCCCCCGATCTTCAAGGGTCTAAAAAGTCACAAGTTCATTCGGAGAATTGTTTTTTGCTGCTGTGCAATGTGGTGTGATGTTGTAGAGCGCACTGTATGCACTATGAAAAGGGGAAGAAAAGGGACCTTAGGTGGGGGGTTACACGTGATATCGTATGGGGTGGTAGCAGAGGTGAAATGGAGATAGATGAATGGATAGATGATCTTGTGATATTCCGGAAGGTTACACGAGTGACAAGCGGATATGTAGGTAGTATACGTAAACAACATCACACTGAATGTCAAGTTGAAGTCTGTTGTTTAAAGAAATTTCATAAAGTTCGTCATGCTACATTAAGCCGAGTAGGTAGGGGAAGGCAGCGGTAAGCCATTTCTACCTATATGACTCGGGTTTGAAGATCTAATGCTTTTGTGAACATAAGAAAAGGCGCTATAAACACACTTGATGACCCGTTAAAGAGCAAGGATCGATTATGTGAGAGTGTAACCTCCATCTACTCGTAAATCGGCTGGGATGTTGTCAGCAAGTTGGCTCAAAGGGGCTTTGCGGAGAAAATTGTTCTTACCTCCAGTAACGTAGTTAGATGCGTCTGACGAGAGGAAAGTGACGGCGCCCATGAGATCTTCGGGCTGACCCATCTTACCCTGGGGAATAAGGGAAGTCCATTGCTTCTTCAATTCTGGGTTTTCATCCAAAATCTTCTTGGTTCTGTTGTTTCCGTAATTAGCATTGGCTTACATGAAAGAAATATTAAACCCCCACGGGATCTTTCTGGGGCTCAATTCTTACAATGCAGTCAGCATATATCCAGGGGAGATGCAGTTGACTCGGATGCCAGCGTGAGCCCATTCGACAGCCAAGGAAGAAGCGAGATGTCGGACAGCAGCCTTGGCCGCGTTGTACGGCGCTTGAGGTTGTGGAACATTGACAATGGCACCGGACATACTGCCAATAAACACCATGCTTCCTGGAGACTTACGCTCCATCAAGTGTTTTGCAACGGCAATTGCAAACAGATATGTTCCATCCACGTTAACACCCCAGAGTTTTCGGACTCGATCGATTGGGTAGTTAATGGCTTCAAAATTCTCAGTGAAACCGGCTGATGTCACTAAGTTATCGATTTTTCCGTGCTGGGAGATAATTTCGGCAATAGCAGCATCGACGGATTCTTGAGAAGAGACATCTGCGTAATGAGCGGTAACCTTTGGAATCCTAAGATGATGTGTAAGCCTTTGGTTATAAGACCAAAGTAAAATTGCTCTTCCTACTTTTCTGCTCCTGGGTTCTCTCTCTTGAATGAAGCAACAAGTTCTCCTGCTTGCTTTTCGGCTTCTTCCTCTGTTGCATTATTAGCACAACATCAGCTTGACGTTTGTTGATGGCACATACTATTCATATCAACAATTGCAATATCAGCACCACTAATAACCATGGCTTGACTCATGACAAGTCCCAAGCCTCTGGCACCTCCGGTAACGACACCAACTCTTCCTTCCAAAGAGAAAGATGCAAGTGTACGCTTGAAGTGAAGTCCACCTCTGCCTTGCACTGGCTTACTGGATGGCAACTCATGTTCTTCTGGGTATTCGACATGTACAGAGGAATCGGTTCGTGCAAAAGAACCTTCGTGGGGTGGATCGTCAAGCTTCTCGCGAAGGGAAGCTGTGCTGTGAATTGGTCTTGAGGATAGAGCTGGTGATGAGCGAGATGAAGCTGCCTTTGCTGAAGCTCTGGCAGCACGAGCTGTGTGTCGAAGAAGCTGTGATCGGAACATCGTTGACGTGTTTGTTAGAATGTAAGTATGCACCAACTAAGAAAAGGTCCAAAAGATGGCGACCAGGCTAGATAGTCTCTGAGACGGGCAATCTGATCTGGTTGATAATATTGAATGAAGTTATAGAAAGGACACTTAATTCACAATATTCAAAAGATTCGTTCAATGTCAATTGAAGATTGAAAGGGGTTAATGAACAGGAAATGCTCTTGTAAGAAATGAAAAGTATTCTCGAGAAGATTAGTACTTAGTTTAAGAAGGTCCTTGGTACTTGACGTAGAGAAAACAGAAATGATAGCTACGTGCTATGTACCAAGGGTTGTTGACATCATCTGACGGTGCAGCTCCCCAAATCTCTCCACTAATAATGGATACAGTTGGTATTTCAGTGGGGGTCGCCCATTGCTGAATCGATTCGGTCTGAGTCTTGCTACACCGAAAGTAAGGGAAACGGAAAAAAGCTCAGTGCCCAGACTCCAGAATGAGGGCAAGACATGGAGAAAAAAGCGGCGAAGGTAGGAAGAAAAGAAGTTCAAGAGGGTATACATCGTGAGATGTGATTGTTGAGGCTTCAACACTTGCAAGAGAAATGCCCAACGAGTCCAGACTCATTACTTCTCTGGCCGTGATTTGCTTGTTTGTATGTACGTATGTGACGAGTACGAGGTACATACCTCCGATAGTACATTTCAATAGTACAAAACCCAAATGTAGTCAATCACATTTTGAGATTCATGCATCGTGGGATTGGATTTCAAATTACAACACAAAGTACCTCTCTCGAGGTTCTGTGCTTGAAAGAATCGGCGAGTCGGAATCTGTTTCTTCTGAGAGTTCGCTTGCGATTGCTGATAAGGTGTGCTGGGTCGTGCCTTATCAGCAGCCATACCTCACTAGCCACATCACGTGTAGCGCAAACAGCAAATGCCGAAACCATCCTTCTTTTACACTAAAACCCCGTGCTCTATTTACTAGTCGAGAATATGGTTTAATTACGGTGTACCTTCCCAGTAGGTAGTGACATTTATAGAGGCTGTGCCCACTAGTAGAACCTCGCCGCTTCCTTTCACTATCGTCCCTTTGAGACGCTCAGGCTTGACATGAAACCATAACTCCTCTTCATCTTTTTACCATCAACACAATAAATAACCTACCTATACCTCACTCACTCACTCACTCACTCGCGTCGTTCCCGCAAAATCCTACATATTCTGTTGGAAAGAATAGTCTACTAGACCTCGTCATAAAGTAGCAGGTCTACCGGCTTCGACAAGATATATTTCCTTTCGCGACAAGCAACACAACATTACCCCACGATATTCCCAATCTATCGATCCACATCACCATGCGACTTATCACACTCGGAGCGGGGGCTGCTCTTGCAACCCTTAGTCAAGCATTTTTATTACCTCCAGCCATTTCAGAATCTGCCAGCAATGCCATAGATTCTTTATCCTTCGATGCTGCTATCGAGGCAGAAGGCAGAATCTTGGCTGTCGACTGTCCTGGTTGTCCAATCGCCGCCCAGACTTTCGATGGACAGGGACGTCGACATGGTTTGAAAGGATTGAATAGGCTCATGTTCAATTTTTCCGTCTCGCACGATAATGGTCTCGATCGTGTACTTCTTAATGGACTCCAATTCTATCCCATCGATATGGACTCCAGTCTCGAACGTCTTTCAGCTCCACAGATGATCAAGACAACTGAAAACAAATGGGTCGAAGCCGCAGAACCCGACCTAGGCTATGCTTTACGCATCCATAAGCCAATATCATACTCTAAACAAGATCAGATTGACTTGGTCATGGCAACCCTTGAGATTCTCGAAGTCGGAAATACATTCGTGGATACCGTTAATAACATCGAACTCAAGATTCTTACAACACCAAGTGGAAAGTTGATGATTGGCGATGCGCAAGTTGTACCATCTCCACCCAAGAGTCATCTATCTAATTCCATTGATGATGGACAAGAATGTACAACGGTGCTCTGCAAATGGAGAGCAATCATGGCCGATAAACTGTCAGCTCTCAAAAAAGGCTGCGGTGGCCAAGCCCAACCAACTTCTCACAACAACAGACCTCAAGGTCATGGACGCCCCCGTCCTCACGGTCATCATGGAGGACACGACGGCCACAGAGGTCATGGTGGTCATGGTAGACCTCATCGATTCTCTCACAAACACCACGGCATCACCAGATTCTTGCGAGGTGTTGTCCTACACATTTTCATTCCAGTCATCATTGGTGTCGTTGCAGGAATCACTGCCAGTCTTGTAGGTATGATCGTCGGTCATGTTGTTATCTTCATGTGGCGTCTGTTGTTCCGTAGAGGATCTCAAAGCCAATACACCAAGGTTCAGCAAGAAGATGCTGCTGTTGAAGAGGGTATCGAAGAAGAGAAGGGTCTCATTCAACACCAAGGTCCACCCCCTGTTTACGAAGATATTGTCAGGGAAGATAAGGAATAAGCAACAAAACGAAAGAATGCAATTAAATTGAATTGAAAATGTGGTCTCGGCTCTTGTTATGACCTTGCCACAATTATGATAATCGGAGGTGAATTTAGGAATAGGTTTCCTGGGAGTTTATACGGCGAGATTGATGAGACTGCAGGAAATAGCATGCGGGTTTTAAGGGGAGCAAGGGTTCGGACAATGAGCAGCTAGTGACTTTTTTTTTTTTTTTTTTTTTTTTTTGCAACATGCCAAATGTATGAATATATCAAGCGATCATCTATCTATTGCCTTTAAATGTTTCAGTATCTTCCATACCATATTATAACTCAATTTCGTTCACACGTTGCTTTGGAGAGCTGATTTAAAACTCATAATGCTTCATACTGATTCAATAAAGTAGAAATTAGTAAATCGGGTTGCCTTCAGACTCGCCAATAATTCGAAATATAAGGTGGAGAACCCAATCTGGGCATCCAGATTCCTCTCTTTCTTCACTGGCCACTTACTTGACTCCATTCTCCTTCTCTACATTCTTTGTTATCTGTAGCCAATTCAGTCCATTTACATTGCACGCATAATAAGTATGCAATTCTCATCTCTACATTGATTTCGTACACTAAATATTCTCTTTCGACACACAATACGTGAATGCGAGGAGATGGGTGATTTCCTCTCTATATCTAATCTGCTTACGGTGTATGCAGGCACTGGGGGTTGGGGAAGCTAGGGGGATAGGTCGAGTGTGAAATGGATATTGGCTGATGCCTCTGTTTTGTGGAGGGGAGGTGAGGTGTAAGTGTGGAGGTGATTCGGAGAGGGAGATTGGTGCGCTAAGTTGGGAGATGAAGGATATCGAATGAGATGTATAGAATCGAGAGAGGGACGTGGAATGAATCATAGTCCGTACGGTTGTGGTGAGATGTGTTCATGTTGTATGATTACGCTTTCGTATGGGCTGGGATGGATGATGTAGAGATTGAGGGGATCGTTTTGTTTCTTTCAGAGTTGCTGGGATGTAAAATTTAGGAATCAAGACAAGACTAGCTTGAGATGGCTAGGTGTGTGGTGCGGAATTATGCTATTATAATACTGCTGGTGACGTGAAGGGAAATCCCAATGATGAGAGAATACCTGAGAGAGCAGAAGAGAAGAATGTTAAAGTCATGAAGGATTTGGATCTATAGTTGGTCGGTGCTAGGGATCAATGCAAGCGAAGATTGAGGTATAAGGGGAGTGGAATGTGTGGGATAAAATGAGAATAGACAGCTGGGAGATAGCGATAATGAATATAGATATGGAGTTTCAAAGGAATTTGCAAGGTATTGGAAAATATTGAATAGGCTTTGCGTATGGGCTTGCTTTGAAAAGATGAATTTCTTTAGGAGTATGAAAAGAAGAAGGGGAAAACTTCGAGGGAGGTATTACAAGTAGGGAAAATGAGAATGTAGATTTCTGACGGTGAAAGGTATTGCGTCGATTGATTGATTTGATCTAGTTACTGGAAGATGGTTGTGTACTCCGAGAACTTTAGGGCAACTGGATTTGCAGCAGGCTGATGGTATGTAGTTTAGGGTTAATATGAGAGCTGTGCGAATTGGATGTCTTGCGTTGGGAAGGTTTGGAATAAGGTGAATGCATGGAGTGGAACCAAGAGTTGAAATTCCAAAGCCGCTTGAATATTTCTCATATACTGAACGTCTAGAATAGTTTACTTGTATGGAAGTACTTCCAATCCCCTGAAATGTCCACGACTTTGAAGAATTTAGGAAACCATACCATGTTAGATATCAATAAATGTGTAGATAGTAATGAAGGGCTCAAGATGATATGTATATTTGAAAACACTAGAACCAACAAGGACTTTCCTTTTTCAAGGTCTCCTATTATTAATTCCTATCTCCCCCAAGCAAAATCGATAAACACAAGGTAAAAGCTTCTTCTTTGGTAAATCCTAGCCGTACATTCTTCGTGGCTTTCTGGGTCGACTTGACACCCTCTCACTACTTCTGCAGCCGTGGCATAGAGAGTCCTCCTTCTGTCAAAGTGACCCAACTCCCTGGTCAAGCTGATCGTGCTGATAAGGGATACTTCATACCCGAGTTCAATAATTGGTGTGAATTATGGATCAGAGTTTGGTGGCAACATTGGTGATGAAGAATGGGTGGTGTCTGGAGAACATCCATTCTCAGACTCTTCGTAAAGACTCTTCATACAAACTCTTCTCAAACAGCGCAATATAAACTTGCTATGTGATTATCTTAACATTTGTCTTGTGTTTAATGCGATTGCTATCCACAAGGCAGCTGGGTTTAACACCCGAGTTCCCGAGTGGGATCGACTGCCCATACTTCTTCAACGATAAAGTGGTCTTGGACGTCGGTGCTTAGGAATTTTGTATCTGAAGAATGTGTTGGCGCCAAGAAATCGAGACTATCGTGGCCATCTTGATCTTGCAAAGAGAGGAAGACAAGATGTCAATTTTTGAGATTTTGTGGATGATGGCAGAGGTATGCACCAGTTTTTTTTATATTGAAAATTAATCGAAGAAAAGTCCACTTGGACAGAGATGTTGTCGATGAGCGATTACCTCCGTGGAATGAGACATCATCATCTATTGTCTGGAGCTGTGACAGATAGGTACTCGGTCCCGATACCTTCGATATGATGATATCTTCTTTATCGTAAGCAATCCCTCCAACATGTATGCCCATGGGTGCAAGAGTCTGCCATAATCTTCATACCCTCCACTAGCCTAGCGACATCGGTGAACATCCAGGTCGGTGAACATCCAGGTGTCGAAGTGCCCACTGGAAAAGAAACCCCCACAGAATTTGCTCTACAGCTCTTTGTGATTCCTCGTCTTATTTCATTCTTCGCTTATCTATTCTGTAGTGAGATAAGCAGCCATCAAATACTGTCAGTGCCTTCCTCTTTCAGGCTTCAGCTCCGTCTCTCACACGGTGAGTTGTCTAAAAGTGGTCCAGGTAATGATTGAAAGTCGAGATTGGCTCGAACTGATATCCAAACACGTGGGTAATGAAGGGTTTTCACAAAAATGTGGGATCGAATGTTGCTATTAGGAGGAGCCTCCGGAAATAGACGAGATCCTGCTGTCCACTGGGACGAATCGGCTCTCGTGCCTGATCAACACACATCGGATGTGCATGTTCATGTACGTTCGCAAGCCTTATGGGTACGGAAAACTCGGGCGGAACCCATGTAACCTAAGTGGGTTTGTTCAACGGCCATTGCCCGATATAGCGAAACCCAATGAATTTCCAAATTTATCGTTTTCCTCTCTTGGGTACAATCCGATGGATCTATACCCACTAAGTATCTTTCAGCATCAGCCGCATATCGCCGGCGTCGTTGTGGGACGAAGGCTGTACGATGGTTGAAGGCGAAAGTATTATAAAACACACCAAAAGGCGGCCGTGCTTTTCCCCATATATAGGGGCTTTAGCCAATTAAAATATCACGCTCTTTGAAAATTTATATAATGAACTTTAGTAGACCAAAGTATTATAAAGAAATATCTGAGTATACTATTTCTTATTAAAATCTAATATATATATTATTTGCTTTAATTACTACCTGACAATATTTTCTCATAGATTTTATTAATTTCTTTAAATAATTCTTTGGAATTACTTCCCAAGCTTTTTTTACAATCTTTCAAAGTATATTGTAGTTCAATTTATCCAAAGAGTAGTGATTCCAAATCCATTCTTTTATTCAATTTCATATATTCTTAATAGGATTGAGATTAGGAGAGAAAGGAGGCCAATTAATCTTTTCAATATCTTTTTTAAGAAGATCTTGAATTATGCTTTCAGCATTATGGCCTGGTGCTCCATCTTGTATAAATATATGATCTAAATATAATCTTATCTAATTATGTATAATAGATATTATATGTGCTTGATATAATATAGTATTAATAGTACTCTAATCCTTTTCCCAAAAGATTTCTGATTCTTTATTTGATTTGTCTGAAAAGCATTTCCAGAATATTCATCCTGCTTTTCTATATTCTCTTTTCAATATATATAGAATCAAAAGCTTTATCTTTTCAACATATAACATACATTTTTCAATACAATCCTGCAGTGATTCATATTTTATTTGATTATAAAATAGCATCCTATTATTCGTTAGTTCAATTGATATGATCTAATACAAATTGGAATTGAATTTGTTGAGTATTTTCGGAAATAGAAGGCTTTTGTAGAGCTACATAACATTTATAACCTGTTTTATGAAGAGCAGATCGAATAGTATATTCCCTTATATCTTTTTATGCTAATATATTAGCAACCTTTCAAAATAGTATATATCTATGTAGCAGGCTATGCGCTTAGCAGGGGATAAACTAGGCTTGATTGGGAATAGTACTATGAATAGTACTATAAGGGAAGCTTAGGCTAGTAGAATCTTTGTCACGGAGCCAAGTACTCTACCACTAAGCCATGTAACCCCAAAAGGGTATAAGTAGTTTGATCAATATCAAACCTACTATATAGAGTTATAACCAATCTGTGATACTATTTCCTTCTTCAACCCCGAAATGGGTATAGTGGGATCTTTATCCCCTATCCCAGAAAAATGGGTATAGCGAGATCTTTATCCCTTATCCCGAAATAAGTATAACAGGATCTTTCTTTATCCCCTATCTTGAAATAGAATTGCAAGGATTCTAATAATAGATTGATTATATATCTAAAAGTGGGCAGGACCATTTTTTTCTGATTAATCGGATTCCATTACGAAAAGCCTTCGGGTAGGATCAAACTAATTGTCATGGAGCCAAGTACTCTACCACTAAGCTATATAACCCCAAAAGGGTATAAATAGTTTGATCAATATCAAACCTATTATATAGAGTTATAATCAATCCGTAACAATTAAAGAGACTAAAAATAATAAAAATGATATATCATTATTATAAAAATTATAAATGTCCAAAATTATAAAGAAAATGAGAAATTCTTTATAAGTCTTTATATATAGAATAATTCTATTATAATATTAATAAAGAATTCTTTATCCGAAAAGAAATTCTTTATTAGCTCTTTATTAAAAAAGATAATTCATTATTTTGAAAAATTTGAAATATGGCGTATGAGCTAGTCCATATGCGGCCTGACAGATGAAAGAAAAATTTTCTTTATTAGAAAAATTTTGATTTCAAAACAAAATTGGATTTATAATCAGATTTCAAATCAGATTTATAATCTGATTCGAAATCAAGTATAGGATGTACGCATATCAGTATAGAATGTACAGGGGGCTGAAAAAAGCATAAAATAAGAGATTACGTCCCTGTAGAAAAAATTTATTCTAGTACCCACTTTCTACTACTCTAAATAATAATATATATTTAGAAATCGATTCGATCTTACTATATTTAGTGATTCTATTATAAGATTGTCATAGATTGATTATAACTCTATATAGTAGGTTTAATATTGATCAAACTATTTATACTCTTTTAGAGTTATATGACTTAATAGTAGAGTATTTAGCTTTATAATAATTAATTTGATCCTACCCAAAGGCTTTTCGTAATGGAATTCGATTAATTAGAGAAAAGTAATTCTATTCATTTTTAGGTATATAATCAATCTATTATTGGAATTCTTGTAATTCTATTTCGAAATAAAGAATAAAAAAAGATTCTATTATATTTATTTTAGAATAAAGAATAAAAATCTCGCTATATTCATTTTTCCAAAATAAAGAATAAAGATTCTATTATATCTATTCCGAAATTGAAGGAGAAAATAGTATTACAGATTGATTATAATTTTATATAATAGGTTTAATATTGATCAAACTATTTATACCCTTTTGGGGTTATATAGCTTAGTGGTAGAGTACTTGGCTCCGTGACATTAATATTATAATAATATTAAGTGATTTAACTAATATTCATTAAAAACAACAATCTATTTGTTTTTGATTTGCTTATAAATTGAATAAGCTCATCGATTTAAATAGTAATTAAAATAGAAGGTCGATTAGAGCGTTTTTGAGGGGTTGCTTATATTTTAATTGTATAGTTAATCTATCTATATAATAGATTAACTTTTTATTGAATATAGAATGATCTAATCTTTATATATAATATATTACTACAATATAAAACGCATACTTTGATTTATTAATCTTGAGTTATTTTAGAGTGTTAAGATATTTGAAATAATTATAAATTAAAAGGTAGTGGTATAGATTTAGTATTCAAGGAGATCGATGATGAAATCATTGACCTTTTATTAGCTTCTTTCATTTTGATAAATTTAAATATAGATTTGAATATGAGCTCGATTTAATGAAAAAAGAGATTCTTATAATAATCCCAAAGATATATCTCAAAATGGATTCAAAATAGGTTTCTAAAAGCAGCATTATAATAGTCTAGATTAACCAATGATACCCCTGTATTTGATCATTTCAGCTAAATGTGGGGTCAATTAGTGTTTTACAAGACTTACCCTTTCAACCATTGTACGTGAGCTTTAAAGGAAATCGTGATATTGCTGTTGATAACCATAAACCTTCGGGAAGAGTTGAGGTAAGACTTCGTAGTTAATGAGGCTTGGCACCGGCAAAATTCTTAGTCTCCCTTCTTCAACTACTTTGCCTCCAGGCAGCATCTAGATCTTTATTTTTTGGTTTACAACCATCATTTGTTCACTAAAGAAGTGAATATGTCCTCATTAATCACGGAAACTCTTGCAAGCTTACGCGGCGAGACAAAAATGGCGCATTGCTTTACACGATGAAGCCATCTCTCGAAGAAGCGTTTGACCCACATGTTCATTGGAAACAACATCAGATGAAGAATACGACGACGCTCTTAGCTTCCGCGGTGTCCTACCTTGCAAAGTTACCAGCGGATTACCATGTAATCTGCATTGCAGAAGATCTATCAGGGTCTTGTCCCAAAGATTGGGACTTAGCTCCCATACCTTTTGTCCTCCACTTCCCGTTTGATGAGATTTGCAGCTCCGAGTACCGCCTCCCTGTTATCACAACGGCGCTGCAGTCACTCAGTCTAACTTTGAAAGTTTGTCAAGCCCGGAAAGACGAGGTCTTGGCTTCAAGTCTGGCTACGCCCATGTCTCAATTCAGAGGAAGCCCTCAATTCCTCTTGCATGCTTTCATCTATCCTTTCGTCTATCCAGCCAAGTCATCAATCCACTACGGGAAAATACTCACTACCTTTGGCGGTGCATGTGACAACTTCATCAATTTTCTTGCACCAATCATAGATGACATAGCTTGAAGTATCCAAGTATATAACACCAAGGTTTTCTCAGGAAAAAGTCATTCTCAACAACAACTGCTTCCTGTTCCTGCATCGATCATCATGTATTTCTCAATCCCAATCCTTTCATTTGCGGCCACTCTTCTAGGAGCAGTCTTTGCCGCTCCTCTAGAGGCACGAGCGGTCTCCAGGACCTCTGCACCATCAGGTGCTGTTATTGTCGACGCAACCGGCAAAACCTCAGGATCATACAAAACATTTCAAAAAGGAGTGAATGCCCTCTCCACCACTACCAAAACACCTCAATATCTCTTCATCTACCCTGGAACCTATACCGAACAAGTATATGTTCCAGCTCTCAAATCCAACCTCACCATCCAGGGGTATACTACAGATGCAAGCACCTATGCTGGTAACCAAGTCACTTTGACTTACAATCTTGCACTCAAAGATACTACCTCCGATGATTTGACAGCTACTTTACGTCAATGGAACAAGAACACCAAGGTCTACAATCTCATTATCCAGAACACATTTGGACACATCAACACCAACGGTCAAAACCTTGCTATCTCTGCCCGTAAGTCCATTGGTTCAACAAGTTCTTCACCTAATCTAGCCTGAAGTGTTCCTCTCCGCGAGAAATGTTATCGACTACCATCTTTCAACTTTGAAGTTCCAAGATTTTCATTCGAGACAAGTACTAATTCACGCTCCTCATAGACACCAGAAACCAAGGATATTATGCCACTCAATTCATCGGATATCAAGATACTATTCTTGCCAATACTGGAACTCAACTCTATGCCAAATGTCTCGTCGTCGGTGCCATCGATTTCATCTTCGGACAAACCGCCCAAGCCTGGTTCGAGAACAACGACATCCGCACCATTGCCGCCGGATCCATCACTGCATCTGGACGTGCTTCTGACAGTAACCCATCTTGGTATGTGATCAACAACTCGAACATTCAAAACATCAATTCCAACGTCACCACCTACAACAATTACTTGGGACGTCCATGGCAAAACTATGCCAGAGTCGTCTTCCAAAATTCTTATTTGGGAAACAACATCAAGGCTGCTGGATGGAGTGTTTGGAGTAGCTCGACCGCTAATACCGAGCATGTTGTTTTTGAAGAGTAGGTTGTCCATCTGACTTGACATAGAAAAATGCTAACTCTCAGTAGATATGGCAACACTGGACCTGGTTCCATTGCTTCCGAAGGACCAAGAGCAAACTTCAGTTCCTCCATCAGCAAAGCCGTTCCCATCACCACCGTTTTGGGAAGTGCTTATTTGAACGAATGGTGGGTTGATAGCAGTTATTTGTAAAGAGATAAATATGAGCTTTTCGTTTAAAAACGAGATCCAACCGATTGAATGTGAAAGGGCAGTGATAAATGAGTGAAGGGATTCCATAGATATAATATTAGGATTTGACGATATTAGATAATAAATTAGTGATTGATGATTTCCCATTTATTTATTGATTCCGTGTTTTTGCTATGGTGAAGCTCAAATTATCCTTCAAAAATTTCCATCTCACAGGCAGATAATTAACAGATCAACAGCGGCTTTCAATACACCCCTGATTGCGATTCGACAGCATTGAATTGTGTATCCCCGAAGCTGTTTTGTTCAGCAAACCTATGTAGTCATTCCTCAACCCCATTTCACAGATACCGCAACTCAGAGAAACTATGCCAGCTCCTATACAATCCCATCATTATCAATATACGAGTACTGCAATCCGGATCCCTTGTAGCAAGATACTTATTAACATACAGTAAACACAATCTAGGTATCCCATAGACTAGTACCATCAGCATACTACAACTCTCTCTACACCCTAGAATACCTACCAACTCTCTTACAACAAAACCACAATAAAATAAATACACCAGCGATATTGAAAAACCAATACCCATACATACCATACCACCTAACGAACCAACGTCTCACTCACAACATCTTTTACACAATACATTATACATTATAGTCCCAAATTTTGCTCGATATTTCAACAAATCACAACAGTGATTCAATCCGAATTAGTGTAGGGGTTAACATAACTCGCTTTCATGATCCCCAACCTGATCCGAGTAGCCCCGGGTTCGATTCCCGGATTCGGAAAACACCTTTTTATATATTTTCTCTCTCTTTGGAGATAGACAGACTGAGATATCCTTCTCAACTATCAAAGTGCGAATACCTGATCGATAGCTTACCTTTTTTTGGTGAAGATTTTGGCGCGGGTGAGTGGGGTAACAGGAATACGAGCCGGAGTTGAGCCGCCATTGAAAGGAATGGATGAGTACCGGTAGTACATGATGAAATGAGTGAGCAACAGATGAAAAATAAAACAAATCAAAAACTAGCAATTTTGATACTCTGATTCATAATTTTGGATTATCTATCCATCTCCTTAAGTACCATACAAAGAAGCACACGCTACATAAATACATTTCCCCCTTTCCTCGCGGCTCCCACTACATTCGCCTCATAAAGCAATGCCAACAAACAAATGCTAAATGCTCCATCCACCACCGGCCATTGAAAATCTAGGAGTTGAACCTAGATCAACTATAAACAAGAGGTTTGTTTGTACTGATTGTAGTTACATTTGCCAAATACACAGACCCAGGAGCAAGAAAGGAAAACAAACGCCCTACGCCTCGCAATCCTCATGATATCTTTTGTTCTTTTATTCTAGGCAGTGAAGATTTGAATGCCATAGTATCTCCTCACCTCTGCTCTATGTATGGACTATCGTGATATGATCAATTCTATACTTAACTGTGTATCTTGCTAGTCTATCGTTCGCGTTGGACCAATGTCCATTCATACTATTGATATCATGATTAGTTTCCACACCCATAAAATCATGAGAAGGAGAAAATTCAAAACTCACCACTCTTCCCTCTTCATCCCCAGTATAAACTCCTTTCTCCATGGGCACCACACAAGTAATACCCGCCTCCACATTTCTATTGATCGTTGTTCTTCCATGAGGCCCTGCCGATCTATTGACACTGGCATCTCTCCTTACTTCATCCACATGATCTAATCTCTTCACCAATTCTAATTCCCATTTCCCACTTTGTTTACCCACGATTTTACGCCATATACACACTATTCCTCTTTTATGTCCCGTGAATAATAATGTACTCTCCAACCATTCATTTCCAATACCTTCGTAAAATGCACAACTATGTACGTAATCATCGTGTCCTAGATCCGTACAGACATTTTGCTCGAGTAGTGCTTCGCCGTTCAAAGTGTAGAGAGCAACTTTCTGACCGCGACATAACATGATATCACCAGTTACATCATTAATACGTGCGCATTCGACACCACGACCATGAGTAAGTTTGCGAACAAACTCTAAACGATTAAGATCCCAGAGAAGCACGACACCATCGGAAGATGCGCTGAGCATTGTACTAAAAGATTTGCTGACTGCTAGAGTAGTTACGGGTGTTTTGTGTCCGAAGAGGGAAGAGCGAGGTTGGAGGTCAACAGTTTTTGAGGAGGATGTTATGATTGTATGAGCGGAAATGACACAATCTTCGCCAGCTGTGATGAGTGTTTGTGAAGAGGCAAAAATGACGGTAGATAATTGACCTTGATGAAGGTTCTCAAAAAGCCCAGCGAGCTTTTTGGAGTCATTGAAGTAAAACCGGACGCTGTTATCTGCGAAGCCCCATTCTAGGTATTTATCATAGCTTGGAGGAAGATTCAGCCGGAATGCTGTGGAGCAGAGAAGTCGATCTAACTTAGCGGAGTAAGTGAGTGATGCGACACGTTCGTGACTTTCTATCAACGGAAATGGTAGTCGAGTCAGAGATTCTGCCGAAGTATCCAGTCTCTTTGTTTTTTGACGCATATCTTCTCGAGATTGATGAGGTTTATTAAAGACTTGATGAGGTGTTTGACCGAAATTATGAATGATTCCAATCGTAGCTAGCCTTTCGACTGGATCTTCAATAGTATCAAGATTCTTTGCACCGTGATATGAAAGATGGTGGAAGACGTTCACACTTTCTATAGCCGCTTCTCCACGTTGCTTGCAACCAAAGATAAGATCAATCCACTGGTGTAAATTCTTACTCACATATGGGCTTTCTAAAGCCTCGCGATGTTTAGCAATGAAAATTTTTGTATCACCCTTAGCCCACGGTGGAAGATCAACAGTATCGATACCTCCACCATCCCCTTGTCGCAAGCCAAAATTGTATCCATTGTTATTCGTAAGGAATTCTGGAAGGTAAAAGAATTCTGGTATGAGCTCTCTTACATCAGACATGTTGTTCCTGGATGCAGAATCCCAAGCTTTTGCGATTGAATAGAACAATCGATCAGGATGATCAAAATTACCACCTTGAAGTAGCAGATACGATTGGACAAAGGGCTGGAGTCTGATCAAGTACGATGTAACAATCATGGCTGATGAGTAGTGAGTACCATAGTGAAAGGCGGGAGTAGTGTTATCCATTTCCGCAAATGTTTTGTATCTTTCAATAAAGTCCGCTTGACGGGAATTGTGCTGCGCACCCATCGGCTTTGATAAATCTCGGAATGAAGCAGGGTTGTTGAGATCTAGCTCTTCACTAGTATAATCGGCCAGAACCCAGGGGAAGACAGGATATTGTGTAAGATCGTTAAAAGTACGGCCAGCCATTGTATTGACGAGCATCAAATAGTGAAAATTTGATATTTCTCCTTTCGCCCATCGTCGCATTGCTGGATTCCAAGCAGAGGAGTTGAAGATGCTGCCAAATTTGGAGCCGAAAGTAGTTGGTGTATCATCTGATACCTTGAGAGCCTCAAGACGCCAGCCATCTTCTGGATTTGGTAAACTAGAGCTACCATTAGTGTGTGGAGCTTTTGAAGACAGTTTTGAAAAAAGATCATCTCTGTGAGTGGCCGAGATAGCTGTAAGCAAATAACTACGACCATCTGTGAAAAAGACTTCCACAGCAACATCTCGAAATAAGAAGCGACGTTTAGAAATACTAATGACATCGCTCCACTTCCAACTTCTTGATTCTTGCTCAGTTCTGAGAGGTTGGGTCGTTTTCTCGCTTGCCTTGTGACCAGCAATCATTTGTAGATAAGGATCTCGTTCCTCTTTAGGAGCCATCGCAACATTCACGATTTCTCCGTCAGATCTTTGGAAGACATTATCGATCAAATACAGGGAATCCTTGCCTAGAATCAACAGGCCCTCAACTGCTTCGAGTCCAATGATTCTAGAGATATTGAAAACGTGTTGAACAGAATCTCCTCTCTGAAGACTACGCATGACCTTTCTATTTTTGTCTTCAAAGCCATCGTCGCCATCGCCAGGCTCATTAGGATCATCAACAAGCTCAAAATCTTCTTCTTGAACAACATTATCCGTATTTTCATTTGACGTTTCGTCTGATGGATTCTCAGTATTTCTCTCAGATCCATTTTGGCCATCAAAATCTCTGGGTGGTGACACTGCAGACCTCGGTGTTGAATCGATGTGCTGAGACGGGGCGAGGCCTCCAACTTTAGTGTTAACCTGTAACAGATCATTGGTGTTTGTCTCAGTGGGACGTCTTTTGGGTTTATAATCATAATTTGGAGCAGCGCGATCTGGTAGCATACGAAGGCGCATGCGATTCCGACCCTCGGTCCTGTCTAGTTTCCACTTCAAGGGAATTCCGCGATCAAATACAGCACAGGGTCTATGGAGCTCTCGATCCATCCTAGAAAAGGTAGAAACGAGGAAACTGAAATTATCCTGTTGATCTTGTTGTGCTCTTTGGTGCTTAAGATGTTCGGATGCATAAATGTTCTTCATCCATAAGTTTGATGCGAGATCATGACGAAATAATATATCTTCATCATTAATATCATCTGCATGCCACTGCTTGAGCTTTTCGCGTCGTTTAGTAACGCGGACTTTAAGAGTATCTTCGTTCTTTTCATTTTCCGCGTTAACAAAGTCTTCCCAAGCACGAGACATTGCACCAAAGAATAGAGCATCAAGCTCAGCTCTGTAGCTATCAACCCATTCCGCAAAAGTCTCATTATCTAACTCGGTAAGCTTCTTAAATCCTGAATCTAGATGCTTGTATTGGCCAGGCATAGCATGACGTAGCATATTAGACGTTTCTTCGGGCTTCTGAACAAGCAATATGCGCCAGAGATTTGCAGCCGCCAAGCGTATACTTTCTTTGTTATCAACCAATTTGACATAAAGCTGGTAACAGATGAGTTTCAAGAAGTTATCTTCGGTTACATCGGCAGACAGGACTACGGTTTGCCAATAGAGCAGCTTATCCATAAATGCTAATGCTTCCAACTCGGAAGCTTCTGGCACATCAAGCTCAGACAGACGAAGTAGAACGACTCGAAGGAAAACACTTTTGATCGAAGCAATGGCTTGACTACACAGACGGACACTTTTGATCTTGGACACTTCAGGTCGCTCCAAGTATTCTAGTATCGTTCCTGCAAAATCCAATAGTGTTTCAGCTCCGCCGAGAAACCAGCCTTCGAATACAGCTTCACCAATATGGAGAACAAAACGAGCCATGTTCTGGATGACTCTAGGTTCCCATAATGATTTTTGATCCAACTGAACAGTAGTTCCGAGCTGAGATATCATGTTACGCAGCAGGTATGATTCAAAGTACGCTTGGTGTTCTTGGAAGCCAGGAGGAACTTTGAGAAACAATCCAAATCCGGGAAACTCTTTACGGGCCATGACTTGGTCAATGAAGACATTGACAACTAGTTCTAACATGCCTTCAACTATTGCATTACTAACTTTTTGTGCGGCGATCCTTTTCTTGGGCGACATGATCAAACTAAGTCTAGCAGAAGACGGGCTGTACTCCGAGGGGCGAGATGTTAGCAACACGAATGATGATCCCCGACGAAGAGGCTTCGCTTTGAGAGTTGTAGGACTAGGTGGAAGGAGAGTCTCTACTGTTGATGTACGGACAATCGGTGTAGGCATAGCTGATACGCGAGACACCGGTCTTATGATGACATCGTCGCCTTCAAAAGTCAATGCAGAGTCACGAGAGTTCAGTTCCGTCTCCGGACTAACAGAATCCGAACTAACAACTACGGGGAATAAAACGGCAAGCAGATGTCTGACGTAGTCTGAAGATAAGGCGAAATCCCTAAAGTCTTGGGATTTGCTATGCAAGTCTGCGAGAAATCGAATGATTGTGTGTAGAATGACAACTTGCTCTGCCAATCGTTCTCTTTTAGGCTGCTGAGGTTCTATTCCATAGTTAGTATAAGGTCCTGTAAGAAAGCAACAAACTTACGTCGAGATTCAAGTTCTTTCGTAAGGGACATTGATCTATGTCGAGTTGGGGGCTTGAGCGTATATGTTGGTGAATCCTGATCTCTTCCATTGCCCTTGTCGTGAAGTGGCGAGTCAGGGTCATCTTGGTTCCGTAGGACATCCTTCAAACCATGCTGCATCATCGCCATGATTACGGGCAGCACATTAGGATATACAATTTTGCCTGTGCCAAATGTTTCCAGAAGATTGTATAACTCAAATGGCTGATCGAAATCAATATTCGCGACGTCATGTCCAAACAAGATACCAAAACAAATGGGCCATAATGTTGGAATATCCCACCACCTCTTCAATCTATGACGCATGATGGTAAAGCCTCCGGTCTTACTCGAGAATTTTAACGCATAGTTAGAGCCATGGACTACTAAAAGACGGGCTAATATCTTCGAACCGAGAACCACAACCTGTGGGTCATCCTCCGTCAAGAGATGTAAAAGCCACTAATAATGTTAGGAGAAATCCCCAGGAGTACAAACTTGGAATAAATACCTTATTCGTCACAGTCCTAGCAAATTTTCGAATGTTTGAGGTGGTACCTTCCTCACACAAAAGCTCAGTGTACATTCCGAGCACTGAATTCCCAAGCTGTCTCTTAGTCATTGTCGGCGAGGCTATCTCATTCACATCAAAAACAGTGCTAATAGTTGGTCTTCTTGGTCCCCTTGAGATTGTGCCGGATCGCGTTGGAAGCGTTGACCCAGGATTTTTGGGGGTTCTCGAAGCAGAACCTGTAGGCTTGTGATATGCATAGGTGATGAAAAGAGCAAGAGAACGAAAGACTTCCGCCGTCATATTACATTTCACTAGGCTGGTGAGTGCTTCCATAAAAGAAGGAAACACATCCGCCGGAAACAATTCGGCCTTCAGAGCATCTAAAAATCGTTTCACAATTCCTGCGGACAGTTAATCAAGGTAATCAATTTCAAGTGTGTGTAGTAGACTTACGCATTCGAAATAGGCGACGGGAATTGAATTCATGGTACTTGCTGTTGACACCAAACGTAATGAATTGTTTATAATATAACCTTTGGGTGAGTGAAGTTGTCTTCCGCCACATATCAAAGTCGACGAGTAAGATACGGTATGCAAGAGGGTTGATTATAAATGATTCCTCAGGTGTCTCATGGCTATAGCCAACAAAATCCAGTACCAAGCTCAGCAATTGGAAACCAAGTTTATTACGATCATCTTCGCTCATGTTCGAGGTTTCTGAGTTACCTGTCCTCGTCGCAATAACAGTTCCGGCACCCATCTTGCCACGAAGAAGGGCGCCCAATATTGCGTAGCCGTTTTCTCGCTCCATAGCCTCGCTGTTTCGCCAGCTTGCATTAATACTCTCAAATAGGTTTTCGACAGCCCTAACGATACTTTCTTTTGTGTTGGCGGCTTCGACTAACTTCAATCCAATTGCAGTAAACCCTCCAAGTCTCCACATTGCATCGTCCAGAGCTTGGGGAACAATGACTACTGGTTCACCTGTCAAGATCGCAGTGCCGTGGGCTCTAGTCAAGGCGTCATTGATGGCAGGCGTGGATCCATTGATAGCTACAGAGGTACCACTATTGTGTGTCAACTGGAATAAGTTATTTGAGGCTGTTCGATTTAGCCCCCTTAGAAGTTGAGATTCCGGTCCTTTGAGTCGGTCTTCCTCCCCAAGAATGGCAGTAGGCAGAATGCTTAGTATGATGCGAGACTCCGCTACTAATATGCTAGCCTTTCCACGTATAGCTTTGAGGATGTCTGAATTATCTTCCTTTCCGGGATGCATGAGCTCCTGACGCATTCCCAAAGCCGCAGATGCCTCATACGTTTGGAACGATCCCATACAATCCTGAAAATTTCCATTATATCGTGGCCCTAAGCGATAGTAAACAGCTACTAAATCGTCGCTAATCACATCCTCGATGAGATGTGCTGAAGCCAAAGACCAACGAGAAAAGACAACGCCACGCCCGAGACGAGTAGAAAGATCCTGTGGAGTTCCAAGGAAGGCTTGAACTGGATGTGACTTCGCACTGGTTGAGGTGAAGGACGCGAAACTTTCTGTGCTAGCGTTTGTGGGTGGCGGAGGAGCCGGATATTGACATTTGACTTGCTCCGCGAATTCCCCATCGACATAAAGAATTGCTTTACTCGAAGTCATTGTTCTAGGACGTCGATGAACCATTGCAATATGATACCAACGGCGTTCTTGAAACGTTGTCGATTTGAACCTGACACTTGGTCGCGACGAGGAAATGGATGTTTGTAAAATGAAATTGTGAGTATCCTGCTCAAGATACGCCAGTAGGAAACAGGTTTGAGTCTCATCATAGGCCCCGAAGATAGTTGTATGGGCATTTGGATCAAATTTATCCACGAAAATCCAGGCTGTAAAGGTATAACCTCCCACCGTTGATGGCGGTGGAAAAGACCTTGCTAGCGTGGGAAGTTCTATTGAAGCAAAGCCATTTAAAGAAAGATCAAATTGGATATACGCAGGGGTGTGAGATTTCTTCATCGTACGAAGCAAAAATTCGCTGGCAATAGGAGACTGACTAGAGACTAGATATTGGGCATCATTCAAGGAGCTTATACCAAGTGACATCAAAGAACCGCACAAGTTTTCGACTGTCTGTCTCTCGGTGGTAGCAAGGGGAGAATCAGAATCGAAAGCAAGCGGAAGTAGAGTGGATAGTACTCCCGTCGAATGCAAAGCCAACAAGCTGTGATTTGAGATTGAAGAAATTTTGGACAATGTTAGAATAACAACCAATGCTGCTGGATTTACCGAAGCGTTGGGAACTCGAGGTATGGTCTTCCAGAAGTCTATGATAACTGGAACAATATCTGCATGATGTAGCAACGAACTCTCGCGCAGGATGGCTTGTAAACGAGTCTCCACCAACTCGAGAATTTCTTCATCGCTCTTGATGTTTTCAGACTCGCGCTCCGGATCTTGGGGTGCGATTACTGTGTCTTTGACATCTTCAGATGTTACGAGATCATTCGACTCGATTCTTGAGGGATGATGTTCAGCAACAATTTGACATAAAGTCTCAAATCTCTTGTCGTCCAAAGCGAATGCAAGAAGCCGCCCAAAAAGCTGTGCTTCGGTCCATATATCAGACTCACTACCACCAATACCAATACTAGCTATTATTTGCTCTAAAGCAGCCCATCCTCCTCCTTCCACCCGGCCCTTGAAGTATCTCCTATTCCCATGATGATCACGAAATGTTTGTGCCAACACCCCCAATATGTTTTCGAGAAGATCAAAGAGTCGAATTTTATCTTGCTGATTCCTCTTGAAAGGATTATAGAAACCCGAGAACGCTCGAAGGGTGCTCAGTAGGATTTGGTATCCATGGAGATGTCTGAAGTCGTCTTTTGATCGCGATGTTTGCGAGGATGCTATTAGAAACACCCGAATACTCTGAACTTGTTCAACAATTGATGGCAGATCGGGATATGCATTCTCAGGCCACTTTTGGAGGGCTATAGGTAGACCATCTAGGAGAACTTGTAGTTCTGCTGTAGCTTTTGTTGCTTCAGGTGGATTTGATGCCGCAGTCGACGAGCGATGTCTTCGGCCTCGTGTCGACATATTCCACCCCGCCTATATCCAGCTTGGGGGATCAATCGATCTACTTGCCCCGCATTGATTATTGAAATTATCTCGGTTTCTAAAGATTTCGTTTGATCTTGCGTCCTTTTGGAATACTGGAATCTAAAAAGTTGCGATCAAGGTTGACTTGCATCGAAGTTGGGCTTTGTTTGATACAGGTACGCGAGGTGGGGATACACGAAACTGGATTAACAGTATCAACCCAAGATTGATACTTTGTAGAATTGTGAAGAAATGTGGGATGTAGTGAAAATGATCTCAATTGTCAAATTACCATAAGTTCATTGCAGATAGGTCCAAAGTTGTTGCTATTCACTCAATTCATGGTGTCAGCCTTATGAACATCATCGTCAATGGCAAGGCCAGCCAGCTTAAAAGTTGTAGCCTTAAAACTAATGCCTAACAAATATTGATCTCGTATGTAAATCTTGATTGAAGTGAGAATGGAATCTACCAAAATCCACCGTGAACGATTCTTTTCTTGATCCTTCTAGGATTCCAAAATATCTGTATCTGTTTGCATCGAGATTTATGGTCGTGGAACAATTCCTGTTCCATTATTAATTCCGGAAGCCATTGCCAAAACCCCTTTCGGAGCTTTTGAGCTATGAGCTATCAACAATCCAAAATCAGGGATCACGTGTCAGCTCTACAATCAGCCTGAAGCCGGAATGTGCTCTGACACATGCTCAGCGCTTCTGACTCATTATTGAATTTATCGATAGAAATAGTGATGGAAATCATGCGGAGGATTGTCTCACTGGGGGTGAATTCAGAAGACCAAATACAGGAAGGATTGGATTTAATAGATAGGAGGCTAGGAAGCTAAGAGATACCGGCATGCGATGACTAGAAATGCATACGCTTGAGTGGTCTCGTGTGAGGTTGACCGTTTCGATTTGATCGTGTGGATTTCCTTCACAGCGACACTACTGTGCAACTATCAAATAAAGATCAATCACATCATGAAGAAAGCCACACCGAATAATACCGAATGGGTGGTGGATTGCTCGGGAGTAAGATGTGAGACTTTATGCTATCAATCATATCTTCATATCTTCATATCTTGCCTTCATATCACGGTGAAAGCCACACCGAATGAAACTGACAAGTAGGGTGTGACACCGCCTCGACCGCCTTGTTGTTTAGAACAGCTCGAGAATAGCTCGAGAGTAGGCGGATGTTTCTTTTGCTTCCTAGGTCGGTGTATTGGTAGAATTTCATTGATTGACCCCGAGTTTCGCTACATTTCTCGTGCCTGAATGATGGTGTGGAGACCCAGCCAGCTTATAAATAAAGGACGTACCTGGTTAGATACTAGCATACGACTAGCTGACTGGCTCCAGACCGGGTAGTTGAGACCCTGAGTGAGCGCAAGCTGTTGGTCGCCTTAAACTCTAACATCATAATCACAACAGACATGGGCTTGGAAGCTCCCAAAAGCTGGATAACTCAACAGTTCCAAGGTTGGTGTGAAACCAGGATCATCGCAACTTCCCTATCTAATGATTCAAGGGATAGGACTGAATGACTTACTCGCACATCCTCCATCCTACACGGTATACGAGCATAATACATAAAATACATGTCATTGCCGCGGCACCATCACATGATTCACATCCAGAGATCTTCATTCTATGGTCGAGACTAAAATCAATGCATCTCTTGCATACACATTGCATTTCCCATACAGCAAGACAGCGTTTTGAGTTTCACGACATTGTTTGATCATTACAACCATAGATAACGCGATAGAGAAATAGATCACGATACCGATAGATCACGATATACTGCAGATCCGTATCTACCTAGTCAACTTTCGGTCCAAAAGGTCCAAAGTACGGGGGAGAAGGGAAGAACGAAAGGAAGAGAGAAACAGTACCTACATTGGAAGGTAAGACAACATAGAAACTAGGATCCATAGTCCATTATCCATTATTGTCCCCATCCTCTTGCATTGTTTTGTTTACATGATCGGATTGTCTCACACCCTAATGGATTGCTAGAGCTACGATAGCTTTCCTACCCGTACCCACACCCATGCCACACCATACTGTTCCTTCGAAGCCGACAAGCCTCCCCAAATTCCCTCCCTTATCGCTTCGTCAGTTCGGTCTGCGTGATCCATTCGTCACTGATAAACTCAGACGCTAATTCCTAAAGTGGTTTAGACCCAAACGAGCATCGCCCCCGTAGTTGCCTAGTGCATCTTTGTCGCTTCCCCGAGCTTCGCAGTTCACGTAGTACTTCAACACCTCTCGAACCCTCCATCATCACTCATCATCCATCATTCATCATCTTCTTCTCTTCTCATCAATACTCTTTATCTCGAAGACAGCATTACCACTGTTCTTCATCCACCACTCTTGTCATTTCTAGATATTAAACCAAGCTTCGTATAAACTCTTTGTCTTCTCTCATACATCACATCTATTCATCATGCGTGGAATCTTCAGCGTATCGCTTTTGCCGCTATTGGTCTCTGCGGCACCAACATTCAGCACCGAAACCATTCACGAAGGTGTTGCTCCTCTCCTTTCATCAGCAAACTCTGTAGAGGTCCCAGCCTCCTACATTGTTGTATTCAAGAAGCACGTCACCGCGGCATCTGCCAGTGAGCATCACAGCTGGGTTCAAGACATTCACTCAAATGGCGAAGCTCAACGAACCGAGCTCCGAAAGAGAGGTCAATTCCCAATTACCACCGATATCTTCGAGGGTCTCAAGCACACATATAACATTGGCAGTGACTTCTTGGGTTACTCCGGTCACTTTGATGACTCGGTCATCGAGGAGGTCCGCAGACATCCTGATGTAAGTACAACCCTTATCATTTCAGCACCAATTGCGTGCTTTCTACCTTGGATTCCGTTTCCAATTGAATTCAACACATCCTTATCGTGATGAATCCCTTTATTCCCATACTTCCAACAAAGCCCATTGTTGCCGGCTCAATTACGTACAGCGACACGGCTGCACGTGATGGCTCATCATCGTCAATTCATGGTACATTCTTTTTACGTAACAATTGTGCTAATGATTACTCTTGCAGGTCGAATATGTTGAGAAGGATTCCGTCGTACACACATTAGAAGACCCCTCTGGCGAGCTTGAGAAGAGCGCTCCTTGGGGTTTGGCTCGTATCTCCCACAGAGATACCTTGACCTTCAGCACATACAACAAATACTTGTATGCCGCTGATGCTGGTGAGGGAGTCGATGCTTATGTTATCGACACTGGAACCAACACTGAACACGTTGATTTCGAAGGTCGTGCGCACTGGGGTAAGACCATCCCAACTGGCGATGCCGATGAGGATGGAAACGGACACGGAACTCATTGCTCCGGTACCGTTGCGGGTAAGAAATATGGTGTCGCTAAGAAGGCCAGTGTCTACGCCGTCAAGGTTCTCAGATCAAATGGTTCCGGTACCATGGCAGATGTCGTAAAGGGTGTTGAATGGGCTGCCAACGCCCACACCGAAAAGGCTAAGAAGGGAAAGAAGGGCTTCAAGGGTTCTGTTGCCAACATGTCTCTTGGTGGTGGCAAATCCCCAGCTCTTGACCGTGCCGTTAACGGTGCCGTTGATGCTGGTATTCACTTCGCAGTCGCTGCCGGTAATGATAACGCAGATTCTTGCAACTACTCCCCAGCTGCTGCTGAGAACGCCATCACTGTCGGTGCTTCCGCTCTCGATGATTCCCGTGCCTACTTCTCCAACTATGGTACTTGCAACGATATCTTTGCTCCTGGTTTAAGCATTCTCTCAACCTGGATTGGTAGCAAGTATGCCGTCAACACTATCTCCGGTACTTCCATGGCCTCTCCCCATATTGCTGGTCTCTTGGCCTACTACCTTTCCCTCCAACCATCTAGCGACTCTGCTTATGCTGTTGCTGAGATCACCCCTAAGAAGTTGAAGGAGAACATCATCGCCATTGCTACCGAGGGTGCTCTTTCTGACGTTCCATCTAACACCAAGAACGTTCTTGCATGGAACGGTGGTGGATCTTCCAACTACAGCTCCATCATTAAGGCTGGCGGATACGTTGCCAAGGCATCCAAGGAAGTTCCAACAACTGTTGAACTCTTGGAGAAGGCTATCGAGAATGACTTCAACGTTCTCTCTGGCAAGGTTGTCAAAGGCACTGAGTCCATGGTTTCTAAGACCGAGAAGCTTTCCAAGAAGATTCAAAAGATGGTTGACGAAGAAATTAACGAATTTTTTGAGGAGTTCAGCTCTTAGAGTTAGATACATCTCGCCACATATTTTGGCATAGATCTTGATGGACATTGTCCATCACTATTTCCTTTATGAGTTTGTTACGATGGTCATGGGTTGGAGCCGGATGGATGTTTCTATATGCATCTTTTGATTACTGGAATTTTCATTGCGTTTGCGGATAGGAACACATTAAGGGGGTCTCGTCGTAAGACTAATTAGACCAGTATTTGTATTAAATTGTATTAACTCATTATTTCCACTAATAGTATACCTATCTTGATAATCTGTTACTTCGTGAATCTGAATAGTGACTTCCAAAATTTGTTCATTGAAGATGGTTTGATATAGTCACTTATGGCCATTGTGTTCATGCCTCTTTCCTCAACCAGCGTTGAGGGAAAGAACTCTTGTTACCTTTCCTCGCATGGCCAAGTCAATCTCTCCTTTTCATATATCGTGTCTTGTCTTCTGTTGAAAGTCGGCATTTACAACTTTTTGGTTCAATCAACTTTTGGTTAATACATGCATGCATGTAATAGCTGTATCACGCATTTAATTTCGATTCATTCAAAATTACCTCCTTTTGCAAGCATCCATAAAGGATATGCTCCGTCGAAATAGTTCTAGTCGACCCAGTCGAAGCAAATCAACATTATCAACCTATCCAAAACCCGATTTTGTCGACCCTGAGGAATCTCGTATACATGCACAAGCTGCAGCAATGCATGCTTTCAACAGGGCTCAAGAAAGGAATGGTACTAGTTATGGAAACAGGAACGGACTTTCACGAAGCAATACTACAAGTCAAGAAAATCAATGGCGTTCGAGTCAGCAAAATAGTTCTACAAGCCTTGATAACCCTGGGCTCAAACGTCAGCAGAGTGTTCGGTTTGCAGGCCCAAATGCAGTAAAGAGACGCCAATCAACGGGAAAAAGAACTGATCCTCCGGTACTGAACCAGAAACTAAGTACTGCTACTTTGAGACCTGTTGTGATGACCACGAATACTCCAGTTCCAGCAGCGTATCGTCCACCTAGCCGTTCTTCTTCAATTGGCAAAGTTTCACTTAGTAAATCAGCGGTTCGGGACTACTCTGCTCACAATTACGTTACCAACTTGGATTTCGATGAATACTATACACAAGAGAATGACGTAGCCTCGACACCATCTTCATATCGACGAATCAGAAAGTCAAAGTCTATGTTCAGCCCCTTATCGGCGCCAACCAACGTCTTCTATAGCAATGGCAGCCCTGACCGCACTAATTGTTCATCCACTCCACGGACGCTAGAGAGCAATGCTGCATTGCGAGCTCCAAAGTCAATGAGCTTCCTCCGAGGGGGGCGGGACTATTTCAAATCTACATCGTCTTGCGAAAGAAATGACAATGCCGTGCAAATGGCCAGGGATAGATTTTTTGTTCAAGCCACTCAACAAAGACTTCGGGAGCAGCCATCTTTTCTTTTCAGGTCGAAGGCACAACGGCAAGAAAAGCCTTTTCGAAGGTTGGTTAGAAGCAGTAGTGGAAAGTCTGCAGCGACATACAATTCGGCCGAATCTATAAAAGAGGGTGGCCTAAGAGCCAAAGCTCGCAAGGTATCCCAAGGATTGAAAAGCAAACTCCGGAAAGTTTTTGGCCGCAGCAAAGAACAGCCCGTCGCCATCCCCAATCAACAGGTGGACGCCATTGAAACTCATGTCCGAGCATACGGTGGACAATTATCATCAGATCATGAGTCGTTCGATGATATTCCCAGACCCGACGAGGCCACATTTGCTCATGTGGCGGCTAGAGTCCCATCATTACGCGCTATTGCTTCAAGTCAGAGACTTAGGTCACAGAGTGGTAGTATTCGTAGCTTACGAAGTGATCATAGTGATGAAAAGTCCAGAGTAACAAGCTGGACTAATAGTACAGCTAACAATACTGTCACTAGTCAAGGACTGCGTCCTCCGCCTAACAGAGATCAAAGACTTTCTATCATCAATGAATCGGGTACACATATCTCTACAGCAACATTCCTTCGCCCAAACGTAAAGAATCAACATCCTGCTTATCCTGCATTTCATCGCCCTGGCCATATCCAACCAATTCGACCAGGAGGTGTAGATAGCGCCAGACTTTGCTCTGCTTTGATGAAGCGTCTCGACGAGAATAGCCCAGAAGCAATAATGGCAAAGTCAAAGAAAGCCAGTACCGACACCCTCGCACTTGAGAAAGCGCCTAGACGAAGTAGCTCCTTTACCAATAGTCTTTCACAGCCTAAGCCATGGATTCGACAGGTACCCCCTGATTGTGACCCAAGCAACTCGAGCCACAACCAACATCCTGACGTGGACCATTCGAATAACGTTGATCCAATACCTACCACAAGTGGCGAAGAACTATTTGGTCAAGCTATTGGCTCCGAGCATCAATTTAATTCTGCAGATTTACCATTATGTAATACACAACCTCAAAATGAAGACGATGTGTTTTCCTCACACCCAGGATCTAGTCATGGCAACTCCTTCCACCAAGCTAACTCATTTCACCAAGACAGCTCATTCCATCAACGTGTTCACCAGCGTAATTCAAAGTCTGCACACAGACGCCACTTGTCCGATATTGATGCCGCGTATGACCCTGTGCAGGACCCTTCAGGGCTTACTCCTCAGCAAGTCGCACAGCGAGACGATCCTATAGTTCCCAAACCAAAAGTCATTCGCGAGGCAAGGTCTGCATTCTTTGGAGGCACGACATTTGCAATTGACAGAGCCGGAAATACAAGTCCGTATCGTCGCGCTTTGGCGGAAACCGATAATTCTGCCGTTCACAATGAAATGAGCATGGCACCGGTAAACGACGATGTTTATAGCGAGAGTGTTTACTCTCGAAGTATTGGCCGTAATCTTTCGGAAGCTATGAGTAGTGATACTTCGGTACCACTCGCAAATGTCCGAATGCCGTCATTACCTGTCGATAGCTCAACCCCCAGTGGTGGTGGTGGTGCTGTCATTATCAACAGCACAACCTATCGTCCAACTCATCCAAGACAACGTGGTGGCAATTCCGGTGGTTCGATTGAATGGCAAAAATGGATGTCAACTGAAGTGGAAAAGTTGGAAAGACCATCTGGAAATAATCGAGTGAGCGTCAGTAATATTGAACGATCATTATCACCCACGCCTACGATGTCAAACTCCTTTCACATTGCGCATAGAAGAGAAAAGGCTCAGATGGTTGATGATGATACGGATATCGCTCAGGAAAAACTTCCTGTTGGTAAACAACCGCTTGGTCTCATTCAACAAAATCTTAATGCCCAAGTTCTTTTGAAGCCAATTCTGAAAAATCGCTCAATGACATCTCTGGCTGAAAATGCTCTCATTGACAATACAAAAACATGCGTCATTCCTCCTGCACCACCACTCCCACCCCCACTTCCTATTAGATCGACATTACGACCAGCGCAGAGCAAAACGAGTCTGAAAAGTATCTCGAACTCTCAACACGCACCAGCAACCCCAAATTACGCCACTCACGCCCAGAATCCAAATATAAAGGCTCGCAACGTCTTGCACAAACGTCTCTCTTCTGCAACCCTCAGAAGCGCACCAACAACACCTAATCATGGTGCAGAAAAACAAAACCCGAGTACGCGCAATGTACTCCACAAACGAAACATCTCGGATGCCACGATGAAAAGCTGTAAAAGTATCAGGAGTGTAAAGAGTTTCGATACGAGTGTAAGCCAAAATTGTAGCTTTACAACGAGTCCGGCGAAATTGGTCAAGCGGAGTGGGAGACCGGTGTATAACTTTACGCCGCAGAGTAGTCCGGGCACGGGTATTGGGGCGGCGGTGGAGAGACAGTTTGGAAGTGCGAATGCGAATGGAAGTTTGCGTGGAACGGGAAGATCGAGAGTGAGAGCTGGTGGGAGGGAAAATGAAAGGGTTGGTGGTGGTGGTGGAGGGGGCGTGGATGATTTTTATGGGATTGAGGGGAGTGGGGTGGTGGGTTCGAATGGGTTGGGGGTGGAGCAACAGCAGGTGGGCAGTAAACAGATGGTGGATAGGTTTTTGAGTAGTAGACGGAAGAGAATTGCTAGTGTGGGGACGATTGCGGGGGGAAGTATGGGGGATGATGGGGGTGGGAGGAGTGTTAGTGGGATGGGTGACGGTGCGGTGTTTCTTTAGGGGTGGGGGCTTGGGCTTGGGATAGGGGTTGGTGTATGGGTATTGGGAATAGATGGAAGGTAATGAGATCATGACTTATGAATTTGGGTGGTTGGGATTAGGATCAGGATTATGTATATACTTTTGGTGGGTATTTCAAGTGTTAAGTAAGTGCTTGGGGACTCGGTTACTTGGGATTCGGGATCGGGGATCAGGTGTTTTATGCACACTGGGAAAATACAAGAGGAAAGCGCTTTTGAGAGGGCTGATATCATATCGACTAGTGCTGATGACGATACTTCTTTTAGAGAAAATTAAAGTTTAGTATAGATAGCTGTTAGATTAGTGTAGTATTATATTAGTATGGTAGTCGAGGTATAGCAGAAATTAGAATTGTTTATAATGTTTATTAGGATGTGATTTAAATGCATTTTGGTTTTGGAGAGAATGTTTGAAGATTTGTATCGTGAGTACTTGGAGGTGGGAGGGAGTTGGCAGTTGAGATGTTGGGGGTTGAATGGAGGAGTTTTGGTGGGAGAGAAGAAGAGACAAAGAGGGGAATAGGGGGTGATATCATGGATGCTAGATTACGAGATAGCTGATTGGTCCAGTGATGCTTGTATGTGTGAGATTATGCTGTGGTTTCCTCTTTTGGAAGGGTGTTTAAGTTCAAGAGAAGAGGGGAGGTGGTGCTATTTGGTATAGGCTGTGCGTACACTATGTTATGGTATATTTTGGCGTTGAATATCGTTTCTGATGAAAGTGATAAGTGGGAACTCGGTAGTCGGGAGCCGTGAATAGAGTGGCATGAGGAGAAATTGAAAAACTAGGATTCTGGGAAAGGGGAGGGAGAGAGAGGGGGGAGCTAGATGTCTCTGAATATGCACTTTTCTAGTCAGTCCAGCTTCTTCCTTGTATTTGGGGTTGTTCCTTTGTTTTTCTAGCTCTCGCATTCTCGCAGCGTAGCTTAACTAGAAGAAACTAAACTATACTGTACTGAAGTACTGTAGGCATCCTCGCTACCTGGGGGATCTTCCATTCGTGGTCTTGAAATTCGAAACGAGTTGTGCGTGTCTGTATGTTCGACGCATAGGCTGTTTACGAGTAAGTGGAGAGGGATATTTATGGTATTTTATGGTATTGTATTGTATAATTCGAGCTAGGACTTTAGCAACAAGACTTATTTTGACATGTACACGGCGCGGATTGAAACTTGTGATGTTGGGTTTGTGGCATGTCTGTGTGAGATATCGGTTATGGGATGTAATGTGGTAGGTTGTGGAAATTTGAAGGCTAGATAGAGTAGGATGCTAGAGTTCTTGGCGTGTGAGTTTAGTTTGGTTTAGTATTATGCTTGTTGTGTTAGTGTTGGTATCCGGGAGAGGAATTGTGCAGCGAGACGGTGGGAGTTTTGTAAATGGGGAATTATTTTGTGTGAGATCTGTTTGCTTTCTCTCAGCTCTTGATGGTTATGGGAGGGCGAGAGTGTGTTCGGGCTTGTTGTGATTGGATTCCTTGGAAGGTTGGATATCGATCTTATGTTGAGAATGTTCGTAGCCCTATTCTTTATGGTGGAGATTCTATCTCTCGCGGATAACTTCTCTCCTCTCGATATATGTATTCTCGCTTTGTCTCATGTTATGCTTTGTATAAGTTGATGAAGTTATCTCACTTGTTGCGCATGTTCGGCTTGAGGTGTGCGGGTCTCCGCTTGAGGCTTGTGGGATTCTTTACCCTTGCCTTGGAAACTCTTAGAGGTAATGTGTGGTGAGGTATCCTGTGGCATGATGATCGATTAGCATTATTCCAAATACCCGGAAAATGAGAGAGGAGCTTACTGTTTCTATCGTATTTATGCTTCTAGGCTTTGAGATGGTGTTGGTGTAATTTGTGACGGGACGTTGGCTGCACATTTTAGCAAACTAAATCGTCAGGAAATCTTGAAGCTCAATGTTGAAATCCAAGTTTGTTGATCGTGCATGGTTGGCGTCGTTGGGGAGTAGAAAAGAGATAGAAGGAAAGAAGATGAGGAGTGAAGACTTCACAGATACAGCACATGTCGATTCCTGGCTGTTAGGTAGAGTGTTGAATTTTTCTAGATCACGTCTTCGTCGAAATGTTTCGCAAATCAAACATATTCTATGGAGATATATCTTTGAGTAAGCTTGATTATGATACACAGTTTGGAATGTACATGCACGCTGCCTCAGTGAGCAAGTGTATACCAAATTGCCGTTGTATCATTTTTGAATTTTTGAGCTTAATTCTCTTTGGGAGAGCGTAGTTGGTTAGCTCTTTTATCTGTGGAGCCTTTTTGCACGAGCATTGGTGAGAGTAGATGGAGTATTGGGGGTGTTCGACAGAAGTGGAACTTCTGGATGCGGTATGTGGTGGGGCTGGATGGAGGGGGTGTATGGAGGGGCTTCCGGGCGGGAAGAGTGGAGTTACTTCTGATCTACTTCTTCGGCTGATCTTCATTGATATCCGCAAATTGAATACTCATTTTGATCGATTTAAGATCTCCGTATTTAGTTTCGTTTATACTTTTGGCACTTCATTGATGATCTGGAGAAACTGTCCTAGGACTTGAGGAGTAACAATCTTGTTTACAAAATCTCAAACTAGGTCAAGGTTAGTGAGAAGCCTTTGATAGTGGAGAGTGAAAGACTCTCATAGTATTCCTTCAAGTCCTACAAGTATTTAATGATACAACAACTGAGAATTCATACGTACAACGTCAAAGTCTTCAAAAATAGCTTTTGTCTCTATTTTGTCCTTCATTGTTTTTTGATCCCGTGATACGGGGTAGCGAGACCTCGAGGGGCAAGCCACCAACATCACTTCAACAGTTGACCCATCCAAACTACATCTATTAGCTTAAGTGGACTCTCAACATATGTTCAACTAATTTTAAAACAATTGAACTTGCTCAATCTGACTACTCTCGCTCTGAAAGCGGGAGGTCCACCAGTAAGTGCACGGATTGACGGGACGCTTTTCAATTTTCGAAATTTCAGTAATTTTATCCTTCAATTGTTTGATATCAAAATATACATTCTGATTGTTTCATTTCATATGACAACCGTCAAAGCCTGCCCAAAGCCGCACGATTTGAGCAGATAATAATCAAAGTGAGAACTCAAAGTTCTCTGATCTTCGCACTGCTGATGATCTCTATAGAAGCTCGAAGTGAGCTTCATCCTCATGCTTCGATCGAAGTACGAATACACACGACACACAATCCAGCGGAGTCCAACGATAACCTCTTCAAAGGCTCCGAAAGCAGCGAAAAATCAAAATATCCGATAACACAGAGATCGAACAGGAAGCAAGGGATACAAGAATAAGATCAAACTCAAATGAGGGCAGCGGTGGCGCTTGTGCCCTACGAAGACATCTCGCAGACAAAGATAATAATTGAGAAGCTGGATACTTCGATTCCGATTTACAAGTAACTTCGGCATACAGAGAGGATGGAAGGAAAAGTATGGAGTACAAGAATATAGGCAAAAACAATAAAGAATGATACTAGCTTGGGGTCGGTCGAACTCTTGAATGGCTAACAGACAGCTCAGTGAAAGTATTACAACAAATCTGGGTCCATTTTTGGGGGGCCAAAGAAGAAAAATCGGTAATATTTCTCCACCCTGTTTGAAAATTGATGTTGGTGAGGTCTACAGTATTCGGTCAAAACGATGGTCTACACCCTAATTTTTCAACTGCCAAATCTCGCTGCGTTTCCCTTTACCACCATATACCTTGTTAGATTTTTGAAGACTGGTGACAGAAATGCGTAAACACGAGAAAGTTAATCATGGGAAGATTTACCGCATGGGAACACTACAGGAACACAGAAATTGTGAGCAATGGCAAGTCACAGGAAAGTCTACAAGATGCCTGCATTTAGCGATGGAGTCAACCTACATGCAGACCAAAAGTGGTCTTAATTCAATATAGAGTATGAAAGGATCCAGATGTGTTGGCAATATTAGAGTGAGTCTTCCAGCAGAACAAAATGTCGCCAAGAGGCAACGAAGACTTTCTAAAAATACATTGAGAGTAATAAACATACATGCGAGAAAAACTTCATACACGGTGGCATGAATGATACGCAAGATACAAGGCAAATTCAACCATCGAGCTCCAACCAGCCTCAAATATGGCCGCCAAGAGTAAAATAGGCCATTCGTACGAACTTATCCTGTCTAGATTCGAAACGCTGAGGTTGAAGTTTGGGCCGCCCAATCTATGTACTTCTCCATAATTTTAGTGAGAAGCGTATATAAGAGGCTTGCATACTAGACCACTGATTGGCAAACGTCCCACAGATATCTATACTACATACTAAACCACGATATTTCACGCCATATACTATATATCCAATCCTTCAACCAACATGTCCGCGGGCAGAAATTCCTGTTCCGGCAATCCCACTGGCAGCAGGCATAAGAGAAACAAAGCAGATAAGAGGCTACTAGAAGATCAAGAGGCAAACAGAGAACTTGATAAGATAGAATTAAACCGACTAAAAGTCCTGGATTGTTGAATAGGAGATCAAATCAAGAGATATCCAAGGACCCGAACTCGCCAGGTCGGAGGGAGGTTCAAAGAATTATGGAGCAGTGCGATAAGGACAGGAAAGAAAAGAAGAAGAAGGAATTACAAGCATTGGAGCGTAAAGTGTAGATAAAAGCAAAGAGATTGAGTGAGGTTAGGATAAGCGATTTTGATGGATGAGGAGGAAGAGCTTCTCATGAAGTGCGATGATGGCGATTTTGGGTGTGTTTGGGAAAAATGCAAGTATTTCGAGGCATAACGAGAAGAATCTAGATGACTTGCGAATGACTATTGCGTAAAGATCATTATTTCACCTGTGCTAATGTCAAAGAGAAGTAGAAAGTACTTGCCGTATCAGGTATGATAATGCACTTACTTTCATTGTTCAAGTAATAACTCTTGCATGAAAAAAACTGGCCATCTCCTTTCTTGAGTAGTTTGAGTACCTGAGTAGAACCAATAAAGTATGCATTGAAACCTAGAACTAGGATTCATATCTTACTCAAGTCATTACCAACACTAGAAAGACAAAAAATCCATTCCAACAACATCTCTGTGCAAAATGACTCCATGCATCTAGTATTCCCTTCAAATCCTTCACTTTCCTTAGCACTTCACCATTCTACCACATCATATTGCAAATCCTTAAATTAGAACCTATAATAAACCATAACAAATTGATATCCAGATTCACCACTCTACACCATCTCACTCCCTCCAAAATTGCAACTATTCCAACAATTCAATCAAACGCCTCCCATACCAACCTATTCACAGGTTCCCATCACCTTCACCTCCACCCCCATCTCCATCTTCACAGTCACCAAGCCATAAACGAAATCACAGAAAGCACACCACAGTAAAGCAAAGCACATCAAATCCAGTTCTCAAGAATCAATCACATTTCCACGCCCACCCAAACCACTCTATTCACTTTCTACCTCACTCATATAACTTCCACTTCCCACCTCATCCAAACGATCCAAAGTACATGAACAATACCAATAAACATACAAATCTCAGCATCAATTCCCATCCCATCCCACCCAAACCACTAAAATTCACCTTCTACCTCACCAAAATTCCCAAACCCCAATACCTTCTCCCCTCCCCCCCTCCCCATCCCCAAGATCTCACCAGCACCCATAAAATGTCCCCAATATAACCAACCCCCTTTCATAACTATACTCAATAAATCAATCAATCAACCACACATTCCGCCATCCCAAAACCGCTATTCAATTCCAAATCTACATAATTCCCTTCAAACAATTCACCCCTTTCTCATCCTCGCTTCGAGAATCCCATCCCCAACCAATGAATAGGTGAATAGAAGAGTGAAAAAATTAAATAGTAATAATAATAATTATTCAAAAATAGGTAGTGTATTACCACAATAATAACACAGTCCATTTCGACTACAATTACAGACTCATACTCATAGCAAGATTTTCATAAGTATATAGACTGTACATTCAAGAAGAAAAAGATATGTGTGATTCTATACACACACTGCAAATCGTATTTAAACTGTCAATAAGAAGTTTTGGAGTTTTTACAAAGACTTAGATCGCCAAGTACAGTTTCTTCAAGTATTGATTGGATTGGATAGGATTGTGAATGCTGGGTATATTTATTCTTTTAAATAATTCATTGTATCGAGAGAATAAGGTGATTGAAGATGAAATACAAGTACCGTACTCAACCTTGATGCGGTACAATATCTCGTAAAAGAAAAGCTCACGCAGCAAGCACCCTCAAACCACCACTACGCTCTCTCAAAGCTCATACGTCCAGCACATTGCACGATTCTTCAACTCTTATAATCAATCACCACTGCCATCAGACGCATATTCTCAATAGACATAAAATACCTCCAATCACAAAAGCAGCCATGTTTCGCAATTATCACAGCAAGTTTTTGGAGGAAAGTGAGAGGTTGACCAGATCCAACTCGGTGGCGGAGCAAGAATCTCGAGATACTCCTGGAGAAATTCCGAGACAAGCAGCAAGTCGAACAAGCAGACGAATGCCCAGCATGGAGAGAATGGAAGTACCAGTTGCTGTTTCTCGACGATCGCCAGAACCAGAATCGCGACGCGCATCACACACTCAACGTGCATCCCGAGAACTCCCACGAGAACCACGACGAACTTCCAGTAGAGATGAGATACAAGATTTCGTTTTAGTTTCTCCCAGATCAGAAAGACACAAATCGAGCCAAAGATCGAGACGAGCTCCGAGTATGGAGCGAATGCAAGTCTCCATTCATTCTTCTGATTACCCAAGACCAGTCTTGAGACCCGTACCGAGACCAATTTTTCCCATTGTTGCTTCTTCCAAACCGCCTAATCCATCTACCTCGAGTGCATCCAGTTCGATAAGAATGTCAGCCGATGATCTAGAAGGTAGCGAATACCTAGAACCAACATTGGCGGAAAGTACTTTTACGCGACAGAGTGTTTCTAGCAGCGTTCTCAATGCTGGTTATGGTACTGTAAGTGCATCTTCGAAGCCGCAGGGGAATGCCGCGAGATTTATGGAATGGGGGAATGTTGCACAATACATGGGGTTGAAACGCGGACGCAGTGGAGCGGAGAATAAGAAGCTTGTAACAAAACGTGCTCCTGTTTACACACCACAGCGTTTAGAGAGTGATGCATTCGCATTCCAAGCTCCGTTGGCAGTCAAAGAACAAGAGCTGCGAGAGCGTTTCGCGGGAAAGTCTAGGGAGAAGGAGGAGAGGGAGAGACGCGAGACAGAGGCTGAGGATGCTGCGATCGACAATGTGGAATTTGGGCCAACAATTCCACCTTACACGCCGAGGTATCAATCTTCTTTTGTCAACCGCAAGGGGTTCTCTTCTCCGAATGGAAGTGGAAGGTTGCCAGCTAGAGGGGAGAATTCGCGAAGATTGAACAGAAGCGAAGAGGATGATTTATAGTTTCGGGAAGGATTCAGCAAGAGTGACTGAATTATAGGTCATCACAACTCGACGATCATGGCAATAATCGGCTAACAATAACGTGATAATGATTTTTGGGACGGGCAGATTGCCATTTGATAAATAAGGTACAAAAGGGAGTCAGGAATATGATATGGCCTGTAGATAGCTCATAATGAAATAAAATCAATTGCCACAAGTTAAGCTTTTTTGCGGGTTGATTTGGGCCGTCCCCGTTTTGGTTTGACCTCGGCCTTTTCTTCTTCCGATTCCTCTTCATTCTTGATATCACCATGATCAATATCCTCACTCCCAGGAGTGTCTTCAGGATCCTCCGTACTTCTATCTTCAGGCTCAGAATGGATCTCTGCCTTTACGTTGGTATCCTGGATTCTTTCCTTCATTTCTTGCACGGCCTTTGCAGCTTCATCTTCCTCCCCATTCAAGGTTCGACAACCAAAGCATCTCCATTTCCCTAAATCGGCCAAGGATTTTGTGCCAGGTGGTGCTTGACCATTGACAAGTCGACAGTTTTTGCATATCAACGCCATACGATTCTTTGGATGTGTCTCATCCTCGCCCAACAGCAAATCTAATACTCGATCGTACCAGTGTCCTTCAGCGACAAACTCTCCACTCTGAGCATATTGACCTTGTGCATATTGAGATGGACCCGAAAATGCATTTGGTGCGAATTCAGCAGGGCCAGGCTCACTTCGAGAAGCAATAGGCGATGGAGATGGAGCGATGAATGGAGGAGGGGTCCTGCTACTAAGTGGTTGAGGGGTAGAAGGTTGACTCGGAATTTGGTTAGGGCGGGGTATATTTGCTGTCGCAGGTGGGCCCATAATTGTTCGTGGGGGTTGCGCATCTTTATTCTTTGGAGTCTTTTTCGCAGATGCAGTTCTCTTCGGTGCAGGAGGTTTTGGTGGAGCGCCACCATATTTCTCAAGAAGTTCTTGTGTGGTGTTATATTTCGTGGCAGCCTTTAATTTGTCGATGGTTTTTGTTCTCTCAGCTTGTTGTTCCTCCAGACGACGCGCAATAGATTCAACCCTGTATTCATAATATCTCGTAATACCACTTCGAATGAGATAGATTCTGATGACCAAATCAATATACGATCAGGACAATATGTTTCTTAGGTGATACTAACATCAAAGGACTTCCGGCAAGACCAGTATATTCCAAGACTGTCAAATCCTTCCAGCCGATCACTAAAAGTGCTATGACGAACACCACCAAGTATGCAAAACTCGAATATAATGTCCATAATGCTTTCACACGTCTGCCACGAAGTCTCCGAGAATCCAGCTGTGATTGTGATTTCGAAATCTTCTCTGCCAAAGCAGATAATTGTTTTTCAAAGGAGGCGGGAGAATTATCCTCGCGCTTTAAATAACATTCAGGTTAGTGAACGGCTTAAACGCACAACTGTAAATGGAAGCTTCACATACCTTCCAGGGCCAAAGTGAAACCATTTTAAAGTATGATTTCGGAATTTGATGATGGTAATAGGAGTTGTCTGTCACCTCATATTGAAGTTCGTATCAAGATGTAGGTAAGTCGTAGATGAAAGAAACAGGAGTGGTCTTGGTGGGAGGGGATGGATTTCCAAGGTAATAGCTTCGTCACTTCTTGTAGCTTAAGCTAGCAAGCTGCTGACTCCTAGCAAAAGGTAATTTCGGTGATTGGATGGAAGTAAACCTAATTAATCTGATGAACCCAATTATTATACATACCCAGCAGGTATATGTGTATGTATATATATATATAGATATATATATCGCACGTATATATAGAGTACTCCGTACACTACACTACCTAGCTACACAGGATCAAAGCCTCAAGATTCAAGAACTTGAGAGGAGCTTGAAGGGGTAAAGTTTTATAATGAATCTGGCTAAAACTATCTACTACTAGGGGTTGTGGAGCCTGCCGAGCCCGTCGGGCCGTGACACCCCTATAAAAGATGCACTCGTGGGTACTTATTACGGGCATTAGAAGCATTTAGAAGCATTCGACATGGCACCAAATTACACCAAACTTACCCAAGGACTCTAAAGAGCGTTACAAGCATTATCATTACCTCTTTGAGTCGATATACTGAGTATTCGTATTGAGATGTGTTTCTGGCCCCTATATACCTGGGTACCAACCTAGGCTGACCTAGTATATATAAAAAGCAAGCAAGGTAGGGGTGTAGATACGGGGTAAGAAGAGGCTCCGTCTTAGTCTTGAGCACTGTACGTGCTATGAGACTCTGAGGATATGAGGCTGCGACTCTACAAGGTTCTCGCTTTGTCCTTTACGACGCTCATCTGTCTCTCATGTACCTAGGTAGTTTTAGAAGTTGACAAGTAGGTATTATTTTTATTATCATTATTATACCGTCAATTTCTTACCCAATTCTCATACAATACCATTCCCTTCTCAACTGCTGATTATGATCATTAATATTTCACGAATTCACTTGCGTCCAAAGTTCTCATATCATCTTACAATAATTTATTAATAGTCTAAAAAAAGTAAAGACTCCCTCAACCCACCACATGTGGAAAGAATGTTCCAGGTAAGTTCACTCTTTAAATATGGACCGCAACCTTGCAGATAAAGTAGCTGACGAATTCAAAAGAGACTTAAAGCTCAAATAGATACTCGTATCGAAGAAGAAAAGGCACGGTTGAACGCAACCAATCCCAATCTTCAAAGATCTGCTTCTACATCCTCAACCTCGAGACGACCCGCCAACGAATCTCCTTCAAGAAAGCCACGAAAGCCACGGCCAAAGGATGACAATGAGATAGGTGGCAGAGATCTAGATCCGGCAGAGTTTGAGTCTACTTTTGTGATTGAAGACGATTCCGAACCTTCAACTCGAATTGGGACAATGGCGGGAGATGAGAATAAGCCGTCGGACGGCAGTTCTTCTGCGACCAATGGCAGTGAAAAGACAACAAATGTCCCTCCAAGAGCTTCTGCTGAGCTTTCGTCAATAGAAGTTGAAAAAAAGTTGCGAAAGCTGGAAAAGATTGAGAGTCAATATAAGAGTGTGTTTCATTCATGTGGTTTCAATCTACAATTATTAATGCCATATAATAGTTCTCCTCGATTCTTATCGAACTGCACATGCTCGTAATAAGTTTATTGAACCTTTCGAAAAAGTCCTCAAGGAGTATACACCTATCGGCTCCATTCAGGAACCTGATTTGTTGGCTGGATATCTCAATGCACAGAAAGAAGAAGGCAGGTTGGTGAAGGAAGAACTTGCACGTGTAACTGCCGATCGCGATGATCAAAAAAAGAAGTACCTGGAGTCTGGAAAGAGAAATATTACTCTTCAGGAAGAGCTCACATCGCTTCGAAACGCTTCTACTATTGGCGAAAGTTCTACCACGGATTCCACAGGAACCCCAGAAAACAATGCCAAAGAGAAAGCATCCTCGTCCGACGATGAACTGCCAAAGTTGCAATCGGAGATCAAAGCCAAGTCAGCAGAAATCGACGACTTGAAATCAAAATTATCTTTATCAGAAAAGGATCTTTCCGCTGCTAAAGAATTGGCTTCTGGATTAACGGAAGATTTGGAAAAAGTAAAACTTGAGTTGAATGATTCTATCAAGGAGGCTAAGAAGGCTACCGATCTTGCCCAGTCCCGCCAAGAGCAACTAGATGTCAAGGAGGGAGAGAATAAAATACTCAGTGGCAAGGTACAAGCAACCGAGAAACAGCTTGCCGAAGCCAAGAATTCCTCAGAGACTGAACAGAAAAAGCACTCGGAGAGTATAGAAAAGTTGCAAATCACTGAAAAACAGCTTGCCGAAGCCAAGAAGACTTTGGAAACTCAAAAGGAAGAGCATTCAGAAAGATTGAGTAAACTGAAATCTGCGGAAACCGAAAAAGCCAAACTTGAGGAGACCCTGGTAAAGCAAAAGAAGCTGAGCTCAGATAGTTACTCAGTTCTGCAATCGCAACTCAAAGACCAAACTTCCAAAGCAGAGAAAAAGCTCAAGGCCGAGTCGGATGCCCGTAAAGAAGCCGAAAATCAAATCAAGCTCCTCAACAATCAGGTCAACCAACTGAATGAATTCAAGAAGAAAGAGTTAAAGTCTCAATCTGATGTCCGAAAAGAAGCTGAACAACAGAAGAAGGATCTCGATGCACAAATTGAAGAGCTTACCAAATCAAGGGACCTCAAAACTAAGCGCGTTGAGGAGCTTGAGAATGAGATCGAAGCTATAAAATCCAACGAGGAGGCATCTCCAGCAAATGAAGACCCCGCTGCATCCGAGCCAGTCACAGCCACAGCCTCGACACCAGCACCTTCTGCATCCAATAAAAAGAAGACGAAGAAGAAAGCCAAGAAACCTGCCACTACCTCTGCTAACCAAGAACCTATTTCTCTCCCTGAGAGGGCACCTAATCTTGATGCTGCGTATTTGAAAGCTGAAATCGTCCAACTCAAAACCCAGATTGCTGACAAGGATAAGCAAATAGAGAAATTAAAAGTTAAGAGTAAGACAGAGGATGATCTCAGGGAGGAAATTGAAGATCTTCAAGATAATTTACTTCTCATTGGTCAAGAATGTGTAATCGCCAAGGACAAAATTAAGGAACTTCAGTCAGAGAAATCTGACCTTGAGGAGAAAGCCAACAAGTTAAAGGCTGAAATACAGAGTCAAGAAAGTGGGAAGACAGCTTCGGACGAAACGGAAAAAGAGAAAACTGCTCTAAAAGAGCAGCTTGCCATAGTGGAGTCTAAGCTACAGGCCCAGATTGATTCTCACGTTGAGGCTGAAGAAAAACTTACCAAGTTGCAAGAAGAGAAGGCTGCTCTTGAAGAAAAGGTTGGAAGGTTAGAATCTGAAATCGAAACTCACAAGACAGCTTCAGCCAACCTAAAATCTGAAATTGAAGCTCACAAAGACACCTCGGCCAAACAACAAGAAGAGAAAACTGCTCTTGAAGAAAAGATCGGCAGCTTAGGATCCGAAGTCGAAAGTCACCAAAAGACTTTAGTCAAGTTAGAAGAAGACCTCAAGAATAAAACATCCGAGTGTGAAGAATTAGAATCGAAGTTCAGTACGATGAAAAAGGATCTTGGTGCCTCTGAGCAATTAGCCACATCACGTTATAAGGAGATTACGGATTTGAAACAGATCCTAGAGAGTGCTCAACCCGAAATGAAGACTCTACGCGCCGAGAATGCAACATTGAAGAGCACCAAGGACGAGTTGAACACCCGGACTTCTGAATTGAGAAGATTAGAAGCACGCGAGAAGGATTTGAAGGGCGAACTTGATAGTTTCAAGAAGCAAACTTTCGAGAAAGACGATGAGATCCGATCTTTGAATGAGAAGGTTGTTCAAGAGACGAATGGCCGACTTCGAGCCGAGAATGAAGTTTCCACCGCACGCCGTGATCTACGAATGTCCGAGGCCGCAAAGGTTCAATTGGCAGCTTCAGGCGAAAAAGCTAGGGGAGAGCTATCAAAGGTTCAAGAGGAAACCGGAAAGTTACGTACTCGTGTTCAAGATCTTGAAGGACAGGTTGCAAAACTATCTACTGAGAATGAAGAGCTTCGCGAGGTGGTCGAAATAAGAGGTTCAGAATACAAGAACGTGCAAGGAATGCTTGATAGCGTGAAAAGTCAAGAAGCGGAGCTGGTTGCACAATTGAAGCAGAAGAGAGAAGAGGCGGAGAGTCTCGCAGAAGAACTCGGCGACGCCCAAAGAAATCTAAATGACCGGGTTCGAGAGTGCGAGACGATTCGTAGACTCATGGCCGTTGAGAAAGAGGAAAAAGGAAAAGCGGAAGCCAGGGTTCGGGAGATGAGAGAAGAACGCGATCGAGCAGAAGATGAAGCCAGTACCAATGCTCGTCGCAGATCTCGAGAAGTAGATGAACTCAAGACCAAGATCAGAGATTACGAGCGAGATATTAAGCGAGCAACTGATGACCGAGATGAATTTGAGCAATCACAAAAGGAGCTCAAGAGACGCCGTGATGAATTTGAAAGTTTAGCCGAGAAGTCATCCCAGGAAGCTGAGGAAACACGCTTAGCAATGAGCGAACTCCAGAATACTTTAAACAGTACTGAAAAACAACTCCGTACTGCCGAGAAACAGAAGGCGGATACTGCAAAACTTCTCGAGGACGCAAATCAACGATACGAGAAACTTCAAAAAGAAGTCAAATTATTGCAGATAAAAACATCCAGATTGAATGACAGCTCTTCGAGAACAAGTATTGAGTCGGGAAGATCAAAGAGCCCGGCCAATGGCAGGAAAGATGCTGGCGACACACAGGTAGATGTTAAATACACAAAGGCGATTTTGTTGTCGTTTTTGCTGGAAAAGAATAAAAAGATTCAGGGGGATTTGATCTCGACGATTCTGGCATCGTTATTCCATTTGGACAAGTATGTTTCCCCCCCCCTTTTTTTTTACTTTTAGGGGACAATTTACTAATGAATTGAACTATAGAAAGGATCAGGAAGAGTGGATTAAGGCGGTTGGGGCTTGGAGGTGATTGAGTTGATTGATTGGTATGGTAGAAAGAAGTTATGGTTTCGTTATGACTAGGGTGGCGGTGGTATTTTTAAATGAAGATTTGTATATTAGAGGGTGGTTGGGGAAGTAGGCTTGAGATTGAAGAGTGCGTTGGCTAGAGGGTGTTGAGAATGGAGGAGGGAGATGGGAGAATATTCTTGTTTGGGAGGATGAGATGAGTGGAGATGCACGAGAGGAAATGAGATCAATATCCAGAATAGGAGTTTCTTGAATGTTTATGAGGATAGAAAGGAAGGAAGACGGAAGGAAGGAAAGAAGGAAACGAATCAATGTTGTATATCATTGTGTCGGTGTAGTACCTAGTCCTCATAGTATTTCTAGAACCACCATACACCTCCCTCACACTAATACTAGTTACTCAATCAACCGCCCTACTCCACATTCCTCCACTCCTCTCGCGCTTTAAATCCAAACATCTGAACCGCGGCCTCTACGCTCCTCTCAATCGTCGCACTCCCATATTCCCTCATCTCCTCCTCATAGAGTGCAACACCGTCTTTCACACCCCGTTCCACGAGCAAGCGCACGAGATTCCCGGCATCCCGCAACGCGGTGACGCAGCCTGATGCGCCGGTGGGAGGCATGGCGTGGGCGGCGTCGCCGAGGAGGGTGAGGGTGGGGGTGCTGGGCCAGGTGGGGAGGGGCGAGGGGTGGGTGGTGATGGGGAGGAGGGAGGTGTGGGTGGAGATGGGGGATTGGTGGGTGAAGAGCGGACGGAGGGAGGGGTGGAAGTGGGAGGTTAGGGTTTGGGAGAGGGAGAGGGAGAGGGAGGAGATGGGGGTGGGGAGGCGAGCGAGATCGGTTTCTTGGGTTGAGGTGACCCAGTAGATGTAAGGTTTGGGGAGGGCGATGGGGAGGGGAGGGGAGGATTCGGTGGGGGGGCTGAACGTGATGGGTTCGAGGAGGGTGATGGAGGGGACGGGACCGTGGGGATCGCGGATGATGGACATGCTTTTGAGCATTGCGGAGGGGAATGTAGATGTGAGGTTGGGGGAGAGAGGAGTTTTGCCATAGATGATACGACCGCCTGTGTCGAGGGGGATGTGGGATGGGAGGAATTGTTTCCGGACGCGGGAGTGGACGCCATCGGCGCCGATGAGTAGAGAGCCGGTTGCGGAGGTGTGGTCTGCGAAGGTGATGGTGATCGAGTCGCGGTTGTTTGTCGTGTAATGGGAGAATTCTTTTCCGAAGGAAACGTGATTTTCCAGACCGGTCAGAAGCACATCGCGGAAGACGCGACGATCAACCGTACGAGCATTTCGAAACATGGGTGGAGGTCCTTTGCCAAATTGTTGGGGTTGAGGAGGGAGGATTTCGCCCGTCAGAGGATCTGCTTGGGAGCCGGGCCCTAGACGCATTTCGGCGCAGGTGTCTTCAAATAATTGATAGATGTCATCGGGTAGACATTGTTGGAGAGCATCAGTTCCCTCGGAATGGATCCGGATTCGATAGCCTTGCAGTCTGTAATCTGATGCTTGGTCTCGCTCGTAGACGTGGAAATCTATGCCGGCTTTTTTGAGACCTTGAGCTAGACAGAGACCGCCGAGGCCTGCTCCTGCTATTAGGATTTTGGGTTGTGACATTTTTAGAGTTGTTATATGTGATGAAGGAGGTGCTTGTAATGTAGTTTGATGTATAGTCAATCTAAGTGCTGCAAAGAGCGATGATGATGATAACGACAGCGAGAATTCAAAGTTGAAATAGAATTATATTAAAGTTGAGAAGTAGAAGAAGCTGATATTGAAAGTATTTGTACTCTCCCTAGATCCCTACATCAAGGCAGAACTATTCTCCGAATAGATATCTATATCTCTGTTGCCTGTTGCACATTTGTTAAATCCGGATTGGAATGACAACAAATCGGTGCCGTCGACATAAAGTCGGTCCCGTTTTACTACACGGAATCGATCTAGCTTGTGCATCTAAAAACGATTGCAGGGACAATGACACCGAGATGAAGTGGGCTTGGATCAGATAGTGCTTGAAGACTTGAAGATATCAGTGGACTATATCCGGCCGACAAATAGCCACGGATGCAAGCTGTTTTGGGTATATAATTGAGTTGTGAGACTTGTTGCTCAAAAGATCTGGGTATAAATTATATAAACTTCTTACATTCATCTAAGTTAGGTTAACTTATTGGAGAAGTTCTGATCTTTGAGAATCTTTTGGTCATGAGCAACTTTCAAATGCGAGGTGTACCTTGTCCGTGTGTATTTAAATCGATATGGACGATTCTGATTTCGAATGGAATGACCACACTCATGGTATTTCTAACCACCTAAAACAGATTTGGAAATGAATCACCGAACAGGCCGAAAAACACGGATATCCTCATTAGGAAGCGAGACCTAGGTATTGTGAAATTTTCAGGTCACGCCTGCTAGGTAGATAGTAGAAAGTCTGTGGTGTACTTTCACAACTAACATCGTAGCAAATGATGTGATGCGATGCGATGCGGCAAACGCTGTAGTCCACGCTTTTCAGCACGTTTTTTTCATTCTGGACTGGACATGGAAGAGGTGGTTGCTCTTGTGGCCATGCATTTTCTTTGCTTTTTCGATATCTTTTCGGCACTGGGCTGGGCTGGGTATGTCTTGGATTGCCCCTCTTTGAATGTGAGATTGAGGGGCAAGGCTGTGGTTTTAGGATTCATCATCCGAAGGGGCGACGGAGAGATGTCTTTCTGTTATTGTGTGGCGGTTTATTCGGGGAATCCATATGTCAAATAGTGGATGGATTGGAAAGGATTGGGAAGGATTGGGAAGGATTGGGGAGGATTCCGGGAATGGGTGAGGTTACTGGTGTGGCTTGTAGATTGATGGAGAAATGGAACAAGGATGCCATGCAGTGACAGCATCGATGGCGGGTTTTCTTTCTGAGGATAGAGGTTTCGATGCGTTTTATGGCTGCAATGGATGTTAATGCATATGAGTATTCTAGTGAAGAGTTTGAGAGGAGATGGAACGATGAAATGAGTTGTTTTGATTGACTTGGGCTTGATAGTATTTAGTATTTAGTATTTAGTATTGGATATTGGATAAATGATGCCTTAGTCTGCGTGGTTGAATTGCCGCTCCCCATACTCTAGTCTTCCATGATATCAGAATCGATCCGAGTCTCCATGCGTATTCACTCTATATTCCATTTCCATTGTCGTTCAGATCTAGACACGTTACAGGTTTTGAACATTCTAGTGCCTCGCTGGGTATTGATTAGATCTTTGGAGCATTCCCCTGTCTATAATCTATCTCAATTCATCTCTTATCCATACCTACTATCTACTATCTACTACCTACTACCTACGACCTACGACCTACGACCTACTTCACTCACGATACGGTCAAAAACTACCACACCGTATCATGCATGTTCATAATTGATTGACCGAGATAATATTGATGCTTACCAGGCGGTATATGGATTTGGAATGATAGATTGAATAGGGAGATTTATGATTGATTAATTATCAATTATTGTTTCTTATTTCTTATTTCTTGTTTCTTGTTCTTGTTATATAGGAGGTGTAGATGAAATTATATACATATGACATATAACCATCGTTCCATTTTGGCCAAAGAGGCAACGATTCGAGAAGATCCAGAAGATCAATTCATATCAAACCATCTGGGCTCGCTGGGCACCCAGATCGCTAGTCCCTGGGTTCCTACGGACAGTGCCAGTACATGGATGGAGAGACAGGAAATGACTTGTTAACTTTATTTATTGTCTGGGTCGAAGCGCCCCCTCCTATCAATTCGTCATAATTCGGCAGGAAGCAAAGCAAGCAAGCAAGTAAGCACGCAAGTTAAAATTTGACTCTCCACTCACGGATACCTCACTGGTGCTCTTCGTCTCGTTATTCCAATACTATTATTACTCGAGTCTCAATTTACGACTAAGTTACTTCGTTTTACTACTATCAGATTGCTGCTGCTGCCACCACTACCACCACTACCACCACTCCCACCACCACCACCACCACTACCAACTCCCTTCTCCACCTCCACCTCCTCCACCCGTAAATCAAAAGATTCCGGTCCTTGTGGGAGAATATTACCCAGTACCGGCCTGCTAGCTACATACATACGTGGGAAAAAAGTTCACGTCTCTCTATCTATCTATCTTCCTATCTCTCTATCACCAGTAGTCCAGATCTATCACTACTGCTATTACTACTAGTGTTGTCACTACTCCTCTCACATCTATTCCATTACCTCCCTCCTTCACCTCCTACCTACTTTCTCCTACCTCTGACCTCCCACCCACCTCCACTTCCAATCCACTCACAAACAACTCCACCACCCGAACTAAATATCAATACCAATACCCTTTGACTATCTAACCATCCACACCCGTTCTCAATCCGCATCCTTTCCCTTTCTCCATCAACAAAAGCAGTCAATCATCCAGTCAACCAATCCATCAATCCACTGCAGAACAATTCACCAATACACGCCCATCAACACACCACTACCGCACCAATTCCACTCCAATTCGCACTAACCCACCATCTAGCCACCACAACCAACCCACAACCGAATAATGAACGGAGATCGGATAAAGGCTTCTGCAATTGCTAAAGCGAAAGAATCGATAACTAAAAATTCAAATGCGCATGCTATGAAAAAAAGAAAGAAAGATTCATTGAAGCCAATCATCACAACCGAGCAAGACTCTGAATCTTCCAAAATGGCTTCTGCTCAAGCCCGTGCAGGGTAAGTCACCAAAAATGTCCCACTTTCTGACCTTCCAACCCTCCTTCTGTGTCTAAGGTGCAGCGCCTCAAAATATAAACCACCCTCCCCTCCAACAAGGTCGCGCAAAAATGCTGCACCTCACCTACACTCTTTCAACATGATGAGTTCAATGCTGCAAAACTTGCTGACGAGAATCGATGATGGAAATAGATCGGCTTCAGGAACAAATCGCGATCCATCATCCTCTTCCTCGAGAGAAGACGCAGCAGAAACGACGGCAGACGAAGAAGACTCTGAAGATTATTGCAAAGGGGGTTATCACCCCGTGCAAGTGGGTGAAAACTTCAAAGATGGCAAATACACCGTGGTTCGAAAGTTAGGATGGGGTCATTTCTCAACAGTATGGCTTTCCAAAGACAACGTCACTCAGAAACATGTTGCTTTGAAAGTTGTACGATCGGCAGCGCATTACACGGAAACGGCCATAGACGAAATCAAATTACTCAATAAAATTGTTGGTGCTAAGCCAGATCATCCAGGTCGAAAGCATGTTGTGAGTTTGTTGGATTCTTTTGAACACAAGGGTCCAAATGGCACACATGTTTGTATGGTCTTCGAGGTTCTGGGAGAGAATCTGTTGGGTTTGATCAAACGATGGAACCACCGCGGAATTCCTATGCCTCTTGTCAAACAAATTACAAAACAAGTTCTGTTGGGTCTAGATTATCTACATAGGGAGTGCGGCATTATACATACAGATTTGAAGCCCGAGAACGTCCTGATAGAAATTGGAGATGTGGAACAGATTGTGAAAACATTCGTCAAGGAGGATACGAGCAAGGACAAGGAAGATAACAGAAATGGCCGAAGGAGACGGCGAACTCTTATTACTGGAAGTCAACCTTTACCAAGTCCGTTGAATGCCAGCTTCAACCACGCAGATTTGATGAGGTTTCCTGGCAGTAATCCAGGTTCCCATGGAAGTATAAATGAAATGCTCAATAATAGTAAATATACTCCATCGGAAATCCCTGGCAATGGGCAGTATTCTAATGGATGGTGCAACAGGTCGTTCTAACAATTCTTCACCTCAAAAAGAAAAGGCAGACGAGGAGAACCACGGGACACGAGAAAAGACTGCGTAAGTAGCTACCTTCATGCTGTCATATACCGCTCCTAACTTGATTCTAGCGATATCCTTACAGATAAGGTCTCTGGCATATCACTCGACAAAAATTCGGGCGAAAAGAAGAAGGTAGAGGATGCAAATCAATTCGATATAATATCAGTCAAAATCGCCGATTTGGGAAATGCTTGCTGGACTGGACATCACTTTACAAATGATATTCAAACAAGGCAATATCGATCACCAGAAGTTATATTGGGCTCCAAATGGGGTGCTTCTACAGATGTTTGGAGTATGGCTGCTATGGTATATTGATGCACTTTCCCTTTCCCAACACGATAGCTAATTCTACAATCATCAGGTCTTCGAACTTATTACTGGTGACTATCTTTTCGATCCTCAATCCGGGACCAAATACGGCAAAGATGACGATCACATTGCTCAAATAATCGAACTTCTCGGGCCCTTCCCCAAATCCCTCTGTTTATCTGGCAAATGGTCACAAGAAATATTTAACCGAAAGGGCGAACTACGAAATATTCACCGATTACGACATTGGGCCTTACCGGATGTTTTGAAAGAAAAGTACCATTTTAAAGAAGATGAAGCGAAGAGAATTGCGGAATTCTTAACTCCCATGTTGGAGTTGACACCGGAAAAGAGGGCAAATGCTGGAGGAATGGCAGGTGCGCCGTGGTTGGAAGATACAGCCGGTATGAAAGGGGTGAAGATTGAAGGCTTGGAAGTAGGGAGCAAGGGTGAAGGAATCGAGGGGTGGGCATATGAAGTCAGGAAGAGATAAGAACTCGCGAGGCTCGAGAATGATAGAGTGTAGGGATTCCTTTCTCATGGAACTCAGGCGCAGATGATTGGGGTGGGTTGGGTGATGGGTCATCTGTTGGTGGTCATCTTATGGGATTGGATTCGCGCAATTAAAGTCTAGGGTGGATGGGATGGATGGGCCGGTGCCATTTGTCATGCATGTAGTATGGTATCACGAACCACGACCTTTTTTTCCCCTTCACATATTAGTTTGAATGAGTAGTGAGATATGAGATGAGATGGGATGATGGTGGTGGAAAACGACGATGGAAATGAAATGGGGTGGGACGGGATGCTATGTCTGTATGTATGTACGTACGTATGATTGGTATGGATTGGGAAAAGAGGAATGAACGAATGAATGAATAGATCATTGGGAGAATAGGCACTAAGGAAATTTTTATCGTGTCTTGTTACTTACTACCTAGCCTACTCTTTTGATAAGTGATGATGATGATTTGAGCTTTAGGTTTGAGGTTTAGGGGTGAGGTTGAGGGGTGAGGTTTTAGGGGTGAGAGTGGAGAAATTTTTATTTTTATCTATCTTGTGGGGTGGTGGGATGGTAGGGAGGGAGGTAGGTAAGGAGGTAGGGAGGTTGGTCAGTAGGTAGGTTGGTTAGTAGGTAGATAGGGAGGCAGGGAGGTAAGTAGGTAAATAGATTAAAAAATTCATATGCTGACTTTTAAATGGTTCGTTATCTGTATGGGCATGTATGTGTATGGATGTATGGATGTGTATGGATGTATAGATATATGTATATGTGTATGTGTATGTATATGAATGTGTGGATGTATGGATATATATATGCATGTCTGATCTGAATGGGGATGGGATATAATGTGATTATTTGGATGTGTGTGAGCTCGTGTGTATGTGTATGTGTGTGTATTGTGTATTTTACAATATGATATGTGATTTGAGATGAAGATATGAAATGTGTAATTTGATTTCGATTAGATTCGAGCTCAAGGGAGGAGGGAGGAGGGAGGAGGGAGTAAGTAGACTGGCTGAATTCTTTATTGTTTCTTGCTTGGTGGTAGGTATGGTATACACACACACACACATATATGTATTCGAGTACATATCCACTAGAAGTAAAAATGATATCATAAGCTATGATTGCACTTCCTTCATGACTCCCAACTCCTAGACTCCTGTGCTGGCTGGTATTGTGGTATCTAGGTAGGTCGATATAAAGATCCTGCTTCATGCATTCCCACCCATCCATCCAACTCTGTATTCTGGTTCTTTCCTATCCTGTCCGTTCCCATTCAGCCTGCCTAGGGGCCTACTTACCACTGCAATATCCAGAAACTATCCCAAGCCATGTCTGATCTCGCTACCCCTAATTACCCAAGTAAAACTCTATTCCAGATATCTCCTATCTCCTTTACTAGGACTTCTCCCCTTACTCCTCCCGCGATTCTTACTCGGACTCCTCTCGATGGTTTTGAATTCCATCTCTCGCTCCCTATTTCCAAAAGTGCTTCTTTGGAATAGAGCTCTTTGAGCAGTTCCTGCTCCGGTGGGCCAGGGCTCGTAAGGACCGAAATGTGATTGAGGGGTTTGGGGGATTCCCCAGGGATTTGGTTGCCCGAAATAGTTGGGGTGTTGTGGAAGATGTTGCTGAGGATGGGGTTGGGGTTCGGGGTGAAAGATGGGGGGTTTGGAACGGAACATTCCAAAGGCCATGTTGTTTACGGCGATGGAGAGGGTGAAGATTAGGGCGACGAAGATCTAGAGGTGGTTGTTAGTTTTCTGATAGGTGGGGAGGTGGAGGATGTAGGAGTAAACGTACCATGGCCTTATAACTAATAGGCTGGATGAAACTATCCAAAATTTCTGCGAATGTTTTCGCACTGATTCTTGCTCTTCCGACAGCATTGGGGTCCATAGACATGCAAGCATCCCAATTATTGCAAACAGTTTCTAAAGCAGGTAATCTCATGCTTGGTTCACATTTGTTTTCTGTGTATTGTTTTGCGCAATTGGCCATCTCGGACAGAACTTCCGCGGTGGCTTTTTGAGATGCTTGATCAACGTCGCTTCGGATAGTAGTCCAGAACGTGTAAACCCCGAACATTATTAGTCCGACGACGAAAGTATTGAGCGTTAATTGAGCGTAGTAAGAGAGAATGTTAGGAAGATTAGGTCGCGACTCAATACCAGACAGGAAGGAGGAGAACCAGCCTGGTTTGTTGCCCGCTTGTCTTCCTTCAGTCGATCGACTATTAGGTCTTGAGTCTCCCGACTCGCTCTCTGATTCTGAGGCCGATTCCTTCCTGTGATGTCGCACTATCCCCATCGTTTCATCTTCTCGTTCATCCCGATGCTGACGCTTTCGCTTTTTAGCTATAGGTTGACCTCCCAGTTTCATTCTGCGCAAATCATTACGAGCGCCAGGACTGGTGCCTTTGTAATTTGTGCCATATTTGCCAAATAGCGGTTTGCGTGAAGAAGCATTTGATGAGAAAGCCGACATGGTTTTGCTGGAGGTTTTAGGTATCTCAGGTGTATCCTCTGCGTCGGCAGTTTCGCCGGGGGAAGATTCAATTCCCGAAGCTTCGGAGTATATATCTGAGTTATATGGTTTGCGGGGTGTTGTGAATGCTGGATTTCGAAATGCTGGAGCTGGTGTGGAGTTCTGTGCTAGAAAAGAATTGGTTGGTTTGGCAGAATCTAATTGCCTTATTAGTACACATGTTACATTTTGTTCGATGGTACGAAAGTGAAGATACTCACTGTTATCAAGCTGCATAGCTTTGAATTGTAGAAAGGGTGATTTTGGATCCATAGGACCACCTTTCTCTTGCCATTCAAAGTCCATAGGACCTTCGCCTGTCCTTCTAGAAGTATTACTCCACATTGTATTTCTTTGCTCGTCGATAGCAAAATTTGGAGCTTAAACGTGAAGATATGGGCCAGTGAGGTGATACGGCATTTAGAAAATCCAAAGTAAACAAAGAATCGGCGCTCCTGAGGCAACCAGGATTTTTCCAATTCAACACTAACCTTAACATCCACTAGCTGGATTTGACAAAGCTTCAGTCAAGATACAACTTCAGCTTGGTACAACGCGAATTGCGACGAAACAATTCATATAAATTCTTCGCATCTGTCCAATTCTACGACAACCACCACGAATAGATATCGATACTATATCGGCAATTGACTTCCGATTGACACGCGGATAATAGTTTGAAACGATTCAACATTCGATAGATAATAACACAAGCTTCCTTTGTCCTTTTTCACAATCTGCAAATATGTCGGATTCCGACCTCAATTCAAGACCTACTACACCCCTCCCAGAAGCTGGAAACGATGCAGGAGATCCAAACAGACCCATTTCACAAGAACGAGATACACCAGAACCTCCTATGGCCAACCCAGATCTCGATATGGATGACTTAGACAATGCAGAGGATGGCGGCGCTGGATCCGATAACGAATCAGATCTTTCTGACGTCGATGAAGCCAATTTCGATGATTTTGATGCAAGTAAAGTTGCTTTGGATGAGAGACCTATGGTTGGTATCGATGAAGATATTGCGAAGACGTTGAAGGCCAGTAAGCGCAAGCGTGCGGAAGGTGAAGCAAAGAAACCAAAGGAAGGAAAACGAGACAAAAAGAAGAGGCCGCGCAGAGACTCGGATGAGGATCCCGATGGAATGGAGATTGATGGAAAGAGAATCAGAAAGCCCAAGAGAGTTGAGGGTGAAGGAAAGGATAGAGACAGAACCAAGGAACGAAGAAAGGCAACACCAGAACCAGAAAATGATGAAAATCTTACGCCGGATGAGAGGAGACGTAGAGCTTTGGATAAGGCTATGGATGCTGCGCTTAAGAATCCAAACAAGAGAAGAAGAAAGAAGGATGAAGTGGTATGTACATGTTTTCTGTTGTGAAAGATACAAAATCTGACTTTGTGGCAGGATTTGGAAGAAGCTTTCGATGATGAAATTGCAGCTCTGAAGCTTCGAATGGAAGAGGCATGCCAAGCAGATAACGCTGCTCGAGATGCCAATTTACCCGCAACTAGAAAGCTTGAAATGTTACCAGAAGTCGTCGCTCTTCTGAACAGAAACACCATTCAACACTCCATCGTCGACCCCGATACCAACTTCCTACAATCCGTCAAATTTTTCTTGGAACCACTGAATGATGGAAGTCTTCCGGCATACAACATTCAACGTGATCTCTTTCAAGCACTAGCGCGTTTACCGATTGAGAAAGAAGCACTTCTAAGCAGTGGGATTGGTAAGGTCGTTCTATATTACACGAAGAGCAAGAGGCCAGAAATTCAAATTAAGAGAATCGCTGAAAGATTATTGGGAGAATGGTCACGACCAATTTTGAAGCGAAGTGACGATTACAAGAAGCGCAAGGTCGCGACTAAGGATTATGATTTCCAGTATGTATATTCAATTCAACACATGTTGTTTCTACTAACATCCACTTCAGAGCCGCACAACTTGCGATCCGTCCTTCCGGCTCTCAATCTTCGCAAATGCCTTCGTCCCAAAGAACACAACTCACGGCTCGTGATATTGAGCGTCAACGTCTTCTCGCACCAAAAGTCATTAGCAACAGAGCTAGAATGGAAACTTCAAATACCAGTTATTCGATCGCTCCTAGAAGTAACTTCGACCCCAGTAGAGGATTGGATCCATCTTCCAGGCCTATTGGAGCGGGTGGTGTAGACGCCTTTAGAAAGATGACAGCGAAACAGGGAAAGAAGAGGTCATAAGGTTGACTTTTCTGCTATGACGATCGTGCGATTCAGAGGACTTGTATTATTGAATGAAGGGAGAAAGGAAGGTATGCAGGGCGTTTGTAATTTCGTCGGAATGCTAACATAAAGGACGTTTCATGGGTATCACAGGAAGGAATTAAGAGAGAACGAAAGAAAGATAATCATGCATACGCGGCATATACTAGGTAGTCATCTTAATCAAGTCAATTCGGGTCACAAAATTGAGAATTAAAAATACCTATCCATCTCCTAACGCATGTACTTGAATTTTCGTTTCTTTATTCCCGGAATGCGAGTTGGAAGTCGATTCGAGAATCAGATGATCCTCAGGAGATACTCACATATATACCCAGTGAGAAAGTTCGGGTCCGAAAACGTCTTGAAGAGAATGATTGACACACGCAAGGTCGCCGTTTCGTAACAAATAGATGGATGGATGAAGGATATTATCGTAGGTCATGAGCTAGTAGGGAAATGGATTTATAAGAGGATTAGACTAATAATTTAGTCTAAATGGGAAGCAGGCTCTGGTTGACAACTTCTATTGATTAATAAACAATATAACACGTGATTTTCTTGAATTTTTGAAAAGTATATTCATTTTTGATATTGATTTAAAGTAAAAAAAAGCTTTACTTTATGCTTTTTTCATTTAATCTAGCTTTTAGCTTTTATTAATCTTTTGTAGATCTTATCCTAATGCAATCATTCCTTAGAATAAAGCTTTTTTATATTCTTTATTTAATTTCCTTATTCCTAATAATAATGAAATAAAAGTTTTAATAAAGAATCGATTTCTTTATTCCCTTTCCAGCATTCCCGGACTAAACGCTCCTATAGGATCTTATCTTATCAATCTTATCTTATCGATCTAAAAGATCTTTTTAAAAGAGATGGATATTATATTGTTAATTTTTAATTTAATACAATAGATATAAAATACAACGTCTCATCGCATCGCATCGCATCGCATGAAATCTCATCTAATATTACAGCACCTTGATAATGTAACAAACGGCACTAGTTCCTCGACTGTGCTATTGTCTACGCCCCCCTTTTATACTACACGCTTCGTATAGAATGAGCTTCGTTTCTTGGAACACAATGTATCTCCTGAATATTTAGTCACATAGGCGAAGTCCGTCTTACGAGATGTGAAGAGCTGAAGGTTGGAAAAATGAGGATCGTTGTGAATAACGTGATTCGGATGAGAGGGATCCGAAAGTTACCTATGGTGGTGTTGGGAGGGAGGTGCATTCCGTAATTTTCCGATGAATGGTTACAGGCGTAGTGGGTCCTTTAATCTGATGGAAGTTTTTTGTTTTTGGTATTGGGTATTTGTGTGGCTGGCTGCTTCCGCGGTTTTAGTGCCGGTATTTGCTTTCGGCTTTTTTGTTTTCAGGCTTGCATGCTTGCTTGCCTTGCTGATATGATGGGTGAAGGGTGGCGTTGAGCTTGCAGGTTGCAGAAGAAGTACTCGAATTACGGATGTGCGGATTACTTGAACTAATGCTGCACTGGTCGGGCCAGTCCCTGGACTAAGCAGAGATGAGGTAGGAATAGATGTCATGCATGTCGGTAACTAACAGCAGAGTTATGGGTGTTAGTATGACATGGTGGGATGTACGTAGTCTGTGTATATGTGGGAGCATGGACAAGTGAATGTTGTTATCATGGGGTTGTCAATAGCAGTCTGTTTTTTGAAAGAGGGTATTGATCTTTAGATGAGCTCTTGGATGTTCTTTCATACTGTTCGGTCCAGTGTTCAGAGCGGAGAAACTTTGACAGGAGATGAGTATCTCGGCTTTGCTAGGGAATTTGGAGGATTATAAGGGAAGCATGGTTCTCAGCATAGAGGCTTAAGACAATGAACTCGGCTTGACGGCTGGCAGGTAAAACGTCTAAATTCTTATTTCTAGCACTAGAGTACTCATTTTTGTATCAGCTCAAGTTAGTCAACGACAGGAGCATAGTATCAACAAAGTATATCAAATCACAAAAGTTTTAGATGCAGAGAGAGAAAATATGCTTGAGAATCTAATTTAGATCTTATTTTGATTTTACATCATCAAAATGTCCGGTGAACCACCAACTGTGCTGAAATTTCTGAAAAGTTTGTAGAAATTCCCGGGTATCCTGTGCTGTTCCACTGAATCCATCCATCCATCCATTCCTTTCCATTCCTTTCCCATCATTATTCCATAACGCCTGTTCCAAAATGTCATGAAAATTTTCGATTTTTTCCTGGAAAAATCCGCTCCAAACACCATTTGTTCTTTTACAATTCTTGCTCTTTTCAAGTTTCCATTACCTCCTCTGACTTCAACATTCGCAGCACTCATAACCCACAAGCCCATAATAGCGTTCATGATCCATATCTTCCTCTTTGCATTCCGTTGGTTTGCTGCGGTGCCCCATTTCGGGACTGACTGGACATGACCAACATTTCAAAAGCTTCGATGCGGGATTTGAGAGCTGCATTTTCTTTATGAAGGTATTTGTTGCGTTTCTCGAGGTGGTTGATGTATTCTGTTGCTTTAGATAATACAGTTGCCTGTTAAATTCATTAGATTCGAGGTTTCATCAAATTAGATGTCTGAAAGAGCATACCTTATTTAATTTATGTGCTGGTGTTAAACCTTGTAAATCTTCCTCCTCATCATCACCATTAATATGCTCATCACCATCTTCCTGTCCCCTCGAGCATTTTCTGGTCATCACTCTCAGACTAGGTACACTGTCCCTTAGTAGAGCAATCTTATCATTCAAGTTCGTTCGATATCGCTTCTCGATCATGTTATGGGCGGTCTTCTTGATGGGTGGATGACGAGCGGGTACCTCATCTTCACCGTCGGAATTCGAATCTGAAGAACAAGCCGATGATTTGCGTTTTAAGTTATTAGAATGATTTGAATTTGACATTGACTGGCGTGTGGGTCTGGAAATTGGAGAATGCGATGGCGAACTTCTGGATGAGGTGGGAGAAGTGGGATATGCAGAGGTGGTTTGAGTTTGTTGAGGCATAGCAATAGCGCGAAGTTGAATTTCTTCTTGAGGAGTGAGAGTGCCGTTATAGAGTATAGGTTGCTGCTGAAGATTGGAGATGGTTTGTGCGCGACGGAGATTAATATTTGAGTTCATCTGGGGTCGTGCCCATGATAGAGGGGTGGAGTATAAACCATCCCTAGATGGAATGTCGATCATTGGCGAATTCATGAGGTTGCTTGATGTGGGTTGAAATAGTTGTTCTCCGGCGTCAACTAAATTATCGTCACCGAATACTGCTGCTTCGTCGATACTGGAAAGATTGCGGGAGAGCTCGAGACCGCTCATATTAGGCGAGAGGGGCTCAATTTTGAGTTCTGGGAAGAAATCCGAGGTCGGTGATAAGGCTGCTTCACTTGGATCGTCCCAACGCATCCAATCTTCGAAGGTACCAAAGTCAAATGCTTGACCTGTGGATGATTTGCGGTTGGTACTTTGGAATGGTTCTTCTTTGGGGAGTATGTAAGAAGGTTTGGAAAAAATCGGGTCGGATGAGGTTGGTGATGGAAGAATGGAGTCACAAGAGTCTGAATTGTGGACGAGGGCAGGCTCACTATCCCAGTTAAATGGGGAAGTACTCTGCTATAAGAACTAGCTGTTAGTCAATGCTGCAGTGGAGTGGTTGTTGAAGGGAAGACGAATAGAAAGCAACTGCCAGAGGTGGAGTTTATCCACATGACATATCCGAGAGACCCGGATAACCTGAAGAAGTGCTCGCTTCGTAGCCATCATTGACTTCATAATGTTTTTGCATTTGAAGGAATAGTATTCTACTTACTTCAGTTTGCTGCCGTGACAATGAGAAGTAATCGACGGCAGGCTTCTGGCAAATCACACTTGCCATTGGGGAAATTGATGATACCAGTTTGATTTGGAAGTAAGTCGAAGCTTACACCTTGATAGTTATTATAGTTTAACTGGAGCTCTGAAAGAATATATCGGAGGCTATGTAGTCGAGGAAATGTCGAGGTTGTTGATACAAAGCCCGACAAAGGAAGTGATTGTGAGTAAGGTATTTGATAATATTGACAATGGAAACGATGATCCTTGAAGTCAAATAGCGTGTTCGATTTGTTGATAGTTTGATATCTTTTATGATCTGGTTGTGGCGTAGAAATGTTGGATGTATTTGGGGTATGGACCTTTAAATAGAATGGTAGAGGGGTGAATCCTCACAATTTTGATATAAAATTTGAAAAGTATCGATTTCTCGGCATGACCATGTGGTAAGAAGACGTCTCCAAACTTTCAAGCCTCAGTACCGGTTCATCTTCGTTATCATACGAGTATCACGATTTGTATGATGTGATGTTAGAGTGAATTGTGGAGATCGAAGCCGAATCCAGACTTTATTTTTGTTCATTGAACATAGGCGGGGGACTCCGGCAACATTGAAAGGTAAAGAGATGGGAGAAACAATTTGAGAAGCGACAGAGAAACAACTGGGCACTGCTAGAATTAATGTATTGGACGGGCAAAGGCAATTAGATGGAAATAAAAGGAAACACTTTGTGGCATCAGATGAAAAAGAATGGAATAGAATGGCAAGCCTAGTATTGAGCATATAGTAGTACCAGAATAGTAATAGGTAGAAGTGCATCCAAGGTTTCATACAGCATCAACATGATTCGATAGGAAATCTGCATTTATGCACCAATATCAAGCTTCCCAAGCTCCTAAGCAAGCACAAGAATGAATCTATCAACAAATTGGGCAATTCATGGTTGAGTTGCTTGGACATTTCGGAATTAGATGTACGCATACAATCCATTACTTACCGGACCCCAATCCCGTATGAGTATATCCAGTTCCATAAAGCTCCCCGGATGTCATCGAGATCCCACAATGGAGCCGTGTCTAGAAACTTGTGTGTGGTTTGCATAGAAGAGCAAACAGTTGATTGGGTGCTTCAGAGGGTTGTATACCCTAGGTATGAAGTTATGAGGGCAAGGCACATGCCTTCGGCGTCTCTTTGGATGAGAATCGATGGATATCACTTGGATTAGAAACATTATCGACCTCGAAATGTGTTAGGATGTAACTTTTTCAATGCCACAACTGACGAGAATTTCATATAATGGGCTGATTTTTTGGAAGTTTTCATGCACGTTCCTCAATGTCCCATCGAAACTTACCCAACCAAGCAAGCCTTACAAACCACCCATGCATATTAAGACTAGGAAGAAGTAAAAAAGAACTGGAGTGGCTATTCTGAACCAACCACTTCAATCCTCATTCGTTTAGTTATGTAACCTAAATCCCCTTCTTGATAGAACGGAGCGAGCCGGATCAGCCTTAATTAACTATTCCGGGTGCTTATTAAGGACCATTTCATCCTTACTCTGTACAGTCCTTGCGGACGTTGAGTGCCGCTTCCACATGTAAAATGTGTGTGAAAGTGTCCATTGTGCATAGTTCCACCAATAACCTCCATTCTATATATGGTTCACATCAATAAGTTTCTAATAAGAGTAACATTACATCAAAGCAGCGTTAATTCGAAATAGCGGGAGGCTTTTGAAGATCGCCAGGAGTACAAGGGTACGCAGGGAGACCTTCCAGACTGTATGAAATCTCCGACGTATATCGACCGATGTTAACGTCATCCCTTACTCAATATGTATATCTTGCCTACTCCTCCAAGATTCCAGGAACGAAAGAACAGCTTTCATCGACGATGAGAGTTGACTATCAAATCATACAGCAATACAGCATAACACATATTTGACATTTGGATTCGTGTTAGGGGGTCGAACACTTTCAATGGCAATCCTTCCTTGAAGAGTTGCTCGTGCAGAATCGTGCATGTTTTCCGGGGTTCAATAGGCTCTCATCTAAACCATTCTGGTAACTATATGCGCATCCGGAATTTCCTTTCCAGCTTTCCGTTAATGAAAGTGTTTTTTCTAGACCTTCCGTTCGGCTCGAGTTTCCTTTTCCCCGAGCATTAGAGTGCATATGCTCTTGAGGTGTGGAGGAGATATTGTGATGACCACGAGTGTGTTTGTTGTTTTCCCTCCGAATTACAAGAAATTGTTCAAACGTCATGAATTGGTATTGGCACTCATTTAATACGTTGTTCAGTACCGTCTACGAATACTTCATCAAGTTGATGAGGTCACTACATATCATCACTGCACACCGTCTACGCAGTGCTCTTGTCATCTTGCTGTGCGAGGACCCCGAGACCGTTTGCTTCTTACCCCGCATTTTGTCAAACCATCATCGCAATATGTTCGCCCCTTATCCTGCTGAAAGAATCCCAAATCAATGGTTCTGCTCCAACGGTTAATCACATTATCTGAGCCTACCTTTTCACCACGGATAACTGCACGACCCTTGTTAGACAAAAGTGCCTCTTCGTACTACAATTTGCTCTGAATACCTAACCATGGGACTATCAAATCAGGTCGATGGTAGAAGCCTCATCCTCCTTCAGCCTTCTCATGCATTGTTATGTCGGGAATGTAGTGCTACAATGTCACAAGGAGCTCAAACACGGACTTTTTGATACCAACTTCATGGAATTCTGAATTTGCAGTTCATTCCTTCTACAGTATACTTATTTTTACGTTACTGTGGGACAATATTGAACCAATATACAAACACTCAATGGTTATGCCGCGGAAACCTGTCATACTAGATGCGTTAGACAGCGTTGTAGTAACCTCAATATAGTATTGCATGAGATTTCCTCAGGCTAAGTTGCAATAGGCCGGGCGGCAGATTTGGGGGTCTGCTTGACTTTCACTTGAGCGAAGACAAATCCAAAAATTTTCCAGGATTTTTCCAGGATTTCTTGCAAAGATAACTAGCGGAATTCGCCCCCACTTCTGGACCGGGAGCCAACAGTAGCCCCGCACTAACAGTATGCAGAACATTCAGGCTTAGAGAAGATGGCCGGATTGAAGAAAGGTTTCGTTAAAAAAATTGATAATAGGGGATTTGCTTGCTTCGTCGGTGTTGTTCGGGCACTCGCAAGTCTTTCGGGGTGTTTGATCTTCGGTATCCATGGATCAGGTAACTTCTCGGCGAATTTTGGTGAAAGTTTCAGTGGGTCTGGGTGTGCTCATTGATGAAGCGCACTAGGGATTTGCAAACGTATAAAAATAGCTTCGGAAGGTGTATGATAAAAGACCCCTGAGGACCAATTCTCCACTTCAATATTTTTGGGAATGGTTTGTTTTGGAGGCTATCAGACGAGATGTCGCCGTTGCCCAACTAGGAGGCTAACTAATAATCCAGCAGACTCTCTTTGTTGTACATGTAACAACTTTCTCGCTTTCCTACATGCAAATGAGAGCGTTTCCAAAATATATCTGCGGCACTATTGGGATACCAGATGCCTGTACGATGTATCAGATGAACTCTCTCGATAATCGAACTTGGGGATGATTGATTTCAAACAGGATACAAGCTTTCGGTAGGGACTTGTTATACATATCAAGATGGAACATAGGTCGTGGCGCGTGTTTACCAATTTTTGTCTGATCAAATGAGATAGCTTCAGGAATTGGAATGGGTCATTTGGATTTCACACTCTTGTGAAATATGGTATGTGAAGCGGCTTGAAATTTATGTATTTCATGATTGTTTGTATGAGAAGGATACAAAGACGCGGTACCTATGTACAGTAGGTCCCAAATGTCTAACTGTATTGTATCTAAAGAGCTAGCTATTTTACGAAGATAGTAGACCTCAAATAAGGGCTACTAAAAGAGCTAGTCTCTTCTAGATTTAGTACAGTAGCTATTGAATGGAAGTCATTCACCTTTGTTCACACAATGGTGAATCGTTGTACTTCCTCCGAAGGAATCTAGGAATTAGACATCAGAAGATTTTGGCACGGCTCCAAGTACATTTTCCGAGACGTCTCAAGATTCTTTACTCAACAATGACTCAAGTTCGATCGACAAGCGTGTTTGTCTTTGTTGTTCAGATGATATCTATCCTGCACTTGTATTTCCACTACACAATTCACAAGTGGCCCGTTAGCTGAGTTTCTTTACAAGTTCTGATGATGTTGTGAGCGAACTTCCCATATATTAATTTCAGACAATGTCTTACAAACATTCGAACATTCAGGCACACTATTTATACATGAGGGATACGAAGACGCGATGCCTACTAATGTAGGTCCCAAATGTCTAATTATATTCTATCTGAAGAGCTAGGTATTATACAGGAGATAATAGGCCTCAAATAAGGGCTACCACATTAGCTAGCTATTCTCTTTCACATTCGCTTAGAGCCAAGTACAGTGGCCATTAAATTGAAGTCATTCACCTACGTTCACGCACACACCCTTCTCTAGAAGATCCATCAAAAAGAAGAGGGGGACAAAAAGAAAGATAGAAAGATATTCATAGTGTTACGAAAACATCTTATTCAGGGTAGGGTTTAAGGTGAAAGCTCGACGTAAGAGCAATCTATGTTACCTCTCAGGCCCTCAAATTGCTCTAATCGCTTCCCGCCAGACAACAACACACCTCCGTATCTTCAGGAACCAGAGATCTAACATTATTGTTCTTCCTACCAACACACATGAAGCTTCAGGTTCTATGAGAGGCAAAATAATTGAACACTATAGAGACCGAAACGAAAGAAGATGTGTCAAAGCGAGCACTCGAACTTTCACCACCTTCTGCTTGGTATGTAGAAGACTAGTAGCATAAGTCAGCATTGGACAGTGAGTATGAGAAGATGATACCGTCGGTAGGATATCCAAAGCCGTGGGCGCTGTTCAGAAATTCGAACAAAGCTAGATCATAGCTGGCGAGCAAACTCAGATGAGTGAACATAAGGGCCCACAGACCCCACCACCAACGAATGTACTTCAGCTTTGTCAACAGCAACGTATAATCGTGATGAGCTGTATAGATGAATGCTATAACTACTACGTTCCCTCAGGATAAGAAAAAGGAGTCCTGGAGCAAAAGATCGACGACTAATGACTGGATCAAAATCAGAGAAAATGGCAAAATGTTAATGCATGCTGTATGACCAGACTGGGGCACGATCCCAGGACCTTGTCCGTATTTAACAGGTTTGAATTGTTAAGGACACGTGATAACCAACTACACCATCCGGCCAGTTTCTATGTTCAGCCAGACGCATTTGAATTTTATATACTCAGTTTTAAATGTAGGAAGTGAAGAATAATGTAGTTTGTGGATTTGGTGGGGGCAGAAAAAAAAGCTCAGATAGTGGGGTCGTCTCGGCTCAACCCCTTCATTTTCTCGGTAGTCTAGTTTTTTCATCAGAATTTTCCAATAGCTCTGAATTGTTTCTCTTCATTTCCCTACCCTATTTAGACCATTGTAATATATACTAGCTTAAGCGCCGTCCAGCATACAACATCATATGATTTCCCTGCTGGCGCAATGGTAGCGCGCAAGACTTCTAATAGGCTTCCCAAGTCTATAAGTCGTCCATATACAAAGCGAAAATAGAGTGTATATTATCTTTGAGAAAAACGAGGGATAAGTTTCCATTCATTGATACTCTTTCCCTCTTTCCTTTTCCTTGTTCTCTTTGAATGATTAATATATGATTGAATCCGTTCCTTCCTTCTCCTTTCATCTCACCACACTTCGCATAATGAAATGAGGTGATGATATGTGGGGATCCTGCCGAAATAGTGGTGGGGCTGTACTCTGGTTTGGGAAGGAACCAATTCTACTTTGCGAAGCAAAGTAGAATTGGTTCCCGCAACGGAGGCTACAGGTTCGAATCCTGTGTAGGGAGTTACCCTGAGTATTATCGGTTTGAATCCGTTGCCAAAAATCAACTTTTGCTCCTCTACTGCAAGAGGGGGAGATTTGCCGATTTTTTTGCCCTGATCGTCTAATTTGGCTGATGAGCAGCAACATGTGGGGTAAATTTGGACTTCAATCCTTCCGCACGGACGTTAGTGGAGTTCGACTGCCCTGTCAATGTTGGTTACGCTTCTTTTTATCTCTATTTGTGGTTCACGAAGACCTGACAACCTCGCCGAGATATCGCTCACATTCATCCGAGAGCTAACCGGTCCCTCCATCAGCTTGTCTCTCCTTTGTCCCGAGATTTGTCAGATTGCTTGGCAGTTCTGTGATGTGAATTTTGTCTTGTCACAAGTATTCGAATATTTGATACTGATATTGCCGATATCTTCAAAGTGAGCCTAACTACCCCTTGCTAATCGGCATTATCTGATACATCGAATTCAATGTGTCTGATCACCGCCTTTTTCAACTCGAAATAACTACATGCAGTGATACTGTTACACTGAGTGGGTCTAATTTCAAGCCCCAATAGAAAAGTCATCGAGATCCCTTGAGTTGTTATTTGCAACCGCGACATTCGCAAATATCCTACAGTGGCTTTTGTTGCTAGGGGAAAGTTGTCACATAATTTCAGCCAATCATAGACTGATTGAACACCCGAGACACCGCACTCCCGCTGGGATCCAGGGTCTTGGAACCGGTGATGGAACCGCTGCTGAGGTAGTAGTGGGCATATACCAGACACTGCTGGCATCCAGAAATAACGACTTTTGGGCTGTAACTCCGGTGTCAAAGTAGAGGTACAGAAGGATACTTCACTGCCATATTCCAGCCTACTCCTTGGTCATTGAAAGGAGTTTCCATTCGAGACATGGTCATCCATGACGCGATAGAATTGATTGGCCTACAAGGCACCCCAATTAGACATCCCTCTTCACCCCGCTTTCAGCGAAGCAAATGCAGGGACTCATAGAAAAATGGATTTTATTGTAATGGACATGGTTACCATTGGACCAGCCATACCCCTTAGGGCTCTGGCGTCGAACTTATAATACAATATATGCCTCTTTAGACTAGCACCTTCCTCTCTCATCTATGTACTCTCGGTATGCTATGCATCACCAATATATAAGTGAATGTGGCATATTCTGATCAGAATTTGCCAATTTGAACAATGAACGCCTGCATACCATCATCAACTCTACGTTGATCTCAGAATCTATTATACTGCCCTAATCTACAGTTTGTCCGACACATCGAGAGGTAAGCTTGAAGCCCTTATACATCGTGGAGGAGAGAATGCTAATCGAGTGTCTAGAAAATGTCCTCAATAACCAATGTCATGCGTCTCCTAAACAATGTCATCACTGGTGAATACCCAGAATATCTTCCACGCTCTAGTTCCGAAGTCATCACATTGCTCGGAGGATTGAAGTCCCGGGAAGAGGTCTACCTCTCGCACCATCGAAGAATGAAAGGGATCACAAACCACGAGTTGAAGAGAATGTATGATTTTGTAGCAGCTTCGATCGTAATGGTCACAGACATTACCAAAGAGCTCATGGAGTTAGCTTCTATCGATTCCAGGGTTAAATCCTTCCATGTATATGAGGCCCTCGGAATTCTTTACCTTGCATTCGGTGCATTTCAGAGGTTGGCCGGCAAAGTCAAAACGCTTTCCCAGCCAGAAAAAGACCGTTGCTTCGGCTATGTGGGAGGCTGCTACAACTACTCCATTCTATTCCAGAAACTACTCTACCCCGAAGACGAATGCGATCACCTCGAAATCTACGCCCAAGCTCTCGGGCACGATTTTCAATTCTGTTTCAAGATAGACACGGATCAGGATTACTCTTCGCCAGGCTCAAGTCTGAGAAACGGATTCGAGAAAACGCTCAGCGCATGCATACCTCCTGCAAATCAAATACCTGTATACTGTCATCTAACAGCACAGCCCGACAAGCCAGTATGCCCGCAGTTTTATCGAAATCCATATTTCTATGGGCCAAGAAATCTTCGGAATCAGAATCATGAATCGAATAGAGATTATTTCAAGATGAAGGAAGATAGAGAGAGAGGGGTGTATCGCACAAAGGCGACGGCAGTCAATGACATAAGTTACAACCACGGAGGAAAAGTGGCCAAGGAACCAAAAGTACAGGTACTGCGTCGACGGATGAGACAGGTATGTGCGAAGATTCCCTTTCCCGTCTCAATCCACCAGAATCATCAAAATTATGTTGCACAAATTTCGTTCACGGCTAATATTAGACTGTAGACGCGCAATCTGGAGGCGCAATCTGGTTAAACAGACATGATATCATGAGAAAAAGCCAGACTTTGAGTGATGAGATATACTTAATGATAATGATAATGGAGATTTACGACCAAAAACTGTGGTTTGGCAGTAGAAATGATATATTAGAGGGCTGACTTTTGGGATAGTGGAATGAATCGGTATGCAATATTTACATGTACAAGATAATGAATCATGAATATCTCTATCTCTATCTACACAATGACTGCCAACATGTGCACGATACACTATAGTGTTCAACCATTCCTGCTGCCCAAAAGGACAAATTTCCAAACACCAAGCACACCAAAAGTTCCACGGACATATACATCCGGAATTCCCTATCATCTATCCGCACCAGCATCTACGTAATTTCCACCAAGCCAAAACAGTGACATTCCAATTCCCCGGCCCAAACACTCCCAAAAGAACCCTTCCCCAGAATCCCAATCGGTAAAGACTAGAAACGAAAAGCATAGTCCACGGCCTAGGAAAATAAATTACGAAAGTGAAGGCGGCTAACCCGGCCCTATTCCAGAATTCAACCCTCCAACCCCTCACTTAGTCTCTCTTCCCCTGCCCCACCAAACCCCTAAAAATCCTCCCCTGACCCAAACCCAGGTTCTAGATAATACACACAGACAGACAAACAAACCAATCTTCCAAGTCGCAACCTCTCCATCAAGCCCGCAACGCCGGCCATCCTTTTTGGAAGCCGCTGCATATCCCACTGCATCCCATCTGCAAGCCCTGCGGCCGGATTTTCTCGTTTCGCCATGCATGCCCCAAATTTCCACATGCTGATCGTATGATTGCTGCTGGGATTTCCTAGACCGCTTGAAAATCAGGGTAACACGGTGCAGATTTTTTTTAGAATAGTGGAGGGGGCTTAAACGCCTCTTACATAGGGTGCTTTGTGGGCTTCTGCAAGCGAATAGATACCGGTAGGTAGTCGCGGTAAGTAGGAAATGCGAAGAATTGCAGGCTTTTCCGATGCATTGGGTTATCCATATCTGGGCTTCTAGACTCTAGTCAATGGTGGGTAGCTGACATTTGTGGTAACTTCGATGATCGCGATCGAGAACATGGGAATGGGAATTGAGTAATTACAATGATTTGGATTTGAGTATCGATTTGATGGGTATTACAATATTTGAAGGAATAAACAAGCTCCTGGACTGGTTGATGACGATGAGTCCATATGATGGGGTATCAAAATTGTATTCATTTGCTGGCTAATATTTATTTAGAATTTAGTAGCCATCATACGTAGCCACCACAACTCTCAGGATGCTATCGCTCATAATTGTGATCTTGATCCTAATCAACATCGTGCATCTTCCTTAATTCTTGCACCTCGTCACTAAAACTTCCTTTGGCGAGCTCATCTCTCAACCATTTTCCTTCCCCGTCATACAATTCTTCACATACATATGGAGGAGTCCATTTCTCTTCCTTGATCTTCTCGCTCTCGTCCTTGAATTGATCTGGGATTTCAATGCCCTTTTGATCACTAAGCGCGCAGATGTCTTTAGCTTCCACAATCTTCACATCATCGATTTCTGTCATGGCAACCGGCAAGTCTTTCGTGTCTTCATCTTGCCAAGTACAACATTGATGCTCCAGTGCGCCTTCAGTAAGAAGACAGGGACCTGCACTGCTGGGAAGTGGCCGTAATGACGAGATACAATGCTCGTGCTCCGGAATTTTCTTCATAATGGTGCATTTCTTGTAGTCGGGATGATAGTGTTTCGAAGTAAAATGGAGTGACCACTCGCAATCGTCCTCTCCACGACCGCACAATTCTGTAATAGCTGACAGTTTTCTCTTCTTCTGGTATCTCTCCAACAATATTGTAGGGTTGCTCCTAAGAAGTGGATGTGCGGCCGAAAGTCTAGAATGTTCTACGTCATTTGCCCGACTCTCTTCGACCTGCTTTCGCGTCCAATCCAGGAGGCGTAAAGCGCAACGTATGCCTCCTCCATCTCGATCCGCTAATAACTCCATGATATCGTCGCTGGGAACGCGAGATTTGCTAGTCTCCGTGGCCAAGGAAGGAGACCTGGTAGATAATCTAGTAGTTCTGTCGAAATGATCCAAATCACATCGAGTATCAGTGTCCGTTCGACGAAATTTCCTACGATCAGGTGAGGATAAGATTCTCTGTGGATGTATGAGACTACTCTGGATAGGCCTCGGTGTTCCTTTCGAGGCGAGATTCATGATATTTTTCCAGGCAGCATCCAAATCCCTAGATACCAGCCTCGGTGTAAAACTGTCATCTTCATTCAATGGCTGGGGTTCGTTCATACATGACGAAATGGACGGTGTGTTCAAGCCTTTTGGTGAAATACTGCAATATGTTGCGCTAAGTGGAGACAACGTTGGGGAGATCATCTGCTGACAATCTTTCGACATGCTCTTATAGATGTGAGAAAATAGAGACCGAGCGTTGGAGGACTTCATCCATTGTTGTTCATCAGTGTTGATATTTCTTTCGGGTATTTGAATATATTTAGTCGTTGCGGGCTGTCCATCCAAATATTGACATATGCCCCAGATCCATAGAGTAAAATTATTCCTGCCATGAAGTTTGAGCTTTCTGATGTTGCCCCCAAATGTCCAAACTTCGTTGTCGGGTCCGCGCATTTTTGGAAACCAACATACATGAGAAATCGGTACCGATCCTGCTTCCATAGTTCGTAGGTTAATGACAGGAACATCATTTTCGTAACCGCCTCCCTTGGCAGTAATAAACAGCCAAAATCGGTCACCAGCTCGGTAGTCGAATTCAGAGTCGCTGTGAATTAATGCCATGCCATGGGCATCCATCTGCGTGGCCTCCGTAACGATCCCTGCATTTTTGTAGGCCATACTCCCATCCTTTTCGATATCTTGTACGGGCATGAAACACACCGAATTCTCATCTCTACCTTTGAATCGTCTCACAGGTATGAGTGACTCGTTTGCAATATTCAGCACCGGAGACTGAACGACAACTCGATGACCTGGCTGAGCCCATTTTGAGGGCCGCGCTACAAGAACATACCTACGTACTAGAACTTTGCAATCCATAAAGACTGCTACTATTCGAAATGCTGAAGCTTAAGCTCTTTAAAGTGGAGTATGTGGTAAACATTGAAGCGACCTCTTGACGAAATTTTGCGAATCATTCAGTATTGATTACTTGTCATATTTCAATACTGTGTGCAATAGGTAACCTTCACATAGGTACCCATGTTACGGGTGTGCCCTTGCATGTGGCTGAGATGCTCGCACGCATGTGTTTGTTGACCCAATGAGAAATATTTCGGCTCAAGAGCTCCTACACCGCAAAACGCGATGGCAAAAGAAATATCGAAGGAATGCTTGCAAAATAAGCATTGAAAAAGCAAGTTGTCTCTTATGTATTCGCGCCAATTACCGCAAATGTGTTTCAGCCCCGCATGTGCTTTGATTTAAGCCAGGGCATTTTTGTCTCTGGTGCTTTACTGGCTGTCATGATTGTGAAGGTTGTCCCTGCCGTCATTCCAACGTCCACCGATCTCCATTGTATTGTGGTCGCCGAACCCGTTCCGAATCTATGGTTTCTTGGACTGTTCCGTACCATCATCCAGCTGCTCCCCGGTTCCTCCGAGAGCGTCTTCTCCCTTCTCGCCCTTCTCAGCAGAATACTCCTTGGGATCGATATTCAACTTGACCATCATTGCGTTTACCCACTCCTCCATTTGTTTCTCGTCCTCTGGGTTTGTTTCTTGAGCGAGCAATCCCATCTTTGCCCGATATCTTTGCCTCAGGTCATCGACCGTCGAGATATCGAAAGCCCATAGCAGTCCTCCACTAAGCATTACGCTGATACTGGCCACATTTATAGTTGCTACACTCAATGCTTCCAATGCCTCCATAGATCCATCCACTTCATGAACCCGATTACTGGGCGTGTAGAATTTTGGCAGCATCATCTTATATTTTCGTACAAGTGCTCTGCGAGTGACGAAAGCCGAAAGACCAACGAATGCTGCACCGCCCATGAATAAGCCAAATTGACGCCGTGATCGTTGTGAGAAAAGTGAAGAATCTATTGCCGTGGTGGGAGATGCTGGTGGGGGGGTTGTAGAGGAGGATGTGGGTTGAGATTCGGCCATGGCTGAGGGATCTTGTACAAATGCCATTAATCGATTGGGGATGGGCGCTTTCCTTACGGATCGAATGTATGAGAGGATACTAGAATTTGAACGCTGCAGCTAGAACGTTTATAGGTTTAAGGAAGCTTTTCATGTTCTGAAAAATTATGCTTACGCGAATAAGGTTTAGCGTCGTTCTACAGCGTCAGTTGTGGTGATGTAACCTAAAATTTTAGAGTTTATCCAGTTGACCTGGCCGGGCTATATACATTTGTGTCAAAATCTCAATATAAATATTCAGTCCGTGAACCTTCCATTCGTGGGTTGTGTTATCTGCAAAGATCTATACTAGATGGTGTGAGAGTCCCTTTGCCAGCTAGCTAGTACTGTCATGATGATTTTTTCAATTTCGGGTGAATAGAATAATCCGTATTTGTGTATGTATCTTTAATCTGTACATCGATTTCGGTGTCATTATTCGTGGGTATTATATATATTTGCTATGTGTTCTAAAATTTCGGGTTCTTTTCCTCCTCCAATGTTTGATTTACTTGGGTTCGGTTTCCTTGCCTTTCTCCTTTTCCGTGCCAGCCTTTGGAGATTTCAGTTCTTCGAGTTCCTTGGCCAGTTTCTCTTTCTCTCTGCTCAAATCCATATCCAGGACAATTTTGACTTCTGGGCAATATTCCAAAATATGCTTTCTGCGCTCTTTGTTATCCCAGACGGCTGGTATCAAGAATTTACCACTGCCTATTAAATGATAACCAAATGGCTTCTCATACCACTGGCTCTCCACGCTGAATTTGACTTCTACATCTGGTGAAGGCATTTTGGCAGCATCCGATGCTATGAGGCGATCGCATATCCAACGATCTTCCCACGGAGTACCGGGCTCACGAACTTCTTTTTCGAGGATTTTAAGGATGGGAGGGATATGCCTGAGACTCAATCCTCCATTTCCACCTTTTACGGCCATATTCCATGGGGCACCTACCCAGGAATAGCCTTTGGAAATCCAGTCTTCTATATTATGCTCAGAAGCTGCGCATATCATTGAGTCGCTCTGAAACATCAGAAGCCATTCTGCAGGAGCGAGAAACTCTTTGTAGAAGGACAAATCAGTAAGAGTCATGCTAATAGTCTCTTGGTCTTTGATGGCATATTTCTCAGGGAGCTCGGTAATGACTAGTTTTCCAGTCTTGACATGGCCGGAAAGAGATGAGGAAGAGGAGATCAATGCATTAGCTTCAGGGGTTCCAACGAAGCGGAAAACCCATGGCGCGGGTAAAACAGATATAAAATGTGCGAGAAGTGCGGGCAAATGAGGTAAGGGTCGAGTTTCGAGAAGGAGAGCAACCCGCGTCTGGTCCAATTCAACTTTCGTGTGAGTCGAACCTCCCTTTGAGCCTGTGGAAGCTACACCAGTTGAAGGATTTGATCCTGTCGCTATAGAATCGCCCACCACGCCCGACCCTCCTGGTGCCAGTTTGTCTAGATGGAATTTCGATATTGATGACAAGTCGTATTGATAGTAAACAACTAACATAAGCAAACTTCTGCAAATAGTTAGAATTAATGTCTAGCATGGAACCTTGAATATACGAAGATTCACAAATTCCTGGGGATCAAATTGTGGTCCAAAATCCCCAGACAAGATGCGATCTTATCGTTGAGCGCGCAATCCTCTCCGGTGCAAGAAACAATGAACATACAAAATACCAATCGCGAAAATGAAACTCCTGTGCATCCTTCTATTCCATAGACATGACCCCGATTCGTGTGACGGCGCCATAGTGGAAGTATTAACGAGAGTGGTTGCGATCCTTTATAGTGGCGATATGTATCGAGACGTCAATTTCATACACAAGAACTCGAGACTCGTAGACGATGAAGGGGGACGTTACGTGATATTCAAAATAAACATTACGGAAAAAAGAAGCGTGTTAGTAAGGGGAAATTTATATCTTGGCTGCGCAGTATTGTAGTGAATAATCGGGGGAAATATCAATGTGGATGTGATGATCTTTTGTATAGTAAGCCAATCTGATGTGCTGATAATGCTAGCATGACTGCGCTGTATGAAGCACCCTTGGGGGCAACTTTGAATTCGAGGGAGGATATTTATGTGATTCTTCCGTATCTTGGCACCAAGTGATAGGTTAAGAGATTCAGGATTTTGTGGATAAACCGCCTAGTCTGTATATTTTTGAAATTACGATTGATCTTCTCAACGATTATCCATCCTTGTTTCATCCCATATCGATGTAATTACATTAAACGAGTACGCTAATTTCGCACCAAGACTCGTATTCTGCTTACCTACGAACTCTGTATCGAACTCCCTAAGAGTTCATGTGATAAGTTAGGAAGACATTGATAAGGGGTATGTTATGGGTCCTCAACATTCGAAAGCACTATGCTAATTCTCAAAATTGGATGGTTCAATATCGAGAATCTGGAGGTTCGACTTTCTAGATCTATCGTCTGTCCCTGTAGCTTTATGAATCTTTGACTTGCGAATTCTTCTTTTTGTAGTCTGTGGTCTTAGGACGTAACCTAGGAATAGTAGATCTAAACTCCCCTCAAACCTGCTGGGGGCTTCTGGGCTGCATCGTGAGATTATTTTCTTCGACAAAGTTACCCAGTTGTTACTTACTATCACCCACTCTTGCTTATTCTCCCCGGGAGAAAAGAGAAGGCTATTTATGCGAGACCAGTAGTAGTTGTGTTTGGTCGAACAGTGAATGGTTCTGGTTAATGGCACCGTCTCGCAGCATCGGAATCATTCATTAACCAAAGGTTTATGTCGAGTCTTTATATCATGATTATGAACGATGAGATCACCTACCGGGTACTTATCTTTTTCTCCGCGTTAATCTTGTGCTTAGGCAATGGCCCTAGGAGTACACATATTGATGTAAGATAGGACAGTCCACTTGGAATCTGCTTTCGCATCCGAATAAAGAAAGACGTGGATCGCTCTCCAGCAATTTGGTGATATGCAAAAGTGTTGTTTTGGGTGGTAAATCGCTATATTTTAGCACGCTTCACCCTTGATTGAGACCCTTAGTAGGTCGAGGTGGGGTTGCAGACGCTAACTTTGTCATCATCCAACGCTAAAAAGACGTCATGGCTACGTCAACAGCCCAAAGTGCAATGCTCACATGCATTTGATAATTTGTCCAGCTTAGAGATATTCAGTGACACTCAACGAAACCCTCTTTTTAATATCTCAATCACAGACAATAACCCAATATGACCAATATCTTGATTGTAGGTGCCACTCGTGGTTTAGGTGCATCACTTGCAAACAACTATGCTTCGCAACAATCAACAACCGTTTATGGAACCACTCGTGCTGCCACTGGCCCATCCGATCTGAATGAAAAGATTGTGTGGATACCCAATATCGATGTTGCAGAAGAGGGAGTAGGCAGGAAACTGGTGAATCAGTTGGGTATGCTCGGAGGTGGTGGTGGAATGGTCGAGGGTGGACGAGTTACATTTGATGTCGTTGTATGTTCGCTCACTTAACCCAATTTCCTAGAAGGAGAATCGGTTGAGGACATTGCACAGCAGCTAAATGTGACTTAATAAATCTCAGATTATCACAGCTGGATATTTTGAGACAGAGGACTTTGTAAATGGTCCAAAGTGGGATGAACAAGTGAAGATGTACAGTAAGTACTTTGCAACATCTTCATCATGGCGAATCTCGCGTCCGTATAGACTAACGTTGTGCTCTCTAGCAACATCAGCCATCTCTCCTCCCTTCATAGTCCAATCTTTGTTTCGCGCCAAGAACATCACCAAAGGTTCCAAAATCCTTCTTATCTCCTCCGAATCGGGCTCAATTACTTTGCGACACGAGAAAGAAGGCGGGGGTAATTATGGACATCATGCCTCAAAATCCGCCCTCAACATGGTTGGAAAGCTCCTTTCGCTAGATTTGAAGGAGCATGGAATAATTGTATCGATTCTGCATCCTGGATTCATGCGAACAGAGATGACAAAAGGGGTCGGATTTGATAAATATTGGGATGACGGTGGAGCTGTAACACCCGATGAAGCTGCGAAGAGCTTGGTTGAATGGACAGAGAAGTTAGACATCAGTAAGTCGGGTCAATACTGGGCACCAAGGGGTCCTAGAGATATTGGTACCGCGGATGTAACAATCGGGACGGATCTACCTACGCCTCTGCAACTACCATGGTAGTGACGCTGACGGGGATGGCACACGGCCCTTATGAAGATTATGATAATGAATAGTAGCGCTGCTTCATTTGGGGTAAATCTCTTAAATTTGACTAAGTATCACAATTTCAAACATGGCAGCACAGGCAAACATAAAGGTGAAAAGCGGTACAAAATTTGACATGGCGGATAATTGAGAAGATGAATAAGGGTACGGAGAAGTTAGCTAGCTAACAGGATTTCTCTAAATTCCTCTCATCGCTACTGTTCTCTAGGGGAGAAGAAATAAAGCAAAGCCGTAGTTTACGACCATGCTATTCATGAAAACACTCCGTATTGGGTTATTGGAAGTTTCCTTGCATTTTCGAATTCTGTTCCGAAGTATTCGCAAAAGTTTAGAATACTTTCAAACTTTTTGTTTCTGTTTTACTCACTTCAGTCATGTCCATACCCCTCTCTCCTCCGTTTGGCTCCTTTCGCTGAGAATATTTGACTTGGAGATGTTTTGCCTCAAGACTTGTCGCCTTCATGTGGGCCGAAAAGAAAGCTTTAGGTCGTCTCCGCTTAATCTGAAAGGCGATGGTTACAAAGAATTCAAAGAGCATATCTATGTTGATCTATAGTTGTAGGCTGTGACAACGAATGTACCTTGTTCATGGCTGGCGGCCAACGATTCGTATCAGGCATGCCGAGAATTCCTATTTGTGAATCTTGCTACCATCAGCTTGGTTAAATTTCTATTGAAACATGCAAATATTACTGAATAACAAAGGTGTCAGTTGAACACACAGCACATATACCATTATATGAGCCTCTGATGCCGTATGAACTCTAGCGTATTTGCTTTTAACTGGTCGCCCTTGCCATTTCGAGAAATCTCAATTTTTAATACAGAACAGCAGTAAGAGTTGGGGAATATTCCTTATCTTTTTCTCAATCTCATTTCTTAATATTTGAGTCCACCTAATCACACCTCCAAGCTCCACGCAATAGGACTACAGTCATTTTTGTTTCCAGAGATTCACTTCGTCACTTGATCATTCGCTGATTTAAAAACCAAAACAGTCACAAAGTATGGAATTCAGTAAAGAAAACGTATGGGCAATCACAGGCGCATGCTTTATATTTGTAGCCGCGATTCTTCTTTACTATTCTTTCCGCCAACCTCGTAAGACCAGGAACAACTCCATTTTAAACCTTTTAGAACTGGGGCAACTTCCAAGACGTCCTCGACCAGCACACATTCGGCAACCGAAAGTTCCATATCCAATACATACTCGGTCACCAGGGCGTTCACGTTCCACACACACTCGACAAAGAAATCGAACGCATTCAACACATACTCGGCATCCAAATCGAACGCCTATAGCATACCCTAGCCCTCCAAGACAGATATCAAGCAGCTCTGAAGAAGGAAGCAAATAAACCCATCACACGATCCGTGCAGAATCCTCAAAGATGCATCACAACACTAAGCAAGGCCTAATATTCCTAGCATTCGTGATTGCCTGTGGAGGAGGTATTGCCGCCTTTGTCCTTTTGCGCAACTCCCATAATCAGCATTCAGATTCCGGAAAGCGTGAAATCGCGGACATGAATCCATACAATATTTATGCTAGGAGCCTTCCTACAAGCGCTGCGACTACTAATAGACATGTTGGTCTTGAAACATGCGGATTCTTCCAAGTTCGTCAAGCTCATACACATCACAGTACTCAACGTCGGAATAGACATCGTTTATTTATTCCAGACACAGAACTTGGTAACCCAAGCAGTCAATTTATCACCATTCCGACCACTACAGCTACATCATTCAACGTACAACCGTTATCGACCTCTGCTACTAGTAGTGCTTCGTCCATCAATATCTACTCATCCTTCAAAGTGGAAACCTTGAGTACTTTGTTAGCCGCGGCAGGGTTCCAAAACACTGTCACTTCGTCATCACACCCAGTTCCCGACATTAGCATGATTTCCACAACTCCATCTAGTCCGCAGCCATTAGCCACCACTGGTAGTAAGCACAGCCATCTTCGTAAATTTCGAGGTTGAGGTTGTGAAGTACGGAGCTGGAAGTAGGAGAGAGGAGGGGTAGGAATCAGAGTTTTTTTCTTAGTCGCACAGTAGTGGCAGGACATTGTGTAAAAATTCAGCGATAGAATTCCTGGGGAACATGTAGATATGTGGATCTGGACGGTGCTTAGATCGGGGGGAGGGTGGTACACTTGAGGGATTTCATAGCTCATCGGAATTAGATATATTTGCATTGCTTTTCACTATCACCTGCTGCAACTTTCAAGGCATCTTTCCCAAGTTGATATCTTCATGGCTAGTATAATTACAGTAACTTTCATGCAGGTACGCCTAGGTCTTGACTCAGATTCCCAATCGAGTCATCCAGCCCGGGTGTATTAGGAGTCATTAACGTTGTGGATGAAGTCATTTGTTGACTACTTAAACTCAACAAAGCTACTAATTTCTCGACAATATCAAAACTTCTATTCAATATCCTCAAATTTCGCTTCAACAAAGCCTTCCAATCAATTGAACCACAGCCATAACCAACCTCTACAGACTTCCAACTCTAGAAACCTTGGCTCTTTAGTGTTGCAGAATATCACTTGATGGTCATCACATTTGCAGAACATTACCTGCACAACATCCTCAAGCGCCTCCCTAGCTCAATCTCAAACCTCACCCTCCAATTCCTAGAGTCTTTCTCACAACAAACCTTCCATTCTCAAAGTCATAATGCCGGAATTATTGAGGGCGTTCCATGTTGCAGTGTGTGCAGTAGCCATTTTGGCTGTTACTGGTTTCCTGTTGTGGAAAGCAAGAAGGGCCCCGGTGCTCCCAGTGGTACAATACAGCCAGCCCGCCCTGACTTAAACTCTTGATAGGCAGAAGTACTCACAGAAGTCTGGAGTTATCCATGACATGTGTTGATGGCGATGCTGGTGTATTTTGGTTATATTTGTGGCGTTTTGATGGAGCCTTGCGTGGTAGTGGCGTGCTCTTCATGTCTTGCTGGTGGTGGTCGGAATGCGAGTTTCTTTGGATGTACTTGTAAGAGAGGAGAGTTGAAATTGGCACTTGGAGAGGATATGTGAGCTTGATTGTACGAAGTGGAAACCAATCTTCTTGGAATACAACCTATGTAATACCTTACTGATAGTCATACTTTAATCCATCAACAGCCTTCTTCTTTATCTGCCGAATTAAACTCTGGAAGATCAATCAGGCCCATCTATGGGATTTGAAACCATGTGCTTTAATACCTTATTAAAGATTTCAAGAAGTCTTTAAAATCTAGCCAAAGGACCTCACTTTCCACTCCTCTGCCGCGGTATCTTTCAAGGAGTGACTTGCAATTGAAGTTTCTCTATGAATCATTAATATGACTGATAAAGTCCATTCTCCATCTATCTGACATATCAGGAGTCATTACTATCTCAGGGTAGACTAATTGTTAATGCACCTCTCGAGTTCCCAATCTGTCAAATTTCCAACACTACAGGATGCAACAAGTGCTCAACACCACAATTTACTTCTCAAAGTCAGAATCTAACTTCTTCATTAAGTAGCTATCACATACTGCTCATTAAATACTCATCTCTTGAATCTGCTCACTTGAAATGATAACACTCATATCGCTGAAGTCCAGAACTTCAAATCTTTGCGTCCTCGCAGCTCTACATTCTCCACTTCTCGCAACCTATCATTTGGAAGCATTTTCAGATTTTCATCCTCCCAACACTTCAGTTCAATAGATCTTGACTACTCTTCATCACGCCACGAATCCAACCAAGGAACCCACAACCTTCAATCAAAGCACACTGCTCACGGTTCCAGACTATGTCGCCCTCCGAGAAACTTCTCAAGTCCACAAATTCTACTCAGACTACCAAAAAGATACCTGGAGACTTCTCTCTTTCGTTTGAACTCCTTTTAGTAGTAGGTGTCGTGGTCGTGGGGGGGATTGCCATGATACTTATGGTGCATAACATCGAGAGTTATAGAGACAAGAAGAGAGCAAGAAAGCTTCTAGTCGACAAAGAGTTGCAATGACTTGGATATTCAGAGCTCGCTCGAGTCACATGTAAGAGTGGCATTCGTCGCTTTTAGGAGTCATGTGAAGCAGTCCTTCATAGCCGAATTCTGGTCGAAGAATGGGAGTCACTCGTTCAAGGAAGGCTGCTGATTTCATCAGGCCTTTCAGAATTCTCAAAATTTGCCAAGACTTCTTCCTTCAACAACTCTTAACACTGCGACTCTCAAGATTCAAAGTCCGGCATTCTTTCATACAATACTACTCAGCCAATATGCTTGTCAATATTCAGTCCACTTAGCTCGGCACTGTCACATCATTCGGTTTTGAGGTATCGTACGTAGCCTTCATAAGATCCTCGTCTCACGTTCTTGCCACTCTTCGCTGGGCATAGTTCTTGGTAATTAAGGCTGTTACGCTTCTCAGGATTTGACACGAGGATTGGATCAACGATGTGTTTGACTGTGATCTCTTCGAAGAACCACAGAACAATGAATTTAGGTGCTTGGATTCATGGAGATCGTGTTTGCTTTCTTTCTTTCCTTTATGTTATTTGCGTGATGTTTTGAAAATGGCAATTGAGCAAAATGTACTTCAGGAAAAGCTGCGTAGGGAGGTTGAGATTATCTCTTGTGTTAAATACCTAGATGTATACTCGGATATTTAGTAGTAATCAAGGCTCTCACCCATCATTTGACATCTTGCTTCTATTTTCAAAATTTGTGAGCAAACAAGATTTCGTATGCCTTGGACTGTCTATTTGAGTCTGTGAAGTGAGGTTGATCTCAAAGAGGTCCTTCATCAAACAAGTATCGAAACAGTACATATGCGAACAACAACAAATATTGTGAAGTAATACCACATCATAGTGAATTTGAAATTGGATTCATTTTGGATTTTCAATCTCGTTATGAGAAGCTACCTTTTTCAAGGGGATTTTAGAGTTCCCAAGAATCGTCAATATCTTACCTTTCAACACTCCATCAACTTGATCTGCATTACGAATTTCGCGATTCAACACTCCTACATTTTGTGATACCACTTCCTGGTTACCTTCTTTCTGAAGCTTGAGAATGTACTAAATCGTTACATTTCCATATCCATAGGTCATCAACTCACCTCCTCGAATCCTCGAATTCCGATACATCCTTACCGTCACAAACTCCTCTCACGAATTTCTCGTGGTATTTGCTAGATCTTATAAACTTATATCTAAGCTATCAACCAAACTCACGACGAAATTCAAATACTTTTTGGAACCCAGCGATTCATTCTAGATGCGAAATGGAGAAGAATCTTATCATTGGACTAGCAGTCGGAGGTGGACTTTTTGTTCTAATGTCTTTCCTCATCTGCTGTTGTAGGAAAATGAATGGTCGTAGCAGATATGGCGGTGGTGACGGTGATTACGGCCCCGATGGTGGTGACGGTGGTGATGGTGGTTCTTGACTATGGAATCGATCCCTCGCATCTATTTTGAATATTCTCGGGCAAGAGATATTCTGATGCGTCTTGATCGGCGGGCTACTGCGTTAAGTTCTCATAGTGCTTAATGGAGCCTACTTTTTCTTTACGGTTTTTTTCTCAAGGTGTATTCTGGAAAGGCAACATAGAGGAATTGTGAGAAGAGTGCTTGAATAAAGGGTATCAGAGATAAAGTCTTCTCGGAACCCATCCTGGGCCGCATTCAAATTCTGTCAAACTTGTCTTCTGTTACGGAGAAAGCTGTCTCATTTAGTGTTCGGTATTCACTAACTATGAGGAAGCAGTCGAATCGCCTTCACAATATCTCACTTCCAGTAAATCTAGTGACAGCTGTGAATACCCATTCGGGAATACCCATGACTATGAGTCGTGGTGTTCCAAAGGCTGCTTGATTCTTCAATTTTCCTTGGTTTAGTCAGGCGTCTGACGATAACTAAAAACAATTCGACTCTCATCCAGCGAATTGTTATGCGCCAAACTCTAAAAATCGCCTGCTCAAAGTAGTCCCCGTAAATTGCAAAAGGTTAAATGACGGAGTACACACTTTGATGGCAACAGCTATTTTTGTGTGGTCTTTTTCTCCCGTTCTGTTGCGTTGGAATGCATGTCTGGAATGGCCAAATGTGGTGGTGAAGGACTTGACTTGACGAAAATCGGCATCCTATAACGCCATCTTAGTTTTCTGACAATTTAGTCAGTTTGCATATTTATACATCCAATTGATTCTGTATTTCCAGGATCTTTAAAGATGGTTAAGAAGTCAAGTTTTTCGTGAACTTCCTGTACATCCCAAATTTAGAAGGCGTACTTTTCATTCCTGCCCGCCCCTTTTCGCCTCCCCAACCTCCCATTTCTTACCCGATTTCTATTATGTATCCATCTGAATGCACAGAGAACACTTATTTTTGTAAATTATTTCATAGATTCTTCAAAGGCTAGCAGTTATAGTCATTACACTTCAAGTCATACCTTCTCATTCTTCAAAGTCACCGCGATCTCGAGGAATTTTGTTCATACTTAAGTAACCTACAATCCTGGAAGTGCTTCATCTCGAGAATATTTTTCCCAAACATGGACAGCGCTACATCTATGACATATCCAAATCATAGTAATAGCTCCATTTCCGGTCTTGTTTTCTGCGTAGCAGGGGCGGTGCTAGTATTCATACTAATCTTCGTCTGCTGTGGATACGGGTGTCTCAAGAAGAGGAAACTGGAGGCTCAGATAATTAGGGAAGAGAAAGAGAAAGCTAGAGTACGCCGACTTGAGGAGTTTGCCATGATCAAGGTACCGCCGACCGTGTACTCGGCAAAATATTGATGTCACTCCATGGGAAAGGGGGAAGGGTTTAGAGTCAGAACTATGGCGGAAAGGGGGATCGTTTCATGGGAGATCAGAAAACGGGAATTATTTGGCTCCTGGCTAATCAATCATTCAAATCATACGACTTCACCGACTGTTCATGTGAATATACGACATTAGGCTACAAAAGTAAAAGCGATATACTGGACTGACTTCTCCTACTACGATCTCTCCATCTTTGGGATTCCAGTCGCATCCTGAACGCCCAATCTATCTACACCCGCACTACCATCATTGTACTTGAATCCCAACTCCCAAAGTCAAACTGAGATCTGAAAGTCTCAAATCAAGCTTGTAAAGATCTTCCCACCATCGCAACCACCCTCTGCAAATCATCGGATATGCAGCCTTATATTCCTGTCAATATATGGTGGGATATATTGGATCATTTGGAACCCACTTATCACCAGCCCCGAAGTCAGCTAGTTCGATGTATTTTCGACAAGATTTTGTTGGTTGTAGCTTTGTCGCTGCTTGCTGTGGGTTGTGCCTTGTTCGCAATTACGTCTATCGCTGCGCTTCCTCTTTATATAGGAACTGTGGGTATTATGCTCGTCTCAGACGCTATTGCTTTTTCTTTAGAGAATGCCTATCGCACAATCAAGCGTTGGACTTCAAGAATGTGGTGCAGAATCTTGGGTAGCCGCAAAAAATTGACAACAAATCAGCTGCCTACAACCAATACGCCAGTCGCCAATCTTACTCCTACTTCGAAAGACTCTCCGGTATCTCTTTTGGCTTCAAGCATATCTGTCGGAACAACGATCGACGAGAAAAAGTTCGCACTTCACAGTAATCCTGCGACAACAATTAAATACGTTCCCTCTTATCCATCCCCTGTATTTCCTTTTCCATGCGCTGAAATCAGAGGTCGCTCTAGCCAAAGAGATTTCACAAGTTACAGTCTTTCCTCCTCCCCCTCCTTCATATAGCTAAATTGTTCCTCGGGCTCGAGTTTCTCGATAGTTTTGATTGATTTGTGGATTTTCTGAGCTGGCTTTCGGAATAGGATCAATTTGACTGGCATGACATGTTTCGCTGAGCGACCTTGAGATGTGATGCGCTGATTTTCGGGATGGAAGAGAAGGGGAGATTTTTGCGGACAAAAACTTGGAGTCTCATAGGTTCAAATGTACAAATTTCCCATTTTTCGATAGTAGGAATGTCAACAACGAAGATTCTGCATCACTTCTGATTCAAAGCTTCAAAATCCGTGCAAGTGGTGACTGTTTGACTTTTATGATCCGTTCATGAGTAATATTTTAAATGCGAATCACAATCCATGGCATGACTGTGACAACCATAATCGAGTCACTCCACCCAATCATGTTCACCTACTTGACTCATATTGTATAACTCACCACATTTTAGATTTCCAAGTCCGCAGCAAACTTTGAATAAGTGAATCAATATTTTGTGTCTAGACAAATCTTCCACTCTGAATACATCCTCTACATCTAAATTCCTCAAACTGCCTTTCTTCCCTTTTGAAACCAGACTACCAAAATCAAAATCTTCACGTCCTCAGAATCAAGAATTGATACCGTATAAAAAAACCCGCATCGATTTTCCACCAAACTCTCACAATCACTTCATCTACAGTCTCGCTTTCGCTTCATCACCACACTCTCTCGCTAGATAAGTATCCACCCAGCTTCTCAACCTCCTTCTACAACCAACAACATCTCCACTCCATACACTCTCCCCTTGCACTCCCCAACCATGGATCCCGCCATCCCAATAATGGGCTACGTTGTCCTCGCCATCTTTCTCCTCCTCTTCCTCCTCATCATCAGCTTCTTCCTCATCTGCAAATATCAAATATGCACCGAAGCCCGAGCCCGAACACGAACGCAAACACGCGCACAATTATCCCCTCAAGCTCAAGGAAGCCATGAGTCAGAATCAAGTATCAGCATTGCGATTCCTCTCCAGAGAGGCGGGGTTGGAAAGCGGGGGAAAATCCGGGGGAAAGAAATCGAGAGGTGTGTTACCATTTCGGGTAGGGAGAATGGGGTATTGTGAGGTGGGGGGAGGAGGGGAGTGGAGAGAATGAATGGGGATGATGGGAGGAATGGATTCGATGAAGTGGATGTGGTGGATGGTGAGGTGGAGATACTTGGGGCGCCGCCACCTTATACTGGGCGGGGGGAGGTGTGAGGGTGGGATTGTGGGATGGGGACTTGAGATGGGGTTGGGGAGATGCGTATTAATGGGTGGTGTTGTAGAATCTGAGTGTGTATGTTAGAGAAATGCTGGGACAAATTCCATGGGTATATGATGGACTCAAAGATGACCTAATACATCACGGTGTTGGTGGAAATTATCCCGTCGCTATTCAGACAATGAAGATAGCATTTTTTCTGGCACGAAAAATCGATCGAATATCATTGTTTCACATGATTCCGTTCAGTTGCTAAACAATATATCCATAAGAAAAGTAATAAAATGCCCCCCTCCCTTTCATATCCTTTCTTTTTCAACCGCAGGTATCAAATCATGAAGCCGTCTTCCAAATTCCTTTCCTAATCCCTTATCCTGTTAATATCCCTAGTCCCTATATTCCCTGTAGAATGATAATGATAATGATAATGACATGCAGATACATGAATATATAAAATCTCTCTCATTCGTAATCCATACATATCTTGACTTTTCTTTTCTTCTTTCTTTCTTTCTTTCTCTTTTTTCCAAACACTAACTTACAAGATGTGTTACGTTACCACACAGCAGCATAAACATGGAGATCAAAGAAATCGATGCAGGAAATAATCTTAGAATCTTCCCCAGATAACTTCCTTCTCACTCTCCCTCTTCTGTCCCAGATTCCTCATCGAATCCCTCACAATTTCCACTTTCTTACCCGGCGCCTGAGCTCCCTCCCTCAACGCCGGTATCGCCGCAACAGGCTGTGCTATCGGTGAGGGAGGCTCAACCACCACGCCCAAACCGCTTCCTCTCTGTATCCAAGGCAATCTACTCGAGTCCAGGTATTTCTCAAACTCCCAGGTTCCCCCCGTCCCAACCCCATCAGTCGGAGTATCCATACCCATCGTTGTATTCGTGAAATGAGATTCCCTCCCACGACTATTGTTCGTCGTCACAGTATCATTTCCCGTCCCGGGCTGACTATGATCGCCGCTTCGTTCCCGATATGCTTCTGCTTCTTTGTCCATTCGATTCAAGCGTTCCATGCCACTATCTCTATTCATGCCCATATTCATGATGCTTCCACTTCCGCGGATTTCACGATCGTTATCCATCCATGGCTTTGGCTTTCCGGGATTGGATGTGATAAGAGCGGCATCGCTTGCAAAACTGAGTGCGCTTAAAGCAGGACTACTTGCACGGCTATTCATATCCGTTTCCTCTAGTTCCTCATCCATCTCATCCATTTCGGCCCAGCATAAGGCATCACCACCACCACTCAATTCATAAATCTCTTGAGCCTTTTCTTTTCTCTTCTTCTTATTACGCTCTTTACGACGTGTAGAAAGACTTGCGAGATGGAATGCAGGTTTTGGTTCGGTGGGAACCAAATTGAGGTTTTTGTTGAAAATAGTATCCGCCCCATTGCTATGACTGGGATTTCTGGAGATAGAAACACCAGAGTTGTTATATTGAGGGTTGAGTGTGAGATTGGGGCTTCCAATGGCTTTACCAATGTTGAGAGACACCAATGAACGATTGGATGGTGTTAAAAGGACAGAATTAGTGCCCTTGTCGAAGAAACTTAGCTCCGAAGGCGCATTAGAGACGTGTTTGGATTTTTTGTCCGCTTTGTCTTTGCTAGAGATGAAGGGAAGAGGTAAAGGAGAAGAGGGAGCAGATCGAAAAGACTCCTTTTTTGAGAGACTTCGAGAAGTTGATGCGAAGGTGGAAACGGTGTTTGACCGTCCAGGAGTTTGTTTGCGTTGATGTGTGCGGCGAAGAATGAAAATTGTTAGACATAGGGTTAAAGCTATTGAAGCAAGAATTGCGAGTACAATGGCTGCTATGGCGGGAGTCGAAATCTTTGATTTTGAAGAGGAAGGTAATGGTGCGGGGTTATCAAGAGGAAAGATTGTAGTTGGATTTGAGGTGGGATAGAATGTGGTCCAGTTGCGTTGATGAATGGAAAACTGTGACCGTTCGTAGTCGGCGATCAGATATGCTTCTTGGAGAAATGCTCGTCCAAGTGTTATTTGTGAATTATCTGCTGCTCGTTTGAGAGGGAAATAACGAGTACTGTTTTGTACAAGAGGATATTCGACCCACCAATCAAAAGCAGCATATGGGAGTGTGATGTTTACCATGGCTTTGGACGTCGAATTTGTGAGAGTAAATACAACAGAGGCATTTCGGTTGACAAGTGTAGTGTGTTGAGCATCAGTCAGTAGATACAGTTCTGATTCTGAATCGTAGGTAATACCAATAGCCTCTTCGAACTTTTGGCATATACTTGTTGGTAGATATAGGTATGGGACCGATGAGTCAATAAAAGCTGGAAAAGAGGATGATGGCGATGATACGACTTGGGATGTTCCACCCGGTGATTTAATCGTGATTGCATTGACATCAATCGTTAAGTCATCGCCAGAAGTGGCAAAATCGACAGTAAGATTATTTGGTACGAAGAGAGATTCTTCATAACCACCTAAAGTAAGATTGCCTAAGACTCCTCCACCGTTGGCTCCCCCACCATTACGATAATAAGCACCTGCAGTGTAGCCATATGATAATGACGGGATATGGCCTTGAGACTTGAGATTGGACACATAACTTGGGACAGGTTCAATTTTGCTCGAGAAATTTGTAGGTGCCGGATTAAGACCAAAAAGACCCAGCCAAAAGTCATGAGTGGCGATTGTTGCGAGCACTTGTGAGCTTAAGGAGGGAGATCCACTACCCGGGGATCCCAACAAGATGGTATCGTTGCCATAGTCTCCATTGCCAGTAAGGCCTAGACTAGACTCAACTTCCAAAGCAAATTCACCTCCAGGATTAATGGTGTTTGGTACCCTAAACTCTTGTTAATGCCATGATCATACAACGTATCTTATGCAATACACGTACCATGTGGTAGACGAGTTTGAATTAAAATTTAACCCTCTCGAGCTATAACATGTTCCTGGGTCTGATGAAGTACAACCATCTGGTGATACGACCCAAGGTTGATTACTTGCTGTTGATATGAAGACCAAGATAGGTTGAGAAGGTGTTCCCACCGTAAGCCAGAAGCTTGACCAATTCCCGTCAATACCATTCCTAGTGACATCGTTAACAAGTGATGTGCTTAGATAGAAGCTTGAAGATCGACAAAAACTTACCAATTACCACTTGGAAGGACAGTGAGAGGAGGAACAGGGTTTGATGAAGCCGCTGAAGCCAAAGTCTGTTCAAGAAGACCGAGGATAGGCAAAAGGGCGAAGACCAGATACCTCCAAGAAGACATCGGCATTGGAAAATATCATTAAGGAGAGTTTCATAAGATTAATAATTGTTGAGAAGACAGAACATGCTGACTATGATACAATAGCTGGCAAGCAGAGACAAGAAGAGAAAAGAGAAAAGACGAAAACAGGTTCACACCGCACGAACGAGGTGTAACTTGAACACAAATTTCCGACAAGATCTGCATCAAGACGGGAAAGTCTAAAAGAAAAGTAGTGTACGTAGGAAAGGTCGAGAACTTGGAGGATTCAAAAAACGTGCTGTGCGTACTGGGCAACTATATGATACTACCATACTACCATTTCGTGTGTCAGATAATTTCAACTGCCAGGATCTGCGGATGGATAGGAGGAGGAAAAAACAGCTTCTATCAAATTTGCCTAGAGCTTAGAATGGTGCTACACATGAAGAGGGGCGAGATTGGACAGTTAGCATAAGTAATGAGAAGGATTCATCTTTGGCTTTGTCAGGAACTATATGTGGCATATGACTAACCAATCTTCAATCACCATTTTGTAGAAACGGAAGATTCAGAAGACAATAGGTCCACCAGTCTGTATGACCTTGGGGCCGAAATCTATCCTCGCTTGGTAGCTGGATGACGAAAACAAAAGGTACCGTACGAGTAAGATCTCTATGAAGCTTTTGTGTAGCTCTGTGCAGCTTTGACAAGGGAGCTTGAAGGTAATTCCGAGGTCCCCATAGTGTACTCTATTATAGGTCTATCAGGAATCCCGATAATTGTAGCAAAATGATTTCGTTGACTATTTGAAACATAAACCTGGGGTAAAACGAGGCTCTCTTTCATAACACGGCCACCGAGTTAATTGTTTTTGATCCATTAAATCTGGATTCAAAATCCTCAGTGAAGCTCTCAGATTTTCAATTGTAAAATAATGCGATACTGTACTGAAGTCCAGAGTAGTATTTCCCACCCTGACCTCCCGCTTCATGTTTTGTCAAAAGAAACCAAGGGGTTGATTCTTCAAATCCGCGACAATGTAACGATGTCTTCGTGCCTTTTGATTTCCACATAAAACCAAGGTACCCTGTTTCCGAAGGATCGGATTAATCGAGGTTGAATCCTTACGAAAACGTGGAATAGGGATGATGATGAGTGAGAATGTCAGACGGTTAGTTTTTTTTGGTGGTAATTGAGATATGAAAAAGATGGAATGGTTTGTTTTCTTTTATAGTATTTGACTGCTTTTTTGGTAAAAATGATTGTCAGTTTTACGATACTATAATAGATAGTAAAGAGAGCTCTGGAATGATATATAACATATATACAAATATTATTATTAAGTTATTCAAATCGTGTTGTAAAGTCTCAAGACATAGCTGGAAGGCATAGTAGGCTCGGGAAGATTGAGCAGATTGCTAGATAGCACGTGGATAGGTACGGAGAAAGCCTAAACTTAAGTAATCATACGCTAGATACTTACAATAGTGGATAAAGAATTCTCACGAACGGCAGCACATCACTTTACGAGACTACCTCGAGACTACCTCGAGACTACCCACCACCACCATCGTCATCACCATCGTAAAGAGCCCCCAAGAAGGCCTCTCTCCAATTGATTCGAGTCTCCTGTACGACTACTCGTTCATACACGCACGATACAGGCAGCCGTATTTGATTTGTGGTTCTACAAGCCATCTTTCATTGCAACCTCCAGTGACCCCCAGTTTTCTCACATATGTTTGATATGTTTGGGCATTGTGATACGAGAAGGTCCACCACTGCAGCAGATATCGTGCTTGAAAGAAGAGCCTTCCTCACGTCACTTCCAGCAACGTTTAGACTTCTGGAAATGATGGGTCTGTTATACATTTCCAGATCTGCCACCTAAGCTTTACATTACTGATCCTCTGACCGTACTGCCAATCTAATGAGCTACGTTATCGCACGAGGGTACCTCTTTAAGTGTACTAGTATCTACCAGATCTCTAGAAATTCCGTCTTACTTCAAGGTCTGTGGTGCTATGAAGCGATGTTACCTCAGAAAATCTCCGCCTCCAAAAATATCCTGAGAAAGAGAGCGAGAGAGAAAGAGAAAGAGAAAGAGAAAGAGAGAGAAGAATGCGCAGCCAACATACTGCATCTCACCCACACCCACACTCGCACTCGCACTCGCACTAACATTCATAGTGCACCCACACCTAACTAATACTCTCGGTTGATCGAAAACGGTTTCTATCGTTGTATGTAGGTGCCTCGGATGCTTCGTTGTTTTCCCTTACGCAGTGCAGTGTACCTTTTCCTGCAGGGGGCCACATCTATTATCTTGAACCTTTGAAGTGTCCACTAAGATTACTGTATTTTATCTCAACCGAGTCTTATTCATCCCATCACAAACTGGCACAGCCGCTTTCGTGACCTTCCTTGACCTTCCTTGATCTTTCTTGATCCTTCAACCTACCGCTCCTTCCACTCAAATTGTTTACGAACAATCGAGGCTCTATATTTGGCCCACGCATGTTGCTTACGATGGATCTAAGTCGCCGAATGGAGTAAGTCACTCTATTTACGATGCAAGTCCATTAGTGTCAGGCACAGCATCGACTCTTGCATCAGCAAATAATTTAATGAAGATCTCGTTGATCAGCCTTCCATTCCATCGCGAAGGGGAAAACCCCCCCTGTAATTTTTGGGATGGGATCTAACTTGTTACTTTCTCAACTACCAAGTGACTTAAGTTACAAACCCAACTGTTTAATATATTTCCAAATTTCATCATGAGATTGTTTCGTGATGCAGGCTTGTGGGTGAGCAATATCCTACTTAGGCATTCAGCCCCAGGGTTTCATTTCTTTCAAGAAGAATATAGGAGCCTCCCCCTCTTACAATTCTGTTCTTTCCCCCCTTCTCTCGTCCTTTGTCTCTTTTAATTCTATGTTCTCATAAGACTTCATCAATGGGTTGATGCCCGGCGTATTGTCCCGTTTTCACCATGAAAGTTTTGCCAGTTCTTCTTTTAGGCACCCTGTCTCTTCTAGATCCAGTAACCGCTTCTTCTAAACTAGACCAAGGTAAGACTAGTCAATATTGATCTATGGGATTCGTTCATCTTGTGGCGTTAAGTGTTACATCTGCTGATACGTTCTTTCCTCTTAGATGATGTAGTTCGGAGGTATACTAATGGAACCTCATCGTCGCATACAACTTCTTCTACCATATTATCAAAAGGGTCTCCGACCACCACACTCATTTCATCTAGCACATTGTCTATCTCTTGTACGGCAACAGTCACATTAACAAGTGGCCAGCCCTTACTAGCTGCAAGAGAAGCTTGTCCTACCACTGTCACTATCGTTCATACACCCATATCGCTTCCATATCCTAATAAAGCTGTCGTTGAGGCATCCATTTCTGAAAAGGCTACCGTTACAACCTCGGCCGAGTCATCCATATTGAAAGAATCGGTACACACTACCACCTCCAACACAGATCTTGAGTCGAGTCCTACTAGTTCACACTCAGCCTCCTCGTCATTCCAGTCTTCAAAAACTTCCGTTGAAGCTTCCAGTAAAATTTCAAATACTGCTATTGCTTCTGGTACCACCACCTTTAAGTCAACTGAGCCAATAAGTTTAGTGGCATCAAAAACACTTAGTAATCCAACCCAGCCCTCAAGTGTCTCTACCGCATCCACTGCTTCGCATTCAAATGTAGCTGGCGAATCTTCATTATCAAAGACATCTAAGTTATCTTCGAAACCACTTTCCTCGACGACTTTACCTGGCGGCACAACAACAACGCAAGCTTTCACACTGACAGTATCGTCAGCTGACTCAACAAAACTCCTTGCTTCTTCAAAAGTTACCAGCTCATCTGCCTCGCCAGCGCATACTGATATATCAAAATCTGAGCCTTCATTCGTCTCTAGTACATCTAAGTCTACCGATTCTTTATCCTCAAATCCTATTTCTGCCACCAAGAGCGAGTCTATCGCATCCAGGACTTTCAATTCTGCTTCACCAACGACTGTATTCTCGATATCTTCTACTGGAACAATAGTCTCCCAGCCAACTCTTCCAGCTTCTACTGCTTCAAATTCAAAATCCAGTTCTGATACTAACTTGATATCTTCAAGTGGATCATCAAGGACATTGACGTCAACATCCGAATCTTCCCTTCAGTTAACACATGAGTCTAAATCTGAAGCTAGCTTGACCCAATCCTCAATAACATCTACATCCAGCTCTCTTTCAAGAGCATCTGGGACTTCTGTTCAATCGACACGTGAGTCGAAATCGGAGATTGGCTCGGAGCCTTCAAAGGTGTCGTCAAACATCTTGACGTCCAACACACCTGGGACTTCCTCTGTTCAAACAACACGTGAAGTCAAATCGGAATCCAGTTTAACATCTTCTGCGCAAGTCTCTACGACTGCTGTCTTAACCTCCAAAAAATCAGGATCGTCTATTCAGACAATAAGTGAGAGCAAATCTGAATCAAGCCTATCCTTTTCGTCAGATTCATCGCTTTTATCAATTTCTACAAGTTCAAAGGCTTCTTCTGCTCAAACAACACATGAAAGCAAATCAGAAACAAGCAAATCGGCTTTATCGGCTTCATCGGTTCTAGGCCTCTCGACCTCGAAAGCGTCTGGGGTTCCGACTCAAACTCAAAATCAATTGACTCAAGAGTTAAAATCTAGTTCTTCTACTACCGAAACTCAACTAACTCTGGTATCGTCAAAGACGCAAACTCAGACCACTCAAACCACTCAAGAGTCATCTTTGAAAGAGCAGTCGAGTACTCTTAGCCCAGGCCCCGGCGCTACCACATCCCACAGCTCGAGTGTAAAATCACCATCTTCATCTGCGATTAAACAGCCACAGACTACATCTCATAGTTCGGGTGTGCAAGGACAAAGTAGTACATCTGAATCAAAGGTCACGAGCAAAACTGCCGAGACTTCCACCAAAGGCAACCCGGAAACTACTTCCCCAAGTACAAAGCTTGCAAGTACCACTGTAAAGTTAAGCACTTCTACACGAGTACTTGAAACTGCTACAACGAGTGCCAAATCAACAGTCAGTGAAACTCCAAAGCATAGCAGTTCAGTAGAGGGAGTATCTACATCGATTAAGACCTCGGAAGTCCATTCAAGTAGCACTGCCTCCTCCAATCGACCAGAAGAAACCAAGACTACAAAAACAACTGGAGGGACCTCTCATACATCCTCTTCGTTGCCCAGTAAGACTACAGGTGGTACTTCTCCTACTACAAGTGAAACTCCCAAGACCTCAGATTCGTCTCTCACGTCTGCCAAATCGTTCTCTGATAAGCATTCGACGACTTCTCATACAACAAAGCTTTCAACATCAGAGGTTATTTCCAAGACGGAGACGGCAAAAGAAGTAACAGAACCTACTACATTACCTACAAGTAAAGTTCAGACTTCGAGTCAAGGTAGTAAATCAGAATCATCAAAGTCGCACTCCTCAAAGACATCTGCGTCGACACAAGGGGAATCAAGCACAAAAACCATTTCCACCCAAACTTCTTTCTCTAAACCATCATCAACAGAAATGAACACGAGTGTCATTTCAGGTTGTACGGCAACCCTCTCGGTTGTCGGTCAAGTCTTAGCAGTATGCCCACATACTATCACTCTTGATTCATTCTTTTCCACTTCGAAGACACCAGGTTCTGTTCCACCTACTAGTATTATAGTCTCGACGAGTGTTTCTGCTACTTCAAAAGTGGCCGGAACTACTAGTAAGATATCTGATAGTAATCCTACGACTTCCAACCCAGCGACTTCCAACCCGGTCAGCAAATCGCCAGATGCGCCTACTTCGGTTTTTCAAACCAGTGTACAAACAACTAGCCCGATTAGCAAGTCTCCGGATACATCTCCATCGATTTCTGCAACCAATAATCCAACAAGTCCTGTATCTGTCCCAGGGAGTAAGCCGGCTGATACTACAACCGATATCCCACCATCAGGATCTACGGTTCCTGTATCCATTGCAATTCCTACTACTTCTAACCCAGCTACGAGCAAATCACCTGATGCTCCTACTTCTAATCCAGCAACCACTAAATTGCCCGATGCCCCTACCTCGGCCTTAGCAAGTAGCACACCGGTCGTACCAGCCACAACAAAGTCATCTGACCCTCCCGCTACTAATGCAGGAAATACCAAGTCACCTGATACAACCACTCCAAATCCAATAACTACAAAGTCACCCGAATTGCCTGTCTCACCTACGACTAGTCCTGTGACTTCAAATAATAGTAATGGCGGAGGAGATACTTCAAATATTGCCCCAACAACATTACCAACCACTAAATCTCAGACTGAAACAGCCAAGGCGATCTCACCTCCACAAACGACTTCAAATCCCGTATCTGTACCCGTAACAAAACCAACTGATACTGCGACCAATGTAATACCCACAGGATCAACAGTTTCTCCGTCAATTGTATCACCGCCCATATCTAATTCAGCTGGAACAACGAGTAATGTACCCCTACCAGGGACAACAAGTAATGTATCACTACCGGTAACAACAAATCTAGTATCTGTTCTTGGAACCAAGCCAGCTGATAATACTACAAACACATCAACACTAGGATCAACTGTTCCTGGATCGACGGCAACTCCACCTGTGTCTACAAACCCTATATCTGTTTCTGGAACAAAGCCAGCAGATACAGCTCCAATAAGCGATCCAACTAACACTGCAACTGGAAGTCTTGCATCTCCACCTTCATCTACGGGAACTATTGGAACTACTACCCCTGCTATTGGAATTCCAGTTGGACTACCAAGTGACAAAAGTACAGCTCCCCCAACCACTGGAACGGGTGATATAATCGGTACCCAACCCGTAGCTAGTAATCCTGGCATTCAAACGGGCGGCACAGTAAAATCAACCTTGACATCCGACACCGCTTCCATTATTTCCAGCATCCAAGCATCACCCACAGGCGTAAAGACCAATCCAGATGCAACCACTGCAATTTCCAGCCAGACCATAACTCCCACAACCATCAAGCCTTCACCGGGCCAAACCACTATCGCTCCCGTTGTATTCAATTCTCTAACTCTCAGTCAAGGAAGCTCCAACTTCGTAGTCGGTTCACAAACGATAAAACCCGGTTCCGAAGCCACGGTAAGTGGTGAACGTATCTCGATCGCTCCATCCGGCTCTGCAATCATCATCAATGGCGTAACCACAAGTACTACGCCCACACCCACTCCATCCAATGGTGCCAAGGCCGTTTTGTCAACCACCACTGAACCCATCCCTGGTGTCGTTGTTGTCGGAACATCAAGTGTGACAGCCGATTTCACTAAATCCGGTTTCGTCATCGGAAGCGCCACTTTGACTCCCGGAGGTGCGATTACGCAAGGAAGTACTATTATCACTCTTCCTCCTAGTAGTACTACCTCTCTCCCTTCCAATGTCGTAGTAATCGGACCTTCGACCTTTACCAAGAATTCCGCTTCCGGAGTTGTAATCGGTAGTCAGACTTTGAAACCCGGCTCCGTTATCACAGTCGATGGATCTACGGTTTCTTTATCACCTACCGGAAATGCGGTGGTGGTCAATGCAAACAGTGGGTTTGTAACAAGTACTGCTTCTTTGCAAAGTGTAGTTCCGTTGAAAAGTTTGGTCATTGGCGGACAAACGCTTACGGCTGGAGGAACGGTGACGGAGGGTGGAGATATATTGAGTTTGGCGGCGGGAGGAACGGGGATTGTAGTCATAGGAACTATGACTGTGGGTGCTGGAGGAGCAACAGAAACGGCGAAAAAGAAGAGTGCGGGTGTGAGGATGAGTTTTGGTGGATGGGGATTACTGTATTTACAGGTTTCTTTTGTGCTTTTGGGGTTGTTGATGTGAGAGGGCTTGTGAAGCGGTGGATTTTTGAGATATTTTAGATTATGGAGGATAGAGGTTTGGAGAAAGGAGAAGAGGTGTTTATTTTTATATTATTTCTATATGGGAGAGGAAGGGTTTGTAGCTACATAACAGGATAATGAGATCATACTATAGCGTTCAGCGAGCGAGCGAAAAGCTTTGGATAGTTGGAGTGGAGGGTGTGTGTGGGGTTTCTTTTCTTAATTCTCTTTACTTTCTTTTGTTTTTTGTATTATTACCATTATATACCTAGGTATTCAAAATCTTTGAATCTTTGTATCTACAATCGATATCTGTTTATGGAAACGAGAGATTGGGAGATGATGATGAATGGGATGAGTGGATTGGATTGGATTGGAGGGGGTGCTGTGGTTTACAGAGTAGTATAGTTATATAGGGGTAGGGTAAATATATTATATCATATATTGTATAGCGATATGATATGATATTCATCATGTATCCTTAGATACTCACAGATATAAGGATACAGAATTCCACAATTCCATCGTCTCTTATCTGGTGATCTTCTTACTCATGGTGTGACCAGTGTATTCAGAAACACATAACACATAGCTTATATACGGATTTACACATGCTACTCTACCCAAATCAGTAAAGAGCGATAAGTTCGGCGTTGTACACCTCGTACCTACATAGTAAACAAATCCAAGACATCGTGAGACGGGGTCTTTACAGAGAAGGGAGTGCGTCAAGGAAGTAGGTATATCTATCGACTCTTGAGGGATTAACGAAACCGATAGCGAATTCTTATTCATGTTTGGAATTTTTACATACATCATCTGTGTATATTTTCTTTTACAGTCATTTTGTTTCTGCGACTAATTGATGTATCATTTCGGGTCAATATGAGTATAGAATATATTCATAAGTAATGTAATTACATTTGTCTCTGATCAGCTATGTATGGGTACCGGGCTTATTATTTAACGTTGTATCGATGGATTCTCACGAAGGATTGTAATCCCTTCCAATGCTCTATATGTCGTTTATTCCTTCACACTCTCAATCTTACTCTGCGATGGAATCCACGGGATGAGACGAGATAAAACCGAATCCAGGTCGAAAGAAAAGAAAGTTCGTGGTAGGAATAAATGAATCTATTCCTTCTTTGCTCTCTTGCTTGCTAGCCCCTCAGTCACACATTGAGCCACATCTTCTACCGTCTTTCCTCTTTTTCTCTTTTCGGTTTTTTCCTCTCCGAGAACTGTTTCATCCGCGACAGTCCGGTAAACGTCGGCAATTTCTCCGAAGATACCTTTTCTATCCTCAACTTTCTCGTCGGCGAATTCTCCGCCTGAGAATCCTGTTTCCCCGTGACATATTCCGATTTCCTCCATTTCTCTTACCCATCTATAGGCTTTTGGTGGCATACCTGTGATTCCGCCATTTACCGATTTCCATAAACCGGGTACTCTTTCGCTCATCTCTTTCTCCAATTCTCCCAAAACGCCCAGTCTTTGAGCCGATGTGAATGCTTGGATACAGAGGGCTGTAAATCCTTTCGTTGTACTAGCGAAACAGCATTTTAGACCCGATGCCTTACCGATTTCTTCGCCTAGATAATTGGTATTCAAGAGATCTGCTAAATTTGCACCGGATACAGGGGCTTTGGAAAGTTCATGAGGTCCGGAAATGGGGATTGAAGGACGGCTCCAAGCGTGTTCTAGATCTGGATCAATAGATGCCGTGGTATTAGGAGTAGTGGTATCATTTTTAAGTTTAGGTGCACCGCCAATAATTCCTCCATCGATGAATTTTATGGATGGTGATGTGGTACTAATGTGAGAAGCGACTGAGCGAGCAGTAGCAGGAGCTATGGCGTTTAGGTCGAGATAATAGAGGGGAGAGGATTTTGGTGGAGAGAGGGAGTTAAAGGCGGTGGTAATCCGAGTTGCCAGTGATAGTGCATCACAGGGTGGAACAATCGAGAGAATGTAGTCCGACTCTGAGATTAGAAATGCATCTGTAGGTAGAAGTTCGATCTTGGATTTTTGTGCGCGATCATGGGTATCCTGGCTAGGTGGAAAGAAGGTGAGTTCAATGTAGAATAACGATACAGTAATGAACATTTTCATGAGTATATATTTTCAATTATCAACTGTGATATTTGAAGAGATACAGTAGCCCCTCATCAATACTCTTGAAACGGATGATACAATGGCTCATCCATCACGAATATCCTCCCAGTTTCATTCCAAACATGATAGTTCACAGTACTTGAGATGTTCATGTCTCAAGCTGAATTAGTATATTCTCTCGAAATCAGAGCCAGTTTGATAATAAGTTTTCTGCAGGCACTATAACCCCTTCAAACAGTTACTGGATAACACAACTCATAGAAAATAACACAACCAACCTTCGACCCTCAATATTCGTCACAACTCGATAATTATGGGCAATGAGTAACTTTGCAACACCCATACCCATTTCTCCAATGGAGACAATACCGACAGTAGCAAGTGGTGACATTTTGAGAATTTGAGAAGCTTGGTTCAAGAAGAAAATGGACTGAATTTGTGAACTTTGTTATCTAGATTGTATGAAGTGCAAGTCTGCGGTTTCGGAGGAGGAAAGAACAACGCTTAAGTTGCTGTGCTGCAATGCAATGCATGTGAATTGTCACATGATCCCAATGCACAGACCATCTGTCGAGTCCTCGTCGCGACTCACAAAAGTTGACGTATGGAAGAATCCTTGAAAGTACTGTAAATTGTCCATGAGAGTTATTTACCTCAAACAAGCCAATATATCAAATAATCCACCCCCTTTCAGTTTATATTCGTTCCCAGAACTTGACAATGGATCAGAGCCTTGATGAAATTAGTGGTGATCGCCAGGTAAGCCCTGTCAAAAACCGACGCCTCGAACATGTTGTCTCAGCCTTGCAACACGACATAGTACTGATATCTTCAAGCAGCAGAGAAATGGTGGAAATCGAGGTCGACAAGGTCGCAGAAACAATCGCAATGACTACCCTCGTGACGGTGTAAGAAAGGTAAGAATCTCTTCCTGAACTCTCCCACAATCCTCGAGTCTCGAGTCCCGAATCCCATTCGCTAACATTTCACCGCTCTAGGTGCATACACCTCCTCAATCATCAGATACTTAATTCCTCCCTGAATGTTCTCAGATCGCATCGCTGCTTCAATCAGTGCATGACGCCTCGACGGTTCATGATAGTACGTAAATAGAATATATAGCTAACCCACGCCTCCTCTCCTTTGGCAGCCATATCAAGGAGATGATTCTAGAAACATAGACTCGTAAGTCTTAAACTTCCCAATCATATTGAGATTCAACTAACAGTATTAGCGAATGGGTTCATGACAAATACGATGATCGAAGTACGCATCACTTTCCATGCCATCCGTTCTTTCTCGACCACCCAGCTCACAAATATTCCAGACGCCCGTTCTTCGAATCGTCCCGAGAGACGCAACTACGAAGAAGACAGACCAGTGTATGCAATATACTCTTTTTCGATCAGCGTTGCATGCTAACATAAAATAGAACCAGTGGAAAGGTTAGGGTCGAGAATGTACACTATGATTTGACGGAAGAAGAATTGGAGGTATGAGATATGAGAAGGAACAAAAAGGGTTTTGTTACTAAGAATGGTGTTAGGGCCTTTTCGAACGCATTGGTCGTGTTTCATTCTTGAAGCTCGATTATGACCGAGCTGGGCGTTCGAATGGAGTCGCTCATGTAACTTATGAGGACCCAAGAGATGCGCAGAGAGCCATTGAGGAGTTTGATGGGGCAAATGCCAATGGTAAAAGCTATATCAATGATATATATAACCAATCTAACGATTTCTAGGTCAACCAATTCGTTTGAGGTCCGTTCCAGACGGTCCATCCAGAGGCCGTGGAGGTAGAAATCAATACGAACCATCAAGATCAGGTCGTTCCTTGGCCGATCGCATGACTCTTCCTCGTTCTCGTTCTTTATCTCCTCCAATCAGGCATTCTGATGTCAGCAAGCCACCACCTGAGAATGTTGATCGATATGTTCCGGGCGACCGAGGAGACCGACCAGACAGGAGGAGACGTTCGCGCAGTCCTTTACCACGCCGAGGAAGAGATGGCCGCAGACCTGGTGCAAGAAGGGAAAGAGGTGATCGCAATGCCGGTCGTGGAGGAGAAAGGCCCGCAAGAGAGAGCAGACCAAAGAAAACACAAGAGGAACTCGATGCCGAAATGGATGATTACTTTGGAAATGGATCCAAACAGGAAGAGAATGGCAATAACACTTCAAATGAAGCTTCAGTTGCAGCTCCAGAGCATAATCAAACTGGGGATGATATTGAAATGGTTGAGTAGATTTTGTGTTGTGCAATCAGTATAAGAGCAGGAGGAAATTCAATTCTAGCTACGAATCGCTCATGGAATAGATTGTTCAGCAAGTGTATTGGAGTTTCTTTATAGATTGAAAGCATTCATGCATACATATTTAGTACTACACATGATCGGATATATCTCTCGTTTTCTTCGCAGCTCTAAATTAAGTGAAAATAGGTTCTTGATCGCTCATTTCTTTTTCCAAGTATCCTCGGCACTCCACGACTTTCTGTCTTCGTTTAGAATATTCGCCTCCTTATTGAGGCGAGTACTCTCACACTCATACCCACTATAGCTAGGTACCTATGTACTCAAATCATATTTGCCAATGCTTCCCATTTCTAGTTCACTCATTGGTTATTTATCAATACCAGATTGTAGTCACAAGATTCACTACCCTTCACTCGACGTACACATGGGTAAATATGTACTCAAGCATCCTTTCATTCACTTCCATCGATCTTGTGAGCCCCTCCCCCTTCCGCAAATACGATTTGTAGATTTTTTTTTTCTTTCCCCCCTTATTCGCTATTTCCTTGTGTTGTGGGCTTGTTTATGTGGTTTGTTTATATTTCGTTATTCCTGGTTTTGATGAATGATGAATGATGGGAGGGATATGTGTGGATTGTGTTTTGTTCTGGATGGATATGATTGTGGTTGTGGTTGTATTGGATTGGATTGGGTGGAAATGCTGATGGTTGACGGTGATGGTAGATGGCGGAAGGGAGATGTGGATGCTTGATGCTTGGTGGTAGATGGTAGATGGGATAGGGAATTTAGGGGCGAAGGATATAAGTAGAGGAAATAAAAGGAGTGGAAGGGGGAATGAGATGGAAATGGAGATAGAGAGAGATGCAAGGCGAGACGGGGAATAGAGAGAATAATTCGTGGTTAAGAGGTTATGTATGTGTAACTCATATGAAAGCTGTTGTTGTATTTATAATAAGAGTTGTACTTTATTGACATCAATATATTCTCCTGATTTAGATTCTAAAACTCTTTTCGAATAGAGATGTAGTTTGGCTTTCAACTGTCTAGCTTTTTCTTGGAGCTCTGTGGAAATATTGTGTATGCGTGTTACATGTTGTATTGTAATGTATTGTATTGTACAAGATTCGAGTTTTGATTTTGGTGCGTCTGACTATGTATCCATTGTATTTGGTACACGGTACGTAGCCTCGAATACCGAGCGAGTATGCCCTCATATGACTTCTATGGCTTCCTCAACTTATCGATCACCGCTCTTTCTCACATCGTCGAGGGCTTGGACTTCAAAGTGATGATTTCTCCACGCACGAATCCCAATCCTTTCGCCACCCCTTAAACCTTCGGTCCCTCGCTCTCCTCCACAGAAAGGAATCTAAACTTCTTCTGCGTAGGAAAACCTTCAACCTTCCTCACACTAATCTCTTTCCTTTCCTTATCCTCCACAAACTTCGGCCACCTAGTATGCCCGACCCTTTTTTTCCTAATCACCATTCGTTCCTCTACTTCAGGAAAAATCTTCTCAAAAGCTTCACCCATACCGTTTTCCCTCGAAAGGAGTCTAGCTTGCAGAATCATATTCTTCGTTTCCTGTTCCGCCTCCCAAACAAGCATGCGCGCATAAGTAGCTCCTCCTTTCTTCTTCGCCGCTTCTCTTCTCGGGTTGATATTACATTTTTCCAGTAGTTCTTTTTGTTCTTCTTTTGTTGGAACGCGGCCCGTCGTGACAATAAATCTTGATGTCATTTCGAATAACGATTCGTTGTTTTTGGCATCGGAGCTGAATCTTCCAAAGAGAGAATTCATTCTCTCTTTGTATTCTGCAGTCTGCTTGGGTGACGTGCCTGGTTGATCACGGTAGATATATGAATGCGGCATATCGATTTTCGTATTGATGAGTTCGTGTGATTTTGCATTTATTCGTTTTTGGTGGGAAGAATGGAGGTAGATTCCTGACTCGGATACTGCGCCAAATTCGCCTTTACGGAAGGTTAGGAAAGGTAAGGTCTCGCTGGAGGAAGTTGAGGAGTCGTGAATGTCATAGCTGGGTATTTTATCAATTGTGCTAGGAACCACTCCAAATGTAGTTCTGCTAGTCCAACTCAGGTCTGTGGCATCGCGGAGGTTTAACTCAGTCTTTTCTGGTTCTTGTGTAAGAAGTCCTTTTCTTGTTACCTTGTCATTGACGATGGAATCTGCATCAATGGTTCCATTCGAATCCGAAATATCCATTGGAGTTCCGGGTTCCTTCAACTTGGTAGGATTGATGGTAAAGAACTGTATGTGATCTCCCCGTCGGGCGAGGTTGCCCAGCGTCGAATCTTGTGCCTTGTCCATCGATTGATCATTATATTCAAAGGACGCCGAAACAATATCTTCGTATGTCATTTGAGGATCCAAGGATAAGAGGCCTTGTTTAGCGTCCCAACCACCACCACCGCTCACTGAACGGATTTAATTAGCTACATGCTAGATGAAAAATATGACGGATGAATCAATGCAAGTTACTCACCAACGCGACAAAGAATAGCTCCAAGAGCTATTTGGGTACCAACAAATCTTAGATTCTTATCATCATTGCCCCAAGTTGACTCGAGGTCTTCTGCCGATTCAAGCGTTGAAGTCTTGAGATTGGGGTCCAAAAGCTCCTTTCGGTATATCAACGCCCACACACCAATGCTGGTACGCAAATTACTATATTCCATAAATCTTGTGACCTGGGTCTCCAATTCAGATGAAGCCGGTCTGTTATCTGTATCCCCTGATCCGAAAGATAGTTGTCGAACAATATTGCCTAAACCATTTGCAATAGGTCGAGGTAAAGTGAGGGGAACTGCTGGTACAAATATTGGTGGAATCATAGTATTTTCATAATGAAAAGCCTTGATATGCTGGTGTTGTTTTTGCTCCCTTTGTATGCATTTATATTCACCCTCATTTCTTCGAGTCCATTTAGCTATTTCGAGAGTTGAATGCTTGCCATTCACAAATAAAGTATTTGCCAAAGGCAGACTTATCGTAGTAGACAATGCTAATTCCCACGGCTTTTGCGATTTGTTCCCCGAAATTATGAGATATGACAGTTTGTCAGGATTTGTTGAATTATCTTTGGATGATTCGGGATTCCACACATTATCGGGCCTCAACACTCGACTGCGTAAGCCATGCAAGAACGAAAATCCCTCAAGTGGCCCAGCACGCTCCGCTATGGGAATATCATCAGGTGAAGGTGCAAGGCCATCAACTACGGCACCAACGACAACAATGTAATTCGGCTTGCCATCCACGTGATGATATGTAAAACACTCCAAGACACGTTTGATAAAATTTTCATCTTCGAGCCAATTCGCAAACGCTGGGGTTACTAGGATAACGACTGCTTCCTCGGGTGGATTGAGAGAGGGGTCTGCAAAATATCGAGCTTTTGTCATGCGGGCACGCTTAGAAATAAGTTGAAGAACTTGTTCTTTAGTCTATATGATATGAGTGATGGTGGCATTATAAGAGTACAATGTAGCTTACAGTGCGCTTGGGGTCCGGAGAGATGATGCTAAATTGGCGAGGACTCAGCGAAGAAGGTTTCCGGTCAAGAACCATATTAGGGGTGATTGAAGTAGAGCTATCATTGTTGACTCTCTTAGTACGGATTTGTCTCATACGAGTTCGCCCCCCACCTGTGAGGGACGCCTTCTCTGAGTTCTTTTGTAGGTCCGATTTAACATCATCAACCAGGTCCTCAACAACCGTCTCTCCAGAGACAGAGGGATGATATTTAGCGGATGCAAATATAGACCTTATGAGCGTCTTTCGGTTTGACCCAACTCGAGATATTTTGAAATCGCCTTCGTTGTCTTCTTTCATGACGTCGCCAACTTTGGCAGTGAGAGAGAGTGCGCGCTTGGCAATATCTTGTCGGCATGGGCAACGACCCACATTGTGAATAACTTTACTCGAGATCATTACTCGTCGACACGAGAGATTGAGGATCTGATATCCCATGTCGGGAGAGTCATAGAGTTTCTCTGTTTTCTGCTGATCAGGCGCACGAAATGCAAGGAAGTACAAATCATCGAATCATGATTAGTCATTCATTTCACGTGATCATTGATATCCAGCCTGCTTGTAACCTTGGTGCTTGAGGTTCACGATTTAGATTTAGGACGTCAAGTAAAACATAAGGAAGGATGCAATGAACTGCATCTCAATCGATCGTGGTTTTCAAATCAACATGTTTCTGTTACTATCTTATTCAATAACCTCACCTAGGTTTTATATTTGCTTATTGTGATTCCAAGACCAAGGGAGGTGATTTGTTGAACCGAAATTGGATCTTCATGATAGTCCTTTGCTGATTTGAACAACGGCGAAATATCTCATTATACTGAATAAATTTTTTAATGTTGATGAGGTAACTTTGATTTATCCTTGCACTTCTTCATTAACAGATGACCGATATCATCAAAAGCAAAATGATCGTAATTAACCCAAACAGAGCAACGCTTCGGTTACCTGCCTGCTTCGATTCCTCCAGATTCTCGTTCAGACCGCTATCTTTAATCCATTCGATGGCGTAAGTATGGCTTCAAAAGAGGCTGTTCATGCTGCAGCTTGTGCAGCTGTTCAAGAAACGACGCAGAAAGAGGCTCGACCGAGGGTGGCCAATTAGAGATCTGATTGGCGATTTTTGCTGGGGGATCTAAAACGTACTTGACCACAACAAGGATAGTGTGTGAGATGGAGGTGCAGAAAGGCTACACCAATTCCGATTCCAGATTGATGCATGCATGGCGAACAAGAGATGGAGAAATGGTAGGGTAGTTCGGGTAGGGGGTGAGAAGGATGGTGATCAATGATTGATGATAACTGGTCAGTACTTCAAAATTGGCTGTTGGTACAGCAATAATCAAATTTGAATCCTCGATCTCCCAATTGAGTACAAACAGGTGGGATAATTTGGTGACTATCCTTTACCAAGATTGAGGAGGGGTTAACAAGACGGAAGGCTATCTAGTATCTAGTTAGGGAGGACACGGCAGAGTGAACCGACGGTCAGGAATAAACAATCAAATCATATCAATAGCCGAGATCCAACGATCTCTATGGTGTGTACTTTTGTTGGCTGTGGTAAATTAAGTATAATGTAATACGCAGGTCCTTGATGAGCTGGAGATTATCGTGAATTAAGGTTGGTTTGGGAAGAGAGGAGTTAATCGTATGCAAAATGGTGAGAGATGCGAGAATTGGTGTCATTTGTCTCATTCAAAAACTTCCAAAAGGAACAATTAATATGACACTGATTGGAAAACTTGGGAATCCATGCTTGTCTTCTCCATACCATATCTGATGTGTTCTTTCGCCTTACGCGGCTGAAGGATTAAGCCTGTCCATCCTCACGATTTCCTACAACTCTTTAGCGAAAAGATTTTTGCAGGTCTGAATTTCAAATGGGATTGAGTTCCTGGAAAGACCCTTAAAAGTTAAAACTCTAATTAGTGCATAGAATTTGGGTAAAGCCACTGGATCCAGGTAGATAGTTTGTACGGCATATTAGCTTTTAATCAAATGACTCGGGACTGTCAATTTGTCAAATAATGGTCAATCAGAATAATGAGTAAGATGGCGTGGGTGAGACTTGGAGTACCTGGGTAGGCAAGTGATAGAAACAATGGATGAATAAAGATACTGCGTACGAAGAACTAGTTGAAGATACTAGACTGGATGCGAGTGCTAATGTGAATCAAAATGTCTAATGCGTTCCTTTCTTGCACAAGACTCGCGAGTGATAATGAGACAACTGTGCAGAAGATACCTAGGTGGATGTCCACTTTTCACAACACTGCAGTAGTCAAAAGATAAGCAGAACGACCGGGAGGAAGTTAAAATTCAATCCAATGATAGCCGAGCGAGAAGGACTCTTATGCACGTTGAAATGCATATCTTACGCTTCTGCATAGAATTGTTCCTGTCTTCAGCATAGAACGATATCTGCACAATGCAAGTAAGGAAAACTTGCCTCCAAAGCAGTTTAAGCTGTGTGTTGAGATGTTCGGCAGCGCCATCCTCGGTCACCCCGGAAAAAGTTAGAGAAGCTGGAGAGGCGAAGAGAGACAGAATTGGAATTGGATACTACTTACTGTATGTGGCCTTGCAGTGATACGTGCTGGGAACACTTTACTTGAGGGCATTGAAGGTAACAGAGGTAGGAATTGCAATCACTCGATTAATGTCCATACCCATTACCTAGGTCCCAGGTTAGGCTGTAGAAAGGTCCAGTTCCCAAACACAACACTGTAGCAAATCTCAGCGTCACCACACGTGGTGTGTATTGTGTCGAAGTTCTTAAGATTTGGTAATAATAATATATTGTCGGAGGTTTATTACGGTATGAGTAAGATGATACTGGGAAAAGAAGAGTCAAATATTCAGAATTTTTAGTCAGGGCTACCATACCGAGCGTACCTGCTTCCCCCCAGAATCGCCAGGGTACAGTGATTAAGTTTTATACAAAAGATATCCAGTGCTCGTGTTTACCCAGGAACGACCTGGATATCAGGAACGACCAGGAACATTTGCTAGGATTAGTCTATTTTTATCATTTTGAAGCTTCGCTAACTCTACCCACGGCTCATTAGAAGGACATCTGAGCACTTTTCCAAGTCCAACCACCCCCGCAAAAGAAAGTACTTCGTAGGTACATCTTCATCTTATCTCTTTTGCAGTCCCATTCATCAGATGAAATCTCAATGGTCAGCTGCTACGGGTGCGGTGACGGAGCAATCACCAAAGTTACATTCAATTGATCCATCCGCCAACAAGGAGTTGCTTAGCCATTGGCCTAGCTAGGTATTTGCACACGACTTTGGCTGGAAGCTTTGTTAAGTGCCTCGAGTGCCTGCTTGGTAGGTTATGGAATAAATATACCTGTACTGTGAAAATTAGTCCCGTATGGAGTGCCAGGTATCTTCTTGCATAATCTCCCTTTCATCACTCATAAATTTGGTAATATTCTCAGACAGTTGTTGCCATATGGAATGTGATTTCGATGTTACCTAGCACACTCATCAATGTACCTACTAACAATTCACCCCCAATGGGTTTTATTAGCTGTGTAAATGAGTACAAGATAGAGTGCTCACTGTACAACATGTAACCCATAATGGAGGATGGTAAAAAAAAGAAAGGACTCCAGAGTGATGATTTCTCCAGGACAACAGGGACAACAGGGCAACGAAGTCTCAGATATACTTCCGATGAAAGGCTCTCACTGCGTCTGGAGAAAGGTTACTACTGGTTGTTGCTGTGTACCGCATCCATTGTGCGTCGTATACGTATTGTATTGTACGTACGGTACGAGATACGAATCTGTAAAATGGTTCCTGGGCAAAGTGGGCGGGAGAGATCCACGTTCTCTCCGCTTGTTTTTCTGATCTATCTGAATTCTGAATAGACTTGAGCGCAATTACGACCTAGGTCGGGTGGTACGGGCGAGTAGTGTATTGTTGAGGGAGGATACCAAGGAAGTGAATAAGTTGTATGTACATCGTCTATCGTGATCATAAATGATGATGAAATTTTCTTTGGATCTCGAATGGGAAATCTTGGAAGGGAAATGAGGATTGTGAAGAAGGCTGGCAGTGCAGTCGGGACTCGGTAGGTATAGAATAGTGAAGATTGAATAATAAAAGCGACGCTGAATGATATTCACTTCCCCAAATTAAGATTACCTACCTCTCTCTTTTTTTTTTTTTTTCTTCTGTAGAGTTTCCCTGCCTCGTACTACTTGCTGGTGTACCTCCCTAGTAGCTGGAGATACCTAGCACGTCCTCTCACTCATCACTCTCACTCTCACTCTTATTATTACTCGCACTCTCAATTTCCCTCTCCCTCTCTCTCAATTGGATATCCATCTATATTATCGACGTATTTCCTCCATGCAAATTCCCACGTAATTTTATACACATTTTATATCACATCTTAATTCCATCTTAATTCCATCTTATGACTTTGCCTCGCTCACAATCTCTTTTATACCACAATTTAATAAAACCTCCATCTTCTTCCTAATTTCTCGGGTCCACTTTTCCAACACTCTAAGCTCTAGCGTCCTTTCGCACTAGCAACGCCAGCTTTGGGACGAATCTCAGAACTCACATACCACCTCTCCGTCCTTTTGTAGAAAGTCAATTTCTTAGTCCTTCGACCTTTTTGGACACAACTCTCTCTCTCTTCGTCAACAACCCACCACCCTCTTCCCTCCAAAAAAAACCCTTCTTTCTTTTGGTAGTAGATTCAGTTGCATGTCCATATCAAAAAGGGCTTTGCTTCTGATCTCTACCGTCCATTCCTTTAATACTAACTTACATTTTATCACTCCTTTCTCATTTGCGAATTTACGAAATCACTTATCCGTCCATTTGTCGATTTTCAAGAATCAATTTGTCCCAATATCTCCAGTCTCCTCATCTTGGCTGTCTCCGAATGTATGTCGAGAATTTATTATTACTTCACTCATCCATCTACCATTGCGATCAACTTTCCATTACATCTTCTCGCACTTATTTCATCGAGTTGAAGGGAGGATGTGCTAATTAATGGTCGCAGATTGGATCGTTGTCGTTGTGTCGCTCGTATTCCCATTTCACGATTTGAATCGAATAATTCTTCCTTTCGAATCCCGTACATCTCAACTTATATTTTTGGAACTGCGAGCGGTTTCTTCTTCGACGCCATTTTACTTTTCACTTTAATCATATGGTATTCTTCTAAGAGTTTGTTCGGTTGTTGGTTATCGATCCGATCTTAGGCAACATGGCTACCATATCAACAACTACTCAAAGTGAGGTTAGCAGCCCTTCACAACTGCCTACCTTCGTTTTTCCTGCACGAGCTTCTCCATCATCGATTTCCGCTACATTCCCAAGAACCACGGGTCGGCGGCCAATGTCTATACCTACCGAATTACCAAGTTTCTCCTTCAATCCTTCGACGACGACCACACCTGCACTTTCTCCACCAATCTCTCCATGTTTCGCCAATTTCGATCTATCAAACTCCCCTAGAGCGGCTGGACATCGCAGAGGTACGAGTGAATTCATAGGTGGAGATGGCAAGGTAGGCTCGAGTGCGGGATTGATGAGCACAAGTCCAACCCAAGGGGAAAATGCTTTACCACCACCCAATCCAGGAAGACGTGGACATGCACATAGACGTTCCGCTGCTGTATCCGCACACGATATCAAAATGATTCTCAACCCTACCGCTCCGAACACACCGTCAATTCCACGAGGAGGATCCGCCCCAAATTCTCCATCTGGTCATGAGAGTCAACAAGGTGTAATTGGTCTCGCTAAATCTACCAGCAATGACGAAGCCTCTCCCAGCAAAGCCTTCAATCGTACTCGTGTCGGTTTCTCGGACAATGTGGAGTTCATTCCCCGGCCCGTGAGCGTGGTGTCTAGTGACACATCTAGCACAGTCACCATGCGTCCATCTCACTCAGTATCGAATTCCCTGAGCTCTGTTGTGTCTGGAGGAACCGTTACTCCATCAGCTAATGTCACTCCTCCGAATAAGGACCTTCTCGCCTTACCATCGCCCAATATTCGAGGAGCAGATTCACGGCCCAGAACTGCCAACGCCATCTTAGATCCAATCAAGGATACAACTCAATCGACAGAGACTTGCCCATCTGCAAGACGACGTGGATCCATGCCTTTACTTGATGATATCCAGGTTGTTGCCCCTCCAAGCCCTAGGAAGAAGTGGACATTCTTTGGACACGAGCCAGTATCTGGTAACTCTTCGCCAAGCCGATCACGTCCTGTTAGCTCGACGTCCATAGATAGACCGGAACCCAATGCGCCAGTGTGCTCGCCAGCAAGTCCCAGATTCGACCATCATGATATCTACTACATGCCATCTATCGAACCCTCAAGTTCACGTAGGTCTTCGATTTCAAGAAAATCTGGCAAGAAACAAAAGAAAGTCAAGTCATGGGCAGGATCGATATTGTCGAGGAAATCTCGCAGTCGCGGTCAGAAGAAGAAGGGAGGCCGCCGTTCTGCGACACCTCCTTTGCGTCCTTACACGGCAATGAGTGACTCCGCAGCAGTTGATATTCAGCCATTACCTGTTCATACTGAAGAATCCGCTGCCCCTGAGCAACAAGACTACGCATCATGGAAACCAAGACAGACCTATCCATCTGATGACGATGCCATGAGTCCTATTATTGATCTAGATGCCGCTCTTGGTCCATTCAACACCCCTTCCTCCTACGGAGCCGAATGGGAATCGTCACAAAAGACAACATCCAAAAGACGAATGCATAGTGCAGCAGGCATGGGTGGATTCATAGGACCGGGCATGCATTATCATCGACGAGCTGAAAGTGCTCCTGAGATGGTTCCATTTGAAAATAGATTCGGCATTCATCGTCTTGGTAGCAGCTCCACCATGGCTGATGTATTTGAAGAAGACGAGGAAGATGATGAATGGGAGGATACGAAGGCTTCTTCGGACAAAGATTCCATAGCCAGAACTGAGGATGATGATCAAAATGCTCTCGGCATCGACATCAAGGTCGTTGACGCGGAAGCATCCAATAGCGACAAGAACATGGATTGGTCACTGGATAAAAAACTAAGTGTAAAACAAAAGGACGGTGCGTTCAGTGAAGGTGAAAGCAAGGACACCAGTGCTAGCCTGAAATCTGGCCACTCCACTATGTCTTTGAGGGATGAGCCAATAATGGAAGAAGAATCTGTGAGCCCAATCGAAATTGAAGACGACGCTATTCCACCCAGACCCGATTCAGGTGCACGATCCTCGGAGTCTACAGCGACTCCACCTTTTCGACCTCGACCCGTCAAAGATCTAGCACCCGTTGAGATTAATCCCTTTTCGCTACAGCCTGCGTATCTTACACAAAACAGTCCCCACTCGACCACTCACTCCTCGTTTCCATCCCCCAGGTCACCATTTTCATATGATACACAACGCATATCCACGGCTCCATCGTCGATTGCAGATGAAAATGCTTTCCAATCCTTGCTACTCGGTGAACCTGGACCAGAATTGAGAATGTCTGTTGATGATGTTCCATCGCTCACAAGTAGCAATTCTACCATGACAAGGGAGAGTGGCGCGAATCCAGGTTGCGTATTTCGCGATGGCCAACGTTCGGTTTCCGTCTCTTCTGCTAGCGGTCCAACCCGCAAACGCTCTAGCATGGCCAGCTTGCAACGATTGATAAGCAGTTCCCATGGTGAGAGAAGCAAGTTATCCATTGAATCTCGTGCTCCTAGCAATCCGGAATTGGAGAGAAAAGACAAAGGAAGCAAGAGCAAGCGGATCAGTCGTATGATTCAATTCTGGAAGCCCAAGGAGACAAAAGAATCAACATGATTTTTGCTTGTGCTGTACCATATAATTTTTGTCCATCACTCAAAATTTTATTTCCACACAATTCTACACTTTGCATGGTACATCGGATCCAACCTTATGACACGAACTCGGTACACATGACTGGAACGACAATTTGTTCTAATTGACATTCACATGATTGAACACGGACGGACATAATGTGCATCTTTTAGCATTTAAGGATCGATCGACCTTTGATTGGTATCCTACTTTTTTCGAGCTTCATTGGTTTATACCTTGGCAGAGCACTTTGCACTTTTGAGCGAGAATTCGGCGTTCTTCAGATTTGAACAGGCGCGGTACAGAAGAACAACTTTACACTACTACATATGCATCTAAATTCTTTCCAGGATTTGGAAAGACTCTTGCATTTAGGACAAGATGTGTGGGCGGCTAGTTTCGAAACGTTCTCTTATTTTAATGATAAAGCTGGGGTGTATGGGGTAGCATGAAGATGATTTAGTGTTTGCTTTGGATTTTGCTTCAATGACTTCTATCTCCCGGGTGTGCGGGAAGGAAGATCACATTTCATTTCGATCATGGAATTTTACAAATAGGAATTTAAAGGAAGGAGTGGTTATATCTGCTGGTGTGGGGCGTAAACATCTATCTCTGATAGGAAATATATTCCTCATCTTCATCTTCACGAGAGAGATTGGAATGATGGGATTCAAGAAGGGTGGCATGTCTGTAGCCAGTAGACTGCGAGAGCACTCATACTTAAGTATGGTTGATGCGACTAACATAATGAATATACTGAAACTAGAAATATACATTCTTTTGTGCAATATAAGGACTTGATATGTGTGTTGTGATATGATTTTGTGATGGTTTTATAGATGGTATAGTTAGTTATATGATTATTGATAATGATAGGTCTATGTATAACTCTTTGATGAAATATCTGTCAACAAGAGCATCACATTCCTTACCCCTTCAGTTAAAGAAATTCTAAACTGATTTGATTTTTTTTGACTCCTATCCCTTTTTTGGTTTCAAATGGACATGCACTTTTCGAACTTATGACTCGTGAGCTAAAAGGGGGAGATAGTCTCGAGATAGTTTAGAATTCAGCCTTTCATTGCCTTGTGCACGAGCCTCTATAGTCTCGACCACCAGGACCTCGGCAATTAAAAAAACGTCGTGCTTGCTTGCTTTCAAGGTTTAAGCTTCCTCGAGTGGCTGGTAAAGATAACATCTTTCGAATCCCCTACGATATCGAGACTTTGACTATTACTATAATTTTATGAAGGTCCTTGGACAAACTTCCTAAGGCCGTGCGTGCAGCTCAGTGTTTGTTTTTGAGGAATAATAGATTTATCTATCGATTTGAGATTTATTTTATCTTGAGGTTCTATCGTTGGAATTCTTTCTCGTGCTTCCTGCGCCAATCTCAAGATTTAACCTCCATTCGAGCTTCAAATCTCACTAATCACATCACATCATATCATATCATATCATATCATATCATATCATATCATATCATATCGTATTCCTCACATCCCACTCGCAAACATGTCGCGGTCTCCCACCAAGCGAATCCTCACCGAACTCTCCGCCTACAACAGCTCCCCTCCCTCCCCCACCCAAACGGGCATCGTATCTCTCGCGCCCTCGCCCTCCTCCATCCTCTCCCTCTCCGCCATCCTCCAATGTCCGTCCTCCTCCCCCCCTTCCCTCGGCTACCTTGGAGGCCGCTGGCTCCTCTCCATCGCTCTCCCTACTAATTACCCCATCGGCGCGCCGATCATCAGATTCGTGACGAAAATCTGTCATCCGAATGTGAAATGGGAGACGGGGGAAATCTGTCTCGATGTGCTGGGAGAGAAGTGGACGCCGGTGCTGGGGGTCGTGGGCGCGCTGGAGTCGATTGCCTCGTTGGTGGCGGGGGGCGGTGATGAGACCAGTCCGTTGAATGTGGATATTGCGAAGTTGAGGGGGATGGGGGATGTGGTGGGCGCGAGGGCGTTGGTGGGGTGGTGGTGTGGGGAGGAGAGGTTTGAGGGGGGGTTGGAGTAGAGGGGTGGAGGGGAGCTCGAAGGATGGTAGGGTTGTGGGTTGTGGGAATCGGTGTATGGGATTCATGCGCGTACTTGGCGATTGCCGGTTGATGGGGTCTCTCCAAGTACCTCCTGATTCGAAGGATCTTCCACGAAACAGCGACTTTACAATCGGTTTGGTACGCACTAGCGTTATAATACATTATATTGCACCGTGTTGCATTGCATCAACCACGGATTCTATCATGCGCTACCTCCTTCACACAAACAACACACACCAGGAACTACGAGAATGGATAAAACACTTCGGATGGATACAGCACTTGGAGTCTGTTTACTCATATTAGCACGGCGTTTGGGATTTCATACATATAGCAGGCGGAGATTTTTTTCATTCTTTTATATTTTGCTTGGAAAGAGATGCAGATAAGATGAAATAAAATGAATGTTACAGCATGCATACATACACTACCACACTATGCGAAAGTAAGAGGGAGGAAGAGGAATCAAAATGGTTAGGAGGAACGCTGTGAGATTTCTTGTATATACATACATACTATTGAGGTATTAGTTTGTGAGTGTCGAGTGCGGGGGGGGTAGCGTATATCATGTGCTCATATGCCTATTCATATGTATATCGAGGAATGATAATGAAGAGAGGAATCATATTTTTTTCGCCCCGTGGATATCTGTTTACTTGTTTGCGTTTTTGGTTGTCGGTTTGGAGGGTGTGGTGCGTGGATGGGTTTTTAAGTATGATGGCAATGTAGGTCGAGATTTGAAGGCTTGAGTGAGTGGGGCTTTGTTCGTTTTTGCTTTTTGTATAGATGGTATGGACTCGTATATGGAGGGTAAGGAATTAGGAATAGTTTCTTCTTCTTCTTCTCCTTCTCCTTCTCCTTCTCCTTCTCCTTCTCCTTCTCCTTCTCCTTCTCCTTCTCCTTCTCCTTCTCCTTCTCCTTCTCCTTCTCCTTCTCCTTCTCCTTCTCCTTCTCCTTCTTTGTCCTCCTTATTTCTCCTCCTTATTTCTCTCCTTCTCCTTATTTCTCTCCGCACCCCCTTATTTTTCCGCACCCCCCCTATTTCTCTACATCTTCTCTTTGTCTTTCCCAGTCCACTGCTGCCCCTACTACACTTTATAGATATCTTCACTCACCATAAAAATTTGTCGGGTGTGTGTTGATATGACGTGTTCGATATTTATGGCGAAACGAGCTTTTTGTATAGAGGAGAATCGGGATTGTTTGATATGACTTGATATGGTACGATATGATAATGCAGGATGAGATGTTGGAGGTGTTTGTTTTTGGGGGGTTGGATTTGAGGGGTGGCTTGGTGGTTGAGGGGGAGAGGGAGGAGGAGGTGTTGGGATTTGAATAGTGTAAAGGACAGTAACATCTGTTGAAAGGATAGAAAAAGTCGTGACTTGTTAGTATATCATTTGTTGTACTAAGGTCTGAAGTCAGAGGGGAGTCAAAGGTGGGTGGTCATTGAGAAGATCACTCGCCCTCTTAAAGGTTGTGGGTGCACATCTATATCCATGAGGAATTGAGAGATACCATACCATCAACATTCTCAAAAATCTATAGCAGATTCAATGAACAATCAACAATCAGCAATCTACCTTCTTTCCACAAGTTGTACGAATCTTTCCCTCCCTCCCTCTTCTTCTCTCAAAGACATAGATAGTTTTCTGTTATCACAACTCACGGCATAAAAATCACAAGTGCGAAAATCGCTATATACATACTTGGTGGAAAGTGCTCTGTTCCTCCTTTCCCCGTCTTCATCGTACGGTCTAGATAGAATCTAGATTCTAGATTATAGATTCTGGGAATTTGTATCGTGCAGGAGGGATTCTACTGCGATATGATATGATATGATAGTATTACTTTCTTTTTGATTTCATCCCTCATACCTCATAACTCATACCGTCAATCACACCAGATAAATCCAATCATATCACATCGAATCGCATATCCATCAAATCCGCAGACTCCAAAAATCAAATTCTAAACCATTTCTCATCCCGAGATAGGAAGGCGTCGATAATGGGAGGAGGGATCTGTTATTGGTATTGCGGGTATTGCAGTGTTGAATTTTGGTTTGGGAGGGGTTATTTGGTGGAGTGGAGTGGGTTTGATGAGGGGAAGTGAGGGATCGATGGGGGTGGATTTTTGGGGTTGGAGTTGGAGAGGGAGGGGATGGGATGGGATGCTAGATGGGTGAGGTGGAGGAGTATTTGATGGGGCTGTATATATAGGGAGATGTGAGTGAGTTTGCGGAAGGAGTTCAGTGAGGGATGTGCTTTGTATTTTTAGGGCCGGGGATCTTGGGGATATGAGAGTCGCTTGTTTTCGCCAGTAGTTGAAGTCGAGGGTTGGATTTGGATTTGAATGGCTATGGCGTCGCTGGTATTAAAGTAGAAATCGAAGAAATCGAGTTACAAATTTATGGTTTTAAGTCTGCGAGAAAATCATTGTGATGAATTATCTATAAAAGGGTGTTTTATATCGAAAAGAGTCATATCTCCCCTCCATCGTATACGAGACGAGTTGGCTATCATCGGGGGTATAACCATATAACTTGAAGAAACTCTTGAGGGTATGAGGTGCGGAGAGAGCAGAAGAGATATCTCTGCTATCTACATTCCGAGACTTAATTCCACGCTTATGAGCTATAGAAGAATATGTAAAGTGTACACCACTATACATGAAGTGAATGAAGTGAATGAAGTGACTAACTAGATATCTAAACATAGAGATTTAAGAGTCGTTTATATGACTGAATACATTGTTTTTCGAGTCACTTCGAGTCAGAGGACTAGTACGCAAGTATTCTAACAATATATATAAATGAAGAATCTGAAAGCTTCCTAAAAAGATCTTCGCTACAACCATTTTCTAAAGCTTAAATTAGCTTCTTTGATCGGGATCTTAAGTTACCAGTATCTTTACTCCTTATCCTGCACGCACGAAATCTCCAGGTTCATCACTTGAAACCGGCCCCTTCGCTTTTCAACCCGAGAATATCTCAATTACAACATACCGACCCAACCACACATACATCGTCACGAATACTGGGACACCGGATGACAATACAGTGGTTGTTTTCTATTCCTCGCAAGACTGCAACCCCGAAAGTGCCATTGTACGGGTCGAAAATGGATGTGTTGATGTTGAGAGCGAAAATCTTGGAACAGAATATCAGTCATTCAATGTTATTCGTACATTTGATTCGGCGAGAATTACGCCGGTTTCGAAGAATGAGTTTGGCTATCAACATGGTGGAATAAAGCTCTATAAAGGTGTGGAGTATCGGTGGTTGAAGCAGCTTGATGGATCATTTCGAGGAGCGTTTCCGGAGGAATGGGATGATGCTATTTTGAAGCAAAGAAAAATAACCACCTCTGCGAGCTGAGAAATTGGTTGTAAGGAGATCGGACCAGCATGTGACGAACCCGAACATCTTCGACACGATAACTCCCAAAAATCATTCACTGACAGGAACATGCCTCTAGCATGACGAGCATTGATCATGTGAGAAGCACCTCGATTATCATTCAACCTCCTATCAAGTACGGGTATGCTATGCCAGGGCACATGCTGAGGGTGAGGTAGGAAAGCCATGGCGGAATTGTTTACTCCAGAGGCTTGAAAATTGGACGGGTAAAATGAAAGCCAGAGAAGAGACATTCAGGAGCAAGGTTTTGAGAGTGCGAGGACTGAGTCATGATTAGAAGATTTCGCCTCCAATCGGCCGCCCTTTCAATCCGAAATGTCTCTATAAAAAGATACCTGTCCATTGTAGGCACCGCACTGGAAGTATCTTAGGGGCTCCTGTAGGACCTTGAGACGATGAGCCTGCGAATCATGGGGCATACTTCCTAGTTCGAGGATACGGGACTCAGAAACTATTCGAGGAGAGATGGGGAGGTCCCAATTGCCTGTGAAGAACTTTGACCTATTAAGGAACTTGTTTTTGTGTATAGTTGCGAACCTTACTGATGACTGTTGGCCGATTTGCTTGAGGAGAAGCTTGGAAAGATAGCACAGGACGAACTTGCGAGTAGATTCAACAGTGAAACACACGCATGCGATGACTCTTAGCTTGGAGAATCACCCTCGGAAGTAATTAGACAATTAGAAAGACATGTTACTGCACTCGAAGAGTTGTCCCATCATATTTGTGGACCTTTAAACGAGGACTCGCGTGTGAATTGCGGTAAATAAGGACAAGATCTGATCTTTTGTCTTCCTATATGCACCAAAACTCCAAATGCTATGCAATGTGATCCCAGATCTCCTTTTACCAGTCTTCGTCATCATCACTTTCAACATTGGGCAGCTTCGAATCTCGAATACCACCCTTCTCTCGACGCTCTTCTTCTTCATCCTCTGCATCACGTCTCCGCTTCGTAACTCTCATGTCATTATCCTTGATAGCTCCAATTTCAATCAACAGCTTATCAATCTCCGCCATTCCTACTCGCACACCTCCCATGGTCATTAATGTAACCACCTGTTTCACAATGTCTCCTTTGTTGTACACCAGTATTGTAGGGCAATTTCGGTCGGGATAACCTTCGATAGCCATATCACCCCTCATCTCGCAGAACTTAACCTCCCCAAACTCAACAGCTGCTCTTCTCCACAACTCAGTCAAAACCCTACTTTCCACATTCGTTCCCAACCCACTCGTAAGATTGACCAGTACTGGCGAGTCTTGACTTGCATCTGTAACCTCTCTCTGATAATCAGGCTTCGATAAAGGGTATACGGCGCCGTGTTTGGCTTTCTTTGATATAGATGATAATTCTGCCATTCGTTGTTTTTTATATTGTTCGAGGAAAGCATCATCTTCTTCATCTTCGAGAGCATCTAGCTCGTCAAGATCCTTTCCTTCAAGTCTGTTTTCGTGCGCAAGACGACGTCCCTCGAGAATAGCCTCTTCGATAAGGGGCGTGGGGGAAGGAGGTTTCTCGGGAATGATACCCTTGGCTCGCAAAATATCATTCCATTCTGTATCGGCATTTGGATCATCTATAGGAACATTGACTCTCTGATCCATAGGAGCTGCCATGATTGTGAAAGTTGAGGCTGGTTTGAGGAATTATTGTATTATTGTGATACTTAACCTAAATTTGCTCCAAGACAATTGTATGTGGAATCCACAATCTGCAGCCTGGGCTAGCTCTGAGCAATTGGAGGGGTAGTCGGAGCAAAGATAACCCAAAAGCCGATCCACTTAAAAGCACGAGCTATTTTTACGGGTCGAATTTACACTTTCACGTGATATATCTCGGTTAAAAATCTGGCACACTCTAGGGTTTTTAGAATTGGTTCAATTTTCTCCGCTCTTGAGACCTACCAGTTCGACCCATCGACAATAGACTGACCTTCGCCCTCTACGTCCAAAAAACTCGAGACTTTGACAAAGACCCGTCAGTCCAATATCCGAATAACAATTTCGATCAAAATACGTCAAGATGGTAAGGAATCACTCAATCAATTATCCCCACATCAAAGCACCGATTATGGTTTGAGGGCATGAGGTGGAATTGTACAATGGCACACGACATTCACACGACAATCACGAGGAGGACAACAAGCTGGAGACGGATTGGAAAATGTTATTTGTTCGCCTTTGGGTTGGATCGAATCGCGGGAATGGATGCATTGATGATGGAATTTGATGGTTGATATTTGATGAGGTCAATGGCTAATCAGAATTTGCCACCTAGGTTCTCGCAATCGATCTCCTCAACCCATCCCCAGCTGCTGAGGCACGCAAGCACAAGCTCAAGGTATGCGACAACACCTTTCACTAAACCTTCGACTCGGTTCAAAATTGGCAGAAGCTAATATGTTTTTTTGCCACTAGCAACTTGTCCCAGCCCCAAGATCCTTCTTCATGGATGTTAAGTGCCCAGGATGCTTCACCATCACTACCGTCTTCAGCCACGCCCAAACCGTTGTCATCTGCGCTGGATGCTCAACTGTTCTCTGCCAACCAACAGGTGGTAAGGCTCGTTTGACTGAGGGCTGCTCTTTCAGAAGAAAGTAGATTAGATATATTCTTGCTACTTTTCTTTTGGCTTCGTCTGTTCGGTTAATGGCAATGGCTACATGAGGGTTTAGACATGGTTCTAGTTTTCGATACGCAATTTGATGGATAGAAGATGGACCTCACCCAAAATTCCTTGCGAAAGATCGATGCAACAAGCAGCAGAGGGGCGTTTGGGAAAATCCGGATATCTTGCATCAAATCAAAAACGATTTCCTCATAAAATTTGATTTATTTTCGTGTGTACGAATCGTTTGTGATATGATTGATCGCGAACGTAAATACCTCCATTGGTGGATATGAACGGCAGGAAATGACGATTCCACGAATATTCACGATGATAGAACGACCTGGAGTTGCGAGAACTTGGATGGTTTCTTGAGGGCCTCGACATATTCTCAATGGACATGGAGCTTGTGCTATATCAATTAACGATGATTCCACATTCCCTTCTAAATGCCCATTTCGTGAATCGTGTATGACTACTGATTGACTTTGTGTCACTGTTATGAAGGATAGTTCGCAAGCGCGTCTGTCCGAATGAGCCTTTTCCTGACTTGCCTGGCCATTTTCCGGATTCTTTCTCTACATGTGTTCAAGTGATATATCAAGATTGTGAACTTTTCAACACGAAGTAACTTTAACGACCCCATGCAACCTGGAAAGGCAAATTACTCCTAATTGTCACATTTGTTTCAGCTAACTCCAGGGTAAGCGTGACTGATGCTTCCACAAAAACGCTTGTCCAAACACTGGACCTCTTGGACATATTCAAGGGCAATGCACATGTATCAGCATGCCGTTACTTATGATTTTCAGGAATGATTCTCTACATTGTCGAAATTGTTGTATGAGTCTCATCTCTTCCCGCCACGTTGATAATACAGTGAAGTCATCCAATCGATGCTGGTTGTCTCGGCTTGGCCTATTCTTTCCCTGGACGAAAAACAGAAGCTCAAACCAATTCTACTATGGATACTCCTAACTTTAATTTGGATTTGCCCTTCTGAATTAAGACAATTATGGTTGGGTGAGTGTAATGGGCTAATGTGGAAAACGTGTCTTCGCTCGACGACCATGGACGAATCACAGAGATCTTCATTTTCTCTTCAGCTATCGATATGGCCATGCAAAGCGACTCAATTTGGCGGATCAACATTACACATTGCCAAAATTTTAAGATTCCGCCCTCAGGTCCCCCCCCCTTGAGTGAATTTTCAGAAAGCTTTCGATCCTGTGAAGTTGCGATACCGTACTTTTGATAGGTATTCACCGCATCGATAGAGTCAAAGCTTGCTTAGAAGAACTTCTTTCGGCGCGGCTTCTTACCATTACTTCTTTTAATTATTCTCGGCGCCCCTCTCCCAGATCTCATTTCGTCTACCCCAAAAATCATGGCAGAAGTTACTAAATCTCATGATCTAACCCCGACCGACACTGTCATGGACGGTGGTATCCAATTTCAACTTCCCATCTTGCACAGCAGTCCTCGTGTCCACCTAGAACGTCTCGCAGTATTCCTGGCATTTAGAGAAGGTTTTGCGCACACGGCGAAGGCAACGAGAAATTCATTTCAGTGCAACAAGAAGAAATTTATCAACAGAAGGCGAGAATTCTTCGAAAACTTGATGAGCAAACCAGAGATTTTATTGCAGCTACACCGAATAAAAAAGAAGAGGGTTATCGCAGCCGCCGAATTTTTGTTCAGGACTGGTCATCTCTCACCAAATTCGACAATGAATAAACTCTTTGCACATCTCTCTGCGGAACAAATCCAGAGTGTCGAGTGGAGGGCCTCTGTATCTCTTCCTCCATGTGCGTACTGTCGAGATCTTCCTGCGAATGTTGTCATGGGTAATTACTGATAACTTATGTTCTAGTGAAAAAGAGGATAGTCGTCATGGTGGAGTTCGAACCTGTATCAACGAGGACTAGATCGAACTGTGAGGGCTGTCAAAAATCAAAGACAACTGGCGACGAATCTCAACTCGCTGATGAGATGGGGAAAATGTGTTATGTGTTAAGGGACAAACATCCACTCTGGATGGAGGAAATAATGGCGCAGATTCAGCGGAGAATGATAATGACGAAATGGAGATGAACTAGTATACATTCGTTACTGTGCGCATGTAGATGCTGATACAAGCTTTCGATGTACTTTCTCCACATCACAATGAAATTTCGGTTTCTGCTTTCTCCAGGATTTTATACTACACGGAAAGTTCTAGGTAAATCTTTGCTATGTGAGTTATACGTCTATTCGGAGGTAACTATTGGCTTTACAAGCCGACGTTGAGGCAAATTAGTTCATTGCCACGCTCATTACGTTGACCTTGACGTCGAGTTCAGATACAAAGTCAACACTATTCCAGCAAGCAAATTTGACCACTTTTCTCGAAATAACTGTAGTTAGAAAGGAATTTCTCGGCTCGTGTTTGTGGTAATCTGGATAAATGCGTTCTTTGTGAGTCTGGATCTATGATTCGGGCTTGTATAACATTGGTGCTTCATTCTGATATATAGAGTGAGAAAATAGTGATGTAGAAGATCAGTTTATCTTTTGACAAGCTTTAGAAATATCGGATGGGGAGTTTTTTTCATGCAGAACCAAGCGCTAAGTAGGCGTTGCTGTCAAAAATGACCTGCGCGATAATCACTCCTGGACAGCGACGTTTCATACTCATTCATGATCACCTCGCTTAGTAACTTTACGATATAGACCTATTAAGGGGAGTGACAGATAGTCTGACTGGTTCCCTGGTGCGGTGTTTACATAAGGTGCTTCTGCGTCTTTCCACTCCCGTGGGCAACGGCCCCAGATTACAGTCTGCATCTTCGGGTGTAGTGATTGGGCGTTGATCTGGACCTTTGGTCCGGGGAGTTTTGCTCCACTTCAACGTTTTTGAAAAGTAAGCGAACTCAGTGTATTGATGCGTTTTTAAGCCGGTAGTCTGTCGCTCGAGATTATAAAACTGGCAAGAAGTTCAGAAACATGCATAGCAATAAACTGAAGCGACTTCAGACAAGGCGGCGTACGTACCATGATGTCAACCTTATCATTGATGCAATTCCTATCGCGCAAGGGTTTTCTCACGAAGTGATTCAAGAGGTATGATTCGGATAGGCAAAGGTGTGGGTCACATAGCGATGAGAAGCCGGTGATTATACAATGTATTATCGGGTATATCATTTACAATGGGGGCCCGTCTCCTATAGCCATAATTTTATACCACAATTAATCCCGCAAACTGTTCAGTCCTTTTCCAATCATGAACTTCGTGAGCGTCCTGCACACCACGTGCCACAAGGGCATCCCGTGAGCTTCTTGATCCACAAGCTTGCATGTTCTTCCATCAACCTGCTCTTTTTATCTGGCGGTTCCATTTTATATAGTAGAAGCCTCTTGATTGTATGACGGTTTTCAGTCGGCAAATTCTTCGCAGGCTGGAGCTTTCCGTCAGGATAATGGCAGCCAGCTTTATCGAAATCATGATTATCACATTGAGGCTCAACTGCCTTCATAGTAAATCGGACATCGCTCATCGCCTTGACCCTTTGCAACGTAATAGCCGGATTCCCCCAATTCTGGTCTAATATCCCTTTCCAAATATCTCCAAGAATTATGAAAGATTGATGAAATCTCCTCATGATTACTGCCGGCGAAAGTAGAGTCTCTGGATCTTTATCAAGGTCTTCAATAAGATCCCTGGCTGAGACAAGGTCTTCCCAATACACCTTAACACAATCAAGTGGGTCCGGTTGCCCTTCGAGAAATTTCCAAAGATAATTGGTATATTCGATGACATCGTTATAAGCTTTGCAGAAAACTTGGTGAAAAACTGTAATTCTTTCGATATCGTATTCTTCTAACTTTGTCCATTCAGTCAGGATCCTTTTTCTTATATTTAATTCTTCAGATTTGAATATTGGAGGAGGTGCTTCTGAATCTGCGAGCTATTTCTTAGTTTGAGAGTTTCCGTGGTGGGATGAAAGCAGAGAGATGAATTACATACCATCGTCTATGTCAAGTTCAACGCATTCCAGAGGAGGTTCACTGACCAAATGAGGGAGTTCGGTATCATCGCTGGGCAAGTCCGAAATATCTTTTACCTCGACTCGTGCAATCGCTTTCCCCTTTTCTTCCGCCTTTCCATCGAATCTGCGAGTACAACATCATCAGCTTTTTTTCTCATGCGAGACCGTAAAGCCTTGCGTACGTTTGACCTATACCTGGACGAGATTCTATGGCCTCTTCTGTCATACCATTCCAATAAGTAACGATCCTTAATTTACTATGAGCTACTGCAGGCTTTCTCTTCATTCGATTCTTGAAATTCCTTGGCCCTTCGCCGAACTTCAAATGGCTCTGCCGCTTCTCTCTTCTAGTACGCTTTCTTTCACGCCTCACTTCTCTCGTATTACCGCTTGAGATTGATTTTTTCATATCGCCATTTAGGATAGAACTCGTGTTTGCCGGGAGTATGTTGTGCGATAGAAGTAGATTTTTAATGATCAGATATCGAGATAGAAGTTATTCATAACCCGAGAAATAGTTTCTTCTCCCGCAGTAACAGATAGAAAATATAGCGCGAGTAAATACAAACAAAAACTAGAAGCTTTGACTCATCGGCTTGTATTTTACCAGTCGTTTTACTTCTCCTGTAGAAGAACGACAATCACTAGTATCAAATGCCATAACGTGCAGCAAACGGTCTAAAAGAGGTGCGATGCATCCTTGTTAACGCTGCCAAGACGGCTAGACGCTTGAGAAATTGCGCCATGTGCATAGAGCAGCGATGCCGTTTTGACTCACCGACTATAATTTCTGGACACCTATGGGCTGCCAACTCGATCATTCGTGACACCTGTCGGTAATTAGTGTTGAGTTTCGAATACTATTACTCGGTTCATGGATATGGGGAAGAGAGCCACATAAGGCTAATTGTGCAATTTGACTCAAAATTTGCATAACTACTTGATATAAGGATCGATAAATGACTAATTGAAGTATTACGGAACTGAAAGATACGTTTAAAAAGGTCTGGTGAAACTGCACTCCTCGTGATGTTGTTCACGTGATAGTATGTTGAGCTGCATGTATGCTGGGGGGTACTGTGGTGCCACGTGAAGCGCAAACCTCTCAACTACAGTTTCGTTCTCATTTTTGTTCTTTTTATTCATATTCGTAACTATGTCCTCATTTGAAACATGAAAAATCAAGTAGGCGATCGGGACCTAGATGATTGTAATATCTTCGCGAATGCAGTGCAAAGAGAATGGAGGCTTTTTCATGGAGAGAGAAACCTCCGCAGTCGTTTCGGAATATGCCAAGGAACACTTGGGCTTCGAGTCTGTAGAGCCAGTACCCTAATCTCGAATTGTTTGCTGATATTGATAAAGAAGCAATTTTTCTTCGAGTATCAACGTCATCTCACACATATCGTACAATTGTAAGTTTGTGTATCAAGATTATGAAATGCTGTAAATCTAACATCTCGAATGAGCGGCAATGGAATATTATGTCTGGACGGACAAGACAAGATTTTATGTTGGGGTTAAACAAATTATCGCAGCTGGAAAGGTGTTTTCAAAAATAAGTATAAACTTATATCGGTCGACAGTGACCCTTTGTTGTACTGTACTTTGAAGACAAAACCTAGGAAGAACTCAAACCACAGAGAAACGCCAAACTTTACGCTTGCAAGAAGATTCTGGTGTACCTGAGAAGATCTATACAGAATGTGCCTCAATCACAGAATACTAATTGACACTGCTCACAAATTTCTTGCGTTGATGTTTCTCAACATCAAGCTGTATGATGCCCATCTAATTGTGCTTCAAGAGAGTACACGTCTAACACGCCGGTAAGTACCAAAATGGCTTCGCTTTGACTACTGAACTGGCAATTTCCGTCTACTTCGCAAGAATTAGAAGGGTGCAGACGTCGAGAAAAGTTTGTGAACATAGGCATGTTCACCACTTGTATGTTACGGGTATTTCTCTGATGATTCTACACAGCCTAACACCTGATTTCGATTTCTTGTGCAAGCACCGCCAATATGACACACATCATCATCATTAGTGGATCTGAAGGTGGGAAATTACGGAAACATCTGTTGTCTTCTTCCAAATCTCGATACTCTGCTTGAAAAGAGAATTCTTAAGCAAGACGACAATAATATATGAAATACAAAATATATAGTGTTCAAGAGATAATAATTCCATCTCGATCTCTTTGAATAGCGAGAAATGCTTCAAAGTCCTCTACCTAACATACCGACTTACTTTGATCTCTTGAAAATTCCATAATCTTAAACTCGTTCAAACGACAGAGTAATTCATCCAGAAGTATATTCCATCGTCAAGTCATTTCTAATGAAGAGTTTATTGCTGATTTGTCTCCTTTTTGCAACTTGACGTCTGCCTTCTATAGTACCGATGAGCACAAAGTCACATCTTATATATAAGTACCTGCTCGACCTGATATGTACATCTCACCAAGCTAGTCTTGAATGCACTTAACTAGAACTTAAATATGATTGCTCTTATACGGACGGCTCTTGACGCCGCAAATTCTATTAAAAGGCTTTAGTGGATGCAGGAAACACAAGTGATTTCCTCCTATCAAGATAATCCCATTAGCTCGTTAGATTTTCAAGGAATAATGTTAATATGTTTGATTCCGCTTCTAAAAAAATCGGTATGAATGGAAAATCTATAAGCTGGAGCATGATCTTAGCGAAATTGGTTCAAATACAAGCATCATGAGTGAGAAATATGCACACACATGGTAAGTCTTTCAGTGCTACTACGCGTATGAATCTTACATGCGGAAATATGCTTCCCCTATACCTTACCGAGATCGAAAAAGAGAAGCTCCCAAATTCCTTTCGCAACGCTGCAACGCTTCTACTCTGCCGCATAACCACGAGAAGATATCTATAAAGCGACAAGAGAAATATTGAGCGTGATTGAATATCATCTAGCACATCACTACAAACTACTCATAGAACACAGATTAGTCTCAAATCCGAATCAGATTTACAATAACAAAAAAGAACTTACATCTCACACGGCATAATCCAACATCAATCAAGACACTCCAGCTTCCGCAATAATCCCCAAGAGTTGTACGAAAAAGATTATAGTATGGAATATAATACCTGATTCTGAGATTATGATGCATAACCACGTAATATATTTTAGATCCAGGCTTAAACAAATCTCAATTGGAACTTATAATACCTTCAAGTATATAGATACCACACCTACCATTTCCATAACATAGGACAAGCTTATCTGCCTAGAAGCGCTGATTTCAGCTGCATCCAAACTCTCGATCTCTCCTCATCTACCTTCCTCAATCAAGACACAAGACTCACTTCTCTCATTATTGATATTTTTCGCTGCAAGTAATAATATAACTGCCTACCACAAAAAGCTCGTAAATACATTATCCAATTCAGAACAAGAACGTTTGAAGCCAAAAATGAAAATGAAAATATACAAGTTTGGAAATCGGATTCGGATATCATATGCACATATAATACGCGTATTTACACATCAAGGATATTCTCTTGTCTCCCTTTCTTTTCTTTTCTTTTCTTTTCTTTTCTCTTCTCTTCTCTTCTCTTCGTACGACATGGGTAGGTTTTTTGGGAAGGAAGCGAGGGTGCCAATCTCCTCTCTCCTCTCTCAGTATATTGTATATCTCACTTTTTTATTCCTCAAGGTTAGAAAAACAATCTTCGGATTTATTTTCGTACTGCCAGTCCTCATCACTGAAGGTTATACATGGGATGATGATGGTATATTATGATATACAATAACTAGATATCTTTCAATAAGACAGAATGGGATTTCACATGATACATTGTTCAAATCTCCATATTCCCCGGCCATATCACTCGCCCACATATAAATACCCAACCTCATTCCATATCCAATCAGCCCAGAACGTGGAAACGCATAACCTTTCACAAAGGAGCTCGCTATTCTTGAAAGATAACCTATCTACCTAATAGCTATTAGAAGTATCACTCAGTGTCCAAAAATCATCGCACGGTGAAAGATATATATAAATACAAGAATAATTTATTAATCAGCAAGACCTGCAATTCTAGCAAGCATCTATCTATCTATCTTTTTGACAAACTAAATCAGGAGCTATGTATTCGTGGAAAGACTGTAAGAATAAGACGGGGAGCGTACAATCTCATTCGGCAAAAAAAAAGTAGAAGATATTTGAATCAATAATTGCCGAACTCATTTTGAAAGTCATATCAGATTCGAGAGTGTAGTGTAGTGTAGTATATATAATTTAGATTAAAGATTAATCTGGTCCTGAGAAATAGAAACGGAAACTTATAACCAAATACGATTATAATAATCCATTTGTTCGTATTGTATTTTCTTATCTCTCTTCATTCCATGGTGTCTATCCATCCCTCCGGCCCTCTCATCTTGACACTTAACACTTACCACTCAACACTTGCTCCCCCCTCCAACAATTACAAGATTCCCCTCCTTCCAACCCCAAACTAAATCATCCATCCATCCATCCATCCCCAACCAACCCGATAAACGCTTCCATCTCATCTCGTCTAATCTTTCATAAGACCAATCCATGACCTCTCTTCTATATAAACTTCAGACTCCCTAGTTTCTATCTCAGGCCTTTCTTTCGCTTTGAGCAATGTATTGATTGATTGGCGTGTAATTTCTATCGCACTTTCAGTAAGTATACTTCAGACCTGACTCTAACCCATCTCATATCCATCATCACAATACAAAACTCCAATTTGCCGCGAAAACTTTTGCTTCGAGGACTCCTCGCTTAATGACTTCCTTACTAGACTCCACATCACCATCAAAATAAAACAAAACAAGATAAGTCTCAAACAACAGCAAGCTAGCAGTATACACACATAAGTTAATCACCTCTTTCTTCCTCTTTGCTCCCTATAAACCTTACACAACAAACAGAAGAAAAGAAAATATAACACAACTATATCTCCTGAGAATCTAATCCAACCTAACCGAATACACATCCACAAACCCCTTCTTTAAATTTCTTCGCTACGATATCGATACCAACAATAGAGAGATCATAACCGCAGTCATCGTTTCCGTATTAAAAAAATGTAGTTTCACCACCCACATGGATTCTCGCGATTCGACTCAAAATTCAATAGGAGAAATAACATATTAGAGAGGAATAAACTATTTTGCTCTACCTACTATATCATATCACATGAGAAAGAGTCCAGGGTACTTCATGCGGTGAAAGTCCTAATAAATTAGTCCTTGGATGATTGATCTCCCAGCGCGAGCATCTCGGCACAGAACATAACATTGAATATACAATCGGTTTTGATCACGTACAGAAAACTATCTATTCATTCGTCTCTTGTTATACAAGCGAACCCACGATTCGAACTTTAAAGCAGGATACAAGACAGTTCAGCAAAGAAAAGAAAAGAAAAGAAAAGAAAAGAAAAGAAAAGAAAAGAAAAGAAAAGAAAAGAAAAGAAAAGAAAAGAAAAGAAAAGAAAAGAAAAGAAAAGAAAAGAAAAGAAAAGAAAAGAAAAGAAAAGAAAAGAAAAGAAAAGAAAAGAAAAGAAAAGAAAAGAAAAGAAAAGCCAAGCCAGCAAGACAAAAAACTATATTTACTACTTCCTTCTTGAATGGAACACTCGCGCCGATGATCATAATCATTGAGGGGGCAAGGAATCTCGCCAGTGTTTCGGAGCTCGCAATATTGGGATATAGTGATATAGTCTAAATTCTATATATATACACTATTATATACCTTATATATTTATATAGCATCATTGTCATTTTCTTTTGCTTTGTTTTCTAAATTCTTGATATATAATAAGCCTATGAAAGGGATCTATACTCACTCACTCGCTCACTTATATATACATTATACTACACACACAAATAGATTCCTGGACATAAACAAATATAATACATACAATGATCAACACGCCATATATTTCATATATACTATACTTATACGCCACACAATTCCGTCAAATCCAATGCAAACGTTTCTTGAGCTAGAGCTCCGAAACACAAACTGTCAAACCAAAAAAAAATCTCATATCTGTAAGTCGCGGAAAGATAGATAGATAGATGGAAATAAGAGATCCAATATATACAAACAAACAATCATATATCTATCTATACACTCTCCAGCTCTCCAGCTCTCCATCAATCCACTCTCCGGCAGTGTAGGCCATAGTATTTCCCGTAATCTATATACGGGTCCGTATAGTGATATTATTGGATTTATTTCGAATATTGACGTATATGATATCGATTTTCATATTATTAAAGATATTCAATTTTCTTTTTATATTGAATATTATGGAATATTACTATCAATATACTGTAATACTAGAATCTGTTCTAAAATATCTAATTTTATACATTCCTATTTCTATTAAACTATGAAATAAGCATTTTCTCTTGATTTAAGATTAGGAATATATAAAATTAGATATTTCAGAACAGATTCTAATATTTCAATATATTGACAATATTATAAAATATGAAAATTAATACGAGAGTAATATATTAACTTTCTATATACACTACCTATCATATCAATACCTGAATATACACTACTATTTTATTGTAGTATACTATTGCCTACACTGCTCTCCGGCTCTCTATCTAAGCACTCCCCATTCCTCAAATCTCAGGTTTCAGATCTCAGATCTCAGATCTCACAGAAAACGAAAGTGACGAAAGTTACAAAACCGTATCAGGACATAGGATATAGGCTGCTCGCTCCACAAACAACGTCCAATCTACTCAACCCCTTCATACTAAAACTTACAAATGATATCCATATCATATATTCCATCCATACCATCTATCCCACAATGCACAATCCCCATTCCAGAACCTAGAATCCAGCCAGCAGCAAACCACCCGCCGCACCCCCTTCCTTACCAAACCAAACCAAAAACTGCGTTTTTCTTTTCTTCTTTCCAGTAGGTAGTCGCTAAATAGAATGGACTGGAATGAAATAGAAGGAGATGAAACAGAATGAAACAGTAACAAGAATCGCATGCTGATATATATATAATAATAATACCCCCAAGAGGAAAAAGAAAAAGAAACGCAATACACCATCTCGCCATCCATCTCCCATCTCCTATCCTACACTCACACTCCCACCGTACCCCCACCCCCACCCCCACCCCTGGGATTCTCCACACCCGACCACTCGCAGCTCGACTTCCAAAAATGCACTTCGATTGAGATGCGAGGCGCAGGAGTGACGACGATACATCGACCTACCGGCCTGCGTGCAGAAAGATCCATGTCAGGTGAAGGAAAAGAAAAATACCATACAAGACAATACAATACCGTACCATGCAATACATCCCCACCAACCATCTATATATACAAATTAGCTAACGAGCACCAACTCTACAACTCCACAACTCTACAACTATACAACTATACAATACAATACAATAAAAGAGAAGAGAAACACAACCTCATTCTATTCGGGAACTTTCGAGGAAGATCGAATTTTTCTTGTGATTATTATTATTATTATTATTATTATTATTATTATTATTATTATTATTATTATTATATGATACTTTGCGGAGAAGGTGGAGAAGGAAACAAGGAGGAAGATAAAAGATTTATATACTTATAAATTATATCTGTTTGTATGAGAAGGATACAAAGATATGACGTATACTATGTAAATCCCAAATGTCTAACTGTATTTTGTATAAAAAGCTAAACCTCCTTATATATCACATCCCAGAATCACCATCACCTTATACCATCACCACACAATCACCTCATACAATCACCTACACAAAAACATATCATTACACCCTCTAGACTTGAATTTAGTTGGTTTCATGTTTCATTCAACTATTCTAATAACCTATAGCAAGATACGTCTCTCTCAAAGTATGAAAAAGTACCCAACCAAAGTTCGGTTCCTCCACAACGTATATGCGCGTGTATGTATAGGCACTTTGATAATCTTCGACCAGTAACTTTGTATGCGAGCTTGAAACAATCTCTGAACTTCACATCAGTTCACTTCTCCTTGTCTTGCTCTTAACATCAGCTACCCATCCACTCATCATGAAACACAACGAAGCTTTGTAAAACGAAACGACAATCAACAAATAAAGAGACCTCCCCAGAAGCTGCTATTCCCATGTGTGGCCACCTCGTGATCTTCGACAAAGTATTTCATCTCGATGGTTGCAAAAATTGTCCCCGAAGTTAGGTTGTCAAAGAAATGCAACTTCCCTCCAGCTTGATTATTCGAGTGTCAATCACCTCTCATTACCACCATCATCTCGTCCCCTCCACCACACATAGTCCGAATGTCATTCAATGAAAAGCAACGATAAAGAAAAGAAAAGAAAATCCATCAGAACAAAATATCTCAGGAAAAACAGTGGGCTTGCCAATACAGAGCAATAAATTGAAGAGTTGCATGTTTGACTTAGTGTGCCTTGTACTCGCTTGTTTCGGGATCATGACGGATTTGATAGATGACAAAAGATATATTTCGAAGTGTAGAATCTGATGATTGAATATTGTCGTGCGACTTCGAAAAAAGGGAAATTATGCCATCGGCGTGCCGTTCGATTATTTTGGAGTTCCCATGACGCTGCTCATCAAGTGATAATTTCCCAAAGGAAGAATCAAATGTGAGTCATGATGTCATGATGAAATCCAAAGTGCTCGAGCCATTAGGAAAGCCAGTAATCGATCCATGAAAGAAAAAAGAAAGCGGTCCATAAAAGAGATATTTGTTGGAGTGGAGATCGAGCCAAATTCAAGAATGTGTCAATAAACAAGTCTTGTGTGGTCAACGATATTGATTTGGTGGGACTGATTCAGTCTCAAGTAGCCGAACATGTCGAGTATCGAGAGAAAAAAACAGGTCTACAAGAGACAATTCATTCCAGGGTTTCAAAGACCATTGCCTGGTGGAGGTGGACCGGCAGAGCGTAGGCTATTTTAATAACTAAAGCGTCAGCCGTCTATTAGCGTAATGTCCTCTTCGCGGCCAGCGCTAGTGAAGCCAAACGCGAAGAACAAAAGAGTTCTATGCAAGAGACAAGTAGAGTATGTGGGTAGACTTACTAGTGACCGGTCCCTTCTGGAGCTTGTCCTTGTTGCTGAATTGGAGTGACAGTCTTGCGTTGTCGACCAGCAGTGTTTCCAGCAGTTGCTTGAGCACTGGTTTGACCCTCAGCTGGTGTCTTGTCACCATCTGGTGACTTGATTTGTTGCTGCTGAGCGTTCTTTTGGTACTTGTAGACAGTCCAGTCGAAGACATAGTCATATTGGAAACCTTCACGAACGAAGAGATCACGGAAGATCTTTCGGAGGTAAGAGTAATCTGGCTTATCATCGAATCGGAGGGAACGAGTGTAGTTAAGGTAGATGGCAAACTCATTTGGGAATCCACGGCAAAGGACTTCGGTAGGGGTAGTCATCTTCTTCTCCATGATGCGGTCATACTTCTGCTTCTTGGTAGCAGCCTTGAGACCTTGCCATGGAAGAGAACCACGACAGAAGTAGAGCATGACATATCCTAAGGATTCCATGTCATCACGACGGGATTGCTCTAGGAGAAATGGTTAGCATGGAGAGCAGAGTGGGATGGAAAAAGGGTGGGGTACATACCGACACCAAGATGGGTGTTGATGGAGGCATAACGAGCAGTACCAGTCAAGTTCTTGTTCTCACGGTATGGGATGTGGAAGTGAGTCTTTGGGTCTCTGTACTTCTTGGCCAAACCGAAATCAATGACATTGACTTGGTTGCCACGCTTACCAATACCCATGAGAAAGTTGTCAGGCTTGATATCACGATGGATGAAGGATTTGGCGTGAATGTATTCGATGCGGGAGATGAGTTGATCGGCAAGGAGAAGAACGGTCTTCAAGGAGAACTTGCGGTTGCAGAAGTTGAAGAGATCCTCCAAACTGGGTCCGAGAAGGTCAAGAACCATAGCATTGTAATCACATTCGGTACCGAACCAGCGCACGAAAGGAATGCCGACACCGCCCGCGAGGGACTTGTAGACACGAGCCTCATATTCGAGTTGAGGATGCTTCGCCTTGACCGACTCAAGCTTGATGGCAATCTCTTCACCCGAGATGATGTTGGTACCAAGGTAGATATCACCGAAGGAACCGCTACCAATCTTTCGACCAATGCGGTATTTATTACCCACTCGAAGATCCTATCAAGAGATGAGAGGTTAGCATGGTGTCACGATGAAGATGTGAGGAACGTAGTTAATGGGGGTGATGAAAGGGTAAGAGCATGTGCCACACCACTGAGACAAGGCTGTGATATTCACATCCACGGTGAGGGATTTAACAACATGCTCCATTTTCCAATTCCACCGCGGCAGCAGCACGAATTTGAGGCAGCAGAAGAAAAAGACAAGAATGTGTATATGAAGGGCTGGAAAATGGGAGTATAAACCAGAGGGGATGTTTTCTTAGCACCCACCATAGTAGTCATCTTGAAGTTGAACTATGGACTCAGCGTATCGGAAGCACCGATACCAGAGTCGAGGAGGATGGAATTTATGGAAAAAGGTTGAAGGATAAGTTGGTGATGAGGAACCGTCGACTTTTTAATGGATTCGAAGAAGGTGGAGGGAGGGAGGTAAGGTTGAAAGCGTCGAGAAAGGATTTGGAAGAATCGACACTAGAGAGAAGTCGTGTCAGATTAGTTGTGGGGTTGAGTTGTATGTGTGTATGTGTGAGTGTGTGTTTTTTTTCTAGTTGAGGAAGAAGGGGGAGCGGTGTGTGTGTGGTATGGGATGTGGGAAAGACGAAGTAGGTACAGGTAGATTGGAAGGAAAGAAGGGAAATAAGCGGCTAACGCGAGTACAGTAGGTAGAACACGAAACAGGCGGATGGAGAAAATTATCGAATGATCCCCTCCAAGTGAATCACGATATTTATGTGATGATGAAATGAAATGAAATGAGATTCAATGATATTCCATGAATCCATACGGCAAGGGGAGAAGGGGAGATGATAAAAGTGTACATACCTTTGAATTGATTCTCTTGATCCAATCGTGTCGAAAGGATGAAAGATGGAGAATGGATCGAGGAAGGGAGGAGGGAGGAGAGAGGAGGGACGAAGGGACGAAGGGAGTTGAGTGGTTTTGAAGTGGTAGTGGTTGTGGTAGAAGTAGTGGTCGTAGTGGTTGGTAGTGGTGAGTGGTAGAAGTAGTGGTCGTAGTGGGTGGGTGATGGGTGGTGAAAGGTTAAAAGAAAGGTAAAAAAGAGGTGAAAGGGTCTCGATGGTTTGAGTTTGCTGACTATAATACGATTTAATCGTAATAATGTCTATAATGTCGAGAATACGCAGTCATCGTAGACTAGTGGTAGACTTTTTGGTAAGAGACGAATGAATTCGTGGCCTTGTTTGGGTGGCTCGGAAGGGGAAGGGCATGGGCATCTGATGTGAGTGAATTGGGTAGTAATCAGTGAATATGAATAATCATAATCATGCCTTTGTCATTTATGAATGTTTATCTCATCAAGGTACTGACCGTACTAACTTATTATTACCTTGATATGTACTGTATATGCATCGACTGGTATTATGTACCATCCATCTCCTTTCTGTGATTGATGAGATCATGATGTAGGCACGTAACCTTCCGCTTTCAAATGATTTCACGGTTGTGTCACTTTCCATCAAATTCAATTCCCTCATTGTTGTGCCATTACAAAGTACGCTGGGCTGGGCTGTACGTAGGTAGGTCTGAGATTACCTGGGCTGATAAAAGAGGGGAGGGGAAAGAGGAGAAAGAGGCATTGTTGAGAGACTCATTTTCTTCCTTTCTTGCTTGTAAACCTTACATAATCACCATCAACCTCATCACCTGATACCATAAATAGTTTAGCTCCAAGACATTTTCGGGTCCCAGATCAATTCCCAAGACCTATTTCAGGAAAGATCCGTGACCGGCATTTGGTTTTCCCAGTATGAAAAGAATCACCGTCACCGTCGCGAACATCCTTGACCATGGTGTGTGATAGGTTGAGCGATATTTCGGGGAGGGATCGAGGTAGTCCACCCAGGTATCAGAATTGGAACCATGCTTGACTTTTGCAGTGTCCATTTCAATGCAACGACAACGCAAGTGAATGGCACTCCCAGAGGTGAAACGGTCAAGGACGGCACGGGACTGGGTTGTGGCAGTGATGATGAAAAGGGTTAAATTGGAAGGGGAGAAGAATAAGGGATGTGTGATTGATTCTATGAGTGTACGAGTATGCTGTATGATGTATGCTGTATGCTGTATGCTGTATGCTGTATGCTGTACATACATCCTGTACGTGAGGATATGAACACCATATATAAGGATATGTTTTCCGCACTCAGGAAAAGCAATGGAAAGAAACCAAGCAAGCTTACCTTTCATGGCTGTGCCTAGATCCGTATTCCTTTATTCACCAAGCTCATCAAGGAAACAAGCCTCAATCATCAAGCTCCAAGCTCAAGATCAAAGTCAATACGAAGGATCAAACTCCAGGCTTAAGATTAAGTTCAAGATCAAACTCTCAAACTCTGATCAAGATCAAACTCAACCCACCCAACCCAAAGATCAAAGATCAAGGTCAACAAAACCATTCCAATTATACAAAATATCAAAACAATAGACATATATACATATATACACTCCATATATACACACATGCACCTCAACATCACATTCACATTCACATTCACATCCACATTCACATCCACATCCACATCCCATTTCCCATTCCCATTCCCATTTATTTCGCCCAGTCCTGTCCGTGTTATCACCAATTCACCAATTCACATCCATCCATTGATCTTCTTCTCCCCACGGACGAACCGGAGCCTCACTCAGACTCAAACTCACACACAGATCAACAAAGTACCTAGGTTATCTATCCCTCCTATCTATCCCTCCTATCTATCCCTCCTATCTATCCCTCCTATCTATCCCTCCTATCTATCCCTCCTATCTATCTCTCATAAGTATCACATCAAATCATGGAGCTGCAAATCTCTGATTGATCAATCAATTAAATTAAATTAATTACCTAGGTAAATCATCATAAATCTCGATATATGAACTGTACTTGTAGATGGCACTTGGTGTGATAGACTTATCGTAAGTATATTTACTTGGGTTTGTAATCAATCTTACAATTAAACTAAAATTTATTTTATTTTATTTTATTTCTCTTCTATGAACAGAACAGAACAGAACAGTGCTTGTATCTCCATGAATACTTGTAATATCAATACTATACACTGGACCGGTACTCTGTTTATTATTTTGTTCACCTTGTTCACCTTGTTCACATCATTCACCTCGTTAACCACATCCACATCCACATCCACATCCACATCCGCATTATCATCATCATCATCATCAAATCACATATACATACATACATACATACAAATCATACACATCACCTCCTCAATCCAGGAATGCCCTCCCTCCCTCTTCCGCCTCCGCTCCGCTTTGCTATCAAATATCAGTCAACAAATACAAAAACAAACACAAATACAACACCATCTACCTACCCAAACCACCTCACAACAAACATCACCCACATAAACCAAGCAAATCCCAGAATCCATTCATCCATTAATAAATAAACCAACAAAGCAAGAAACCCATCCATCCATTTCCTCTCCCAACAACCATTCCTATTCCTCTTCCTCTTCCCTCTATCCCCTCTAACAATTCCTCGCATGTATTCCCGGTATCCCAGCCTCTCCGTCCAAAACTTTCTCTCCTCTCTTTCACTTCCTCCTCTCCTCTTTCCCTTCTTTCCCCTCTCCTCCCCTCTATCTTCACAATCCCATCCCATCCCAACCCATCCCTCCCCCCATAAATTAAACCCCCACTCCATCAAAGCCAGCCCAGCCCAACCCAACCACTCCAAAGAATAAATGAATCGTGAGAATGAATAAATGAATGAATAAATAAATAAATGCCTAAAAGAGGGGCGGGCACTAATATCGATCGATCGCACGATCTCTTCACCTATCCACCATCTACCTATCCTCTCTACCTTATCCTTATTTTTTTCCGTGAATTGATTGAAAAAGTGGAAGAGTAGGGGTAAGGGTATAGTGAGTATAGTGATGTATAGAAAGTGATATGTACATCTCAACATCAATTATTATCCAACGAAAGAAAGAAAGAACAGAAAGAGAAAAAAACGACTCACTTTAAGTAAAAAAATCAGAAAGGAAATATGGGGTAGAAGTTGATGAGTGATTAATTGGGTGAGTGATTACTTAGGTACTTGGATATAAAATTATTTCTTATTAGATATTACACAACTGAAGATATAAAATACATCTCCGCCCGAAGAACTACACCTTGGTCTCCTCGAGCTACTGTGCTCGATGGGGTATATGCATCGATAAGTTAATTGGAGAAATATAATTGTATTATTGATAACGTACTAATTTATATAAATGATGTAAATTAGAAATCATCTTATCATTCCTTTTGTGTTTAATATCTTATATTCTTTACGTATTTATTTATTTATCTATCTATCTATTGATTTCAATTCACTTATTATTTCAATTTATTTCTTCGATACAATAAAAAGGGGAATCAATACAACACCGGATAGAAGATGAGATGAGGAATAGACATAGTTATTCTAGATCTATCTCATTCGAGATTCTGTAGATAGGGTGGGTGTGATGTAATGTGATGTGATGTGATGTAATATGATTCGATACATAAATAGATAAAGAATATATTTATTAATATCGATTGAGGGTTATTTATAAACAAGGGGATTGATTGTGATTGTGTTGTGCTTGGTCTTTGAGTCTTAGTCTTTGAGGCTTGGTTCTGGCGCGGGGTATTTTGAGTCATGGTCATGGTCATGGTGATTGATTGTGTGGTGAGGTGAGGTGAGGTCGATAGGAGAGGAGGTATGGTATGGTTGGTGTGTTTATGTTGGAAATGGGTAGGTAGGCTCGTAGATAGGTGGAAGTGGTGGACGGATAAGGAATTATCGGCTTGATGTATATATATAATGCTTACGAGTAGATGGAAGGAATGCTTACTGATATTGATATTGACGAGATAGATTACTTGATGGAAGGGCGTATGGAAGGACGTATGTACATGTGATATGATATGATACGACAAATACATGAAATGTACATCACATGTATATACCATACACCCCGTATCCATCCATTCAACAACTCACCCATCCATTCATCACAGTGAGGCAAACAATAAATCAAAAATCAATCAGTCCACCTATCCAGCCCCAACAACTCTCATCACCATACGCCTCCCCTCCCCTCCCTGCGCCCACCATCCAACCAACCCATTTTGCAGACCAATAGATCGATATCTTGATCTTGTGATGTTGATATTGATATCGAGTTACAATGTATAACGCATATGAATACAAATACAGATACAGACACAGATATAGATATAGAAATTATGAATCTCCATTCATCTTCAGCTGTATGTACGAAATAATGTGTGAGGCGAAAAAGTAGTTTGGTAGGTAGGTAGGTAGGTAGGTAGGAAAAAATCAAAACCAGTTAGAGAAATGGAAGGAAGGAAGGAAAGAAGGAAGGAAAGAAGGAAGAAAGAAGGCTGAGTTGAGTGGAGATATGGAGTTCTTGATATTTCTTAGTGCACAGATTTGAAATGAGGGGAATTTAGATATTATATCTATCTATTTATCTATTTATAAAAGGAAGTAAGTAGAGAAAGTAGAGAATTATAATGATATACTCGAGTATAATTAAAGACTGTTATAACGTTATTATAGATAGGTAAATGAGAGAGGAGAGATGAGAGTGATCTACTAGCGTATGAAATGATTGACTAGATTAGAGTATTGTATGCTATTTATTATAGATGATCATCCGTTTATTAGACTGGACTGTATGAGTAGGTATACTAGGGATGAATGTTTAAAGATGGAAAACTATTCTATTTTACAATTCGAGTATTGTTGAATGTTGAGAGAGAGAGATTATCAGGTGATAAATAAATTACAATCAAAATCAATAGATAGTATAACTAGATGTAAATGTAAATATAAATGTACGATTGAATGAACAATAAAATAATATAGTTCTTAGTACTTTATTTAATTAATTATAAAGAGTATATCTGATATCTAGAGTATATTGATCTCACTATCATTCCAGCTAATCCAACAATACATCCAGTTCCGAATAATCATAATTCATAATTCTAGATACTCGAGAGTCTGATACGTAAACTAAATAAATAATCAGTTGAACTCCAACTACATCAGTCATCTATCAAATTATCACATCACATCGCCCCTTCTTTTCTTCGCCTCCTCCTCTATCCAAAACCCAAAATCCAAAATCCGACGAGGCAAAAACAAAACAAAACAATACAATACAATACCTGCCTCTTCAGCTAACCCCAAATTCAATCTACAGAATCCATCTCAACCTTCCTTACGCCGCACACACATACATACGTACATACTAGGTACTCCTCTCCTCTCCTTTTTACCCCTCTTCCTCAATCACACACCGAACACCAAACACCAAACACCACAAATACATACTATGCACAAACACACACACATCTCACTCCATTCACTCCATTCATTACATTCATTACATTACACAAAAACCTCCGCCACCCACCCACTCAAACTCTAGCCTGATCACACTCTCTTTCTCTCCTTCCAGTTCGATGTGTTACCATCACCGTCAATCGCCATTCAACGCCTCTTCCGACGCCCCATCGTCATTCGTCATCCCCATCCGCATCTCCTTCTGCATCTTCCTCACCGACTGGGTGGGGGGGGGGGGGATAAAATAAATCAATTTGAAATAAATAAACAAAAACGTTGTTTCGCTTCGTTCTCGAGATCTGGTTTATGATCCAGGGTGGGTAAGATCTAAAATAAGATGCAGGACGAGATTAAGGTCAGAGGAGGCGAGAGTGGGTGAGTACCTAGTACCTGGTGGTTGTAAGATCACTTTGAATGAATAGATCAATACCTGGTAGATGAATAACGTAATTTATCAGCATGTGGGCCATATCAGCATATGGGCCACTTTCACCTCAATTTACACTTTCAAATATAGATTATTCAACAACTGTGTGAACATAGGCAAGGGACTTCAAGGTCAAAGGGCTTTGTGACCATATTTAAGCGAAAGCGAAGGCTAGTTCTTTCAATAGCCCTTATATAAGAGCTATTGCACTCATAGATTAGCTAGCTCTTCAGATTGAATACACATTGACCATTAGACCCTACATCGTAGGTTCTACGTCATCTGTGATTCACCTCAAACCAACAACAACTATTATACCAATTGATTGAAACTATTAAGAATCCAATAATCTAGAATCTGTCAGCGCAGGACACGATTAGTCAGCCTGGGAGGTGCCGGGGCCACCAAGGGCCCGGGCCTTGGCAAAGGATCGGGAAGTTGGTAGTAGTAAACCTTAACCTTAAGGCTACCAGCTTGGCCTACGACAAGCCCGTAATCTATGATGAAATGAAAAGGACTAAAGGAATCTATAATATCAGGACCTACAATAAAGAGTAATATATAAGGAACCAGATATGCCCTAGATTGGCCAGGGCATAAGATTAGTTTTGATTAGAATCCAATACACCTTATTATCTAATCTCTGATATACCAATCGGTATCTTCCCGGTATATTATCTACTATTGAACCCTGACAGAATCTATTATATTGTTTTGATAAGTTCTTGAATTATAACCTGGTTTTCCATATTTATTATAGTATTTATTAGAAAATGCTTCCTTATTAGAATTCCTCCTATTTTGATATTTATTACATTGAATCTGAATATCAACCTCTTATTGAAACAATATATCTATAGCTTCTTATCCAGTAAATACTTCTTCATTATATAATTGAATTTTTTTAATACATCGACATTTGTTTAATGCCTCATTTGTCTTCCGAAGTTGTTACGGGCCAAAGATAAAGGGATCAATATAATTGGTAGTCTATATTACAAGAAGAATTAACTAAAAAGGAAATAAGGATTTTCTGTATGAACAGTGTTTTTGTTATATCCTTATACTAAATTATACAAACATGCACAGATTATATAACCAAGCTTTATACAAATGCAATCTATTATATTACCCCCCTCCTCCCATCCATTCCTTTATACAATATTCCCATATATCTAAAACTTTTACATTCCCTAAAGTGTTATATAATTCCCATATTGGTTTTACATAACCTTTCCATTTTACTAACAATTTTCACTATTATCCTTTTCCTCTTCGTACAGTTTTTTCTTCCAAAATCTTTTTCATTACATATTCTTTATTATCTTCCAGAATCTCTAAACCTAGTTGTATATTATCTTATTGTTGGCTTGATAGTGAGTCGAATGATACTGGTTGTAGCAACTGTAAATAAAAGACATTGTAGATTCCTGATAATATATCCAACCGATAATTGTAAATTCCAACTATTTCGATTATAATATATTTAGCCTGCTTAGCATTTAATTTCTTACATCATCTTATCATACAAATATTCCATAAATTTAGCCATACTTTATCCCCAACTTTAAAACTTGATACTTGTTGACATCGTTTATTTATAACATCTTCCATTATCTGTTGAGCACTAGCCATAACAGATTGGGTCTATTCTTGAATATCTTTTAGTTTTCGTACAATAGAATCTGCTTTTTGAATTGGGGAAAAAGGGTTTTCTTCATTAACGAGATCGTATTATATATCAAGAGATTCAATATGATATTCGTATTCAAAAAAGAAGGGACTAACTTTTGTTATTGTTGCTATATAATTATTAATTGCTAGTTCGGCAAATGATAACAATTCTTCCCAATCCTTTTGAGTATAATCAATAAACATTCGTAAATATATTTCAATTATTTAATTCATTTGCTCAATAGATCCATCTATTTCGAGGTAGAATGCTATCAATAATCTTTATATAATATTAAGTAATTGATAAAGCCGTACTCATAATTGACTAACAAATTACATTCCTCAATTAAATACAATTGCTTTCGATAAATAATATCATTTATAAAAGTTTCGTATAAACCATTTTGCTACTATTTTAATCAAAATGTTTTTTAATCCATTGTATATTATTCCTTTTTCGAATCTATCAATAACTACCATTATATTTATACAATTATTACTTTCTAATAGTTCAATAATAAAATCTATTAAGATTTCATTCTATATTTTATTAGAGATTGAAAATGATTTCAAAAACCCTTGTTATATATCTCTCCAAACCTTATTTCTTCCACAGGAATTACAATTTCATACAAATCTTTGAATATCGTTTGACATCTAAAACTAGAAATATTGTCGAGAAAGAATTTGTATTATATTCTCCCTTCCAAAATGACTATATAATTTCGAATTATAAATATCTTAAATTATTTTCGTATAAAGTTTTTCGTTTTGAAGAATTTATAATCAATTCCGAAATATTATTTTACCTTGAAATAATAAAGAATATTCAAAGATTGAAACTTTCAATTTCAAAAATATTAAAAAAGTATATTGTTCTTGTCGTACAGCTTCCCTCACTTATCATAGATTATCATCGTCCTCTTCTGCTTTTGTTTAGAGTTCTTCAAGTGTAACTTCGATATCCGAGTTGATATATTCAATAAAGAAAACTTATACTAATACAGCTTTAACAATCTTAACAATTCGTTCTGATTTGTATTTCATTTGAAAAAACTATTTCATACAATAATCTACTCTTTTATCAATATTGTTTAATATATCTTATAATCATTGAAAAAGTGTATCGGTTTGTATATTATCTTTTTCTTAAATATATATAATACTAAAATTATATCGAGACAAAACCAAAGATTATTATATTTGCTATTCAATAAGCTTTTATATTGTTATAAAATATTACAGATTTTTATAATCCATACAAATCTCAAATTCTGAAACATTTTGTAATTCAAGATTCTAGGTTTTCAAACATCATACAACAACCAATATTTCTTTATTATATATTTCATAATTACATTCAACAAGAAAATTCTTTTTCGAAAAAAATACACATAAACATAAAAAGCCTTATTCATCGTATTATAGAAAAGTGCTACTAATACACTATCCAAAAGAATCCGTTTCAACTACTATCTACTTATCCTTATCAAATCGTACAAGAGCAGGGGTTATCGTAAATATTCCTTTGAATCGAATAAAAACTTCTTAGTATTCGTCCATCCAATAAAAGATTTGTTCCTTGTATATCAATTCAATGAGTGGTTGTACAATATCCGAATAGTTTTTAATAAAGATCCTATAAAAATTTGCAAACCCCAAGAAACTTCGTACAACTTTAACAAAGCTTGAAGATTTCTATTCGAGGATTGCTTTTATTTTTTCTGGATCCATTTCTACTTCTTTATTAATATCGAATATGAATCCTAAATATTTCATTCGTTTTACTGAGAATTCACATTTATCAATATCTAAAAAGAAACCAGCATCCATAAGTTTCTAAAAAACTTTTTGTACAAGCTCTTCGTATTCTTGAAAAAAACCGTTAGAAAAAATTAAAATATTATTTACATATACAAATAAGAAATCGTCCAGATATTCCCTTAACATATAATTGATATATTGTTGAAAGGTACTAAAAGCATTGGCCAATCCAAAAGAGGTAACCATCCATTTGTAAAAACTATACCTTATCCGAAAAGCTATTTTCTATTCGTTACCTTCCGCAATACAAATTCGATGAAAAGCTTGGCTTACATCGAGCTTCATATATCATTTCGCTTTCCCTACACGTTATAACATTTCTTGAATCAAAGAGAGTAGATATCGATTTTTTTGTATAATCTTATTCAAGGCTTGATAGTTTATACAAAAGCGAAAACCGTTTTCGAGTTTTTGTACAAAAAGAACAAAAGCAATAACAAATAAATTGCTCACTCAAATAAATCCTTTATCCAAATATTTCATTAAAGTTTTTTGTAAAACTAAGAATTTGTTGTATAATATATTGTACAAAGGCTCTTAGGGAACTATTAATTCCTTTTTATTTTCTAATATTAGTTCAATTTTATAATCAATCTCCTTTCTTTGTAAAAAGAAAACTTTGTTAGTGTTTGTAAAACTTGTCACGGATCGCACTCAATCGCATCGCGATCGGTCACGTGCTCTCGGGAGCGCACGTGCGCCCACGTGTACGTAGTTAGTATTTATAGCCGCTCTACGAGCGCTCAGCTTGTAGTTCCTTAGTTGTAGATTCTAAAGACATTTTGTACCCTGCTTTCGTAGTTCTTCTACGGCAAAGTGTCATATTATTTACAACTCATTATACGATTGCACGACCATCTGGTGGCTGTTCAAATAATATCTTATAATTATAATATCTTTTTGGGTGAATCGAGGATGTTTGATATCATTTATAGGAAGAGGGCTGATTTTGAGTAAAATTTATTCGATGGAGGATAATAACACTTTATACATATCGAGTTACAAGTATTGTTATTATGTCCGATTTATTCATTAAGAGAGGACTCCAATGTACTCCTCTCTTTGTCGACCCAGCTTTTCAAATCGACGATGATCGATTTTAATAAAGTGAGGAGCATTCCTTTTACAGTGTTGGTGTTAATATTGGTAGATGTGGAAAGAGTAAACAGCCTGGAAATAACTCCTCGATCGAGGCATTAACTCTTGAGGGCAGTATGTTTACACGTTTTCTCTCCATATACAAAAAGCGAGCACCAACAATGAACAACTTTAGAGAATTGTAGAACGAAAATGTAAAACTTAGAAACGAATTGTTACAATATAGTTTTAGTATTACTAACTCATTTCAATCTTTTAAACAACAACCACAATATTATGTAGATTCCTAGTAGAATTGCGGAATCCGAACTCCTGATATTCCAATTACTTTTATTGAAAGGGTATCTTCTATTATTGAAAAAAAGAAAAACAAGAAAAACTTTCGATCGTATAGCTAATCTTCGTGATAATCTTTTTTGAGTTACAATAATAAACCCCCCTCAAATCTAGTTGCCCCATTGAACAACCCACCTTCCCTTTGTAAACCCCACTTTCGTTCATTTACTATTATAATAAAATGCTTGTACATTTCGAAGTCTATCAATCTCTTATCAAAACTTAAAGATGGTATGGAATTGAAAACAAACCTCTAGTAGTTATTAATTATTAAACATCTTGAACTTTACGAAAACTCGTTTATTTCGGAAGTGCAATACCGATTCTATATAATAAACCAAACAGAAGGAAAAGCTCAAGAACATGTGTACTCCCTATATATACAAGTTCTTTGCCTAATGGGACAACAATTAATCGATGAGCTGGTAGTCATTTATAGAAACCCTGCTAAAATCGATTATATATGAATTGAGTATAAATACTAAACTATACCCAATAGTATTTAAAAAGGTAATTTTGTGGTATAATATCAAAGATTCCGATTATTCATTATACAAACAAAAATTATAGATGGCAAAATGTTTTTTTGTGATTTGAAAAGAAAGATATCTGATTTCCTCCAGCGAGTTATTGACCTATACATTAAGAATTATGTTAATATCCAAGACCTTACTAATAAGCTTACAGAGATTGATGAACTCGAGATTACTATTCGAGAATGCAATTGGTATAAACAAACCAAGGAAATATTGGTAAAAAAGGTAAATACTAACATTCATACACAAAACACTCCTCAAAATAATTTTCGAGTCTACAATGATATCAATCCATCTACCCAGTCCCAAATCAACTTTCCCCTCCGCAATGTTTTTACTAATTATACTAAAAGTTTCAAATCAAGCCCTACCCTATCTTCAAATAATAATTTCAATTGTAATTTTAACACTTCTATTCCAAAAGCTAATTGTAATGTAATATTACGATCAGTCAGTTTTGCTAATATAATTAAAATTCAAAAGGCTAAAAAAGATAAAGATTTTTATAATGTAGAGGATAATGCTGAGGATAATTTTAACTCAAAGGTCCAAGTGGAAACTATCGATGCCATTTAATACATTGAAAATCAACATTTAAACACCAACACTTAAAACAAAGTTTCTTTTTAAATGTAATCCGGGATATAAGATTTCTTGATCTAATGAAACTGATGAAAAGTAATTCTTTAATCTTTTTATATACAATATCAAAAAATAATTATTCATATCAAATCCAATCTTTTATAGACTCCAAAACAAATGGTTTCGCTTTTATCAATAATATATTTATTTCATAATTATTTCTTATATTTAAATCTTGCTTTATTCCACTCGATTACCCTATCGAAATCAAAGGTTATAATAATATCAAAAACAAAGCTATTATTCATTATATATTTCTTAATTTCATTATCGATATTCGATAACAATTCTATTTACCATTTCTGATTATTGATTTGGAATCATATAGTATAATCCTAGATCGATTTTGATTGATAAAAACAAAAGTTAAGGTTGATTATTTCAACTATAGACTCGATTAATCTACCGAATATCCTCCTACCATTTCTTTATCAAAAAATATTCTTTTAATTAAAAAAAGCTTTCAAGATTTTAGAATAGATTGTCTGAGGCAGAAAGATGTTGATAAACAGAATGCCTGATTAGACGAAATGTATAAGCAATTGAAAAGAAAGATTTATCGATTAGCCGAAATGACCCCAAAGATATGTTTAATACCTTTTCGAAAAGTTAAAGTAGAATCTTTGGTGTTAATCGAAGCTCAGGTTTTAATTAATCTGGAAAAGATGTATATCCTTAGGACCATTTTCATCCAAGCGGTGTACGAATCTTTACCGCTTTGCATTTCAGACACTTTCGATATTTACATTCTTAAACCGTCCCAGTTCAACTTTACCTATAAAAAAAGTAAAAATCATAAAATCTTCACAGTTATCTGTACAGAGATGGACAATGTTATTGTTATTCGAAAATCTATTTGAGAGAAAAAACACCATATCTCGATTACAGTTACCACTTTGAAAAGTTCCAACCCGTAAACCTTGATTGTTCTTCATTATGTTCTAGTTGATATTGAGGTGGAATCATCGATTTTCGAAGTTTATTAGTAATACCATCGAGCATTCTTTAAGTACAACTCGAATATTTTACCCTCATTCCGATTGTACAATCATAGGATTATATTGGAAGGAGAAAAAGAGAAAACACTCAAATACAACTCTTTTTACAAAATATCTCTTGAATAGTTTGAAGTTGTTAAAGAATATATTATAAATAATCTAACAAAAAGATTTATCGAATCTAGCTAAGTTTTATTTGTAACTTCGATTTTTTTTGTGAGAAAACTGAATGAAAGTTTAAGATTCTGTATTGATTTTTGATTATTCAATTCTTTAATATGTAAAGACAGATATCTATTATCTTTTATTGATGAGACACTTGTATAACTCATTGGTGTGAAGGTGTATATCAAATTAAATATTCAACAAATATTTTATCGCATATGTATAAATTCGGCTTCCAAGGAATATACCATTTTTCACATCTGGTATGGTGTTTACAAATGCAAGGTTCTCCCTTTTGAACTAATAAACAATCCAGCGATTTATCAAAGATATATGAATAATATTTTATTTGATTATTTAAACGACTTCTATACTACCTATCTCGATAATATATTAATATATTTTAAAAATGAAGATAACTACAAAGAATATATAAAGTATATCCTCAAACAATTTGAATCTATCGAACTCTAAGCAAACCTCAAAAAGTACAAATTCAACATCAAACATACCAAATATTTAGGGTTCATTATTTCAACCAAAGACATACAAATCGATTCAGAAAAGATTGAAGTAATCGCTAGCTAGATATACCCTATCATTATAAAAAATATCCAATCATTTCTAAAATTCTATAACTTTTACCACCACTTTATAAAAAATTACAATATAATAACAAAACCTTTAATCAAACTCACCAAAGTAAATATCAAATTCCATTTCAATACAATCTATCAGAACACTTTCGATATATTCAAAGATAAATTTATTTCTACCCCTCTTTTATAATATTATAATTATATACTATCTTATATATTGGAAATTGATATATTCAATAGTATTATTACTAATATATTTTTTCAAAAGCATAATAATAAATAACTATCAATTATCTATTTCTCAAAAACAATAATTATTATTAAATTGAATTATAAAATTTATGATAAGGAAATGTTAATAATCATTTAATCATTAGATTACTAGAAAACCAAACTTATCGATTCATCCCATCAAATTAAAGTTTATATCGACCATAAAGCACTCGAATACTTTATATCAACTAAACAATTGAATACTCGATAAGTGCAATAAACTAAATTGCTCACTAATTATAACCTCATTATCATATATCATACTGAAAAGAATAATCCATTTACAAATACATTTACCCAATGTACCAACAAATTGAATCAACAGAATAATATAAAGAAAAAGAATCGCCTTCAACAATTTATAAAAGATAATCAGATAGACTCAAAGATTATACAGAAAGCTTTATACAAAAACCCAAATGTAATCGCAAACCTTGATATATATACAATTTCCCTTTTTTTCGATATCGTCAATTGTATTATAAAAATCAATAAGTCTAACCCGAATTTAGAAACATTGCACACTCAAATCATAAAATTATACAAATATCTCACCCTCGAAAAAAACCTTTTGCTTTATAACAAACACCTATTCATATCAGATATCAATAATTTGCAGATTTACCTAATTCAAAAAGCTTATAACTCAATCTTTATTATACATCTTAATATAAAAAAGACCAATACACTCTTATCCAAATAATATTATTAAAAAGGAATGGAAAAGATTATCAACCAATATATTCGGAATTATCACAAATACAAGTACAGCTCCGTACCCAGGAACAAAACCCCAGGCCTTTTGCATCCTCTTCCCATTCCAAAAAAAGTATAACAACATATCACCATAAACTATTGTAATTTCAATAAAAACAAGTATAATTATAACAATATACTAATCATTATCAACCAATTGATTAAACAAGTCATTACTATATCTTATTACAAATCAATCAACGCCAGAGATCAAACCCGTTTATACCTATACTATATATATTATTACTACAAAGCTCCCAAGTTTATAATCTCTAATTGTAATTCTTAATTCATTTCAAAATTTTAGAAAAAATTCAATCAAATCTTAAAAATACAAATAAAACTCTTCACCATTTATCACCCACAAACAAATAGTCAAATTAAGATTTATAATCAATATTTCCAATAGTGTTTGAAATTTTTTATTAATTACTATCAAAATAATTGATCCGAATTCTTATCAATGATGAATTATATTCAGTTTACATTCCCTTATAAATCATTAGATAATCAAACCCTATATAAAACACTATATAACCATTTACCCCGAAATTCCTAAGATTGGAAACTCAATCCAACCACATTTATCGACAATCTGAATATCAATAATATTAGAGAATATACTAAATATAATAAACTAATACTCGATTAAGCTAAAGAGAATATCTTATATATATAAGAAAAAATAACCTGATCGACAAATTCATATCATTGAGTAGTCGATTTCGATATTGGAGATTATATATAGTTAAATATGAAAGATTTCCCCATTTAACGATTTTCCAAGAAATTTGATTACTCTATTCAAAGCAAATTTAAGATCATTGATTGGATCAGAAACTCTTTCCATTTAGATTTACCTCCAACTATAAAAATCCATTTTGTATTTCCACCCAGCAAACTCCATAAAACAATAGATGACCTACTCCCCAATCAAATTCTCAAGTTACTATTTTTTATAAATATCACTAATAATATTGAATAAAAAGTAAAGAAAATTCTAACCATTAAGAAAGTACGAAACTAATTGAAATATTGAGTCTTGTGGCTAAACGCTAACGACAACCTTAACTAGTACCCCACATCTGATCTAAAGACTGCCCCGCACCAATTTTGCGACTTTTACAAAACTAATCCAAACTTACCGAACCCGCCCGCAAACCTATCCAATTGAATATGCCTTTATAAAAGTAGACACAACGATTATAATTTTGTAGATAATAATCAAAATATAAATACTAGAAATCGAAAAGTTTTCTTTAATTTATTAGCTTAATAAAAAAATCATAACTGCACAAAACGTTAGTTACAATTAAATAAATATGTTTATCCCGATAAATATATAAATAAAGAACAATATTATCCTAGTTAGACAAATCTATAAATATTTATACAGGCACCAACCATTACCGTTGGATAAGGAACAACAACAAAAACTAAATGATTTAAATCAAAAAACCAGTCTATACCCCAGAAAAGAAAAACAACAAAAAAAGAAACAATCACCACCAAACACCATAAACAGCAACAACCAATTGCAATACGAGCCACAAAAAACTCGAACTCACACTTAGCAACTACCAACTGCTCACACACAAAATTCGCCTCAAAACCCATCTAATCCAAAGCCAACTGATACTGCTGCTCTATCTCTTCCCTTCGCTCTTTCTCTGCCACAAGCAACTGTTCCTTCCGCTCACAAGCCAACAAGATCAGAAAACCATCTTTCGAAACTCTACCTTTGAAGGTTTCCCTCAAATCCGGTTGCTAAAACAAATCAGCTATATACAAGTTATTCGCACAGATTATAACTTACTTCTACCAAGACACCCCATTCACCTACAGCCGTTTGATATTGCAAGAAAAGACGACGAATCTCCCCAAAGTATAAGCGCTTGCACTTATATTTGTTATTCAAGCAAAACAGACAATGAGGAGTATTGACACTGTAGCCAGGAATCTGATAACAAAAGCCATCACTCTTACCTACTATATAACTACGGATATAGTCCGCATAGACCCAATCTTCCTCCCGAACGCACTCTTTTTTTTGAAGCGCTGTCTTTTTGGGTAACCTTTTGTTAGAAGATCTTCGATCGTTATTGTCGTCGAAGTAAATCTTTTGTTGAGATTTTGTATCGAAGTGGTAATGAGTCTAATCACATTGCAAATCCATTATAATATCCTTTTCAGTTATAATTGTATCGGATTCCCCAAGTTTATTGAAGTAGTTTACTACCTTAGTTAACTTGTTAGTAAATTTATTTCCATAATTGTTAACCCTATCAATCAATAAATCATATTTCTTCTCCAAGTTTTGTCTAGACAAATAATAATATAGATATATCCATCCGATATATCGAAAATCAATACTATTATCAATTATATCATCAAAATCTATAAAATTACACTTATCAAATAAGCTAACTATATCTTGATAATCAAAAAATAAAATTCTATTTATTATTATTGAACTACTTTATATCTTTATCACTATTATAATCAAAAACCTCAACATCCCTTTCATCCCTTTCATTTCTATTATCATCCTCCTTTACCATCGCGATTTGTTTATTATATATTGTAACCGACTAAGAACAATTCTTCGCAGCTTTTTATTCAAACATATTAACACTAAAAAGACTAACAAACAAAACATTCAAACTTATCGCCACACGAGCTACTTCCAATTGCCGCATTTGTATAAACAACAACTTGCTCTTCTTTGTAAAACTCTTTATTGGTGTGACAGGTATATTAATGACAGTCGAAAAAACAAGTAAAAAATTAAATATAGAATTAAAATTGATAATGGATATATCGATAGACTATATACCTTTAAAAGAATAAACTTATTACTAGACAATAAAACCAACTAAACGATTTCCTCTACTCCATATATACCTTGTTATTATGAAAAAGAAAAATTCGTATATGTGCTGAAATACTATGTCATTTCTTATCAATAACAAATAGCGATTAATTGTGATCAACAATATAGAGTATCAAGTAAGGTAAATTGTAAAGTTTGAGGGTGAACTTATTTGGAAGGGGGGGTAGTGTTACGGATTGTACTCAATCGTATCGCGATCAATCACATGCTCTTGGAAGCACATGTGTGCCTATGTGTATGTAGTTAGTATTTATAGTTGCTTTATGAGCGCTCAGCTCGTAGTTCCTTAGTTGTAGATTCTAAAGGCATCTTGTACCCTGCTTTCGCAATTCTTCTACGGCAAAGTGTTACAAAACTAAAGGTTTATAAAAACTTCCAATAAATTGTAGAAAGTTTTATACAAGGGTTTATCTTTTCCTTTTTCTTTTTATCAAATATTTTAGTAATATCCTTAAGACTAATAGCAAATATTTCGATCTTTTGTTTTTTGGGTTTTTTTGTTATTATACAAAATACTTTTACTAATATAAGTAGATAATCAATATCTAATTTATTATCTAATTCTAGAAAGCTTACTTGATTTTGTACAAAAGTCTTCGTTGAAGTAATAAAACATTTCGATTTGGGTTTATTGATTCGTACATTTTGCTTATTAATTCAAGGAAGTTTTAGGATTATATCATACGATTTCAATTTTGGGATAATATACAAAAAGGATTTTTCTTTGTAATAACCATCGATATTAAAAGATATAACGACTATATCTATAATTTTATTATTAGAAAAAGTATTAAAACCAAAAAGTCCTTGAAAAGAAATAGGGATATACTGAAGATTGTTTTTAATAGCAAAAACAGAGATTATAAGTTTGTACAATAAACAACCAAAATCAAAAAGAATTTTTATAAAACAATCTTTATTAATTAAAATAAAAACCAAAAATAACAAACTATTTATTGAATTCTTTTGGAACTTCGTCCAAACTTTTACTACTATCTTTAAAATCTTTGTATGTTTTCGATGGTGTTTTTTATCGGAAACTATTTTTTTCCCAAATCCTCAAAATCTGAAAGTTTTTCAATTTGATTTTCTTTCATTAAAGAAAACTCTTTTGTATAATTATAAACATTTTTCTTTTGGATAAAAGCTGTTTTAACCTTTTCTTTAGGGAATTGCAATTTTGTACAGTATTTTCTAATTCAATATCCATCGAATCCACATTGTAAACATTGCCCAGCTTTTCTTTGTATTTTTATAATTTTGTTCGAAACCTAACATAATTTTTTTATTCGAGTAAAAGAAATTGCTATTATTGATTACCAATCCATTATATCATACAATAAAACAGATATTATATTTGATGAAATCTTTTCAACAATAACCTTCGACTTTTTTTTCATACACCAAGCACTGAATTCAGCGATTTTGTTCAATTAATCATTGATTATCAACAATTACTTATAGTACCCATCATACAAAATTTCTTCTAAAACACCTATCATTACAATCAACAATTTCATATTAAAAACAGCTTTGAAATAATCTTTTTTAATTATATCTACCTATCCCCAACCTTCTGCTTCAAGAATCAATCGATTAAATTCGTTTAGAAATTTGCTGAAAAAACAAACTCCTTATTTCATATAATTGATTTGATTTAAAGCCTTTTGTTATTGATGAAGATTAGAGAATACTATTCAAAGTTATCTCAAAAATTCCTTTATTGTAAATTTCTTTTCTTTATCAGTATAAACTATCTAAAGAAAGATTTTTACTACTATCTCTTCTAACAACCTTTCAAAAGCATACCATACTCTTTCTTTTTCTTATCCGATAGCAGAACTATCAATCTCCAATTTTGTATATAAAAGGCCTTCGAATTATAGATAATAAGTAAATTCACTTCCATCAAACTTTTCGAAATATAAAAATAAAGGTTTTGGTTTTTGTACAATATTATCTAATATCGAAAATATTACTATTGAGATTTCGAATAATATTTCTTGTTGAAAGATTTCGTATAAAGCCATACAAGTTTCCAATCAAACAATAGCTTCAGCCTATTGGAAAATCAGATTCATCATTTGTTGAACTTGTTGCTCTGCTCATTGAGCTTGTTGTTCTGCTTGTTGGACCTAGCGTTCGAACATCTCTTATAACCATTGTAACGATATATTTCCTTCCATTGTAATCATTCGTAATTGTTCGTATCATATAAACCATAAATTAAATTACTACCATATATAAAAGCTTTGTACAAAACCATATACCTTAACCATAAAGGATTTTCGTATAAAACCATATATTCTAATTATAAAGAATTTTCATATAAAACCATATATCTCAATCATAAAGGATTTTTGTTTTGAATTGATAACATTATTTTTATAACTTTGTATAACAATGTATTCACAAATTAATATAAATAAACAAATTAATTCTAATATTATAGGCCAAAAATAAAAGGATCAATATAATTAATAGTCTATATTACAAGAAGAATTAACTAAAAAGGAAATAAGGATTTTCCATACGAACAGTGTTTTTGTTATATCCTTATACTGAGTCATACAAACATGTGCAGATCATGTGACCAAGCTTTGTACGGGTGCAACCCGTCATAGAAGTATACGAATCTCTGTATTCAAAAATGTATTCTCATAAGCTAGTTTCTCTATACCTTTAGTTAGAATTAATATAATCTCAAATAAAGATATAAAGGAATTTGATTAATAACAACTTATTCAAGATTTAATTAATTTTGATTGAGAAAAAGCTTCAGTTGAATTATAAGAGGTTTAAGAGATTTATTGATTTAGATTGAAAAAGGGGGGAGTAGATATACGAATTCGAATATCTAATTTCGAGAATATAGTTTCAGGATTAAATGGGATTAAATCTGTTCCTTGAAATCCTGCTTTTATATTCTGAAAGGTGATTGATTCTTTGTATACAGTTTTAAAAGCTATAAAGAATTCAATCTTCGAAATATGATTGATATATACCTTGATAAATCCATCAATTTGATTATTATATAAATGTTTCAGATTGCTAAAACAGCCTATATCAAATGGTTGAGTTAAATGACTTGAATATAATAATAAACATATATATTTAATATCATTCTCTTTACAATAATTTTAAAATGATATTAATTCGTGATTTTCATATCCATTTAATATCAATATTATTCAAAGATTGTGTGGAAGAGGCCTCTATATTGACTATCTTGCAATACATATCAGCATATTGTCCATCCCATAGTATTATATGAGGGTGACCAATATGCCTGTCTATGGTTCGTTTAATCTAGCCCGTTTAGGTAACCGTATTACTAATCACCACACGTGTAATGCACCAGTAACTTCTATTCCTTTTAACAAATATTCGATATTTGCTCTTTCTTCGATTCTTAATATGCTTATCGAAATGTTTCAATTATTCTAAACCTATCTCATTGTTCGTTCATTCATTAGATATAGGTTTAATAGCTTATTCCATAGGAAAATCGGTTTCGGTATACCAATTGAAGAGATGAATCTATTCTTGAATTATTAGAAATGGGGGAATAGTTTTACCCTCTTTATTTCCATATATTATCGCTGTAGCCCATTCTTGATTGTTTAGTTGTATTGCTTTGTTTCTGCTGTGTTATTCTGCATCAGTTATAATTATTACAGTATTTATAATCCCTATTATAAAGTCTGTTTCATCGAAATTATAAAAATCGCAATCAAGAATACTATATTTCGCTTGTATATTTGCAATCAATCGAAACCAGTCTTTAATAAACTTAGAATCTTTACAAAAAGCTTTTTGGAAGTCATAAATACAATTAAAATGTGTTTTTAATTTGATTCAATGTTTTATAAATCAATACACTTAGAGCTTTTTAATACATTTCGCATCCCTCGATTTAAAAATATAATTTGTTATATCTTCCACACCCTTGATTTTAGATGAAAATCCTCTCAAATCTATATCAAGTATATATTCGATAATGACATTCTCTTCTAACTCCGAAAGATTATGAGATTTATATCGATATTCTGTACGAGGGGTAAAACCGTCAATTCTATGCTGTAGTGTCGTACGCGGGACATTATACATCTTAGCAATCTTTCGAATGCTTAGTTTTTTGTCTTTTTGAATAGCTTCGATGGCAAGGAGTATACGGGCTTCTTGGTTATTCGAATCCATCATAGATCGTTGATAAAACGCGTGTTGAAAGAGAAAAGTGTAAATTGAGGTGAAAGTGGCCCACATGCTGATATGGCCCACATGCTGATAAATTACGTTAGTTGAAACAAATAAATCAATAGATATACGAAAAGATCTAGAAGATATAAACAAATATCCAGTTACTCTATATCGCAATAGTAATATCATTTAATATAATACAGATATATAAATATTCAAATAAGTAAATTACAAATAAATAAATACATATATACGTACATATATATATCCTCTCCTTTATTCTCTTATTATCTGATTATTTCATTATTTCTTCTTCTTTTCACCTTTTACAAAATATATAGTTAATGTAATTAAATTTCTATATTGTCAAGGTCGGGTGAAGACTTATATTGTACCATAAGGGTGGAAGAGCTATGGAAGAGTGAAGCCCTACTTATAGGAAGTAGGGCGCGCTAGTATGCTGTGCCTGAGGCACGAAGGCAACTACAGATCATGTAGTTGGCGCCGTGACATATATCTATACCTGATAAATGTATATATATTCCTTCCCTCCTTCTTCCTCCTTCCCGATTATAACTGTACTTTCATAGAGTATCGAAAGAAGAGAGAGAGAGAGAAGAGGTGCTAAATCCTATCCTTTAAAAAAACATGACGAGATAAGGAAGCTTAATATTAAACAGAAATCATATCTTGAAAGATGAGGAGTAATATAAGGAATGAATGATTACCTGGAGGGAAATCGTGAATAAGTTGGGAATTCTGTATTCTTTTTATACAGACAGAGAGAGAGGGAGAGGGAGAGAGAGAAAGTAAGTAGTATGTAGTATAGTTAATAGGTAGATCTTTACTATACTACTAGATTGCTTTCCCTAGTTAACCGATAAGTCGATATACATACACAGTGATGCAATAACATCTTTCAAATACATATACCAAAAAATGGATATCAAACCTAACCTCTCTTTTTCCCCCGTTTCTCCCCCGTTTCTCCCTCCGAGGATCCTAATCGAACACTTATAACTATAAGTATTGATACATCAATCATATATCATATATCTCTCTCCATACCTCTCACTCCCCTCAAACTTCAAATCAAACATACATCTCATCAAATTTCCAACTTTCCAAATCAAGAGAGTTGGTGAACTCGTATTATACGGATTACATAGATTATTTACATAAATACAAACCACAAATATAATTCATGTCCTCTGAATCCCAATTCTTAGCCCCGATCCGGTGGAGAGATAATTAGCTGAGTGGATGGAATGAAAGGAAATAATGATAGGATATGATATAATAATAAGATAGTGAAAATGTAGAAACATAGGTGAATAATTTCAAACTAATCGTTATTACATAAAGTCTTAAGCGAATGCGAAAGAGCCTAGTTTTTTTTATTTAATAGCTCTTATACAAGGTCGGTTATCTCTTGTTTAATAGCTGGCTATTTATTAGATAGAATGTAATTAGATGTTTAGAATCTGATTAGCAGGAATCGCGTCTTTTTATTCTTTCTGTATAAATAGAGAAGGAGGAGAAGGAGAAGGAGAAGAAGAAGAAGAAGAAGAAGAAGAAGGAGAAGAAGAAGAAGGAGAAGAAGGAGAAGAAGAAGAAGAAGAAGTCATAAAAACTCACAACATCAGAAACTAAACATCGGAAAAACAACAACATCCAATCTATATCTCGAAAATCAATATCCATAACCCCATCCACTCATCCATCAATCCATCCATCCAAAGCACAAAACAAACAAATACATAAAACTCAATACTTCCTTCCTCTCTCTCTCCATACCCCTCCTCTTTTTCCTAAATCCCATCTATCATATTCCTTCCTTCCTTCCTTCCTTTCCTACTAACTTATTCATTCCATTCCTTCTCCCATTCCCACACAAGCTCCCATTAGGATTTACAATACAATCCTCCAAATAAGTAAACAAGATATCCAGTACTCATATATATAAATAAAAATGTACCTAGATCATATTCCTTACTGCCGAATTACTCAATCTTCTAGGGAATGCCCCTTCCTATCTTCAATTTTCTTGTTGAATCTTGATATTCGAGGAGGATATCTATCTTAGTAGGGGTTTCTTCTATTCGGTTTCTACTGCTTGTCTTGCTCTTCTTATTGGGGGTTTCTGATGCTTGGGGGAATATCGTACCGGGTGGGTCTTTTATCTTTTCTTTTCTTTCCTTTCTATTCTCTTCCCTTCTTTTTACTTCCTGCTCTGCTCCGCTATATCCCTGTATTACATCCACATCCCCATCCCCATCCCCATCCCCTCTCTCCCATCCCCACAATCCCTCTCCTCCACACAGCACATTCATCCACCCCCCTCCCACTCACTAGTATCCGAAGCCACAATATCATCTCATCGCATCCCCAAATGCCACTTCCCATTTTCCCATTTTCATAATATTCCTTCCCTTCCCTCCCCCTTTCCCCCCTAAAAGATATACATATACCTCCCCCCCCTCACACTCCCCCATAAATTACATTTTCTCATCTATCTATTTCATATTATACTTAGACTATATATCTTTTCGAATCAAAACTTTATAACCCTATACCCTATAATCCATGAATCCTTAAATCCACAACCCCAAGAATCTCCTTCCCCCTCCCTCCTCCTCTCTCCTCCCCTTCCCCCTCCCCAATTTCCCACCCACCCTCTCCCCTCCTCTCCACTCTTCTATCCCTTAAACCAAAATCACCATCCCCATATATCTCCAAACCCAACCACCCAAACTCATCCATCCAACAAATACCCCTCTCCTTCCTTCCCCTTCCTTCCCCTTCCTTTCTTTTCCATTCCCACATTCTCCACCATTTATATAATACCCAGAGAACCTAGTCTACCAAAAGATTCACCATATATATATAAATAAATCCTACATCCACACAACCACACATCCACACAACCACATATGCAATCTTCCCCAACTCCCAACTCCCAACACCAATCAAGCACTCCATGCGATATAGACCACAGGTATCTATACAATGTAGATACATATAAACATATGAGTATAGATACATATACAGATAAATATATGAGAATTTACACACACACACACACACAAAACAAATCACAAGCCCTCCATTCCGCAGTTCAAAAAATAGAAACTTTTCTCAAGCCGTGAATTTGCACCTGTATTGAAAATGACTTATCACTCCACAAATCCTATATCAAAACACCACACACCACACACTACACACGGTGTGAGGTTAAATATACCCAATCACCAAGAAGAAACACGCAAACAAAATCTCACAGCCCAATCTCACAATCTCAAAGTCACAAAGAAAAAGGTAAACACAGTGCACGCACACAAGTAAAAAATCCTCATCAATTCAATTCTTCAATTCTCGCTAATATCTCCTATCTCGGTCCCCTATCTTCACTCTCCCTCCCTCCTTCCTTATCATCTCCATTCCCATCTCCATCTCATTATCCACCCATCTTCTCCCTCTAATCCACCCACAAGCCCTCTCACAACTCTCCCACCCTCACCTCAAAAATAAAATGTTATAGTACATGATCCTCATCATCATTGCTACCCACCTTTCAATCCCAATTCAATTCAATTCAGTTCCAATTCCCGTTCCCAAATTCGCAAACAATTAAAAAAACAAACAATTTTCTTAATAACAACAACCAGCAGTAGTAATATGAGTTTAGTAACAAAATTACTAGTACTGTCCATGAACTACTCCTGTTGCACGCCCCATATTAACCACACCTAACAACTCAATCCCAAACAAGCCCCTTTTCTCAAAGAAAATGAATGTATTTCTCATCTCCCTGCCCTCAACTAAATGCATGACTACCTCTCCACGACATTCTCATCACCCATCAGATCTTCTCCGACGAGATCTAAAAGATCTTACCAACCTGCTTAAGAAAAAAATTATGCAGTGCAATGCCATGTGCAATCCAACAAAGTCCCATCATATGATAAAGAATTTGACTCGTGAGACAATGCACCGCAACGCCATTAAAAAGAGAAGCAGAAGACGAAGAAAGGTTACAAAACACATAAAAAGTCAGAAAGCAATGCAAATGTGATATTTTCCCTTCACCCTTCCTCCATGTCCATCAAAACAACCCCACCAAGCAAGCAAATGAATTATATGCAAGAAGCAACAGTGTATAAATTGCCAAATAAACAGTAATAAAGAAGAGCGAAGAAAGAAGGTAGCCGGTCCACCAGAACACACAATTTGCTTTAATATCTTCCTCTCCATTCGGTATCTTTATCTTATTCCCTATCCTCATAAATTCATTAAAATGTGGTGGCCATCCCGAATTCTGTCCATGTATATATATAATTCGATAACCAGCTCAAAATCCCTTCCCAATGTAAGGAAGCAATCAATCTAAAACAAATAAACAAATATCTTTATCCGAAATCCCAATCCTCAATGTTATTACTACCAAATCAAAGTGGGTTGACTTGATTCGAAGCTGATACACCAGCATTAGAATCCTTTCTACCGCCAGTAGGACTCATAATTCTTTCCGAGCCAGTCAAGCTTCCTTTTCTTGATTTAGCTTCTTGCTCTTCGGCATCTAATCGTTTCCTCCAATCTGCAAGACTACCGCTCAATTGAGGACCATTGTCGGCGTCGGATTTGCTGGTAGTAGGTCGTTCCTCGAAATCACCAAAACCACTGAGTCTATAGTTCTTGTTTGTCGTTTCCCATTGCGTTCGTAGTGTTTCTAATTCCGAGGCAAGACTATCTAAAGCCATGCTATTGCGGTTGTCATTCGCACCACCATACATCGATGATTCAGATACCGATTCATGACCAATTGAATTTCGTTGGTTCGTAGAAGGAGCTGTCGCACCAACCATACTATCGAGATTACGTGATTGACGACGGTAATTATCAACTGATGATTCAACTTGATCAAGTAACAATGAGACCTTTTCCTCAGCATCTTGAGCACGCTTTTCTAATTGAGCATTCTCTTCTTGCAATTGGTCAAGGTCATGACGTGCTTGTTCACTGCTAGAAGCCAATTGCCTCTTTAACTCTTCATACTTCTGCTCCAATTCAGAGTTACTAGCTTGAGCATCTTGTAATTCCTTTCGAACGTCTGTCAATTGTTTCTCCATTTGCACAGTAGATGTGTTAATCTCAGACTGGAGTGTCTCAATTTGACCAACCAAACCTGCACGTTCACTTTCCCAGTTCGTAGGCGATTTCGTTGAGGTAGATCTTTCCTCAGCAGCCGTGAGCTGTTCCTTCAATCGTGTATTGTCTTGCTTGTATCTCGAAAGTTCGTCCTTCATTCGTTTGAGCATTTTCTCGGTACCCTTTACGTAGTGGACGGCAGATTGATAGTCATTCTCTAGTTGACTCAACTTTTCGCGATAGGCACTCTCGGCTTCTTGCTCTCGGTTCTCAAAGGCTTCCTTGGTTTCTTGGTGGGAATGCATACTAGCTGCAAGTTGTTGTTCAAGTTCACGGAGACGTGCCATATCTGGTGTATTGGAACCAGATTGAGGACTAGACAATCCTCGAGTTCTTGATGCACCAACAGGACTGATACCACGCTCACCAAGAATATCCTTCAAAGTGTTGTGCTGTACATTGACTGCGTTTGTTTCCAACTGTTGGTTAGCAAGCTGATGTTTCATATCAGAGTTAGCAGCTTGTAGTGATTGTGTTTCACGCATATACGCTTGAAGCTGCTTTCGAATAGACATGCCTTCCCGACTTGCCTGCTCTTGATAAGCCTCCAACCCAGCAATACGTTCTTCGGCACTTCGAAGCTTGTCCGAAGCAGTATTCGCTGCAGCTTGATATTTACGAACCAAGGCATTAGAGGCTTGAACCTGTGCCTCGAGGGCTGAAGCGCGGTCATCTCTGGCGGAATCCTTTGGCGCAAAATCTCTACTACTCGAGACTTTATCAAGGCCAGATAGTACTGCTTCTTTGTGAGTTCGAGCTTCAATTGCATGTTGTTCAGCAATTTCTTCGGCATCTCTTAGACGTCGGGTAACGGACTCTAGCTCAGAAGTACGATTTTCGTGCTCAGCTCTAAGCGCAGAGAGTTTTTCTTCGACCGTTTCGCGTAAAGCACGTTCCTCATCGAGTTTTCGTTCCAATAGATTCTTCATATCGGCGGACGACGTTATGGCTTCCCGGAGTGACTCGAATGTCTCGCTATGATCCTGCGCAGTGCCCAATATTTCTTTGTGTCGTGCTTCTAATTCATCCTTTTCAGCTTGAATGAGTTGTGCGGCTGCGACGGCTTCTTGACAAACAATCGCCTCTTCCCTGGCTGCAACTTCTAATTCGTGCAACTCTGCCTTGAGAAGTTCAACCTCGGAAGAATTCTGTTGTTTATATGTTTGCAATTCGGCCATTCGTGATTGTGTGATATTTGCAGTATCCTCGGCAAGTTGTCTTCCACGTTTTTCAGCTTCGAGCTCAGCGGTAAGACTATCCACCTTGTTCTTGAGATCTCGTTGTGATGCTAGAGCAGCAGCCAATTTCCTACTGATATCCGAAGACCGATCATTTGTCATGGCTTCGATATCTCTGTTCTCGCTGTCGGGCTGTGGCGTGCTACTTTGACTTCCAGCGTGAGCTGCAAGTTTTGCTTTATGATACACCGCTTCATTGATGGCTGCATCTCGTTGCTTTTCGACCTCAGCAATCTGTTTTGCTGCAAGAACCGCTTGTTTGTCGATTGAGCCTTGGACATTGGCAAGCTCCGCTTTCATTGCCAGAAGTGCTTCAATAAGGGGTTTGTCATCGTCATCAAAAGACTCTGCTGCTTTTTGATCTAGCATAGGACTGGTCGAAGGGTTCGGTGTATACCCAGCTTTCCGTGCAAGTTCGAGCTCCGAAGCATACCAAGCATTTCTACTCCTAGCAGCATCTAGCTCCTTTAGTAACGTCACAGTTTGAGAACCTCTGGCCGAAGTCCTTCGACTAAGAGGGTTACTTGGTTGTCTTGTAGGCGGGGGAGGCGACACTTGACGACTCATAACATCTCTCAAAGAAATATCTGTATTACTATCCACTGAACTTTGACCACGAGGCTGTCTTTGTTTCGACGAGGCTCTCGAGTTCGTGCCACTCGGTTGCTGGGCGTTGGAATCTTGCCTACTTATTGACTTTGGTATTTGCTGAGGTAGCCGGGCATCGGAATCTTGCCTCGCTATGGATTTGGCAATTTGTTGGGGTTGTGATTGTGGAGGTGGTTGCGATGGTGGTTGCGATGGAGGTGGAATTTGGTTATGCGATGGTTGATGTTCTTGCTGTGAAACATTTTGAAGTGGAGGAAGCGGGCCATTGGTAATTGGACTCTCTCGAGCCTGGGGGCTTTCTTCCTGTGCAGGCGAGAGAGCTCGTTGAGCCAGAGGAATGTTCTCCAGTTTGGGGTTTCGCATAGAGGTATCGATAGCAGGACCAAATGGATTGTTGGGTCTCCCTTGCCCTGGAGGAGGACTCTGAGGACCTTGAGGACCTTGAGGACCTTGAGGACCTTGAGGACCTTGAGGACCTTGAGGACCTTGTGAGCCCTGTGAGCCTTGCGGACCCTGAGGACCTCTGGGGCCTCTACCATTAGGACCAGCATTGGGACCTCGAGGATTTGGTACTTGCTGTTGTGGTGGTGGACCAGGCTGTCCCATTGATGCCCTAGGTAGTTTCGAACCGGGTTGTGGGCCTTGTGGCTGAGCTGAACCAGGAGCGATGCCGTTGGAGTCGTTACCGTTCACATTTGGCTGTCCACCATTTCGGCTATTGGTGCCCTCTCTGGGTGGGCCGTTACCCTTCTTTGGCTCTGGTAATGCAGAATTTTCCCTAGAGCCCATGTTTCGCGGACCCAATCCACTCTTCTCACCAGCACTCGGACGTCTACCTCCAGGCACACGTTCATTACCAGCGCCTTGTTGAGACTGTTGGGATGATTGCTGATCATTGGGATATCGAATTTTGCTTGTGTCGAGGACGTAAACGGTTGCAAGATCTTGTGCTTCACGAGTTGCTGTGCTTGGTTCCCCGGCGAGAACGATAATTTGTTTACCATACGCCGTCATACTGTGTCCAGAACGCGGGGAAGGTGACGGTCCCATGTTTTGAAAGGTATACCAACGCCTGGATGAGATTCTGAATGCTGCTAAATCACCTAAATCTGCACCTTCTTCAGTTCGACCACCGAAAATATACATTACATCGTCGACAATTGCAGCGGCATGGCCCTCTCGAGGAGCTGGAATATATCCAATACAATCCAATTGAGTCCATGCATTAGTGATCGGATCGTAGCACCAAACATCATTAAACCATTGAAAGCCATTAGTTCCTCCAAATCTAAAAGAATCATTAGTCGTTCGGCTATCAGCTGCTTCGTCGTTATAAACTTACAGGAAAAGCTTCTCATTAAAGGTGACCACAGAGTGGTTTGTCCTGGCTGGGGGTATCTGTCCGACAGGAGGTCCACCTTCATCACTATTCTTTATAAGCATTTCCCATCTATTTGTCGGAATTTGCAATTGATTCAAGTCAAATGCGACCAGATCATTCATAAAATATCCCTCGACTTGACCACCGAAGACATAGATTTTTGAGCCCAGGATGTTCAGTGAGTGTCCATATCTTCCTGCCGGTCTCGGTCCTGCTGGTACAGCTCTCGACCATTGTCTCGTAGCTAATAATTCTTTAGCATGTTTTCCATATGTGGTCGGGCTGACTTACAAGTATTCAAGAGGTATAGAGTTTCATCTAGAACATCAGAATCCTCCATCTTGGTATCTCCTCCATACACAATAAAGGCATTTCCCACCAATAAACTCGCATGGCCAACTCTTGGTCCTGGACCTTCAGATGTGGTGCCCAATGGGTAGCATGCCATATTTGCACCTGCTTCTACCATCCATAAATCACCCTTTACTGTTGAGCTGTTAATGAGACCTCCCATAAGGTATATCTCACCCTCTTTCGAGGCCATGGAATTGACAGCGGCGCCATATCGAGGAAAAGGAGGAGGATGATTAGTTGTATATGTTATTCTTCGCTGCGACCATGGGTATAATGAGGAATTAGGATTTGAATTCATTGACTGTGTTGGCGGCGGCGCGCCGTTTCGCAGCTATATGCAGACATCATCAATCAGTATTTGGACGCAACTCAACATAGTAATTGCGATCTGCGAAATTCAGAAAAACATTGCCAATCACTTACCGCGAGATCCTGCGCTTGCTCTGGGTTTGGTCCTCGTCGTCCGTTTAATTGTTCGGGGCTGGGCGTCGCTGGATTGCCTCCTTGCAGCGACGTAATGGAGTTATTGACACTACTCGAAGGAGTCGTCGTCCTCTCAGCTTGTTGCGGCGGCATCCGACCTTTCTCACTTTGGAGGGATGATTGCGAACCAGGAGCCCCATTCCCGCCATCTCTCAAGGCTTGAGCCTTATCTGCATTCTTTTTACTCTTGAAGAGGAATGCCATCGTGCCATTCGAGGCCAACCACTTTCACTTCTTTCCCAATGCCGGCAGCGCAAGTGGATAAATGTTTTCTTTTCGACGAGATAGCGAATTTGTTTAATACAAACGATTGTTGTTTATGTTTGAGAAATTCGAGATTATTATTAAACTTGGTTTGGAAAGTCTCAGGAAAAGGGATTAAGTCTGAGCCAATGTCCAGGGTTCTTGCTGTTTAGAAATGGCTGGGATTTAGAAGGGTTGGTGGTTATTTTTATTTTATGGGATTCTATTCAAAGTTTCTATGCAGTAAACAATGTGAATATGAATATGAATCGTAAACAATCGAATGATATACTGGATGGTCCGAAGCGCAAAACGGTGTTAATGGGGAAGAAGAAGAAAAGGTAGTAAAAAGCTCCGAATGTTATTAAAGTATTTTGGTGATGATGGCATGGAATGGAATGGGATGGAGATGAGATGGGATAGGATATGATGTGATAGTTTCTCTATTCCAAGACAGACTCTTTTGGGGGAGGGTCAATTGGGAGAGTGGGTGATGGTGAGTTGAGTTGAGTTGAGTTGAGTTGAGTCGAGTCGAGTTGGGTTGGGTTGCGTCTCCTGTTCGTATCTACAAGTCAATTTTATCGCTTGATCTGTTCTGTTCTTGGAAGCCCTGCCTCGACGGAGGTACCTGGATTATGTGCCAGTCTGTGTGTGGTGTCTGGTGTGGGCGGGTGCTTAGAATCAGCGACCGAGGAGGATACAAGTTCCAGCACCAGCTCCAAAGTATAAAATATTACGACCTTGTAACTAATTGCCTGCTCCTCCGTACAGCATGGTAATACGCCTTGTTTTATCTTTCAGGTACCAAAGAACCACAATTTTGGAATGAGATATACCAGGGGTTGAGATCCAATCCTGACAATACCCTGACAATGAATCCATTCGTCAAGACTCAGATGGTGTGCAATAAAGGCTTAATATTGACGTGGAAGAAAGTGTATTGTCATTATGTGCCTACCTAACCTGCCTACCTAGCTCGGATGGTACGAAAGATGGGAAAGGGGGAAACGGTTAACGTTGAGATTACCCTTGACATTGCCCTTTTCCCCCTTCCCTCCCTTCCCTCGAGAGATATCAATTTGGCTTGTCTTAACTTGCAGGAGAATGATGAGAATCATATTGGTGGAAGAGAAACTGAGTCAAAATTCCCAACTTCTGCAGCCTGCGCGCCCGTGCATCCGTATCATATTCATATATATATATATATATGTATATACATATACATATATGTGTGTGTGCGGCGTACGAAACTAATGCGTGTACCTTTCTGCGATATATACCCAGTCCCTAGTAAAGTCTTTCCCTTCTCTATGATCCTGCTGAACGTTTCCCACAATGGTCCAAAGTTGATGTGATATGTATGTACGATGTGCGATGTACGATGTAGGATTTCTAATAGTTCATCGTCCACGTCCAGCCATGGTCATGTACCCCTGACTCTGGACCATCTCCCCTTCATTTCTGTTCCACTCATCATCTTCTCATTCATGCGCACTTTACTCAATTCGATCGGCGGTTAGAAGTTTCATTTCATACCCAAGTAACTTATGGGTAGGGCTATCAAATTAAGTATCGACATTGGAGGCCCTTGCTTCTACTTGCTATACATTCGGCCTACCGTGGAAAATAGAGAGATAAATCTTTCATGATTTCTTTTCCTTGAACTGCTAGGTAGGTCACTTTGCTCGTCATCTTTTCTCCAGAAATACAATTCTATTGAATCCTTCTCGAACAATTGATGGAATCTCTAAGGGGGTCCACGATGAAGCGGTGGAATCATAGCTACAAAATATGTCGGCATCCGCTTGATTAGTATGCAGCAATGCCTCCAATTCGACTTATGCAGCCAACCAGATATCTCACACGAAGGCGATCATCTATTCATGATCCCGGATTAGCAGTGCGTCGGTTTCCATTCTTGCAACAGGTAGGCAGAAGATTTGCTCGGTCAAATACATTTGCTTTCCTATAGGTCCAATCATGGCTGGGCGTTTGATCTTGAAATATCCGGCTGCATGCTGTCATATTTCTTACATCCTCATTCAACAAATGAGAAGAGATAAAGATCTGGGCGATGCAGTGGCGATGTATCCACGAGATCGATAAATAAAGTTTTTGACCATCCCATCCTACGCTTCTGCTTCTCTATGCAGTACCATTTTGAGATCTTTTCAAGCTGAGGAGGATCCGGGGAAACGGTTGCACCATTCTTATGAGAACCGTTTCCCTCCATTCCTCGTCTAATACTTATTTTGGAGAAGAAACAGAACATATAGCATATGATTGGAGGTGTAATGTTTGGGGTTCAGACTTCTAGCGGCTAAAATCCTTTGAAATTGTTCAACAGACTACATATTGCGTACAGTTGTATTAATCCATGGTAGATGGCGATCCTTCAAGGACATTAAAGATCTTTTCTGGAACAAGGTACTGAATGTATATGTACTGAATGGTACGACAATTCCTATATTTCTTCCTTGGTAAACCGAAACCCTGGGTGGTAGGTAACAATCAGATCTCCTTTGCGCACCTAAAAGATTCCGGTCACAATAACTTCCATCGTGCATGCAATATGCGAAATCCACAACCAGAATCGATGCAGCGATTGATAGTAGTTTAGTGGAATGGAAAGCTGGAGAGTTGAGAAAATTGAGAATGCAGTACAACATTGTATCAGGTCAATCTTCCGATGGATTGGGAAGGGAAGAACGGGGGGGTCAAGTCAAGTCGAGAGTTTGCTTGATAAACTTTAGGAGTCTCAACATTTATCAGTTGGTCATAACATATATGATTCGAGACTCAGCGGTTCTTTCAACCTGCTCAGGTACATCTCCACGACCTCATCTCCATCTCTGTATAGTATCACCATCTCCTGCATCATCGCATCTTATCAATTCTGAGCCACAACGACAAGGGCGACATGCTTTGTCAGCCGTGCGGGCCGAATCATTCACATCAGCCACGTTATATTGTGGCGTCGGTAGATAGTGCGGGATCTCGGTTGTGCTAGGTCTAATTTGTAAGGCGGTCATGCTATTGCATTTGAATATTCCCAGCCCGTGACATCTAATTTCAAGGTTTGATAGTGATAAAGATACTGCTACGTTCACAACTCACAGGTACATAGGTACATAGGTCCTCTCCATACATACACGGATATTCTTTCGATTCACTCGAATATATATAATTCTGCCTCCAGTCGAAATTGATTTTTCAACCTCGTGGTATCACACAATTCACCAATTGTACGTCATTTAGTAATCATCATTGAACTGTTGGTTCTCTTGGTCCACGCATTTGATTGTCTTGATGTAATAAATTCCCACCTAACGGTCCTTAGATTCACACACAGATTATCTTTCTAGAGGACCTTCAACCAACTCATCGTGAAGTCTTACCGAAACCTCGACCGCCCTCTCGACCGCCTCAATCTATTCATTTTTCGACTTTCAAGTATTTAAAGGGCAATTAATGTTTGAAGAATGGTAATTTTCCCCATTTAAGATCATGACAGCAGTTGCCGTTCAGCATGGAGCTCCCCGCCAACAACACAATCTACACCGATCAAATCCCTCTTCAAATTTAAATACACCTTCAGGACAACAACCCCAACCTCAAAACCATACATCTGCCACTGCGCCAAACTCACAACAACTGCCACATTCGAGTCCGGCAATAAATGGTATGAATGGCACGTTAGCAACCATGAATTCGAGGCATACCGTGAGCAATGATCCAATCCAGCCTGTCAACGGCGTAGAAGCTGGGTCTGCATATGCGCCGGCGAACTTGGATCGCATCAATGGTACATCGCAGAACGGATCAAGCACACGGCCAACAACTTCGACCGGAGCTACTGCAGAATCATCACAAGACGATTCGGAGCTAGATAAAATACGCCGCAGACCAGCTGCACTACTTCAAAGATCCAAGAGTGATTATGGACCGAGAGGTGAAGATACAAATGTAGATATGGAAGAAGATATACAAGATTGGGGAGAAAGGCATGGGTTTGGAACTAATTATGCATCTGAAGAGTATGTTTCGCAACTAGCAAATGTAAGTTGTTCTTTCCTTCAATGATGGTATCTCGGCCCGGCATCAGTCTACCAAACCTTTGAATATGCCACTCTTTCCACCCGACAACCCCTGGACCTAAGCAGACTGTTATCTTGTATATCTCAAAACATCCTTTTCTTTCCGAAGCATGGATGACCATTTTGATGTTTGGAGTTTAAGTTACTCTTTTGTTGAAAGCTTCGATTTTTTGTCGCCCCTAGCAAACGAAGATCGGGAAGGCGCAGACTACTTCTGTGAGAAATGCGAAGATGTGATTGCAGTCTCAAACAACGGCGCGGCGTTCCGTCGAGCGCAACAACACCGCCTTCAATCTTCATTGGGCTGGGCGCTTGGAGTTGACTATGTGGACGTAGGCTTGGAAACAAGAACTGACATTGTACAACAGAACTGGTATATGTACTTCACAGATAAACGACACGAGACGACGGGCAACCCTAAATCATTGGGATATGAACTCCAGGATTGGCGAATGAAGGATCGTCTAAAAACCGTATCTGCAGCATTAGCAATATGCCTAAACATTGGAGTCGAGCCACCTGATCAACTGAAGACTACACCTGGTGCAAAATTGGAGGCTTGGCAGGATCCTTCACATCCTCCTGTACAAAAGGCTCTGGAGACAATTGGAAAATCTCTACAAGCCCAATACGAGACATTGGCCATTCGAACAAGATATAAGCAGTATTTGGATCCATCCGTTGAAGAGACGAAGAAATTCTGCATATCACTCCGTCGGAATGCTAAAGAAGAACGAGTTCTCTTCCATTACAATGGTCATGGTGTTCCAAAGCCGACTTCATCTGGTGAAATTTGGGTCTTTAACAAGAACTACACGCAGTACATTCCGGTATCATTGTATGATCTACAAACATGGCTTCAAGCACCCACGTTCTTCGTTTGGGACTGTTCGGATTCGGGCAACATCTTAAATAACTTTCATCGCTTTGTCGACAAGCATGAACAAGAAGAGCTTGAAAACTCGAAAAAGGATCCAAATTATGTAGTCACAAACTATAAGCCTTACATTCACCTGGCAGCATGTGGCATTAAGGAAAACCTACCTACAAATCCTCTACTCCCTGCTGATGTCTTCACAGCATGTCTGACTACCCCTATTGAAATGGCTTTGTGGTTTTTCGTTCTACAAAACCCTCTCCCATCACAAGTTTCACCAGAGCGGGCCAAAAAGCTTCCTGGTAGACTGCAAGAGAGGCGCACTCCTCTGGGAGAGCTGAACTGGATCTTTACAGCCATTACGGATACCATAGCTTGGACCACCCTCCCCAGACCCTTGTTTAGGAAGTTCTTCAGACAAGATTTGATGGTTGCAGCTTTATTCAGAAACTTCCTGTTAGCACAGAGAATCATGTCAGCTTATGGATGCCATCCACAATCATACCCGCAACTTCCAGACACCCATCAACATTCTCTTTGGGAAAGTTGGGATTTGGCCGTTGAAATGGCTTTGGCTCAGTTGCCGTCGTTGGAGATGAAGGAGTCTGGGCAACTTCCAGATTATGAGTTTCAGAACTCCAGTTTCTTCACGGAACAACTCACAGCATTCGAGGTGTATCTGACACAGGGTGCTGTAACTCACAAAGCTCCCGACCAGCTTCCAGTTGTTCTTCAGGTCCTCCTCAGTCAGCAGCATCGAGTACGAGCTTTGATACTGTTAGGGAAATTTCTTGACATGGGTCCTTGGGCGGTAAACCTTGCTTTGAGCATAGGTATCTTTCCATACGTTTTAAAATTGTTACAATCAGCCGCAGCAGAATTGAAGCCCGTGATGGTGTTTATCTGGACTCGTGTTCTGGCTGTTGATCTCACATGTCAGCAAGATTTGTTGAAAGATAGTGGCTACAACTACTTCTCAAGTATATTGAAACCCAATGAAGGTCTTCCAGTAGTGGACAGCCTTGAACACAAAGCTATGTGTGCGTTTATTCTAGCCATGCTCTGCAATGGATATAAGCAAGGTCAAAATGTCTGCAACCAAACAGATATCATGACTTACTGTTTAACACACTTGCAGAATGCAGACAACCCACTTTTGCGACAATGGGCGTGTCTATGTATCAGTCAGCTTTGGAATGACCTCCCCGAAGCGAAATGGCGGGGTATCAGAGAGAATGCACCAGCAAAATTATCCGGCCTGGTTCGCGATGTATGCTGCGAAGTCAGAGCTGCCATGTTATACGCTATGACAACTTTTCTGGGAATCCCCGACCTGACAGATGAGGTTGCTCGAAATGAGGAGTCAATATCGTGGACCGTCATAGAACTAGCAAATGATGGAAACGCCATGGTCCGCAAGGAACTGCTGGTATATTTTTCTAAATTTATACATCGATACGAGAGTAAGTTCTGGGTTGTGGCATTCGAACAGCTGCAGGAGGAACGGGAGTATAGACAATCTCCCCCTCTCGACGATGGGAATGATCACAAAATGGGATTGCACTATGCTCGTATGGATAACAGAAATAAGGATGGTACCATCAAAGCCACAGCTCAGGGCTTGTCTCACAATTCCATTTTTGCTGTGGTTTGGAAACATGTTCTAATAATGGCAATCGATCCACATCCCGAAGTTCAGCGTAATGCAACCATTATTGTGGATGCTCTCCATATATCGCTCCTTCGCTCACCAGTTGGGGCCGCAGCCCGTAAACTGTTTGATGATATAAGTCGAATTTCAGCAAAACCAAAGGCATCGAAATCACATACGTCGGAGACAAGACCCAGTACACCAACGCGACAAGATACCTTGTCAAGCACCCAGTCGAGCCAGCAAGGCTTACTTAAAAGAACAGCTAGTTACCTGTTTACCCTACCTTTCGGTGGTTCTACTGGCGAAGTGACACCACCTGACTCAACCGGAAGATCTGGTTTGAAGTCACCTGGCCTAAATCGGAATTCTTTGCCAACGCGATCACGTCTTCCGCCAGACTTCAACTCTCCACCGGAGCAGAATGATATCGCATCGACTCCAGGCACATATCATGCAGCAAATGAGCCAACATCAGGCGGGTTTCAACCTCGAAACTTGTTGGAACCATGTACCATACCATTGCAAAGCACCTTCCTAGAATGGTCGATTGAATATTTCCGCGAGCCCCAAATGAAACCAAACGAAGCTGAAGAGCCCGGAAGTACTGATTATAACGAACGACTTTGGCGACGATCGAGAAACGAAGCAATTCTACGCGATACTCAACCCCAGAAAGAAATTGCCGGTAATGGCAAATGGACGCATGCTACTGGGTTTTTCAATAACTCTAGCCAACCGACGAAAATGACTCTCCATCAATTTGAAGATCATCTTGCTGTGTCGGATGATCGCGACACGATTTGTGTTTGGGATTGGAAGAAGCAAGACCGCCTTAGTCGATTTTCAAATGGCAATCCGGAAGGTTCCAGGATTAGTGATGTCCAATTTATCAATGAGGACGATCAGGCCTTCTTGTTGACGGGGTCTTCGGATGGTGTTATTCGTATTTATAGGAATTATGACTCCGACAAAAAGATTGAGGTTGCTTCGGCATGGAGAGCTTTGACGCATCTTGTCCCAAGTAACGTCAATTCTGGAATGGTATTTGACTGGCAACAAGTTACTGGAAAACTCCTGGTAGCCGGTGATGTAAAAGTGATCAGAGTTTGGGCTGCAGCGCCAGAGCTTTGTGTCGTGGATATCAATGCTCGGTCCGGTTCTTGTGTCACGTCCTTGACTTCTGATCAAATGACAGGTAATGTTTTCGTGGCAGGTTTTGGTGATGGAGCCATACGAGTATTCGACGCTAGAAACAAGCCGCAAGAAGCTATGGTTAAGAAATGGAAAGATGAATCTGACAGAGTATGGATCAAGAGTGTGCATATGCAACGAGGTGGTCAAAGAGAGCTTCTCTCCGCCAGTCGCAATGGTAAAGTTAAGCTTTGGGATATTCGAATGGACAAACCACTACGAGTCATTCAGGCTACAAAGGATACTTTACGTACTGCAAGCACTCATGAACATCTTCCAGTATTTGCTGTGTAAGTCTACTCCCTTTCTCTCTCCTTGAAGAATACTAATTCTATCTGTAGTGGCACTGGAAATCATACAGTCAAGGTTTTCAATTTCGATGGCAGAGAACTCTCAAGAGTGGAGCCATACTCGAGCTTCTTACATCAAGCTCGTCAATCACCCATTTCAGCTACGGCTTTCCATCCGCATCGTATGATGTTAGCTTGTGCTGCGAGAGGCGATAATCATATAAATCTGTTCTCATGTGCGGAGCGGAAAGCGCCATCAACGGAGTATTGATCTGATGGTCGAGGTAGGACATATTCTTTCGAGATTCGCTTAATGAATTGATAAGCTAGACCGAGTCTTGATCAATTATCATATTGTATGGTGTATCGGGAGTTGGGGTTTAAATAACTTGAAAGCATAATAGCGTTGCATAAATTCATTGGGCAAGTAGGATTTTGAGGTGTCATACTTATACTTCCAACGGAAGTTTTGAGGGTTAATTGATATTTTTCCGGGCGTTTGGAGGTTATATCATGGATTGGTTTGAACTTAATTGGCATGCATGTCAACGCATGGTTTGGGTTTTTGGCTTGGGTTTGGTATTCACTTGCATTTACCTAGCTAGATTGACGTTGGCTAGATTGGAGATATGGAGAAAGTGCAATGGAAGAAGACAAGGAGAGAATCATTCTTACCTTGACTCCTTTTTGATAATGCCTGTAGTAATGATTAATAGTGGACGTTTGCTGTTTGTATGTATGCACGTATGTATGTAGAACTTTGGGGCTTGTTTTCAATTTACATATTATGTCAACTTTTTTTGTGTGAGGTGTGAGAGGGGTGAGATAGAAGTTGGATGTGCGACGTGATGTCATCTGAGGAGCTCTGTGGTGTGATGAGTGTATCGTGTTTTAGTAGGTGATTAGGTGTTTGTCCAGTGGGGAGGAGAGGAGGAGATACGGTGTATATGTGGATTAAAGACTGGAATTGACTTTTTTTTTCTTTTTTTCGACGGGTTTGTTGGTATTTGGGAGGACCTAGAATTATTACTATCTATACATTTACCTGAATAGTGGTCGAACTGATGGCATTAGTGCTTTTTCTTCACAATCACAAGCTTGGTTTGTACTTTTAGTGCAATAAAATGATTTCTGCATTCGACTCATTATCGTCCATGGATTGATTGTAGCCTGACAGGTTCGAAGAGCTTGTCTGGATCCACTAGTTCCTAGTCTAGCCGTAGATTCCCCTTGTGGGCCGCCTCGAGGGATCGATTGGTTGTATCGAGGGATGGGGATGGTTTACCAAAGGAGTGGAATGCCTAAATATCGGTACAAGTCAGCACTCTTGGGGGTATATGTGGTGATCTGGAAATCGTATTGTGGATACCCGGCTCGCTTTCGAAGACTCGAAGGGATGGCAATATTGGTTTTTGTGAGCAATATGAGGGTTGGGTTTTGCTTGTGGAATGAGTGGGTGAGTGAAGCGAGATGTGAGAGGAGGGGTGGAATGGGAGTGGGTGGAGAGGAGGTGGAGGAGATTGAGAGGTTGTGCTTGTAGAAATGAGGGAACGGAGAATGAGAAGATTATGTTATAGTGCATATGTGAGGTTGAATTGGATATATTAAATCTTTTGGTAATTCTAATCCTTGATTCGATATATTTTTCTCCGATTTTTGGTCGTCAGATTGGGGGTTTGATTGCTTTGTGATGGATTATTTTCGTCATCTTTAGGGCTTTGAATGGAAAGGCTGAAAGATAGTCTGAATTCCGATTGTCGGGTTTGTGTTTATGTTGTACAAATGTATAGAGCGAGCTACTTTACAGAAGATAGCAGAAAATGGCAATCGCTTGGGATATCATATCATGGAACTCCTGGTTTGCTTCTTTGCTATGTGGTTCTTGGTTAATATTTGGTTGCCATTTGGATAGTAGTGAATAATTCCAAGTCACATACATGTCTGCTGTAGTAGATCTAGCGAGAGCGCTAGTCTCGTACTTAGATCTATAAGTATCGTTTCATTTTCACATCGCTTGCCTCCCTAGATAGCACACAATATCGCGTGTGGAGTATGAAACTAGGAGAGCGCAATCCATGCACCCCTCTCCCCCCTCGCCAGCACCTTTCCGATTATATGACTTTCAATCATAGAACCCTTGATTTTGTGATCGAACCTAGGGTCAATCAAATCCACTATAATGCATAGTCAACTTACTCAGGCTTGGATCGTTTCAAATTAGCGATGATTATAAAGTGTGCCCTGAAACCCTTTCACTGCTACTTCTATGGTACTTATACTAACACAGCGTCAGACATACCAGCAATTGACACCTACGGAGTCGGGAAAATGTTATCTTTCATCTAATTATACAGGCGGATCTCTCCTCCTTGATGATGTAGTCTGTTTAGACTTTCTTCGGATGAGATGTATATGCCTATTCTCTCTTACAAGACTTGAGATAAGTAGCCGAAGTATCTACATGTGGTGAATATTAGGGCTAGAAATAGGTAGTTGCCTTGACTTCGGGAGATTCACTTTCCTGGATATGATAGCGCATTGGGAATCTATTCAACCGTAACAACATCATAAGTCGCTTCAAGGGATGAATACGGCCCTTACCGTAGACAAGACGTCTCGGTAAAGTACTGCGTTGTTACAAGAATGATGTTGTTTACGACATTGAGCGAGAGCAAAAAACATGGGAATTCGGATACGTTCCTCGCCGTGAGAGCGATATTCTACTTGAAATGCTGTGCTGATATAAGCATGGTGATGTTCGCGACATTGAGTGAAATAAAAGACATCAAAGTTGATACGGTCCTCACCGTAACAAAGGTATCTTATTGAGAATACTGATATGAACCTGCTCTTGCTCCCACACCTGAGAGGAATAAGAGACAGAAAATCGTCGATACGATCCTCGCTGCAGCAAAAATATTGCACCGAAAGTACTTTGCTGATAAATCTGCCTGACCGTACCGGCGTCGTGAACATATACGCACACGGGGATTTGATAAGCAAACCATACGCTAGCACCTGTCGCTGTTGACCTCTTTTCATATATTAAGGCCCTCCCCCGCTGTCTAAATTTTGCTCTCTCATTCTTGGCTTCTTGTCAAAACTTACCTACAAATCACAAAGCTTCCTCATCGACTCGACTCTCGATCTCAACTTACACTCACAAATTCTTCACGAGAAACTTCAACCAAGATCCAAAACCTTCCATCAACTGCAACTACAACTTCGACTTTTCTCAAACTGTCAAGCAACAAGATGGATTTACAAGGTTGGATAGCAAAGTGGGCGCCAGCTAGTGGGACTAGCAATATTGCTCGCGGTAGTGAACAAACTCTCGAACAGAGAAAGAGCCGGGGACATCATGTTGCGCAACTTCTCGCTTCAAAACAAATCGAAGCACCTAAGCAACTCGAAGGATCCAAACAAAATGAAATCCTCCAACTCAAATCTCTACTGCCACTGCATCGCGACCCAGCTCAACACTTCGAACGTCTCTCGGTAGTCCTCATGTTCCGCACTGCTTTCTCCAAGCTAACACCCAGACAACAAAACAACTATGGCTGGGGACTGGAAAGTGTGCCTCTGCTTGAAATGTTCGGAAGAGAATTTCTGAAGAAAACCTGTGATCTGTATGGAGTCGATCTTGGCAGATTACAACACGTTGTCAATGAATTGTGGCTGGAAAAGGTGTTCTCGCCATCATTGAGCTTGATGAGCGAGCTTCGGAATTTCACAGATGAGGATCTGGTGAGCGATTGGTTTAGAACAGCCATTGAATTGCCAGCTCTCAATAAGGATGAACTGGTGTCTGCAAATCAAAGCTGCCCTCAGGAGTTGCTCAGTACTAAAGAGCGCCATCGCGAATCACGGGAACAACCAAAACAATCTTTCAACGCCGTTCATCGGAGATCAAAATCACTATCAAGCATCGTCCAACCCAAAGTTGGCGGTCGTAGTCCACGTCCTACGAAGAGTGTGTATATGACGATGATTTCTTCTACTCCCAAGCATGGGGGGAAGAAGAATATATACAATCCGTCGAATCTCCGTCGGCCAAAGGGCGCAACTGCTCCGATTCAGAAGCGTAGGGCTGCGCAGCCAACATATGTCGATCCGAGATCTCATCCTATATCAACAGCTAAGGATGCGAGTATCAGCCGATACAACAACCACAGCCGCCGTTTCTCTACATCTGAAGTATCTCAAGATGGAGAATGGGAGAGCTTTTGTCGGTCTCAAGCAACACAACCCAAGCCTAGATCTGAGGGTCCTAGTATTCCACGAAACAGCGCCCAAGATGCCTCCTTTTCTGCGCCTGATATTTGGCAATACGCACCATCTGAGAGTCTCCCCACAACGCAACCCGAACAAACTGGTCCAGAAATCGGGCTTGGGGTCGGAATCGTCTCAGCTAGTATCCAAAATTCAAATGCTATGCTTGATAGTCCTTCGACTGTCACTTCTGACTCAATCTACGATGAAGATGCCATGGATATCGATGATGCAGTCTTTGTATGCATAACAAACAACTCACTTGTCCCTAGTCAAGTCACTCCTGAATACTATGAAGACGGAGACGCAATGGATCTCGACATTCCATTTACCGAACGCCAACGAAGACCATCTCTGATTCGCCATCAAAAATTGTTGAAATCAGCACACGTTGCATCCGGGACTGAATCTGCAGCTACGTCTCGTAGCAGCAGCAGTAGCAGACGAAGCTCCATCTGCAATCCCTCACCGACTGCGTCTATTGTGATAAATGCAATGAAAATCAATCATTCAAAAGTAGTAAGAAGCTTACGCAGATCTCGCCACTCATCTACATCTCCGCAAGATGTTGTGACCAAGTTGGAGGATTTGGATACTCGCTGGTTTTAGGATGCTGGTATCTTGGTCGAAGCTGTTGGACGGAGTTTCGGTAGCTTTGAGGGCGCAGGGGAGGATCTGGAGGAAAAATTGTAGCCAGAGAGGGCGATGAGAAGCATGGAAAGGGTTGAGAAGGATGGAAAGGGTTGAGAAGGATGGAAAGGGCTGAAAAGAGGAATTAGGGAGAGCATCCTCCGGAAAAGGACGAGTAGGCTCTGAGAATTCCTGCTGCTGGGACTGAATGAATATGGTTAGGAAATGGTTCAGGAATGAGAGATAGATAGTTTTTTCTTTCGAAAATATTAGTTAGAAAAAGAAGGGTGGGATATGCGAGAATATTCGGTCATCAAAACACAGGGTGGTGTGAAGAGTTCGAAGAGGTCTGGGTATGCAAAGACCGGTAGATAGCATTTTAGATTCATAATTGCATAAAATATGACATAATTAAACAATCATTGTTGACGGCTCCGTGTGTGTGCATGTACTTCTATTGGTGATTAATGAATTGTTTTTTTATTTATTCTAGAATTCGTGTAGTATTCTCGGATCCAAAATCCGCTCCAATTGTCTTAATAAGTGTTGCTGTTGCAAGGGCAACGCCCCTAGAAAAGGTTGTTTCGCTCTGGCGGTGTCTGCTCGGCGTTGATATCTCAGCTTTCTGATTTATCCGCCATGCCTCTAATATCTTCAGGTTGAATGGATACATTTGGAACAACTAAACAATTTGAACAATTCGTGGCTAATATGCCAGGAACGTTGGCAGAACTTATAAAGTAGATCGAACGAGGAGCCACTCTGTCCTCTCAAAGAAAATGACCTATAATTGACATTTTCTTTTCTTCAGCTACCCCACAATAGTTCTTTTTATTGGCTCCTGGGAAATCGTTAAATCTGAAAAGAAAATTCATCTTTATGAACGTGTAATGGCCATAATCAAAAACTCCAGGATATTTTGAGGTGCAGAGTTCAAGGTACTATGCCACTAGCAAAATGTCCCGTGGTGAGACATGTGTCTTTTTCAGTACGAGCTGTATTATCTGAAACATACATCTCAGATTTTGTGTAGCCAATATCTAAGATTTAGTGTACCCAGTAGGTCTAAAATTTAGTGTGGCACAAATACGTAAAGGGTCTCTCCCTTAAATTTATTGCCGTGAAATTTTACAAAACCCAACTTGCGAAGATGCTGCGCGCTTCACTCAAACTTCTGGGGAAATCACCGATTGCTTTCAACTATGTCGGATTCAACTGCCAGCACTTGCAGAGAATCACCAATATCCGCAGAACAATTGTTGAATAACACCATTTACCAACATGTTGCCCATGTAGAACAATTTCCACACATACTTGGTTTTAACGATCCATTTTTCGTTGCGGATATAGAGATAATTCGACGTCAACATGATCTTTGGGTATCTCGTTTGCCTTTCGTCCGGCCATTCTATGGTAAGATAAAGCTTAGCCACATTTGCATTCTATGGAACTGATATGCAAAATAGCTGTTAAATGCAATACTGACACCGTTATGCTGAGAATACTCATGCAACTTGGCGTTGGATTTGACTGTGCATCTGTGGAGGAAATGCATACCGTCCTATCATTGGGTGCTCATCCTGGCAGCATTATCTTTGCAAATCCATGCAAGGCACCCGAAGCACTTGCTTTTGCCTATAATGTGGGCATCAGAAAGACGACTTTCGATAATTTCGATGAGCTGGATAGCATAAACAAATACATGCCCAACGCACAACTGATGCTTAGAATTTTTGCGAATGATAACAGTGCTCTTGTTGCCCTAGGGGATAAATACGGTGCGCCACTGGAATCGGCTCAAGCACTTCTTGTACGCGCGGAAAAACTGGGTATGGACGTCGTTGGAACTAGTTTTCATATTGGTAGAGCGCCTTTCCAAAATGATGATGTGTTACAGAGTTAATTTTATTCCAAGGATCGGGTGCTTCAGACCCTGCAGTAATTCGAAAAGCCGTTCAACATTCAAGATTGGTCTGGGATATTGCAGAATCTTTGGGATTTTCTTTGAGAATTGTCGATATTGGTGGTGGATTTCAGTCCACAGAATCTGCATTCGGAGATATGGCTGCAGCTGTATCTAGCGCCATATCTGAAGCAGCATTTCCAGAGCAAACAACTTTCATTGCAGAGCCTGGACGTTTTTATGCGCGCAGCGCATTTACACTTGTTTGCAAAATTATAGCACGCCGGGTGTCAACGACGTCAGGATCTTCCAAAACTTTGGAAATGTTGTATCAAAACGATGGTGTATACGGAAACTTCATGAATGGGCTTATTGAAAAGGAAGATTTTATGCCAACGTTGATCAAAGGGAGATTAAATACGACGATGGGACGCAAGACTGGGAATCATACCTACAAGATTTGGGGGCCAACATGTGATAGTACAGATTGTGTGAGTCGGAGCACGACTTTCGGCTGCGAAGTTAAAGTTGGTGATTTTTTGGTGTACAGAAATATGGGAGGTGAGAACTCAGACCGGACCACTCTTGCTGATGGTTGACTGACTATAATTATAGCTTATACTTCAGCTACAGCGACGCGTTTCAACGGATTCTCCAACCAAACGGGTACTATCTATATCTGTAGCAATCCCCAAGATTATACTCAAATTGAGGACTCTAGCAGTGAAGAAGGGAGTTGCTCACCAATGAGCACGGCATTCAAAATTCCTACCGGTGAATTGTAATGTTCTGGCATATTACCCAAATAATGTTTTTCATTTTGTCAAAAGTACCGGTTGGCTTATAAGATTGCTTGATATCCTTTTTGGGATCAGGATTCGGGAAAAGTCAATGGTGAATGGGATGGTTCTGTCGGACACGGGAAATACAGAAGAAGAGGGCATATCTCAACGTGCTAAATCATGCATTTCAACTAAAACATTCCCAAATAGAATTATTGATCGAGGTATGTAGCCAAGTATAGTTAAAGGATTGTCGTTTCTTCATGAAATTACATATAGTTGGCTAAACAATATTTGCTGAACTGTCCTCATGAGCTTGTAGCGCGTCTGAATTCAGATTGCAATAATTGATCTGGGATTAGTCCTTGACTTGAGAAGAGAAACACTTGGTCCAGGAAGAGTTCCCAACTTATCAGAAATTCTTAACACAGTGCAGACAGCACATTCAGGGGAAAGAATCGGCTGAAGGAAAATACTTGAATTAGTAGTGTGTTTGTTGTATGTTCAGGGAAAGTGGTTGACCTAGCAGACACACTTAGCCTAGAATGAAAAATAGGTCCCCGAGAAACCATCAATCCAGGAGAAAGACTTGATACAGAAGCAGTATTGAACTCGAGAAGCATACTAATCTAATCGGATTATTGAAGGTACTCAGCTCAGAAGAGGCAATAACTGTACAAGAAATGGATTCTGAAGAAATACTCCACTCGGCGAAGCATGAATTCCCAGAGGACCAGAAAGCCCAGCAGAGCTATCAAACCTCGTTGTGACTCCAGCCAGGGAAATGGACAAGATTCATTCATCGGCGAGTTCACCCAGTTACTCTTCTTGGCGGGGTGAGGTTCTCAGCACAAAACTGCATTGATTCATCATGATAGGTCGGGCGAAGATGATAGTTGAGGTGGTTGGTACGTGTTGTATTATTTCGACGACTTTGGACATATGGATTGAACGAATGATTATATAGAATCGTCTCAGCACCTATATGTTATGTTCAAAAACCTCAACGATGTCATTTAATTTAATGACCCCTGTCCGAAAAAAAGCTATGACCTTGGCGCTTAAATTCTTGCCGCATTACTCATAACATGACCACAAACTTTATACCAAAGTACCCCTCCATTATTTTTTAACTTTACCTATAAACGTGAAATTTATCATTCAACACCACCCCATCTTACAGCCAATCTCTTCACAATTGCAAAGATGGCGGAACCAAGTAAAGAAATTCCAACTGACCCCGCCATCGCAGCTGGAGGCGCCCCACCTACCGGTGAAGACCCCGCACAACCCTCTAAGAAAGGAGCCAAAAAAGCAGAAGCCAAAGCCAAGAAGGAAGCAGAAAAGGCACGCAAAGCCGCCGAGCAAGCTGCTAAACAAGCTGCCGTAGGATCTGCTGCTGCTGAAGATCTTGCGAAAGATAATTACGGACAAATTAAACACACCACTAAGATCGAAGCCGAAAGTGTACATCTGAGGGAGATTGGAGAACAACATGTTGGCAAGACAATCAAGGTTCGCGCATGGATCCAAAATGCAAGAATGCAAGGAGCGAAGATGGCGTTTGTAGAGCTAAGAGAGGAGGGTAACTGGACAGTTCAGGGAGTTGTGAGTGCCAGCGCGGAGGGCAAGCCAGTCAGCAAACAAATGGTCAAATGGATTGGAGGGTTAAAGTTGGAGAGTTTTGTTGCGGTTGAGGCTGTTGTGCAGAAGCCATTGGAGCCCGTCAAAAGTACAAAGGTTTCGAACTTCGAATTACATCTCGGAAAGGTTTACTTAGTAGCTACTGCGCCCGAGATGTTGGGATTGGGATTGGGACCAGCGAGCAGAGCTGTAGGAAAATTGGACGAGGAAGAAGATCTTAGTGAAGCTGCTGCCGGTAAATTCAATATCCTACAATGATCTCTACTAATGAGCTAACACTTACATAGGTCTCAGTGTCACAGAAGGCACACCAACAGCCAGTTTAGCCTCTCACCTTAACAACCCCGCTATGCACAAACGAGCACCTGTCAGCCAAGCTATCGCTGATATCCGAATCGCTGTCGAGGACTACTTCTGCGACTATCTGAGAAGCCATCGTTTCAAGAAATTTCATCCTCCATGTTTGATCGGAGCTGCTTCCGAAGGTGGTGCAAACGTTTTCAGAATGCCATACTTTGACAAAGAAGCTTATCTAGCCCAATCTCCACAATTCTACAAACAATTTGAAATCGCCGGAGGCCGAAAGAGAGTCTACTGTGTTGGACCTGTTTTCCGTGCAGAGAATTCAAATACTCCAAGACATATGACTGAGGTAAATATTAAAAACCCCTGCTCTGCAAAGGTGATGAAATACTAAATTATTTTTAGTTCATTGGTCTTGATTTGGAGATGGAAATTGATGAACATTATCACGAAGTCTTGCACATGCTCGAAGGTGTTCTTCTCTTCATTTTCCGCAACCTTGCTGAGAACTACCGCGAAGAAATTGAGCTTATCCGCTCAATTTACCCATCAGAAGAGTTCCTTCTTCCCGAACCTGGCAAGGAAGTCCGTCTTACTTTTGCCGAAGGTCAAAAACTCCTTCGTGAAGAAGGACCCGAAGAATTCAGAAACGTCACCGACACTGAAGATATGAGCACACCTCAAGAAAAGGCCCTCGGAGCACTCGTTCGTAAGAAGTTTAATACTGATTTCTACGTCCTTGACAAATTTCCAGTCGACGCTCGTCCCTTCTACGCGATGCCAGATCCCGAAAACCCTGCCGTCACTAACGCATATGATTTCATGATGCGTGGACAAGAAATTCTGAGTGGTGGCCAACGATTACATTTACCAGAGCAACTGGAGGAGGTGATCAGATCGAAGGGCTTGGACCCCAACCAAGCTGGTATCAAAGAATACGTAGATGTGTTTAAGAGTGTCGGTGTGCCTCCTCACGGTGGTGGAGGAATTGGTCTGGATAGAGTTGTGGCTTGGTATTTGAATTTGCCAAGTGTGCATTTGGTTTGCGATTACCCAAGAACACCAAAGAGGTTAAGTCCTTAGACTTGTCCTTTGAAGAACATCAGAGTTTAAAAGCACTTTTTTTTGAAGACACATAGAGTTCATCAAACTTAGATTGATAAGGCTATGTGCTTCCTATTGCCAACACGTGACGATAACCTTGTAACAATAATTGAATCATCTTTGGCATGGAACATTAATGAACAGACTACAGCAACAATCACCAAGAGCTCAGTAATTATAGAGTAAATGAGAGATTAATGAACAGCCCAAAAATCTGCGCCTGGAATGCAGACAATTCGTGCAGGAAGTAATTTGTGAAGCGCCCTTGTGTTTATTCGAGATTCCGAAGTCATACTGTACTCTGAAAACCCAAGTTGATATCAGTATTATTGCAAGAGTTTCACGGATTGTGATTCTATATTGGGTTCCATCGTGCTATTTCCACCAGCTCAGTTGGAAATTGATGATCACACTATTTTCTAAAATTAAAGTGGAGAAAGGCCAATACACCTCGCTTAACGTCTACTTTGCAATCCTACACGAATTTCAACTAGCAGAGGTTATTGAGTGACAAAATGCCTTGAAGCTTGGGTATGATTGGCTGTTTAAGTGGTTATGATCTCTGATTTCGTTGAATACAATCGCTCAGTCTGGAAACAAGGTAGTAGTTGGGATCAATGATAATTCTTCCCGTAAAGAGCAGGCAGAGGTTTCGCAGCTTCTGCTTCGCAGAAATATTTCTCTAGGCTTCTGGACGGCAATTTGAATTCCAACTCTATTGATTCGTCTCGTTTTGTTTGTAATGTAGTAGGTGATTAATTGTTTTTCCTTGGGCATCAAACGAATATCGAAAGGGGACGCCATGATAACATTTCATCACTGACAGTCTGAATGAGGAAAAGCTCGTACGTACCGATACGTATAATGCGACTATTCATGCGCCGCACAATCATCGGGCTAGAATAAGCACGGAGCATAGTCCCAAAGCTTGCCACATTAGATGTTACCTAGTCAAAGAACCCTTTGCTGCTAATTCGATCCACTGTGAAAGGTGAAGGACACGAATAGAGAACGTTGAAAAGAAGTGTCGGAGAGCTGATATTGGTGGAACGGTTTGAGACTTCTTTCTGTTGAAATTTGCGGCTACATAAAGTGGTCATCCAGCTAGGTAACACCTGTTTACTTCCGCTCCAATTTCTCGAGGGCGCGAGTTTACTTTTGTAAATATGTGGGGCTCCTCATCACTACACCTCGCTTAGCATTATGCGATGCTATGTCAATTAACATAGCGCAATTGGAGATTATGCCGGAGGGAAAACCAATGTGACTTGTGTTAAGTGTAGTACGTAATATTCAATCTGTACTCGAAATATAGCTTGAATGCCAGGCTGAGATCAATGATACCTGGAGAATTAATCTCAAACTCCTTATATTGGGTTTGGATCTATCTGCAGATGGAGATTTTGTCTTTGCTACATAATTTTTGATGTTTCTCTCATGATTTGATTAATGTTGAGATTTTGTGATATCTTTTACCCTTTCTGTTTGGCAGGAAGCCCTGTCTGATCGGGAGTAAATTTTCATTTAACAGTGTAAATTTCATTGGATGGGAAAGGGGAGAAATTACTGATACATCGGTCGTAACATTCCAATATACCTGTGTATCTATTTGTGAGCTTTTCGCAGTGAAAATGTTTGAAATTGAAGATACCATCAAATACACAGTAATACAAATAAGACATGTATTTCACAGAATTCTTACTATTTTACTATGTACAAGCTATATGCCACTCAACAAGAATCCCCGAAACCGCAGGTAATAAATCTAAGTACTTTGTGATAGAAACATCAAAAATCACCCCTGCATGTTTCTATGAATGCCCTAGTCAATTCATTTGTTCTACCAAAACTTGCCCATCTTCGTCCAAACCTGAATTCCTGCTCCAGAAAAAACTTAATCTTATTTGATCACCCTAGAGTCATATCTGTTTATTCTCACTATTTGTAACTAAATGAAACCAGTCTTCAAATCTGGAATCTTTCAATCGTGCCTCATTGACGCTTCAAATGACCCCTTGAAATCAAGACTGTGTTCACAGTTGAGGATTGAACCAATCCCGCAACGATCGCTCATCTTATCGTCCTGGCATACACACGCGTAATTGATGTCTGACCGAAAGCATATCATGTTCCATCTTATTGACCAAATACGCACGTGAACTACCATTAGAATCCAGCTACGTACTCTGTTCATCCAACTTTCTTTTCCTCCCTCGTTTGAGCTTCTCTAAAACCTGTGACTGAATGATCCAACCACTATCCATAACTTTTTTCACGGTGGCCAAGTATCTGTGTCTTCTTGAGCCTCGCAGTACCGCCTTTTCCTCCCGTCTCTCTTTCGTAAGCTTGCTTATCAGACTCTTGATGAGGTCATCCTGCATATTCATTCTCTGAAACTCAGACAGTTGTGCAGGAAAGTGAATGTTGCGGCCCTGTGATTCCTCATCTGAACTCATATCTGATGATGGAGAACCGATGATTGGAAGTTATTCTCGAGGTATATGCATGTCTGTCTCCAGATTTGTAACACTCAAAAGGGATGAGGTAGCTGTTGTATCTGAAACCCAACGGCTTGTCTGTTTTTTCTTTGGCTTCGTTGCTGTAACGGGTCCCATAGCAAACTCTAACGCTGGCGAATCTTCTCTGATCTTGATAGACACTCCGGTAGCAGCACGATTTTATCCAGGATCATATCTTCTTTAAAGGGCAGCTGTAATGACTGAATTTTGAGGTTTTTTTCTTGAACGTGATAACTGCCTTTTTCTAAATATTGCGAGAGATGGAGCAATGGAGGAAAGCGACCTGAGAATTGTGCTTCGGTCTTTCCTTTTTTGTTTCTGTAATTTGTGGGGCTGTTGATGGGACATGTTTGAATTTTACAATGGACAAGTGATTGAATGTGAATGTGTATATATATTTGGTGTGATTATAATTTTTTGGGTCGTGGAAAGCGTGAATAAGTAGGTATTATTAATAAGCGACAGAGGGAAAGAATGGGCCGTACTAGAATCTAGGGATGTCAGCATGGCACCACAAAAGCCCATCTTATACCAGGTTCAATTTTGGATCAATCAATCGGATCAGAGAATTGCCCATTTCAATTTCTTTTGAAACCTATAGTAGAGTGTGTTATGCTTAAACACTTCGACGAAATCCCAATCTCTTGTCATCCAATGTAAGATTACCTCCACCATCTTGGCTTCATTGTAGCCATCTTCACATGCAACACTCCATCATATGTTCACCGTAGCCATATAGCGAACGTAAAAGCTCATCTTCACACATAGCCTCTTCCAACTCTTCGGGAGAACATTGCCAATCATCAAGACCGGCATTCTGATACTCATCCTCCTCTTCACCACTCTCAGATACACTTAAATCATTCTCATCGCCCTCAATCATACTCGTTGGAAGCATGTAGAATTCAAGCTCCTCTCCATCTCTGTCCCCCATTTCTGCGAGTATCGTCCCCATAACTTCAGACTCTTCATCTGCAAACTTTCTCTTTTCTATTTTCCTCAATTTATCCTTCGAGAATTCATGCCCCTGGCCTGGAGTTTGTTTCAATCTTTCCCCATGCTCTTCGGTCTTATTGAGACTAGTGGACCCCTGGTTATACTTCTCACCGAGCTCTTCTTCCCTTTGCTCCGCATCGTGAACTGGCGATTGCGGTGGTGAGCTTTCAGACATTTCTGACGCGTCTTCAGAACAGCAAGTGTCGCAGAGACAAAGATCGCCGTCCATGGTGAATTGGGGAAGTCTTGATTGGGTATTGGGAGTGTGGATCCAGACGAAGGGGGAGGGGGGGGTTGGGAGTGCTTCGATGAGTGGTGCCGATGCTGAGAAACGGGGAGGATTTAGTTTGGATTGGACAATTTATCGTGAACTTGGTGTGATCATTTTCAGAAGTCTTCCAGCTGCTTATATGATTAGTATGAAAGAGAGGGAAAGATAGTTATTGACTGAATCACTTGCAAAAGATATTTTTCTTCAGACCAATGATGAAAGAATTGAATACGTTTGAAAAAGATCGAAAGAGCACTACAACAAACATCAAACATCTCTGCAATGCAACTTTTACCAATTCTTGTCCTACTCTTCAGCAAACAAATTCAGGGAGGTTGGGATATTTCTGGTAGTACAAAGACGTTTTTTAGTATAATTCTAGAGAAGATAATCTGTAGGCTTGTTCAGAATGTGCTGTGAACTTCAACTGACGATTAGTTCGAAACCAAGCAAGCGATGTAATATAAAGGCTAATGACAAGGTGCTTTACCACAGGGATAATCAAATTTCCTGAATTGCTATCTATCGGAAAAGGTCTACTTATTTTGAAATAGTGCCTATCGTCAAATTATAATTCTTAGGATCACAGCGATTTTTGTTACTTCCCGTCACCTCACTCCCGTTTTAAGCATTGAAACAAGACCCCCCAGTAGTCCATTGTTCATTCTTCCATGTTCTCATTTGCGGGAAGATACTGTTTCTTGTTTGTGATATCTTCTGGATTGGCGGGCTAGGAGCGGTTGAATCAAAAGTATTCCGAAATCCAGAAAGTCTGCATTTATAAAGAACTATAATGATTTTAAAACTCCTTTGCATTCTTGCTAATCTATAGAACAATGCCTTCGGATAACACGTCACTTAATGGAAGGAAGGGTCATTTCAATAAATGAATTTCCTTTACATTAAGGTAATGCTGATGTTCATTTACATTGATTTTTTGTGATCCTACTCAAGCCAACCACAATCCTCGATCTGACACAAATGAAATCCTTTGTAAACTTTGCTAATCGAGTTCTTCATCAAGAAGTTCTCTAACTTGCGAAAGCAACCAGTTGCTCTCGCTATCCTGCTGATGATTTGATGTTTCAGTATTCTCATCATCATCACAAATCTACTCGTTATGCCCCTCAATAATAAACCAATAATAGATAAGAGACCAAAGGGTAGACACCTTATGGTTTCACGCATGCTCAGAAACCTTCCTATTGATCGATCATGACCCTGTACCTTAGAATCAACAATAGAAACGGTCAGGCGATGGAGGCCTACGGTTCTCTTCATCATAACATTCTAAGCGATATAGGATCTGTAAGATTTCTTTGTATCGGTCAACGTATAGTGACGTTCCTTCAGGGGAGATTATGGGAATACGCGAAGCTTTTATGGCCTGGACGAAGAATTGGCGGGTAGATTTCGCCGTCAGATATGCATCAAGTCCAAGCAAGGAAGAATGTTGAGGTAGTGGTTGTATCTTTAGCCTAGCGTGGAAAAATGAATTAGTTCATAGCACCTGTAGAGCCTTCATCAACGGGCGAAGAGGAATAGGTTGAAGGTCAAAACCCTGCGGAATGAACGATGTATGCTGAAGAATGGCTTACAGTGTTTTTGAAAGCATGAGCACTCTTTTCTGAATCATGCCTAGCAAAACTGCTCGTGGGTCTCCTAAAGCTCTTGCCAAGCAAATGCTATCTGCGCACATACTATTGATTGCTTCAATAGGAACTCCTGGTTTTGTTAGCCATTGCCTTATCCTAACATTGAAAGTGCATCCAATCTGCTCACCATCTTTCCGATGTACAGCTAAGTGTCCCACTGTTTCCAAGCGATGCAAAAAGAAATGCAAGTCTTCAAGAACATAACCAGAGGCAAGATTGAGCCGGATATCAGGAGCGTTCATATGTAGATGCATTCTCCAGGTGCTTAGCTGAATAGACTTATGAGTGGCTTTGCAGTTCAGAGCTAGGTAGCCGGGAAAGTAGTGGGACGCGAAGCTGAATAGACATGCTTCGAGGAGATCTACGATTGACTCGAGGACAGAATATTGGAGATGGAAGGGAAGAGCTGTGTTGCACTCATAATCATCCTCGTAAGGACCAAGGAAAGGTTTGGAAGGATCACATTCTGGTGGATAAACAATTCCACAATTGTGTTCAATATGGAGACCAACAGTTTCCTCGCGTGGCAGTTGATGTGGACGTGCTGAAAGCAATTTTCTAATCCTGGAAGATGGGGTGATACGCGGCTGATAATGTAACTGATGGTTCGATCGCCAGATATCAGTTTCCAATGTCTCTCCTAATAGTGGGACATTGATAAGTCTTCGAAAAGCAGGATCTTGCTGTCGCTCATCGGAAGCGCCCTTGAAAAGCTTGTTCAAGAAAGATCCAGCAAGGAAGAGTTTCGCGGTCCATAAATCTTGGACCAAATCACACATGCGTTTGAATGGAATTCCATGTAGATTTTGTTCAATGTATTGAGGATCGAACGAATTCAATAAAGCGTCTCGATTATTCTTCTTGTCAAAGCGAATAAGGTCGACATCGGATAGTGTTAAGAATCTTTTGCGAAATGCTAGGAAAACAATGAGAGTTTCGGTATGTATACGAGGAATCGGGTGGAGTCGGGGGACGCGAAACACGGAGTACATATTGTTTGCGGGATCTAGAAGGGATTGGTAAGTTAGAATATCAATACAAAGGATGAGTTCAAATGATAACATACCGCCCAGATGGGGTAAGTGATGAGATAAATCCATTGCTGCACGTAATGCTGCAAATCTGGAGAGAAGTGGAATCTGGAAGGAGAGGGAGGCAGATTGGGGTGAAAAGTGGTGTAGAAGGCAGAAGGACTGAAGCTTCTAGATAAAAGTGACTTGAAAATATCGAAGACTCAAATTCGCCCTCAAAGTATTCTTCTGGATTTACCAGGAACTTCTCAGCCGTCGAAGACTTTACTCAGCTACAGAAAACAGATGGCAAGGGAACTCTCGAATCTTATCTACAGATTGTTTTTCTTAAGTGAATCTGTTCACCCAGATCTCATTATCCACGCCAGCCACTAGCACGTGGTCATGTAATAATGGGTATAGTGGAAATATAGCCACCTGAGTTGAAACGGTAATCTTTAGGTCAGTCAATAGAACCAAAGACCTTTTTGTATAGGATTAATTGATGAATTAGACTACCTGCGCTGTCCACATTAATGTCCAAATCTCCTTAGAGTAACCAGCTAAGAGCCTTCCTGACTCTGAGCATGCGGCACAGCTCATTTAACCTCGATCCCACAACCCTAATAGCGGCATGTATCTCAGAACTTTGAATAAATAGAAACGAGTTGTTTCTTTCCATTATCTCTGATCCGTTCGCCCATTCGCAGCACTCGTATTCATCATCAATCATCACTTTCTCAAAACAATTCGCCACTCAAATCATTGAATCTCGATCTCAATCTCGATCTCTCAGAACAACTTCTGCACTTAGCATTCATTGAACTGTCTTGTTCGAAGCTGTGAATACCATGGTTAGCCTTGTAACTCTTGACGCTACTATTGGTAGCTTGTATGAAACGGTCTTGATCATATGCTGTAGCTGTAACGCCGAGATCTAAACCATTCAATTGATGAGTTGCAGGAATGGGAGAAGATATACCAGTTGCAGACTTTGTAGCAGTCGAGATCTCTTTAGCTAACTTCTGAGCAGCAAGAAGACGAGTAGCTTCCTCAACCGAGATAACTTCCGCATTCGACTCATCGAATGCAGCACCTTTACAATGCTGAAGATTGTATTCCTTGATAGCAATACGAAGAGGACCTTCATCGCAAGTATTAGTAAGATCCAGAGAGTGATTCTGCCAGACAGCCACGGGAACCTCACCGTGATTGATAAAGGCAATGTCACTTGGCACTGGGGTGGACATCTTGAATTCATTCGCAAATTTCTTAAGGTCATCGAGCTTGGTGGCCCTATCTTCTTTAGATTCTTTGGGAGCCTTGACAGAAGTCTTGCTAACACGGGAAGCCTGGAGTGTGGAACGATTCTCAAGCGTTCCAAGCTGACCAAGTTCGAATTGCTGAGCTTCCTTCGATGTGAGACCGTAGAATTTTGAGGGACCATTGAGGATGGGTTTGTCATTTCCGAGAGAAGCACGAGATTCCGCAGGCTTTGATTGACCAGCTCTCTCCCCGGAGGGATAAGTAGCTGGTATGATAACCTGTTCTTGGCGTTTCGATTCAACTTGGCTTTTGCTTTCCTGTTCCATTGTTAACAATGCCGGTTCATATGCTGAAGCTTCAAGGTCATGATAATCTTTTGGACCAGTTATTGAGACAAGTCTAGCTTGCATAGCAGCCTGTTCTTGCAACAATTGGATTCTCTTCTTTTTTTGCTGCTCCAGTAACATTTCTTGCATGGCTAGCATTGAATCTTCTTGAGGGGCATATTCAACATTTGAAACGCCTCGATACATCGGAATCCCTTTCCAAGTGGGAAACAAACCCTCTTGGGTCTTGGTAATTTGAAACTTTTTGGTAGCCGTTTGAATCTTCTCATCCCACAAATCGACCTTTTCATTTTTTACCTTTGGCGGTGAGGACAGTTGCAACTGGTATTTCTCCAAAGTATCAAGCAAGGTATCAAAATCCGCAACGCGTCGTTGAGCACGTGGTTGAGCTACTCGACGACCTCGAGTCAATGGGCGCTTTCTATTACCTCTCTTGGAGGCAGAGGTACGACGTGGGCTAACTGGGACAATAACGTCATTTTTATTACCGGAAGCCAGTGCAACTTCGATCGCAGGAGCAACATGAGCCGGAGAAGTTGTCCAAAGACAATCTTGACGATCACGAGTATTTTCGCTCAATGATACATTGTTTCCAGTGGTTGCTTGATCATTTTCTGGCTCTGACTCTGCAAAGGAGAGGGAATCAGATGGAACGATACTATTCTCCTGTCCACGAAGATTTCCTGGTATGTCTGTCACCGATGCAGCGAAAGATACACGCTTTGTTGATCGCGATGGTAGACTCCAATTGTCAGATTGAGTGGGAGCCCAATCAGAATCATCGTCATCTCCCAGGTCCGAATCGCAACATCCGTCATCTGCCGCAATGCTCGATGGAGGTTGTCGTCCATATCCCGTTCTATTTCCACAACCTGCACTAGAGTTCGATGGTGATTCGAATCCATTTCTAGCTCCAGAACGGTATAGATCATGGGTTGTGTGGTTTCGATGATTGAGAAGTGTTTCCTGGATGTAAGGGCTTTCTTTTGATATTGAAGCAGTATCGAGCTCTGGAAGCAAACTACCGCGTGTACCTTCAAGAGGACGCTCCGGGATTTTCGAATGAACAGGATGCAACTTATTGCCTGACTTCGATTGAGCACGCTTCGCATCTTGCTCTATAATATGTTTACGAACAAATTCTGCGCGTTGATCCGCTGTCATGCCTTGGAGCTTGTCGTCCGAAGGCAAGCTGAAGAAGAAAACTTCTGGATAACGAGAATTCATGAAGTTTATTGTCCGATTAGCGAGATATTCCAAACACTGGCTGTATGTCCAGGGTTGTTGCAAGGACAAAGCGGAAGTGTTGGGCTCCATTTTCATACATCGATACTTAGGAGGATCCGGGCAATGAAGAGGTGGTTCATGCGAGAAATATGAAAAATCGGTACGCGAAGTGACCTTAGATGGGGGGTTGTTGACATGGTGCTCAGAGGGGCGGATATAGACGATCGTCTCAAGCTTCAATATATCCTCAGCGGTCCAGTGTCGTACACCACGGGTCAACTGGTACGAATATTAGTTTGTTTCTTGAACAAAGACGAAGAGAAAAATGCTTACAATGTCTTCACAGCTCTTGCCTGAAATAGTTGCTATGTTCGGCGTGCCGGTGTTCCTACTTGCTTCTACTGCGGCCTTAAAAACGGCTCGCTGCAAAGCGAAAGAGGTGAGATTGAGGCAGCGGCTGATCATGGAGGTAAGCATGTATCCGTTTCGGCTAAAGTTTGCATAATGTTTGAGGCTGAGGAACGGTTGACCGGCCTGAATACTCTGCCGTGCTTCTACCAGCGCTTGAACCGATTGCGGATGGCGCATACTTCGTCGAAGTAGCTCCACTTGTTGAAAGAGCTTTTTGCGTTCCGCCAGTTCCATGTGATAATATGATTTCTGGTACAGCTGGAGGAAGATCTCGAACTCGGCCATACTTGGAAATCCTGAATTTTCAATGATCAACAAATCCAAGTATGTCAATCGTGGAGGTGGTGCAAAAACATCCTCTCGACCTTGTTCACGGCTGCAGGAAACAGCATTGATGGATCGACAAACATGTCCTGAAGAAGCTGTTTGTTGAACAGTAGGCTTTTGGAGAGGAGGGCCAGATTGAGGAACAGATTCAGTAGTAGGAACGGGCAATGGGTTAGTGGGTTGGCCAGGAGGGTCGACAGATTGATCGGAAGGTTGGCGCGTCATTTTGCAGTAAATAACGCAGTACGTGATCGAATTCTGTAAGTCGGGTTGATCAACTGAAGTTTCAACTTTCCACGTCAAGGGCTCGAAGTTGAAGACTTGCTTGTGGAAACTTGCAAAAGGATGTGGTTTCTGTGCAATATCAAAGAGGGGGTAGTCCAAAAACTGCAGTTATTGTGACAAGCACAATAACAATAGACTTGCAAACTTGTTGAAGAAGAAGTTGTTTACTAGAAGTATCAAGTGAGAGGCTTGTAGATCGAAGTTGAGAATTGCTGAGAAGAGGGGGGTTTATTATGATTCGAGATTGTTATGGGGTCCGTGCAGGCTCAAGCCATAGGCAACAGGAAGGTCAATCAGGTGTCATAAGTGTCATAATTCAGATTCACTATATCCTCGGGTTCTTCGGGAATTGCAAGGTCCGAGATGACTTCTATGTGAACAGTTTTGGGCACTAGAAGAGCAGAGACATGAATGCTATTGGTTATGAAACAGGTCACATAATTCGAGCTTGGCTTTTAGACAAACAAGTTGGTCTGCTTTGAGATATCACTACTCAGAGAGAGAGAAAAGGAGGTACATGAATAGATGTTTGATATTCTAGAACGTGAAGGCATTGTTTTGAGCACTTGCAACTTGAACATAGTCATACTATGTGATGGAGAAATATGAATGATTGAAGTGTATTGGAAGATTGAGAAGCATTGTGAAGACAAGAAAGACATGCTTTATCAGTTCAATAGACCCGACATTGCGAAATTACCTACCTAATATCAAAGCAACGTCCGAATCACTGATTGCCACCGACCAGTGCAAACTCAAAGCAATTCACAAGAAAACAAACCTTCGGAGACAGAATTTACATGCTACGCCCCTATACTCAGACAATAGTCCCAAGGAGAAAATATAATGGAGCTTATTAGGCAGGTAATATCCCCGCTCGAGGCTATTCACTCCATATCCCCCCACACTCATGCCATGGATAGTTGCTCAAATCGACTGATTTGCAGGTCAAACTCAATATTTTGTGAGAATCATCAAACCTGCATGATAGATCACAGTGCAAGATCTTCCTTAATGGGACACCAGATGGTTTCATTGTCTCCTAATTTACATATCATCCATCACGGGAACGAACGCCCCGTTCAACCGATCTATCATAGGTTCGATCTATGCAAGTTCCCAGTCATCATGCCCCCCTATCCTACGTTTCTCCCATTTAGTGTTTGTCGGCTGGCTTTGGGGTCTTTGCGTTTGGGTTTCTAGGATCGTTCTTGAACTCCTCGCCTGTGGTAGCCATTCTTGTCAGTATTCCTTCATAAGCAGATCTTTACGGTCCATGTGTGTAGAAAAGCAATGGAAGTGACGTACTGTTGGCCATTGCGGTAGCAGCAGAGTTGATTCCGTACATAATGACGGCACCTAATTCCCCGAGTGATATTAGCCCATGGTTCGGGCTCCAGCCTTGCCGTTCCTCCCCAGTTCTAGATGCTTCGACCCTCGCATTTTGCGATATACTTGGGATGAATGGCTCTCAGTGTAACATACCGGCAACGAAGAAAGGAGCCATTGGCTTTGCTAAAAACACAATTTTATCAGTAGACATTACTTGGAGATCGGAAAAGTGCGGAACGAAAGCTTTTCACAGCTTGCAACTGCATGGCTTCACATACCGACAGGCGCAGGGAACTTCTTTCCTAACCAAGACATTGTGAATTTGTGCTGTGGGATACGATTGAAAATGTACCGGAGGGTTGATTGGAGGTTAGACGGTGGTGATTTCGATAATAGTAGTGAGGTCAACTATGGGAAGGGCCGCAACAGAGCAAGGCTAGAATGTGTTGGGATTAGTAACATATCACGTTTTCCAAAAAATTCGAGTGCCTTGTACTTGAGGCCAAAAGACATCACTTTCCTCATTCAGTTTAGTCTACGATCATTGGCCTATCTTCACGTGTGTGGACATCTTTAGCTTCACTTCCCCATACAAATCCAATGGATACAAGATAGAATCTCAATCCTGATTGGTCTCCACAAGGAACTCCAAGCCCGCAAGCCCGCGAACCCTCACATTCATCCGAAATGGAGCCACCACATCCTTGCTTTACTCCTCACCTTCGTCACTGCCCAGCTGCAGCTTGGTTGTCCTCTTGTCCCCTTTCAGTTCATTCACCAATTCCTCTCTTTCTCTCACATCACACCTCCAAAGTATTGTAACCACACAAACCTCCGAACCAATCTATTTCTGCCCATACAATTTTGATCCTTTCCCGCTCGAGCTATTCACTACTTGACAGTGGCTTTTATACTTTAAGACGGACAAAACAGTCAAAAAGTGCGGGGTATTTGACAAGCTTGCTATTGTTGGATGCCATTTTGGCCAATTATATGGTTTCGTGTGCTACGAACTTGTTGAACTTAAACCAAACCTACATTGCAGCTTCCATCTTCCTTTGTTTCTGTTGATTGCATCTCCGAAAGAGTTAGGAGGAAGCAACAACAATTCTTTCAGAGAATATTGAATTCTATTTCTGCTTTGCATTTGAAAAACGAGCGAGACGAGACGAGACGGGGTAAATCAACCGCGGCAACGACATCATACCGGCGCTTCGGAAAGTACGAAGATACAACACAACTCATTGTACAATAATTGGATGACAATTGAAGAATAAAACCTCATTTGTTCAATTAACCAAGCGAAAGTCCTTCCTTCACCTCTCTGAGATTGTGGAATTTTTAATTACGAAAACGGATTCATCGTTCAACCAATCTCCAACAATTCCAATAATCGTTACAACCATTGACCACACCAATAATCAATTAACAACTTCAGAATGTTTACACGACGAATCTCACGCAGCTCTATCACGAGCCAACCTCTTAGAGCCTTCACGACATCTACCTCTCTCTCTCGTACACCAGCTCTATCAAATATCACCCCGCAAGGTGTTGCCTCATTCGATGCAAAGCAGAAAGAATTTCGAGAAAGAATCGCAGAACAACATCGTAAGAAAGAAGCTGCAAGTGAGTCCAAATTATCCTCCCAAGCTCAAAACTCTGCTTCGGCAGACCATACACTAAATGGAGTAGAGAACACAAACGGGAATGGTGAGAAGAAAGGAAAATTAAGTAGTTTAATTTATGGCACTCCTGAAGGTCGTGAGATGGAAAAGGAGATTGAACAGAGTTTCAGTCAGGTTTTGGCTAGAGGCAAATATGTACACTCGATCGTGTTCCATGAGGTCAAGCCAGATAAGGTTGATGAGTATGTCCAATTGGTTGGGGAATGGTATCCAAAGATGGCGGGAATGGAACAGAATAAAGTACATTTAGTCGGAAGTTGGAGAACAGAGGTTGGAGATTGTGATACGTTTGGTATGCTCCCATTCTCGTTTACTTTCGGATCTATCCCACCTACAGACGCTAACATATGATTAATTACAGTTCACATTTGGGAATACCAACGATATCACGGTTACCATGACTCTCTTCACAGTATCGCATCACAACCTGGCTTCCAAGAATTTGACAAGAAACTTAAGTCTCTTATCACGAAGAAGCACGTTTCTCTCATGCAAGAATTCTCCTTCTGGCCTACCACTGCACCCCGTGCACTTGGTGGTCTCTTTGAATTACGCTCATACACATTACATCCTGGAAACCTCTTGGAATGGGAGACTCATTGGCGCCGCGGTCTAAAGGCTCGAAGAGAAGTCATGGAAGGCGTTGGCGCATGGTTTGTACAAATCGGAGAATTGAACACTGTGCATCATTTGTGGCAATTTGCGGATTTAGAGGAGAGAAAAAAGAGAAGAGAGCAGAGCTGGGAGATCGAGGGTTGGGGAGATACAGTTCACAAGACTGTGCCATTGATCCAAAATATGAAGAGTCGAGTGTTGATTCCAATGCCATGGAGTCCAGTTGCTTGATCTAATATCTGCGTGGATACGACAGTGGAATCGGCGGGAGGATTGAAGTTATGCATTAAACGTGAGTGTTGCGGATACCAGGACAAATTTAATCAACGAAGTGTGATATTAAAGCGATGAAAGTTGAATGGACGATACCCAGCTCTGAACTTGAGGGACAAGATCAGCACGCTGCTGCTTGTATTAAGAAATTGATAAAAACCAAATGAAGCTTGTAAGGATTTCAAATACAAATATTTTAACACAGTAGATCGGTGAAGTCATGCTTGATTCTACCAGGTAATATTGTGAGATTGAATGGAAAGTATCAAACAAGGGTTCCGCTAGCGTTCCCGCTGATCTCGGCTCGTACCGAGATGACAATGTTATTGCACTATGTACTTTTTCACTCCGTATTCATATACACGACATTATCAAAGACCATATAACTAGCTTGAAAAGATCTTTTCAGCTCTACAAACGCGGTGGTGTTTGCTCAACGTGGATTTAGGCGCAGCGCCAGTTCAGAGCAAAATTTCCTGTATTTGGGCCCCCACGGGGAGTATGAAGGGCCGATGTTGAGTTACTTCATAAGATTCCCGGTACACAATGAGTGTCTGTTACCAGGACTTTTGATTTATCATCCTATCTGTGCCTCAGAGGCTTGGTTGCCTTTGTACCTGCATCCCCAGTATGCTACTTACCTATCCCGATAAGAATTGTGGCATAGTGGGTGGTCAAGACAAACATGAGGTTCGCTGTGCAACATTGTGTTGCTTGCCGTGTTTACCAAGTGTTATTATCTGAGTTTGGTATCAACTTCAAATCAAACATTGAACTACTCGCAGAATTTCTTCTCGATATTGATAGTATCTATTTTTCTGTCGACTCCTATTCATTACCAATCTCAAAACTACACAATGAACAGTAACTTTCCGTACAACGGCGTTCTCCCATTCACATACCAAGCATCCGAGATTCTCTTCGCGGACTGGATAAATCTATTTACGCTTTGTCTTGCCCCCCTTATCGTTCATATCGTTGCTGGCGTTCCATCACCCGTCTATCTCTCTAGCCCACGACCCCGCTGGCACGAGCGACTCGGCCACTATAATCCTACTTCGATACTATGGCGTTACTTCTCAATCATCGATCGACGAGCACGATCGCGCGCATGGAATTCTGCGGATATGGCAGCTAGTAACGCACATTTTTGGACTTCGAGCGGTTGGAACGGCTCGGAAGATATGATGCGGAAAAGTCGATGCTTTTGTTCTCGTATTCCTAGTTCTCCACATGCTGTTTGGGTTTCGAAGACCTCAGCTGAAACAGTGGCAACTGTATTGCAGGGACTGCAAGCTGCTTGGCAATTGGTGGGAGGATTGAATGGGGGCGGTTATTCTGACACTATCTCCTTGGGAACGGTTTTTGCACCGCTAGCGATATATGGATTATTGAGATTGCCAGCGGCCGTCTGGATAACTGATGATTATTCATACGTGGATGTGGATATCGATGGCGATAGTGACCCAGAAATGGAAATCCGCGACGGATACCGTCTGACTAGCACATTAACACCTCGCAAAATCCCCAACAAGTCGTGCCCTTCTCAGCTTCGGACTCCTCGAACCATTTCCAGCCCACTCGTTTGATCTCCACTCTCCTCGTAGCTGGCGCGGAATAACAGTACGGATCCTCTTTCTCCTTCCATTGCTCGCTCTCCTGGCCCTCGCGCTCCTCTATCTAATACCTTATGAAAATTCCACCTACCCTTTAAATATATTCTTCACACTTACCCAATTCCTCGTCTGTTCAATCCCCATTTATACATTCTATTTCCTGACCGATAAATCCACCACCACTATCATCCCATGCATCACAAGTCTCTGGTATAAAATCTACACGGCCCTTTTATTCGCCGGCATGCTCGTTCTCGTCTGTGTTGCGGGTCTTGAAACTCGCGCGACTCCATGTGGTCTCTATACCACTACACCGCCTGGCTTTTTTGACATGGTGGTTTGTGGAGGTCTTAGTGTTGCTCGGGATGGGGCTGTGGACGGGATATCTTCTGGTCTACCGTTTGGAGTTGTGTGGCGGAATAGTACGAGTGAGGAGATGGGAGGTGGAGCGTTTTATATGGGGGAGTTTGATGGGTGGTGCAAGATTGAGATGATGGGTGATGTAGTTGAAGCTTTTATGCCTGGCAATTTGTCGACCTTTGATGGATAAGGTTATCAAAGGAATAGCGTGAATATGTAGCATAATTCTTATACGTAGCATCGTTGGAAGTCATAGTACGTAATTTGAGGCTCGAGCAGAGGCGAACTGTTCCTGAGAGAACCTATCGTGTTCCGGTAATTGTTGCATATGATCTGATTGGAAGACATAGCTAAGAATTTCAAGGGTACTGAAACACATCACCGAAGATTAACTCTCGCCAGCTAGCAGCCTTCTCAAAGGGCTGCTGATGTGACTTTTCTGAACAGCAGTCAAGATGATACTATCTGTGAGTTGTTTTCTCGAATGTCTAACTAGTAGGGCAGTAATTCAATTGTTAACCATGGTCTATGTAGGGTTGCCTCCTTATTGAAATGTAAAAAACATGTCCTTGATTCCCATTCATCAACTCCATATGCCACATTTGACTCGCTGAAACCAAAACGAAGCGCCACATTCAATCTTCTCATGTTGATATCCCATTATCCATATTTCTCAAATTTGGTGCAGAACTTTGTGGTTCATAATCACTCCATTGGCAGAATCAGCCACCAGTCGCTTTGTACACCCGGACAAATATCCACAACCAAGTCATCAACTTAATCATCACAATTGCTACCACAAATGAACGAACCCTGAGTCTCCGAAACCTCCGCTAAGTCCACTCTCTTAGTTCCTTCCACCTCCCCCTCGTTAACTCTCTCACATAATACCTTCAACTTCTCACCTACCCACTCGAAATCTCTCAACTCAAGATATATCTGCGCGCTCAATCTGACCCATAGTACATTTGCATGCCATCCAATTTGCAGATAGGTATCAAATTCTTTGACTGCGGTTTTGTTGAGCCATACTCTGATTTTTTCTGCATCGGCGGGTTTGAATGCTGTTGTCTCGGATGTTGCAAGGGACTTGTCATTGAGCTTATCCCAAAAGGGTATTGGTAGTTTGATGTTAGTGAAGCACGTTTCTCTTCCGGGCAAGATGGGAAGAGTATGCGTATTCAGGATTGAAGCGCATAAGTTACCGCCTGTTTTAGCGAGACCAAAACAATATTGACGAATTGATGCTTCGCCACCGCAAACTGTGTTACGGAAGGATACCGCGGCGGGTATGCATAAGTATGGTGTGTAGTCAATGGTTGCGACGAAGTTGAACATGGAAATGAAATAGTTATTGATGTCTTGCAGAGTGTCATTCTCGGAGCTTTTGCGGTAGCCGTGAGACGTAGGAAGGGAGGTGCGGATGAGGTGTTGGTTGCGGAGGGGCACATAAAAAACTGCACACGAGCGAGGGGTATATAGCCATCTACCGTAGATTAGAACGCGACTTTTATGAGAATAAGATATCATACTTATGACAGTTACTGACGAAAAAGTCGGGACTGACTGAACCAAGGTGTGTAAGATCGATGTGTCCGATACCGTGAGCACCATCAATTAAACTCAAGACACCCAGTTCTTTACATATCCGTACTAGCTTCTCCCAAGGCATTCGAACACCGGGAAATGTCAGGACCTGTCATCAACATTGTGAGAAATTGAGATCATCAATCAAAGTCAAACGAGATGCACTTAAAGGAATATTATGAGAGATAATGTCAGAACTACTGGCATTTCAAAGTGACTCTATTTGTAGAATCGGGACGGCCTTACCGTATCAAATATAGCCAACTTAACCTTTGCACCCATCGTTTGTACCAGCCCGACAAACTCTTTAAATTCTCCTAATTCACTCTCCTCATCAATCGGAAACACCAAGACCTGACAATGCGTTGCTACTTCTACTCCTAACATCTCTCTTACACTTTCAATTGTCTTCTCACACGCATCATAAATCGTGCTAAAATAAACAATCATATCCCCCTCCTCCCATTTCAAATTCCTCAACACGGTATTGACCCCTGTCGTCGCATTCGGGATTAAAACCACTTCCTTGGGGTCAGCACCTAGAAGAGGCGCAACGGCTTCTCGTGATTCATCAATAAGTTCTGGAAGATCATAGACATAGAATGTATCTGGTCTTTCAGTACATTGCTTTTGAAATGCATCTTGAGCTTGTTGGATAGGACGTGGGTACGCGCCAAAGGAACCGTGGTTTAGAGGTGTGTAGCTGGAAGAGAATTGGAAATGGGTGTCACGCATGCGATGGCCGAATGGAGGCCGAATTGTCATTTTGATGAATGGGAAGGCTATGTATGATATTGTTTGATTTGATTGTAACGGTTGTAATTGTTTATGGGAAAGTTACCGTTATCGATGGTTTGATCAAGAAGTCGTTGATCGTTGCCAAATCGGAACCTATAGTGAGGTGTGGCTGGGGTTAGGGAATTACACGTGATTTTCTTTCATCCACTTGATCAGCTACCTTGCTACATCTCGTTTGCAATTGCCTGTACTGTCCTCAAAGTCTTTGTCTTTTTCATAATGATTACTGTTGCGCAGATCAACAAAATGCTTTCTAGATGTATTTGTTTGCTTGTGAATGATATCGTAACACATTTTGAGAGGTAAAATGGCTTATGCTATGTATGCTCACACCGAACAACGGTGGGTGATGTAAGATACCAACCGTTGGTTGGCTCCAATATTGCTGATGCTGTCTTTGCCGGCAGTTGGCTACTCAAATACATCCGAAGACTACCTTGCTATATAACGTCAAATGAAAGAGAAGCCAAGAAACTTCTTCATAAGCGTATCCATCGCAATTTGACGGTCGTGCTTTAGAGACTACAAACGGTTAAGTATAAGGAAGCTAGTTGTTACCTACTAGGAACTTGCTAACTATGGCTTCTCGAAAATGGAAAGATGAACTCATTCCCAAACATTGTCGATCATCTAGCGGAAGTTGATCCAGAGGCTTTGTATGCAGAGTATCCGGTTTCTACTTTGACATACGACCATGGCTACCGCAAGATTACCTATGGTGATTTTGCAAGGGCTGTCGGCTGTGTTGCTTGGTGGATGCACGAAACCTTGGGTCCGGCGAAAGACTTCGAGGTTCTAGCCTATATCGGGCCCAATGATCTGAGATATCCAGCACTAATTTTGGGTGCCATAAAAGCTGGCTATTTGGTGAGAATTATCCCTATGTTGTTTATATGCATACACCTCAGTCTGCACCCAATCGCTCATATATCTCTGTGTATTCATCGAATTCAGATAATTAACTCGTCATGAACATGCAATGCTAAGATCTAAAAGATGTTCCTCACCTCCCCGAGAAACAGCGTCGCAGCTCAAACAAACCTGCTTGATCGCCTGAAATGTAGAACTGTTCTATCACCGACTCCTCGTCCTTCTCAAATCACCGGTATCCTCGAAGCTAATTCTCATCTTCGCGTCTTTGAGGTTCCAAGCGTTGAAGATATTCTAAAAATAAAGAGGAGACGTTTTTCGTTCGATAAAACTTTCTTTAAAGCGAATCAGGAGCCCTTCGTAGTTGTGTAAGCTGGGTAAACCCATCATCATGCTGTAGCAAAAGCTGACCTAACTACAAAAGGCATACTTCTGGGTCAACTGGATTTCCAAAGCCTATGATCTGGACTCATCAAACTGCTCTAAGAAACATCGCATTGATGGCGCTGGACCCTCCAGCTGGCTATAAGAGCCAACATCAAATGTATGAGGGCAAAAGAGTATTTTTAACATTTCCACCCTTCCACGTGAGTCGCAAATTGTTTACAATGATGCCATCATTTCTGATGCAATATTGTTTAGGGTGTATATCTTTGTTGTCATTTGTTTAATGCTGTACCATTTGGTACAGTGATGATCAGCCCTACTTCCGGAGCAATACCATCCGCGAAAGGACTTGTGGATGGATTGAAGAAAACACCAGCAGATATCGCATTCGTAGTCCCTTCTATTGTTAATGAGTTGAGCCAAAGCCCAGATCTCCTTGATTATTGCGCGGAGCATCTGGAAATGATAATTTACTGCGGAGGAGACTTACCACAAGCCATCGGTGATATAGTTGCATCTAAGATCAGACTTGTGAATCAATTTGGAGCTACAGAGCTCGGCTTATCAAACTTGGTCCATAGAAATGGCGAGTTTGATCGAAGAGACTGGAAATATGTCGAGTTTCACCCAGACACAGGCGCCGAGCTGAGACCAATAATCGACAATACTCACGAGCTGATCATGGTTTCAAACCCCGACCTGGCAAAGCAGCAGCCTACCTTCACGATGTTCTCCCAAGCAACGGAATATGCTAGTCGTGATCTCTTTACCCCTCACCCTAGCAAGCCAAACCTATGGAAATGGCATGCAAGAGCTGATGATATCATCGTATTCTTGAATGGCGAGAAGACTAATCCTATATCGATGGAGCAACACATCGTAGCTCGCAATCCAGAAGTTCAAGCGGCTTTGGTGATGGGTGCGCAACGTTTTCAAGCATCACTTTTGATAGACCCTGTCAATGGAGATGCCGATCTTTCAACAACAGAGCGCGCAGCGCTGTTAGAAAAGATTTGGCCCTCGGTGGAAGAAGCCAACCAAAATTGCCCAGTGAGTATACATTTGGATGCCTAAGAAAGATGTCTGAAAGACAACATAATCTTGTGCCCTTTCCTCCATCCTTGAAACACCGGTACTAATATTACCTACAGGCACATGCAAAAGTTGCTAAAACACACATTTTCTTCACAACTCCAACCAAACGTATGTTGATTGCTGGAAAAGGCACGGTTCAACGAGCAGGAACTTTACAACTTCACCAGGAAGAACTCGATGCTTTGTATACAGACGCAGATACCATGACAGCAGAGATAGACGACGAAATCTTCTCTGATATCTACATTGGTGATCTATCAGCGGTTTCCGAATTCATGAAAGAAGCTGTGGTGAGCATAACTTCGTGGCTCAATCTAGATGTGAATGAGGACTTCTTTGCTCGCGGAATAGACTCACTGCAGGCTCTCACAGTTGTAAGAAATCTTCGTCATGGGCTTGGAATTACATCAATTGCTTCAAGTACGCTTTATACCAATCCATCAATTACTCAATTAGCAAGCGCTGTCGTGAAAATTTCGAAAGACGAGGAATCTATACACGGTCGACAGATGGCAGGTCAATTGAGGGAAAGTATGCTCACAGAGTTTCGAAGCCGTATCGATTCGCTTACTTTACCTCAGCCAACTTGCCATAGGAAGGTTGACACAAATCGTGAAATCGTCGTCTTGACCGGGTCTACAGGAACGCTTGGTTCCCATATTCTAGGGAGTTTTCTCTTAAATCCTCGGGTCGCTCACATATACTGTTTGAACCGCTCATCATCGGGTAAAACTCTCCGAGATTCTCGAAGCCAATCTGCAGACACTGCCGATGCTCGAGTCACATTTTTCACCACAGATCTCTCGAAGCCACAGCTTGGACTTCGTTTAGAAGACTATTCCAACTTGCTACAAGCAACTCGCATCATTCATAATGCCTGGCCTGTCAATTTCAATCTATCATTGTCTTCCTTCCGTCCGAGCATTGAAGGTCTGATCAATCTTATTGCGCTTGCAGTATCAAGCGCAGGTGGAAAGTTGTTTTTTGTTTCCTCGATTAGTTCCGTCATGGGTTACAAAACGTCATCTGGTGCCACGCCCGAGGACATAATACACGCATCAACAGATCCAAATGAATCTATCGTAGGACCAAATGGCTACGCGGAAAGCAAATACATCTCTGAACTTCTTATCTCTTACGCATCAGATAAATTTTCATCTCATGGTCATAAATTCTCCCTCGCAAGAGTCGGTCAGATAGCCGGCCCGGTCAGAGCCCAGGGGATGTGGAACAAGACGGAATGGTTTCCAAGTCTCATTCTTAGTTCTATACATGTAGGTTGTATTCCCAGCTCTCTCGGCTCGAGCCTTGGAAGAATCGACTGGGTACCGGTAGATTTACTTGCAGATATCATTGCGGATTTGGCCCTGGCCAATAGCCTTCAAAGTGGGGGGAGATCGGTTCAGGTCTTTCATCCTTTGAATCCCAATCCCAAAACCTGGGAAGATATCCGAGAGGAGCTGGTCATGCATTTGTGTTCTATTTCTGGCAAATAGATCGACGTCGTTTCACTCGATGTCTGGATTGCCAAAGTTAGGCAGGATGTGGAATTGAAAGCGGGAGCTGGAACTGTATTGAAGGACGGAGAATTAGATGAGATCTTGGGAAAAAATCCCGCAGCTAAACTGTTAGAGTTCTACGAAGGTGTGCTTGGAGGTGGAGGGGAAAGTAATGTTTTGGAAACGGAAGAGACTCAAAAGGCGAGTAGGGCTTTGAAATATTTAGAGGGTGTAAAAGGGGAGTGGATTACTAAGTGGATTTCTGAATGGGTGGGCGTTTGGAAAGGATGGAATTGAAAGATTGTTGTGAACGACTTTGCTCATGATTTCGGTTGCAATTGTTGTATAATTGAAATACCTTTCTAGTCTTCTCTAGATGAATACTTTCGATCCATGTGCTTAGCAATCAATTTCGTTTTATTCAATATCAATACATTCGTTCCTGTGGCGTGATTGTCGAAAAATGATTGGGTACATGACATGACAAGGAGTTTTGAAAGCTTTCGGACTTCTCATGAGGAGTTTTCACGAGTTTTGAAAAATCTTTCTCAAATACCACAATAGTAAAACGAAGGGAAACCGGTGCCTGTTTGCCTGCTTTGCCCAAGAATCAATCCTTGGTAAGTAGGAATACATCTTTCGTCACTTCCAAGTAGCCAAGATGGCCAGTACCGCAAGGATAAATTCAACCTTCGGCAATTCTTCATAGACAAATGCTTGATAGTTTTCGGAAGAGACATGGGTTGGTTGCAACAAAGAGCCCACTGATGTTTGAAGAATAAGTTTCACAAGCAGACCAAGAATACACATCAAGATTGAGATCAAGCGGAGAGGCATTAGTATGAGCAAGGGTAGCACTGATGAAATTCAGAGTTTCTGTAGCTTTTTCGACTGGGCTGGGGTATTGACTTTGGGAATTGCAGGAAGATTCAACTGCAATGCCGCGAAAAATTTCGAAAGATGCCATTGTGGTGATGTTCTATTTCTATTACAAATTTGAATATAAGGTTACATTCTAAACATATCCGTACACACTCCGAAGAAAAGTGTGCAGAGCCAGACATTATTGACTTGTTGAAATCATCCAGCCGATAAGTCAGATAAAAACGAAAATATAAAATCCAAAGCCGCAGAACAATCAAGTGGTATCATCGCAGAACCTAGATTTAACTCCTAACGTAGCTGCATCATCCAGCTGAAATTACTTCCGCAGTAATCCTTGACTGCTTTTGATTCAGCTAGCAGGCGTGCAAGTTGGACCCCCCCCCCTCTCCCCCCCTCTCCCCTCCACGAGTATTACATTCAAAACGTCGGGTCAGACTGTGGCGATGCCTGAAGAATCATAATTTGATATTGGGCAGATTGTGGTGACTGATACCCCCTAGAAGTAGTTCCAAACTTACCACTAGTCTTCAACCTCTAACCCATCACTGCCCATAACAATTTTCAAACCCGCCCTCGCCCCTTCAACTGTATGCTCCAGGGCCGCCACTTTAGCCAAAACACTCATCAACCTTGGATCTGCACTCTCGACCCTGACTTTTTCCTTGACCCTAACCTCTTCTCCTTTGAACATGAACACCTCATCCATTTCGTCATGCTCTAATCTCCTTTGAGCTCCTATCGCAAACGCTATTCTGCTCCCAAAGTTGACTTGTTGTGCTACAGATTCAAGAACTCGTATAGTGAGCAATAATGAGCCATCGGAGATTGTAAGATCCAGAGAGAGATTGGATGGTAAGGATGGGGCAAAAGTATCGGGATCAACAGGGTTATGCGCCCAGTTTAAAGATGCGGGGGTTTGTGTGGGAGATTCGAGGAGAGAGGGACCTTTGAGCACGAGCTTGGCCTCGGTAAGGATACTGTGGAGAAGATGCAACTGGGAGGATATAAAAGGCGCAGAGCGACGATCACCGGTCCATCGGGTTATGTCAACGCAATCAAGACTTTGGTTTAGAAGTGTGCGCAGTTGAGTGAGCGGTTCGAGGAGAAGAGGCAGAGTTGGCGACAGTGAAAACGAGGACGGTGGGAGAGATTTGAGGCGCAGGTGGAGGGTCTGGAGGAATGACTATTAGCGATCGCTGAAAAGGCTCGAATTCATGATTTGATATTTGGAAAGGAGAAAAGAGGTTAAAGATATGAATAACGTAGGGAATAGGGGGAAGACGAACTCCTTTAACGACCTGAGTACCAACACGTGTAATATGACCCTTCAGATACTCGGAACGAGGTGATGACATAACAAGTGTAGACCCCGGTTCAACAGGCGCGAGGAGTGCATAGCAATCTTCTAAGCCCGTTTTTAATGAAGCTAATGTTTCCTGCAGTGATTCTAGAAGCCATGATAGCTCGCGTTCCTGTGTTGACAGTCAGTTTCCGCTTGTTGTATAGATGAGATAGTGTGGGGAAAACAAGTAGATATATACCGTGGAATCGTCCTCTTCTTTCTTCAACTCATGAACAGGTAAAGATGGCCAGACAGAAGTAGACATATTGATATATTGTTGATAGAAAATTAAACGTTCTGCGGGATGATATAGATTGCTGCACCTCGGTGGAGCTATCTGTCTACAGCCTATGACGTTAGTGTAGAATAGGTTCTGCCGGGCGGTGAGTGTCTCAATTTAGAACTTTGCTGTATCAATTTCATGTATCGAAATCGCAATTACGGTCCCTCTCTTTGCTGCTTCCTTACTCTACATCTAATTCATGATACCCTTTTCATCAATCTACACGTCTTAAACATTCCTCATAATTCTTTACATTCTTGCACACCAATTGCGAACAAACAATCGCAACCAAATTCAAACCAAAACCAAAGCCGCATCGTGGCCGGCACAGAAATGGCTCGCACAGTACCTTCACTTTCTTCTAAGGACGACAAGAAACCTAAACTGCCAAGAATAGGAAAGAGTAAGATTCTCTTGATTTCCTCAATTTCGTTCGATGCTAATTCGTGTGCGCAGACCAAAGAATCCAAAAGCGACCCCTTCTGCACCCCGCAATCGCGTCACCCCGCTCTTCTTCTGAGAAAGTCGTCTACGTCTCTGACAAATCGCAATTCATCGCCATCGTGAAACGAGTCCGTAAATATCTAGATGGCGCAGAATTCCGTGCTGGACCTACAGTTCTGCCTAGTACAGACAGGGAGTTGATGAGAGAAATCGAAGAAGGCATTAAAATAAGTAGAATGGAAAGAAAATCAGGGAGTGGTAATGGCGAAGAAGTCGTAATGAAAGGAACGGGGAAAGCAATTGAGAAGACCCTAATGTTGGCGCACTGGTGGCAGCAACAAGAAGGCGTGAGAGTGGTAGTCAGGACAAAGAGTGTAGCAACTGTTGATGATGTCGTGGGAATTGACAACAAGGATGATGACATGGAGGAGAGTGAGAGTAGGGTAAGGAGGGTTAGTGTGCTGGAAGTTGCAGTTTCCTACATTTGAATGATGGATTGGATTGGGTTGAATGCACATATCGGGTTCAAGAGGATGAATTCTGCAGCCGAGCCGACTGCTGTTGGATTATTTTAAGTTTGGAGTTTAAGTATGGAGTTATGGCACATTGCAAACAGGCGCAACGATACGGAATACTCAAATGGACTGGCGCTAGATACCAAAAGAAAATGTACATGATTAAGGCTTGGAATACAATGTACAAATGAACATAAAAATATAGACTTAAGGGGCCTTGTTCCTAGAATTTGATAGATTTGAGTCAAAGTTGTGTTTTTGCAAAAAGGGTTGGATCATCCCACTCCAATTGTTTTTCCAATTCTTGTTTGGCTCATGATATTTGCTTACCGACCCAAGGCTTGCTAATAGCATGCCTTCTTCTTGATGGGTTGTAGCAATCAAGCGTGATCTCCCCTCCCTCATTACTCGTTTCAAAGAGGAGGATAGAAATCACGTCACTTAAGATGCGCGAATACAACAAGGCCAGCACTAGCGTGCATCGTTTGAACGACGAATTGAAGTTGAACTTCTGCATGGTTACTTTCAGTCAATCATGGGAATGTCAAATGGAAGAGTAGCAATTTCTTAATCACGCGGATGTGAGGGGAATTTGGGATCAAGTACAAACAGGAGCAGAAACTCTGCTTGATTCATTATACTTGGTACTATTCATTGAATTTGAGTTAAATTCGACCTCTAAATGATATAGGATAATGAACCGGATCCCAAGGCGCCATTTCTCCATTTTCCTTGCACCCTAACAACGATTATGATAACCCTTCTTTGTGCTTGTCAGCAAGTATCTTGAGGACAACGCTCAGTCTATAAGTGTGTCTAGCCTCTTAATTCCTCTTTATTTTAGAGCCCGAAGACACCATGACGATGGTCAGAGCCGGTATCAGAAGCTAACCGCGTCCTCCAATGCAGCCTCCAACGCTTCTCGAATATTACGATATTCTCCGTTGCGAACAGAACGATATGCAGCGTGGATGCTCGCGACGGTCTGCGTATCCTCCTCCCAAATATCAGAGATCGTTTCAAACCACTCCACTGTCAAAAATTCATTAGCTATCGCTGGAAAGTTTAGATCTGGGGTTATGAGGGGCTCACATACCCATCTCGGCAGTAGTGATCCATTTTTCTGGCTCCTCTTCCACTAGAGTATCTGAAGAACTACTATTGTTTTCCTTCAATCTTGCATCCTCCTCGTCTGCTAGTTCCCTAGCATGCAAAGCAATTTCGAACTTTACGCCTCGCTCATCTCGTTCGCGTATCAGAGATTCGACTAGCTTTATGACAGCATGCGTCTCATCCATAAGCCTTTGATCTTCGCGCATGTTTTCCATTTGCCAAACATACTCATTGAGTCGCTGGTTGACTTTCTTTACCTGTTCTTGCCACTCGCGATGCTCCAAATACAGCTCGGCGAAGTCGTATGAGTGACCTCCGATGGCTGCATCTCGATTTATTTGGTATCTCTCAAGACCCGGTCGATCTGCTCTAAGACTATCTGATTCGTCTAGAGTTATGTGTCTCCCATCTCCAGCGTTGATCGAGAAATTTGCAGTTCCGGGTACGAGTGCTTCGGTCACTAGTTGGTTTCCTGTGCTTTCATGTTTAGTTCGACTTCCTCTTTTCACTGAAGTTTGTGATTGTGGAGTACTAACCAAGGTCTCTAATAGGAGCAGCTTGTTTCATTCTACTATCGAGTTAGTTTAAAGCCATGATAAATACAACTAGTCGTCTGCTGTATGATGTTTGGAGACTTACTTGGACTGGTTTATTGGTTATTCTGTAGGGAACTTTGAGTTGAATAGATGTATCAGGGAGCGTTCTTTATGAGATGAAATCTTACTACGAAGCGACTTCTGCTTGCTCTTGTAGTGTTATAAAAGGGCTATTCTATGAGATATATTTATACATGATTTCGATACAGCTCATAATGATAGAGATTCCTCTAAGCGTATTTGCACAGCTGTATTGTATCAGGGCCGTACTATGGCGAGCATGGTTGGCCTTGCACATCATAGAGTTACCGGGAACACTCTCTGGTTTCCCAAGGTGCGGTACAAGTTATGTCCAGGTCTGTAGTATCATTACTAGATTGGCTTATGATGGTTTGCAGTCTAGATTTAGAGTCACTTTGAAGCCGGTCTATTTGGACTTTGTTGATCTCTACGGTAAATATTTGTCGAACTTAATTTTATTCGGAAATTTTCGTCAGATAAACAACTCGGTACTGCTGGATTCCACCCCTGAATCTACGCGAATGGCTATGCATGGTCTCGTCTTCAACGGCAGGCTCGGATGCAACAGTTTTGAAATTCTACCAAGTTCTGGTGACAATTCAAAAATAACAAACACATTTAAAATCTACTTGATATCTTGATGAAAACAACTTTTTCACCAAAATCCACAGATTACTGCCTAAGCTCACACAATGCGTATGGAACCTCGTAGTTTGGTAACGTTCAGTTTCACCACTAAGATCATATTCAACTAGAAGAATTGAGGATAATGATCAGGAAGTATAAATAATAAGGACTGATTGTACAACTCAGGCTAAGACAATTCAAAAGGTTATGTGAATGGAAACGAAACAATAAACGTAGATTTGATTGGCTCAGATTTCGCCAATGTGAGTTCAACAACATAGCTACATGAATCACTAGAATTTGACCACTAACTATCATTAAAATAGTAGATACTGCCTCCTCAAACTCATACTTCACTCTCCCGAACACGAAGAATCTCATCATACTTCAATCTCAAATTATTGAACTTCTTTGCGAATCTTCCTACCAACTGTGTGCCCTCGGTTGTTGCAGCAGAATTTTGGGATTGCGGCCCCTTAGCAATTGCCATGTCAATATCCTTATGTATCAGATCAAAAGTTTCATTCAATTCCAGTTTGAGTTTGTTGAATTCATAGTCGATCAAGGTGACTGCTTCTTGACGCATTTTGGCAGATATGTTAGGGAACATTGTGCCGCCGTTGACTTGATTTGAAATAATCGATATTTGTCGTGCTTTCATGCCTTTGCCTAATTTTAAGTTACTACGGGAGGGTCAGTGTTTTGAGTCAGTGACGGTGGCTTACCTCCTTCGCTACCGGCTTTACGATAAGCTGAAATCATTTCTGCGACAATAAAGGAAGAAGCGTTTGGCTCTTCAACGTGTTGTCGAATTGTTCTGTAGAAAAAGTTACGAAAACTGATAAAGAAATATGGGAACTATGCAATACCTCAATCCTCTCTCAAATTCCTGTTGTATGAAACCGAAATTGTATTCCAAGTCTTGTATACGAAAGTCAATCCCATACTGCATTGGGTTTGATCTGCCCTGCCCTATTTTAAAGCTGTCAGATCTGTGTGACGTTCATAGTAGTTCAACTTATAAGTATAATGAGCCATTCTACCTTCAATATTAGTCTCCAAATCTTGAAGTTGATCTTTGACCTCTTGTAGGAGGCTCTCCATTTGTGTTGAGATCTTTTCTTCAAAAAGGTTCCATTTAATCTTTAACTCCACTCTCATCCTTTCGAGAATTTCCGCGTTCCAATTTCTATAACCCCGTGCATTAGTGATATGCTCTCCGTTATTTCTACACCACGCGTTATATGATTCTATTGAAACCAAGACACATTAGTCGTCTTTTAGGATGTTCACAATCTAAGAGATCATACGGTGATGCCACTATCATTCGTCAGAGTGTTTCCGAAAGGGCATTTGAATCGCTTACTTCAGCCCATTCTTCCGCCCTCTTTTTCGCAGTAGCTTCCCACTGTATACTTTCTCTATCTTTTTTTGAATTCTTTTTAGCACAGTTAACAAATCAACGGGCGAACAGTAACCCACTAAAGAAACGAAGTATGTCATTTTGTAAGGCATTTTGGAATTCCCTGTTGCATTGCGTAATTGACGCAGTCGCCTATTTATAATTAGAGAAATGGCACACACAAGATTGTATGTGCTATTTTTTTCACTTACCTCTTTTCTGGAACGCTCATAGCAGTCCAAGACTAAAGTTCCTATACCATCATTTTGTACTTGAGAGACTGCTTGAACGGAATCCAACCATAGCGTAATAGAATTCAATAGACTTGGTAGCCTTGACCGCATGAAATGCAGTGCTTGCAGAAGTTGGGCACTAGCAGTTATCTTTCGACAAAAGCGACGAAGCTCCGGAATACCGCTCTTTTGGATCATTTCATTGTCCCCTTCCTCTACATATTTCTCATATTTTGTGTTTGATATACAAAAAACATCTAGATGCCCATTAATAGTCTTTTGTCGATACGCGGCTTGGAGTCCCTTGGTAACGTACCGGTTCCGAGCTTCTATAAAAAGCCACAACTTTCTATTAATTGTCAGAAATAAGTACCATCATCGAAAGGGAAAAGCAAACCCTACTTTCGTTCGAGGTTTTCTTTTAGGTTCTTGTCGCCCTTGCGCTTCGCGTTCTTGATATCTTCGTCAATCGAGTCTATTTCAATCAGGGAAATCTCTTTTCCATTGCCAACGAAAGTCCTCTTTGCCGTTTTTGGGTTGATATCCTGTGGTGAATAAGTTACAGTAAGAGTTTCCAGCTCCAATCAAGTACATACGTCTGATCTTGTGCATATAACAGCCAATTTGAAATTGATATTGGTGCCTCCCGATTCTTCCCACGCAAGCGGCACATGGCGTTTGAGCTCACTATATAATGCTGACTTAAGGGTTGTATCGGTAATTGCTCTGGAAATTTTGGTTGCGATGAACACATGATCACAACTCTGCAAGTATCTCTGTGTTGCTCGAACACGCGCTAAATTGGTATCTTGTAAACCTATAGGGATCCGTCAGCCAGTCACAGCAGAATGATAACACTGGATATACCTGGCAGGTCCGCGAGGACAACGCCTGTTTTCAGCACTTCAGCGTCAAGGTAGACGCGAATTATCTTGGTGAATGGCCAAAGCTTATCCTCCATGAAGACACTGGTTAGTTCTTGACATTCGTCTGAAGTATGCGCACTAGCTGTCCATAAACCAGACTCATCATCTGCAGGAAAATTGATTTTCTGCATCCATTCTAACAATTGGCTCTTGATCCTCTCGAATGCACCTTCCGACTTGTCGCTCACGAAACTGACATTGAACTTTTCTTGTTGGCTAAACAAAGCCTCAAGAGCCGACCATGCCACTGCGGATTCTCTTTCGATACGTTCCTGTTCATCAGAATCGAGCGCATTACCTTCATTATCGGAATCTGGGAAGAATAGCTGTCGATAACTCCACAACAACTCTTCTACCATTTCTTGACGCTCTGGTTTGGAAAGATACTCGACCTCGATTGAAAACGGTTTGAGGGTACTTTTTTTCCTTTGCCTGTATTCTGTGACAACGGAAGTACAAGCAGAACCTCCATCGCTCTGAGAAATTGATCATCAATAAATTACTTAACATGAGTGATCTAAAATGAACTCACAGTTCTGGCCAGCTCTGTCACATGCAGAAGCGAGTTGATTAGACTACTCTTTCCTGTAAGGAAGTCAGCGCTTGATCCATCATACCACATGACCAGCAGAAAATTCCAGGCTTACCCTCTCCTGATGCACCTAATATAGCAATGATTCTAGTACTCGATATATCGCCTTTGCTCAGTCCCTTTGAGTCATTTAATAGTCTTCGAAAATTGACATCTTCTCCAAAGGCTGTCTCTAATTTTCCAAATTCGTTGGCCACTTGAAAAGCAATATCATAACTTCTTGCAAGAATGGACTGAAATTCTTCGGTGAAATAGGGTTCGACTGGTGCCTCTTCGTCTTCAACCACGTATTTTGCGTCTTCGTTTGATGATTCGCTGTCAGCAAATGAACTTTCGGAAGATCTTCGGGAGTGCCTGATTTGTTGGCTGGTACTACCCCGCACTTCAATACCATCAGAGGAAAATGTATAAAGAGGATCTTCCACGACTTCAGGGAGATTTTCTGAGCCATCGCTGAGTGTGATTTTTTCTTCTGTTTCTAGTGTATGTAGAGGCTGGAGTAATTCATGGTCTGGTGTCACAACTGACTTTAGATCTCCGTTTCGAGTTGGTGTATCTTGGCTTTGTTCTCTCTCCAAAGCTTTGGCAGTTACGGCGCTCTCTGTACGAACTCCTGACACAAATATAGTAGAGACAGATACAGGATCAACTTGCGATTTTGGGCTGTCGCTCCTTTCAATGTGAAGGTCTGCAGTTGTGGGCTCGTCTTCTGAATGCTCTGGTGTTGCAGCATGTTCGTCTGCCTCACCGCTAGAAGATCCGGGGTCCGAACTTTGCCTTCTTTTTGACGTCGGTATGTTTCGTGATCTACTGAGAAGCGGTAGAATGTTACGCTGAGAGAGGGTATTCGGTGAATCGGAAGACGACATTGTTGCTTCTAATCATCGGGACAATAATGTGAGGAGAAAGAAGAAGAACATCAAGCGGAAGCAGCAGCCTCATATGGTTAAAAATGGTCAAAGATGCATACCATGTGCCTCGTTCTGCATCAGTTTAAAGATTGCAGCTTTGGAATATTCTAGCCAATAAAACCCGACCAAAACTCGCTTACCCCTACCATAAACGGGGCAGATCGTCGTTGGATACTACAATGCCAGGGGCCTATAATTAGAACAAACTGTTGGTACTTGGAGCCACTCAGATTGTTGAGAGATTATTCACCATGGTGTTCTGATACTTCAAGATAAAGCCATATGAGGCTTCACCACGCCAGAAATCCCCAGAACCACTGAGACCTTTTCACTTAATCCTCAATCTATATCAGCAGAATATGAAACAAGGAAATACACGCGATTTGTTCAGATTTTCTGCTTTAACTCGGAAGTCCTCTCTGGAGCTCCATCGTTAGCGGTCTCAGGTACAAGGCAAACACGACTACCTGCCTTTGCATGCAGCCTTGTAAACGTTAGTTTGCTTGACGTCTTCCTCCAATTTTGTGTTGATCACTGTCGTTAGTGATGTGTCACACATCCAAATTGAATCCAATTTTTAGAGAATTAATCAAGTGTTTCGAATCTACTAAACATGAACACGGGGCCAGAGAACTGAGTAATCTTACATTTCAACAGAGAGTATATTACACCGAAAGCAACAACTTCTCAAACATGTTTCTGTTCCCATCTCTGATATGCAGAGAGAATTTGACAAATAGAAAGAAAATTGTAAAGAAATCCACAATAAGCATTGTCCAAGGCCTCACAATCTTTCGCAGCTAATTATGGGCGCAATTTAGCGGCTTCTACATCTCCCTTAAAATGCTCTTCGGTCCTGAAACTTGCTTCCCCTTCTCCAAACTGAGCCCCCGTTGAAAGCTTTGAAGCTGCAATTGACGTCTGATCCATTTTATAGTATTGATCCGCACTTAGAGCCCTTTTGGCCGAAGCCCCATGTTTGTGGAATGGTACTGGAGAAAGAAAAGACTTCGGGTCGTTGAAATTAGTTTTCCAAAGGGTTATGTGATCCCAGAGCTGACTGTTGGGAGACAGGCAGCAACAAGCGTCAATCCAGTTTCAATCATACCCCAGTAAAGTGCAGTTCCAACGTTCACTATTTTAAGAGTCAGTTTGCTTCTTATGCTAATGTAACAGAGCCAGGCATACAATCTTCATCCTCGGTGTAATTGAATCCTCTTGAAGTAATAGCCACTATCGCAGCGAGTCTTACAGTTGATGCTGCAATTGCACTGTGAGATATTAGATATTGGTCTTCGCCGCTCTCTTCTGTCACAACTTCACTTACATTCCTCCCAACAAGAAGACTCCGACTAGACCGACTCTCTTCCAGACTGACAAGTGTAAACGGAATATCTAGAGACGTTAGTAAATCAAATAGTAATGAAGAGACTCGATTACAAGAAGAAAAAGACATCATAACATCGGTAGCGGCATGATGAGTAGAAAAATGTCGATCAAGAAGTCGCTGATCACAATTGCCTGCTCCCCGCCAAATCCTTGATTGCAGTATTCCAAAAGATCAAGTTCAGAGCCCCACAGGGCAAAGAAATGGAGTCTACAATTGAAGGCAAAAGCAAGTAGGAATCTCAAGGCCCAGCATATCAAGATGAAGTGTGTAACTAAAGTGGCCATGCCGAAAGCGGATTTGTTCGAGTGAACAAATATTCGACGGTAAAGAGTCACAATGCTTAACTTGATAAGGCCTTGCACACTTATCATTAAGAGTTGGAAGATGAATTGAATCTGCCAGCGCATATTCTGTCAGCACGAACACACTGCTCTGAATCACAAAGATTGCTATCATCAACAAAACTTCTGACTGATCGTGACCTGCGGCAATTTCTGGGAGAGAATGGCCTCTGGAGTTAGGTCTGGAGGAGTAGGAGTCGGATAACCTAAAGCATACTTCTTCACCCCTAAAAATTTATGGTCAGAGTCTATTCTTTGTGAGAGCAGGTACAGGAAGAACGTACCAATGATAAGAGAGATGCCCATTCCAATCACGATAACCCTTATATCAATGCCTTGTTCAGTATTTCGTTCCTGACTTTGGGAACAGTCTCTTTGAATGAACCTATGAGAGATGCAGCTACCAAAGCTTCGTCTAGTCCCACTCCAGCCTTGTGAGTATGTCGAGTATAAAGTCTTGCTGCGACAGCGAGGATGGCCAATGAGGGGAGTACAGATCCCACAGCAATAATTTCTCCTGCATTAGCATATAGGTAAAAACTTCCTGTGTGTGTTGGAGCCGCCATACTGCACGATTGATTGGAGAATCAAGGTAACGAAGGAAACTACTTGGAGAAAAATGGTGATTAAGACCTCCGCATGATCCCCCCCTCCCCTTCAAATGGCATCCAGACACGCTTCTCTAGCCTGAGATTAAATCCTACACTGATAAATAAAATGAGCCCTTCGAAAGCGGCGATACATTGAATCTCGTAGACAACTTGACAGGAGCCATGTGAGATGACGCTGTGTTCACATCTTACAATAATCGATCTTGTGCCAGATTACACGATGGACGGATCGATCTTTCTGAGTGCCTATCATAAGATTGAATGAAAGGTTGGATCCCACTTTCAGGGTTGTATCTGCATGCCAGTCAAAAGTACTGCTGAAAATTTCAAAATTGCCTTGGACTAAAGATAGTCCTTCGTGAATAATATTATCTTTGAAAATAACCACGCTAGCTTACAATCCGGAGTAATCCTCCGCTAAAGGTACCATGGAAAAAATATAAAAATTGACAACAAAGTCTTGACTGCGTGGGTGTGAAGTCACGAGCCCATGAATCAGTTGTTGAGCATGGTCTTGATTGGCTCTGTTTACGACACTGAAACTCAGATTTCTCTATTGTAGGGTTCAGGCCACTGAAAGCTGGGTTTCTCCTCTGCATGTCAGCGCATGTTGACATCTAAAAGTCAATACTCGAGGAATGCTACCATCCTTTTCGGTAGTTTATGTGCTTTCAGAATCTCTAGCATCTATTTCACGTCATTCATCGTGATATCAGGCTGTAACTGATGGGAAACCCGCAAGGAATCTCAAACGAAGAGACAGCACCGAGCTTGCGCATCAACGAGAGTCCTTCGATTGCAGTGGGAAGCATACGATATCGGTACATGAAGATTTTTCCTAGAATATGAGATGAGAGCCTCGGTTCTCAGTGATGAAGTGGAGGGAAAACCTAAAGCTGGTTGTGAGATGTGTATAAAGCTTTTGATTTCACCGACTAAATGAATAATCCAGCATCACAACAGATCTCTCAGACTTGTTCTGCTCTTTTAAAAATTGATATTCATACAACCTTCTATTCAGTTTCATAAACCAAGCAATCAGCTATCATGCACTCCTCAAAGATTGTCGGGTTTTTCTTGGGTTTTGCTGTGATTGCCACTGCCCATCCAATCCTATCCGAAGGTAAACTTTACACCCCGAACTGGCCAGTTCTCCCTTTCTGATTCGTACATCTCTAGCTGGTTGCGAAGAAGTCGAAGCACCAAGCGTATTTGCGAATGGGAAGACTGGCTTGGTTGCAAGAACTTGTGCAATCTTTAAACGAGTAGAAGCAATTGCAAAGTGAATGGATGCGATGAGGTGGACGCTCCGGCAGCATATGAGGCTGGGGAAACTGGAACCGAGAAGAAAAAGAGAACTTGCCAAATCCTCAAGAGATAAGTTTGTTCCTCTCATCAAATATTTTACTGAGTGAGTTGAGTTGATTACCCTTGAGCGAATCATGATGCTAACCCACGGTGCGTTCTCTCAGGAATCAAAATCCACATTCCTTTCTAGAACTTGGAGGAATGACGAGACTACGAAGTTATGAAGGATAGCTGTAACGATGGGGGCGATGATGATGCCTATGACTATAACTATGATGAAAATGAAACATTACTTTGAAGTAGACACGTTAAAGTTCATTTAATTTAGCCGTCGCAATACAAAATTTTCTTCTCCTCGACGGAATTCCAGCAAAGAAGTCCTAAGTATTTCTGTTTAGTATCCATACTTCGCATACAATTGCAATAAATTAGCTTGCCAGGCAATGCAGGTTATGATATGCATTTATAAGGTAGACGCCTTTTAAATCATCCCATGGAAATCTTTGAGCTCTATGGAGACCCTTTTCTTCGACATAAGAATCAGGCAGGGCAACCACACCGAGGCGTATATTAACTAATTTTTTCCCCATTCTTTGTCGGTAGCTTCAAGATCATTTCGATTATAGAAAGGACCGTAGACTGACCAAGGAACAGGTATATCATGCTTGAGACCAGCTGGCACCAGATTAGTGTTCGTTACCAAGAATACAGTGGCTCGACTCACCAAACTCAGTCCGAGTTTCTCTAGTTTATTCTTGAGTCTGAATCACTGAATACCTAGAATCACACAATTCAAACCCCAAAAAAGCGTCCACCCAGCGAAAAGTACTGTGCTCCTTGATTTGCGTGTTGTCTTGGGTGATGAATGATCAAAGTTCTGAGACTCCTGGTCGCTTCCTGTATCATCTTCAAGAAGGGCGTACTTTTGCTCCAGATTCGACATTTTGTTGATGCAAGAAAACTAGTAAGACAATTCATAATTACTAGGAGTGTCTACGTAGTAAGTAGCATTGATAAAGAACATAGACAGCTTGCGGTAGGAACTTTCAAGCTGGAGAAAATATCTCCAACCACGAACGAATTACTTGCCAGTCGGGCAGCCATTGTCCCGGATGAAAATGAAGATTGAATTGTTAGACGAGACTTGCATATTAGACTTCAGTGCCGATGACGAGGTCGCATTCGGGGTATTTCCTCGCTAAATTTAATGTGGGGGTACAGTATCAAGATGATCGGGGCCGAAAACCATCCAGAATTATTCCACCCACACTCCAAGGCATTTTATCATGAGAATATCTGATGCACGATTAGAGGACATTTAGATAACAACTCGTCTTCATCAAAAAACTCTTCGATTAAGTTGCCTTGATAGTGGCGTTGGATAGAGTAGTAGTATACTTCATCACCTACCATTGCTGTGCTCCTCCGATTGTACAGTGCAGCAGACAACTGCGTTGGGGGGTTTATTGCGCCGCATGACGGCAGGCAAGTTATTGAACCATGAATGGATGCAATAATATCGTGTAAGTAGGTAGATGTTAGTTTATATATACACTTTCCTGTTCCGGGGGCAATCAAGGATTAAGGTTAACTCTAAGCAGAGTCTGCATGGGCATCCCTATCCGTGATTGTTGTTCATGGTATTGTCACACCCATCAAACATTCTGAAGCATTCAAAACTGTTTTCCCCTTTGCTCTCTTAATTTTCCCTTGCAGAGTCTGTTTTTTCTTTCCTACAGTGTTTTCCTATTCTCAAATCCGACACCCATCACATTATCTATTGACTTACCGTGAAAGATGTTGACTCTCATGAATGGCACATCATGGATGATAGGGCTAGTTGCATTATGGTTCGGCGTACGGGCAAAACATCGTTGATTTTCCTATCGTAAGGCGATGCTGGCGAATGGATGCTCTACTCCCAGAAGATATGCGCACAAAGATCCCATTTTTGGCATCGACATGTTTGTTACGTTGGCGAAGTCCATGCAAAGTGGAAGCATGCTTACGACAATTGAAGGACTCTTCACTGAATATGGCAAAATATTTCAGTCAAACTCGTGGGGAACAATAGTCATCAACACCATGGATCCCCTGGCGATCCAAACAGTTCTGGCAAACAGCTCGGAAAAGTTTGGCGTTGCGCCATCCCGAATACCGGTAGTAGAACCTCTGATGCAAGACGGTATTTTCACCGCGGATGGCCAATCATGGGCTTATCACAGAAGCACTACAAAGCAAATATTCTCTGGCGTCAGATTCTCCGTCATCCCATCACTTGAGAAACATGTGAATCGTTTGTTAGAATTGATACCCCGAGACGACTCAACGGTTTATATTCAACTACTTTTGAAAAGAATGGTTAGCATTGGTGCTTGAATTCGAAGAGTCAATTGCTGAACCATTGATTGTGATGCAGTTTTTAGACAGAACAACTGAGTTCCTCTTCGGGGTATCACAAGACTCCCTTCTTGCTGGTACAGAGAATGATTCCATGAAAAATTTAATCTCGATATTTGTTAAATCTTTGATAGGTCTACACACTCGTATGTTTCTTAGCAGATTGGTTTTCATTCGTGGGCGTGATACGCAATTGAGAAAAGAAAAATCGCATGTCCATGCTTTTATTGACGAATACATTGAAATGGCTATCGAAAGGCAATATTCATCGGAGAAAGGCGTTGAGGGGGTCTTGCTAGCTAATCATGTATGTCTGGATGAGCTCGTCAAGAAAACAAAGGATAAACGGAACTTCGAAATCAAATGTTGAACTTATTCCTTCCAGCTCGTGATTCTACTTCTAGTGCAACTGGCTTCATATTCTTTCATTTAGCATGTCACCCGGATGTATGGATGAAGTTGCGCGAGGAAGTCAGTAGCATAGGTGACGCACCCATAACATTCGACCTGCTGAAGTCGATGACGTATCTTAGTTCGTAGTCAATGAAAGTTAGTATAGCTTACCCTTTCTACTCTTAACAGCACACTAACGATCCAGGTCTTCGAATTCTTACCCCAGCAGGTCTCAGTATACGAACATGTGTCAAAGATTGTGTACTTCCAAGAGGATGTGGACCGGGTGGTCAAAACTCCATTCTGGTTCGTCCAGGTACGGAAATTAGAATAGTTTTTCACGCACTTCACAAAGATCGAGGTCTATGGGGAGGAGATGAAATGGAGTTTCGACCCGAGAGATGGGGAAATTTACGAACAACATGGGAGTATATACCTTTTCTCGGGGGGTGGTAGGATTTGTCCAGCGCAGCAGATGGCCCTAACTGAAGTTTCTTATTTGGTGCTTCGATTCGTGCAAGAATTCAAATTCATGGAGAATAGAGATCCAGAGAAGAACTTTGTTGCAGGTTTGAAGTTATCTATGGAGAGTAAAAATGGCGTGAAAGTAGGGTTTAAGGTAGCTTGATGTGTGTGTTTTAGAAATCACTGGACTTTTCGGCCTACAAATTATTGAAGGATGCTCATCAATACCGCATTTGTGGCTATTGGAAACAATTCCAGCACTCCTTTTAATTTTCAAGAGCAGATCACCATTCAACTCCAGAAGGTATGAAATAGAGAAACCGAAAGAAGTCTGACATGTAATTTAAGATTGTGGAATGTCATTACTAAAAATTCCAGTAGTAACCTCTTTGTAGCACCCGAACTGAGATTGTCCAATAAGTGAAATACTATCCCTACCTGCAGCTTTGTGAACGGTAGTACCTGCACAAGTTACCGGTAAATGTTTCAGAAAATCCACGCTGCTGTAAATTCTAGCTGACCCTTTTTGGTTCCCTCTGAGCGATGCCGTCCCCCACAACACACCACGTGTACCACAAATTCCAAGAACTAGGAGATACCTACAGGAGGTTTGATGCCAAGTGCGCGATACATATTCTCTTTCTTCTTGAGGATATCCGCAGACTTTTGATATTCTAGGGTAACATCTACATTTTCAACTGCCGGTTGACCCGACTCGTTTCCAACGCCTTTGACGGCATCCTCAGTCGCATTCACCCTTGTCAAGATGCCATCGATATTCCTAATTTTTTGCTCCATCTTGTCAAGACGAAGATTGAGATTATTGATGTTGGATTCTTGATTTTTGATGATGACAGTGAGATCTTCTGTTGGTGTGGTGTTCTTTGAAGTAGCACGCTTGGAGATAGTAGAACGGTTCGAAATAGAGAATCTGTTTGCGCCAGGTTTTCTACTGTGATAGTTCAGTTAGCACAAGGCCACTCGAAGACAAAGATGAGAAACTTACCCGACCCCTCTGTTGGACATGATTAATTTTTGTGGCAGCTGATTTAATTTTCTAAATATTGATCGTTTGTCAGTTGAGAACTTCTAGTGGAATTCTTATCTTACAGAGATAGAGGATGTCTGGAGCAAACGCAACCTTCTGGTCTTTGTGTTAGGTCTCGAAGCAAGGAACCTTGGTTAAAAAGAAGATCCGAATCAAGATTATTGAAGATAATGTGATTGAATTCACTGTACCGCCAAACTCTAAATCAATTCACTATCCCTGTTCCCGTGCTTTTGGAATTTGATTTCTCGCAGAGAAGACAGAAACTTTTATCGACAATATTCACATCATGCCACGGAAGAATTTTTCTCGAGCACTTCATCTTTCAATTAGGAATACCTTAGTTGACATGATTTTCTGTACGCAGTGCAGCACACCAGATAGAGATATGAACTGTGCCGACAAAAGCTTGTTCGAACCTACGTTTATACCTGGTATCGAAGAGCGCTTTGCACTGTACCTTGGTATTTTCTCATAGAACCAGCGTCTGCCTGATATGTTTTTGGTCAGCATTCTAAGTAAAAAATCTGCCCTCATCTAGAGTGTGATTCAATATATCGGCACTGTTTAAGACCTATATACAGTGTTATTCCAGATTCATCTGACCTTATCAGCGGTATTCACTGACATATGAGATGGAGAACTTAACTTCTTCGTCAGAATGGATGTTGTCAATCAATGGTCATCTAAACTGGTCAACCAGTTCCTTGATTAGAGCAAGATCTGCGATCGAAAACAATATCATCATCCATTCAAAACTTTTCGAGGCTCCAACCCATTAGGAGGAACCTGTCAAAATTATGGGCCTCATCAATTAAGCGAGTGAATACGAAATCAATGACTTAAAAAGAGAAAGAGTAGCAAAATTATTGGTGAAGAAGGGTATGTATTGGGAACGGTTGGGGGTGTTGAGAGTTGTTTCTCTTACTTGGTTTCGAATGTGATGAAAGAATAGTGAAGAATGCTTTTAAATATATATTGAAGAAGTACATAAGTGTAGAAAGAGTGATTGGTGCTTTGTACATGAAGGAAGAGGATGTCTTTCAAGAAAACCAGAGTCCTGAGGTCTGGCTAACCTGTGAGCGGCCAATGGAAAGACAGCATAGCAATTACCTTAAGGTGTCTTTTTGATCCGTAGATGTGCGGATAACTTGCCAACTCGACTAGGTGTCCAGTTTTCGTTTTGGTGTGGTAACAAGCAACTAATTTCAATACATGTACTTAAGCGACTATCTTATTCGTCTTGCGCTCAAATGTACAGATTTCCATATTGTTATAACAGGTTCAATTGTCATTGTCAATTCTTTCAGTATCAATATTTGACTTCATAGCTTGACTCATTTGATCTCGTGGCTGATGCACACAGCAAAACACAGATACCTTGGCTGATGAGGAAACGCTAGAGGATTGTTGGGGAATAAGCTGGTATCTACCTCAATTACTTCCAGACATCGGTGAATTGACGCAAGGCTAGAGCCTTGACAGTCATCAGACGACGTCGAGCCGCTAATATGCTAAACTAGAATTTGCTGATATCGAACTGGTCGTCTGATGTTAACATGGACTATACCATATCCTTTTTTGTGTTTCAAAGTCGTGACTGAGTAGACATAACAGTCGATCAGTTGACTGTACCAGGCTTATCATCGCACATAATTAAGCACGTCTGAATTTGATTCTATGGCTTTTGAAAATATATTGATAGATATTATCTCTGATAGGAGACAATTCTGGTCTCAAATTAAATGTAAACGCTTTTATATGCAGCCAGTCGTCACTTATGACAAATTAATCATTCATATCTCATTTTTTCGTTATTAATTCTAATAGAGATTAATCTTACATCATTGAGCTTTGAATTGAATAGCTGCTTGGATGTTTTCTGCCATCTCATGATGCTATGCTGGTCAAAGATCTAGAAGAAGATTTCTCAGACCACACGAAGATTGACCAGTGGGAAAAAGCCAGTGAGGACTTGTGATGTGGGTAGACACCACGGGATTCATGTCCAAACTTCTTATTCCTACTCTAGGGATATATTGTATGCATCTTACAGAGCTTTTCAGGGTATCCTGACTGTCTCTAAGTTCTGACCAAATTCCAGTCACTATCCCGAGCTAAATGATTAGGGAGGATATCTTGTTGATTGACATGTATGAAGGTTTGGTAACCAAGAAAAAATTATTAGATAATTATCAGGAACTGGAAGACGAGAGAGGTAAATCTACGAGTGTTGACTTGAGAGGAAATAGAAAATGATCGGGAGTCAACAGAAACACAAAAGTGTTGCGGAGGTGATGTAAAGGGACCATCGTCGCAGTGAGATAAAGGCTCAGGTAATTCGAACTAAAGGGGACTGACGATCGAGCAAAACTCTTCCGCACGACTTGCGAGTAGTTAAAGGATTGTTTGATTGCATTTTGATCTTCAGTCAATATTTGAAAACCAATCAGATTTGTATTCAAGAAATCCAGTTGCTTTTCACTGAAAAATGGTTCCCTCGGGAGAATATCCAGAATTCAAAAGCTTCACCCTCGATAGCGATACGTATTGAGTTGCTTTTAATTGTCAAGTTTGATAAAACAAGCTTCCACAATCTAGTCTTAATAAGAAAACTTTCAAAAGACTGCAATCCAGTTTGCCTGGATAACTATGTGTGAAGTGACTAGTTTTAGTCGCGACGTTGGCTGACTCTTCAACCAGTCCAGATGGAGAAAATACTCTTGCAAATATCATTCTCCCCGCGATTATCTTTCATCGGAATGATGTGATGCCTATCTTACTGCTTATGAGATAACTAGTTCAATACATTGTGATTAGGATTGAATTGCATGAACAACGTGGAGAAAGTCTTTATCCTGATGGGGTCAACATATGATCTTTTGATTCCGTCTAAAGTGCGATCTATGGTGGATTCAAATTATAAGATTTTAGAGCTGAGCAAGCTTCATCATAAATAAATACAACCTATGGGAGCGAATGAGTTTTTGGAAGGCACACAAAATGAAAGTTAGTTAAGTCGCACTACTAGATGATCCATACTTCAGACTAGTAGATAAAGTTCTAACCTTTATATGCTGAATCAAGTCGTGTTCTCTCGTCCGCCATTATAGGTCTGTCACCCTGGCCGAACGGTTAGGTTGACATCGACAACTTCCTCCGGGTCCTCGTCGACGAGGTCACTGTAGAGGTCTCTTCTTCCCCTCCTCGTTTGAAACTTCATCTTCTGTCACCACTCTTTTGCCATTTTATTTTTTTGTATTTTTTTCCATGCTCAAATGGCGCATTGCATATCGGTGAGTTTCTTTTTTTCCTCCTCCTTGGTTAGGGTTAGGAATTGATCAGCCGCTTGAAAAACCGACTAGTTGAGAAGTATACACTCATCAATTGTAACATATATCACATGACATTGTGATGACTCATCACACTAACATTAGTTCAAGACTTGCTTAAATATACTCTAGTATGTGATCATAATGTAAATGTTACATTTCAGCATTTCAAACTTTCATGACTTCGATTTAAATAAAAACCATATCTTATAATGGTGAACGACTGAGTCTTTACTCATTCATTTCTTAATTGGTTCTGAATTGAATCAATTAGGATGGACGTTTGAAGACAAGAATCTAAGGACTTAAGGTTTATCTTGAAGGCTAGTTAGGAAATTAAGTATAGAGAATTGAATAGTAGTGAGTCCCAATCAATACTTCGCTCAGAAAAGTTCCAATTCGAATGAAATGTAAGAAGAACAATTGATGACACTCTGAATATACCATTGAATACAAATTTACAACAACTCAGTAATAATTCTGATCAGCCTCGATCAGAAAGCCTCAGAGGACGCGCAAGTTCTCTAAAACCTGCGACAGGAGTCGTTGGAGAGATAATTATTATTATTGGTCAGAAACTCGCTACTGCGGCTAATACTCCGAATGCAGCCTCTAATAGTGGGGCTTTGTGATACAGCGACATTAGACGATTCGTCAAAATCTTCTTCAACATCTCGATACACTGCAAAATTTAAAGGGAAAGAGATCTGAGAAAAATTATTCGAAGTCGCTAGCTTGGGGTAGAATAGCACAATCTAACACTTATTTGCATCGAATGCGTCACTTGGGTTGTTTCGCCAACCCTGTTCTCTTCACATACGCATTGAATCTTTCTTCGAAAGGTAAAAGTTTATCATCCTGACTGAGCCTTTTGCCAAAAAATGAAGTGAATCACTTGGAACGCATGTATTAAATACGTTATAATTGGTAGATAAGCATCAAGGTTGATGTACTGATCAATAAGCTGTTGTGCAGCTTGAAATGATAGAAAATGTATCTATCATATCAAATAAACCATCCCCTTATCAAAAGCACCGATTTCCCCTCCCTTTCCGGCCTGCCGAAAGTGTCTAACCTGTCGCGCCTTCTTGAGAAGTGTGAGGAAGGTTTCGGCAGTTTCTCCGTCGACGAGTTGGAGAGTGTTCTCTTTTATCTCAGCAGAAGATTCGAACATCTCATGGTACAATTCTAAAGAACCTTTTCTGCGATCACCCCATTCTTCCTTAGCAACCAAATCAGGATGGTATTTTTGCAACCAAGAAAAGCATGAGTTGGTAAGGATATCTTTGGTTCCCTTAAATATGAATTCCTCCAATCCAAGATTTTCCATGGGGGTCTTATCCTTGACTGGTATGTTGTAGTCGCGGAGGTTGCAATTCTTAATCTGTGGAGGAGGGTATGGTGCTTCGAAATCCCATTCCGAGTTCGATGTCCAGTCGGAATTGGATTCATCTTTTTTTTAGTTAGCAATCTTTCATCTGCATGGAATGAAATCCGTGTCAAAGATGGACTGTATACCTTTGACATCTTGCTCTGCGCCTTCGCGACCTGGACCTTGCCAGAATCCATACGCACGTTGGACTCCATACATTCTTCGATCACGATTGTAAAATCCTTGGCGATGTTTTCGCTCTCTATTCTTCTTGGCTGGTTTACCTTCGGTCGGTTTTCTGTCCTTTGACTCTTCGCCCATCATTGCTGATGGTCCAGATGATGCTTGGTCGAGGTTGGTGTCTTTGACTTGGCTGTCATTAGCTTTTGGCTCCTTAAGTGAGGATGAGACACTACCGTGGAAAGACATCTTGACTGTTTCGTGGAGTCTACTGTGTATGGAAGTCCTGAGAGAAGAGGTGTTTGTGGTGGGATTATCGAGTGTTTGAAGTAGCTTATAACATGTACGCTACGGCAGCTGGAGCTCGGTCTTTTGTTTGAGCATTTTGCCGTTATTAATTTCGGACAGTGAATTCAAGAAGTCTGTGTGGCTCCTAAAGAATGTTCTAAAAGAACAGAGGGGCTGCCCCCGCTCCAGTGAATACCTTCAAATTGACACCAGGAATTTCCACCTCACCACTGCCCAGGCAAAAGCCTTAAACTTTTTCTGTCATCCTTTTCGAAATATCAGCAAAGACAGGAGCACGACTGTTAATCGTTGTCGAGTAATTTTTATATACATATTTTTGTATTTGTTTTTTCCTGCTGACCACTTCGGGGTTGGGACGGGCAAGATGTACGTTTTTCAAATCATCATAACTTCATATTTATATTGAGTTATCTCATGGCTAATACACATAGCAAAACACAAATATTCTAGCTGATGAGAGTAAGCTAGAAGATCATTAGGTTGAGACTGTTCATTTTAAGTTGATCGGGTATACTATTATGATCTGGTAGTGTCGTGACGTAACTGAAGATGTTAGGCGTATTCCCAGAGACACTTACATATCAATGAAGTTTTCATGATATTATTGAGATCATTGTTTCATGTGCTTGGAACAGTCATTTTGGCCAGTTACAAGCTCTCATTAAGAGAGATCTGATATCGAAATATCCACACAAGATGAACGTCCAGAATGGTTGAAGCTAGATACCGCTTTCCAGTGGGACCGCCTGAGAGTATTCATGGCGTTTGGTGACTTGATAGTTGGAGATAAAGAAGCATATAAGACGATACGAAACATTAAGATCCAGATTGTGACTGACTTCGGTGCCCGTGGACCTTTGCTAGCTGGATTAAGCACAAGCTTAATCTTGCAAATTCTTATGGATATGATAGAGGATGGATGGATGGTAGCAGATTCACAAGCCCGCAAAGACTTGGGAAATTTTCTCCTGTATTCTGGGCCTGAAGAGGGCGAAGTTAGCGATATGGAGTCTGAAGCACCTGAACTTCCAGATGCCAAGGTCATGAACGGCTCATTTCTTGGTCGACAGAAGAGAAGCCGTGATTCGCTGTCTCCTTGGCGTAGGGATTCGGTACATCATGGAGCTTTGGGGATGCATACAAAAACAAACAGAGGAAGAAGAGAGAGAAAAGGTAATCATTCTTGATAACTCTATTAGAAATCTCTGTCCTTTAGTTGCCCTTTACTCATCATTACTACGTTCACAGTTAGGGAGCGCAAGTCGACAGTTAGAATTTTACGCACAAGAGTGTACGACCTTGGGCAATACGATGTCCCGATAACCGACCGGACGCATCTACCTGTGATACTGCAGTTCTCTGTATTGACAGACATGCAACTGCTCCTCGAAGCAGCATGTTTCAAATGGCTAAAGCAACATTATCCCAGTATCCTAGTGTCCTGCCATTGGACGCATGAGCTTGATACGGAATTACACCTCTTCCACAGACGATTGAACGGCCATGAGGTTAAAGAAAACACGTTGAGACTTACTGGCAGCCAACAACCAGTTACTTTTCTCGGCTTACTATGCAAAGTAGAACAGATTCGTCACAGCGCAGTACACCGCACACCACGGCTTGCCATCGAAATTTTGGATAAGATGTTGGAGGATGCTATCAAGATCACTGAAATGCTGAAAGACGATAAAACAGTAGTGGATCTGAGAAAAATTCGTGAATTTGTATCAAAATGCGAGAAAGATATTCATGGGGGGCTGAAAATCGAAGCAGAGGGTCGAAGCTTCTATACATCTCACATCAGGAGTATCAGAAACTAGGATTAGGGGCCTACCTAAATCAATGAGACATGATAAATACTCAATTCCTCTCCAAAGCGATGCCCCTATTCCCTTCCACGTTCACGCCCAGACAAAAGCCTCAAACTTGTTCCGTCATCCTCTTCGAAATATCAGCAAAGACAAGAGAATGACTATAACCTATCTCTCAACTGTATATTTACAGTGGCAGAACAAGTAAAGATCTAACTTCCATCGACAATTATTCCCTACCACTTCACTCGGTGAACAAACCCCTTCCATACCACAAAGAAAGCTATTGATTTCACAAAAACGCATCAAACATTAACAAGGTAGATAGCTAAAGTAATGGGTATCAATTTCTATTCGTTGACATCTATCTTCTATCGCCTGCTCGCTTCTCTCTTTCATCCACAACCAATTTTCACCTCGCTAGTACTGCTACACCTTAGATAGGCGCAAGGAAGCCCTCCTCGATTTCATTCCATTTCCTTTCCTTTCTCTCCTCTCTCAGTCGTCAAATTTGGCGTCATTCCCACCCTACATGTAGCCTCCAAATCACCTCTCCTTCACTCTGTGTATTATTGTGCCGCCCAGTCGGCTTCACAACTTGACGGCTTCGCCACTTCTTCTGCATGATGCCCCTGTTCCCTTCCACATTCACGCCCAGGCACACAATCCTAAATCAAGAGCACCCTAAAAGGAGAATGAAAAAGGCCGGTAGACCCCTCTTGAAGGATGATTTCGCTCAGAGAACACGACCACAAATTCTTCCCAATAGAAGTCTGAAAAAGAAGGTGAGATGCAAGAGACATTATATTCATAAATGCCATAAAGAAACCGTAGCTAACGAAAGAGTCTTCGAAAAAAGAGATTCGATTCTATGTACAAAACTTTCGTTACCCACCCACACTATCTCCGCATTTTGGGTATCCATAAAAGCAGAGCAGTTACTAATCGCTACAATTGATATACAAAACTTCGTTACTTTCCTTCTAACCCCATACCCTATTATCTCCCCAAGTCACTGCCTTCGTGCTTTGTATCTGATCGGTCAACTAGCTAAGCACAGTTATTTTGAAACCGTGTTCTTTTGACCCATTGTTCCATTACCCAAATCTACTTTGAATTCCACTAAATTAACAGTATTACCGCCTCCCATCGATACATTCATTGCAGATAAGTTCTCGGAGCTTTGTTGATTAAAAAACTTCTGTAATTCTCCTTGTGCGGATACTGCATTATCCAAGTTTTCTTGCTGCAAGACGAATAGGACTGTGACTCTTGCAAAATCTAGCACCTCCTCAGTGATAGTGAAGACGGCTGTTGGGTCAATGGTGGAGGTTGTCAAAGTTACCGATGCAGTGTCTGTTGTGGTTGGAGAGGAAGTTGTAGAAGGTGAGGCAACAGAGGTCGATGCTGCTGAGACAGTTTGAGTGGCTTGAGACTGAGAGGAAGTAGGTGTTGTTTGAGTAGTAGAAGAGTCTACTGAGATGATATTTGTTGATATGAAAGTTGAGTCTGGACTTGCAATTGCTCGAATTTCAACATCTGTGGGGTCCGGCTGCATGTCCTTTCTCTCCTTCTTGTTCGTGGTAGAGGTCACTTCAGCACTCGCATCTCCCATTCTTTCATCACTTCCATCGAAAGTGACCAAGGAATTTTCCGATGCACAACTCAAATTTGCTTTGTTGAATCTTGCTAGAATTGTGTTCTCAAACAAGGGGATCGAAAAGTTAGTTTGGGCGGCCGAAATGAGTCGGGGTATCGAGTCGCCAATGGTAGTGTTTGCGGTACTGCTTGATGACGTTGTTGTGCAGCCCAAAGATCCCGAGACTGCGCATGTGCTACCTGTAAATCCATTTATGCATAAACAAGTACAAATACCATTGTCGACGAAAGAGGTTCCGCCATTCTTACAGGCAGTCGAAGTGTTCGCAGTGCAGCTCTGTACAGTAGTTGCGGTTGCAGTGGTACTTGTGGAGGGTTTGTCAATTACGAGAAATTTAAGAGGTACGACGACGGCGGCCGCAATTATTATGAGTAGAATTATTAAAACGACAATGAACCCCCAGCAAGGTAGACCACAACACTTTCTTTGTTTCTTTCCAGGTCCGACAGATTTTGGATCATTTGGATCGTATTCTGGCCACATCGATAAAGGTCGTGGAGCATCGCGGGCAGGCGTTTCACGACCAGGAGGTGGAAAAGCTGATAACATTCCGGAGAGGGTAGAACCTCGTCTGTCATAGTTGGGAGAAACTGAGATATGTTAGAGCTTGTATTGTAATAGATGCATGACCACCACTTACGTTCAATTTTCTTCTCGCTGGGAAAGTCTCTGTCACTTGGAAAATCATCAATACCCATTCGGCTTCCTGGTCTTTTACCGCGATCCATCATTGACGCTAATCTTGTTGCTCTCCTAATCAGATCCGGTAAACTTGTCAAGCTGCCTCTTGCCTCTGCCTCCCTTACCGCATCAATATTGAGACGTGGTGGTCGACGGATTGCTGATAGCCTGCTAAAAGGTCCTCCCTCGTTTGCAAAGGGCGACTTAGTCCTAATCGAGTCACTAGGTAATGCACTTGCTGCTTGATATGCCCCGAGCATAGCGCTTGCACCTGGGCTCTTTGTTCCATCTCGCGCAGGTAGACCAGTCGTTACGGCCATAGCGACGGTTGGAACTGATTCGTCAGAGCTTGTCGGGGTAGGGTCAATAAGGCCAGTGCCACCAGCTAAAGGTGAATTTAGATTTTCTGGCATTGGCCATTTTGTTGATCTTTGAGCTTCTGCAGGACTGAGCGTTGATTTTTGCAATGGCGTTGGGCCCAGTCTCTTGTTATCGGATGTTGGCATAGGCATTGCAGCAAGTCGTGCTGGGTCGATCTGACCTGAGGACCGGGTCACGATCATGGAAGGTCTCGCTCGCTTGCCAATACTAGCACTTCTAATCAATCCTCGATCGTCGCTGTCATCCGATCCTCGAGATTCCCGACCTTCTGATACTGCATCGAACCGTCTGTCGTCTTCATAATCATCATCATCCTCATCCGATCGATAATAACCAGGTGATTCTGGTCCCCAACTCGAGGGTATAGCTGCACTTGATGCATATGAACTATGTGAACCTGGGAGTGTTCGTGGACTGAGGCCCATGCCCTCTGATACCTCTGGGATCGGGGACACGAAAGAAGCTTGAGAATAATATGACGAGGCGCCTCTTCGGGAAGTTGGTGGTGGTCCTAGATTAGCACTTCTCCTTGCCGATGGTGGGATGGCTGGTACGGGAACAGGAAAGTCGGGTATTGTACCAACTGATGAAACAGTCGAAGGGCGTGATGATGAGAGAGGAGATTGTAATGATTGGTAATTTTGATCAAATTCATCGTCTCGATTTCGTGGCGAGCCACGTGTTTGTGGTGGTGGGTATATATTTTGTGGTTGTTGAGGTGGTTGTGGTTGGTATTGAAAGGTTGGGGTAATATCTTGTACTCTGGACGAATCAAGGATTGAAGGTACATGACTAGGTCTTGGTGGTCTTTGAGGAGGTGGGCCGCGATTAGCAGGAGGTTGATAATCTGGACCAGGAGTTGTTCCCATTAAGGGCCATTGTGGTACTTGAGTAGGTCGAGAAATCGCCAGACCAAATGCACTTTGACCACCATTCTTGGACATTCCTGGTGGGTTCTGAAATTTGGCTCTTGGTGGACTTGGGATATTGCTCGGCGATGAAGGATCATAAGGTCTTGGTGCAGGTATTGATTCGGTAGGCCTACCTGCTGCCGCTCTTTCTCTAGCCTTCTTCACCGATCCACCCCTTGTCGGCGCATCCCATTGTTGTTGACTCATCTGATAGAGATATTAAACGGTTCGTACTACCAATGGTGAAATGATATTGAGGTATCCGCAAATTCGGTCCAATATCCAATCACTCGGATTCTTCCGTGTATTTATTTCGTTCGTATCTGCATGAAGCCGTTCCGTTCAGATTATAATTTTCGCGCTTGAATAGGTTTCTTTTTCCACCACCTTGCAATTAACCAATGGCTTTTCCTAGGATACGCCGCGCCACAATGAAACTTTCAGCCGGCGATTGAGTTTGCGTACCCGATTTTCTTTTTCTTTTTCTTTTTCTTTTCCCTTTTTAAAAGATGTTGAGGGCGAAGCTTGATGTTAGAAGAATGCAAAGTTGCTAAAGAACGTAATTTCGGTTCACTGGGAACCGTTAATGAAAATAAAGAAGGATTGAATATCTATTGGACCGATGTATACTTTCGCATATCAAAGCTCGAAGGTGATTCGTGTGTAGTGAATGAAAAAGCCAATCAAGGCAATCTGTAAAGCTGAATGAGCACTGTGGCAATTTTAGAGAGTGTAACTACTCAAGCACAATCAATTAGTAACTATCGCCAGCGACAAATGACCTGCGCGCAATGAAAGCAAGAAAGCACAATAGGACCAGGGGCAAAAGATTGACTGGAGACGAAGAGGGGCCATAGGGCAAGATACAAGATGGTCTCGGTATCAACTCTCAAGGGCTTTTGACTAAAAAGAAACTTCAAATAGATAGTGTGCCTGAGTGATCAATTGTGAAAAGTAATAATAGTATGAGATGTGAGAATGACCCCATACAATAAGGTCGTCACAGCTAAACCAAGACCCCGAAAATTCCTCACTATGGCACACTACGGGTAATCATCGAATGTGTTGAAATCGTTCACATACATTTGGTGTTTCGCAAGCCTGCGTGGATCCTTGAATTGGTATGAAGTCTTCCCTGGATTATTCTTTCTTCTCTCCCAATATCCCCGATAGCTTCCTGAAGTCGAAGAGAAAACGTATAAATCCCTTCGTCGACCTCAAACGTTCAGATCTTCAAACCTGCTTATTGTGGGAGAAGCCAGTCTCTCTAGGTACAAGTTGAAAGATTGGGTGCCAGTATTTATTTTGACGAGGGAATTTGACAGTGTGTGGAAGGAAGCTTTCGAAGCTTGTAGGTCGGTAGGTATTCTTTGGTCGTTTCAGAATCGAGATCCTATCGCCAGCCTATTGTATCCAAAAATGAGCTTCGAGCCCGTCGGTCGATCAAGCAATGCTGAAGCGCAAGGCTTGGGTTATGAATTTAAAGAAAGTAATCGACAATGAAATGAAGCCGCAGGAAATCGAATTGCGTCGAGTGCCAGTCCGAAATCGAGAAAGGCGTTGCGAAAGGAAGTTGTGAGTTGGGAATCGCTTCGACAAAGAGGAAGGAAGGATCTACGATATTCTTCTCGAATCACACCAATTTGTTCGCACCGGTCAGCGAAGGAAATGGTCTGGTCAATATCTACTCCCCTGATGAGAACCTGGCAATTAACAAATTTGGGGGGCTCTTCCTAAGGGTACATGCTATGTTTTCTTCGTATAAATGAGGGGAATGGGGGCACGCAGTACATGGAGTCATGGACGAAGTACTTGGTACGTACAGCAGTGCAGAGAAAACAGTGCCGTGCATGGTAGAGATTCAAATCGCTCTATTCGACCCTTCAATGTGATGATGTGACTGGCTGACGGGCATGAATCTTGCAGAAAGGCCTTCAATCTGGAGTTTCTATACCTTGCTCCCCGAATTATCCATGACCCATACCATTTGACCCATGGCAAAGGGCTATGTCTCTCGCCATACAAAGTCTGTCCCCTGCTTATGCAAGGTGATGGAAAAGACATTGGAGAGGAAATACCAATACTCCGTCGAGTGTGAAAAAGGAAAGGTTCCAGTTGCAAGGGACCGTGGTTATTGATCCGAATTCTTGGAAAGGGCTTTTTCTTGTTTACAGGTCGTCAAAGAGGTCTCGAGAGTTTTCTGCGGGTCACCACATTTGCAGGGACTCAAGGGAATGTCGTAGATTTAGTCTTTGTATCTTGATTTCATTGGTGGGTTAGAAGCTAAGTCGACGCCATACCTAAGTATATTTTGAGGTCTTATTAGTTGATTGAGATGGTTTGGTTGATTTGGTTGATCAGTTGTTCTAGAAGAGTATGAAGTGTCAAAGCAGCAGTATTTCTTTTTGCACGTTTGCGGTGCTTACGTCGGACAAACAACCAATTGTATACCTCGAGAGAATGTAATACTCGTGGCCGCTTTTACCATTCGTCCGACACAGTTACACTTTCCTTATCATGATGCATTATCTTAGTTACCAACCAACCCATTTCGACACCAAACACCAAAGCACTCCAGCTCCTGCCATCTCCTGTTTAGCTGTGAGTAACGGCCGCACGAGAAACGGGCGAATCCACAATACAACAGAGACACATGCGAACAGAACAATCAACTCTTGAGGACGGCTCCTAACTCCTGGTACACATATACACTCACACTATACGCATTCAAACACCTTCAAGCAAATTCCACGCATCCGAATCACACGCTAGAATCCTCTACTGCTCGATATCAGCGAAACGCCGGAAGCTTTTCAATAAATGTGGTATCTTCAAATTAGACATCTTCATTCCACTCTTCCGCTTTCTACATAGTAACCTCGTAGGTAATTGTCCTACTCTATCTCACACAATCACAATCATAATCATAATCCCTGCTACCCTCGTGGTTTCCTACCCAAGACTCTAGTCCGACCAATCTCATTCCACCGTTTCAGATTAAATAGATTCTCTATTCGCTTCGCTAGAGGATCAAGGATTACATTGCAAGGGCCAAAAACCTGTTGAAACCCATCTTGGATTATTTCGCAAACTTCAAGAACAAATCAAATGTGTTCATTTTGCTTCAAGAGACTTTGAAGTTCCGCCCCAGTCCAAATAGGCAATTATTTCGTACGAAAGAATCCTTCCTTCTTGTTGCTTCAAGTTCGATCTTTTCTCTTCGCACTTTTCGTATTCGCTGTATTCCCATTTTCATCTCAAGTATCATCAGCTCAGGAGGTTGGGAATCTCATGTCAGCTCGAGTCTCGAGATCTTGCCTTGCATTGGCGAATTGCGTGCATCAAAGACATCTAGACAAATCTGCAGGTACACACATCTTGCATCTTACTCAAACTCGAGGGGGAAAAGCAAAGGTACAGTACGCGGGAAGCATGTGCAAGCAAGATAACCGGATTTTCATCACACCGTCTTTCCGTAGGTGACAAGTAACAAAAGACCGAGAAGTGAGGTGAGGTAATACGAGATCGCGTTCCTTTCTCCTATTTCTCACAAAAAATCTCCGCGCTCGCCGCCCTCAGATTTTATCACGGTCGTATTTCAACGTTCTTTTTCAACTTGCGCAACGATCATCCTAATTATAACGCAAACGCAGATCCTCCGTTTATTCACGTGCAATACACCAAGAGGTTTAATATGGCGTTAGTGTCGATGTCAAGCGCCCCTAAAAGTCTAAGACATTTCCTGGCGATAAGCGGAAATGAACTATGGGGTCTACATGCTATATTTACTTTGGCCTTCAATTTACGGACTATGTATATTAAAGTTCGATATTGTTTACGCGGTTTTCAATTTATTGAATATTCGGCCCAGATTCAACTAATCGAGTCTTGATATCGTCATGGTGGAGTTATATCTACGCAAGGCGGGTGCGAACCGATGGAGGAGAGAAACGGAGAAAACTTCACTAATTTTGTGGAATTTGTGAATTGCATATTTTTCATCTCTCATCCTGGGTTCGAGAGTGGTGGATACGCGTTCGGATTCGTTTTCTTCAATTTGCTCTTGGGTGTTCATCCTTCTCAAGAATATTTCCACGAAAACTTCTTCTCAAACTTTCCGAAATTGCATGCCAGCATGTCGGTCCTGAAAATTTGCAAAGTAGCACTTCTCCGCGTTCGCTCCAGACATCCTTTCCTTCTAGCCCTCTCGTCCTTTCAGGAATGAAATTAACACTATGCCGGCTTGACGATCCCGGGTGTCGTGACTCCAGAGATCCGTTTTCCTTTCTTAAACCGTGGAACGTGGTTGCCAGCGCAGTGAACCAACGAGTTCTTCCTCAATTTCGGCAGTGGTTCGAAATTCATGCTGTAGAGTGTTACCAGTGTCCTACGAGGTACATACCCACGCTGTCGTGAAACCCAGGACTTGATCCTTTGAAGCTTTCAACGCAGTGCCGTGTTCATCCTAACACTCCCGCCGGCATATGTATGTCTCGTCTCGTCTTTACTCGTGTTTTTGTGTTACTTACATTTTGAGCCTCTCGATTATCATTGCAGTGAGACTTCTGGTGCTACCAATCACGCTTGTCGTAGTATCTCAGTGTTACGGTTGTCAAATTATCTTCTGTCACTCATCACACGTGGATTAACGGCGTTCCAAACATACGAGATTGTATCGTACAGACCATATGAATTTCGTGACATTTTCAACTTTCCATGGGCTAGTAGTCTCCGTGATTCAGAGTTGTAAATGTGATCTGATACTCGAATCGAAACCATTGAATGGATACCGCTTGACTGAACAAATTTAGCTATTCGGCTCTTAAAAAATATCTTATGACTGACGGCATACATCATCTGATCTCCAGTGTTCGAATGGAATCATCCATGTGATTCGAAAACTTGTAGGCATATCTAGTACTGGGTATCTCATATTTTACTATTGATACAACAATCTAATGATAGATCTGACTGTCATTTCACAGCTCACCCCATTGTGATCTTTTTCTGTGAACAAGTTTAACCCACATCAAAAGCGATATAAACGAGCGCATGATTATCCCCTGCAGCAATAATTTGCCTACATCGTTATCGATAATCCTATAACTTATCAATTCTTACCTCTTTATAGTCTCGCTGTCATTTTCCCTCTATTCATACATCCAAGATGACAACGATATCAAGAAAATTCAATAAAATTCAAGCACCGTTCCTCGTTCTTCTACAAGAAACCTTCTGTCCTTACCCTCAATAGCTTACAGATAACCATCGAATCAACCCCTATGACACCAGCGCAACAAAAACATGCTGAGCAGTCTCGACTCCCAGCTTCCTTGCTTACTTGTCCATCCCTATCCCGTTTCCCAATCCCAGTTTTATACATCACACAAAGTTGAAAGTTTTGAATTTTCAGTAGCGATAGTGAGGTCGGGTTTCCTTCTTCTACTGGTGAATACTGTCAAAGTCCATTCTATATAAGTTTTCAAACATTGTCATCTCAGTATAGATTAGAGGAATATGTTCAAAGAAGTTTTCGAAGCCTCTTAACGTTCAAGAGTATGTTGTAATTAGTATGTAGTCCTGGTTCACGATTGTGCACACCTAATGATCTAGAGATGTGAATTGGAGAATAATATTTATTTGAAAGCCTGCTCTTATGCCGCATCTTATGTACTTCAAAATATGAACTAAGTATTTCATGCCTCTTTGATATATTCATACCTTCTTGTACTATGGAAATAACTTCTTGACTTTCTGATCTGGCCATATCTCTCGTCTTACGTTCTTCGCATCCAATAAACATTTCGCGGCACCCCAAAAGAGTTTCTCGTCTTTCAGCACTTTGATAGTGCAAAGCGTTGGATCTTGATCCACCATAGCAAAGAGCTAACGTATGAATTGCATTTATACGTTAGCTCATTATGTTTCCGCTACGCTCAAGGTGTCAGAGCGTCGGATATGGGAAAAGGTAAAATACTTGATGGAATACATAATTTTCAGACGGAAGCTGGAGGCTTGATCAAACATTAAAAGATCAAAGTAGTAGCTAGAATTTCGAAGGCAGACTGAGCTTGAAAGAAGTATCATTCAACGACTTGATTTTGAGCAGTGTTTGCAAACCCGACCTGGAGTAACTCGGAACTCCTCTATTGGCTTTTAAAAGACGAGAAAACGCGGCAAGAATCGGGGCTCAAGCAAAGGTTCTTTTGTGCCAGATAAAATGACCTTTGAAAAGAAATTCAAAAAAATTCAATGGCTAGTGGATAACATGAGAAACATGAGTGCACGAATTGGAAGAGCACAATGTAGAGATACAATGCCAGTCTCAGTGTAGTCGCTAAATATACATATGTAGAACTAATGGCTCTGACCAGGTGGCACGATATACAGGTACTTTATTCTAATCCACGAGCGGAAAGATTGACGTGAAAGGGTGCTATCAAGATTGGTGAATCGGATTTCTTACGCTTCCGCGTCTTGAAGCTAATAGAAGTTGCAGATCACAACTTAATCATGATATTCTCCTGAGTTCACGTCGATTTAGAATTGAGGCAAATAGCAAATAGCCAACGTCTGACAAGAAAGAGAAGAAGGTAAAGGAAGCGAAGCCTAGATGAGAAGGGGATGAGATAATCAAGGCACGCATTGAAGCGTAGCTTACGCACGCTAACCAAGATGAAAACCACAATACTGCATGCCATGTACGGGATCAGAACTCTAACACTGAACAATGGCTTTCTGAAGGGTTCAAAAATGGTCTTCGTTGTCCACGCTGGTCTGGTAAGACATCTGTCTGGCCGCACGATGTTAGGGGCTGAGGTCTCTTCAAGGTCAACTGAGGAGAGATGAAATTTTCATGGAAGGAAGCACCCGAAAAGTCAGAGGATAGAATGGATCCTGGCCAAATATTCATTAATAGAGATCAAGTTTCTCTGAGATGAGACGAGTCTGGAACTAAGATTCCGGAACAACAGTGTTTGACGAACAATCTCATGAGCTTTGAGAGAGATGAAAAACGACTGAGCAAGTCGTCAATCTAGGGGACTATAGGCAGTCAGAGTGACTAACCGCTGAGCATAATAGTCTAGTGATTGCACTTGCAAGATCTAAACCTCATACATATATACGTTCACGCTTTGTTTTGATGCTATGAATGAGGCTCTTAAATCCCCTTTTGAATCTAAAGTGTCTAAGCAGATCGGAAATCGGGCAAGGTGATCAAATTAATTACGTCGAGGAGTGAAGGATGTGCGAACTAATTGTTGGAAAATTGAATACCAAAAAAAAAAAAAAAAAAAAAAGGATTTGTAGATGCTGGGAGAAAAAGAGCCATTGATCAATCTCTAATGAAACCAAAACTAAACGTGCATGATAGACGACTTGCCCCTCTAAAGCTGGATCATTGCGGCGTTCACCCGAGGTCTTTTTCGTCGCAGCTGCATACTTAGCCGCTTAGCGAGACTAGGCAGCATCTTACAATGTCAATTCTGAGGACAAGAAAGTAGAAAGGTGATGGAAATTTATTCATTTCTCAATCGCATCTCCCGGATAGTTCCTCATACACTCCAATAATTTCATGAAAATGCTTTTCACTATAATTATAGGGTAAGGTTCGGTTTCTTTTCACGTGGCATATCACTCACACATACTTATGATAGCGCTGGGATTTATCTACTCCTTCACATAGCGAACTTCTCCGGCATTACTCCCATGATTGTCGATAAAGTTTATCGCACCCTCCGATCTCCTTTTCCAGCCCCGGAACCTCTTCCAGTAGACCCGATACTTGAAGCGGCCTCCCGTATGGCAGCGGAACGCCGTCTACTCTATCCCGCCTTCAATTACACCATGCGTAGTATATTCCACACTAGTGGTTGCACGGTATATGGCTATCCCTCTACCGGTGGTATTTTTATCAAAGAAAATGCCAATATTGTTGATATGAATTTTCTATCTCTGAATCGTCTTTACCCAACTCAAAGATCACCTGATCATACTGAAGAAGATAAATTTTGTATCTTGATGCGAAAGATTGGGGCAATCTGGTGGAGTAGTGAACGTCATCACGAGTGCGAATGGACTTCTTCAGAAGATATCTACCAAGAAGCAGGTGTACCGTCCACAATGCCTACAAATGCACAGAAAAGAGGCTTAATCTTCGGATGGCCAACAGACGGAGAAGGTGTTTGGGTACTAAGATATGATACGCATGAAGGCAAGGAGAACTTGTTACCGAGAGATTTTGGGAGAATGAATATGGTGATAAATATGGATGAGAGGGTGGAGATCATGCGGGAGTATTGTGCTACTTTCTATGAAACCGAGCAGGACGTAGAAGAACTTGGTGATGGGTATTGGAGAGTAGAGACTGATGATTGCGTGTGGTGATTTGGCCAAATATTTGATTGATTGCTCTATTTTTTTGGGTCGCAGACTGACAAATTGTTCGTTAGATTCGATAGTAAGGCGTCATAGTTGACATCCGGGAAGCTTGCTCGTATTGCATCATTCGAAAGTTGAAGAGGGGTTCTAGAAAATTGAAGTTATAGGGCCCAGGGAAAAGCGATAGCAGTCCGGTTTCCAGCTCTTCATGTCTATCTTTCTGGAATTGATCAGGAGATTGTTAATAAACAACCGAAGTAATCGCCAACTGTATATACCATTGAGATGACTTCTGGAGGCCTCCGATTGTGGAATCGCGGATTGCAGTTATCTGAAACCGCAAACACCGCCTTAGGCTGAAGCAGGAAGATTAGGTATCTAGAAATACTTTCCTATAATGTTCTTGAAATTTCGGTAGCCTGTTCAGTCTGAGAGATTGAGACTTCGGATCTTTCAAAACGAAGGAGCTTCTTCTGCCGTTCTCACAAGCAGGTTGTCGTCCTACGATTCCATTTCTTCCCCCGTGGATAAGTTGTGTTTTTCATGAATGTTATGAGAACTTTATAAACAGCAGATAGTACGACGTCCAGGCTACGAGAAAATAGGGTTTTCCACCCGATAGAAACCCCTATGCATCAAAACTTTTCACTCGCTTCGGGAAGTAGAATTCCTTGCTCTTGGAAATTGACGGAGAGATAATCAAAGTCGATAGAATCGGAACTCTTTTTCAGAAGACACCCAAAGTCATGATAACAAATGTCATAGCTAGATCGAGTTTGCGATATCAGATTGAGTTTCTAGGTTGGCATCCTAGTGAAAGGAGAGAGATGATATTCGCTAAGATTCACCCACAGAGTGGAGCAAGGGGGCGGCGGCGAGCGGGTTCTTATATTTTCAGCACATTGTGTATGCCAGAGAAAAGTTTCTACGATCTTAAGATATTGCAAATTGGAATGTGGATATTGTTCAGTGCTACATTTTAAAGAAAGCTTTTTTCATGTCTTTACTTACCAAATGTAGTGCCTTACGCGAACATCATGATCGAGTTTTGCGCGACGACCAGTTTGAAAAACAAGGGGAGGATAACCACAAACGCTGAATAGCAACATCAATACCCATTTAAAACAACAGTCGCTCAATTTTAAGATTAAAAGCTGCTGCAAAGATGTTCAACTCACAACCCCACAACCTCGCCGGCCCAAAAGAAGCCTAGCGCAAGGCTGACCCCGAGTTTGTCATGTCCCCTCCTTATCTCCATTGATAGATATCCTCTCTCAAAAATGCACCATGTCTTTTCGATTCCCCTCTCTCGAACTCCGTTTCTCTTCCACACTCAAATCCTTTCCCTTTCCTCTAGGTCCATAGTTTTGCCACATTTCCGTAGGTTTTGTTCAGATACCCGAAGTATGTCTACAAACGGCACAACCCCCGCGGAGGGGCCTGGACCAAGGAAACTCAAGATTTTGATGTTGCATGGTGTGTAGTTTTCTCCTCCTTTTATGTATTCGCCCTCTTAATTCTGATGTCTAATGTCGTCCAGGCTACACTCAATCCGGCCCGTCTTTCAATTCCAAAACCAAGGCCCTAACCAAACTGCTCAATCGCCAATTTCCCCCTTCTCATCCCGTCTACCCCGGCGGCATCCAACTCCTCTATCCTACCGCTCCCATCCCTCTACTACCAGCCGACATTCCAGGCTATACGCCTTCTTCCGACCCATTCTTGGCACCGACCGATGCATATGGATGGTGGAAACGCGAGACCGGCGGAGCTAGATATGCTGGCATTGAGAAAGGCCTCGATACAATTGCAACCACAATCCGCGAAGCAGGAGGAATTGATGGAGTTATTGGATTTTCGCAAGGCGCATGCGCCGCATATTTTGTGGCCAGTTTATTGGAGTCGAACCGCGAAAGTGCTTTTGCGCTCCAATGCGTCAAAAACCCATCCGAAGCGATCCCCTACCCCTCCTCCTTTACTGCCCTGAAACAACAACTCCACCACCCCCCCCTCAAATTCTGCATTTCTTATTCCGGCTTCTACGCACCTTATGATGGATACACCGCATTTTATAATCCCCCTCTAAAAACACGTATTCTGCATGTCATTGGGAGTCTGGATACGGTTGTGGAAGAACATAGGAGTATGGCTTTGGTAAAGGCGAGCGAGGAGGAAAGCAGGGAGGTGTGTTATCATCCAGGGGGTCATTTCGTGCCAATGGGAAAGGAGTTTGGTAATGTGGCTGTCGGATTTATGGTTAAATGCTTGGATGAAAAGAAGCCAGTGGCTGAAGAGAGCGTCGAGGATATGGATGTACCTTTCTAAGCTGGAGAAGAGCTTTGATCAATGGATTGAGTATACATAGGATCAATAGAATCACAGAGTTAGAAATAGACAGATAGGCATGGGCAACAGATTCATGTCATTTAGAATCTAGAATAATTGTACAAAGAGGTAGGTATCATTAATGGTAGATTAGGAAAGATCATTATGCCTTGACCTTTCCAGTTTTTGAGCCCTTCGATGACTTGCTTGGTTGGATTCTAGCCATCATTTCCTCCTTGGTGATCAAATGATCAATTCTTTCCAGCAACCCCAACAAACTCTTCATATTTCCACTCCACTCATTAAGGACATCATCCGCATCTCTTGGCTTAGCAAAGTTGACGATACGAGCAGGTCTGTCGATCTTGGCGAAAACAGTTTTGGCAGTGACCAACTCGCTGATGTATTTCTCCGTCTCGTCTTCCGTCAAATCAAGAAGTTGTGTCAATCGCGGCATTTGAATTCGAGTATAGTATTTGGCAACAACTCGGACGTTGTGTTCGATCACACGCTTGCGTAGATCCTCCCAACGCTTATTTGCTTTGGGGTCTGCCGATTGACCTTGTGAAACATCAAATACATCGGTTCCACAGAGGTGTGGGCCAAATATCTTCGAGACCTCAGGCCATCTCATGAGTTCGGGAACTGTGAATAGCTTGAGGAGTTGGGCATCGAGAGGCACTTGGCTGTTGCGAGTGTCTTTGTGAACGCGGTGGAGAAGATCGGATTGTTCGTTATCGTAAGGGGCTAAGATGACGTAGTAGATGATCCTTTGCAAAACCTGTGGCTGTTAGTTCTGTTATGGAAAGAAGTGAAAGCTCAAAACTTACCGAATGAAGCTTCTGGGGATCCTCTTCAACAGCTTCTGTATCAAGAACCTGTCTATAATTCTTGCAGGCATCAAGGTATTTGTCATCATGCTTCGCCAAAGTGATTTGTTGCTCGTAGTATTTCAACTTAAGATCAGTCACATCGTCCTCCTTTGGCTCTGGAACATCCTCTCCCTTCTTTCTTCTCTTCTCTCGATCCTCTGTCTCCTTCACTAACTGCTCTGGGGTCTTCTTTGGCTTTCTTGACAGATATTTTGTACTGATCTTCCGGCTCAAGATTCCAGCTTGTGTCCAGTCGTTGTTCTCTATACATAGTGCGACCTGTGCCAAGATGAATTCCGTCTTTTCTCTTCTCTCCATAGATCCAAATGTCTCTACTTGCAACTCGCACAAGATGTCCGTTGCAGATTTGAGGTCACCCTGTTCCTTCTTGATATCGGAGAGAATTCTAGTAACGCGGGCACGCTCAACTTCGACGAAAATTTTTCCCTCCGTCACCGTACGCAATGTCTCGATTACTGTAAGCTTCGTCTCAAGGTTTGGTGTCGAATCCAGAAACTCCATAACAACCTGTACCATCTTTGTTGCAGCTTGTTTAAGTTGGCCATGTTTCTTTGATAATAACAGAACTTGCTCGTTCAGTAAACTCCAATCGTTGGCGTTCTTGCAAATAGTGACAATTCCAACAAGAATTCGGGATGTTGATGCAAGATCTGATGCCTGTTGGAAATGTCAATGGCTTGCGCCTGTGTGTGAAGTATCTCAGTCTGACCTGTCTTGTTTGTTTCTCCAACACTGTAAGCTTCTCGATGGCACCTTGCACGTTTGTCTAATGAAGCAAAATATGTCAGAAAACCTCGTAGACGATCCCAATCACTAGAGAGCTATACCTGTGCCAGCTGTTCAGCTTCTGGAAGCTGTGTGTCAACCTCTTTGGAGAAGTCCTTATCAGGCTTACGAATAGTTTCGTCCGACATTATGGCAAAAGATGAATTGATTTATTTTTGGGGTATCGAATCAAAGAACAATTACAAAAAAGACGGTAAATTTGTTGTGGTGGTATGAAGAAGGAGTTGTTTGAAAGTTCTAGGTTGTCAACCTTGACGCGGCAACTATTGAGCTTAGCTTCGCACTTGGCTGGTTCGGTCACCGGAATATGAGGACCGCTCGACAGCCTCATCATGCTTACTAATCAATCTGACGCTTCTGGGTGCCAAAACTGCATCGACCAAAAGCATCAACGAACTATTCACTGGGCGTTCAGAATCTCTCGAGAACATGATGATTTTCCATCATTGCCTGCATATATGTGCATATATTGGGGTTTTCTGCAATCCTGTGCGAAAACTGTCCACCTTTTTCGCATTTGGCGTTGAACTCGGAGTCTCTCAGGCATACCAACAGCCTACACTTTCCGCTTGTCACCAAATGCTTCCATATTACATCGTCGAGTGACGATTATAGTCCCTTATCAAAATTGATTCGGGCCTTCGAGGTTCGATCTCTTAACTTTTTGAGCAGATTGTCGAACCGTGGTGCCAGATCATTTGCTGCGTACCATCTTTTGACATGGAATGGAATCGACATTGACTTTCATCTTCAAACCCACTGCTTTGGCACTGAAATTTAATGAATAGGATCTTATGTCTCCTGAGATATTGAAGGGGGAAACTCATTTATAATAGACTTGGAGTTCTAAGATCACATCCCGCTAATACCACCTTCATGGGAGGATTCGGCATTCTACTAGGCAGAAAGGCATCACTGTGTGGACATTTAGCAGACATTCAAATTCCAGTATAAGTTTAATTGGAATATGGATCGTTCATGATTAAAGTCAAACTCAGCTCCCCCACCCCCTCCCCCCATTATCTACCCCGGTGTACTCAAGCGAATAAGCTGAACACTACACTGGCCTTTACGGAAACTTCCCTGCATATTTGTACCCTAACTTGTCTTTGATCATGATGACTCCAGGCTCTTGGCAGTTTGATTTGACTGTCGCATCTAACAACCCCTGAGACAAAATATACAGCTACAGACGGACGCTGACCGCATCTCCTGAGGCAATGTTTCAAGACATAACATCAGGTCACACAGCTCTAAGATATCTACCGCACAAGTTAAAATACTGTTCTACATATGTGTCAGCCTACATCCCGGATGTATAGCCTTGCGAATAATATATGTCCTTGAAAGTGAAAACTACTCTGCTTGCAGCTGGCTTTACTTTTTGATGGCAGAGTCAAGCGAAGAGAAGGTTGTAGAACAGGGGGCCAATTCCGAACTTCCCGGCAGTGTCTGTTTCAAGTAAAATGTTACTTGAGGCTCTCAATTTTAGTCAAGTCTATATACACCTCGAGCAGAGCACCGAAAACAGGATGCATCGTTGTTCCGCTTTAGCCGTTCTCCTACTCCTGGAGAGCAGGATGTGGGAGGTTCGTTATTATCAAGTATGAGGTGCAGGAAAGGAAAGGAGCGGCCAATTGCTCTTGGCATAGAATCAGAAAGATGTTCAAATGTAGATTGAGGGGAGAAATGAATCGTCAATGCTGGTATTCTGAGGGGGAAAAGGACAATGATGTTATTTTGTACTTTTATTATAACGTTATCTGAAGTATTCCTTCGACATGAATTAACGCAATTCAAATCTTAAGTGCTTTTCCGTATGTGTTCTCTCTGGTAAAAACAGTCCACCGCTCAAAACCATTGTTTTTCCTCGGCTATGAAAAGAACGATCTATATACTACTATTAGAGGGAGGAGAAAAGAGGTCCATTCTTCAACCACAAGGAGAAAGAAAGAGGAGAGGAATGGGAGGGGGAACGGGGGAGGGCTCAAAAGAGGAAAAGTGAAATATCGAGAAAGATTGCGGTCTTTTGAAAAGTAGCATTGGAACGACACGCCAGAAGGTCGGAGTCGGATTTGAAATTCTCGATCTTCGAGGCCATCCAGTTTTGGCGAGTATCATGGCCAGGATGTATGTGAGAGACATGGAAAGTTAATACGAACATGATCCCTCACCAAGAGGATAATCGATCCTCGCTACAGGTCAACACCCTTGAACATGATATTATGGTTTACAGAGATTCGTAGGACATGACCGAAAGATTGATTGGGCGTAACCGGAATCATACAATCAAGTTATCCTGCGGCCTTATCCGTGATGTCTGACTTCAAGAAGCGTGTGAATGCCGCATGAAGCGGATTAGAATTTCATGGGATTATAGCAGGCCATACACCAAAAGCCATATTTGCGTTGAATAGGGGTAGGTATAATATGCTTCGGATTCCGGGTCATTGCCGGTTATTGCGTTCGGGTAGGGTCCACATAAGGTTAATCCCGAATTAAAATAGGCTATCATTCCACACTACAACGTTGATCTGTTACATCCCAAGCCAACAATGGCCAGTACCAACACCAATGACGATTCCAAAAGGATGGATGGAATCATCTCCACAGACCCATCCTCCCAACACCATGGTTCTGAGCACGTTGCGTATTCCGTGCATCGGTTAATTGTGGAAACATGCGGTGTGAATTCAATCCTTGTGTTTTGCACATTTTGATCCTTCGCAAAACAACAACCTTGACTCCGAGTGGAACGTTGATGTCCTCTATCATCAAATTAAAGTTGAATTCCTTACAAGACTCGGGAATTGAATACAAGTCTGGTTACGTTGCATGCATGCCGAGATTATGGCGTTGGTCACCAACAGTCACTACATCGGCCATGAGCGAGTGGAAGGGCCTCGGGATATAAATATTTGGGTTTCCAAAGCCAGAATCATGAGAAAAATTGTGTCTCACTCAATAAATGTTACTTTGAGAGCAAAATGATTGTTCAAGTGGTCTCTGAAGATTCAAAGTTCGATCGAGCGCGCTTCCTCAACGATATCCAAATCCTCTCAGCTGCTATCAACGCACCGTATTGCGAGCACACAACAAAGAAGGTTCTCTCTGTCTTCTCTGATTCGTTCCATGATGGTGTTGTTCTATGGCGTGCAACAGACCGTCTGGGTGATGCTTTAAATTATCGCTTTTATTCCAGAAGACCCATAGATACTGTAACCATTGCATTATCCGCCGGCCTTCTGTCTCCGAATGTCGTCAGTACCCTAGGTAAACTGGTTACATCCTGGAGCTCGTTATATGATGGTTTACCAGAAGAATCGTGTGATTTCGACGCCAAGAAGGGTTTGGTAAAAGCATGGGTATATATGAAAGGCATGAGACCACTCAGTGATATTCTGAGTGTTGAGGGTGTGCCAGAGAGCTTGAGCCAACATGAGGAGAGATTCAAAGAGCTGGATTTGGAGAAGGTTCGTCATGTGGCGGTCGACTACCAAAAGGGAACTGTCAATTTATATTTTCGGGCCCAGGGGCCGATTTCTCTACTGCAAGCTACCTCTTTCAACGCATTAGCTGGTGCAGAACCGCCCAGTCAAACTCAATTTTTGGAAATGCAAGAGTTCCTCAACGCAGTGGGGTTTACATTCGCTGTTACAATCAAGGTTGATAGCGGAGAAATCGAGAGGGTGGGCTATTATGCATTGAAATTGCCAGATAGAGCGGTGAAGAAGTGGCCGGTCATTAATGCGCAGTTGGAAAAGTTTGTGCAATTTGCACCTAGTTATGATATTGAAGAGATGAATGCCGTGGCGTGGAGTTTTGGAGGGGCCAAGAGGTATGTCAAGTTCGAGAGGAGCTATTGTGGGGAATTGGTGCCCCTGATTAAAGGCTGGGGGACTACTTTGAGTTCATAATTAGCCTTTTTTGTTAATTTATGTGGAATAGTTGTATTTTTGTCCTTTTGATATTGACTTTTAAGATTTTGGTTCTGAATACAAAGTCATTATTATGATCAACCATGTAACCGATTTCCAGTCACGCTCAGAGGTCAAATTGTAATCAACGCACAGACCACTGTATGTTCCTGTGCATCTCGTAATTATTATGGCAGGAATGAAATGGTGAACTTTCAATCCGAAACACTACGGTCTCCCCTGCCAGCTTAGAGCTATCGATCAGCCATTTTTCATCGTCCCTTCTTTCAATTATTTCAATGATTCTTTCACATCTTTCCAGCGGCAGCCAATTCATATCTCCTTGCCAAAGCCATTTGCATTTGCGCAAATTTCTGGGCAGGCCCTGTTGCGTACTCGAAATTTTGTACGGAAGAGGCTATCTTGAATATCGTCCTGCCTAATCTCGAATCCAGAATTCCAGGATCTGATCGACCTTGACTTGACGCACAAGCAATGATGGATACCCAATATAATATGCCTAACACGTCCCCCCAAGTTTCGTCAACATCCGTTCTTGCTATGGCGCAAATCATTGCCGATGTGAGGTGCTCGTCGCTTGCAGGAAGAGGCGTGCAAGTTTTCATGGCTTGAAATATTATGAGGGTAGCAAGTCTACAGCTTTCGAAAATCCAGTACTGGGATGTCAGATTCGAAGGACCTATTTTGACAGTACCCGATTGTAAAGAGTGCAAAGCTGCAAATAAGCGGCTTTGGTAAATGGCATTGTCAACTGTCTGCTCGTATCCCCCAATAATAAGTTCGATCAAATCCTTGGCGATGTATAGAACCTGGATCAGGGAGTCGTCAAATCCTTTCAACTGTCTGACAGACTCGAATGAACCAGATGGACAATATAACGGGGATGTGAATCGCCGACATTGAGGTTCGTTCTCTTTCAATTGAATCAAAGAATTGCTGAAGCTTAGAGGTAGCTCTTCGGCCCTGATGGCCTTCGCAATGATGTGACGCCTTATGTTTGCATTAATCACAAATTTGGTATTCGCATTAGGGAAGGGGGCTTACATCACTAGGTACTTTCGAATTGTTTGTCCAAAAGGATAAACTCCAAAGCTCTCCAATCCTCGTCTCTTGACCAACAATTCTACGCCGCTCATATGCGCCTGAACTTCCTCTGCATTGCGTTCAATTGCCTAAAATATCATCATTAGCCGTCCGATATCCCACCTCCAATACCCCTCACCTACCCAAATACCTGTTGAGAAATAGGCTATTGAAGCTATTGTAGCATCGGACCATAATGTCCCTTCTTGAACTAGTTTCTGACCAATTTGTGCAACGGCTGCATTTCTCAGTCCCATAGCCAGTTCATCGTTTATCGTCCCTCGGACCGAGCATGAATAGGCATATATCATATAGATTATGCTTGTCGATAAGGCTTGTCCGGCAGTCTTTGGAAAATCAACTAATTTTTCTGGCCCTGGCGAACAAAACATCAAAGCTAAATCAATGTTTAGCTCTCGGCACAACCTTCATGATCATAGGCACCACAATCACCTCAGAAATCTATGACGCAACGCACCAAGTTGTTTAATTGTACTCACCTCTCGGGAGTATTTAAAAATTATATCAGGTGGCGGATGGGGTGCGGAACTTGAAGGGTCGAGTTGAGCAGGCGCAAAAGCGAATAATGATGGAAGTCCCACTTGTGTGACTTCAAGTGAAGTGTCATGGCCGCACCCGTATTGGTGATTCTTGGTACCATTTTCAGGAATCGGGCCAAGTGCATTACACTCGAATGATTTGACGTGCGATGAGTTTGATGGACTAAGATCAGACTTTGAAAAGCTGCAGACGCGTTCGATGGGCATAAGTTTCCTCGTGGCAATTTTTCGTTTAGCTTTATGCTGTCGCTGCTTACTTCGAAAAGCATACATCGCATGCGATCGTATCAAGCTTTGGGTTGTACGATCCTTTGCCCGACCAGAGACGAATTGTATAACCATAGCTCCCTGTTCAGACGTTGAATCTCGCGCAGACATGTTGGACGATTGCTGTAAATCTTTCATGTTGCCAAGGCAGTTGTTGGTGCATGGATCATGATGTTCGAAATCTTTTGATTGATAAGTTTCGTTGTCAATAGTTCTGCAACTTTAGGTTAAAGGCGAGTTGAGATATAGGGCAGTGTTCCAGCTCGAAATTACACCATCGACATCGGGACGAAAACAAAGATCAAGCGTGGGATGATTTTGCGCAAGTGTGGATGATACATTCCTTTTCCATAAAGATAGCTAAACGCTGTTATTTGATCATCTCTCTTTTCTTAAAACTAGGCAATTTTAGTCTTATCTTAAGTAACAGTGCATCGATGGGGTATCATTCATCTTTCGCTGAGAGCATAGGATTGGGGGCTGCTGGACTCCAAGCTTAATTCTTTCCATACTCAACGATCGGCGGGTAAATCGGATTACTACCAGCTAATACATTGTTATTCTTTGAACTCTACTATCCCTAAGATGATGATATGAGTTAGCAGCCACTCTTCTATTCTGCTTGGTGGTTATACACTAGAGAATGAAACTCCGCTCACAGTCATGCTAAGAGCGACAGCCAATAACGTAGGATGCGCTAACATCTAGATTTGTTCTCCTTGCATCAGTGATCTGTTCCGTCAATTGATTTCAATCTCTCTTGACCAATATCTGAAACTCGTCGAACACATTTGCTGCATTTGTCTACAAAAATTGGCGTGCGTCGATGTCATATGCATTGCATCCTATTGCAAGATCCTTATGCCACCAAAGATAGAGATTATAGTACCGCTTCAATTAATCGGCAGATGCAGAGGATTTAGCGGTTCCTAGCGAGGAGGATCGCACCCCTGAAAATCCTACAGACGCTATATTTAGCGATATATTACCATCCGAACTATCGATTTTCAAGATGACTTGGGAATCTTGGTCCAATCTTCTGGACTATCATTGTTAGTCAAGTTCACTCAGACCAGAACACTAAATGCTAGATATGAGCATCTCCTTGGTAGAAATCGATTTTAGCCGCACTCTATGACGTTGCTGCTGTGTTTATGGACAGACCAACCTTCGAGATTGCGGACCGGACCTTTCCTATCAGGTGATTCCTTTTTCAATACAGTCTGAAGGGCTTCTTTCTGATTGCTTTGCGGAGATGGCAGCATTCGAACACTGCAGTCATTGTGCCAACTCTTCTCACTGCATATTTTTTGTTTCGCACTTGTTTAAAAATATAGTCATACATAACTATTGCGTGTCACATCATTACCTACTGCTCGGATCGGGACGACAGCTTGACATTCAATAAGAAAGTTGTTATACAAAGTTCACGCAAATGTCTTGATACCATTCTATTTTCAGATCCGATCTTACATTGGATATCATCGAGCCTGACGCCCTATCATAGTAATGCACAAAGAGACCCTGTAATGAAAACCATCTAGAAGTACGCAAGAATCCTTATCGTTTCAAACCTCAAGAATCAATCTATCTTCGTTCCTCAATTCTCTCCATTTATTCGAAGCCTCGACGATTTCATGGCAGCCCTTCAACAAGAAACCCCATTTCTTTGCAAACCCCTCTGTAATTTCCCATCCACTTGCATGCCATGGATCGGTCCAAACCAGAATTCCCTTCTCCTCCAAATCATTACAATCTTCAAATAGACCTCCACACAAATCTCTACAGAAACCATCTTCATCGATCTCATGGAACATAAGCATGGCATTGTTTCGCATCTGTGGACAGGGGAGTATATCTATCCATTGGGGATGAGAAGTGCTGAGTTGTAGTGGAGTCGGAGAGAGAGATGGTGGGATGGTGGAAGGGGCTGGGAACATGGGGGTGCTAAGAATGTTGCGGCACTCAGTGGGAGTGGTGTGAAGCAGGTTTAGAATGGATAAATTTGTCATGCAGGCGCGGAGGACGTTATATTGGATAAGGGTAAGGAGGTGATCCAGAGGCAGTGGGAATATCAAATCTGGTGCTTCTGGAGCTTGTCTTGTGGTTGCGAGCTGCTGCTCTAGAGGCTTTGCTATGGATAGAGAGTTCTGAGTTAAACTACTGGACTGCGAGTGTGGTTTCCATATAACGAATTGGTCTTTTGAAGTGGACTTAGCCTCAAGTGCCTTGCGTCTTCCTGCGGCCAAGTCAGCTACGTCATTGCCGAATTCAAATGTTTAAGAATTCTTCGAAGAGACTCTTATAAAGTGAGAGTTGAGAAAAGGGGTTTCTGAGAATGGTCATGATATCTGCAGTGGTTAAGGCTGATTACACTTCTTTTCTAATACCATTGAATTGTTACTAGAAGTAGAAGATGAACAGGGAGGAATGATCCGAAACGTCTCCGATTATAGAAGTCTTTTGATGATTTACGCATGTAAAGCACAAATTTTAGCTGACTAGTTACGTACTGAACCTTCTGATATTTAAACGGTTTTGTCGCTTTCTTCTTTCCTTCGTATTTGTTGTACCCGTCCAATCATCCTCGTCCTTTTTAGCCTATGAGTTGCAATCAGCGTGTTTAAAATCCAGGTGATGATAAAAAGGGATGGTATCTACCTCGTCCAGTTGGTTCATTGGCTCTACTCTATAAGAGAGGTTCTGCATGGTATTCATGGTTTCTATTTGATACGATTTTCAAACAATTAAAGCATGCCAAGCAGAAAATAAGCAGTTGGGGCAATAAGACTGATTTTCTGCAATCTGCTTACAGCTCTTGGATTAAAAGAGCGAACCTTTATATTAACAATTCCACCATTTTGGAGAAGACTAAATGACGTCTCGGATGAAGGAGGAAGCATCGTCCGAGGGGGGCTGGCGGGTGGATAGCAAGCTCTTGATTGGTTCATGCATCTTGCCTACACAAATTCACCCAAATACAGTTTAGCCTTCATTCTTCATTCACACGAGCCACCGATCGAGCCACTGCATTTCATGGATCTCATTCCTTCACGACGCGGCGGAAACGATGTGTTCATTTAGATTCTGATATAACAGCTTTTCTCCTCATCAAGATGACCCAGTGGCATCCATGTGTGAGCCAGAGTTGGCCACTTAGTTATCGTCTACTAGTATTATTTGGGAAACTAGCTTGTAAGCTGATGGCAGTAGCGATGCCATGCTCAGAACTCTCTGATTGAGATTCAAGTGTATAAGTATCGATCCCTTTCTCAAGTACAGAACCACTGATACTTCACTTGGTTCAATCGTAGCCGTGTATCTGTAAAATCATCTTTGAGTATTTCGTGCAAGTTGCACCAAGAATCCATTTCGTCCAATTTCAAGTCCTTGTTTCGTTTATTTTCGCTTTTATTATTACTACTCGATCTTTTACCTGCTTTATCTTTTTACTGTTTTTGTAAAGTTGCCGGTATGAGCGGCATTAAAGACATTAATTTCAGGCCGGAGAGGGATATACCTACTTTAACGGACAAGGTTATCCTGATCACTGGAGGTGAGGACCCTAAAAGCTAACCTGGTCGTGATTGTTCACAAATACTAATGATAATCAAAGGCACAGCAGGACTTGGAAGTAACACAGTCAGAGTCCTTGCAAAACACAACCCATCACACATTTACTTCACGGGACGTAATGATAACGCGGCGTCAGCTCTCATAGAATCTATCAAGAAAGATATCCCATCAGCGGGCCTAACCTTTCTTCCTATTGATCTATCTTCACTCTCATCAATCGCTGCCGGTATGAAATTGTTCAAGCATGATCGTCTTGATATCTTCATGGGCAATGCAGGTATTATGGCCGTGCCTGCTGCTCTCAGCAAAGACGGATACGAAATCCAGTTCGCATCAAATCATCTCGGCAATGCTGCAGTTCTCCATCATTTACTACCAATCATGCTCAAGACTGCTGAGCTTCCCAGCTCCGACGTGCGAATTGTATTGAATACTTCCTTGGGGTGGAAGTTTCGTCCCAGTCAAGGCATCGTCTTCGACAAATTGAAAACCACCCAAGAGGATCTGACCTTTGGGAGGTGGAGCCGCTACGGACAAAGCAAGGTAGCTAACATACTGTATGCAGCAGAGCTTGCTCGTCGTTATTCACAGATAACGTCTGTAGCGATTCATCCGGGGGTCATCAACACGGGGCTAGTCTCGAACTTGACGTTTTGGCATAAATGGTTTGTCTATGTGACTACTGTAAGTCAAACAATAACGGTTGAGCAAGGCATTATGAATCAGACTTGGGCTGTCGCGGGAGCAGAAAAGAAAGAGCTGGTAAATGGCGCATACTACATGCCGGTGGGTGTTGAGAGCAATTCAACGTTGGACATAACGGCTAAGGATCCAAAGTTGGCAAAGGAATTGTGGGAATGGACCGAGAGGGCTTTGGAGAATTGACTGTGAATTTCTTTGGCATATGGTTCCATATTAGAAATTCAGGAACTATATTAAGTATTGATTTTACCCTTGATGGCGCATATACTATCTCTTCTATTCATGAAGTCGAGAGGTCTTTATTCTTCTATTCGCTATAGTAATATACAGTAGAGGTATCTTCTACATACCTATCTATCTCGTAAGGCTACCCCCCTTAATCATTTAAATATCCATCCATTCGTCCAAGAACGTGATTCCTCCGTTCAGACCATGCACTCACTCATACACTCATGGAAACTTTTATTTTGTACGCCCCTCATGTCCGTATATCTGTACATCGTATTCCAATCGCCGTGGAACTGTGCTAAAGATTTTTGTGCCCCCATTATATTTTCGTGGCATCCATCTCGTCACTCATCAACACATCTTCGACACATGACTAATTCCTCAAGTCCTTTAAATCATCATCAGCTAAACACATTACTTCTTGTGTCTATCAGCTTGTGCCTTTTCGTAGTTGGAAATGAGCTCTTTTCTACATGATGTGTTAGCATGGGGCGTATTGAAATAACGATGAGAATACAAGAAATCACTTACTGTAACTGTCCTGGCGCAGGAGCATAATGACTGAATTCCATACCAAACTCTCCCTTTCCTTGCGTAGCTGCTCTCAATTGCGAACTAAATCCGAACATAGCATTCAAACTACAATCCGCAATAAGAGTGAAATCTTCTGGTCCAATCTCCGTATCACTGATGATAGCGTTTCTCTTATTCAACAAACCAACAATGTTACCCTGGAACTCGTTGGGTGCTGTAATGGTAGTCTTCATGAGAGGCTCAAGAACTTGTGGTTTGCCCTCTTTGAAAGCTTTTCGGAAAGCCTGTTGAGTGGCATTCTTGAAAGCCATCTCAGAAGAATCTGTCATGTGGGTTGCACCGTCGTTGACAACCATATGGGTACCGAGAACGGGGTGACCAAGAAGGGGACCCTTCTCGCAAGAGGCGAGGAATCCTTTTTCGCAAGCGAACAAGAATTTGTCAGAAATGGAACCTCCAGTGACTTCTTCCTTGAAAGTTGATGGAGCATAACCATTTGTACCAGGCTCGATGGGTTCCAAGAAACCAACGACACGAGCGTAATCACCAGCACCACCAGTTTGTTTCTTGAGGGTGTGATCGAATGCCACATGTTCAGTGATGGTTTCTCTGTAAGCGACTTGAGGTTTACCGGTTTCAACTTCGACCTTGTACTCTCTTCGCATTCTCTCCACGTAAATATCAAGATGCAATTCTCCCATACCAGAGATAATGGTTTCCTGACTTTCGGCATCAACATGTACACGGAATGTTGGATCCTCACGTTGGAATCTATTCATAGCCTTACTGAAGTTGGATCCATCTTTGGTTGTCTTTGGTTTGATAGACAAGGAAATGACAGGATCTGGTACGAACATAGAAGACATAGAGTATGGTAAGCCACCGTCGGTAAATGTATCTCCAGAAGCACAATCAACTCCGAACACAGCACAGATTTCTCCGGCTCCAATTTCAGGAACTTCCTCCATCTCATTGGAATGCATGCGCACAATTCTAGGGATCTTGACTCTCTTATCGGTTCTAGCATTGAACACGTTCATGCCTTTTCTCAAGGATCCTTGGTAGACTCGAATATAGGTCAGTTGACCATAATTACTTTCTTCAAGCTTAAAGGCCAAGCCGACGAATGGTAGCTCATTATAAGAGACAAGCTTCACAGGGGCTTCAGCTCTTCGCTTGTCAAGCGCCAAATTCTCGACCTCAGCGGGATTTGGTAAATAATCGCAAACTGCATCAAGCATGGGCTGCACTGACTTGTCAGCTAAAGCACTTCCCATCAAGACAGGAGTGAATTTCAAGTTGATGGTTGCGCGTCTGATAGCAGCCTTCATTTGCTCGATAGATGGAGTTTTCTCATCCAAGAAAATCTCGGCAATCTCGTCATCAACATCGGCCAATGTTTCGATCAACAGAGCTCTCTTCTCTTCGCACAATTTCTTGAGTTCCTCTGGGATTTCATCAGTCTCTCTGATGATTTCTCCTTTGGGTCCATCGTTGTAAATAGCCTTCATCCTAATCAAATCAACGACACCGTTGAAGCTGTCTTCTGAACCAATGGGGACTTGAAGTGCTGCCGCTGGGATTCGTAACTTTTGATTGATCTGCTCGACAGCCTTGAAAGGATTGGCACCCATTCTGTCCATCTTGTTAATAAAACTGATTCGAGGAACATTGTATCTTCGCATTTGTCTGTCCACGGTAATCGTTTGACTTTGGACTCCACTGACAGCGCAAAGAATCATGACAGCTCCATCCAGTACTCGCAAAGCTCTCTCGACTTCAATTGTGAAATCAATATGTCCAGGGGTATCGATCAGATTTATATGGTATTTCTCCTCCTTTCCATTCTCAACCTTCAACCAGTCGCAGAATGTAGCAGCAGACTGAATTGTAATACCTTTCTCTCTTTCCAATTCCATGGAATCCATCTTTGCGCCGACTGCATCCTTTCCTCGAACTTCGTGAATAGCATTGATTCTTCCAGTGTAAAAGAGAACTCGCTCTGTGGCGGTCGTTTTGCCACTGTCGATGTGTGCTGCGATACCAATGTTTCTGACCCTCTTCAATCGATCTCTCTCTGCGGCATTGAGATTGTCGACAATAGCTTCTTGAGTGAGGGCCGATGGATCTGCGGCAGCCTTTTCTAACACTGCTTGAGCAACACCAGCTCTAATAATTGGCGATTGAGAGAAATGTCTCTTTCCTCCCAATCTGGCACCGAGAATCGCATTTCTTGCTCCGAGCCCTTGCACAGGTGAATTCAAGCACAAAAATCTTGCTCTTGGGACACTCCCACGTAGCGCTCCAGCGCAAGCTTCCGTTGAAGCAACAGCGCGGGCTACTCTATGCATACTCATGGTTGCTACTTGATTGTGGTATCATTCATCCATTCGATAACATGCTTAACTTTTTTTTATCGATTGAATATATCGGAGTAAGTTTAGCCGACCCCGTTCACAATCACTTAACGATGAACTTGCTTTTCGAAAGCGATTGTAAACTTTTATTAGACACTCTAGAATTCAACATTATCTAATATATGCAAAAGTAGGACCTCTTGAAAGACGATCTAAGCTCATGAACATCTGCAAATCTTTTCATTGGGGGCTTTTCTTGAGGAAGTGATATTCTGAATCGCTTACATAATAGCTATCTACATTGAAAGCATGACAGCGCGTCAAACAATTATGCCTTTCGCGTTTCTTGCAATCGCCACGAGTCGAGCATGGACATCGAGACATGGCATCGGAAACCACTCCAGAAAGGGACGAGAATGAGCACAAGTCTCTCAAATATTCTCTCTTAGGCCCGTCTCTCACGAAATCTGGACAAGATTATGTAGATCAGTCAAAGGTATATTGCGACCGAAGTGTGTTTGTGGTCTCTCTAATTTTATCGCCAGGTTTCCGAGATCATTTACAATGCCTCGAAAGGGTCCAAATATTTCAATCACGAAGAAGAAAGAGACAAGACCTTGACTGTGAAGATTGAACGAATCTTAGAAAAGAAAGCTGGATTAGAGAAGCTTGATTTAGCTCACGACCGTCGACGAGCAGATATTGCGATTGCAGAGCTCGAACTCACGAGAGATCTGACTCAAACAATCGTCCATATTGATTGCGACGCTTTTTACGCTGCAGTAGAGGAGCTTGACCGTCCGGAATTGAAAAATGTTCCATTTTCTGTTGGGAAAGGAGTTGTTACAACATGCAATTACCACGCGCGGCGATTTGGGGTCAGAAGTGCAATGGCGGGGTTCATAGCGAAAAAGTTGTGCCCGCAACTAATTCAGGTTCCTCTGAATTTCGATAAATATATCGCGAAGGCACAAGAAGTCCGGGAAATTTTGGTAGACTATGATCCACGGTTCGAGAGTGCTAGTATTGATGAGGCATATCTTAACATCACGGAGTACTGTCAAAAGAATGAGATCGACCCGGAGGCTGCTGTTGAACAGCTGAGGAGAGAGGTTCATGAGAAAACGAAGATCACCATATCTGCTGGAATTGCAGCCAATGCTAAGATAGTGAGTGCAATCTGCAAGTTAAAAAGTCAGCGCTACGATAGGCAAGGCGAGACGTTACTATAATCAAGCCGTTGATATAGAGTTCGAAAACGATTCTCATTTTCCACATGCTAACTATACATTATTAGGCTAAAATATGCTCGAATTACAACAAGCCTAATGGTCAATATCGTGTTGCAAATCATCGAATTGAGATCATGAGATTTATGCGAGACCTTCCAACTCGTAAAGTCAACGGAATCGGACGAGTATTCGAAAGGGAACTAGGTGCCATAGGCGTCAATACATGTGGAGATATCTACGATGTGCGACAATATCTACCCAAATTGTTTGGAGAAAAGGCGTTCATATTCCTAATGCAATGCTATCTTGGACTCGGGAGAACAGACGTCAAACCGGCCGAGGAGTATACCCGCAAGAGTGTTGGCACAGAAAGTACATTCAATGAAATGAATGATGCTACAGAACTTCGAAGCAAACTTCGACATACGGCTAAGGAGTTGGAAAAGGACATGCAACGAACACAGTTTAAGGGGCGAACTCTAGTTCTCAAAGTGAAACTTAAAACTTATGAAGTGCTTACTAGACAGGCGGCGCCACCAAAGGCTGTGTTCTCAGCCGACGATCTGTACAAGTATTCTCTTCCTATGCTTGAGAAACTGGAGGCTGAGATGCCGGATTTGACATTACGATTGATGGGGCTCCGGTGTACAAATTTAATCAGCATGAAAAAGCCCGATACCATGGCCTTTTTCGGATTTAGGAAGCAGGATTCACGGGAGAATGATGTTAGCGAAAATGAGCGCAAATCTTCCTCTGCAATAAAACGAAAAGCATCGGATCTGCAAGACAATGGCTCGGAAGAGCGATGGGAAGTTTGGCCTGAAGAGCTCCTCTTCGAAGATGCCGAGCGTCAAGAACGAGAAGAGGAATTTAAAGAAATGGAAAGTTTGAGTCAACTTGAAGAAGATGATCCACGGCGACATCATGGAAAAGAAATTGTGCCGAATCCCAAAGCGAAGGACGGCGCTGTGATAGAAGAGGAATGGTGGGACTGTCCCGTTTGTCAGCGGCCGCAAGTGACAAATGAAAAGGAATTCAATGAGCATATTGATCTTTGTCTTTCGAGACAGACAATCAGAGACGTAGTTCAAGAGACGTCCGGGGTATCTGAGACACCATCTGCATCCGGAAGTGGCCACAAATCTCAAATTGGTAGTTCGAGGAAAACCAAGGCAGGAGAGAAATCAAAGGATAAAGGAAACACCCCCAGTGATCCTAAACAGCGAAAGCTGTGCTTCTAAAAAGAGGTTTCTGAATCAAGAGATGATGTGTCGGGATGGGATTTGGCCTTCGGGGGAGTTCATTTGATGGGCATTTAGGATGGGCAGAGCATGTTTTTGTCTTGTTTTTTTTTTTTTGTTTTTTTGTTTTTTTTTGCATAAATTCGAGATACCCAATAACGCGTCGTGGTGCATCAGTGGCCTACCAATAGCAGTCAATCCTCAGTAGTACAATCCAATCTATATACAGCTAAATTCACTAATGAATGACATCATAATAGCTCTCCCCTTCTCGCTAACTGATAATATAACAGTCAAATCATAATATAAGCTAGCGAAGGTGATTATGTATATTTAGCTCGACTAAGAACTCTAGACCGGCGAGCAAATAGTCAAGAGTATCAAGATGAGGGATTTCTGACTTGTAATCCTAGATATGCATGCAAATTCAATCCATAGTTTGGGTCTGGACCTTCAGACTAGCAACCAGCTCCCAAACAAGTGCTTTACGGGATACATAGAAGTGCATGTTGTATCGTTGGAGTTAGACCACAAGGCAGACTAATCCACTGGTATAGACGAAAAACCCTTTAATGACCAATGTAGAACGCTCGCTCGACGAGACAAAATGAGGCAATCATATGTGAGAAATGTGGTATATTTTCATTGCATACTAGAAAATCACAAATGCTAGCTGCTTTTTTCAACTCATCCCTATTCGCACTCCGATTCCTATTCCCGTTTTCACATTCATCGTTTGTACTCCTCTTTTCTTGTTGATGCAATCACATCGCATACATACATGCTAAATCACAACTCCCTCGAACTCAAAATCAAAAACTCCCTTCAGCCCAATCACAATGAATCGCCGTAAATCTAAGCACCTCCTTCTCTCTTGGCATATTCCTCCTCGATAGCTTCTTCGTATCTCTTCTCGGCACTCTCACCACCGCCTTCAATCGGACTCGTAGGATCCTCCTTTAGAACACCCTTATTTACCAATTCTTCCGGTTGCGGACGATGACTTAGTTTTTCGTTCAAACTATCCGCACGCATGTGTTTCTCCAATTTCTTTTGTTGTGCTTGGATACCTGGGGCGGCGGATGTGGAAGAGAGGATATTGCCTGATTTCCGTCGTTAGCTTTTATTTCGATCGAGATGAAATGCGAAGGAAACACTTGTGGTGGAAAGAGATACATACGTTCAACCAAATCCTCTTTAGTAGGACGATGTTCCAAATTCTTCTTCAGACTATCCGAAATTCTTTGTTGTTCGAGTGCATGTTGAGCACTTTGGATACCACTATTTTGTTTACCCCGCAATTAGCACGTTGACGAACAGACTGCCAGAATACGATAGTAGACTGGGGGACTATGGGGATGGGGATAATGTTTGGTTAGTAGGATCGTAGAGAAAGAGAAAAACACACGGTGCAGCATCTGTATCTAACAAAATATGTCTCTCCTTCAGTTCATGAGCCGTAGGCCTATCGGCATACAACTTCTCTAAACTCTTCTGACGTTCGTGTTGTGCTGGTCTGACAACAGAACTTGTATCGACGAGGGGTTCTTGAGTTTGCTCCGACATTTTTGCGAATATAACGAATACAATGAATGGGCTTGTAAGTTGATGGTGAGTAGGTAGGCTTCGAATCTGTTGTTTCTATAGGTGTGTTGATGGTTTGTGAAGGGAGGATATAAAAGTAAATTTCGTTTGTCAGGCTGGTTGCTACGGCAAACAAAAAGAAGAAAAGAAAGAAACAAAAAGCTTGAAAGGCGTATTAGTTAAATACCTTTGTTTAGAGTAGAGCCTTGTTTATTTGCAGCTTGGAAATACTAGGCACGTGCTAGGTACCTACTACCCACCTACCACCTGGGCATCATACCTGCACCCCAGCAACCAATGACGAAATCTAGGGTGGATGCGGGGCTCGGCCGCTAATGGAGAAGTGTGGCACTACTCAGTTGGTCCCTGATTATCTTCTGCCCCTCTTGAGTCCTCTTCCCTAGAAGAAAATCTTCTCAACTTTTACAGTCTCGCGGTCTCACATTGATTAGATTGTTATATTCAAGGACTATCATATTTATGATATATGCATCAATGAAAACCCCTTTATATAAACATATACTACTTCGAAATTATATACAATTTATACAAACCAAGCGCTTACAGACCGAAATACAGCCAACCTTATGCCTTTATCAATTAGAGACGACTTGAAACGACGATCCTTTGTCGCCCCAGAAATCAAGACGAACAGTCTTAATACCAGTTTCCAAGCTTCGATCCAACTCATCAACATAGTCATATGCAGCAGAGCCTTCAATGGCTAGCCTCTCATAGCAATCCGCGTTACCCAGCCGCCATTCTGGTAGCGTCTCTGAACAATCATTGTACTTGAAAACATACTCATATCCTATCACTTTTCCTTGCTCGTCAACTTTCTTCTGGCGTTTGTACTTGTCACCCTCTAGGTCAATAGGTCTGTATCTCAATTTTTCCCAGTTCTTGTGATCCCTATGATCCTTCTGTTTCCTTGCTTCTTCTGCTTTCTTATGCAACTGTTCCACTCTAAATCCAGTAGTTGGGTGAATATATTCCTTTGTTTCGCCCAGTTTATCGCCTTTCTCATCAAGAGCATAGCGGCCCGGTGTGCGTGGTTTCGATCCATTAGCTTTATACATGGTGGTGAAACTATCATTCAGATCTCCAACACCCCACGCGTGTTGTCGGCGCTCATAGTGAATGTTCTTTTCGTCAGTCAGAGGATGAGCAACTTTGTAAGCTGCCCATTTGCCATTTCGCCAGATCCATTGACCCAAACCCTCTTTCTTGCGCTCCTTTTCTCTGTCTAGATAAACTTGGCGCTCGTCGTCCAGTTGCGCGAAATTTCCCTGACGATCATAACCGTCTTGCTTTATGGTTTCCCTGTCAATCGACACATATTTTTCAATTTGGTCTAGCATCCATGCTAACGTAATGTTGGACATTTCTTCCATGTTGTCCTTGTTCAATAGCGTATCACTTGATCCACCACCAATGTGTATATGGTAGCCAGGAAACCAGACTTGTTCCAGTACCTTCTCACCATCGCGTAGTGCTTTCTTCATCTTGTTGTTTTCTTCCATCTTGACGACCTTTTCAGTAGCTTCGTCTCGAATCTTGGCCAGAGCTATCATTCTTCCGAAGTCAGGTTCACGACTAAAACAATTATCAGACCACTCTATATGTGCATTATCAGATATAGTTCGTTGTGCCTCTATTTCAGTTTCTGTAAAAGTCTCTGGTGTTTTGATGTAGTAAAGAGTAGGTGTGAACGCTTTGCGGTGTTCATCAAGGGCTAGCGCTTGAAATGCATGCTTGATGTCTGAGCTTTGAATTAGTTTCTGAATCAACGCAGCTCTATCAGTAGAAGTACTTACTGGCTGAAAGTTCAACATTGTGCCATTCAGGCTTATCACCAATAGTCGTCCATTTTGGCAATTCCATCCCAAACATTTCTGGCAGCCCTAAAGCTCCGACAGTATCAAAGACTCCCACCACCTCTACTTCCATTGATTCTTCGGGGGCCCATTCACCATGAGCCTTTATATCGAAAACTAACCCCCCATCAGTTTCATCCTCCGTTTTCGGTTGCGGGTCAGCGACTCTCCCTTCTCGCCAGGCAAAGTACAGAGCACTGCCATAGAACCTTTTTCTGGACCCATCCTCCTCAGATTTCTTCTGCTTATACAACTTCCACAAATCAGGAAATTGCTGAAGCTGCCTCTTCGAACAAATCCCAATATCTGAAATTAAACCCGCAATCGTTCTCGCCGTGTACGCGCCCCGAGAAAATCCAAAACACATAATCTTATCTCCCGGATTCCAATTCAGTACACAGAAATTGTACGCCTCGATAACATTTCCTTCCAACCCCTGACCAATAGCTCCCTCGAGTCCAGGTCCTAGGCCCACGGATGTGGTTCCAACTCCAGAATCATACCAAACGACCTGCTGCCAGTTTTCGCCATCATTTGGATCTCGAGCGACGCTGTTGATGGCGCGACAAAGACGTGTTATGTTAGATGGACAATTCTCTTTTCCAGAGACGGCGGATTGCCAGGTTCCATCACAGCAGATTATGATGCGTTTTCGGGCGGGCTTGATTCGGGAATCGGGAATAACACTTTCACTTATAAACGACATGCTTGAATAGGCATTCGATGCAGAATCATGGTCAACATTTAGCATCGTGGGAATCTCCTATTTATCTGCATTCCCAATTCCCATCCATCGTGTCGTATCCCATTCCCACCATCCTTTGCATCAACCACAACGCCACCTCATTTACACCTCAGCCAGCTCCACGCCGCCACAAAATTAAACCACCCATCTCAAATAAATCCTACTATCTTCCCCTCTGCAAAAATCTATCAAATTCTAGCCCCATCCGTATCTATCTATCCTCAAACCTAAATACTTGCACGCGCGCACGAGACCATATGCTTTCAGCTGCTATTCTTTCAGCTGGACCCACTCTCCACTCTCCATCCCGCGCTCTAGCCCTTTCGATCAGTCGCCGGATCGTAGCTCGCGTAGGTCCACCGCAGCACGCCGCACTTGCAGAAATATCAATGCTAATAAGCGTCGCTTCGTCGGTGTCGCCGGTGAGGGGGGTCCTGATACTGATGCTGATGCTAATATCGAGAAGAGAACCTAGGTAATGCGGGGAAGCTGAAACGAAATAAGCATGCGGAAAGAGTAGGGTAGGGTAGGGTAGGGTTCTAGATTCTATAGCGCTTCGCTGCTTATTTGCTCGCGGGGTATAGTGCCGGTATTGGACGTTGGATGGTTAGATAGATATTTTGTAATTGCTGATAAGTAGATATCTTCGAGGTTACCTTGTAACTTTACAGTTGCCTTTTCATGATTATGCGAAATATATGTATGTATGTATTTATGACCTTGAATATGGAAACGTTGAGCGAGGTGAGATTCGAAAAATGTCTAATTGCGTGTGTATCCATTACTGAATACAGACTGAACAGTCCCAGATCGTGAAGAATTTTGTATCTAGGATATAAGACTGCGTGTGCCTCTTGACAAGCAAAAGAAACTCTCTTTGAGGTTGTAAGATAAATCTGGATTGGGACTTTGAAGTGGTTTAACTTAAGTCAATAGGGGTTTTGAATGGTTCTGTTTAACTTTGATGCGCGGCTTAATTCACTCATTACGCGCTACTCACAATGAAGACACAAGATTTTCATTTTCATTTTTGTTCTTGCTACGTTAAGTTATTCAATGTGCATCGAAGGACTTTCTTTGTAGGTCTATAGTCGAACTCCTCCATTTCTACTTCTTCTATTTCACCGTGTTATACATCTGTTCTGTCTAAGTCTTCGATATCTAATCGAATCTAATCTCCCCTCTTCTCTACTCATCGAGCCACAAACAATTTTTCTTCACCATCCCGCTACCCCTATTTCCTAATCATCCTCGCAATACTTCCTCACAACATCAATAATTCTCCTCCTCGTCGCCTTCTTGTCAAAAACTTGCGCGTGATCCAACGTCCCGAACCATAAAACTTCTGTTCCTACACCCTTCCACTCCCTATACTTCCACTCGTCGTCATCTTCTATATCCACGTCGTCTTCTCGCATTACCTGTCCATCTCCAGATCTTTCTACTTCTCCAGGCTCTGACTCGTCAATATCTATCAAAGGCGCGACATTTACATTCAAAGTGCTCTTGACTGCCCCATTCGCATTTCCTTTCGTAGCCCTCGAACTCGGCGTCGATCTACCGGACAAATTTCCGCAGCTCAAGTACCTCCCCACTGCCTCCGTGTCCACGATCAAATCTCTTCCCGCCAAACTTGCTGTAACTTTCCTCCCCTCGAAATCCTCCTTCCATAGTACATTCTCATTCCAAAAGAACTTCCTTCCCAACGTATGACTAACTCCCGGATCCATGCTTGCGAAATAGTATAATTGATATTCATTCGCATCTTTCGGGATTCGACGAGTGAAATTAAATGCGACAGAAGGTAAGTGTAGGCAGATAGAGACAGGATCGATGAGAACAACTGGGCCGATGCGCGGGGACAAGATTGGAGATTGCAGAAGGTGCGTGGTCACCACCGTGCCGTACGAATGAGAAATTAGGACGAATTTCTGATTTGGTCCGAAATGTTGACTTATGATTTGCGATATTTCGAGAGCCGTTTCCTCGCGCGAGAGGGCGGAATGCGTGAGGCGAAAACTAATGTTCATTATTTCAAGAGCGAGAATGCCTATATGATCATCGGGTGTGCCAGTAGAGGCATTAAGTTCGTTAAGGAATTGGGTATAGGGATATAGGCCGATGCCGATGCCATGGATGAAAACGACTGGGAGTTTGGTTTTCGAAGTGTGCGGTCGGTGCCAATATGATATATGCTGAGCAGGTGAGTGATGCGTAGTAAATAGACTGTGCGGGCGAACAGGAATGATGCTCAGGGATTGTTTGAGAGTCGTGCGGTAGAAGTTGAAGCCATGGTAGCGCAGGGAACAGAACGTTAGGAAGTCAACGAATCCGACACACTGTGGTGATTAACATTAGCATCTTTTATTGTCGGCACATAGGAATAAGAATACTTACGCAATACCAAATCAAACTCCTATGCGACATAACAACCTCATCCAACGTCAACCTCAAACACTTAGCATTGCCTCTTCCCTCCGGAATCTCCCTCCCCAGCTGCTTCTCCAAAATTCCAATATATTCTTCCAACTCCTCATCATCATCCCCAGGCGGTCCACCACGATTAAAGAAGGCCCAGAGAAAGAACTCCTTTACATTCTCCCTCCTAATCTCCCTAATATCCGCACCCAAAAACCATTTCTGCAAATACGCCTCCGGATCCGTAATATTATCCGAACACCTCTGATACAAGATCGTTCTCTCTTCTCGCGAAGGTGCGGGGGGGTGGACAGCTTCTTGTTGAAGCCAAATGCGATACGGCAGGAAGCAAAAGAGGAAGAAGAAAGATTCGGCCAGGAACACCAATTCCAATCCGCGCGAGACTCTGTAAAATTTATAAACCGTGAAGAAAGTAGTAACTGCGAGACTGAAACAATATGCTAAACTAACAAGTGGAATACTCTGCAGCGCAAAAATACAAATCCGGATAAAGACATACTCTGCCCATGAATTGTTAATCATGGTGCATTTGGAGTATCGAACACTTGGTGGGATGCAAGTATCGAAAGAGAAGATTGGAGGTTCGACTGGGAGGTCATGGAGGAATCCCTTAGGGCAACTCAACAAAATATGTCGAGGAGGATTGAACAGCTCATAATTTATGGATATCGTCAAAGCTGTGCCGTTGGATCGTCCTTCTGTTGGGATATTTGACGATTCCTGCCTAGGTATTTATTATTACATTGGCTCACATGTCAATGATAAAGGTACAGAAAGCAACGATGAATGTGAAGTGTGGCGCTTGTGGCGCATTACGCATTCATGCATTCATGACCGGTATTTGCATGATTATTTGCATGCCAATGGCTCTTACGAAAATAACATGAGTAGAGAGATACATTGAAAATGGGCTCATAATATGTACATATCGACTCACAACTTACAACTTCACGTATGCGGACAATAAGAAATGGAATCAAAGAGATCAAAGCCCAACATTCAGAATCCCAACAGGACGGACGGATGAAACCCAGTCGCCGGTAAACTTTTCCATCCCTCGCCTTGACGGCATCCATTTAGAGGTTGAGTGAATGGAGTATAATATACGAGCAAGCGGGGTGAACGGGCAAGGCAACGGCCACAAAGTATCCGCTCGAGCCCTTCTCCGTCCCTCTTCATTCCAATGCCGCTCGTACCCCCGTAAAGCTTATTGCAAGTACATTTATACATACTTCGATGTGATGTCCTGGCTCTTCTTTTCATGGCTAAGAGCTTTTTAACTGATAATTCTGAGCAGATTATTTGCCTGCTTGATTTCTAATTGAGTATACAGAAAACTGAATGGGGAGCTGGCTACTTCTCAGCGTGTCAAATATCTGCCATCTGAGATTATGGCAACGAATGTCTAGGCACCATGAAGATATACCTAGTCAGCGAGTGTGTCTGTTAGTAGTGAGGCTAGCAACCTTTTTTTTTTTGGCTGTTGGATTTGTTTTGAGGATATGAAGAAGATCAAATAGCGAGAATAAAAGGGATAAGATGGGTAGATATCTCTTGATAAAGCGGAAATAAGTAATTAAAGATGGGCTGCATAGTTTTAGAGTCTTCTATTCTAGATCAAGGGCCGAAGAATAGAAAACAGTATTGCTATATTTGTATATGTCATTCTAAGTCTAGAAATGGAATTCAAGTCACTGAGACACCATTTTGCATTGTTGTGTAAATACTAATGTATGCCGATATCTAATTATCTGTGACATTTGTTTATATTTCTCAACATCATATCGGCAGACTTCATATACAAGCGAGAGTATACTGCTGACATCAATATCCCTAACTTTTCCACATTCATTATTTCATTATGTCATTGCCTCAATACAATCCCCTCATCTTCAACGGTGCACTAACCCCCGTGAAATTTCCCGTTTGCGTCGTATAATCACCCACCACACTCAAGTTAGCAATCCTCCCCAACAAGAACTCCAAATGTCTATATCCTGCTCCAGGAGTATATTGAGGAATCTCGTGACCCGCCAAGTTGACCGTCGAGAAAGTAAGTCCTCTTTCTGTGTGCCAAGTTCCCTGGTATCCCGCGCCTGCGGTATCATACTGTGGAGGTGCGTTGGGAATGGCGTCGTTCACAATAGAGAGAATGGTACCAAGGGATTCATGGTATGGGACATAGAAATTTTGGGTCGAAGAAGGAGCCTCTTGAAATCCCTGAAGACCGTTCCAGGTCATGTTTTGGATGGTGATTAAAGATCCGTTGGCGAAGAGCAGGAAATCGAGAAGTCCGTGGCCGATGAGGACATTGTTTGTGCGTTCGATGACGGAGGGGAGAGGACCGAGAGCAGAATCAATGGATTTATCTCCATGAGGGAATAGGTTGGGTCCACCAGCGCAGATGAAGTAATCAACGTCGACTGGCGCATGGAGGGCTTCTTTGACATCGGTGCGGTTGAAGTAGTTGTTGGGACCTCCGCCGAGAGATGGGAATCCGAGTTCATCCCATAAGAATGGACAGTAATCTGTGAGATGGTAGATATTGAAACATGGGTTGACATAGTAGACTGCGTTGTAAATGTCATCGAAAAGGTCACAACCATATTCTCCTGAACTTGGAGCTGTTGGGATTGGTCCTGCTGGAGGGAATACTGATGCGTATTCGAGGAAGTCAGTGTAACCGCAAGACTTTGCTCGTGCAGTAATGTTTGCAATGTATGTATCATTGAGGTTGAGAACATTCTGGTAGTACAGAGCTGCAGCTGTAACAGGGGCCGAGCCCATTGTATCGAAATCGTTGATCGATGGATCATTGATCTGACATCTGGTTAGCACAGAACATGGTCATACACTCCTTTTCATGACTACACACCTGAATACCCTTCAAATTGTAGTATGTGGTATCGTTGCGGTCCAAGAAGTTACTAGCAATGTATGGAATATATTGCCCAGCATAACTCTCGCCAGTGATATAAATCTTATAGCCTTGCATGCTAAAGGTATCAATGAAATTCTTCCAGAACGCGGCAAATTGATTTCCAACATCGATTTCATCGTCAACAAGGATATCTCCGGGTGAGTATCCAGTGCTGACTGGTTGATCGATCCAGATCATATTGGTCAAGTTCGTCCATGAATATGGATTTGGAATAGGGGCATATGTGCCAGACTGCCAACTGAATGGTCCATTTTCTTGAAATAGTCCGTCAAGGGAGGAACACCCTGGCTAAAGAAAGGTTTAGTAATGTCTCTTAGGATGAGAGATGAACATCTCGAGTATAGAAGCTTACACCGCCATTTAACCATATCGTGATCTCCTTTTCAGCCAAAGGGTTTTCAGATGGGAAAAACCAAAACCACAATCGGTTCGTGTCGCTAGCATTGGTGCTAATGGGTAAAGTTCCGGCATATGATTCACCAAGATCGAAGTCGATCTCGGGTAGTCCGGTTCCATTGACGGCAAAAGCTAGAATTGAAATCAATACACATTCTGGTCATGCAACACCCTTCGAGAAAAATGTGTGGCATGAACTGGAAATTGACTTACAAGCTGTTGAATTTGTCAAATACTTCGAGATCGATCTTGGCCTCACGGCGGGTTGCCTGGGGAGAACTTTCTTTGGCTGTGCTCTTTTTGCATATTTTGCATGGGCTTCGTGATGTGGCAATACAGCTACCACTGAAGTAACAGAGGCAGCAAGCAAAACTGCTAGGGAATTCAAGCCACGCATCTTGTCAATATCAATGGAAAATGCACAAGAACTTGAGAGTCACAGAACGGGAGATTACAAGAGAAGTGAGAGAAGGAATCCGCACATATTTATAACTTTGCCCATGCACAGTACGGGTACCAAGGTACCTTCAGCAGCAGAGATAGCTTGTTGATCAACACGAGATTTTTCTTTGCCTTTGTGAATGTCATTCAGATCATGTATGTCATTATCCACTATACCTTAGTAGTATGTTGAACCATGCCAATTACCTCAAACGGCGAATAGGTACCCATGGAGAGAAAAGAGCGATTGGCCTCCTCATCGGATCAACGTCTCTACTATATCAATTTACCTAAACAATTATCAATTCTCTGGCGATAGAATTTCACGCCTTCTTAACTAAGTAAGCTTTGATCCGAGGTAGTGAGGGGTGAATCAGTGGGGGACCTGATTTAAGCTCGAAAAGGAAGCTAGAAAAGAGCTCGCGTGCCACTACGCTCAAACCTTCCAAGTTCCCGCAGAGATAAGCGAATCTTGGCTCCAGAACCAACCACTTAGCAAGGATGTATCGCATGGACCTCAATCAAGCTTTCATCGATGGTCAGAGTACATCTGCTTCCCTACATATGAGTCGTCATGATCGTATATGCTTCTCGATCACAATCAGAGATCTAAAACTAGACGGGAATGCAAAGCGATGAAAATCCTCGCTAGCATCAGAAGTGTTGTAGAACTGGAACCAAAGATTAAAATCAAACTTCATGTAATATTCGTGACTAATCGCTAGAAAGCGATGAAAATGTGAACCCTATTTATATATTTTACATCAAACTCTACATTCTGACCGTCGTACTATATGATGGATATCAATAGTACGTACCGGAGACCTCTCAAGACTGCTAGGCCAAGACTTACATCTCAAAACTCCTGGCCAGAATCTTTTCATGCATAACATCAAAGAAGACGACGAACAGCCTCTATGGCTGCACCAGTGGCCTCGCCTTCGACAGCATGTTCTTCCGGATTAGCTGAAGCACAAGTTAGCTTGATTGAAATATGGCTTTTTTACCGCGAAGATTTCCAAGACCGAATCATTTACTTACGATAAAAGAAAGCAGCCACTGCGATAATAACGTAAACAATCACGCATAGAGCTCCTTCTAGATAATTACTCTTTTGGTCTCGTAAGAAATTTCCTACGACCAAGATAGCTAAGATCAGGACAACGATATCAAACATTTCAAAGTTAAGATCCAACCCCTTATTAATACCCCAGGAAATGATGACAACCAAAGGACCATTAAACAATGCTGTTTGAATCGTTGCACCTAGAACATGAGATAACGCGAAGTTCATCTGATTGTCGTAAGCCTCGTCTACCGCAGAAAGATGCTCGGCAGCTTTTTCAACCAGAGGAACAAGGATAAGGCCCATAAATGCATCAGAAATATGATGTTCTTCAACAATTGTTGGTATCTGTTCGACCAAACTGATGGCAATAAGAGTCACTAGAGCGATTGAGACTGCAAGAGCAATGACACACTCAGTGAAGGTAAGCTTGTCTTTTTGCAAATCCCTATGACGATCCTCATCCTTTTGTTCATCCGCTTCTAGAATAGCATCGTATATGCTGTGATGAGTTCGCATCTGGAAAAAGACGTAAGTGGCATAAGCTATTATAAGAAGTACGGATGTGATGCGAGATATGTTGAGAACTTTTTCTGCAATAACATCCGCCGTGAGTTCCGCGGAGGTTTTCAATGTCAAGGCCGTTGCGAATGCCGATGGTATAATGAGACCAAGTCCACTGTTGTAAAGTCAGCGATACGTAAATTGTCTATAAAATGTCTCTTACGCCGTCAACAACAGTCCGCTTCCAACCTCACTAACAGCTTCGTCGAATACCTGCTCTGAAATGTGATTTAGCAAGAGACACAAAAAAACACGAGAATTTGAGCCTACCATCTCGCGTCAGACCACCAACAAAGAAGCACATTCCTAAACATAATAGTAAGGTAGCTAGCATTGAGCCTAGAATCGCAGCTTGAATGACCTTAAATTCATCTCTGTTTGAGCGGGTTAGTGATTGTAAACATAGGGTAAGATGGTCCTTCCTGACCTTGTTAGGAGGACTATGAAAAGAATCATCTCCACAAGACTTCCAAGTGTGGTTTCCAACAATATGCCAAACACTTTTGGTAGTTTCCTCGCCAGCTCCTGTCCGGCGAAGCCAATTAAATTTGCACAGGGCACCATCGCGATGTAATTGAGGATAAAAACCGCCAGATGGAGGTCTGGCCTAGCATATCGAACGGCGAGTGCTGCAGGGACAATAGGCCAGAGAATGTTGACAAGTCGAGAGGCATCACTGGTCGATGTCCAGCATATCTTAAAGAAATGGAAAGGGTGTATACCGCGTCTACCGCTTTCTCCGTCAGGCTGAATACCCTTTGTAACTTTGTAACCCTTGTGATTGACTCTATGCGTAGGTAGCATGTGGTGCAGAGTTTCTGATAAGTTATGATGTGCGGTGGTCGAACGTCCAGTACTAGTTTCGACTGAAACCTCCGCAACGTGGCCGTGGCCGTGAACTCGCGGTGGTGTAGCCATTTCGATATCTTCCTTTGGTGCCGCCGAACTACGAGTTGTATGGTGTTTGCGTCTGTGAGTGCGAGGTGTTCGAGCCATGATGGGAGATTTAGATATGGAAGGTGGAGGTAATGTCTTGAAAATTGAAGGTCGTCGTTGCCGTCTTTCGTTCTCTGTTAGAGGTTGTTATGGTTGTCTTTTTGGTACGTTCGTTCGTTCGTTCGTTCGTTCCTGCGGAATTAATTGGGCCCAGACCTCAAATGACACGAGGCGTTATTCACTATTTTGCAAAACAGGATTATGGCGGTGAAATCGAAGTAAAATAAAATTGTACCGTGAATAATCCCTCAAAATCAGGAGAGACAATCCAAGGCATTTTTGACACCCAGCTGCCAAGCAGCCAGCCGACAAGCTTGGCGACAGCAATTTGAACAAACCGGCTTTTGAGAAAATCCGAATTATTACTTCCGTTAAGATGGATACAATCAGGCCTTTTAACCGTTGAAACACGGAGCAGCCGAGGAAATCAGTGAGCCGGCAATGATTCTTCTCTCAGCCATCGGGCTACTCGTCCAAGCAATTTGCTGGCATTCTCCAATACCAATTGAAGAAATGGCGATGTGCGCCGAGCTATACGCTGTAACCATGACACCCCAGAGCAGTGACCACGAGTATATTCACCTTGGAGCTGAGGTGATGAGAATAAATAACTCTAATCATTTACAGACCTTGAAAGAGAAAGAATGAAGTACCAACAGTACGATATGAATTAGTCAAACTCCTGTGTGAAAAGGGGGTGATTATTTTCCAATGAGAATTCGGAGGGAAGGTGTAGATGGAGGGAATGCCATTTATTTATATATTCTCGAGGGAAGTGAAGGGTCCTTCGCTTGGCTCTGCTTAACTATGCTTGACATCCTTTTTCGGACCTTTGTTTTTTTAATTTCTTGACTGTCATCATTCCAAGAGTTTTATTAGTAAATGTCCAACCGTCCAAGAAATAATGGTGTCTCCGCCCCTCGAAGAATTACCAAATATTATCAATCGGTTTCAACTGAGTGGACTGATGGCTTCCGGGTCATCCGATCTTACTGCCTCTGTAGGGCTTAGATGGGTATCCAGAAGGATCTATCGAATTTCCAAGCATGGACACCATACTTTGGTGTGTCGTTGAGCAAGGGGGGTTTGATTCGAGAAGATGTCAATGAATGAATTGTATGTAAGTTATGCTTATAATTGTGGTATGATTGCCAGATTCGAATAACTCTCAAATGGTATAAAAACAATGCATTACTCCTGGAGTATCCTCATCTCGAGTGAACCGTCGACGAGACTTCCTCCGACCTTGGAACGCCAATCCCTCCTAGATGTGCCCCTTCCCAAGGTATCATCCCCCTGAATCACCAATCCTCGCCAACATTCCCCCTATCATGCCCCTTCTTATGGAGCATACTTCGCTGGGTCATGCTTTGAGATAACATACCAGGCATCTATAAAACACGATAAGCATATCGACAGATACATAGCATGAGACTTGAACATGAACATGAACTTACGGATAACACCCGGAATCCAACCAAGGATGGTCAAGCAGATATTGATAAGAAAGTCAACTCCACATGCGGTCTTCAAGAAGACGGCTAGAGGAGGGATGAAGATTGCAACAATGTATGCAAATACATCCGCCTATGAAAATCGTTAGAAAGACTTCGATGATATTCCGAACGCGAGATGAGAGAAAGTAAATGTACTTACAGAAGATGATGCAGCCATTATTATGTCTTTAGTACTGGAATTGAGTAGGATTGATTGGATTTTTGAGCGGCTATTGGAGATGGTATTCGGATTGATGAATTCACGGACGTGTTTGATGTATTCAAGTCTTACAATGGAGAGTATTAATATCTATTGAGCAAATGAAAACGGCTTCGTTATATACTTTTTCTCTCTCCACCAACAAAGACAATACTCCAAATCTTGGCAAGACCGGTCGCATGGATGATCGATTAAACTCTATAAATTGGAGTCAAGATGACGTAGACTTGCTATGGCTGAGTGTGGCTAAAGTAGTGCCGCTTTCTGTGCAGCTCTAGGATGATCTTTGTGAATGTCCTGATGATAATCTCAACGTCGACAGCATACTGTTATAGCAGCAACAATATATGCACAGTCACAGCCACAAATATGGGGAGAGCTTCGGCATTGACATCCGAACTCGTTACTTTTGGAGAACTCATGATGTTCAAAACACCAGGATTCTATTCATATCACATCACATCACATTGTATCAAATCAAGGTTATAAGAATGCCGAAAGACCAAGCCGCGTATACGGATACGAAGATGGAAGATCAAGATTCGCTTCCCAACAAGCATACTTCCAACATCAATACCGAAGATTCCACGATCTCACCTATAAGCTTGAATTCAGCGTCTACAGCGCCGTCGCCACATAGCAAGCCCTGTACTATATGCCACACACCCCGCGATGTACTGATACGATGCCAAATTGACGAAACGAAAAAATGGCATTTTGTATGTACAGGTAAATGTTGGAAGGATGTCAGTGGAGGGAAAGTAGATGGCGGTGGCAAACATCCAGAGTATAGATATGGAGGGATGTGGAAGAACAAACATGAGGCAGTTAGTGCAAAGATTAAGGGCAAAGCGAAAGACAGAAATAGGAGGAAGGATGCTGGGAAGTCGGAGGACAATGTGACAAATGGAGAAAAGGAAAACGGAGTCTGAACTTCGAAGAGCGGAGGAACAGATAATTTTGGAAACGGACTTTTCATCACGTTCAAGATAATCAATTGGGGGTAGACTCCGCGGGTGCAAGATATTCCGGTCAGTTCTTGATTCTGGGAGAGATATGGTCAATCACGAAGAAATCGCCGTTCACACGATTTGAAGAATAATCGCGATATGCAGCGAGAAAGTCCATGACAAGTAGATGCGTTAATGGGGTGTCTACCGGATAGACCATAGATCATTTACATCAGCCATCATCAACTTCGAGATAAAATACAACGCGAGATTAAAGAAACGCATACAGAAGTTCATATACGAGTCTCTGGGATCGCCAGCGATCAAATTACCCATGTGAACTTCCCTAATTCTATAAAATATCACAACGCTTTTCAGCTTAGGAGCTTCATCGCACAAAACTACACCTACAGTACAAGCGAGACGACTCCCAGCTCTCCAATATATATCCAACTTCGCGACAAATCAACAAGCATCCACACGTCTCGATGGCGCAGCGGTAGAATTCATCATTCCCGAGAATGTTGTCCGCCTTTCTACTTAGCATTGTCAGGGCTTCGATCGGACAGTGACATGATCGGATATATGAATTATCAAAAGGATAACATATCCGATTGTGGGTCATTGGGGTTAAAGAGCGTCGCGCTCTTAAGCTTTTGCTGTTTTGGTGGTTGGCAAGAAGTGCAGGGGTTTTTTTGGAGAGGCATCAATGTTAATATTGAGAATCTTCTTGGCGTGTTGGGGGTTGTGATATTTTTTGGAGGTTGTTTGATTTTAAGTGGAACATAATAGATGGGATAGAGTTCAGATGAGAGTTGAGGAGAATGTGAGGTGAGGTGAGGTGAGAGTGAAATGTGAAGTGGATGGTGGGTCAGTACTTACTTCTGACCATGATTCACTTGCAGTGTCACCGAATCTGCAACCAGGGACTGAGCCCGAAATCTCTGACTCTTACAACTTTTTCTATCTACAATCATCATGTATTCAGATCTCTTATGCAAGCAAGCTTTCCACGTTTTGAATTCTCAGCGTCTTGTTCTCTTCAAATCTGTCTTTGAAATTCCAGGAACTCTGTCAAACGGGAAGTTTCTATCAGGAAGTTTCTACCAGAAAGTCTCTACCAGGAAGTCTCTACCAATGCTTCATATCATATATCTGTTCATCACAATCCAGCGAGTGTCCAACTTAAAAATTAACCACAGTCTCATGGTTTTTGTTCTGTTTGAGAGTTTTTGCAGTGCATTCAAATCCTAAACAAATCACAATAATATAGACCAACATATCTTCACAATTCACTCTTTTCTTTCCTATCAAGCTTTAGATCTCTCTCTATCTTCATTCCTATTTTCGTAACCCTCCGTTCATAAACCCCCTACTCTCCCCTCTCCAGTCTACCCCGTCACTCAAACCCTCCACTCCCCTCTCCGCCTTTCCTTGCGCACCTTCCTGATCCACCACCCCCCACCCCCCCTCTCACTCCCCTTCCCCTCATTCTTCCCCTCTCTCCCCCTCTCTTGCATCTTCTCCCTTTCCCTCTCTCCCTCCTCTCCCCCCCCTCTCCCCCCCAACTCCCTTCTCTCTCCCCGCCTCCCCACCCCCTCTACGTACCTCCCCCGCCGCTCTATCCCTCACCATCTTCTCCCCCATCTTCTTCTTCTCAACCCTGCCCGTGATCTTCTCTGATCTTCGCATACGGGAACTCACAGAAGGATTTATCTCAGATGGCGATGTCAATGGCGATACAGAGAGTCTCCTTTGCGGCCTATCCGAGTTGCGACTGGGAGGTTGAGGGTTGATTTTTTCATTTTCGATGGTGCGGTATATATCTTTATATATTTGTGATGGGTGTGATCGAAGGGATGGAAGGGTTGGATGCGTTTGAGAAAGCGTGTATTGGGCGAGGAACTTGGAGATATATAAGTGTTAATTTTACTGGGAGCTAGGAATTCTTAGAATAGAATGTCTGTAGTTGATACAGACTATTGACTTTGATTTGAGTCTACGTTTCTACCCTCTTTGTTATGTTTGTTACAGATAGAAACTCACAATCTTTATTCTAAGTTCAGATATCCAGGACACGCAAATGAGGCGTTGAGAAAAAGCCATTGTCTCGCCTGCGTCACCATAGAGAACTGCATGGTCTTTGATAAAAAATGTTTCATAAATCGTTGTGTGTCTTCCAAACTTCTGTGCTCCAAATAACAAACCTTCCAACAACTAAAAGGTAACCAATCGCTGCTCCATCCCTGACATTCCACATAATTAGTAGATGGTTTAGTTTAACGTCAATTTCGGACTTTAGTCAGTAACCCCAAGACAAATAACATCCAGCGCTGTGTTACTCGGATCTCCGCGCATTTTTCCCCTGGTAACTTGTCCAACTTGATATGTTCCGCTGAAGCAATGAATAAAAATGCTTTTCCCCCATGTCATAGATCTTCCTCAGACATCCATCAACAACCCAGTGTCTCTCCCCCCTTCCATACGCTCCTCCCTACAACTCTCCCAATCTACCACTCAAACATGTCATTTTCCCACGCCTCAACTTCATACCCTGGATACGGTTCCGGCTCAGAATGGACCGCGTTGTCAATTGGCTTCTCTGCCTGCCTTTTCAGATCATTTTCATATTCCCATTTTTTTGACGCGAAACTCCCTGGAGGACATCCTGGACAATCGCAAAAGAATCCGTAGTTTTGATATAAATGAGTGGGTACATTCGCATAGGAAATTGTGATTTCTTGACCTTTTATTATATCACTAAGGGTTGTGAATACCATTTTGTTGACATCCTTACGAAACCCGTAAGTGCAATTGCAGAAACCAGGACAGGCGTGATTAAAACGAGAAGAATTCAGGAAAATCCCAGATTTGCCGCCGGGTACATGAAAACTTTGGACAAGGCAAGTCAGCGATCCAAGTATCTCACACGCGTTGAGTCGGCCTATAACAATTTAACAATTGAGACTGATACACATACCGATTAGTCTGAAAAATAGCAAGAACCTTGTGGACAGCAAGACCATGCCAATAATGCAACTTTAGATAGGCAGTTTGTTTCTCTGCTGTCAATTGTTCGAAGTTATAGTAGATTTGTACCATTGAAGATAAGAACAAAGGTTCTTCAGAATGAATCATAGTTCCAGACTCAATATCCACCTTAGCAAAACAACCTAGACCGCCCTTTGGGGAAGTTTTGACTTCGTAAAACTCATTCTCGAATATTGGCGCTTTCTCGTGAGGAAGAGAAGGAGGGAGAAGTGTAGGGGCTGATGATTTGGAACAAGCAGGCAGAACAACTGGCTGTGATGAGGTAGACTTTGGATCAACTTCTAGTTCGGAATCGGGCAGTGTAGCTACCATTGGCGGCGTCAGGCACAGTGGGGCCAATAAGGACGACTCAGAGACAGGAAAGACCAGGGAAGATGTGATCGAGCTATTTCGGGTCGACGCTGGAGAGTCCAAGGAAGATGGGGACTTTGGGTTCAGGGGAGAAGCTGGAGGTGTTAAGAGTCCTACCAGTTCTCTCTTGCTCCCATCGATGCTCTTTTCTTTCGCTGGGGATACACATCTGTAACTCTGCAATAAGAGCGCCGGTTAATGGAGATTGTGGTACAAGGCAAGCTATAAGTTCCTTACCTTTCCACTTTTCCACGTCATAGCTATTCGGAGCCATTCTTCAAAATGACTGGCCTCTGCCAGTGGGAGTGCGTGAGGGGCGGTGACATCCATTGATGAGTAAAGGTGGATGATTTGGATATATGTATTTCCGTCCGTGAAGATGAATGGTTGAGTAGCTTTCCAATGTGGAGGGGGAAGAGGATGAACTGTATAAATTCTTCCGAAAATAAATATTGATTGATATGATAGTTAATTGAATGTTCAATTCAAAGTGGAGAAATGAGGGAGGAGAAATGGTGAATATTCGCAGATTTATTTTTGATGTAGTTTCGGGCCAGGAAGGATCTCTGTGCCTACCCAATAGTGAATTAGGGGCGTTTTTATAATTTCAAACTAAGAGGATTCTTTCTGTAGTTGTATTGAGGATAATACATTCGGAAGTTTTACTCTTGTTGTCAATTTCATCAGTTGCCGCTCATAAAGTTGGGCCACGGAAGAAAAGAGCTTACATTCACGTCCAGGGACAGCAGTAATTTCTCGTTGTTGAAAGTTCTAGAATCAAGAGTGTATCTGCACTAGTTTAGGAGGGAACACTTTCTCTCTTTATTAAGGAAAGTGTAGCTGTGAAATCATGTTCTGACAAAGATAGTTATTAGTATGTTTGTAGACAAACACACGCAAGTAAAAGTAAAAACAAAAACTGCAACAAATAACAAGCATCATTGACAATTGCCCGGAAGGCACCTTTGAAAAGTAGATAAAATTAAAACACACTTGCAAAGCAGAAAGTGGCATAAAGAAATTACAGGAGTCTCCCATGCTGAAATACGGAAAGTTTGCCGTTTGTTGTCGCAGGAAGAGGAAGTCTTCTGTCGGAAGCCGAGCTTTATGTAGGTCGTTGAAACGCTAGTAAACGGGCAAGTGCATGGCCCAATGATTCATTTGCCTCAAAATCACTCACTTCTAGAAATGCATACTCCGATATTTCGATTAATGAGATGGCTATGCGATGAAAGAGTGTTTGTAAGCAGGCAACGCATAGAGAACTTATATTCTCAAGTGTGACAGTTATGACTGTCATATAGAACGAGAATTTGAATGTCGAAGTTTAAAGGAATACATTTTCAATGGGCGACGATTAAAAAATCTCTTGATTGGGCCAGAGCCCTGAGATCATAGGTCACAAGTACACATGAGTAAAGGTTGAAGCAATAATAATTGGCCATGTAGATCTCTGGATTCACTCTAATAACTCCACAGAGCTACCTCTTCTACCATTGCAAGTACATGACAAAATGTGACTGACCTAACCACTATTGTTTGGACAACCAAATTCACCAGTTTTTCCATCGTTCGGCAGTGCCACTTTGAACGGCGGGTCGCTGATGTTGTCAGTAACAGTTATCGTTAGAATACGCATCACTAACCTCAGCAATCCTATCAATCCACTTCAATATATGCGGAAATGCATTCATATCTTCCTTCGTGATTGCACCCGAGAAGTCCCATGCATTCAGCCATGCTGAAAGTCATCGTCAACTAAAGCCTCATACAGACTATCGAGAGAACTTACGCCAAGTTCCAATGTCTGCAACGGAGTATTTTCCTTTCCCATTGCCAGCCAAGTATTCACGAGGCTCGCCAGTATATTTGCCCGACAAGCGAATCTCGAGCACCCCAAATACACGCAGGGTCTTTTTCTTGAATCTCTCTACAGCTTCTATGTATCCATTGGTCTTAGTTTAAAGCTGTGCATAAAGATGAATAGCTACTAACCTGGATTCTTCGCATACTTACCTGGATTCTTCGCATACTTCGAAAAGTAGTTCGTTTGGCCTTGGTACTACAAATTGAAGTCATTAGTAATGCTATAACATCATGACTTCAGATGAAATTTCTAGACAATGTAGAGAATTTAAGAACCCTCCATAGAATAGTAATGGTATAGATGACGTCTCTATGCTCGGACTTACCGGGGCACCCTATCAAACTGTTAGCTGGGCAATATTTTCAAGGCGACGAAGACCTTACACTACCATGCCAGAAGAAGAGCCATTGAAGGTACTCATTCCTCTCCAACTCGTCCTTGAATCCAAAAATATCCTTGCTATCAAACTCTTTCAAAAGATAAAGCAATTCTGCACTGGTCTCCATAACAGGAAATGGAGGAGTCTTAGTGTTATCAATCAAAATGGGAATTCGACCTGCACAATACTAAGCATGGAACTCTCACACAACTTTCTATCATAACATACCATTCGGGTTCAACTTCAAGAACCAGTCTTTCTTTTGCCCATTAGTTGAGATATTAAGAAGAGTGTGAGTGTCTGACCAGTTAGCAAGACTCAATATATTCGATGACACATGGTACTCATTACATTCGGTTCCATATGCCGCCTTCAACTCCTCGAGCATAATCTGAACTTTTTGGCCATTGGGAGTTGTCATTGTTACAAGATGAAGTCCCTTCATTATCTCAGTCAGCTGTATAGTTTGGCAGGCAACCCGATAGTGACCAACCTTCGCATTTTTGACTTCATCTGGGGTACCTTCAAGATAGAAATTGGAAGACATTGTGAAGTTGTCTTTGATGCTTCTCTGAATAAAAGAAATAGACTCGAGCTGTTGGAGATTTGCAATGTGAGATGTGAACTTTGATAGAGAATGTAGAGGTGAAGTGAAGAATATAAACAAAGTGTGAGTACCGTAGTGGGGGATGTGCCGATGCGGGGATATCTCACCAACGTCATTGACTTTTAGTCTAGAACGAGAAGTGTTTACTTCATCATGGTCGTACAAATGGACTAAATGCCCGATTCTGACAAATGCTATGATCTACTCCACTGCCGACCGACCTACCCACGTGCTACCTAGAGTATAGATTGATTGACAAGCGACTTGCTTTGACAGTCCAATGATCATTGCTTAGGGAGGGATATGAGCCGGCGAGGCGGCAAAATAGGAAGAATTTGGCTCGAATGGCATGGCCCAAAATGTCAGCGAGCACTTTATATTACAATGTACCATTTCTTGTACGTTTTGCGAATATGAGAAAGTTCCCGGATTCATATAAATATTCCTTATACGTTCATCCGAATTATGGATATTGATGAAATATTTAGGTCGCCATCCAATAATTGGTCTGTTATAACTTGTCTTTCGCAAGATCATCACATTGACAATCGTATCACATCCAGAAGTCAACAGTCAAGAAGTTGATAGAAAATCCGGGGTGAGTTAATCTGTCTTTTAACCAAGTGTGAACGTTCTTAGAGGTCTGCAATGAGGTGTAAAAATGGTGATGGTTAAGATAAGGTTGTCCATGGATCTTACAAACCCCCACTTTCCGTCATCCTTGGTGAGCCGTTGCCGTGGTTATAGTATGTTGAAGTTGTCGCGCATCGATTAGATAGCAATTAGAATGAAGACGCAGAATTAGGTTTCCGGTTCCAGGTTGTGATAGAGGATTGATCAAGCTGTCGGTGTGGCTCATCAATAGTATCGTAAAACTTGCTCTTCGGCATTGACAGACTTTCATCGATCTTCTTGGCTACACAATCAACCAAAAAAGATCATTCTCATTCTTACACAGCAACAAAGTATCACACAGATGAATCAATCGATTGACCCATTCCAATACAAGGAATTGAAACATGGCCTAGATGAGATCCGGTTACTACGAATTCTTCCCTCGATTTCGAAGGATGATATTGTTTGTTGTCGGCTTATTCACACAGCTTTGCACAGAGCTCCCAGCTATCGAGCACTTTCGTATACTTGGGGGGCCAAAAGTTCCTCGGAGTCAATAATTGTTAACGGAAAACGCCTTCCCGCATCCAAAAATCTCATTGGAGCTTTAAGAAGATTGCGGTCTCAAAGAGAAAATGACGAAAGCTTTCTATGGGTTGATGCCATCTGTATTGACCAGAGCAATATACCAGAGCGAAATAATCAAATAGCTAAGATGAGAACCATTTATCAAAATGCACAATCCGTACCTCTTTGGATTGGTACCGAGAAGGACAATAGTTCTTTGGCAATCAGACTGGCCAAAAGAATGAACAAGGCTACGAGGAATCAAGTAATAACAATGCTCCATGACCCATCGACACAGGATCAATTGATGGCTTTAGTAACCCTTTTTCGTCGGCAATATTGGTGGAGGATATGGGTCATTCAAGAAGTTGCCTGTGCCAAAGAAGCAATTGTCCTTTGCGGGGATGAGAGTATACCTATAATGGAGCTTTGTAACACCGGCGATATATTGAAAAGAGAAGAACACTTACTGTTGTCTATCTACTTGAAATCGCCATCGTTTGTGCGAACTCTTACCACAGGGGGACCAAAGAGCTTGCAAGTATCAAGAGATCAGGTCCCTGGTGCGGTCAGCTCTTCTCTTTTTGAGCTTTTGCTTTCCCACAAGAGTAAGAAGTCGTCAGATCCAAAAGATAAAGTGTACGCATTGGTAGGGATATCAAACTCACGGGAGTCCTTCGGCAAAATTGATTATTCATTGTCAATACGACGGATATATACGCACACTGCGAGACATATAATTCAGGATTCCCGAAGACTGGATATTATATGTGTCAATCAAAGAAACCAAACAGCGCCCGACAATGATGGTCTTCCTTCATGGGTACCGAACTGGACAAGACCTCCCCAAAGCCGCCAGCCTACAATAATCGGACTTCAACATAGCAAACCTCAGTTCAGGGCTTCCGGTGACAGTTATGCTAATGCGCAATTTCTTCAAGATGGATATGTGTTGAGAACTACTGGTGTCATCTTAGGGAGAGTCCAAAAAACCGGCTTGTCCTTCAGAAGAGAATTAAACTCTGGAGATAACAATGGTAGGGGTTTGAAAGTTCTACAAGAATGGTGGAGTATCGTCGTCTCTAGGAGAAGACCCTCCCTACAAGAGCAAGGAGCATTCTGTAGAACGATCTCTTGTGGCAATTGGACCTTCAGCGATCACACCGAATACACTATTCGAATGAAGGCCCTTGCGACAACATTATCGGAACAGATACCCCAGCTAAGTTTTCCATTATCTTCTGTCTCAACGACTGGGGGGGGGGGGGGGTCTCGATGAGAAGGAACGTTTGGCACTTCTTATCTCCGCTTGTTGGACAATGAATAGACGCCGATTCATCGTTTCAGACACTGAAATTATTGGACTTGGACCATGGAACTGCTCCAAAAATGATTTGATCTGCATCCTTCCAGGTTGTAGATTTCCTGTCACATTGAGAAAGACTGATAATCACTACGTTCTCGTGGGAGAGGCATATATCGATGGCTTCATGTATGGAGAAGGGATTCGAGGAGTCAAAAACAGACTATACGACCTGGAAACATTCGAGATTCATTGATGGTAATCGGGTATTCCAAATCACTGTTAATGAGTCATGTGAACGTCAATGAAAAGTCAATGGCAGGAGGTCGAATATCTTACGAAACACTTAGACCCGCCATCCTGAAGGGATGGATGCTCAACCACCAAACATACGATGAACTATCTATCATATAATATTACTCCGATCAATCACGCACTCTATTATCCCCCATAATACATAGATGATAGCCAAGCATCTGAGTCGTGAACTCGATATATTGTGGTGGCTGGGTAACACTCGAGGTTTGAGGTCATCAATGCCGCTCAAGCCTTACTACTAAACTCTATTTTCCCCCTCCTACGATTTCATCTCTATCTCACGATCTCCTATCACCATGCCCTTCTTTCAGGCGTTCCAGAAGGACTCCGCACTGACGTAGTGCATTCGGTGAAAAGATTAGACGACGTTGAAAAGTGCTTTATGCGCTGAAAATTAAGTTCTATATTCGCGGCTCATATAATTGACATGAATGCATTTACCGTGGCTACCCCTGAAATAAGGCTGTGTCTTTTCCTTTCACGCGAGGGATGTGCTGGCAGTTGGGCTCGCTTGAGGAGTTTCACTCCCTAAAAATTATGGGATGATTTGCTGGTTCCATGGGCATGAATGAATTTGCGAGCATGTTCCTTGCCAGGAGAAATTTATTAATTGCAGTAACTTCACGATGACTTCAGAATATGGGGTTGAGGGAGATCACAACAATCAATAAATAATGGCCCAGCAATGCTTTGAGAAAAAAAATTAATCAAGAAAACTCTTCCTTTTTATTGGTACTGCGCGTTTTTAAGATTCAAGAAGTATAGATATAAATCATCTGCTCTTGCCTTTTCCGAAGCACAACATCTAAATCGACCCAACATCAATCTTCCCTCTACCTCATCCAACATACAACTTAAACCTCACCAAAACATTCACGAAAACAAATACAATACCATCATAACTTACTATCAATCCACTTTATCAAAAGCTCCTCAATACAATTTCCACCCAATCCATAAACAACCACTCTCTTAGTCCCACCATCAATCTCGACTTCGACTTCGAGTATCAACCATACTTTACAACAAAACACACATAAATCCACTACTCAAAGTACAGAAAGTAACCCTTAAAACAGAATTCCTCCGTCAATAAAAATGTTCTCCAACCTCGCCTACCTCCTCAGCTCCAAATCCATCACCCTCTACATCCTCTACACCCTCCACGTCATGCTAGGCACTTCTCTCGTCTTCACCGCTCTCTACACCTATGGTGTGCAGACGAGCAAAGCCATGGCGAGGGCTGCTGCACTCCAAGCGTCCGTCAATAGCGGAGATGGGATGACTGGATTTCCTGTAGGCAAGGCATTGAATGGCAGTGCTGTTGAATTTGAAGAGGACATGGAGATTGAGATGGACGGGATGGATATCGCGATGGGTGGCTTGAATAGAATCAAGGGAATGAGAAAGGTCAAGAGTATGATTGGATTAAGCAGAGCGCAAGCGGGACGGGAGAATGCAAGCACGGGGTTTGAGTGTGCGGGTGGGAATGAGGAGGGGGGAATTAAGTTCAGAGAGATTTGTTATTCTTCTGGAGGGAAGGAGGGAGTTGCGATGGATGGGCTTGGTGTGGCGGGGAAGGGAATGGCTCTTGAGATTTCCTGAGGGTGAGATGGTATGAGAATTGGAGGGTTGTGTCTTTTGTGATTGTCTTGGGAGAAATGCGACTTAGAGAAACGGGTATGAGGGCAATGATTGATGAACGAATAATGATGGGAGGATTTGGTTTAATGGGGAAGAATCGACAACTCACGAGGAGGATGAAGGAACGAGAGACGACAATGTCAATGAGGAATGGAGGAATTGCGATGTTTGTTTGCTTATGATTATGATTATGCTTTAGATATATGTTTATACCCACTGGAGAATACAAAGAATAGGAAAGAATTTAAATATTGATACAGTTTCATGGTGCATTTTCGATTCGTGCTATACTGTATAACTCTGTGTAAGTGAACGAACAATCTTGAGATGGTTTTATTAGCTATGAGTCGTGCACAGCGTTTTTGTTGGCCGGTTCAGAGTGTAACCCGACAATTTAATGTAAAGCTTTCAAATACCTGAATAATCAAGTGGTCCGATCACTTTGGGACGATAGTTCCAATTTGAATGTTCTCATGCTTTAAGATTTTTTGCATCTATGTATTTAGTTTACCTATTGCATTGCGCCCCAAACGTTGAGAGTTTACAATCATTCTGCTAGTTCGAATTATTGGGAACCATGTTCATTAGTGGTCTGGATTGCGATCTAATAAGTAGCTCACCTCACCATGAAATGAAAGATGCGTTCTGTAACAGTATAACGGTGCACTGAGTAAGAACAATGTTTTTATTCATTACGGTGATGTGCTAGTTTGAAGCGTTTCTTGAATCATCATAGTATCTATTCGTTATTCATCATTTCAAATATTCTCTAATATATCCTCCCAGCTTCTGCAAGCCTTCTTTCAAGACCTCCGTCTCACACACAAATCCAATCCTCACATAACCTTTAAATTCCTCGCCAAAGCATTTAGAACCCGGCAAGAACATGACCTTGGTCTTCTCAATAACATCCACGCAGAATTGTACGTCATCCACCGGGTCCCTTCTGTTTTCCACTTTGATAAAGGCTGTAGTACCACCATTTGGCTTGACCCAAGACAAATTCTCGCTATGTTCGTTGACAAAAGCATCTACAAGTGCCACGTTGGTTTTGGCAAGCTTGATGTTCCTACCAAGGAGTGCATGAATGACAGATTGGTTCATAGCATAAGAGGCAACTTGATCGTCAAGCTGCGAGACAGAAATAGTGGTGTAGTCTCGAGCTTCCGCGAGAGCTTCGATGATGCTTTTGTCCTTGCATGCGACCCAACCGATGCGGATACCAGCCAGAGAGTAAGCTTTTGACATGGAGCCAGTGACTATGATTTTCTCATAAGGCATAGATACCATTGACGGAGGGAATTCTGCGTCAGCTACTGATATTCCATGAAACAATGGTCGATAAACTTCATCGCTTAGAATAATGATACCCTTTTCCTTCGCAAACTCTGTCAGGCCTTGTAAAACGGACTTTGGAATCGTAGCGCCGGTGGGGTTGTTTGGATTGTTGATAATAATCATTTTGGTGTTATCCTTGACTAATTGCTTCAGCTCCTCTAAATCTGGAATGAATTTCTTCCCCTTGTGTAACTTCCATAGCGAGACTTCCGCTCCGAGACTTTGTGGAACAGAGTATAATTGTTGATAAGTTGGATGGACACAAACTACGTGATCTCCAGGGCCAATCAACGTATATAGTGTGAGAAAATTCGCCTCGATGGCACCGCGCGTGAGAAGAATACTCTCTGGTGACAGAGCCGATGCAGTTCTAGCGGAATAAAGAGACGCTAGGCGTTCTCGAAGGGCGGGCGATCCACGAATATGTCCATATGTGAGTTTGGTCGAGGTTGATATTGGATGAGGCAGACTTGGGTCTTCGGATAACTTTACGAGATCGTCAATTGAGATGGAAGCTGCACATGTTTCGGCAATATTGAGAACCCCAGGCGTGGTCTCATATTTGTCCATCCACTGGAAGTAGAATGTTAGACATTTCAATTTTGGTGGAGAATGGAGGGTAGTACTTGTTCTACGGCGAAAGGCTCAATCTTGACCATGTTTGAGATGGTATAGTGTATATGGGTTGGAGAGTATTGTCTGGGGGCGAAGACTAAGAGATGTTGGTATTTGGATTGGACATCTTTGCTGTATATATATTTTCAAACAAACCTACATCTTCAATATTGCAGCAGTAAGTTGACCTATGGAGTAGAGTTGAAAGGCGTGGATGACATTGCATTGTGGAGACTGCTAAACCTCGGTCATCCCCAGGAAGGTGTGAGAAATCAGAGCCAATGGGAAGTTTGGAATTTGGTGAAGCTCAGACACAACGTTTGCCCTTACATACCGGTACTCTACGTACAGTGCTGATTGAGCATATCCATTGTGCGTTGATAAGATAGAGAAACTGTGGAAAGTCTTATGAGCATGTACAGGTAGGTATGTGAGCATTCATAGGAGCTTTCCATCTTGGAAGATAGTGGGATGGATTTCCATGAAGCTTTCCATTTCCAACCCTCACTTTGAACCGGAGAGAAACAAACATACCTGATACACACCCAGATCTATGTAATCGTAATTTCTAATCCATTCTCAACCTTCCAGCTTATCTGTTTATCTTTTGGTTCCTGACAGCTGCCTTGCCTTGCCTTTGCTCCAGGTTTTATCAATCCCCGCTTAATTCTTGTTAGGACAGGACAGGAGACGGACAAGCTAAAACTCCCTCCGATGAACGTGAACGTGAATGATAGATATGACACTACAGTACCTCTAAGGTTACCGACTGCCTAAGCTGTTCAATAACGAGCTTCATTTTGTTTATCATTAATTTTGTTATTCTTTCATTCAAGATCTTATTGAGTGACCACGCAGGCATCTCTCTTTAATTCCTCTCTTTGAAATTCACTACTATTTATTCGTTCCAAGTATTATTCGGGCTTCTCTACTTTACATGGCATCAAGAGTCGTCGCTTCACCGCAGCATTAAGCTGGTTCCATTAGCAAGCTCCCACTTTCAACAATCGCGATTTTCGCAAACATTCACGAACGATGAAACGACTTCAACTAGGGACCGTAGTCCTCGCCACTCTGTCTCTATCATGGAACGCGCACGCTTTCACGAACTATTCGTCGATAGATTCGATGAAAGCTCAATTAGCTCTCATGGACGATCGACCTGACGATTGTCCTCCTTGGTACTGCGCCTCTTCTTCTAGGCCAAAACATCTTGCTGACTGAATATAGTTTTAATTGTTTACTACCCGCATTCACTTGCGGGCAATATTCTGACTGTAATCAATACAATGGCAAATGCTCGTGTCCACCAGGATTCGGTGGCGACGACTGTCTTCAGCCAGGTGAGCTAAACTTGCTGCAGATTTCGGAAAACTTCCATACTGACTCTTGATAGTTTGTGGCTCTTTGGCAGATGGAAAGGATCGGCCTATGCGAACAACAGATTCATGCGCTTGCGAAGATGGCTGGACAGGAATCAACTGCAATGTCTGCACGAACAACAAGGCATGCAACGCTCTAATGCCAGAAAAAGAGGGAGGCGTCTGTTATCAAAATGGCGAGGTTGTAAAGGAGAACTACCAGATGTGCGACGTCACAAACAGAAAGATTCTGGATATCTTAGATGGCAAGAAGCCCCAGGTTACTTTCACCTGCAACGCTGAAGTAGAGACCTGCGACTTTCAATTTTGGGTCGACGAGAGAGAGTCGTTTTATTGTTCCTTGGATACTTGTACATCGGGTGCGCAAAACGACTATGACCGCAACTCGACCAGCGCAAAATGTGAAAACATTGCTTGCAAGTGTGTTCCGGACCGGATGCTTTGCGGTGAAAACGGATCGGTTGACATTTCGGACTTCCTTGATCAGGAAATTAGAGGTCCTGCAACCTTTAATTGTGAGCAGAAGGATGGTAGCAACGAATGTACATTCAAGGAACCTCAAATGGATTTGCTTATTCAACAAATGTTTGGAGACAGCAGCATTTTTATCAATTGTCAGGCGGGAGAATGTCTTTACGAAACCGAGATTCCAGGATACGAACGCCCTATTAAGAGAATCAACACACCTTTGATCGCAGGTGTCATCGCCATTGCATCTCTATTTGTCGTTGGAGTTATCCTTTTAGTCTGGTACTTGTCTCGAAGGCAATTCAAATACGGCCCTATTCATCTAGACGATTCCGATGACGAGAGCATCAAGCTAATGACTGATCACAAGCCCGCCTCCTTATATTTTGAGAATGTTTCATACAATATAAATGGAAAGCAGATCTTGACTGGTGTTCAAGGAGTTGCTCACCCCGGCGAGATCATGGCCATCATGGGTGCATCTGGAGCTGGTAAAACCACCTTTCTAGACATTCTTGCTCGTAAGAATAAGCGAGGTGTTGTCCACGGAAATTTCTATGTCAATGGCGAAAAGGTCACAGATAATGAATACAGAAGTGTCATCGGGTTTGTTGATCAAGAAGATGCTATGTTGCCTACTCTTACCGTCCACGAAACGATCATGACTAGCGCTCTTTTGAGATTGCCAAGAGACATGGGAAGATCAGCCAAGGAGCAGAGAGTATTTGAAGTTGAGCGACAGCTTGGTATCTCTCATATTAAGGATTCGTTGATTGGTTCTGAGGATGGCAAGGGTCGCGGCATTTCTGGTGGAGAAAAACGTCGAGTGGGAATCGCTTGTGAATTGGTTACCAGTCCAAGCATATTGTTCCTGGATGAGCCAACCAGTGGTCTTGATGCATACAACGCGTTCAACGTCATTGAATGTCTCGTCAATCTGGCTAAGAAATATAAAAGAACGGTCATATTTACCATTCATCAACCAAGATCTAATATTGTGGCTTTGTTCGATAGGTTGCTACTTCTCGCAAAAGGAAAAACGGTCTATTCTGGCGAATTCAATCTGTGTCAAGAATACTTCGATCATATTGGTTACACCTGCCCACCTGGATTCAATATTGCCGACTACTTGGTTGATTTGACAATGCATGTTGGTACACCTCGCACCCCGATTGATGATACTACGTCTGATTTCAGACACGGTGTTACACCAAGCGTTGGAGCAAGCAGTACTAGAGCGGTTAAGTCAATTGCAAGCATCTCTGGCGGTAGCATTGAGGAACCTGTTGTTGGTAGCCCAAGCGAGTCCCTATTAAGACCTAAAGGCAAACGTCGTGACTCTGTAAGGGCAAAGCAAGAACGTGAGCTTTTCACTCGTAAGAAGAGTGGAGTCGATACCCCTACTTCCCAACCTGATGAGGCACCTGTAGACCCAGAGGCCAATCAGCACTGGCTCAGGATGTCGAGACAGCATTCATCGATTGCCGAAGATCCAGATAATTTACCACCCGATGCACCTGGATCTGGTTCGGACTTAGATGTTCTGGTATCTTCTTATGCACAATCGCCAATCGCCAGGGATCTTCAAGATGACCTCAAGAACGCTGTTTCTGCCGCTCAAAACGCTAATGGCACCACGAATGGACATGTACAGGAGAACAGCGCAACAGCCACAACCACGATGGGCAGAGGATATGCAAGAGTTGGATACCTTCGTCAATTTGTTATTCTTTCACAACGTACCTGGCGCAATCTTTACAGAAATCCGATGTTGATGTTGACACACTACGCAATCGCAATTTTGTTGGCTGTACTGTCTGGATTCTTGTTTTATGGCCTGACGGATGACATTCCGGGATTCCAAAATCGCTTGGGTCTCTTCTTTTTCATCCTAGCACTTTTCGGTTTCAGTACCCTCTCCAGTTTGAACGTCTTTGCTACCGAGCGAATGGTTTTCGTCAGAGAAAGAGCAAATGGTTACTATTCTCCCGTAACGTATTTTTTCGCCAAAGTTCTCTTCGACATCGTACCACTCCGAATTATTCCTCCTCTCATTATGGGCTCTATCTTATATCCTATGACTGGACTTGTAGCTGAAGCTCCTAATTTCTTCAAATTCCTCCTCATCCTCGTCCTCTTCAATCTCGCAGCGGCTGCAATTTGTCTTTTCCTTGGTATTGTCTTCAAAGACAACGGCGTTGCTAGTCTCATCGGAAGTCTTGTCATGCTATTTAGTCTCCTCTTTGCCGGTCTTCTCCTCAACCACGATGCCATTCCCAAATCCGCTCTTTGGCTACAATCCTTGTCGATTTTCCACTATGGCTTCGAATCCTTAATCGTCAATGAAGTCACATATTTGACACTGGTGGATCAGAAATACAAACTTGACATTACCGTTCCCGGGGCGGTTATCTTGAGTAGTTTCGGATTCAACACGCAAGCATTTTGGCCGGACGCAATCAATCTCGCCATTTTCGCCGGTGCTTTTATCTTCTTAGCATACGTGGCGATGCATTTCTTGTTGGTAGAGAGAAGGTAAACAAGTTTGATGAACAGATGGTAAATACATGATGCGGTTAAGTTGATATTGAGTTTAAACGAGAGAAGATTCTGCATGTAGAGCGTATGATTGGTATGGTATGGATATGGTAAATGGGTTGTGATACATATAATGAATTAGCGTATTATACACTGTTGTCTTTCTTCATGTTGTCTTTTTTACACCTTAGCATTGTCTAATGGGTTTTAGGCATCAGGCGTAAGGAGTTTAGAGATGTATATTTGAAAGCAATACAATGGAGATCAGAGCTTATAGTGTATTTTATATTTTCTCCTTGTATACATACTTGATGCACATGTCGGATCTCAATCTACTTTTACATTCTCCTGCAGTGATTACTTGGACTTAATTGTGAAATAGCGGATAGTTGGAATTCCTCATCTTATACTCATGAAATCATTGCCTTCGATTAACAGGATCACAGTGAGGTAGATGAATGTTTTCGTTTAAACGTCCTGAGCACCGATGAGCTAATCTATCTACTTAGAACTTCCACATCGCTGCCGATGGATGAGGATGCATGTGAATACTCATTTATCCCTAATTAGAATTTCAGACTTGAATTCATCACACCTGGAAATTTAAAGATAGATCTGGTGTGGGCATTCTGGTTCTAATGAATTCGACAGATACTTTTCAGTACTCACATCCGGTACATTTTTTTTAAAACAGTAAATATTATTCGAATTATCTCTACCTATCCAATTCAAAGATTGGAGATCTCACATACCAAACACCTAGTTCATGCTCCAACGCCTACATTTCACTTATGGCCTCCAGATTCGTTACACATTACAATACGCTTCTCTCACCGCTGTGAAAGCTGGCTATACACTGTTGCACCGCCCAAAGCTAGTAATATGCCCATGGCATCTTTGATGGTGAGGACTCGACCTTCGCTCATGAAACCGTAGGTGAGGATTATGATTGTTTTAACACTGGATGAATGGGTTAGCACATGATGTTTGGAGGTAAGATTATAGGAAAGGTGTTCGTACTTGGAAGCAACATTGAATGTCAATGCTGACATTCTTCCAATAATCAAGAATTGACTCAAATTCAGCAATGCAGCCGCCAATCCACTCAACCCCAGTGCAATGAGTGTATCCCTCGGTATAACCGACACATCTGGTTTTGTATCGAAGAACGGTGCCAAAAACGCTAGAATCAAGACGGATATCGGGGCTTGATTGAGTAAAAGTTGCGGAGAGGAGACTTTGAAATCGGTGAGTTTCTTGCCAATCCAGACTTGGTAGAATGCAGTTACTACGAATGCAGCAATAGCAATGGATGCGCCAAATGTGGAGGTTCCAGAGGCTCCGGTATTAGTTAGGCCTACACCTATGCAGACGCTGGCGAGAGCGAGGATGGTTTGTGCAGAGACGGCTTTGGAGAGAAAGATGTATTGGAGGAGGGCGACGCAAGGTGTGGTCATTATTTTGGCGAGTCTGGTTTGAGGAGGAGAATTAGTGGGATATTGGGATGAATGAATTAGGGTGAGTAACTGACTGGTAGAAGCCCACAGAGTTGAATGCTAGACTCAGATTTCCAAGTATGAGAAAGCCGGCAAAGAAGCAGCACAATGGAAGCATTTGGAGAAATGGCAGTCGTATGGGGACAAAAAGCTTGAAAGGTGAACGACTAGCTATCCATAATACAATGGTTGTGCATGTAAAATGCCACATTGCAAATGATATTTGCATATTTCGCAGTTGGGGGTCTTTGAATATCCTACATTGTCATTAGATCTTCTGTTTTGGGATCAAGGATAAGGTTTACACAAACCATTTATTGAGAAAAACAAGAAGTACAGTACTCATGATATTCAAGCCAATGCAAGCAATATCGACAATTTTACTTGCCAGACCCTTCTTTCTCTTCCCCTCATTGCCTTCATATTTATCGCTGTGTGCCTCTTCCCCAATCATCGGTTCCGACTCTGCCTGTTCCACATCTTTCTCCAAAGGTTCCATGGCGGCGGCCATTACTGAGACTCACGAATTGCGAATGAATGAATGATGTTGGCAGAACAATATTCACAAGCCTTATCCTGATAAGCTCAAATGAAGGTGAACGCCAAGTATATATATATATCGGAGTTGCAAGTCAATCGAGTTGGATTGTAGTTGGCGATGGCTCAACGTGCGGCAAGCTAGAATTCACAGACAGACGCTATGTGATATGGTCACGAACAATGCGGTTCGGTTGGCGGTAGGAGTTAAAAATAAGAAGCTATGAAACCTAGCATTTGGAGGAAGATGGTGTTATCATGATAATCCCTCGAGTGTTGTTATGAGATGAGTCGAAGCATGACAATGTACTTGAACAATGAGATTATCGCATACCGGCTGATGAGCGGGATATTTCGCAATGCTCAGCCTCGTCCGTTTACCAGATTTTCATCGCCTCCTTTTTGAGTTATCTCTTACCCTGATTTGATTGGTTGATCTGCAAGATGTGCATTGCACCAAAGCAAGGAGAATCTGGGGTTGGCGGTCAATATCAGAAAGAGAGCCTCGAGGGCTCCGATGTAAGGGGTGGGTGGGAAAGATGTATTTCATGATTGGATGTCATACAAAGTATATTATTTCCACTGCGTCCAAACGTGTTGGTACAGACTCTGTACATACTTCTTGCAGACTACATTACATTAACTTTAACTTACATGTACGATATGATCTTCCATTGTACTTTAATTTTTTCAGGGTAAGCTTTCAATTCCCCTGATATGCACGTGGTGCACCAAAGCATAAAGGTCACTAGTCCCTAAACTCCAAAGCGTCCCTTTTTACTGGCACAGATTGGGCGGTGATCCCATTCACGTCCAATAAATATTACCCTGAAATTTGCTGGGAGATACAATTCACCAATTCACCCATTTCACCCAGTTTACCTGTTATTTATTTTCTGAAATTCGATTGATACCTTCATCTTCTTATCTTGTGCCTTTCTCAAGATACATTCATTCAATTCTAATTTTAACACCATAGACGGACTCGGTTCAACATTTGTCTGCCGCGGCCGTTCAGTCTTTCCATATACAGTCGAGCACATCAACTCGCAGAGAAACGATCATCCACAAAAACTTGATTCAACTCTTGCACACATTCCGCGTATTCAAAAACTTTGATAATCCATTTTTCACATCATCTCCACTTCATTCATCATGGCTATCGTCAGAAATCTTCTTTACTTTTCGGTTCATCCAAATCAGTTGAGAGCAATCTTACAGTGGTATATATTCTCAATGCATACGTCTCCTTAACTGCCATCACTAACACATGAACCAGGAAGCTATGGCACGACCCAGTTCATCTCAGAGATCCATCCAAGGAATCTCAATCCCTCAAAGATTGCTTCAAATACCTTGAAATGACCAGTCGAAGTTTTAGTTCAGTTATCCAAGAATTGAACCCCGAATTGCTTGTGCCCGTCGCCCTTTTCTACCTGATTCTACGAGGCCTGGATACTGTTGAAGATGATATGACAATACCATTAGGGAAGAAGGAACTATTGTTGAGAGCTTTTGACGACATTATTGAGAAGGATGGATGGACATTCAACGAGAATGGACCAAATGAAAAGGATCGAGAACTCTTGGTTCACTTTGACTGTGTCATCACTGAATTCAAGAAGTGCAAACCAGCATACCAGAGCGTCATCAAGGACATTACCAAAAAGATGGGCAATGGAATGGCCGATTATGCGAACAATGCAGAGCATAACATCAATGGTATCAACACTATCAAGGATTATGAATTATACTGTCATTATGTAGCCGGCCTCGTAGGAGACGGTTTGACAAGATTGTTTGTCGAGGCCAAGTTGGCAAACCCAGCCTTGCTCGGCAAGCCAGAATTGTCTGAATCCATGGGCCAATTCCTCCAAAAGACAAATATCATTCGTGATATTCGGGAAGATTTTGATGACAAGAGACGTTTCTGGCCCAAGGAGATCTGGTCGAAGCATGTTGACAAGTTTGACGATCTTTTCGACCCCAAAAATAGACAAATTGCTTTGAATTGCAGTTCAGAAATGGTTCTGAATTCTCTAATCCATGCCGATGAATGTTTGTTCTACATGGCAGGCATTAAAGACCAGAGTGTCTTCAATTTTGTTGCTATTCCACAAGCCATGGCAATCGCAACCTTAGAGCTTGTTTTCCAGAATCCTGCTATCTTCGAGAGGAATGTTAAGATTACCAAGGGTGATGCTTGCCACTTGATGATGGAATCATCACAGAATTTGCGTACGGTTTGTGATGTCTTCAAAAGATATGCAAGAAGGATAAATAAAAAGAACTCGCCCAAGGACCCCAACTTCCTCAAGATCAGCATTGCATGCGGAAAGGTATGTTATTCGATTTTATTACACAGAAATAGAGACTAACTCCTTTTAGATCGAACAATTCATTGAATCTATATTCCCATCTCAAAATCCTGAGGCGATTGCTCTACAACATGCTGGTGAAACATCTGTAGCAGAGAAGAAATCGGCAGCCGAGGAAGCAGAGACCAAGAAAGATGTCTTCTACCTCATGTTGGCAGTATTCGGAACCCTGATAGTCGTCTCTGGACTTATGGTATGTTCCTCCCCTTGGACCCATGAAAGCTTCACTAACACTATCTAGATTGGAGCAGCATGGCTTGCAGGAGCTCGATTCGACGTCGCTTTGAACGAAATCAGACAAGGAAACTTCGCACCGAAAGACAAAGTTATCCCAGAAGTGCAAAGCACGGTATCTGTATTTGATCATGCGGAACTCTAATTCTTTACTTTTTTGTTATACTTCTTTTTGACTCACGAGTCGGCTCGCGCGGCGCGGCGCTAATGAACTCTTATAAAACTTCTACTTTTTAATTGTACCTGAGATCTTTTAATTGATGTACCATAATAATAACTTTGGGTTACGATGTTGATTGAAATAATGGGATGTGTATTAATGACTATTTCATCTGAAATCTCTGAGCGTTTGATGTGTGATCTGATGTGCAACGATGGGGTTTCTACTCGAATGGGATGTTCAATAACTCTGTTGCTTAAGTATAAGTTATATGTATGTCTGAAGGTATTGCAATATTGCATCTTCAACAAGCTTGCCACTTCACAATTGGAAACGGGGTATGATTGTTAGCATGTTTTTTTTGAATGGGAACATCGGGCTGCAGTTGTTGGTGTTGCTTCGGACTATCGTGCGGAGGCTTCCTGTAAGCAATATGACAGGATCTTGCAGCTTGTTCACGCCCTTGAAGAATGATTCTTATTAGGTTTTTACTTCCCATATTTTGATCTCCTTCCCGTCCATTCTATCTAGCTTTGTCAAATAGCCAATTTGAGATCAACATCATTAACAGGAACGAGCATTGAAATCTCATTTAGCATTTGAAAGTCTATCATTCTCATTCCTTTCCATTCCCTATGCAAAACGACCACAATGACATACACATGATATCTACTTACTACGTTTCCATGCTCAAATCCACCGATCGTGCTCTTGGCACACTGCAATCCTAATCAAGACGTTTGATCTATGATCAACACAGTAATAGGAAGTCCCTTCGCTAGGTATTATATACTATCACTGAAGTCCCACCCCTCTCCTGCCTCCCATTTTACCCGATTTGTCTCATCTCTCTACCTAAATTTAGGCTTTAGGTACGTTAGGTAAGTCATCCGCGGCGGCTTGCGCATCTGAGTGTGAGTGGTGATGATGATGACCATGTTCTTTCTTATCTTTTCCCTTCTTCTTGCTCTCCTTCTTTGCAGCTGCCTCAGCGACTAATTGTTCAAAGGCCATGTAATCGCCTTCTTCTTCTGGGTTGCGTTGAGCCTGAGGTTTTGTTAGTTATGGCTCAAATATTGTGGACAGAGGGAACGGGCAAAACATACTTTAGAGTAAATTTCACCAGAAATGACGAGAGCTTGAGCACGCTCAAGTCTTTTCGCCATGGGAACTTTCTTATCATTGAGAATCTCATCACAGACATCCCTGAGAACACCTTGAATCTCAAATTTACTTCCACGCCATGCGGCTGTGAGGATCTTTCCTGTGACGCGACGCTCATATTCAACCTTCTTCTCGTCAGTCCAGTCCTCACCACCCTTTTCTTCCATCTTGGCCATTTCCTCCATGGTCATTTGCGCATCGATGGCACTGGAGATAGTGTTCCAGGTTTCCTTTGCGATAGTTCCCTTGTCCTTTAATCTAGAGAAGAAACCGCCAATGCCCAAGAATTTCTGGGATTTGAGCAGTCCGGTAGCCTTTTGAAGATAAGTCTGACCGATCGCATGGAGAATATCCAGACCGAAAGATTCCATCTTGAGATTCTCTACTTCGAGGCGTGTCTTCTCTTGGAAAGCCCGGGTGACATCGGGCCCCTTATCTGTCTCTGTCCATATGCTAATACGATCAATCAACTTCTTTGCCAATGTGTCGACTCGCTCTTTGCGAGCTGCAGCACGCTCCCTCTCGTACGCTGCGAGTTCGTCACGTTGAGCCTTGGAGAGACCACCCTTCTTCTTCTCTTTCTTCCTCAACTCTTTCTCCTCTTCTGTGATACCTGCGGCAGCCATTTGAGCCTCTTCTTCAGTTTGATTCATGATGGCTGGTCGAAGAGGAATCTGCGTGGTACGTCTAGGAGTTGATGTTCCCGATGCGGCAGGGCTGGGGACAACTGGTGGCTTCTCAGAGTATGCGGGCGAAGGGCTGTCTGGAGTCTCAGACACAGATGCGGAGGGAACATGGGTAGTTTTGCCATCTGCTTCTGTCGCCGATGGCCCAGCCTTTTCATCTCCTGCGGCCATACTCTCCTGTTTCGCGGCCTCAGTTCCTGGGAATCTATCATCGCATTAGTCAACCCCTCCAAATAATCACAGAGCATCGCGATGCCCCTCAGGTTCGCTAGCTATGCCCCACAGTCTTAATAGAACCAGACTCACTCTTCTTCCTCTTCCGCACCTTCTTGCATAGTGATATCCATAGTCTTCGTTAAGTCCTTCATCAAAGTGATCTCTCCAATAAGATCCACGAACGCCTCTCCTCCAAAGATCGTTCCAAAGAACTCTGCCGGATCCGCAAATCCCTCCCCAGGTTGCGCAGAATCCTTTCCGAATTTATCATATCGCTTGCGCAACTCTTCGTCGCTGAGGACCTGATATGCTTCGCCAATAGCTTGGAACCTTTCGTGAGCGGTGTCATCGCCGGGGTTCTTATCTGCAGTTGCATTAATATCGCACGACTTGAGAGAATCGCTGAGAAGTACCTACCCGGATGAGTGATGATAGCTAGTTTCCTGTATGCTTTCTTGATTTCTAATTCTGAAGCGTCGGGTTTGACACCGAGGGCCTCATAATATGTGGTGTCAACAACCATCTTCAAGATTGTTGAGGGGTACTCTAGGGAATGAGATTATTTGAGCCCAGCGGTTAGTTGTAATAGGTAGAGAGATAGAGAGATAGAGTAGGAGAGAAAATAGTATGTTCCGCGACTTTAATGATAAGGAAAGTCGGGATGGGATGGATATACAGTGGCTTGGTAGGTACTTGGTGTAAGGCTGAAATTATTTTCTCGCAATTCAAGAATGGAATGCCGAGATTGTGACAGTATGACGCGAGGCTTTATTGACTGCCACAGAAGCGAAGGCGAGGGTGGCTTATGAGCTTATGTAGGTATTCACAATCACGATTACGAACGATATCGATGCCAATGTCTCTCTTTTCTTTTCTGACGCTTGTGAATAGTTATTTATATGATAATTTGGGTGCTTGGGTACACATTGGCTAGATCTGATGATGCTTTTCTTATTGTTTTCTTTTTATATCAAATTTCTTTGTTATCAGGTCATTTGCTGTCAAAGTTTGAACCGAGTACCTACCTAAATACCTAATTAGTGCTCTTATTATAGTGTTGTCTCAGTTCGTTTGCATGAAATTTTCGTTCATGGAGGGGCAGCCAAGGATCCATAAAATACAGTATGAGAACACTTTTAAGATTAAAGATTTCAACAATGCACCCACCGCATTAACTTGGGGAAGAAGAAAACGTCATAAAAGAAAGGGAAAATGGATTGGTTGCTCAATATGAAGTTGTGAACATGTTCATCTGTTCCAATGGCATGTATGCGCAACAATTGAGCTGGAGAATCCGTGCTGGCGTATGTAGGACCATTGTGTATCATGTTAGCCCCTCTGGCAATAATGCCAAAGTGGCTTGTCAGTGATTGTAGCCATATTTCACATTCTGATCATATCACAAGCATACATTCGAGAAACCCTAGGAAATTTTGAACAATAATAATAAGTATATTTATTTGAAATATGGTGTGAAGATATTCATTCAACCACGTCTTAGAGTAGGGATATACTTCAGATGATAAGACACAAAATCACAGCCTCTGCATATGCCCACGTTACATGTTACATGTGAGCCCCATCTATTTGGTACCAGCAGCAGCCATTCTCTGGAAACATCCCTTGTACGCCTCGTGAATTTCTGGGACCTCATACCCATACTCGCCCAACTTCTTGACCAACTTGGTAGTATCCAACTTGCAATTACTTCGTCCCGCCTTGATGACCTTAGATTGTTCCTCCAATGTGAAGTTCTTCCATGTGAAATCTGGTCTCACATATTCCTTGAAGAGAGCCAAAACCTCGTTGTGAGAAATCGCTCCTGGGTTGGTAAAGTTGTAGATACCGGTATCTTTGTGCTCGGCCATGAGAATGGAAGCAGGGAGAAGATCGTGGAGAATGGTATTCGAGTTGGGGATATCGACTACACGGTCATATTTGGCAATTTTGGTGACGAAGTTTCGGGGGTGGAGGTCATCACTGACGGGCATTCGAAGTCGGAGGATAAGGGTGTTGTTGTATGTCTTCATGACCTGCGCAGTAGTTGTTAGTATCTGTCTCCAAAATCATTAAAGGATTCTACCAACCTCCTCGACGTGGGCCTTGGTTTCTGAGTAGAATGAGCCAGCAAAGTTGGCGGGATCAGTCTCCAAGAATCCAGGTCCGCCAATTGGATGCTCATCGTTATAGGTATAGATACATCCTGTAGCGAAGACAGTAATATGAATACCCTTCAAGTAGCAAACATCGGTCAAGTTCAACGTTCCGATAACATTGCTTCGAATCGTCTCCTCCTTATTATCCTCGCACCAATCGACATTGGGGCGTCCAGTGCAGCCAGCACAGTTAAGAACATGGGTTGGCTTTATTTTTTCAATTTCTGCAATGACGGATTCACGATTTTGCATGCGAACAGTGGTGGTGTAGACTTCCTTTCCCTGACTTTCGAGGAGAGTCTTGAGATGTCCTGGGGAAACTGGGTTAGCACGGTTCAGAAGCTCTTGAATGGGAGCGGGGTGCTAGACATACCAGCAACCCAACCTTCTCCTCCCCAAATCAAAAAGCGGTTTGATGATGACATGTTTGAAATTGTTTGAGTTGATTCTAAACAATTGTTGTTGAGCAATAGTGAAGTAGAGATGTGGGCAAAGAAGATATAAGAACGGTGAGTGAAAGTAAGGAGGAGGCGTTGAGGCTGGATCTCATGCAAGGAGGGCCCAAAAAGCAACGTGATTGATTGATTGAAATGAATTGATACGAGGATATGAGCTGTAAGGGAGCTGCTTATGTACCTCCTTATTATCCCTGAACGGTGAGAGTAGTTAGTCTCTAATTGTATCAGATGTGGCAATGAGAGGTCCTTTAGGACAACTTCGTATAATTAATATCGATGCCATTGTAACTTATACGTCGTTGAAATGTCCCTTTTTCGTAGCAGGAATCTACCTAAATGTATGGCTTCATTATCTAGGGGCACATATATACATGCGGACATTCAGTTTCATACGATGCATGCAGCAGTAAATAGGGTTTACTATTGGGCAACTAATTCAACGTTGTACTGTATGAATTATTTCCAAGAGTTCGTTTTAGATACTCTGCAGCCCCTGTGGGCCCCCAATTCATATTTCAATAGCATTAGCCTATCACACAGATAACTCCCCACTTACACACCCCCCTAGCCTAGATTTTATTTCACACCCTGAGCCCGGGCCATTAGGGCAGCGGTGTTTGTTTGAATTGCATAGCAGAGCAGCTCTTACATCGGTGCTCGAACAAAATTTGTTAATATGTTTCGTATTGATCTTGGATATTGATAACCTTATGTGAGTTGACACGCCTGTCTCCACAACTACCAAGTACAGATTCTTAAACACTAGACTATCTTTGAGGAATGAACGACCCCCACCCACACGCTGTTGAATGTGCTAGCCTTTATTGTCACTACTAGGTCTTGGCTTCAAGCCGAAACTAGTCCTTGGTGTTAATCTTGAACGACGAACGCCGCTCTCCCTTCGTCTTTGCGCAAGATATTTGCCAAACTCCCATTTACCACTGAAGGTAGATGTGATCGATGGGAACTTGGTTGGTTTTTCAAGGCTCGTCTGCTGTTCTTGATTTTCAGAGCCGGCATCAACCTTTTCTGGTTTATTCGAGGCTGGCGTATGATTCCTGACCTCCTGTGGCGGCGGTGGAGATATTGATCTTTCACGTGAGGATTTTGACAAACGTTCTTGCGGTCTGCGCTTTCTTGAGGAGCCCATTTCACGCACGATACGTGGAGCCTCTCGTTGGATTGGGCTTGCCAACTCACGAGCGTTTGTTTGTACTGATGGTGGACCATCCGGAGTCTTCCGCAAACTCCGTGTTGATGCCAGATTTCGGAGAGGTGAGGAGCTATTATGAGGCGACGATCCCATATCTGATGAGAAGAGCAATTGACTTCGGGTTTCAAAAAACCTTCCGAGGGCTTTTCCAGGCTCTTTTGAAGCCCTTGACGGCGCCGTGTTTGTCTCTGGCATTTTAAATGAATTCGATTGTGATGTTGACGCTCTAGATGGCAGTAAAAAGTCTTCGGGGGTTCCGTCCCTCAAAATTGTTGTTTCTGAATGAGTTCGCTTCTTCTTCTGCCTCATTGGCGTGAGTTGTGTAATTTTTGATGATGGCGATCGACCCGAACTTCTCGAGGATTTTCGTGAGGCAAGTTTTTCAAGATGAGTGGAGGCACCTGACGGTAAAGGGGTGTCGGTATTTGCAAAAGTGATGAAGTCACTCGATTGTTGCCTCATAGAGTTTGCTCTGATGCTCCCGGGACTAATCAATGGCTGCGAGGCAGTGCTTCTGTATTTTTCACGCAGGTCTTCAATAATACCATAATCTGGGGATTCTGGCGATAGAGCAGCTTTGAGGCTCTCTGTAGTGATTATTGGTCCTGTTGTTTTATTGTAGTGAGTAAAATAGGGATCAGAAATCCCCAATTCATTGTAGAATCTGATTCCACTCAATCTGTTCCTACTGTTGAGGACATGGTCCATGTACAAAGTATAGAACCAGACAAAATCATCCCATAGTGATGTCCGAGGTTGTCTGGTGGGGGTCTCGAGCCATTCTAGATATACAAGTGCACATATGAATTGTCTCTTATTACCCTTATATCGTGGGTAAGTATTAGAATACTTCTCAAAAAGCGAAGTGCGGCGCTGCTTCGATTGGTGGGCATGCCCCGAGCTCGGCCGAGTTCTTTTCGGTACAATCGAAACTCTGGTCATGTTGCGACCGTCGAAAAGGGGAGATGATTGACCTGGAGGCAAGTTTTTGTAAGATGTGGAGGTCTGATCAGAGATTACTGTATTGTGTAAATCTGTCTCAAATCCATCGTAGCTCGTTTGGGAATCTTCTGGAAATGCCACGTCTTGTGTTCCTTCGATATTATTGCTAGATATTCCCAGATCTACTACTGGTGATCGCCTTTGTAAGACCTCTCGTATCTCACGCCTGCTAGCCCTTACCAATTCGTTTCTATCTTTATAAGGCGTTTCCTCTTGACTGAAACCTAGAACCTGCTGTAGAGCTAGAGGATCCGTAAGTTTCTGCCGTTTGAAAGAACGCACCCCATCACGTCCTTGCTCTGGAGAATTCTGACTTAATAGTGGAAAGCTCATGGAAGGGCTCCGACTAGGAGAGTGCAGGCCATCAGAAGTAGCCCCATCAAGATTGGGAATTGGTATAGGTTGGCAATACTGAGTCCTTGGTACGCTCGGATAAGCTATATGATCATTGGACTTGGATGATATCTGCTGTTCACGAGAGTGTTGAACCTTAGAGTTCTTTGGCTCGCTTTTGTCTTGAGGCGTCTCATCGAATGTGTCGGTCGTCTGAGGAGGTGCTTGCTGTAGTTTGGGTGACAGAAATAGCCCGGTTTCAGGGATGAGTAAGCTGTCTTCGACCGTTTCGTTTTGTGGGCTATCATAAGTTCCAGGAATCACAAAGTCTGACAATAATTCTGCATTGGGACGTCTTCTGTGATTTGGAGTCTTTTCGACCTGTACTTCAGACTTACCCTGCACAGTTTCGAGCTGACACTGCGAAAATTGTGGGTGATCATCGACAGGTAATTTGCGACACTGGATTCCATTGTCTACGTCGGCAGAAATAGGCGAATTTTCGCTCTGAATTTCGTGGCCCAGGACATGCGGAATATCCAACTCCAGCTCCTCGTCGTCCTCGTCGTCTGAAATACTATTCGCTAGGTATTGGGAAGATACTGTAGGTGCTTTGTCCTTAATAACACAAGTCGCCTTCTTTTCTGTGACATTGGGAGAAGATTGCGGGATAGTCTCTTGACATGCCTCTATGACTGGCACATCAGAACTATCGAAATTATGCGTTTCATCACCATTCTCAATACTAAGAGAATTCTCTCGATCTGCAATTTGCTCGACGTCGTCGTTCTGCCCAACCACTTGTTTAGGCTTTGAGTCGCGTTTTGAACCAGGGCAACTAGCTTCCGTCGCATCATTCAACTTGTTATCTGAGCGATAATCCTCAACGTCGCTATGTTCTGTTGGTGAGCGTTTACGATCTCGATTTAAACTATGATGGGAGGTGTAATTTTCCTCCATCGCCTGTCTAGGTCTCGAGTTTTGTTCTGGACTAGGGCAACTAACTTCCGTCATATCACTTGAGTCACTATCTGACTGATATCTCTCATCACCGCCAAACACAGTTTTAGACTGCGGATCTTCTTGAGTATATTCAAGTTCTTCAGTTTCTATCGAGTGGTCAAGGGCGGCTGGAATATCCTTACAATCGTCCCCATTTTCCGTCTCGATGGTGTTCTGGCTCGAGTCTGGTTTGGAGGCCTGACTGCTCTGTACTACATTCTTGGGAGTGGCTGAAGCTTGTGCAAGGAGCAATCTTTCGTAAAAGGCTAGTTGAGATTTCAGGATCGCTGGGGGTATGTTTGGTGCGGATCTATGATGATCTGACAATGAGGCAATCGAGTCTGGACGTTTGCACCAATCGTTCTGTTCTTTTGAAATACGACCATAAGGGTGTGGAGTATATGAAAGTTTTTTCTGAATTGGCAATGTTTCATTAATTGGAGAATTATCATGAATTCTCCCGTTGGAAGATTCCATAACCTCGAGCGTCGCATTGTTTGTATTAGGCCTCCCACCTCCTAGCATCCTATTATTACCATTTCTTTGTTCATCTATGGAAGGCCTGGGAGACTGTTGGACCTGTAAATCGTTCATGTGTCTCGTGTCATCACCTCTTTCTAAATTGGTGGCAACAAAAATTGATTTTGGTGAAAGTGATTGTGCTAACCCCGTAATATTGGCCGATTCAAGTGGTTTTCCTGGCTTACTGAGATGAGAACTATCATCTGTAATCTGGACGGCCGCAGGATTCTGAAGAATTGCTAGGATATCAGGAGCAGTACCATTTTCTCCTCTAGATTCCGAAATACTAGTGGGAGCCTGTGTCGCAAACATAGCGGACTGTGAAAGTGTTGAAGCATTTTGTGATTCAAGTTCGAAATTTTGGTGAGCAGTATTCCCGCGGTTCCCAGCATTCAGGAACTCTTGTATTGCATCCAATTCGTTAGCAATGGTTCCCCCAATATATACAGCACGTGCTGAGCCAGAAACATCTTGAGGCCCTTTGGGCTTGAAACTTGGGATCTTCAGGTATAACCTGGTCGGTGAATCTACTGCAATATTGAAGTCACACACCCAAAGTTGAAGTTAGTACTCGTAGGAACTTATCATAAACTGGCAAGATTATCATACCAATTGCAACTTCTCCACTGCTAGAGTTTCTCCGATAAACTCATCTAGCGTCCTTTTGTGCTTCTCCAAATAGCGATTCAGAAAGTCTTGTTGGAATATTGCTGTGATCTTGGTGGTACCATCAGATACGATCATAGACTGCAGTGGATCCTGCGCCTTGCTATTCTGTATATGTGTCAATAGATAGAACTAGTGAAAAAAGGTTCAAATGATTAACCCACACTAATCAAATGAATCAATCCAGGCTTCTCGAGCTTGATGAAGAGCCTTTCCTGCTCGTAAGAAAATTGTTCGTGAGACTTGCAGGCATTTTCATGTGCAACACGCGTTGATTTCAGCCAAACCAGTGCTTCTTGCAAAGATTGTTCAATATTTTGGGCAAGCCAGCTTCTTAAGAGAGTCATGATGAAGTTGGTTGCTGTGGATTATTTGAGATCTCCAGTGTTATAATATCCAATTCGAATATGAATCCAGGAATCTGAAATCATGATCTCACAAACTCATAGATACAAAGACTAGATAGTTTCATGACATGTGGTTGGATAACCCAGGCAGACTTTCTGAAAAGTATTGAAGAAGGTTATTGTAGCGACGATAGCGACAATAGCCCCAGTGCACAGTCAGTATTCATAGCATTGACATTGTTTAATGTAGTAAATGGATTGAGTCGAGTCGAGTTGAGTTGAGTTGACTTGTTAAGATAATCATCTCGAAGACGCGGTCGCGAAATCAATTTACAATAGAGTGGAGTACTATGCTAGCGTGGCTAGGCAGGAATGAGCATGCACGCATGTAACGTGGCGTATGTGGCTGATGGTGATCGGAATGCCAATGTTCCGTCATCGCGGTCTCGTTGATGAACAAACCTTATTACCTTGCTAATGATGATGTCTGCCCTTCAATAGAGCAGAAACCCGAGACATTTGGAAATACACATTTTTCTTAGATATTCGATATCAATTCAAACATTCATTATCTTGGATCCAAAATGGGCTGAGCCTATCCATAAGCCTCTGACTTATCATAGATATATCATTGAGACTCCAACATATATTTCTATTGCTATCAGTCACCTACTAGGTATCAAAGCGAAAGTGATTCCAGTACATGATTTTATTTGAATGATTAGTGGACCGCTTTGTTCGATCATATGAAGCTGCCCGTGCTACCCTACCACTTGTTAGGTGCGAACTGCTTGTGTGAGGGGAAACTCGAATTACCTCACAACGCTTTTCAAACAAAGTGCATTCGTTTCTATTGATCCTTCCCAAAATGCAGCTTACTCTTCGACTCATAAAGCGAAAACAAATACTGCTGTAGCTTATTCAAAAGCGCAAGTAAATTGTTATTATCATAAGAAATGCTGCCACCACTTTCCAGTTAGTGATTCCATCAAGGGCGTTCATCTCATCTGGCTGACCATTCATCCATCCAGCCAAAGAGCAATCTGCACATTTCGTTCCGCAAGACAACCCATCTAACTTTACAAATCAACTTCATGACATGAACACGCAAACTCGAAGCGGTCTGAGCTGTCGCACAACTTTGGTTTATCGAACACAATACAGGATCCGCTCTTGAAAGGCGGGCATCGGTTTGCTAAGAACCAAGAGCTCTGAGTTCACATTCACAATTTCAACAGGCTAGAATAAGACGCTACCAGCGTGTTACAAAAGGAAGATGTCATCTCATGGGTCCCCAAAACCTTCTGTGATGGCGCCGCTGTTGATTCCACTGGCGGCGCGGTCTCGTCGAGGATCGTTAGTATCACTTCCTGGGGCCACCCGCGTCGATAAGGAGCAGCTAGCACAAGCTCTTGATAAAATACACAGTACTGCTTGTCAGTCAGAGACGCTTACCACGTTCAACGAGTTTGCTCCCCCACCTCCATCCTCCTCGAATCCTGAAAGTAAGGGCTTGGCTGGGGATATTATGCAAAATGGTTTAAGTGGTCTATACAGTAGGTTTAAAGGCGCAGTTGGAGTGGGAAAGGATAAAGCAGGAAGCACGTCCGTGAAAGGTGACAATGAAAGCTTCGACACGATTTCGATCAAGAGTCAAAATGCATCAAATATTACTTCGGGTTCAAAAGGTTCTGCCGGTTTTGCGCGTGAGGATTCAGGCATTACTGCTTCACCCATCCAACTTTCAACGACATCTTCACAACTTCAGTCCCCATCTGTATCTTCGTTCATGGGAAATTCCTCTGAGATGCAGTCACACGCTACCAAGTCGTCAAAAGCCTCGCTCTCGTCAGCACCCTTAACCTCAAAATCAGCAGCCAGGCCTCCTCTAAATCCGATGGTTAAGAACGCCTCGTCTTCAGCTATTGTCCCTACCGTCGCGCCTGTCAACGCGGTTGCATTTAAAGAGGGGGAGAAGGCTCGGCTAGGAAGTTCGGATGGAAATGTTACAGATAAAGTAAATAAAAAAGGTGCTTCAGACAGATCCGAACCAGCTTCAGCGTCAGATTACACTCAACCTAACACGTTTGGGTCAGCGAGCGTATCCGAAAGTAGACGTTTTCCAGGCCATTCTTCGGGCTTAGACGATTCGGAGTCCTTTGATTTTGAGTCCATGAAAAGCGAATCTGCTGGGCGAATGTCGCTGGGTAATTTAGACTCCAAAAAAGATTCACAGGAGATGAACTTTCGTGCTAGTAATGACAGCGCCACAGGAAGGGCCAAATCTCTGAGTAACCCTAAAACAGCATCGTCTGCACTTTCTTCCATAAAGAGTTCAGACCCAAGACCGAATGCAACACCGCGAATCTTCATCCCGGAAACTGCCAGGCGAGGCCCTGCCGTCGAACGTATAACTCATTCACATCTCCCTGGCTATCAAGCATCACGTGCCTCTTCGACGGACCGCAGTACCGCGGAAGCTAGTCCCATCCATACGTCTGCACATAATCATGTACGGCATGATTCTTTTGGCACAGATGAGCGTTCTTCGCGCACTTACTCCGGTAGAGCTCGCATACCAGGCACTACTACAAATGGAGGTAATGCAGAAGTAGTCAGCGCTCGCTTAGAACAAATGAGAAAGCAAGTCCTCAGTAAGGAATTTTGGATGGCTGATGATATCTGCAAAGAGTGCTTCTTATGCGGCGATCCCTTCACTGCTTTTCGCAGGAAACATCATTGCCGAACGTGCGGCTGTATCTTTGACTCAAAATGCACACAGACTATCTCGGGTCAAAGATTCGGTGTTCAGGGGTCACTTCGGATGTGTACAACTTGCCTCGATATCATAAACAGGCGCCACGATAGTAGCGGCTCTGACGATTCAGATGAGGAATCAGGCTTGCCGACTTTCTTTCATTCTCAACAGGCCAAATTTGACTCCTCCACATCAACTAGAATAGATCTGCCGGAGAGTTCAAGCGATCCAGCGAAGATAGGAGATGAATCTAGACCTTTAGCGACCCCAATGATGGCCATACCTGCTACGCGACGAATTGGAGATTCTTCCAACAGACGTTCCGCCATTCTAGAAATAGATGCACCGCAACTGAGTCGCCCAAGCTCATCCAGATCATTGAAAGCCTTGTCTACTGCCGCGAGACCTTCATCTTCTAGCCATAGGCGGCATCAGTCAAAGCACAATTTCCTTGGTCGTTTCAAAACCCCTGCTGGAGATAGAGCACCATTTCATCGTGGACTAACCGATGATATTGGAAAAGGAACACGTCTACCAGCCTTTCATGACGATAATATCATTGATCCAGATTTGGCACCATACATGTCGGATGAAGGGTCAAGCGCCGATGAACAGATGAGCATTTTTGCTACTTTGAACAATGGTAACACTACAACCTCGCCTTTCGAAAATGACAGAGTGGGTTTTGGCTCTTTGCTGAACGCTACCAAAAGACATAGAGCTAGGACTGGCGATAAAAGTGTCAGTGGGATCAGTTTCACAAGTCGAGGCTTAGAAGATGCTAGTGCAACTGTGGGAGCTTTCACACGACCGAATCGCCGTCGTAATCTGAGTGTTGCTAGTAACACTTTACATCATACTAGGCCCTCGCCAAGACAAATGAAGCCAACAGGGTTAGCGAAGGGGTATGGGAATGTGAATGAAGACATCGCCACACCGGAACACTTATCAGATGTGCCCACGCCGGCAGGCATGTCTTCAAAAATGACTCGAAGTGCATCAATGCGAGATGCCAAAGCTCCTGCTATAGAGCTAAACAATGCTAGTTTACATCATGTCCGGCGGCTGTTACATCAATTACTTGAAGACGCAGATGTTCCAAATGTTGCTTCTTGGGAGAAGGCCCTAATACCTATTCTTCTTCAATGCACGGACGATGTAAATCCAGACGTTCGGCGCGGTGATGATATAGATATTCGCCATTACGTCAAGTTGAAGAAGATACCCGGCGGAAAACCAGGTGACACTTCATATGTATCAGGCGTTGTATTCACCAAGAACCTGGCCTTGAAAAGCATGCCTAGGAGTATTTCGAATCCCCGTATTGTTATTGTATCATTTCCCATTGAATACCAGCGCCATCAGTCGTCTTTTATGAGTCTGGAGCCTGTCATCGCGCAAGAGAAAGAATTCTTGAGAAACATGGTGAATCGAATTGCATCTCTGCGTCCCCAGCTTCTTTTGGTTCAGAAGCATATTTCCGGGCTTGCTTTGCAATATCTCGCCGAGGCAAACATTGCTGTTATCTACAATGTCAAACCCTCAGTAATAGAAGCGGTTTCAAGATGTGCCCAGACAGAGGTAATTTCATCTATCGATATGGTAGCTCTAAAGCCAGTACACATAGGCAAGAGTTCTGGCTTTGATGTGAAAACTTATGTCCATGGCGATATTCCGGGAAGAAAGAAGACTTACATATATCTATCAGGGTGCCCAAAAGAGCTAGGATGTACTATCGCTCTCCGTGGTGCCAGCATGCCTGTACTTGCCAAAATGAAGCAGATCACTGAATTCATGGTATACGTGGTTTACAATCTAAAGCTTGAAACATGCCTGATGAGGGACGAATTCGTTTTGATCCCGTCTGTCGCAGATACTGGCAATCTCTCGCCCGCAAGACAAAATGGACAGACTTTGAAACCCATAGGATCGAATGCTAAACCTCAACAAGACACAGTTGTGGCCGCAAGCAATGTATTGCAAGCTGCTACTGAGTCGAATAAAGTCAAAGATCCTGCTCGAGATGAGCTCGGCAACAATGAAGGCATATCCACTGATAAAGTTCTCATTAATCCTGAATCTACTATTGAGACTCAGACAGCCATATTGGCTGACCAAAAGCCGGAAGTGTCCAGAATGATCTCTGCACATGAGTCACACGTTCACTCTTCCCATGACGATCACCTACCAGAAGATGTACCTATGCCAACCTTTTATAGCGATATGGTAGCCAAGCACCAAACTAAAATTCTATCTGCCTCTCCATTCGTGAAGTTTATGCAACCGTATCTATTGGTCAGAGCGAGAGAGCAGGAGCGAAGGCTTGTTTATTTGAAAAGACTTCGTGACCAAGACATGTTTGAAGAGCAGACCGATACAGAAAAATCGAAGCCACAGAAGTTTCAGCTCATAAAGCCCGACATGGTCCACGAGAGTATTAAAAATGCACCCAGGCAAATCATGGAGGTTCTGCATGCTGTACATGATGCCGAGTATGATAAGGCTTTGCACAATTACCAGACACAGACTCGGCAATGGGAGAACTATATCCAAGGGAATCTCAACCTGTTCGATCCGTATGGACATCAAAATATCACTGTGCTATACACAGTCGTCTGCACGGAAACTTCAATTCCTTGTGCTGGGCCCGATCTTCTTACTCTCGCATTTTATACTGAGCACGAAATATCAGCAGAAATAGATCCCGATTGTACATTGGGCCAGTATGTAGAGGATCTGTGCTTGACGATCAACACTACCTGTACGTTTAATGGCTGCGATCGTAAGATGTCGGAGCACCATCGAACTTATGTTCATGGCGAAGCACGCATAACTGTGTTTGTTGAAAGATCACCTTGTAAGATCAAAGGACTTCAGGATTCGATTTTGATGTGGAGCTATTGCAAAAAATGTCAAAAGGAAACTCAGGTTATGCCCATGTCTGAAAGTACTTGGAAATACTCTTTTGGCAAGTATTTAGAACTATCTTTTTGGAGTAGCGAGTTGCATCTCAGGGCAGGGTTTTGTCCCCATGATTTGCATCGTGATCATTTGCGATATTTTGGCTTCCGCAATGTCGCCATCAGAATCCACTACGATCCTATTGACCTTCTAGAAATTGTTGTCCCCCGAACAAGAATTACCTGGAAAGTAGATAATGATTTGAGGTTGAAAAATGAGCTTTTTACAAAGATAGAAGAACGCTGGAATAGGTTCATGACATCGGTAGTTTCGAGGATTAAAGGAATTAACATCGATAGCGTGGCACCTGAAAAGGCGGAAGCATGTAAAGCCGAAATAGAACGCTTAACGAAACGTGCGCAAGAAGAACACACTGCGCTTTTACGCAAGTTACAGGATAAATACATGGAATCGAAATACTATGAAATCATCCCACTAAATAGAGCTGTGAGAGCCATGCAAGAGAAGGTTGCGGAGTGGGACGATGCCTTCCAAGATTTCGATGGAAACTTCTTTCCCTCGGAGAAGGACATTCGTCGCCTTGCCGCGATACAACTCAAGAGGATGTTTATGGACCGTGACGAATCTCAAACTTCATTGGTGTCTGTAGAGACGAATGAGCCGTTGTCTGACGTCGAAGAGAAATCCGTAATTCAAGCACCAACTGAAACCGCAATGGAACCAAGTCAGGATACAGAAGAATTACCAGAGGATCAGTTAACAGCAGTCGAAGACAGTTCAGTCCCGGATCTGGCAATGGTTGATTCACAGCCTTCCGATGGAACCCAACCATTTATAACAGAGGATCCAATTCAATCTCCTCGGCATGAGGGAGTAGAACATCTTGATCTCGCTATCCCAGAAACCGCAGATCAACAAGTTGCTTCGGACATTTTGACACCGACGGATACATCTGACTTCCTCACATCTAGTCCATCTGAGATGGAGAATTCCCCGGATGTAGAAATACCCACAGTACCTTTAGAAGCGACCTTATCCGAAAAGATTGAGAGACTACGAAGGGCAAATCAATCATATACGGGCGAGCAAGGGCAACCACAAACGGAGACATCGGGAATCCCAAGACCAACGGAACGTACAACCTCGCGCCGCAGTGGTGCTTCGCCTCCTCTAAATCGTACTCAGTCGCAGCCTGCAAATACCTTACGTCGCATGCAGCCAATTCCCGGTAAGGCATATCATCGTCTAGGAGATGCGCGCAAGTCTAGTGACACTCAGATCCCATTGCTTGAGCCTTTGAAGCCATCTACGACCGAGCCAGTAAGACCCACAGACAAAAGACTGTCGGAAAGATTGGGCTTAGGGTCACTCAAACAGAATCGCAAGGCAGGACACTCCCTAATTCCAAGGTCTGTGCAAAGTAAACGAAAGGAATCCAAAGTTACAACGCTAGCAAAGCATTTTGAGCAGTTGAGTAGAGAGTTTGAGAAAGAACGTCTACGCGACAGGAGACGAATGGCAGCGAAAGTCACACAATCAAGAGCTTTTCCCAAGGCATCTTCCAAGCCGATTGTCGAGATATACAAGGATATCAACGAAGCTGTTGAGGAGCGCGGACCCCCCGACGAAATTCCTCTAGACGCTGAACCGCCACGAGGTAGTACAGAATCTACTGGCATGACTGAAGGGCTCGCCGAACTTAATACGGAGCCTCCTAGTAGCGAGACTCAGCCAAGTTCGCCAAATGACACTTCTGCCGCTACCGAAGGCGCTGTTGCCGACATTGAAGCGGATGACAGCCATCAAAACTTTAGTCAAACTGGTTCAGATGATGAAGGAGCCGTCAGCGATGCAGATCATTCTTTGATTGGTGATCTCTTGCAAGGCGCAGAGGAATTAGCTGAATCGCTTCGTGTGGGCAAGCCAAATGCCGACCTCCCGCTGGAGATACCAAAGCATGAGAAGTCTAGTCTTATGAAGATGTTAACCAATTTCTGGGCGGAGAGATCTGCCAGTGGATGGACCCAGCTTGAGTATCCCATTAATGCTGGTGAGCATATATTTGTCGATTCTGATGTTATTATTAGAGAGGATGAACCGAGTTCATTGATAGCTTTTACGTTGTCATCGGAACATTATCTAGCTAAGTTGGATGATCTTCGACAACAAGGTCCAGCATGCGCAAAAGCTCAGGAGCATGATTCTATGTCTTTAGACGGTACACCAGACATATGCGAAGATGGGATCAACCAAGCAGAAGTCGAAACTTCATTGTTGCGTGCCACTGGTACTCATCTTGCGTACTCGTTCGTCGATTCCTCGGCAAGAATGCAATGCAAAATTTTCTTTGCAGAACAATTTGATGCTGTGCGAAGAAAGTGCGGAGTAGCAGATCGAATTATAGAATCATTATCTCGGTGCTTGAAGTGGGATTCTAAAGGAGGAAAGACCAAATCCGTATTCTTGAAAACACTTGATGACAGACTGGTCTTGAAACAGTTATCCCCCATTGAAACTCAGGCATTCCTCAAATTCGCGCCAGCTTATTTTAACATTATATCCGAGGCGTTGTTTCATGAGTTACCTACAGCCATTGCAAAAATGCTTGGTTTCTTCCAGATTGTTATAAAAAATCCAGCTACGGGCACGGAAATCAAGTGGGATGTGTTGGTAATGGAAAATCTGTTCTATGATCGTTCGCCTACACGCATTTTCGATTTGAAGGGATCTATGCGAAATAGGAAAATCCAGTCTACAGGGGAGCAGAACGAAGTGCTTCTGGATGAGAACATGGTTGAATTTATCTATGAGTCTCCTTTATTTGCACGTGAAGTAAGTAAAGTAAGTGCAATGCAAAGTCCATGTCACTGATTTGTATAAAGCATTCTAAAAAACTTCTTCGATCTGCCATCTTCAATGATACTCTCTTTTTGCAACGAAACGATGTAATGGATTACTCACTGATGGTAGCTGTGGACGAGGTGAGTGTTGCTAGGTAATTACGGATCTAACATATACTTACATGATGAAGGCACGAAAAGAACTTGTCGTCGGAATCATCGATGTAGTTCGTACTTACACCTGGGACAAGAAGTTAGAATCGTGGATCAAAGGTACTGTTTCATCCAAACCTGGACCTTGTCATCTCAAGCTAACGAATACGTCCAGACCGTGGTTTCGCTGGTGGTGGCCGCAATCGACCTACCGTCACGTCGCCTAAGGTTTGTTCGATTTCTCCTTTCCGATTATAAGTTACGTAGTCTTAACAAGCAAGCAGGAATATAAAAGCCGTTTCAGAGAAGCGATGAATAGATACATCCTTCAAGGTACCGATATATCCTCTCCCTGGCGATCTTATGTTTGCTAATGAGAATAATTAGCCCCCAATAGTTGGCACCAACCTTTGGATGGAAGACCGAGAAGAGACTCAAGGCAGATGGTGCAAGAAGCAAGAACACCGGTCTTGTGATATGCGATGGAGATGATGCAAGTAAAATAGATGCTTGGCACAATATGAAGCAGAGCTTGCGTTGGGAGGTGTACAGACTTAATTGTGCATTGGGCATTGGGCATTTAAACGGGGGGCATACAAAGAATCAATCCCATTACAAGCTAGATTGGGAAGGCAGAAATTTGAGATGTGGCTATGCATTTCATGCCAATTATAGATAAGAACATAATCCAGGAATGAAGCCCATCAAATCAGGATCCAGATTCGGTCTTCAATTATGCATCAGAATTTCAAGGACTCTGGTATTGGGTGCTGAACATTGGTAATTGATTTGGAAACGAGGAATCACTGTCTGAGGTAACTGTCTGAGAATGCCTGTGATCGATAGCATATGTCCAATTTCAGCAATTTTTGTATTGAAAGGCAGACCGAGATTATGTGTGATTGAGACATCAAAATCATCATGGGGGTATCATTGGCATTAACATTAATTTATTTTATCTACATAAGTTCTCAAGTCTTTTGACCTTTCTTCCTAGATGGCTGTTTCCGCCTCGGGGGATTTGGATCTTTTGAAAGTTGTTCGCGAAGTTGCTCATTGGCAGCTTCAGCGTCGTCTTCTTCCCCGGCAGGTTCGTCAGCATCACCAGCCTCGCTTTCCTCGTCAGACTCTATGCCAAAAGCCTTATCGATTGTTTCAGCATCGGCGACATCATCCAGCGCAGCACCACCATCTTCATTATCACTGTCAAAGCCTTCGAATCTACAAGAAATGTTAGCGTAACGTCTGATGTATTTGTTTTCCTGAGGAACTTACGAGTCATCTCCATTGTCGGCTTCGGCCATTGAAGCAATATCTCCAATAGATGTGTCAGCTACTGATTCTCCAGCTTCATCACGCTTCCTCTTCCGTGGCATTTCGCCCAATCTACCTTCTCGTCCTTCTACTCCGGTTTCTTCTGGACCTTCGAGCTTTGGAGGTGGAGTGAACCATGGAATTTTGCCCCTCAGGAAGTCATTGAGGACCATCTTGGCTACGCCGTCAACATCGGGCTCACCTCCATGTAATAGTCTTCCCCCCTTTCGTGCAAGAAGCTCTAAAAATTCAATATGGTTTTTGTATCCCTTAAGAGCATATGTTCTTTCAATGTGTTGGGGTTTAGTTTTACTCAAAACTGCGGGAATGTATTGTTCTGGATGTTCAACATTCTCAACTCTGACTACACCTCGTAGTAGAATATCTTGGGGCGTATCGGTAGTACTGGGAGGAACTACTCCAGGACAATCAATGAGATAAATACGTTTCATGAGAGTAATGTACTGCCAGACTTTGGTTTCACCCGGTATTGGAGCAACTGTGCAGACCTTCTTCTTTCTCAGTGTGTTAATGATTGATGATTTGCCAGTGTTTGGGTATCCGATGAAGCCAACTGATATTTGTTTGCGGTCGGCATGTAGGGAAGAGAATTGACGGAGAAGTTGAATGAGGGATCCTTTTCCGAATGAATTTGTTATCGAGGCGTGAAATGCAAGAGTTGGATAGTCTTTGGAGAGCGATCGTACCCAAGCGGCCTGCAGTATATTAGTATATGACGTCAAATATATGGCATGTGAAACAGTATTGTCGTGTGAACTGGTGAAATGTATGAATCATTACTAAGAAAACCACCACAAGCCACTAGTTAAAGAGGAAGTGGACTTCAACTCAAACGAAACATTATCGAACTCTTTGCGACAGACTCTCCAAGACGGTGAGCTGCCTACTCAAGACCCGAGAGTCAAGAGCGGCGAGAATGAACTCGATCTACCAAAGTTGTAACAGACCGCCTTCCATTGTGAGGAGCACATAGTGCAGAAGATGCCTTGACTTAACGATGGAACAAAAACGGGGGCAATAGATGGGTGAAAATGGTTAATATGTGGAACAATTGTCAAACTTACAGCAACTCCGGTGGGTACAAGATCGCACTTGTTGAGTACGAATATCAAGTGCTTATGCGGTGCTTCGTCCTTGATGTACTTTTCAACGGTCCGGCAACGAGTTCCTAGAGGATCTCTAGCATCCAAAACATGTATGACCACATCTGATGAATCAATAACTTTGTAAAGCTCATTCCATATGCGTTTGCTTTGACCCTTGCTGAAAATCGCCTCTCTAGCACTGGTGATGTGGCCATCGTCAATAGCAGCAGCTTCACCAACAGCTTCGGGATCATTCGAAGTTCCACTCAAAAGCTTTGCTTGTTCGAGTCGATCCAGATATGTATCGTGGCTCTTAACACTATCGTCGGCAAGATCTTCCAATGAACTGACACCGAGCTTTACTCTCTTTCGTTGTGCTTTGGGACCAAAGGTATTACTGAATGGGGCCGCCTCGACTGCCATCTTGGCTTGATGCTGCTTCAATCCATTTTTTCCTTGTCCGTCGCGAATCAGTGACATTGGCAATTTATTAGTCTTTAGCAATACCGAGTAAGGATCACTCGCGCGTTCGGCCATGGCTTCTCTGAAAGAGGTCAAGGCCTCTTGGCCAATGACTCTTGAGTTTGTAAACCATTTTCTGTTGGGCTCAATTCGTGCGGGTTTTGTTTCTCTACTTTGGAAGGTAGCAGCTTGAGTAACTTTTCCTGCGGCATTGTGACGAGCTTTGCCTTCATTGAACATATTCAAGGTCTTGGCTTGCTTCGCTGTACTGTGAAATGATTAGTTTTCAGTCCGTCAACGTGTGTAATGGCGGGAACATACCGATAGAAATTCTCGCCCTTAGTCTTAACGTTGGCCATGCCATCTCCTACTTTCCCTTGCTTGACCTTTCTGGCCGCTTCTTTCTTACCGGTACCCATGTTGATAATTGATGCGCGAAGCGCTGTAAAATTTTGAGGTTGTGAAAAAAGTATGAAAAAAGGAAGTCGAGGTTGAGGAAAAAAAGTTTTAGAGACTTTTGGGGTTTGTGGCTGAAGTGCATTGCGCTAAGGTGTGGCTGGGTGGGTTAGCTTCTAAAATATATCTCCACTAACCAAAGATATTTTATCAACTTCGATTGTGAGGTAAGGAAGGAGTGCCTTTATCACAATGACCTCGGAATACTGAACTCTATATTCTGACAACCTACATCTCTCGCCCATTTGACCTATAATATCGTCATTTTTGCGGCATCATTCGAATACAATGTCCTCAAGTATGTCGAAGAGTTCTTTGAGCTTCATTGGGCGATGTAGGCCCAGTCAATCAACCGCGGTCTCATCTCGAACTTTCTCCACCACTACTTCATGTAGCGCTATTGGACCCGAAAACCCTCGATTTATTGAAATACCCACCACTCAACAGCCAGACGCCCGGGGGCATAGAGATATTAAAGGAACTTTACCTCCCCCACGAAATCTTTTCCCCAACCGCGGCCCCGACAAGATCTCGAAAAAGTACCTAGATTCTGTGACTCGTGAGCCCTCGAAACCTCCAAAGAACCCAAACGATTATGTTGCGTGGAAGCATCGGCTAGCAACTCAGCGACGTGAGAGCTTGAAGGAGGCATTGATAAATCTTCATAAGAGGAAATTGACCCAGGAGCGCATAGTTGCACACAAGAGTTACTCGAAACGAATGGCCAATGAAAAGAGACTAAAGGCTCCCCAACGAGAGGATGAAAGGCTGATGAATCCCACAATTACGGAAGCCATGTCGAAACTGCAAGTAGGCTTTGTTCCAGATCCAGATAGAGAGTGTGAACTAGCACAAAAGGCATTAAGAGTACAAATCAGGGCGGCTGAAAGGGAGGAACAGAGGAAAAACGCGTTGCATACGTTGTACATGAAGGCTCGGTCATTCATCACGACGGAGGAGCAGTTGAATGCTAAGATTGATGAGATCTTCACAAATCCTTTCGACAAAAATGCACCTTACAAGAGAAACATCTGGGAGGTGCTCGAGAAACCACCCACTGTCCAGGATATGCTTTCAGGCGTCAACAATTCCCACAAGACTGCCGTCGGAAAATACTCGCATCCTGCTGTAATTACTGGAACCAGAATGCAGCACATCGCAGAAGAATTAACGGGTGGAAAGATGGACTAGTAGGCTTGCATCATGACAGGTATTTCGGATGCTTCAATAATGCTAGCTTGTACAGTATCTAGACATTCAAGGATTTGTTATGTCTCTCACGTCAATTGTATATCAATTCTTCACGTTTCGAGTGCATTCATGGATTGTTGCGTTGTTTCCGTGATCTCAATGCCCATTGATTTGTCGTTCATTATGGTGCGGGCCTCTCTTGCGCATTGCGAAGGGCCTGACAGGGTGCTTTAAAGGAGATGTATTCAGAAACAATCTGATTAGGGACTTCTAGATATGACACGGCAATCTCAATGTGCTTATGAACGAGCAATCGCCCATATCTAACTTGGGAAGCAACTTTCGAAGCGTAAACGTGCAGTCTTCAAAAGTGTTCGACAGCTTCAATATTAGAGATTATATCACTCGTCTAAACTGTTTTTCACAGTGTCATTGGCAAACATCACACTCCTGCATCTCTCATCCAATGCTCAGACGTTCAGGGATGACATCTCATCCCCGCCCGTCTGTCTTTCCGCCTAGGTGAAACTAGTCCCCGAAGTCTTTCACTCATTGCCATGGCCGCAAGTTGATTCGATTTCATAATCCTCCCAGCGTAATCACCTCACAGCCTCCATAAAATGAAGCACCGTGCCTAGCCATAAAGCCGTTTCTCTACCCCGCAATTCCTAAAACAACTTCGACATCCTTGTACTCATACCGTTGTTCCTAAATACACCTGTCAGTGACGTGACCATTTGACAGTTGTGATTTACTCCACCACGGCCGATGATCGAAAGCGCAGCCGTTATGGAGTACCAAAGCCATTTGCGCTGATAATAGTGTCTATGGTGTTGGGGTTGAGGTAGGATTCACTAGGCTGTCCATCTCTGGTCCATTGGTTGGGGCAAAATGTATGTCGATATTGGGCTGCTGAATAGCTTTCATGCGGGAGTGACACGGCGACAACCAAGATTGAAGTGGGGCAGAGATCCATTATAGCGACGATCAACCTTCGAATGCATGCCATACACATGTTAGCTAATGAGTTGACAATGAAATTTGTTAGGATTGAGTCGACGACAGCTGAAATTGCAGTGTGCACTTGTCTAGGTTGTCTCTGAGGCATAAGTTTCCACCAGAACAGATATGAGATGTTCTCCTGGTTCTGTTCATTCACAATGCCATTGTACAGCTCACAGGCACCAGAAAACTCCAAGACAGCGATGACCTTTTTGCCCACGGTATGCTGGAGTCTTTACAAGCTCTCCGTTTGGCGTGAGTATTGAAAGAGGCGTTCGCAACTCCAGATTTCGAGATCAGTAATGTGTATCCTAATCCACCAGTCGCTCACAGACGGATGCGACAGTCCATCTATTCTCATTGCATAAAATAATCAAATGACCTAGCGACAGATCGAGATAACATACAAGCCAGGTTCTTGATGAATAAAGATTGCTCATTGAGAGAATCATGGTCTCTAAGCGTGCAACTCCTCATAAAGTTCGACGATCTGACCAGCGGGTTGTTGCCCTTATCCGGTCCACAGGCTCGATTGTGTGTTATGTTCTGCAAACGCTCCTGCATTCTAGCTCTGTTTGGCACGTATTCTGTTTGTAGAACCGATTTGCCCTTCCTTCAAGTCGGAAGAATTTAGGGGCATGGGCTTGCAACATACTTTCCCACAGATCGTGTTACATTTTTAACAACTGGCCTTTCGAAAAATAACTTAGGCCTTGACCTCAAGATCTACAACAAGTTACAATAATCTGTGATTGACATAATCCCAAACTCTTGGACTGTCAATTTCAGTTTATCACTTTCAGCCTTTCGTCCTAACATCGAAGGTGTCATTAATCTTGCATCTTTCATTGTGTCTGCAACTCAGTCATCATCTTTAAAATTTCTCTTGTCTGCGAGCTCTATTGCACAGTTTCAGGAATTACCGAGCACTCCCGAATCAATCATTGACGACGTTTCGGCATGGCTGGCTGTCGGCTACGCTGAGCGTAAACATATCACAGAACATTTCTTGATTACACGGCAAGGAAACACCTGTCACTGTTGATACAGATAGCAAGAGTTGGTCAAGTAGCGGGGCCCGTCAGTACGCGTGGTTTGTGGAACAGGCAAGAGTGGTTCCCTCGCTTCGTTTTAATTTCAGTGCAATTGGGCATCATTCCTGAGTCTCTTGCTGCAACGAAGCACACTGAAGTTGATTAGACACCACTTGCAAGAGTGCTTGTAGAGCTTTGTCCAGGTGAATCTGGCTCTGCCTCTGGCTCCGGCTCTGTTGAAGAAGATGATGGTACGAAGGTCTTTGATCCTACAAATCCAGTTCCCACGTCTTGGGAGTCATTGCTCTCTGCAATCAATAGAAGCCAGAACAAACCCCTCAAACTGATTCCATTCAACTTAGGGATTGAACATGTCAAAAAAGAAGCGGGGAAAATAGACAATGCAACTAAGCTTGAAGACCTAATGACTGAAATTCCAGCTGTGAAGGTGATGCCGTTTTATAAAGGCTTGGGCAGAGGACAGGGAGCGCTGCGTGGAGATAATGAGAGAGCAATCAAAATCAGTAAGCAGTTGAGAGAACTGGCAGGAATAAAGTCAGAATGGATGGCAACATGGGTCAAAGGCTAACAAAACAAGTATTAATGGGAGATAATTAGCAGTAAGCCTGTTTTCAAGACATGATACCTAGGTAATCCGACAAAAGAGCACTTTCCGAGTTCCAACTGTTTTCTCCTGACTCCGTACATTTCGACTCAAACAGGTTCCTGGGTACATAAGATTTAAAAAAAACCGACCTCGAAAGGACCCATTTTGTACAAGTCCCTCGGATGAAATAATTAAAATCTCCAATTTCGTTTTTTTGTGAGAACAACACCCACCTATTTGTCTTTCCCGAAGCCCATGTTCTAATTTAATTAACTTACCAATAATCGAGGTTCAGAATTCGGAATACTATGTATACTCCAGGTAGATAACATTTTGAATTTAATATGCTGCCCCGAGACTGGAGAGCCAACTATTAGTCACAGTCACGTGACAGCTCAAGTGGTTAGGAATAGATGGTCGAATGACTCTGATTAGTCTCGCTTATCAAAATGCTTACCTAAGTAGCATTAAGTAAGTTGGTTGATGCTCGCTCCATTTCCATCTCCCTCCATCGCCATCTCCATCGCCATCATCATCGCTGTCTCTATATCTCTTCATACCAACGCGGTTCCTCTATCTTTATCGCTATATCATTCCATCGCACAACATCGATTACGAATATACAAGCATTGTCTCCCAGATAAAATCGCCACTACATCGCGCTGTGTACAAGAGTTGTATTCTACAGTTTATACTGTTTAGAACAGCCCTGGCGGTGGTTATGTCCTTCGGCATCTACTGTTTAGAACAGCCCTGGCAGTGGTTACGTCCTTCAGCATCTGCTGCTTAGAACAACCCTGGTGGTGGTTACGTCCTTCGGTACCTGCTGTTTAGAACAACCCTGACGGTGGTTACGTCCTTCAGTATCTACTGTTTAGAGCAATTCCAACACAAATTAAATACACATAGTAGCCTTCATCGATCACTTCTGTGCCTCATTTTCTTTCGAAGAGTCAAGGCTGCTCTATAGCCTGGGTGGGTGGGAATCACACGTAGAGTGTGGGCTAGCATTCTTTAATGTAATCAATCTTCACTACGTTTTATTGCTAATTTAATTATAGAGTTCAAGAATGTCGGTCCCGATCGAGAAGCTCCAGTTAGAAAAGCTCCTCGATGAGAGAGTATTTGTAAAATGGGTAGATCAATCAGGCACAACTTTGACGCTAGGCTCTTGTTTGTATGGTAACAAGCAAAATCCCAAGTTTTTTATGGCTGCATACCTTGATGTAGATGGTCATGTTCACATTCACTTCAAGCTTCAGGTGTCTATCAAGCTCGCTGGTAAGAAGCAACAAATGGATATGTTGTTGGTTGTTCCTCCAGATGGCGACTTCGCAAGTGCCTCTACACCTCGTCTGATATCGAGTATCGATGATCTATCTCACGACGCTTCTGCCATTCACGAAGCTGGCTTAAGCGACTCACAACATGTCTTCCTCATAAAATTTAAACTGGCTGCGAAGGGATTCGTCATTGCGAAGAAGAAGGCGGCTCCGATCATTAAGCCCAGCACTACAACTGCAGAAAAGTTGGTTCATAGTCTTAAATCTTTATCTAATACGCCCATCTTCAGCGTATACATCAGGCCCAGCACTTATGCGGAAGTGAATCTGCAAAAGCTTCGCACCCAACTAGTCAACAATTGTGCTACCATCGACACATGGAAAACTAAGACGAAGGAGATGTACATTCAGCAAGGGGCCATGTTGGTGGAATGGAATAGATTCTTATCTGAAGATCAACAACACGTACTACCGCCACCATATACTTTAGACTCTCCGGAAGTGCAGGTTCCTCGATCGCCAGTAATTTTCGAGAAGGAACTACCAACAATCAATATTATCGAAGCGGCGATTGCCGAAACGCCGACTCGTACTCCAGTCAGTCCGACCCTTCCACCAGTGCTGCATGGCATCTTCTCCCCTAGCGTCGAAGACTCTCTGATTGACAGAGTGAGCTCTGATAATATCAAAAAGGACATGAGATTTGCGGAAGAGGATTCGAGGTATATCGAAATGGACTTTGACGTGGATTCAGATGAAGAACGACTCGCTACCTTGAATTCTCGAGAACTAAGTCAGCAATTTAATCAAGATTTGGAAGTTTCAAAGATACTCGAGTCAAAGTTTGTGGAGTGGATACAAGCAGCAATGCAGATCAATTCGAATGTGTACGCACACAAACGTTTAACTACCAAGCTGTCAATTTTAGGTAACTGCGTTCGTACGTCCAACGCTGGCGTATTTGACGCTACTATACCCTGGTGCTCTGCTTTATTTTTCTATGACCCATTCGATTCCGACAATTCTCCTGTGTTATGGGAGGAGAGAAATTCATGGCTGGTTTCAGACATGGCCAAACTGATCAGATGGGCTAATGAGGTTCACTATGGCGCCGAGATGAATCCATTATTGGTAACTGATTTTGTGAAGCTAGGCAATATTGCTCGCACTGTTGCTCTACACTCTGGATGTAAAAAGGACGAGTACGGCCTTCAGAAAAGTGCTTGTGTTGCTCATGTGTTTATGGAGTTTATCAAGCCGGCGACTGATATCAGTGGAGGGAACAGCAAGCCTCTTTCTCGAAAAAGCTTAGAAGCTGGTAGCAACACATCTAAGCGAGTGAAGATATAAGATTATATAATATGAGCTTACAAAAAAACATGTATAGTATTGGTCAATGATGTGAATAACAAGGAAGCAGCAAGATGCCTCCATCCTGAGTATGTATATAGTCTAGAATATGATGCAGAAAATAAAACTCCAGTATATGTTCTGAAATGCAAACGTAGTACTAGCCCTAAGTATTCCATGTGAAAAAAATAAATTGGTTTGGCCAACTAGACGTGATCGCACTAGTTAACCAAAATCGGAGGCTGACAAAGAAGTGTATCTCGTATCTTTCAACTTATAACTCGCACTCGCACTCGCACCAAATAAGTTTACTTGTCAATTCTTCCAGCGAACCCTTTCCGATGTTGTGAAGTATCCAAGCAATAACAACAACAATAATGTGTATCGACAATGAACCAATCTATCTGAAACAAGGGAAGAAAGGGGAAGACAAGTCTCGAGATAACAGGTAAAATTATACATGTAGGAATCACACAAATGAGCATGAGGATATGGAAGCGGAAAAACAAAATACTTGCCCAAGATACGAACGATACTAGCAAAATTACTATAATTCTTTATAATTAGAAAAGGGATCTAGCTAATAACAATATGAAAGGTTCCACTATTATCACTTGTAACTAGGTAATCTATCATTGTCATTATAAATATACACAGTGGCGCTCAACAAGGGTATTGTGAACAGTTAGAAAGCAGTTCATCCAATGAAATCCGCATTCATGGAGCTTTCGGATGAAAGAAGAGACGAGACGCCCTCACTTCAAATGAACTTCGAACTTGTAACTTCTTTCCAACCACATTCACCAACTCATTGATCTTGTATATACAAACCGCTCAGTCATGTACTCAAAGTGATATTCCTGGAGATTCACTCCTAATTCAGTATTCAATAACTTATATCATACCAGTACCATTAAACAACTCAGCGGCAATCTAATATCGAAGGATCGGAGAAATTGAGCCCTCATCCTAATCAACCTTGTCAGCGCGATTAAAAACACGCAATTGCCGCCCGCATCCTCAGCCCAGCCTGCCGATATCATTCTACGAGTAAAAAAGATCATCAAATGTCAGCTTAGACGTCGATGAGGTGACCAATCTTTCACAAGAGCTCTGGTATTGCGCCTGGAAAACACATTTCGATCCATTGCTTCTATTGTTCCACGATGCTCCCTGTCCGCAGACTGTCAAGGCGACAGGATGGCCCGCCTAGCAATGAACTTTCATCCACCACAGAACCTAATCATTCTTCTACAGCAACAACGGCCACTTCATCCGGACAGTCTCAATCCGATTCTAGTACTAGGCCAACTTATATTATTGTATGTGCCTCACATATATAACTTGTGACTCAATGCAATTTCAAAGATGGCTTCTAATAATTATCTCCATAGGCAATCACAATATCTATAGTTGGACTCATAGCGTTGCTCCTTGCACTTTACATCATACGCCGAACCCGGATCAAGCACAAGAATCCAAAATACATACCGACGGTATTTTTGAAAAAGGCATGGGAAAGTTGGGACCCAGAGGCTCATCGATATCGTCTGCCAGACCAGAATGATCCCCATGAATACACAGGAGCTGCCGGCGTATCTGGTGTTGGCAGAAGTTTATCGAACCGTCCACCACCATCGTTCAATACTGCCGCTCGAACTACCGTCGAAAATGCCACAAACAACGACGCGGCAGGAGTTGATAGGAATACTTCAGTTCGCTCGGTAATGACGCTACCAGCTTATAATATGACACCGGGACAAAACGAGCAGGTATTGGGAAGAGAAGGCGACCGAGGGGGCATTGACGTGGTGTTGGAATTCCCGGAAACTATCGACGAAGAAGAGTCACAACGAGAGGCAGAGATGGAGGCTTTATACCAGGTCCGACTTGCGAGACGACGTGAGAACGAAGAACGAGAAGAGCGAAGACGATTAAGGAGAGAGGCTAGAGAACGAGGTGATCACGTTGCATTGAGAGAACTTCAATCTCGACCTGCGAATACCAGTACTGGACCAACCGTCGAAGAGCTCAGAGCAGAACATGACAGAATTAAGAAAGAACGCCAACGTGCAGTTTCATCAGTTGCATATGGTGATCTGGGGGTCGCGAGACACGACGGTACACGATTACGCGCAAATAGTGATGAGAGCGAACGACAAGGATTACTTGGCGATGCAGCAAGCATGGCCGCGAGTAGTCGTTATCACCGGAGAGATCGGAGCGCAAGTTCAGTGTTAAGTATTGACACAGTGAACTCGGACCTACCTTCTCCAGCATTTACCAGGTCTCGCGCTGATTCCCGACCGGATAGTCCGCTTCGTCGATCCATAGGCCCTGGGGACTCGAATGATAATCATGAAGACAGGGCTGGGAGCAGTCCCGAGATGATAGATCATGACGATGTCCCATTGAGCAGCCCTCCTGGATATGAAAATGTATCGTTAGACACACCACACGCTGAAGCGTCAGCTCTACCACATCACATGACGGAGCCTCCTCCTGATTATACCAGTCCAATATATGGGAGAGGGGAGGGACCGAGTTTAGAAAGCACGGGGTCTCGAAGATCACAGAATCTAGACGGAGTAATGACGGAGAGAAGGACAAGCACCCACAGTACAAATTCAGGCCTTTACCCTCGAGACGAGAGACGTACATCTACAAGATCTACTCGAGGTGTTGGTGGCATCCCGCAATTACCCAGTTTGCGATTAGGATCTTTGCCCTCTATTCACGTCGATCCAGGCAGTCCGATGACGATGGGAACTACAGAGGAGGAAGGCCATAGCCCACATAGCCAAAATCATTCCGGTTAAGCTCCTTGAAAAAACAGTCAAGATCTTTGACACGAGTAATGAATCTTGAATAATCAGGTTGAACCTTCGAATTTTTGATACACGTATAATCTCTCTCTAACACAAATTTTGCCTTTTTCGCATCAAGCAATCCCTACTTTTCTATACCAGTTTTCTTTCGTAATAATTGTTATATACTTCTGGTTTTGAGCATGGCGCTTTTGGGAGGCTGTTTAGAGGCGGATACTTGCTTTATTGAATTCTTTTCAGCTTGTGCCTTCGTTTGGCATTGAATGCAATTTAATGCAAGATCTCTTGTATATAAAAGCAAGCAATTGGCAAACAATTGGCAAACAATTGGGATGGAGTGAACGGAGTAATTTTAATTGGAGTGGAGGAGTTTATCGATGGGCTGGATTGGAAATCTTCCAGATATTGGATAGGGTGGGATCGATGAGAAAGATGGAAGAGTATGGCTTGGTCACAAATTATACTATACTCGGCTGTTAAAGACTCGCTCGATTGGTTGGTTTTAGTATCAATATATAAATGTTGTTGAGTCCTTGGTTGATATATCTTTCCTGTCTCATCTCCATATCGGTTGCTATTTGAATATGTTTTTCATTCATGTCTTCAGAGAAGATAATTCCTATAACAGAACGTGGCCCACTCGTAGGTATAGTTCTGGCCCATCAATCTGTTTTGAAACGCTATAGACTGCGTCTTTTCATATCCCGCACCTCTTTCTCCCTCATCCTCCCCCTCCGCGTCTCTCCATTCTCACTCGTGTCAATAACCACAGTTCCACACCTCTTGGCCTAAATTGACGTCTTTTCTGAAGAACCTCGTCCTCCCAAACAACTTTCTTCATAACTTCTTGAAACCCTTTTACCACCACCTCCACGCACACAGATCATTTCCTCGCCCTGTGTTCCAACCTCTCTTCTCCCATCATTGTTCTTTCTCCTCTTTCCTCTTGTCGAAAATCCCTTCTTAACACTTCTTCCTTGCTCATCCTCTACTCCGCCTACAACTCATCTTTCTATTCCCTTTCCTTCCTTCTGTTCTCTCCCTCTCCGTCTTCCCCTCAAGTTATCAGTATCAATTGTGAAGAAGCCGGAGTTCTCGAAATCTCATTCGACAAGATTATCAATTACGAGAAAAGAAACTCACGCTCTACGGACTAGCGGAGGAGGAAGGTAACCACATTTTCATACGAGGTGCTAACTGCTGGAGAGGGGATATGTATTTTAGTCAGAAGAATTCAGTACGTAGTATGTTAGATACTGCGTAAAAAACATCAGATCAACAGCAGATTTTTGCACTAGAAAAAGAAGAAGAAAAAAATAAGTCGAGATGATCTAAACGATACACTACACACATGTATGTCATCATCACAAAAATCTCCATCTCAATTCTATGATCTGGCTACCACAAAAATAAGCTATGAATGATATGTACCCAATATGATTCATAGTGGGACACCCATCTACTTGTCTTAATCATACATTGATTCAGAGGTGTAAATTTCTGAAACCACTAATTACCGAAACCTGTTTACATTTCACGGCGCCGGATGAGTATGGATAAATAATGCTGGGATTTCCTATGCCAACCAACACAGCTCTTCACAATGTAGGTGTATATCATTACCATGCACATATCTTCACAAATATTAATAAGACTCGTTGGGACTCGGGAGTATTACCTCTCGATTATCGCACCTATCTGGAGCAATAAAACTGCCTCAAAGACCCTGCAACGTTCTCACCTCGCCTCCGTAGTCATCAGCTGCCGACACCGTTCAAATCGAATTTACCACTCTTTTAATTTTTTTAATTTTTTTTTTCATTTCCCAAATTGATATCTCTGCATTCAGCGCTGTGAAAAACCGTCCATCCATTCCCCTAAAACATCTGCATAATAAAGCCGAAGCTACTACATACATTGCAACGAATGCAAACACCTACTAATGCATGAAATTCCCGTAAGTAGGTATCAAGCAATGCATACAATTCTCTCAACACTCCTCTGCAACTAACCTCCAAACTACTTCCCATTGCTCGACCCAGCAAAAACACAACAGCACACCCTATGCATGATTTCAGCTCAACCTTTTTGGTTGAGTCACTATCATACATTTATATTCATATTGCTACTGTCCTGATTCAAAGAATCAAAAGATTCCTTTACTCAGCATTGTTTAAAGCAGCCATCATCTCCGCGTTGATTCTGGCAATCTCTGCTCTAGCAGCAGCATCCTCAGGGTCCTCATCATCCTCTGGCTTGGCTGCAACTTGAGCATCGACCTTGGATGGTTCATCAGATAAAGGCGCGCTTTGGATTTGTTCAGTCTCGACCTCAATTTTATCAGATGGTGTGCTTAGCTGCTCGACAACATCTATCTCCGAAGATGGGGCTGCCTCATCGACTGCAGGATCTGAGACCTCAGGTTCCTCCTTCAACTCTGGGACAATGGGGGCTTCAACTTCTTCCTTCTTTGGTTCTTCGGCTTCAACTTCCTTCTCTGGTTCTTCAGCTTCAACAACAGCAACCTCTGTCTGAGCAACAGGAGCTTCAATTTGCTCCTCCTCAACTGCTGGGGCCGCAGCAGCCTTCTCTTCGACTACTGCCTCTTCAGCCACAGGTTGAGCAATGGTCTCAGAATCTTCAGTTGTTTCATCTCCAATCGATGGAACATCTGATTCCATAGGAGCAGCCTCTACTTTTGGTGACTTTACTTCCTTGGTTTGTTGTTTAGCTTCCTGCTTGGGTAGATCTGCCGACTTCTTCTTTAGCACTGTTTTGGTAACTGTTTTGGCGACAGGGGCCGTGGATTTTGAAACAGCCGCCTTATTTGTGGTAGGCCTGGTCGCCTTCTGGATTGCTTGAGAAGCAGTCTTAGTATCACGAACCTTGGAGTGGCCGAGACTGCTGGATGGTCGCTTTACAGATAGCGACCGCTTTGGTGGAGGAGATTTATCAGTTGACTTGGATGCAGAAGAAGCGGTGGGCCTCATCATACGCGACAGAAATCCATCATCAGCCAATGGTGCTGAAGCAGGTGGTAAACTCCCCGCTGAAGACTTTCTTTGTAAGGTTGAAGATGGCCCAAGCGATGGTCTGGTAGTTCCTTTCTTCACTTGCGAAGCACTCCGTGAGACTGGTGGATGCGATGACTTTGCCGTGGTGGCGGATGACCTGGGTGCACTTCCAGCACGGCTTTGAGAACGTGGTGCAGTTTCGTTCTTGATAGCCCCAGATGCACGACTCTGGGTTTGTCTGGCAGGTGGTGTTGAGGTAGCACCTTTCGAGCCAGAAGAAGCTGTTGGGGCAAGAAGCGAAGCTGGGAGCTGCACTGGCCTTGTGGGTGACCTAGGCTTGGGCTTGCTGAGTCCACTCTGTGGAGGCGATGACGGGTTCCTGGTCTTGACAGCCGGTCGACTAGCCGATCTTGGCTTACTTGAAGCTCGCGCGCCGTTTGAGGGGGCCAACGAGGTGCTGCTGGTCTTCTTGGCCGGCTTCTTATCAGGTGTCTTTGCAGAAACCACTGGTTTTTTCTCCGGTGTTTTGCTCTTCTGCAGCTTCCCATCTTTTCCAGGACCTGTAGGTGTTGTTGGTGTCCTTGGAGCTGGTTTGGAAGATTTTGTAGGGGATGATATTCTTGGAGAAATTTTCGGAGTTGTGGATGATTTAGCTGTAGATATGGGTGCAGGGCGCGTAGCAGACTTGGCTCTTGTAGCCTTGTCCGAAACCTTTGGAGTTGTATTGGTCTTCGAAGGACCTGTTTTCGATGTCGGGCTTTTGTTTGCTTTGGTTGCAGGAGGGCTTGTATTCAGTGCTTTTGACTCCTCCCCGGACTTCTTTGGATTCTCCTTGATCTCTGCTGGCTTCGCCAATTCTCGACCACGTTCAGGTATTGTTTGTTTGATAGGTTCCGAATCCCCAATTTGTTTGCTGACTTCGAAAGCGGGAGTTTCTGCCAAAGCAGATTCGGGAATGAGTTCATCAACCATGATACTGGCCTTTCTTGCCTCGAACTCTTCTGATATTGACTTCTTTCTCTCTGCAGTTTCGATCGGGTGAGATTGCTCATCTAGACTGAAACTCGTCCTCCTTTTCGCCATACTGCCACCGCTCGCCATGTTGGGTTCGCTATTGCTGTCCTGCCTCTTGAGACCAAGTTGTATTGCCTGGCCGGCTTGTTGTACGCCTCGTTCAACAGTCACAAAGCTCGTTCTGACTTTCGATAGTGGCCTTGGGGGTGTTGTGCTGCTTCCTGGTGAGAATACTAGATAAGAATTAGTACGTAAAGCTGCCCAATGTATGACGAAATACTTACATGTATATTCTCCTGACGAACGACCTCTCTCTGGTGGTGATACTGAAGTCTCCTTGTTGTTTTGTTCGAACATTGCACGAAGATTTTTTATGTTAGACATGTTGACGGGTTTTTATAGAGCCGATGGCTCTTGAATTTGTGCTTGAAAGTTAAATCGATATAACCAAGGCGGAAGGAGCTACAATCCAAGCTCCAGTATGAAGTAATTGCCACAAACTAGTTGCAGTGATCTGCCAACTATGCGGAAGAAGGAAGGCGTATCCAATTGCGTCTCCCCAAGTATTTAAAATTAGGATAAGAGGTACTAGTTTTTATGAGTATTGAATCTCAGCTGGTCAAGTGGTGAATCGAATAAGGCATTGAGGGCCAGCTGTTGCTATGTTACATCTGCCGTGCACTGGTACTTGTCTTGTACTTGTTCAAGTATTGGATTGAATCGAGTAAGTTAAGAAGCCACCGTACCACACGCGATATACGGATTCGCCGTTTGGCAGTATGGTGGTACTTATGGGTGGTGGGTGAAAGTAAACAAACGCAAAATGCAATATTATTAGAAAAGGGTTAGGAGTTAGAAGTTAGAAGTTAGATGAACCAGTCTGTTCCCAGAATATGGAGGAAAGTAAGAAGGGGTTTTGAATGAACGGTCGTACACTCTATGTCTCGAATAAATATCACCAGGTCTTGACATGGCAGGGGTGGAGATGGGACTTCTTCTTTTCAATATTTCAATGGCCTGCAAGTTATAATTCCGACGATGGGGGGGGAGGAAATAGGGGTGTTCTTGATAGGACTAGGATTTCATTTTGTGTACAAGGGACAAAAAGGCACAAAAAGGCACAAAGTTCGCATCAAGGCTGTCTTGTGTCTATCCATTTATTTATTTAATTTAACCTTCGGACAATCGGTCATAGTATCAGGATCAGTCTTGCGCCAGTGGGAGCCAGTAGGAGCCAGGACGTGAATGAGGATGGTTTAACGGTACTCTTTTACTCAATTAGCTTGGACCTCTTTTTGATTGGGCTTTGAAGCGAAGTGAAACATTCCATGAATGATTCGAAATGGTTCGAGAGAAGAGAATTATTGCAATTTACAAGGGGGCTCGGTAGGTGATGTAGGTGATGATATGGGTTGTGCATTTGTGCATTCATCGGTGTTTGAAACTCTGAATAGACACTAGAGAGCACGAGAGCAATACATAGCAACAAGCAACAAGCAACAAGCAACATGCAACATGCAACATACACCGTCCGTACATACATACCTGCAGGTGGGTGGTACTAGGTATCTGGGGCCTAATCAGGACACAATCTGGATTCAGAGAGAAGTATCTAGGGAGGAAGATGTGTTGGCGAGGACTAGGTAGGTGCAGATAAGTACGAGTACTATTGATGAAGATAGACTTGACGATATGGTCCAAATCTAGTCAGGTGGAGGCACGAGAGCGTAGAGATTGTCTGAAAAGGTCTCTATCGTCTACTATCTACCATCGACTAGATGTTCATCCATCTACCCTAGTGTGGATTTAGCTAGACACGAGGGGGAGGGGGTTTCGGAATGAAAGTGTGTGTGAATAAATAAAAGGGGAATGATTGTTTGTTTGTGCTCTACAGGTGTGACAATAGACAAGACACACTCAGTCCGAGGGTGTGAATAGCCAGAGAGGATGATCTGAGGGTCGGGTTAAGAGATTCACTGGAGACCGATCTCGCAAGTCAGTGTCAACTTTTGGGGAATCCCACCACAATCCTTTCAAAAGTTTGGTCAAAGCAAACCAAGAAGTCAACAAAGTCAAAAATCATGGCTTCCAGAACTTTGAGGATAGGTAAGAAGAAATTCAAATATGTTTATTTTACTACTTCTAAATCAATTGCCATTTTGAAACAAAGACTAACGTTTCACTGGTCCATTAAGGTCTCATTCCCGGTGATGGAATTGGCAAAGAAGTAATTCCCGCAGGAAGAAGAATTCTTGAAGCCTTACCAGCTTCCCTCAAATTGAAATTCGAGTTTGTTGACTTGAAAGCTGGATTTCAAACCTTCGAAGAAACCGGAGCTGCTCTGCCAGATAAGACTGTCGAAATTCTCAAAACTGAATGTGACGGAGCTTTGTTTGGTGCAGTCAGTTCTCCTTCAAAAGCTGTCAAGGGCTATTCCTCCCCAATCGTCGCACTCCGCAAGCGTCTCGACCTTTACGCAAATGTTAGACCCGTCAAGAGTGTTATGACAGCTGCCAACCCAATTGATATGGTTATTGTGAGAGAGAATACCGAGGATCTTTACGTCAAGGAAGAGAGAACTTATGATGCTGTTGATGGAAGTGGAAAGGTCGCGGAAGCAATCAAGAGAATTTCAGAGAGAGCTTCGTCCCGAATTGCTACAATGGCGGGAGACATCGCATTACGCAGACAGAAGCTTAGAGATAGTGGAGTTGCAAGTATTCACAAATCACCACTGGTCACCATTACACACAAATCGAATGTTCTGAGTCAAACGGATGGTCTTTTCCGATCCACTGCCAGAGAGGCATTGGCCCTCTCAAAATTCTCGAGCGTTGGTGTAGAGGAGCAAATCGTCGATTCTATGGTTTACAAACTGTTCCGTCAACCCGAGACCTACGACGTTATCGTTGCACCAAATCTTTATGGAGATATCTTGTCCGATGGAGCTGCCGCTCTCGTTGGCTCCTTAGGTCTCGTTCCAAGTGCCAATGTTGGTGAAGGATTTGCTATTGGTGAGCCATGTCATGGTAGTGCTCCTGATATCATGGGACAAAACATTGCAAACCCAATTGCGACTTTGCGAAGTGTTGCTCTTATGTTGGAGTTCCTCGAGGAGGAGGCCGCTGCCGCTAAGATCTATGCTGCTATTGACGGCAATTTAGAGGAAGGCAAGTTGCTAAGCCCTGACCTTGGTGGCAGAGCTACGACAACAGAGGTTGTTGAGGACATTCTTAGACGCTTGTAAAATGGTTTCCGTTTTCTTTTAGAGTTATTTTTCCTCGAAGGATCTAAGGCTGTCTATCTGGAAATGAAGTCCCCCTCTGAGAAGGTATTTGAAGTCCTCTTCTGAGGAGGTATCTGGTTAGACAAACCCTGGACTAGGAGCTATGAGCTAAAATTATATCCCCGATCGGCTACATGATCACCGTATCACAACTACCTCTTTACGTATTTTGCCTTCCACGATGACCATGCACTCTCTTCCCTTCAGTCTTCTTGGCGCAAGTCTTATGCTTCTCCCCCCGTGCCCTTGCCCACTTGCGATCGTTTTCCTCCAATCTCCTCCTACATCTATGCTTGGCTTGCGTTGCTACAAACTCATGGTTTCTCTTGGTGAATCTTTAGGTGCTTGAAATTTTTCAGCCTGATTCACGGCCAAGTGCAGCTCCAAGTCTTCCGCGAAGTTCTGCAAGGATGACGATGTATTCTTCTTGATAGAACGACTCCCTCGATTTTGTCACGCCCGAGTGGACGACTAAAGATATGGAACAAGGGGCGACCTGTTCATGCTGGATGCGAGTGTTCCCATTTTGATGCTTCAATTCCGGAGGGCTCAACGGAGGTGTCAAGGGAATAGAACGTGGAGTAGACCTCGGGATGTTGTATAGGCGCTCGGGTCGTTTTCTGTTACCCAAAAGAAGTCGATTCTTCATAATTTTGGTACTGTTTGAGAGTGGGATAAACATATTCCACTCAGCAAGCTTGGTTTTGTATGCCGATATTCTGTGGAACTATCAGTATTTGTTCAGATATGTCAACGATAATCCTACTCACGATGCGCTGAAGTCGTATTTCTTCCTCATGATTTCTTGAATTGCAGACATAGTCAAATGTTCCGAGAAGAACAGATGCTTGATTTCGGTTTTGTGATGTTCGAATGTGTTCTGCATGGTTGCGGATAAATTTGACGAAGGACAATTCCTGTATCTTTGATATTCTGGAATTTTTGTGTTTGATCGAAAGAGCACATGGGGAGATATATATTCCTCCAGCTCACCCTGCGACGAAAAACTATTGGCCCATAGTGTATCTGGTATTGATGTGATATTGTTTTGTTGATAGGTACAATTGGCATAGTGGGGAAGCGCGCTCAATGGTTTCCACGAATGTCATACATTACGTGCATGGAAGCATGGCAATTGAAGATTACTGGAGTTTGTCACTGGGAACCTAGAGGGGTAACCGCCTCCACTCAGCGGTTAATATTTCTACAATCAACAAACTCCAGTAAGCAATGGCAACAATAAAAAAGAATCGTCCAATTGTGCAAGATGCATACTGGATAACGAAAACATTCCTATGCGCTGAATTGTAAATTGGCGCTCAATTTGGAGAAGTGGGAGTTTGGTGATAGTGAATAATGAATTTTTTATGGGGTTTGTGAACACGGAGTGCTGCCCCCACGAAATGAGAATGTTGCTTGTAATCTATCTACTTCACCGGTGAAGGAATTATGCATTCCTTCAGAAAAGTTCGCATCACATGTTCATAGGTTGGAACCCACCGGCACTTGTGCGGCGTAGTGGTGCTCTAGTGCCAAAATCTTCAATATAACACCGAACCGTCCCTTCGGCGTCGCGCTCCTGGGTAAATTCCCAGAGATCAGCGCATTATAAGCCAATATTCAATTCTAGCCACCTCAGACGACAAAGTCGCCGACTACTACTTTGACCACGACTTTTGGCGCCTTCGAGGTTGAATTGTGTTTTTAATTGTACAGCCCATCACCCCATCATTCGCTCACTGTAGCGCTATGCGACCAAGGTAATTCATCGGTCGTCGATCCGTTCATTTTGCAATTGGCACTGGTTCTTCAAACCTAGAAGTCTGTCTCATTTCTTGAAAATCTTCAGCGGCTTCCGGAACCATGAAAATGAAACTTCAAGAGGTCGAGGAAGTTTTTTCATGAGAAATTCTTCAAGCGTTGCGCTGCGGGAAAAACTGAGTGATTTGTTATGAGGCGCTTGGTATGTTTTATTAATATTTTCTATTCGACAAATCATTTGAGAGAGGGGGTTAATTCAAAACAGGGTAAGCGCCGAGAGAACACTAAGGTCCAGCGCTAAGGATTAATAAAGTTACCCCGCCATGCCCACCTTCTGCCATTCGATGTGAATGGATGTGTTGGAATTGGAATCATTTCTCCTTCTTTGAGCTTGATAATAATAAACTTCGAAGAAGAATACTCAAGCGGCCGAGAGGGTCAGACTTTTGCCCATCTTTAAAATTGCTCTGTTGATTTGAGATTCATACTGATCACTCGGTCTTCTGGCACAGCAGCCAATTGACAAGGATTGAAGACAAGCCACACCGAATCCCATTTGGTAAATTTTTGTGCTGTGGCTGGCACGAATACGATCCCCAATCATGTCATTCATGTGCGTGTTCGCATTTCCAGTATGCATGCATGCTCGCATGAACAGTCCGCATTTCTGCCTCTTTTCGACTGATCGGTATATGGTACAAGGATGGGGGTTCAGCCACACCATTTTCATTCTTAGAATCAAGGGTCCATGAGAGTTTGTCCCTTACTGTACGTTCGAGGAATCCATTGATTGGTACAATGCGATTTCGGTTGTTTTCCGTTCCGGGATAATGAGTAATCTGCCCAATTGATCAACATATGTTACAATACGACAAATGTGGCGGGGTTGTAATTGCACTTTGAGAGTTGAGCGCAGGGTCACTTGGTGAAGAAAAGATGTGAAGTTTCTTATGATCACCAAAAGCATGACATGAGGATTCGGTTGATATCACAAGATTTTGCCGCAAATTCGCATGCCAGGAGATGCGTTGTTGCTACCATTACTATATCGGTTTATCATCAAATCTACACCCTTTATCATATTATTTTTCACAAGAACGTCCCAAGCCCGAATCGTTGGTCGCTCATGCCCTCAGAAAATCAACCCGTCTAGTGTTTCCCCTGTTGCTCGGATCTTACCTTTTGCCTTTCCAGGTTCCAAAGCAATTCTACTCAATTGCAGCATCCCCACCAAAAGTTCCATCTCTCTTCAAGTGGTAGGTAGTAGCAATCCCTGCATTGTATCTATCTCCAATTGAGAGACCGAAGCAAAACATGGTGGAACATCATGTGGATAGACTTGGAATTGAGCTCCTGTGCCATACAGCTCATTGCCCAAACCCATCACATCTTGCTCGTTGTTGTCGTACCCATGACTTATTTCGGACCATGTACAATTATCTTCTGTGGACTGGATAGTGTTTGAGGCTGTGCTGGCGGGAGCGAGATATTGAGTCGAGTATCCATGGGATAGCGAATGAGGTTGTGTGGAGATCGCATTTGGAGTGTGTAATTGGCTTTGGGAGTTACATGAATTGTCGGCAGCGAAATAATGCCGAGGAGTACTCTCTATCCCATAATTGTAGGCGTGGCATCCGCCTATTTCATTTTGATAAAGATCAAATGGGACGTCGACGCCAAGGGAACTGAACCCATTCTGGAGGCTCCGGATCTCGTTTTGTAAGATAACGTGCGTATGATATGGATTTTGGTTTAGCTGGGCTTGGTGAATAGTGTGTTGATCAAGGGTCTCATCACTCAGAATTTGTGGATGGGTTTGGGTGTTTGAAGCGGATGTGTGTACATTGTGTGGTGTTTGATGAACATTGTTGGTTGGAGAATGGTCGGTTGATTGAGATGATGAGTGCTGATGCTTGACCTCATGAGTGCTGCAGTTCTCGTCAGACCAAGAGTTGTGAAGCTGTGCCGAGGTCGTTTAACAAATATTTGATAAGATACATACCTTGCTTGATATCGGCGAAGATCACTTCTGTGACCCGAGTACTTGGGGGCCGTTTCCGAGAACATGACAACTTCACGTTGTTTGAACAGAAATCGCTGCTGAGATTCTCGATTGCGAAGAGCTTTCTTCGCATTGAAAGCACAACGTTATTGAATAGAGAATTAATATCTCGAGGATTTGAGCACTAATCAATGCCATTTAACATACGAATCATTTTTGCACTTTGCAAATGTGAAATGGTTCGCACTATTGAAAGTGCAATCCGCAAAAAGAGCAAAGCTTCATTTTGCCTACTGAATCGTCACTCGCCACGACAATCGGTTTCGATGTTTCTGTGGTAATGGTAAATCACTCGAAGGATCTCTTGGCTAATTCAGGCGGAGAATGGTTATCTAACAAACTCGTGGAGAGCAGCAAAAACTCAACCTCATACTCCGAATTTCAGAGTAAAACTAATCAACATCATGAGATAACCTCATGATTGGCGCTCAGAATCAATACTTGGGGCAGACGGATCGCGGGTGACTGCGATAATTATGATCTTCAATTCTAACAGAGAGCCAGGAGTATAAACGAGCCAATGATACACTCTATCTCATACGATTCGCATGTACACGCATACACAAAGAGCGTGTGTTCACAAAAGTGCAATTGCACTTTCGAGAATATCTAGCACTTTCTAGAATCTTCCTTCTGTGAAGGAGCGAAACCGCCTAACATCAGCACTGTACTAGCACGTAACACAACAAATACTTCACACCGTGGTGGCGAGGTCCGTAGGTGTCTGCTTATATCATCGTCGGGAACAGGGAAGCAGCGAGACACTTGGCAAACTGCGCAACAAACGGAACGCGTCAACAGTAACAGCAATAAACAGCGATGAATGAATGACACAGGAATGATTCGCCACGCCACTCACTCGAGACGAGGCTGCGGCTCCTTTTGCCTATCTGATGTTCCCTTCAATCATTATTATTATGAGGGCTTTGACCCGTTCAACATCTGAAAAATCCAGCAAAATGGAAACTCGAATCGAATCGAATCTACAGCATCAAAGGCCTATACGTATCAAATGAATAAACCGCGGTCATGCCAAAGGATTGGGCAAGCATAAAGGAAGAGCTGGAGCAGCTCTATGTGACAGAAGGGCAAACGTTGGAGCAAGTTAGGGAAACTTTGATATCGACTCGCGGATTTGGTGCAAGGTGAGTCGAACAATAATTTTCTTCTCCAAGGTGTCTTTTCGAATGCTAAATATTTATCTCAAGTATTCGCATGTACCGAATGATGCTTCGCGAATGGGGAATAAAAAAGTACAAATCAAATAACAAATGTGGCACCCGATGTTCCCGAGATCCACAATCGACTTCCTCTGTTGAACCGGAACTTACTGAAGACGATCTGAAGGATCCCGATTCCTTACTATTGTTGGATGATAATCAATCCCACCCGTATAGCTTTACGGACATACTCATGGATGAATATCCTACTCAATCTTGTATTTGGAACAATTCAGGACATAACATTGATCTGTCATCAACACCATCCGATCCTCATAGCTCTCCCGAGAAACCTCAACATGGCTACTGCAACCCTTCGATACCCCACAGTCCCGCGAGGGGTCGGGCCCCAGAAACGTCTATCCCTTCACGGCCCATGAAACTTTCGGAGCTACTTCCTTTGATACATACTTTATATCCTGCCGAACGTGTCTTCGAACCTTTGTTGCAGAAATGGCAATCCGATGGGGAATATATGGCCTGTGCCATTTCATGGTTGAATGATCCTCACCATTGCAAAAACCTACTCAGTAACTCTCTCACCGGCGGTAATTATTTCAAATCTATCGACGAAAACGTCCCTTTTCCAGAGCGCATCACCTTGACAAAAGCGTTTCTTAAAGCTTCGATTCTACACAACGTATCGCCATCACAGAGTATCTGGAGTGTGATATGGGGTTATACTAGATATGTGGATCAATGGCAAACGGTGAAAGACAATCTTGTGGATGCTTCATCTGGATTTACCGCAGAGCCAGGCTCGGTTTTCCATCTCTGTGCTCTTGCTGTTATGGGCGAAGAACTACTTCAGGACTATAAGAATCGACTCGAATCATTGAAGCTACTCACCATCGCTAGAATTGATGAGGCAAAATGTTTACGTAAACAGTATGTTGATATTCTGAAGGATTTTCGCAATCAAGAAGTTGATGTTGATATATCCTTTTACAAATACTCGCTGGAAATCCTTGAATGGAACGAAGCTCTGGCAGCTCAGGAGAGAGGTAAGATCGATCGATTACTGAGGAAATATAGAAGGTTGGTGGGCTTATGGACAGGTAATCCACCATCCTGGATCGATGGTAGTGTGGACAGAATGATAGAAAATGCTGAGCGCAGATGCCTATCTGGAAATGCTATGTCGTCACCCGGGCCATCACTTGCACCGGAAATTGGTTAGAGGATTGCATGGATTGGAGACATATCCAGTATATTGTGAGAATCAACGAGACAGTATAATGCATCAGTGGGCTGCATGGAAATGGCAAGATAAAACAATATAATTTTATATATACATCAGAAAACAACTCATGAATTCTCCATTGGGCACTGCGAATAGTGTTTGTTGTAAAGAAGAAGACAGAAGCTCCGAAAGAATTTTCGATTTGAGGGGGGCTTATAGTTGCGCTAGTGGGCGTTCCTTCTTTTCTCGGAACAGACCACCAAAATGGACAGCACGATTGTTACTTCACTTCTTGTCAGACAAAGATGTCTGTGAGTTAACTACTCCTACTATTATAGTCCGATCACATTCAATGATATCTATTCCAATTCGTTCATGGAGAAACCTGATTAACTACACCATCCTCATCCAAGGATAGGTCTTTCGTTCCAGAGAATAAGTTCACAGCAGCTCCGAAGGCTCGATTCGCCGTCCGTGCCCATGCACTTCCACTGCCCTTGACGCTGTACTATCGGCTTCCACTATATCTACATGCTTTAGTCTCCTTCTGGGGTCGAAGAATGTTGGCTTGGTTTCCGTAGCTGGAAGTTCAGGTAATCTGCTTCTCGAGTGCTTTCGCTTCCAAAATAATAGTGCGAACAAGGATATTAGCACAACGAAGGCCCCAGTGCCTACTCCTATCCCAGCTCTTGCGCCTGTTGAGAAAGACTGGGTTGTATTTGAGGAGGAGGTTGGCGAAGCTGATGACGGCAAGGATTGGTATACTGTTGAAATTAAGACGGATGTCTGGACGGTACTTGTATGGACTACATCTGATAGAATTCCAGAAGTGGTGGATGACATAAATTTCGATGCTTGTATGCTGATAGGCGTTGAAGATACAGCTTTACTTTGGGAAGTTTGAGAGCTCAAAGAATCCCCCGCTTCTGTATCCGAGACTTGGTTATTGACTATAAATTTTCCTTCATTCGCGTTGCAACAATCTGCTGCATTCTTCCCGCAGCAATAACTACCATTTGGGCATGCCGTGATCTCAGTATCGTTTGCTAAATGCCAGACTCATCAGCTACAATTTCTTGTTACAGTTTATACTATACATTAGAGAGTCCATACCTCCAACACACAGTCGCAAACACAGTGGAGACTGCCATGTCTTATCTGTACACGATTCTCTCCAAAGTTGCGTCCCACTTATACCACAAAGACCGTATGTTGATCCAGAGCCGCATTCATCTCCCCCGTTGCTGATGACTCCCAGGTGACAGCACATACTGACGGGTGCCGAACCGTTACATGGCCTATATGTCGGGTCCATCTCGTCTCCCTCATAACTATAGCATTGTCCCTTCACAAATCCTACAAGCCAACCAACGAAAACGAGAGTAATAATTCGAAGCATTATTAACGATTGTGATGTGTCACGCAAAATGGCAAAGAGTTCACCAGCAATCAACTAATCGCATGCTGTGATTGTGAGTACAAAATTAAAAGTATCGAAGGCAGAGAAAATAAAAGAGAATCAGACTTTTGTAACGCAGAAGCGCGAGACATATATTTGTATTCTGGATTACTGCTTGAAGTGAAGGATTGACGTAAAAAATACCTACCCGGCATGAACAGTACAGATAATTCTCTTGTGGCGGTTACACAACTGATGCATGGCTCATAATTAGTTGATTGATTCGCTAATACGAAAAAGGGGGCAGAGTACCGCCGTGGATTATAGCGATGGTTACCGCTGAAGGATCGTTTTGAAGCACCGGGGCAATTTTCTGATGTCAGATTTTCAGCCTCTGACAGCCCCCACCTTATTTTGGGCCCGAAGAGACAAGAGGGAAATATATCACTAGATGTTTACTTTCCAATGGCTCGGATATGGACAACTTTTAAATTCCTGTTCCTGATATCTTGGCTTCATAAAACGCCGTAAATAATGATGAGGTGCTACAAGTCTATTGAATCCCAATAGCTGCTAGTGCAATTTATTTCGACGCTCTCTACAATTCTATTACCACATTCTCCAGATAGATCACAAGAAGTGTTGCTTAACGGTCATGAAAAAGATATGTGGAAATGTCCTCTGAGATTTTATTGCCGAATATTGATGCTAATGCAATGCTCATAACTTGTGCTTCCAAAGTTAGAGCACAATTGACGAGCATTTGCACGGTATTTCATGTATGTCTTAGGGAGTTACATCTCCCTTGACGTGTACTCTCTTTTAACACCGACAACGCCCTTCGTCCATGTGAGTCTCAATTTCAATTTCAGCTCCGTGGTCTTCTTCTCTGCTCCAGCTCCTATGAAACCCAGTATTGCAAAGACGTTGTAGAGCCAGATTCAATCCTGATTTTCTTGCCACAAGCCAAACGTTCAAAGTCAAAATTCAAAGTTGAGCACCGATCTTGCCAGCACATAAGATCAAACACCTGCCACAGGACTGAGGGATTACGAGAGAGTCGAATGGTGATATAAAATTTGATTCTAGAAGAGTCGCTGGCGGCATCTTTGACATCTTGCTCATCGTTTACCTGAATAGTGTTTAGCAACGGCTAAAGGCGCGAAAAAGGAGGAACCATACGGATAGCGTAATTCCTTAAGTTCATGTGCCAATATAAAGATCAGAGAACCACGGTCATCGGAGATCGTCACTTCCCTCCCTCCAACCAGCAAATCGAGCTAACATCGTCGCACTGTAAAAGTAGGAGGTATCAACCGGTTGAAATGAAACGAAAGTCGAAGTAAGGATCTGGCTGAGCGTTGACCATTGCGGCTGTTCCTCCGAACTTTCTTAACCTCTCGAATGGGTAGTGTGATGCCGAAGCCAAGATCCACGGGTATTGTGTAAAACATTGTTTTCGGCTCAGTGTTCGACTTTTTGTGAGTTGAGGATGTATAGGAACGAGAGTAGGATGTCGAAAAACGCGGAGGTATTTCGAGTTTAGATGGTGACATGTCAGAATTTTCCTTTGTCCTGAAAGATTGTTTCAGAGCCGTGCCATCAACCACATGCATACAACATTGTGTAAATTAGTTAACTTTTTAAAGAAAGTCACAGAATGCAACAAGGGATGGAAACTAACGGATCCAACAAGAAGGATATTAATTTTCCGTGCAGTAGGGTCAATGCAGCTCTGCATAGGGCAGTGAGCTACACGTACAATTTCTTTTGACATCCATTGGAACGAATCTACTAGATTCTGGAATCTTGATTTGTTTTGAAGTTGAAATTGCTGGCTGTGTGCCGTAAGGCTGCTTGTATGAATGCATGTGGGGTTTTTTTTGGTTTGATTGGCTTGAATTGTAATTTTCCGCGAGATTGGAGATTACCCAGGCACACTATGCAACATGTTGGTTGCTGGATAGGTATCTACCGATGCTCACTTCTCGGTAGCTTATAGACGAAGAGATACGTGGGAATTATTTAAGATGAGGTGAGACGACGTGTGGGATGTGAGATTTGATTAGTTGGAATTCCATTGTTTGTTTGTTGGCATGTTGTTTTGATAGTGGAGATTTTAGTTTCCAAATCATTGATCGTTGGCAAGAGAGGTGTACTTGCGCTCTTGATGCTGTCGAATTAAGCATTGCAGACAATCTTATGGACCAAAAGTTGGTAGAAGTCGCAGAGAATCTACCTGTCAGTTGTAGGTCTTACCCACCCTAGCTAATTGACATGTTTCATTGCTACTAATCTCGAGGAATCAGATGAGATGTCAGATGTATAACAACTAGTCTCAAACGCTAATAAGTTGTCAACTAGTGAGACTTGGAGTCAGTTGTCTGAATGTTATTGATTTACAAATTGGTATCCACTGATAACGAGATAGTTTGGAAGTATTCATCCATTTATGTCTTTGTCCGAGGAAGGAGCGGCATCAAGCGGGTGAAATGGCGAGGGAATGATTCAATGATTAGTATTTTTAAAGATTTTTGAGGTAGCATTCACACTACGGAATAGAAGGACATAGGGCAAAGTGATCAAGTTAGGGTAGGGTGACTTCAGGCCAGAGAACTCACTAGCGACTAGGTGTCCAAAATACCCCTAGCTAAGATACTAGCCACTTGGGAACTTCAAGGGTTTGATACTAGCTGTCATTTCAGCCTTACAATTAGCATCTTCGAATGAAGTCTAACTCAAACACTAGTTTGCACACTATTAAATTGTGGTGGGGCCAGGAGCATGATGTCATTGCCGTTAGTTTAGTGGTAAGCGGTACTAGGCTCTGCGATCAGATAATTACATGTATGCCCCGTTGCAATAGTGATACATCTTGCGAATTGTGAGCCCAAACTCTTTCTCATCTCATTCATCAGCGCTGCATCAGCTTGCACATAACGGTGTATCTTGGAAATTGCAACTGCTACTTCCTTGCCTAATACCAAGAGTGCTACCAAGCTCAGAAAAGCTTCAATGAAAATCCCGTTCTTGGTATCTTATTAAAAAAATAATGCTCTCTCACCCAACCTTCACCTCAAACAAGAACAGAGTGTCACTTACTCCAATCCAACTACATGCGTCCAATCTCACCAGCGGACAACAATACGGTCTTTCATCCTTCCTGGCATAGTAACAAAGGAAAACACGCAGAAGGGCAGAAGAAGTTGTAAGCCCACTACGACATCGTACTGTTGTGAAGATTGTCGCCAATGAAGATCAGGAAATGGGCAGCGGGAGAACACAGTGAGCTCTACTGCTACTGGAAAATTTTGTCTATTTAATTTCGAACTCTGGCGAGGGAGGAGATTAATGAATGAATCTCCGTAGTTGGGGTTGCGGGTCTGGTATCGTTAGTCATGGTCATTTGGAGGTTGATTTATGGTGATGAGAAGATGGGTTAGAGAGCACTGTTTGATGGACTTTTCTGCCTTGTTTGGGGATATATAGTAGAGTATGCACAGTTTGTGTGCGAATTCTTGAGATAAAGAATTGCTTGAAGAAATCATTGCTTGCTTGTTCTGGCGTTGCGAAAATGGTGCAAACACCTTGATTTACATTGCGATTGCAGTGAGCACTTCAGTCAATGTAATGACATACGAACATGAACTAATACATGGGAGTGCCTTTGCTAACGAGAGTTCTGTAAACCCAGGTTAATACGCATGATCAATATCTGCTTCCTGCTATTCACATCTACTTCAAAGCGTCTTCAACTCATTGGATTTTCAGGTCATTTGCCGGGCATTCCTTCCTTGTGCACCCCCCTCCCCCCTTTCAGCAACGCAAGTGAAGGGAATATTTCAATTACAAGAAACCCCAGAAAGCCGTTTCCCTATCCTAGACCCAATATCTCATTATCCGGAGATAGAAATTACCGCTTCCATTACACTCCTGAAAAGTGTGTTCGGCTAAAGCACTTGCAGCAAAGACTGTGAATGCATCAGACAGGTAAATTTTGATGCACATGATTGCAAACATGTTTCCGATACCAACAAGAGCGTTGGAAAGGATTGTTACGATTCAATGAATTTTATATTCGGCCGTCCACCCATAAAGAAGAAGACTCATTGGGATGAAAGAGGAACCTTGAATAAGAAGTGGGGGACGGTATCCAGGTTTCATGACAGGCGGCTCTTGACCGGCTTCAGCAGCGAGAGCATTGGGTTCTGCGGTATAGTTCTTCATCGTACGATCTGAGAAATACCCAAAGATTACCTGGGTGACCATGAACCGACGCCTGAGCCGAGATGTGTTAGTTCAACTAGTCCAGACTTGAATCCATATGTCTCCTCAAATACCACCATCAAGGAAGTAAAAAGTAAATACATGCAACCATACATCACACCTATGTATATCGCCGTAGATGGAGCAATAGGTGAATATACGATCATTTTCGCAGAACGTATGCAGGGACAAAAAATTCTGCCAATTCAGAGCTGGTGCTATAGAACTTTTTCATAAGGACTGGGATATCAGAAGCGAGCATTGAGGATGCTAGAGGCGTTATTTAAAAAAGGGGCATACATAAGAAACAATTCGTGAATTTGATCCAGCCTTTCCGACTCGTTGGATTCTCGAGGTCATCTGGACCGTCTTACCAAACAAAATATTCGGGTCGAGTTCTTCAGTATCATTCTCTTTAAACAATTTATCTACACCTACACTCGCTTGAGCATGTGTTTCGGGTGTCTTTGAAGCTTTGCGATGGAGATGAACATCGGACAAGAGTTCTAGAAGCTTTTTTTCGGGGTCGCGTCAGGTATGAAGAGCATTGCGTCTGCGGAACCTTGCAATTGCTACCATCGCAATTTTGTAAGCAATCATACTCTTATTTCTTACCTTACTCCTCATCCCGTTGTGTTTTGTGTACAATAAGAATGTTAGTAGCGATATCAGACAAAATGAAGATCTTGATGTGGGGTTGGTGGAACCTGAGATAGATGGGAAAAGTTAACAAGCCATAGGACTGCTTAAGCTCAGCTCTTTAGATTCCTTCATCTGGCTTTGGACTATCTCTCGTAATACAACTAAAGGACTATTATTTCTTCGAATCAAAATGGATCTACGTATGTTTTTGAAGATTTGTGTTTTAACCTTATATTCAGAGTAGACAGAATCTTTGGATATATATCACTCTAATCCTTCTTCATCTGTTTCAGTAAATCAACCAGATATGCTATCTGGCGAAAGATGAACAAGGCAATGAAATTAAAGTCGATGAGCTGGTGCTTCATATCGAAAAAAAAAGTTGATTACCCATCATATGTCAAAACTCGGCTACAACTAGCAAACAACGTCAAGCCGGCGAGTCCTTCGATGGTGACGATGCTGATCCAGGTGTCACGACATGATTGAGTAGATACCATGAATGTCGTTCAGTGGCTATGGGCAATTGGTCGGTCTTGGAAAAGTAGAGTACGAGAATTCCGATTATGCTAAGTCACAAATACAGTGCAACAATAAACGCCTTTCAGCCTCATGTCTCTTTTGTACAACAGGCATTTTGTTCCTCTTTTTCTTGAAATCTGCTTTTTTCTTCTTAATTTTTCAAAATTTTCGTTGAGTAGTTCTCTGTTTTAAATCAGTCCTTTTGAAAAATGTCATTTGGGTTTTCTATTGGCGACTTTATAGCTGTCGGAGAAGTTATCGCGACTTTGATCGAAGGCCTTCGTGAGACAGGAGGCTCTAAGTCGGATTATCAAGAGCTTGTCCGTGAACTACAAAGCTTAGAAGGTCTTGAAGTATGTCTACAATATCAGTACCTCTAAAGGGGCTATTATAGGATTAGACGGTGTCAAATGTGCTGCTTTGCTATGTCGGTATCCGCTAGAGGAGTTTTGAGAACTATTTCAAAAGATGAGAATAGTCTAGGCTCTCGCGCACCTCGGGGAATCAAGAGCGTCGGGCGGAAGATTCAATGGGCGTTTACGAAAAAAGATGAGGTACAAAAGTTACTTGGATATCTGGGTATCCATACTGATAGTATCAACATGATGCTATTAACCCTGAGGTTGGAAGCATTCGATCTAGCAGACAAAAAAGCAGAAGAGAATCATTTAAGCCTCAAGAACTTGTTAGAGGATACTCGAATTGATATTCTCGATACAAAAATATCGGTAACCACAATCCAGGACAGCTTCATGAATCAATCACTCCTGGCGACCAGTAACCAATCGATGCTAACGTCACTGTCTGACGTCATCAATGGCGAAGTGATTCTCCCGCTGAAGTCTCTGGGAGATATGACGACCCAAAACTTGTAGGTCCGACCCCGTCTCCCTGTATCATGATATGAGACTGACTTGTATCAGCACCTCCACCCAACAAATGCTGCGTATGGCAAGTGAAATCCGAGGCATGTTGCCCTCCGTAGATACCAGGCTCACCTACTTTCAAGCTCCTGTCAAGGTGGAAGATGCACTTGGACGCTTCTTTCCTATACCATCTGAATACTCCTTTGATGACCTTCGCGCGATTATTCAAAGTCCTTTTAAAGAAGGTCCTGGACAGTATCAAGTTGCAAGTGCTAACTATGAAATTTTGAACGGGAAGAAGAGGAAGCAGATCATGTCTGCGGGATACTGCGAGAGGCGTGGATTCTTACCAGGAAGTACGCTCACCATGGCGATCATTCTGGATGATATTATTAAGCACGGAGACGATTATTGTCCAATGCCACGATGTGGTTCACGAGCTTAAGTCCAATTATAGAAGGAGGCCGAACTTGGTAGGTTTTACACGCTTGAAGTCCCATTGTCTGCTCAGGATACCATGCAGCCCAGACCGTTGACACCCTACTGTTGTAAAACTCGCATTTTCTAACTATACCAAGTGACGAGTGTGGAATCTGGTTTGACAGCGATTCTGGCTCGAGACGCCGTGAACCTTCCAATGTCGATAGCTCAGTATCCGAAGCTCCCATCATTGACACCAGCTCTGGCTCTGAAGTCCCCTTGAAGACTTCACAGGGACAACTGGATGACATAGATGATCTCATGGCATTCAGGAACATCAAAATCGGCGGACTTGTAAAGTTGATGGGCAAATATAAGTATGGCTGCAAAAAATGCGACACAAACACAGACTTGTGTCAACATGGGCATACAGTAAGCCGGGTGAGAATGCCCGCAAGATGAAAACTAAAATGTCACTAACCAAAGCCACAGAATTTCCTCGGCCGTACAGGCAAAGCCTGTTTATTCGCCGATGTGGTCAATATTAGTCTTGGCAAATCGGAGGAAATCAAAACACCGATAGGACATTACAGTGTACGTACCATATCTTGTCGGGCCTGCTCGACGGAGATTGGGTGGAGGTATGATTGCGCTTCAGATGATGCCGAAAAATACACGGAGGGAAAATACTTGCTCGAAACTTGCCTTATCCAGCCAACAACAGAATTACTCGAACGTCGACGTATTGCCAGCTCTCCAGTAGAAACAAATCGACTCAAACTTCAACGTCAACTTCAACAACAACGGTATGAACAAATGCAGAAAGTGTCTGATCGACAACAATCGAGCGAGAGATGAAGAAAAGTGCTGATTCGATCCGGATGTACCACTATCACCAATGGCCCATTTCTTTCCATTGCTGGTTATCCATAAGAACTCTTTTGGCAAGCTGGAATGCACTAAGCGTTGACCAAATCAGAGGCGGTAATTCTGTGCCGGTTTGAGAGTTTGTGAATGTGGCGCAAAAATACTCCAGAGCCATAGGTATGAAACTTGAATAGTTTGTTTATTAGACGGAGTTTTGTTTCCTTGATGTTAAGAATGATGGTGCATCACGACTTTACACAAATGAACAGTTTAGGATCAAGACTATGTTTCAATAAGTGATGTAGGACTACATAGATGGCCGAATAACCCCACTGCATGAGAGCCGATATCTTCGCGTTTGGCAAGAAACGGAATATCGAGACACTCCCTTCCCCATTCACTTTACATAACCGAACACGAGAGACCACTATCATCATTCATCTCATGCCCTCTTTCGCAGCCGAACTAAATCCATACCTCGAAAACGCTGCCATGTTCTCCAATCCTCTCAATCTATCACCCACCTATTATATCCACTTCACATCCCCAATCCAACGACCAGAACCGGAATATGTACACAAAAGGACGTTTTATTTTCATTCCCAAACATCCCTATCCCTAATTACCCAGATATCTATTCGCACTCCCCCAAACGAAGAGAAAACATCAATTCTCGAAACAGGAAGTACTCGGGTATCCCAAAAATATACACATCGACGTCGATCAATCAACCACAGCAGACCAAGTAACATCTTCGAAATTTCGAGATTTCGAGATGCCAGAACAGAATATCCATCAAATCCCTCCTCTTATTCACAATCTCGAAGTGATTGAGAATCTACTTAGATGTAACAATAGCAACATGGGGGAGGGGGATATTTTGATATGTCCGTGACTTGTGTGATGTGATGGAGTTGCAGTGGAGGGAGAAGAAAGGGGGGATAGTGGTTGAATGTGTTAGACGAGCGTATGTTTACTAGCTGCTTGTCGGTGAGTTCTTTTGCGGGAATTGAGTTGTGGGTGAAGGGTGAGGATGCGGAGAATGGGAGACATTTATACACCCACTTACGTGTGCTCTGGAGCGAGTGCCTAGACTCTTGTGGTATGATTGGAATTATGCGAATATTATATTAGAGAGCTATCATTCACTCACTTGAAGACAAAGAGGGATGGTGTTTTAGGTATAAGAAGGGTATCGTTCATTTATCCATCAATATTGCAAAGTAATGTAAATAACTATGTTTCTCAAATCTTTCCTTTCTGCCTTTCCCATTCCCCCAGGATATCCACCCTTCGATCCATACCAAACCGAATTACACAAGACGTCATAAAAGTAACCTGAACGCCCGACGCTAAATGCAACAAATATCTTGTCTCATTCATCTCTTCCCTATATCCTCCTATCCGTCCAATGACCATTTTTCACCCATCGACTCCCACCACTCAAATAGCACCATGAGAATAAGGCTCATAAGCACCAGTGCGCGTAGGTTGATGATGTTGTTGCTGATGGTAGATACCGTGTTGTTGACCACCATATGCAGTTTCTGGTCCATCAATCTTCTGATAGGCCATGGTTTGTGGGATCAACTTCTCTTGATCGTTAACGCTGCGTCTGTTCTTCTTGCTGCTGTTGTGTTCAGATGCGCAGCAGCAGATAGTGAAGACCCAGAAGAAACTGCTTGCAATGCTGAAGACAACAGCGAGCCATGTGACAACGAGGAAATGGGTATCGATAGAAGCTTCGACTCCGTATGCTTTGGCGGCTGTTTTGATGGAACCGACTGTGACGGAAGAGAGAACGGTAGCCAAGATAGATGCGGCAATGACAGCGGCGGTACCGAAACCAGAGATGATGTATGTGACGCATGAGGCGGCTCTAGAACACATGGCGAAGATACCAAGGAAGAGTTCCAATGCTGTGGCGATCAAGGCGATGATGTATACCACTTGTGTCCATTTTGATACCGCGGTAAAGGTCTTCAAAGCATGTTTGACTTCGCTTGGGAGAGTGGCGTTGACACCTGTCGCAGAAGCAAGAGTATCGATGGAAGTAGTATTGAGAGAAGTGGCCGCCCAGTTGAATTTCGCCTTGGTGCATGTCGTGTTCTTGTCTGTGACGGCGCAGTAACCCCAAAGACTAACCTTGTAACTATCCGCCAAATCCAAGTCTTTGGCTGTGATGTTGGTTGCCGAATCGGTTCCAGTGATTGAAGCAATAGCAGATTCGACAGTGGACTTCTCAGATGTAGTGGAAGGAGTCAAGGCGGCCACGGTGAGATCTGCGAGACCACGTTTGCGGAAAGAGTTCTCGAGACTGAGGAGTGCCGAGGAGGAAATAGAGAGGTTGGTAGTGTTGACTACGAAGATATCGAGAGACTTGTCTGTAACGCCAGCGAGGGAGGCGATAAGAAGACAGATTAAACTGGCGAGAGTTAAGCCAAATGGCACACCGACGCAAAGAAATCGACCGAAACCCATGATTGCGAGATAGTGTAACGATTGTTGGTGTTGGTGTTGTGGTTCTTGTGATTATTCTATCGTTGATTATTTGGATATCGTAAAATCAAATACCCAGAGAAAGAACGAATGTATTTCTTCCAAGATAGATAGATAGATGGATGGAAGAAAACAAATGAAGAAAACGGACGAAGGATCGATGTAAGTTTGTAAGTTGTTGGTATAAGATGGAAAGAGAAGTAATGTGGAAGGGCAGGTTTGTTATATTTATTATTATCAAGTAGCAGGAGTAAAGTAAGGGTACTCTGTGGTAGGCGGTGCAGTAGAGCAACGCAGTCTGTATGGGGCTGTGAACTGTGAACTGTGAACTGTGAACTGTGAATGACGAAAAAACACAGACTTTTTTATGGGGAAATCCTGGTTGATTGTCGAAAGATTTGAGACATTGAGGGATCTTCAATGGTGTTTAATATGAAGAGGAAGGGCAATGCAGAGAGAAGTTTTTGGTGGTAGGAAAAGAAGGAAAAGAAGGAAAGGAAGGAATAGATTCAATTTGATATACATTATTATTTACCATCATCCAATATTGAGAACCAACAACAGAGTATGAGATAGCCACCTAATTATTTGGTCCTCATCTCCCTTCCTCTCGTCCTTGCTTGTTACTCATCACATTCCTTCCTATATCCAGCCCTGACCTGGTCGAAGGAATATCTTGATTTCGTATCAATAACATATCACTCTACCGCAAACTCACATCTTAATTTCTCAAAGGACTATCACGGTTGTATCACACCACCACCCTCTGCACTGTTTATCCTTTCCAGCCTTCCTATCCATCACCTCAACAACTTGTACTCCCTACCTCCCTACCACCCTTCCACCCATCCACCTTTACTCCAACTCCTTCCTCCGCACCCCTGAAGATGCAGAAGATGCAGAAGATACAAACATGAATAAGCCACGGCAACGCAACGCAAACACACCTACTTTGCTGCGTATCTGCACCCACCCACCACTTTAGGATTTATATCGCCCTAAGCCCCTATAGGACCAGTTCTACCATAGATTCGTACCTGATTCATCGCCCTACCGTGGGTCAACCAATAAAAAAAAAAGGCTGGACTGACTGGAAAAATCTATTTATATCCCCTCATCTTCGCCATTGTCCTTTTCATTAAACCCTACCGATAACCACTTTTAGCTTAGTCGAGTGCTTGGTGGTCTCAAACACATCGCCAGCTAACCTGGGAAAACGAACTTTTTAATAAGAATTTCGAAGCATGCAGAATAGTACCTTATGATGTATCAGTAATACCAAGTTTCCGACACGAGGCTTGATGTTGCGTCGGAGAAGAGTATCATTTGTAAAACATCACACGGCTAATCGCAAGCTTCCATCCCTAAACTTCTCACCTCTCCTCTCATACATAGTACGTAAAAAGCACGGTAACACTCCGGAAACCTTAATTTATTCTCACCAACAGCCCATCCATAGATATGGATATCCATCCCAATCACTGTCAATCACTGTCAATCACTGTCAATCCATCAATCAAAAGTATGGAGAAACCTCGCAGTCAAACTACGGTCGTCCGCTTGAACGGCTCAAGAGGTGGGTGGGTGAGTGGATAACACAATTCTGACATACATACTTGCTCAAGCCCTCCCAGCCTGCAGTGTCAAATCTTCATACCACAGATATCCCGCCATATCATCTCATGCCCAAAGTCCCTAAGCGTCTTTTAGAGATGCCAAGACCTTCAAAGTGTCAAGCCGTGCCGTGTCCACTGTCAACGTAATTTCTGGACGGGGCTGAGAACTGCACAGAGAGGATATTCCACCACTTTTAATTATGGAGAAGAATAATTACTTGGAGAGCGTAGATAGATGTATAACTGGGTTTGATCTGAAAAGTTCAGATCTTGGGTTCTCAACTTCTCTCCGGTCTGTACGATAGAAGCCTTGATGAGCAGATAGGATTAAATGGTTACATGAGTTAAGGCACTGCGCGCGGGGATTACTATCGTTTCAGTGCCCTGTTACTGTGTGCTTTGGCCCCGTGTTGGTTGAAAATGGCATAGACCCCCCTACCTGCCATTCTGTGTAGATTTTCGTGGTTTGCTTCACCTATACGATATATGTTTCTTTCGTGCGGGGACACCGATATTTAACTTTGGATGGGAGATTTGTTTTGCATGGGGAATTCACTCAACGTCGGGTGTCACCGTACGTATACCGGTATATAAGGAAGCTTATCTCGCATTATGCTTCATTGCTGGTAGTAAGTAGTACTTTTTACGAGGTATCATCTAAATGTGAGTATGTCTTGTCAGTGGGAGAACCAATGCAAAAACTGTTCTATTCTAGATCTTGAAATGCGGCCTTGGAAAGTGTAAGTTAGGCCTGTGGATGTATCTTGAACTTGGAATAGGACAAGAAAAGGAGTATTATGAGTTCTGTTCGCTGATATGTATTGGATGTCTATACTAATAATCGCTGTTTAAGATAGAAAGCAAAAAGACTGCTGTAGTCGGGTACAAGGGATGAATCTGCTTCTAAGTTGTGCAACCATTCAAAGTAGCATCGGTTCTTTCCATGCTGTCCATCGAGATGAGAGCTAAAATCCCATAATAAAAAAGCAAAGCCAAACCAAAAGTCCTATCCCTAATACTATTATTAATACGTTAAAGACCATACAAAGCTTCTGAAGTCGTTCAGAGCTAACAGGTCCTTCAACGACATATGGCTGAACCGAAATTTCCATGGATTGTTCAAACGATGTTTCGCGTAAAAGGTATCGTCCCAAAACTCGAGCGAGGCCTAGAAAGCCGGAACCGGGGGGAGGACGCTGAGCTTGTTTCAACGGCGATGAATGATCGCTTCTTCTGACTATGGTTGCTAGAATGCACAGCATCTCTATCCTGTCCCAGTGTTGAATCTGCTGATGGAGGTCCAATAAACACCCGTGGACGATGAAAACATCCATATCGAAGTTTACAAGAGCTCGTGCTACAAACACATGTGAATTAGTGGGAGGTTGTAGCGATAAAAGTTGTACAAAGGGTAGTCAGACATTGGGGTGTGCGACAAAGAAGAATAGAAGGTACTCACGGTAAGAGCTTTCTCTTGCGGAGATTCTGTGGATTGTATCCAGCGAACACAACGTTCTTGGTACTCATCTGCGTTGATGCATACAACCCTTATTGTATTACTTGGAGTGTGTGAACAATCAAGAACGAAGAAGCAAGTTTTACCGGCTACTTTTGGAGTGACCATGCTCCATAATCTAAGTATGCCAGCATCTTTGGGAAGGAGAGTGGTGTATTTGTCAAGAAGTTTCATTATCCATTCTTCTAGATGTCGGTTTCTCCATTCAAGCACTCGAAGGTTGAAAGGCCAAGTGTACCCGCGATGGTGTCTATTCATCTCCTGAGTGTTCATCTGACTTGATCCATGACCGCCTTCGTCCCCATTGCTTCCCCGAGGCTCTGTTTCATCTAGTCCACGAACTACCCCACTCCTATTGTTCTTTTCTAGATTTGTCCGCCGGATCGCTTCCTGGAGGACCTGTTGTTGCATCGCCCCTTTGATCTCCTGATCGCATTCGTGATCAAGCTCACACTCATTTCTTCGACGACGATTCCCACGAGGACCCATTGTTTAACTGTGTTGTAGTCCTATAATGATACCTTTGGTAAAAATCCAGGTGTATATATTTATATCAATGCTCCAAAATTGTGTATGCAGTTGGAGAAGATTACGAATTGGAACAGGATTAGGGACGAGATGAGTAAATAAACAAACAAATCGGAAGAAGAGGAAATTAAGGAAATGGGAAGAACGTAAGTACAAGTAGATATGGAAACAACAAGTATAAGTGATAATGACAACCACAACTGAAATATACCTTCGCATGTACCAGATAATAGAAGGAGCACTCAAGAACTAAAGGTTGTTATGGTAGCTTTACCCATAAATACCTATGTTATTGAGAAGCAAGGGCAATGATGGACAGAGGTGTGAAGAAGACTGGAAGTCCTTCACGGGAATGACTCTATGGGTTTTCGAGTGCTCGCACGACACCACTTTTTGCTACTTGGCAATGTGGAAAGGTTGATGCCTTCTTCGAGGGTATCGATGGAGTGTGTTACATACCAATTCTATCATTCGGATTTCTTCCGCGGAATAACGGCGGTTCCATGTTGAGGTGCCTTTCTCTTGATCAAGGCGTTTGGTTTGAGATGATGAGCAATATTAGCCATGCGAAAACCAACCTCAGACTTCAGTCTTCAATCTTTCTTGCAGCTTGGCGTCCTCTTCATGTGAGGATATCAGATGGTGGATTGGATGATGTAGCTGCTATTCTGCCTCCGCCTTTGAAAGTCCTTAAAATATCAAGAAAATGACTTGTAGCTTTTCCTGCCTCTCCAGACGCCTCTGATACTGTACTTGTCACTTGTGAATATCGCCTCAGTGACAGCGTAACGAATATTCCAACTGCTCTCCTACCTACCTCTCAATATTCTCACGGTTACTCAAAATCGAATGTCTTGTACTCCGCACCCAGGGCGATAGAGTTCTAGAATAATCTAGAATATGGAAGGCTCGGAATGAAATGGACTTGGAACGGATATGGAGATATAATAGGTTTATCTTGACAATCAACACGGAGTACACATTGTTTAACCTCGGAGCAGAAGTAGATATATGATCAAAATGCATCATAATACGATCAAACATCGAGGGCTTCGAATCGGTGAATTTAGCAAAAGTAGATTGAATTTAGATAATACGATAGAACAAATCCTTGAGTACTTTGAGTCATACTAAAATATATTTACTAAATTTGACTTCACTCGAGCTTCACTCTCTTTTCTTGCCTGTCTGAACTTTCTTTACTTTCTTTACTTTCTTTCCTCTCTTCCCTCGTCATCAAAATATGTAGTGCGATCGCCAAGCATTTTTTCTTCATAGTAACCAATCATTGTATGGAATCCCGAAGGACCATCCATCATCTTTTTGGCCTTTGGGTTCTTTTTGGTCCCGGTTCCCGATAGCCCAAAATCAAAACTAATAAACCAACAACCCCATTCAAAGGAACGAATTGGGAGAAAACAAACAACCAACCGATCCCTTTACATAACGAAGCATTTTTGATAAATTCAAATAGTCTTTCTTCGTCAAGTATTGATTATTGATTAACTTTTCTAGTGCTCCGTTGAGTCCTAGATTCCGAAGAAATTCATTTATAATTCGTCCACACCCTCTTGTACCGTCTGCCCACCTTACACACATCCGTCGTCTTTGAAGCAAACCTACCGGTCTTTCAGGAAGCTAGAACGCATACGTTCTGGGACGAGCCGCTTCCGTCCCCCCACGATTCTCTACTCGATATAACTTTGGTAATACATCGAAAGTCGCTTTCGCAAATATACCTAGGCACTTGGGACGGTCTTCTCGATAATCGCAGTGTCAACGGAACGAATCTCTATCTCGGCGAAGACCTTAGCTTCAGCAAGATCGACTCAGCCTCAGCGCTAGGAATTACTTAATCTTCAGTAAAGGTACGTACCAATCCTCATGCCCATGATATTCTTGAACCGCTTCCTCCACTGCTTGAATATACAAAGGTGACTTGCTTCATCCCGCTCAAAATATCACACAGCTTTCTGAAGGAGAATGTACAGGCGGACTCATGCTTACAACCGGATAGACAGCTCATCATAGTTTACTACCTTTCTGGCCCAAAGCCTTCCTCAAAAACCATACGAATTTGTTGGTACGATTGGAAACAACTCGAACTGTCATTAGAACCATACGGCTTGTCTACTTCAGCAATATCACCTTACGGTTAGCCATACGAATAAAGTACATGACATTTGCCCAAGAAAATCAAGACAGTGTTCTGTGATATATCACAATTCCTTGTAGATACAAGAAGCAAATCTCCTACCTCTTTGGCTCATATTGACAGCTGAACGGCAGCGACATCTCTGAGTCATCCCGAATTACACGCAGTCAATACTCGATTAAGATCTGCTGGGCTCGCATATTTGAACTTGGAACGATGGGAAACCAACCCTCCAAAGGTTCGGGGTCTGCAACCCCGCGGAGAAGTGCATCTCAAACGTCTCTTGATAGAGGATCAGACAACTTATCGTCTTATCCTTCGTTCAGCAAAGCGGACACCAAGGAATCCAACAAATCATTCAGAGGCGCCCTTCGATCAAAAATACCAGGTTCCAAGGACAGCCCAAGAAACTCGATTGCTGGAATAGGTAGCCTTATAGATTCAAACGACAAATCCGATGTTGCTTCGATGAAATCAGGAAAAAGCGCTAAATCGGGTAGGGCATCATCTGTACCAGGCTCACCAACATCACCTCAAGATTCTTCCGAAGATATTCCTTCACCAACCGATGATCTCAAACCTCCTCCATCGCCCGTTCAATCTGCTTCGGTGAAGTCTGGACATCATGATGTCAGCGCTGCACAACGTAGTGGTGAGGTAGATCATGTCTCCGACCAACCCCCTTCCGGCACAGTCAATCCTTATGCAGTTGGAGGTCGCGCTGGGCAATCTATACTGGTCAGGAGAGCAAATGAGATTAATCCTGTTGACACAGCTACCTTGCTAGCCGCTCCAATGAATGGATCTAATGAAGCCGCACTTTCAACCTCAAGCTCCGCACAAATTTCTATGGGTAGTTTGAAAGATAAGGATCTTGACGATTATATTTCACGACTCTTGGATGCAGGGTACCAGGGCAAAAGCACAAAAGGAGTTTGTCTTAAAAGTGCGGAAATCAACTCAATTTGTCTTCGAGCGAGAGAGATTGTGTTGGAGCAACCGCCACTGATTGAATTGGAAGCCCCAGTTAAGATTGTAGGTGATATACATGGGCAATACTCGGACCTCATACGCATGTTCGAAATGTGTGGATTCCCTCCCTCGTCGAACTTCTTATTTTTGGGCGACTATGTCGATCGGGGAAAGCAGTCTCTTGAGACAATTCTACTGCTCTTGTGCTACAAAATCAAATATCCTGAGAACTTCTTTTTGCTAAGAGGTAACCATGAATGCGCAAACGTTACTAGAGTCTATGGATTCTATGATGAGTGTAAACGAAGGGCTAATGTCAAAGTGTGGAAGACGTTTGTAGATGTCTTTAATTGTGTATGTAGCCACCTTTTGATCTAGTGTATGTGCCTTTTGACTAACTTTGTGACCAGCTACCTATCGCCGCAATTGTCGCAGGGAAAATCTTTTGTGTTCACGGCGGCTTATCTCCCGCTCTTAGCCATATGGATGATATCAGAAATATTGCTCGACCAACAGACGTCCCTGACTATGGATTACTTAATGATCTTTTGTGGTCCGATCCTGCAGACCAGGAAGCAGATTGGGAGCAGAGCGAGAGAGGCGTTAGTTACTCGTTTGGTAAGAAGGTTATTCAGGAGTTTCTGTTGAGACATGATTTTGATTTGGTCTGTCGGGCACATATGGTTGTTGAAGATGGTTACGAATTTTTTGAAGGTCGGGTCCTTGTTACGGTGTTCTCTGCGCCAAATTATTGTGGCGAATTTGACAATTATGGAGCTGTCATGAGTGTTTCGACAGAATTACTTTGCAGCTTTGAACTGCTGAAGCCATTAGACTCCAGCGCGTTAAAGAGCCAGATGAAGAAGAGCCGCAACAAACGAAATAGTATGGTCAACAGTCCTCCACCGACCGGGACCTTTGCTCCACAGAGCGTATAATGAACTGTCGGATGATTTTCAAACCAATATAGACAAAAAGATTGCTCTGATGGAAGACCCTATACATTCGAAGAAGAAAACCCAAAACAAGATGCGTTATCAACAATTACGGGCACACCATGATGCACGTGCTTACAGAGGTCATGCAAGAGTGGCCAAGTACATACAAGACTAAAACGTGGCCCAGAAGAGATTTCAGTCACTTTAAAATTTCTAAAAGGTCGAGGCTTGTTTTTCACGGCATCGAGAGGTTTAAGTAAGATAGATAGTGGAAGCTGGAGGCTGGAGGCTGCCCATAGATGTTATATGCACACATTTGATTTATTTTCTTTTCTTGCGGATACTTTCTTGTCCGCGATATTAACAGGCTCTCCCCTTTCTCGAAAGTACGACACGGAAACGGATACATTTTATATTGGCGTTATTTGTTTTGGTACGTCTCGAATGGGGGACAGAAGATCACAAACACAAACTCCACCTTTCCTTCGCCTCTGTAGAGTACACAATCGCTGTTTATGAACATACAGTTGGGTAGGTGGGTGATGAACGGTTGGTATGTATGCTGGGTTAGTGGGGTATCCGGTATTCATAGTATGTGGGGTGGAGGTCAGAGTAGAATTCGGCGGCATCGCTGGAGTGAGGAGTTGTTGGGAAGGGTGACATGGCATAGAAACATGGTAGCTCTTGGGCATGATGTTGATTGACTCGACTAACTCATCAATTGATGCAATCGATAGATGACGAAACGTTATGAGATTTTAAGCGTTCTTCAATTTCTGATCCTCATACGTGCGTGCCCATTTGAGTAATGTAATAAAAGTTTTGTATCTTTCATTTCTATATCTGATCATGTGTTTCCCTGAACGAAATCAGAGAAGATCAGGCCTTTCGACGTAAAATTCCAGAATCGAGATCTCGTCTTGTAGTGATTGGGAGTTTGAGATGAAACGCCCTCTGTAAACATATGTACGTGATACCGAAGCTTCCCCATCTCTTCCGTTCTCGTCTCAACTTGTTTCCCCAAGAAAATCTTTAAGCTGTTAGTTACTACTGTGGAAAGACTCCCCACCGACTTTGTGGTCTTTGTGAGACGCTCCCATGTTTGAAATAATGTTTTCTGGTCTCCATTTACGTACTTGCAAGTGCGAATTTGTCCAAGAGTTCAATTGCGCAATTTGGGTTTCGACGGTAGTCGTATGCTGCTGATGTTCATATCCTGGTGTTTATTTGAGAGATGTCTAGAGGGGAGGACGGGGGGTGCCTCGCGAACCCCGATCGACGCGTTCTTTGGGAAAGAGTTGTAGTCCCGAGGAGTAGAGTAGGTATGCTCTAGTTGTCGATATAGGCTGTAAAGGCAAAGAAAGGTGCTTGCTAAGCGAGATGTTGGATATGCGATATGGGGAGAAGGGCCCACATTTTGGGGATGAAGAGAAGTTAGTGGTGTGTGGAGGGATTTTGGCAGTGCAGGTTAATGGGATAGAGATTTGTGTAAGTCAAGACCGGGAAAACTTGGGATTGTGAAGATGTATTTGGGAGATGAGATGGTGGAGGAATGAGGTCTGGAATGGAATTTGGGGTCGATTTTGTCAACTGCGTGCTTGAAAAGAATCGCTAATTGGAAGTTGAATCTACCGGAGTTTTTTAGGTTTTTTTTACTTGCTGAATTTTGAGCCTTTTGTTCAATTTAGGGGGTGATTGCTGGATCGAAAGGTCTTGGGATTCATATTTTGCAGGTTGTGCGGCTGGGAACGTGAGTGTAGGAATGGTTGTTTATATTGCCATATTTTACTCACAGGACTATGGTTAGCTTGATGAATAAGATAAAAATTGGCCAGGAGTACGAATCAATGGGAACATTGTGAAACAAGCCCGCATACGATCAGAAGAACGATAGGGAATAATCACTTAGCTACCCATTGGTACCCAATCTATCTTGTATTGCCGGATGACTTGGTGGTTTCCACGTACAGTATAGTTAACCCTAAGACTACCCAAACTCGTGACAAAGATTGGGAGCACAACTAAGCTGGAATACCGGTCTAATCTACGGCTAGATGATTTCAAGAAGACATGGCTTTGCAAACTTGCCTCTGACTTCCTGGCCCTGGAGCCACTGAGAAAGGTTATGATCAATAGTCGATCGATCTCTTAGAATTTCATCCACTACATCAAAGATTTCAGCTTCCTCAGAATTTACAAATTTCCCAACGACCTTTCAATCAAGATCAGTCTCGGAAGCAAATCTCTCAATTTTAGGTTTAATCTTTACTGGCAGATGACAATCTCTCTTCGCTCTCAGCTTCCCGAGTTTCAACCAACCCGTACGAAGCGGACGGGGATCTCTGGTGAATAAAAGGAAACCATGAGAACAATCTTTCCAATGCAGACGTAGCAACTGATTTCTCGTATCTTGAGATCTCGCTATCTTCAGTGTGCGCATTGGACGTTGGAAGTAACCGGCTAAACAAATTGACGTTTTCTGGAGATGTATCCTTGAAATAATTGTAACAGCCAGTGGAGAATATGACTACCAACCCCCCCATTATCTTCGATGCCGTGAAACCCGATGATCGTAATGCTGGGAATATGACATACTGGGTTACCGCAATCGTGAGCAGACTGATCGAAGTACCAACCAATTTCGTAAGATTGTCTTTTTTCCGCAACATGGCAGCAACGATCAAGCCGACACCGGATGTTAGACATGAGAAATATATTGCAATCGTTGCAGTAGATGTTACTGAGAGATTCGAATTCGTCCCGCGATCCGCCGTCATCCAAGTAGCTATGGGGTATGAGATGATGGAAAAGAAGACTCCCCAAAGGTAGAGCCATAATTGAGATTCCCAAAATGACCCAGTCTTGGTGAGAGACTCACTTGCAATGCTAGCGATTGCAGAAAATACCGCTATCACCGATCCTGCCACAGGAGCCACAAGCCAACCCTTTGTGTCACCGCCTGAGGGGATATTGAAGAGAAAGAGCCCAAAACAGAGGAATCCAAGAGATATCCATGATCGAGCGTTTCCTTGCTTCCTAACCCAGAAATGATGTAGGATTGCTGTCGCTGGAATTTTCGCAAGCATACATACTTGGAGAAGACTCGGCGATGTGGAAGGCAGGATTGTGAAATATATCAAATTATTTACGAGGTAGAAGGCTGCTGGAACACCGTATTGCAGAGCATCCTTGAAGCCATTTCTGTTAAGCTTTGTTTTTATAGAAGACAGACCCTCCTCAGAGTGATTGATAATTATAGCTGCGATGGCAAGCTTTAGGGTTTCGGAAAGAAGTGCAATTAATGAGGGAGTTATCTGAGGCGCCGTGTGAAAGGCAAAGTATGCGTAGTTTGCGCGTATGGTTTCTCCAACGATATAGATTGGGAGGAGGTTGTCGGTGAAGGAACTCATGATTCAATGATGCGAGGAGGATTAATTCGAAAGGTTGAATACAGAAATGAAAGAACATATCTTACATTGGAAAGCCTTGGCTGTCTTTACTTAACAGTGTTCTAGAACCAAGTAAGGGGCACAACAGAAACAGGAATTTGTCTCATTATTTGTTGTTTTGATCTATTTTCATCAGCTGGCTTTTCCATATCAAATATGGTTGATCGTGCTAGAAAGGTGGAATATGAACAGAATATTTTGATCGGGAAATTGAGGTCGACAATGATTGAGACAAGCAATTGGTTTCTCCATAAATATTGACCTACATATACATACATCTCACGATAATGATCATGATCATGACAAGAAGGAGGGGATAGATAAACTATGTATGAATGACTATGTGCATATGTAAAAGACCCTACCTAACGACTGTATCTCAAAAAATTCATGCTGAGGGGTATAAAAGAGAACGCTAGCAATCACAACAACGTTGATTGACATCATGCCTGATCTAAAGGCATATATTTCTTATTTCTAATAGCAGGGCAAAAAGACAGATCCAAAAACAAAAACTATGGGGCGTTGCCCGGGATTGAACCGGGGACCTCTTACATGGAGAATTGATCAATAGAGACCAATAAATCCCTAAGCAAGAATTATACCACTAAACCACAACACCTGATTAATTGGTATATCTGTAACAAAGCTAAAATTTATTCTACGTCGTTTGCCACTCCTCAATTTGTCGTAAACAAACATCTTAAATCTTTATCCCCATGCATAATATAGACATCAATCATTCTTTTTTCTTATATTCGGACTCTGAGCTCTTAGCACCAAGATTAAGTACGTAAAATCTTCAGTTCATGGGGTAAAGCATTCATTCCAATGGCATATAAGCATATTAACGGACCACCAGTGGGTGCACGAATTGACGGGACACTTTCCGAATCTCGAAAATTTTAATAAATTTATTCTTCAATTGTTTGATATCAAAATTGATGTATTGATTGTTTCATTTCTATTGAATGATTTAAATAGCTTTTAGAATAAACTATTTGATAAAACAAGAGACATTCACAAGTCTTTTTTTGTAGTGTCCTATCGGTTCGTGCACCCACTGGTGGACCAAACCACATTTCAACATTCTCCATGTCCTCTTCATACTTCTCGCTCAAGCCTCCAGATTTCGATTGTTTCGATGCATTTTTATAGGATCAACTGAGATAAGTAAAAGTTTTTCAGTGATTTCATACAACAGCTACCGCAATACTAATCCCCGTGTACTCGGATCGAGCCATCTCTCTGACTTCATTGCAGTATAGAATTTACGGGTAAGTCGGAATAGATGCACATAACTAATTAAATATCAATCATCATAATTACTGATCAGTCGACAGCTGTAAGAATGAGCGATTTGTCCCGCACCCAGTGATGTATGGGTTTTAGGTTAGACATACCGTTGGTGGTGATTGTAAAGACACGGCATGGCGGCATACATTCGACGAGATCGATCTTATAGGAAGCTATGTCTGCTTCTGTTCTCAGCCAAATAAGCATTTTCACAGATGTCAGATGGTGTGCCTTTTACTCATCATCTCACAGAAGGTTATTCCAGCAGGGTTAGATACTTCTCAGCGATTCAGTGTTTGCAGATGTAAATATATTTGAATTGTTTATGAAAGCTTAGAAACTACATAATTGTTGCATAATAAATTTATCAATTTTGGAACCAGCATCTAATCATACCATGGACAAGACGCTTCCCTGTCCATCCTCTCCTTGCCCACCCGACACAATCACATCTGGGATAGGCGACCACAGGTGCTCTGTAAGAATTGGATCATAAGCGAAGACTCAATTAATACGCTGTCGTTTCTCACCAAAGGTGGGTGGGTCCAGATATAAATATATGTCTCCCGGTGTATTGTCAGAATCCCGTGCCGCTTCTGGTGGATTTAATAGCGAAGAGATTGGAATGGGCTTGGCGTCAAGAGGATTTGCTGCAATGGATGGGCCTGCAGTGATAGCTTGTGGTGTGATGTCCGGACTTGCTTTATTAATTCTTGGGTCGGTGTATGGGTCAACAGGAATTGTCCTTGGCTCGATTGATAGACTGGCAGGGACATTTCTTGAATAAACAACATCCCATTTAAAAGGTTCAAGCGCGGTATTTAGAATTTGGTTGGCTACAAAGTCAGCCTCAAGCTGATTTGATAGCTCCATGATACCTTCGTTCTTCAGATGGGCTATTGCTTCATCGAATTCTATACCTTTTAGAGAGTTTGGATTCTCCCACCTGTCCTATTAGTATACTGATCTGGAGGCGAAAAGTATATCGACTTACATATCGTCTGGTATTTGTGGGATCAAGAATAGGGCACCTTTGTCAAGAGCCACACATATCCTATCATATCTCGCCCCAGCAGTGACCCAAACTTGTAGGTTCGCTTTAATGACATCCATCTCATCATTGATTCTGTTGCATTGTGTAAATGCTGTGATCAATCGTTGATATAGAACATTGTGCAATTTATGCGTCATTACTTTCTGCCCATGACAAAACATCGATGCGAGCTGATATAAGAAGCTGACGTGGAACCTTCGAAAGATGATGTCTTGCGCCTGTCGCAGACGTGAATTTCGGACCACAAGATATGACTCAATAGCGACGTCCTCAACTGACCGATTAGCATTCGAAATTTCAAAGGGCTGCCAAAATCGGTAGGGATTCTCCTTCCATATTCGATAGTGATCTTGTACACTAGGCGGTAGAGAAAAGCTCCGAGTAAGGACGAGTGCCAGCGCTGGACATTTAGTCTTCCTCTTTCTGGGTGCTCTGGTCTTGCTCAACATTTCCTGGACAGCTCTTTTGTATTCTGCGGGTAAAGATGTGAGGATATCGCAGAGAAAGCTGGTAAACTGTAGACGAAGTTATAACTATTTTTCCTGACAAAGTGCAGAAAATGGCATCATTTACCTCTTCCTGATTTAACAAAGATTCTACGGTCTGTTCTGCATCGTAAACTTTCAGCTTTTGAATAATACTACCGACGGTATGCTTATCATGCGACATGCTGAAACGAAGTGGAAACTTTATCAGGGCCACAAGGCTCTAGGAAATTGATCGTCTGGAAAGCGTGTAGAGAGATCAGAGGGCCGTGATGAAAGAAACTTGGAGAATTATATCGAAAGAGCCGCTTGAAAGTTTCAGCTAAAGGATACGTAGAGGAAACCAGAACAATGATTCAATTTTCCAGTGAAGAATAAATTGCGGAGGTCAGAAGAACTTATAATCTACAAGAAACAACCATGAGCTGACAACGGGATTGGATAATCTTCCGAGCTTTTGCGCTTAGCTATTTGAGCCAATGTCCCATTGCTGTCGCGAAAAGGGTTTAGCGACATTGACAGCGCACCGTTCATGGCCCTGTTCGCAATAAATTGTTTTCGCTTAGTATCCCAGATGAGTTACAAAAGGGGTCTATCGCATGGGCTACATGCATCATTGTTCTTTCAGCTCGTATGACTCCAATTTATGTTCATTTCTAATCCCAGACTTCTATGGAATAGAAATTGGTAGAGGACTTAAGATAGGACCACAGCAATTGGCTATTGCAGGTTTCCTGCTGTGGGATATCAACGAATAAACCTGATTGGTTTCGGGAGAAGAAAATTTAGCGCCGCGATTTTCATTCGTCTTTCAATCCCCTGTCTGCGTCGGATTTATATGCCTGTCTCGAGTGCGAAAGATGTTGTTGTTTGTGGTGTATGGTAAAAATCAATCTTGAACCAATTTACCATTGCGTACCAGAACTCATTGGTTATTTTATGATTTTTGGATAATGATATCAAGCTGTTATCTTCAAATGACTGATATTTATTCTTTGTCATATGGAGAGATAGATTGTTCTTACAGAAAAAAAGAATTTGATAAACGTCGGTTGATGCATGATTGCCTGAATCTCAACTGACTCAAGAATGAAATGCCACGTTTCGTTTTCGTGCTCTTCAACATAATACTTATCTTCATTTTGTATATCTAAAAGGATCCATCGAAGTGAACATTGCCATCTTCGACAACAATTATTTAAGAGAGACCTCAAGCAATAGCTCTAGTGCAATCCTAGTTTTATGTCAATGCAGCGAAGTCAAATAGTGTTTGATGTCACAACAGGATATAATTCGGTATGGAGAGCCAAATGACTTCCAATATCTGAGACCAGAGGTACGCAGAAAGAACAAGTATGACTAACGCAAGTGAAGGGCACGGATGAGTTGTAGCGAATGTAGATGGACATGTAGTTGCGAGCAAGCAAATGTCAATGACAATGTGGAGGTTGGCAAGTGAGGATCGAGATCGAATTATGGGAGGATGGAATAGGCAGATGAGATAGCGGATGCTGGCTGCATGTCTGCAAGGAAATCAAAGTTGCCTATAGGCAGGTTTGAATTTTTTTCTCAAATCACAAAGGTAAATAGCTAGGACATATAAACCAAATTTCTTTTGTGGGTACCAGTGAGCATTGCAATACGACTCTTTGATGAGGCTGTATTCCCATTTCGAGGTAAGATTCGCCTCCGATAAATCATGATGCGCCATCTATAACTTCCTCTCGCATGATGCAGACTGACGTAACGTATTTATGGCAACACACTTGCGTGACGCATAATGCTCCAGGCGGGTTGGACTGAAGTGCAGTGTTAACCAAAGCTAGCATACCTCATAAAAGCGAATGGCAAACTATATCTTAATCTCTTGATGGTATTAAAAAGTATTTCAAGAAAAATCCTTGAGCTTCTTCTTGATCGTTCGTTTCGTAGACTGGCGATGAGTGGATCAATGTGAGGCGAGAGGCGCTCAGCAATTGACGAGATGTGACAATGGGTCATCATCAAATCTGATGGGTGCAGTGGGGAACGAACGAAGCGGTTTGAAACCGTAAAATTTGGAAGCAAAAGTGAGGAAAATTTTGTTCTTTTCGGAACAAAAGGATTAAACAACGTCCGAAGCTATGTTCTTCAACACGATCATCCGCAAGTTTGTGTTTGTGATGAGCATCCAACGCCTCATGCTTCAATTGCACGCGAGATTCCAAGACAACACCAAATCAAGTAAATGTAAATGTAGTTGTTGGAGTCTAATCCGACCAGAAAATCGTTGTGGGAGAATGAAGTCCATTTTGGAATGAAGCAAACGCGTGATGGAGATAGTTCGAAGGGTTGTTGGCGTCCCCCCAACTGTTCTTGGTCAACATTCGAACTTTCGATACATCAATTGGCTGTCGCCTTCATCTCGATCATGAGGGAAGTATTAATTTGGCATCAAAATAAATCATCTCAACAAGACTTCTTGTCGACATCTTGTTCCAAACACAAAATACTTTCCTCCTCCCAAAGAAGGCCTAGTGTGTTGAAGTGGGCTCGGTGGGGGTGACGATAAAAGCGGGGCGTGATAGCTACCCACGTGCTATCGTTTTTCTACAACATACAGACGGAGTAATTATATCGTGCTCTGTAACTACCTAGGTAGGTAATTAATCGCACATGATAAGTGTTGTACCAATTGTTCATGTACTGTACCGTTCTATTCTTTTCATTCGGTGACAAGAGTGTCGTTTGAACACGATTACTTCACGATAGAAAATGGGCCAAAGATGTATAAATCGATGACAAACGGACCGACCATTAGGATTTTGGCTCTCCGGCTAAAATGAAATGGTTAGCGCCATTGAAATCTCTTTCCTCTGTCGTGATTTGCACCGTGTACTAATTGAACATCGTAGTGGAGATTCTCGGGAATATAAAGGCGGCACAGTACGGAGTACTAAAGGACTTGCTAGGTACGGTGTGACTAGCATCATTTCTATCTTCACTTGTTTCCTTCCTCCCAAACCTATTTGCAGGTAATATTTAGTCAAGTACTAGATAACCAGTGACAACATGGTTCACAATGGGGAAGACAATAAGAGTGTCATAATTGAGGCACGAGATGATGCTCAACTGGTTAGTAATCGCTTTTAACCTCAATCAATCCCGTTGATGGGTGACATTCAAACTAATCTTATCTACTCGACCAGGAAACTCTTGGCTACAAGCCCGTAAGTCAAAGAATTTATCCAAAATACAACGACTCTAAAACTCACAAAGATGATATAGGTGTTACATCGAACATACACTCTCATTGAGAACTTCTCAACATCGTTCGCGGCCTTGTACTTCGTTGGAGGTGTAAGAGTCACTTACACCACTGGAATCGCCTCCGGAGGCCCTTTAGCTTATTGGTTAGTTGTGCACCTAAAATCTAGAACTTCTCACATGGTTTCTGACACTTTTGACTATATAGGACGAGTTATCTTGTAACATGCTTTTTCACCTTCATTACTGCAGCCGTTATAGCAGAAGTCTGTTCTGCGTCACCCTCAGCTGGTTCCATCTATCTTTGGGCAGCTGAAGCTGGAGGAGCCAAGTATGGTCGACTTTTAGGATTCGTCGTTGCATGGTGGAGTACTACTGCCTGGATGACATTTTGTGCAAGTAAGCTCATCTCGGATTCATGATTACTAAAATTCATTCTAATTACTCGCAGGCAATACCCAAGGAGCTGTCAATTACATGCTTTCGGTAAGTTAACGCTCACGTGATATCCAACAGCTCTACGAGCGAGTTCCGAATGTCATTCTTTGGTGGATGTTGTCTAATATGTACCAGGAAATCGTTGTCTTCAACGTTGATTTCCCAACAGATACCAGTGATATCAAGTTCCGGGCAGTTCAATGGATTTGTACTGAGGTTCTCCTTGCACTAGCCGCAATCGTGAATTTTCTACCACGTGAGTTCTCACAATTAATTAGAAAAATTGTTGAATACTGACATATGAATCAGCCCGTCTTTTTAAGTATGTCTTCTGGATATCGAGCTTTTTAGTCATGCTCGATTTCGTTCTCAACCTCATCTGGTTACCAATAGGAGCTGCCCGAACCATCGGTTTCCGAACTGCAGAGGAGGCATTTATGACAACTTACAATGGAACCGGTGCACCTGCTGGATGGAATTGGTGTTTGTCTTATCTCGCTACTGCTGGTATCCTTATTGGATTCGATGCTTCTGGACACGTTGCCGAAGAAACTAAAAATGCTTCAATCACAGCCGCTAGAGGTATATTCTGGAGTGTGATTGTAAGTGGAATAGGAGGATTCGCAACCATCATTCTGTTTCTGTTCTGCACACCTGATCCGGATACTCTGTTCTCCTACGGATCACCTCAACCGTTCGTGCCTCTCTATGCCGTCGTTTTAGGACAAGGTGGACATGTCTTCATGAACGTCATTGCAGTAGTCGCACTTTGGTTCAACACCGCAATCGCCATTGTTGCCGCATCTCGACTTGTCTTTGCAGTGGCTCGTGATGGTGTTCTTCCATTCTCGGGTTGGGTATCACGTGTCTCACCTGAAGGTCAACCCCGTAACGCCGTCCTTGTAATTTGGGGATGTGCCTCGCTTGTCACTTGCACCATCTTACCTTCTGCAGTCGCATTCACATCTCTCATATCTGCTGCTGGTGTTCCATCGGCGGCAGCATACGGACTTATTGCTTTTGGAAGATTTTTCTTGACACCACATTCATTCCCCAAGCCAAGATGGAGTTTAGGCAGATGGAGTAGACCCTTTCAATTCATCTCGATATTTTGGAACGGCTGGGTCGTCGCGATCCTTTTCAGTCCTTATGAATTCCCTGTCACTGGAGCTACATTGAATTGTAAGTACCCCTTAATCATTTCTACAGCCGCTCATCAGTTTGCCATATACTGATACATCACAGATGCGCCAATAATTATGGCGGGTGTAACAATCCTAGCTCTGATTTCCTGGTGGTTTACACCCGTAGGATCATGGCTCCCACGAGAACGCATATCACATTTCGTGGAAAGTGAAGGAGCGCCAGCGGAAGGCCTCCGACAGGAACCGGATGAACAGCTTCAGGTGCCTGAAGTAGAAGGGGATGCGATCCCAGCTACTTATTCTGAGAAGTGAGATACTCGATGATCGCTTTGACTTTTTCTTTTGAAGAATCAAGATACTGATCTTCTTTCTGTGTATTAAAGTGGAGGGCTTTTAGATGGGACCGCGCAAGAACAAGAGAGTCATTGAACACATTGATGCGAGAGTAAATAGATTTGAAAGGACGATAATTGTTGGAGTATACATTTGAGAATTGTTTCATACACATAGAATAATAATACCTAGATCTTTCGATGCAGAATCAGACATAGATTTTACGAGATCACTGGCCTTGCAATGATCGAGATTGCAATTCACAATGTGCAATCATTAGCTTTTGAGTTGCTGATGAAATATGGTACACTGAGCTCTTATGGGGCAACGACTCGTCTTGCCGCATCGGGGTTTAACTCTTTATATTGGCTGTTGTAATTGGCAATCGCTACCTAGGTTGTAGCCGCACTGCAAGCAAAGTTCTTTCTCAACTTGTCCAAACATCTCAATTCCCAGGAACGAATCAAGCCTTCCTCACAGCCCCCTGCGCTTTCCAAATTTACATCAAATTGTGCTCCTGTTTCGAAACAGCAGGACCTGTCCACTCCAACTCCCAAGGCTTGATACCAATACGCACACCATTCTCATCAACATTGACGCATCGAGAACACTTCTCATGTTCGCATTCACTATTGACCACGAGGATTTTCTGCTCTTTTGCTCGAAAGACACCGATTTTCTGTTCCTCTCTTCTGCAGGTTGTCGAATCAGATATTTGCTGACACTATATGTATGTTTTAGTTTGTGTAGATCGCAAGGAAGTGGAGAATGTGACGGTGAAATATAGTATAAGAGAGAAGAGAGCACTAACCTGGCAACAGCGGAAGAAAGAAGGAGTTGTGGAATTGTCATCGGCGGTTTCACTTTGAGCGCCTGGAATTTCTGGAGATTTCTCGCATGATTGTTGAAGGATATCGGCCGCGCCATCGAGGAGAAGGGTGGTGTCGATGTGAGATTGTCTTTTCTCGCATGCGCGGGCAAATAATCTGGACTCGGAGGCTTCGTCGTTGGGCTTTGGATGCGTTAGCTATAAATTTTGGAAAAGGTAAAATGCGAAAATATCGCGTGATGAGTCCTTCCTTCTTTCTTAGGTACTCAAAGTAGATCGATAGAGATTTAGAGTCATGTTGACAATGAGAAGAAAGTCTCAGATTTGGGTATGAATGAAAGATAACATACCATGCTATTGAGTAGATTCAAGATAGAAGGATTGAAGGGACTGGTGGGATTATTGCTTTCGTAGAGAGTCGCTCGATTGCGCATAAGGATTGCCGTTACGCTATTCTCACCGGAGGCACCAGTAGCATTGCGAACAGCGGGGACAGAAAATGACGACATATTGGCAGGTTAATTAATCAAGGAGTACAGTGACGGCAAAGATTGGCATCAAGAGATCCTTTTCCAGAGATCAATTGATGAAAAAGTGATTGTTCAAAAACAAATCGTGCTGGGAAGATGGTGATTATGTTTTGTAGAAAGGGGATTCTCGGTTCGAGGATCCTGCTTTTGTATTGGCTGAAATTTTGTTAGGGAAGCTTCAACCGTGTTGTTTTATTGCTGATTTTTTGATCTGCTCTTGACTATATCATTGAAATGTTGCAGTAACAAAGATTAACTGACGATCTGAATAATTCACTGCTTGGGCTGAAGGCCTGGTGATCAAAATCTTTAATGTCTTTGCACAGTCAAAATAGTGGCTATACAAAGGTGTTGATCTTTTATATTTCAAGGCTTGAAGAAAGAGTCTGGCTTGTAGTATGAAATTTTTCTGAAGATTCCAGAAACTGGTTGCTATGATCTCATTTAAAATTGACGAATTATTGGGTAGGCTGTCTTCTTAAAAGCAGGAATAAGACATTTAAGTAGCTGGCATATTCCACGGGTTGTTTTAATTTCACCATGTTCCTCTGTAACATCTTCTCCTTTTCTTGATGGGACAAATCGATAGCGCTGAGGTATGGTAGTATTCTATCCCAAATTTTATATTTTCTCTCATCAGGAATTGATAAATATCATCATTGTACAGCAAGGTGAGAGGCTATTTCACACTTTGAATAGAATACCCCTCAGGACTCCCTTGAACTCCAATTCAACAGTGCCCTTAAACTACAAGTATTTACTACTGCTGTTCAAGATATTGTAATGGCAAATAAACATCACAGATGTTCAGGTCGAGGTCTACGAAGTAGATATTGACAGTATTACATCTGGATTTTTGTGAAGGAGATGGAGTGAGTATGGATAGTGATGATTATTGTATTATGCATAACAACAATCTCCCATTTTACGTGAGCCTCATATAAAGCATGATTATCGTCAGAGGGATCAAGGTGACATTCAAAACGACACCAAGCTTTTCAAAAAATGATTGAGGAAAGACTTAAGGGAGAACAAAGTTTTAGGAGCAAGAGAGAGTTAATGAAATGCACTACAAATGCAAGAGCATGAAGACGAAAATAAGCTTTTCATGATTGTGAATAATGGCAAGACACATCTTCTATGATAGCACAAAATGAAGCTTCATTCTGAATGAACATGCTTTCTATTCACTCACCCATCCATCATTCATCCATCCAACATCCATCCAACGCCCCTCCACATCCTCCTACGGACTTCGCCATTGAGGAGATTCAATTGCCCCCAAGTTGATCTCTCAAGAAGCACTCCGAATTAATTCCTTTCTCCTGTCTTCCCTTCATGTACCTGGATTGCCACCATTGGTGGCTTCTTTGGCCTGTTTATTGAAAATTATGATGCTTTTCGTTTGTGCATCTAACCATTTTGCCTCTGCCTTTATCTTCCGGGTTTCTGCATTGATCTTTCTGATTGATGCTCTCTTCCTCTGGAGTTTTAGCTCGAGAAGTTTGTCGAAATGCTGCTTCTGTGCTGGCATCTTAAAAACTGTGAAGAGATTGTGATGTGGTACTTGTGATTCGAAATTAGGGTTTCGATGCTTGCTGTAGTGATGAAGTGATAAAGGAACTGATGTGAATTGATGTACTGATTTGAACAAATTTTTGATACTCATGTACGGGATAATATACAATAAGCATCTGCCTTTGTGAGTGATAAGATGAAACACCCACAACACAATAGGATTGATATAGAACTAGACAGTATGTCCCAGATACCAGATATTAAACAATGAAAGAAAATTCTGGAATTGTATTGAGAAAAGTTCAGATTCAATCTGACTCCCGCAAAACACTATGCGTGGACCACCGTGGATGAATTTCAAAGAACTTGGTGAAAATATCAAATTCTGCAAAAACTCCCAATTTCTTTGAAGGTCCAGAAACATCCAAAGAACCGAATCTAGATTGAGTGGGTGCAAGTAAGCTCTTGGGTTGTCAATTTGCAAGCTCATGATACAGTTGTAACAAAATGTGGAAACTTCGCGATCTTTGGGGCAAGTCCCTGTGTCGACTTGATGTAGGTACTTGTGTTATGACACCTCACAGAGCCTCAGGAAAGCTACAGGCCGTTCTCACTAAGTATAGATATGTCCATCGAACGGAAATATGATAAGCCATAAGAGCAAAGAACTGCAGATTTGTCGAATCCCCATACATACCTTAAACGTTTTGGGGAGAAAGCCCAAGTCCATATTCCCGTGCTTCCCAATTCTCGAAAATTCTCTGTCTTCCCCGTAGTCTATGTAATAACACTCTCAAATTGATCATGAGTAGGGTCTAATCATGAGAGACGAAAAAAGCTTATGACATACGTGTACCGTAATAAATTTAGCTTCATCCAATCTTTTAGTAATGAAGTTCGTCTTGCACTAGAGTTCGCTTAGCCAAGCAGCTTAGGGAGTCTACCATACCTAGCTTCATCCACACTCATTTTTGCCGTATTCAATTATCGATACTAAATACACATCTGCGTCATTCATATCTTAAGATACGATTATATATTCTCATCCAGTTAAATTCTATTACATTTTATATATCACCATTTGTTTTTCCTCACAACGACACTACACCGCGGCAGGAAATCCCGTATTCTCTTCGGGAATCTTTGGCGACCTCAGATACATCATCAAAACATATTACAACTCAAGATATCAAAACACAAAAAATCTCTCCAATGTATCGTTCACAGACACCTTTTAGGCTTAGGTCGAAGCGCCAGCTTCGACCGAGTCCCCTGTCTGCCACATTCTCGGACTCAGAAGGTGACCACCTGCAACGTCAGGAACGTGAAGATCTTCCTCCGGAGCTCATTAAAAGTCTCAAGCAAGCTTGTCGAAACCTCGAGAAACGTATGATTGAGGAAGAAGAGGAGAAGAAGTGGGCAGCGCTCGCAGCAGGAAAGTCAATTAAAGCGACGAAGCGATGGAGAGGAAGAAGTCCTGCAGGAAGCGAGAGCTCAGAGAAACGAAGAAAAATGTGAGATAGAGATTTTATGTACTTAATCTCGCGATATGGATGATACAATTGGCTATATCGTATTATCGTACTTTGGATATCAATATTGCGTACTGTCAGACTACATCTAGGAGGGTGAAGTGTCTGGAGAGTTATTAAAGATGGTGAACATTGCGCCATTTCAACATTAAAAGCAATTCATAACATCATGACAATTTCAACCCCGGTTGACACAATAAATAAAATATACTATGATCTTAAGGGTGTCCAGTGACCGTCATGCAGCGGATGATGAAAAGTTTTGATCTAAGTTGGATTATTGAACATGCTATTTATCAATGACACATGACTCCGTCTCTCACTAAATGTTAGGCTTAAGCTAGTAGCTTAGTAGATTTCTATCCAAACTAGGCATATCTGTATGAATCTTTTCAGTTTCCCCCTCTCCCGTAATTATCACCATTGAAAAATTCAATTATCTGCTCCTTCAATTGTCATCATACAACTATATAGCTAGTCACCTTACAATTATATCACAATTATCTAGCTATGTTAGCACCTATTACTATATCATCCGAAACAGACGCCTACAAGATGGCTTCGCATGTCAAATATTTAAACATTCTCCAAACAGGAGGCTGTAGAGCTCCAGGCGTCAGTTGCCGACGATGCCGAGAAAAGAAGATCATCCGGATTCTCCAGCACAGTTGTGGTGTGCCTTCTGAAGTGGCAACTCCATCACCAGAATTCGATTGCCAATCCCTTGAACACGACCGCCATGATGCTTTTACAGACTGCGTGATTGTATCTTTAGATGTCGAGACAACAAAAAACCAGAGAGAGCTCAGGGAAATTGGCATCTGCACGCTAGATACTAGAGACCTTGATATTTCGAAGAAAGCGTCGACGCCTGAGATGAATCATATCTTGAAGACATACAGCTTTCACACTGGTGTTTACCGGCGCAAGAACAGAAGGAAGTTTCACTATGGCAAAGAGGAACTGATGACAGGGCGTGATCTGCAGATTATGCTTGAACAGGTTTTCCGTACTGGAAGCCCCGTACCTCAATCACCAGAGCCTCGCCAAATGATTTTGACAGCGAATGGGATTTGGACTGATCTACAAAATCTACGGAATCTTGAACTGATGCCAGATTTAGAAGACTTGCCAAATATTATTCTGGTTGACACAACTGATATTTTTAAGCATATCATTGAGAAGAAGACAAGACTGTGCCTCTGGGCTATGTTGAATTTCTTTCAAATACCTTACCGTAGCAGTTTTCTTCACAATGGCGGAAATGATGCGAATTTAACTCTCAAAGCTCTTATGATGCTCACGCTAGAAAGTTTCAAGGGATTGGATTGGAGTGCAGAGCAAGAGGAGGTGAAGGCTTTAATGATGCTTCATGCTCGAGAGGAATTGCCCGGTGTCAAACTACGTCTGAAAAATGAAATGAATAAGGAAGCAACAATAGCTCGAAAAGAGGCGTTTCGAGAAACCAGGATAGATTGTTGGGCAGATAAGGATGACGATGAAGATAGCTGTCTCGCATTTTCATTCGAAAATGAGTAATTGACTTCAGATTAAGTCATTCAGCAAAGCGTACTTCAGTTAAAACATTTTTGATAATACATGGACTGAACTTCATAGGATCCGGTGAATTGTTTTATAGATACTTGTTAGCTACTTAATTCAAAATATCTTCATTTTGCCCGGACACATTCGATGTGCCAAAAGTCAGTCAATTGATCTTACGGCCTGAGTCAAAGAAGGAAGGAGCATGTTGGGTTAGTGAAGCATCGCCCAAATCGTTCCACACATAATGAACCAGTACTCGCAGCGGATATTATTGGTTCCACAGAATTTGCCTTATAGAATGGTGATAAAAGAAGAAAAAAAGACCAAAAGAATGTGACGCCCCGGGCCGGATTCGAACTCACGGTTAATCTCCCTCAGGCCAAAGAGTTGCTCTACCACTCGCACACCGGGGCATTTTGTACTTTTTGTTGGATATAAGAGCCATATTGAAATGCAGATTGTTAATCTAGTGTATACATATACCAATCGAGTGTCTAAATTTTGTTTGAAGTGGGAAGGCAGGAGGGGCCGCCTGCCATATTGGAACAGTTCTGGCCGAGCTGAGAAGCAGAGTCTGAACCAAGAACCTTTTCTCCAAAGCATGCGGATTTCAAGAAGAGTCTCAGCAGATGTGCTCTACCATAGAAGATGCATACTTTGGTCCGGTGAGATATAATTGTTCACAAGGAGACTTACTCATATTGTAAGTAAAGCTCATCAGGCAGCGGACGCCAAAGGAATCAGCTAATTCTAGTCTCAAGGCCTTTGACAAGTTAAGGAAATGGTTTTATTTTTCATTCTATAAAATCAAGCTTATGGAAATGAATCTCCTACAAATCGTCTAAGACTTTGAAGTCCCGAAGCTTTGTCGAAAATCATAGGTATTGTGTTGTGAAATCACGAATTTTCGCCTGGATTGACAAACCTACCACGGCAACGACAGGATCCGATAGGATATTAGAGAGTACCTTTCGAGTCGATTGTAATATCAAAACAACAACTGTTAGGAAACTGGTGTGATTGACTGTTGGGGATGAACACAGAACACCGCACTGGCTAGAATATTTGGCTCAAACCCCTGTCAAGTTGAAGGAGAGCCTCTCAGATACTTGCCGAAGAATGATATTTAACATTCATGGGAAACAGTGAGCAATGAATGGGATCTAGAAGAAGGTAAATCAAGGGGGAAAAAGACCTAATGTAGATTCGAGTCTTAATTTCATACAGCCGGGTCAACGAGGTAACTGCTTGAAACGAATCTCATTCTTATTGAAACATTATTTCTCTTAGTATATAAGCTTAACCAACGCGGGGTTTTCGCTTGCAACTTAAGCAAAGCTCTTGATAGTCATGTGTATCTAGATCGTGGAGGAAGGAACGAGGACGGGCCTTCTTCCCTAGGATACTGGAATTCCGATTGCCGACCTTCTATGATCACACACCCAGAGAAAGAATTCAAAAACCTTAGATGCCACAATCAATGATTTAAGAAATAAATCAATTTGAATGGAACAAACGATACAGATTCCCAAGACAACTAAGTAATGGATGCACGCAGGGAAACGTGAGTTTCACATTCGAGGCAAAAGCGCAGCGTTGGATCTTAGACAAGTTGATATTCAGGACAGGTCAAGATGAAGAGAGGACTATCCTATGGCAATATAATGAGGAATTTCAATCATACAGGCCTTATTGTAATGGCTATGGGAAAATTGACAACCCGCCATACATTAGTCGAAGAAATTTCAATTCACCATCGACAAGGTTTTCAACAGGCTTACCATTAGACAATACAGAATACGGCGAGCCAAAAGATAGAGGAAATCTTACGTCACGTCGTTCATTATATATGGCCGTGGCAATCTGCTACGGCATCTTTTATTGATGATCTTTTGGCTTCGGCATTGTTTCGATCATGAGATTACAAGCACGATGATCGGCCTGTAGGTCCGCTATAACCACAGATCAAGATTGCCCTTGAGTGCTAACTCCTCCTGCGTTAGGCAATACTGTATGTAGTGCAAACTGTAGGAACCACATGGCCACGCGCTTAAATACGCGAATTCTCCCGTGGAGAAAGTGACAAAAGAGTCGTCCAAGCAGCTCCGACGCCACTAAACACTCACTAGGTGGACTTGAACATTGGTACACGAACCAAAGCTTGGCTGAGGTATATGATCACATATATACCATAATGATCATTGCAGAGGTGACAGCCATTCCGGAAGAAAGAATGGCCTTTATCATGCGAGAATACGGCAAGCCATTCGAATCTGCTGATATGCCGAAGCTGACCGCGTTCAAGTATATAGGGAAGCTCGTACTAATGAGGGAATTATGGCCATGGTTACTTGTTCATTATCGCAGATGGAATATATACGTTGCATACAAGTGAGAATCATTCATTACATCAGTATTCAAATGAAATCTGTGCAAACAACATTCCACTATAAAACATGGAACATGAAACATAGGAACAAGCCTACCTCTTCACTGCAGTACATGCTCAGAACTATACGAAGTGGCCTGCGGAACCTTTGTCATGTCTCTACAACGCTGCCATGGACTCGATCGTAACTCGATCTTAGAAGAGTAGGGAGGATTGTGAGAGTATCTGGACGTACGTTCATGTATTGAACTTATTCCTGCTCTAGCCCAGAGAGATAGATGGCCCTCGCGATTGCGAAACCAAAATTGAGTATATGAATATTACTTGTTACCGAGTAAAGGTTGCCTTGATACATACATACGCATGATTGCAAGACTTAAGCAAAAACAACTGACATGTGAGTACATGAAGCTGGGGTTTCACATCTCTAAGATCCATACGGGCAAGGGAACATACATTCTAGCGACCCTGTTGCAATGTTGTCGTTTCTTGACAGATAATAATTTATAGTTACGCTTATTGTTCCTTCGCCTTGATCCGTCAAGACACATGCCTGCCGACGATTGACAATAGCCTAGTGATCGGCAGAACGGTAAACAAGGGTCGCCACTGGGCACACAAGACAGGCTCGCACACGTATGACACTAAACGTGCATATGCACATAAGGAGCGCTTGTAACCCGAACTAGTCCCATCTACCGAACTCGGGACATGCGTATTGTATGTCATCCGAATTGGGGAGGATATCGAGCGACCTCTCTTATGAACGCGAGGAGTCCAGATTGTATCCGAATATTATGTTGGATCCCGCTGCTGCTTACTAGGAGATGACCAGTGAAGTTTGGGTTATCTCGCGTTGGAACTCTCTGTTTGATTGCTAATGGGTGTCAGCAACAACAGCACAGCTCGTATATGGACTCAGGCTGTTTTGCCAGATGAGAATTTATATGCTTAATTTGAATCGGTTTCTCACTGACACTGTTGAATTTCCTCCGCCAGCTGTCTGTTCCAACGGTTGCGACCGAGTATCTATACCACATATCCTGCAACTGGTGTACCTACATACGAAGTACATGAGTGAAGAGGTCTCATGGTTGACATTCCAAGTATCAAACGCACAAATTTGCAAGATTGTTGGAGTCGGACAAGTATGTCGTGTCTGTGCAATGTGATGTTATGCCCGTTTTACCGAATTGCCTGGAAGGGGCGGAGGGGGGAAAGAATTGTGATGCTCAGACGTTTTTATCGCCACAAGCCTTACCACATTCCAGGGTTCCTAGCGTGTAACCTTATTCACAAATGCTCCCAAGCATCTACGACTTCACAAGCCTTCCCAAGCCATCAAATTCATTCTGAAAGAGTTCAGAATACTGAAATCATTTGCAGATATATTAGTACAATCGAAAGGTAAATACCGTTTGATAGTATAGCTCTCAATCGATAAAGCTCTTGGCGCATCGATCTCCTTTTAACATCCAAGATGGATTATTCATATTACACTCCGAATGCTCAGCCGTTCTTCCCTCTTCTTCCTCCTACTCCAACTCACACAAACGCATCAAATACCGATGAATTCAGCAACTCTCCACCTGTATTTGTCCCATCTCCTGTGAGCAGAATGTTCCTGCTAACATCAAACAGCAGGATGTCTTTGATCAATTCCAACCCTATGATTATGCCAATCATTACGACTCACGCATTCCCAAAGTCACAACCCCGCTTTCACAGCACAAACCATCGATTTCCCATCCCATGTATACTGAAATGCCTACCGATATAATGGACGATGCGATGCGACGAGATAGCGACGAAGAGGAGAATATGACTCCGGCACAATCCCGGCGCAAAGCCCAAAATCGCCAAGCGTAAGACCATTTCTTTGAGCTCACTCGTTTTGAAGCTTTACTTCATACCATACATAGTATACTAAGACCTGAGAAATCAGACAACGGGCCTTCCGCGAACGCAAAGAGCGACATGTAAAAGAGTTAGAAGCGAAACTTGCAGAGTTCGAAAAAAGTACCGGAGATCTGGCTCAAGAAAACGAGCGATTGAAGCTACAGCTTACAAAAGCTGCGACGGAGAATGAAATATTAAAAGCAACGTCCAGGCATTCAAACTATCGAGGTTCGCAACCTCTATCGAATGTAGGGCCCATGAAATATACGCCTACGGACTTTTACAGTGAGGTTCTATATGCGCACGACAATAAATTTCCCAGCCATCGAATTGTAACGAGTGATAAAGGGGAAAGGTTGTTGGCGGCGGGTGCGACGTGGGACTATATCATCAAACATCCGCTATACAAGCAAGGTCTGGTGGATGTAGGAATTGTTAGTGAGAGGTTGAAGAACGCTGCGAAGTGCGATGGGCAAGGACCAGTTTTCGAGGAGAGCGCGATACTGGATGCAATCGAGAACAGTGTCGCAAGTGGCAGTGATGAGTTACTATGATTTATGAGATGGCATGGAAGAATTTCAAAGGTGTTAAGGTTGATTGTTGGACATATGGGACGAGGCAGACTGCTCAAGACGAGTGAAGTACATTAGGGAGTTCTCAATTGCGTCCCTCTTTGGAGTTTGGGGTGGTAGTATGTCTTTATGAAATAATCAGAGCGTTTAGTGAACGCTATTCAATTTATCTCTCATTCTGGGAGTCGTTTCCCTCTCGGTATCTCTTGGATATTCACGTTCGAATCTTTGAATGTTCAGTTTGCATACCAGATTGACTGACAGACGACTGAATCTTAGCTACTTTATTCTTATCATATGAAAGTCTCCATGTAAGCCTGATCATCGGTATAATGACATGCCCTAGACCTTCATAGAGTTTCCATAACCTACTATCATTTTACAGCAATGTAAACCCCTTGAAGTCCTATTTTATTATTGAATAGCAGGTCTACCAAGGGAATTGGTGTCTTGTTTCAAAGTTTGACTCTCTACGGGGTACAACGGGAAGCATATGAGGGTAGGGATAGGTTGGAGTGGGTACTACGTCAACAAGGCGAACTACTCTATTTTCCGACCGCTCTTATTCTCGGCCACTCTTTTACTCTTTTACACTAGAAATAAGTTAGCCATTTCGACTCGTTAATAGATTCGCAAAATCAAACAAGACCAAGTTGTACTTCATTGCGTAAAATTCATGTATCTCTATAATCAACTTATATCATTTTCATATTTGCAGATTCATAAAATCCTTCTCTTACTGGCACGACTAGTTAGATTCTTTCAATCACATAAGAAAGATAATTATTCTTGAAAGACCATCCTAAAATCACATGGAGGCGACATCGATGGGTTCAACGGCAGCCGGACAATTTAAAAGACTGTGTACGGCCATGCAGTGATGTACCTACTTAGAGGTACATTCTGGTTAAAGGATGCAATTAAGCAGTATCTACTCCTCATTCCATGCAGCTCATCCATTGTTCTTCAAGCCCTTATCCCGCGAATCTCATCAATGTCTCCCCTCCCGAAGCCCATATAGAGAGCCCACACAGTTTTCATCACTCTCGTAAACTTAGGTAGGACCCGTACAAGTAAACCCTGACGCCCCAACCACATTCGTACATTTGTACCCTGCACCGGCCGTCTTATTCGCATCTACCACATTAATATTTTCCATGGTGATGTCTGTGCACGGGGCGACAGCGCTACATTGGAAGCTGGTTACAGGATTCGTCATACTGCCGGATATGTTGTACATATTTAGATCGCTTATTTGAACTGTAGGGCATTAGATCGGGGAATATGGTCACCACACGTTTCATAGGAAAATGTGTTCAGAAACTTGAACTGGTAGGGTTGGGAAAGTGGAAGAGGGAAGGAATAAGAGCTGAAGTACTTACACGCTGACGAAGAGCAATTGCCTGCTGCGCCAGAGAAGGTTGTACATTGTTCGATAGTAAACGGTGGCCCCCTCAAGGAACGGAAAGAGAAATTTTCAAACGTGATGTTTTTCGCAACTGTGTTCATATTAGAAACATTCTCAAGATCTCCATCGGAAATGATCGAAACACTTACATCCCAACCCCCCACCGCCACCATTGGGCGGATATCCCACTTGCTCCCCAGTCCACGTTTTCACGTATCCTCCATGCAATGTCTTATAAAATACAATTCCCGTCGCCGTCACATTTTCAATACTCTCGTATACCCCCTTGTACTGTCCAATACTGCCTATTGCCACTCCCAAGCCGTTGTAGAAGGTGGAGTTCGTGATTAGTATGTTGGTGCTGTTAGCTTTCATAGATATGCTATCATCACCATTGACAACAGTCCAGCGATCAAAGTGGATATCGTCACTGTAGATCGTATCTGCACCGTCTATATTGCGCGAGGGGCTACCAGAAGAGGAAGTACTGTTCACGTAGATATCTTGGAGGAGAATCGAAGCGGACTTGAAGATTGTCATGGTCCTATTTTGTTCGTTAACTCTTTAAATTATCACAAAAATCAGATGTTCGGAATACAACATACCACATCTGACTCTGCACGAATCGTAACCCTTTGAATACGGAATTCGTCGTGTTCCATATCGTAAGCGCGTGAGGTCAGTTCGGATAGTTCGAAATTCCCTTGACAAAATTATACCAAGCTTGTCCGTTGCCATCCAAAGTCCCGTATCCGTATCCGTTCACGTTGATGTTATCACCGCCGAGCCACCATGCTGAAGTCTGGTTTTGATAGCCGAAGGCCATGGAGTGGTTCAGCCAGTAGGTTATATTTGTGGACCACTTTACATGGTAGGTTAGTGAAAGAAATACATGTAGGGGAAGTATGGGAAACATACCAATAGTGTTCCATAGATATCTATGTTGCAATTTGAGAGTCCCGTGGTGTTCATGATACTGTTGATGGTATATGTATGATTGAGAAAGACGACAGTTCCATCCTTGCCGCATGTTTTGAATGCAGATAAGATAGCAGGTGCATCATCCGTGCCGTTCAAACTGGGTTGAACGGTACAAGTAGCTCGTGGGGTAAGGGCTGTCGGATTTCCATTGGTACTAACGAAGAAGAGCGAAACAGCCAATATCGCGGGATAATGAAGCGATCTCATAATTTTGAGTTCTAAGTAGCTATTTCAAAGTAAAATCTTGTATTTATTTATGGATCTTTATACAGAGACGATATAGAGCCTTAAATAGACAAAAACATTTGCTAAAACGTAACTGTGCATCTTCCCCATTTCTAAATTTCCATTGCAATGTGCGGGGTTGGGGCAATACCATGCAGATTCTACAAAATAAACTGGGAAATGCAGGCTCAGATCGAACTTAAGATCAAGCTTAATCCAACCGACTTCCTTCGGATATTTATATAACCTCCGAATTAGCAATGCAGGATGCATGAAATTCAACTATGGCGAATCGAAACAAGATCGACCTGGATGTTCATCGTCAATACAACCCTAGAATACAGATCTCGCGGTTTCGGCTTCACACGGACCGAGATCTCCAATCTTTTTCGCAGTGTTGGATGATTAATCATATAGCAACGGGGTGACATATCGATATCGAGGCACTGCTTCTGATCATCCGAACTGCAGAGATTAATTTAACAATGAGCGTTGGACGGCGAATTGTTTGAAAAGCAGCATAAGAAACAGTCCAACGGATTTTTTTTTCAAATGCGGGGAGGAACAAAAGGCGAAAATGTCATGGGCAATTAGGTAAATATTCTGAAGCGAGCCTCGCCTGGCATCTCAGATTGAATTGAAAAATTGTGCACAACTTCGAAGCCACTAGAAAACTAATCTTGGCTAGCCTTTTTCTCAATCTTGATATCAGTATCACGTTGAATGGAGGTTGAATCCTCGGAAGCACAACCGAGTGGGAGAAAAATTGCAGAGGTAAATGGATTAGTCTGTTGATTCGCGATAAATGGCATATATACAGACCGGATATTATACAAATACGAATACCAGCCCAGCCCAGCCATCCCAACCCTAGACCAGCACCAACTTGCTAAAACCCCCAGCCGCCATGTTCGCATTACATTCGTCGTGAATGGGTATTCTAATTGGCTTTCTTTGCCTCTTCTTCCTCGTTCCATGGATGTTTAATAGTTAAGCACCAAATGTCTAGGTAATCGCAAATTGTAACAATCACATCAACCTTACGTCGTTAGCAAATGAAAAGAGAGAATAGAGGAATGGATACATACCACAAAGCTTCCATAAACCCCAACCGCAACACCAAGCATGCAAAAGAGATACGCGACTTGGTATACACCACCACCAAGAGCACTTGGCCATCCAAATCCAAAATTCTCCTTCAAAAATGGCCCTGCAGAGTCAAAGACGCCATAAGCAAGCGGTAAGTTCAATACATTCGTGTAAGGGAATGGCAATTTGACCAAATGGGCAGTGATCATCTGGCCCACCGAGTAAGCATTGACAAGCCCGGCGAAGAAAACGAAAGGAACAAGATGATTGTAAAGAATTTCAGGGTTGAGATAAAGGTAGGCTGGAATGAGCGACCACGTGAAGAAGAAGGGAAGAAGACCCAAAAGCGCGCCTCGGGACCTGTCTCCACGAGCTCTGCGAGCTTTGATCACATTTATGGAGCTGGAGGGGTCATTAGCTGTGAGACATTTTGACAAGGGCCAAGGAGGGGTAAATTTACCTTTGTACAGTGTTGAGAACCAGCACAATTCCACCTTGAACCATATACCACTCATTGAATGGCAATTCATAAACATACTCAGGAATAAACGCGTAATGTGGGATGCCAACAGTCCTGAACATCGATTGAGTCCAGAAACTCGCCCCACCTTTAATTGCAGTGAACGCGTAAACTGTGATGAGGATAACAATTCCTTCTACAGGTCCAGAAATCAAGCCCAGTGTCAAAGTCTTCGTGTGATATTCGTCCCAGGTTTGTACGTAGAATGTGAGGAGAGCTATCAATCGTTAGCATAATGCCGGCAAGGGGTCACAATTTAGGTTCGCACAAGCAAATAAGACCATGACTGTCTTCCAGCCCATTCCAAAGTTCTGCGAAGCCGCAAAAATCAAACATTCGAGAGAAGTATTGACTGCGTCAACACCATGATCGAAGAGCTCTCCAAGCGGTCCACTTTGATGTGTTCGTCGTCTGTAATTCCGACGCGGCAGGTTAGCTTTTCCCTTTCGTATCAATTGCAAAAGAATGTAAACATACGCTTGAGTCCCATCGACCGCGTCAAAGGTTTGATACAAGAATAATCCCACAGCCCAACTGGCATACACCCAAGGTGGACAATCCACATCAAGCGTCGGATTGTACCACAGCAAAGTCAAGATGTTTATAACGACGAAGCTGAACCCCGTAAGGGTAATCAGATTCGGTGCCATGCTCATCGGGAAACATTTTATCACGAAATTCGTGTAGAATGGCTTGAGAACATATCGAGATAAGAGGGAATGGTCGACACCAGAATACTTGTACTGCTTAAGGCCCGGAAGTTTATCTTGTCGTACGTACACCATTGTGACAAGACCTTGCGTTGATCAGAAGGAGCTTCGAGTAAAGATAAAGTTCATGAGAAAGATTCAATATTCTTAAACAGTGTTCTTTCGTTCTTTGTCGTATATGAAGGGAAATCGCGGCACCTCAAATCAAGAATTCTAAATTCCAGAAAAAACGTGCCAAGCCCCAAGTTATGCAACGTCATATCAGTACCGAGCTTTTCAGGCATTCTGATAGGGGCAACCAGTAAAGAACCCCAGGGCCACAGAACCAACACGTTGTGCAATGAATTGCAGAATTTTCTTCAAAATACTCATGTAATGTGAATAATAATGATAAGTGAATCATATCAATTCAAGCTACAACTTTATTATTCGTACATCAACTCGAATGAGATCAATACCGTACAATTGAATATTAGAATAGGTACCTCTCCACCTTCTCCATCTGGAGAACCACCAGTGAATGGGTGCATGGATTGACGGGACACTTTTCAATTTTCGAAATTTTTAACAAACTATTCTTCAATTATTTGATTTCAGAATTCATAGTTTGATTGTTTCAAATTGAATGAATGAATAATCATGATAATTTTTAAGATCAATGATTCGATATATCAAGAGACATTCATAAGCCCATTTTTGTAGTGTCCCGTCAGTCTGTAAACCCACTTCTGAACCACAGGAACTGTGGAAACACGAACATGTCAAATCTTATTAATTGTGATACATTTCATATCTTTGACTCGATGATTCATGCTGTATGTATCCTTCATCTTCCATGAGATGAAGCCAATCCATTTTTCCACGGCTTCTTATACCTATTATCTAAACAACAATCATCAAATGCACCCAACTTTCAACTCCATGAAATCGCTAACCCCTAAGCAACAGACCCAATAACCAAAGCTGCAATTCCTTCTTCCTCACCACGAACCACAATTTTACTTGTGACTCCTGACTTACTAGAATAAGCCATCCGGATATTAGCCACAACTCTCCCACCTGTAACTGTTTTACCAAATAGTTTGAGTGTGTGAGTAGTTGTATTTATTGGCACATCAGTGCCATCAAGGGGTTGTAGTGAAAGTGTTTTGGTAAGTTGTTCAGTAGCATCTGTACAACCATTAGCTTTTCAGTCAAAAGTATTCTCCGGGAAGAAAACATACCTGCTATACTCTTGACACCACTCAATTGAAGTGTCTCTTCAGCTTCCTCGCCGGAAGCACCCACTTGCTCCCAAATGTGATTGAAGTTGCCGGCGAAAGCAGGGACAACATAGTCACTGCCGGTAAGCTCAAGATCCTCGACTTGATACTCGTCATCGTAACCAGTGTCTTCAGGCTCACCGGTTGTTGGATCGATTTCTTTTGTAGTGAACTTCAGAATATTTGTAAAGGTGCTTGAAGGGAAAGCAGCTTCACCGCTGATTTTCTTGAAAGATACATAAATAGTACCCGGCTCATCAGTTACAAGCTTGGTGGCAGGAATGATGAAATCTTCCTCGAGCTCTTCCTCATCAGATGGGCTAGCAACCACGGACACTTCTTCAAGAACAGTATCTGGCAGGGTGTTCTTAACCTCATATTGAAGAACAATATGTTCCTTGAAGATATGCTTGACCACGGTAACAACGTATTCGGTTTCCGATTCTGTCAGTTCAACCACAGGAGATGATTTCAATACAGCACCATATGGCTTGAATTCTGGAATCTTGAGTAACTCCTGAGCATACTTTTGAGCAGCTGCAGAGGCGGAAGCAACAGCTTCGGCGCCAGATTGCGAAGTCTTGCTGGGACCAGATTTTGGAGCCTTGATAGTTGGTGTGACCGTTGTGAGCTTCTTGGTTCGCTCCTCTGCGTCTGCTTGCTCCTTGGTAACAACTGGAACCGATGCAATATCGAAGGGGTTATCGAAGGTTGATTTGTCGTCAGCCGTGACGTACATGACAAGTTGATGCTCGAGGTATGGCAAAGCAAAAGTATTTTCTGTAAATGGTTAGAGTAATGCAGGGGAAGTTATAATTGTCAAAACATACCATTTTTGATGAAACGATCTGCTGTGTCATCAGACTCCGACATTAATCTCAAGTTCAATGCAGCACGGTCACGAACTTCATCGTCGACATCATCCAAACATCTGGTCAAGAGGACGGTAACGCTGCGCTTGACTTCTGGATCTTTCTGTGCCACACCGAATTTTGCCAATGCTGTAACTGCGGCAGCTCGTACAATGGCATTCTCAAGAACCACTCGATTGTAGATATATCTGATGTACTTGGTAGGTTGAGATGTTTTTGGACCTTCCAATCCGAGAAGATGAAGGATGCGCACAGCCAATTTCGTGAACTCGCAATCCTCAATGAACTCACAGAGATGTGCCAACGCATCTTCCTTCGAATCTGGAACAAACTTGATTAGGTCAAACATGCTTTCCACTACAGCGCGCTTAAACTCATATCCTCCCTCATCGCGAAGTATACCACTGAGGAATGCAAGCATGCCGGCTTGCTTGTTGGGGAACTTTAGACAGAGGGTACGGATTGCTTCCACAATGGTAATCTTGAACTCGTCTGTAATATCAGCCATGAATCCTGAGATTTGCTTCATCAATCGATCAACACTGGCTTCATTGCCTGCCTTCAAAAGGGTGGTGATGGCAAAGGTAGCAATTGATCTATTGGAGTTCGAGATAAGAAGTTCGATATCTGGGTTGCAAGGATGGACAGCTTGAGGCTTGAAGGAGGCGAAGTTGTGAAGTATGCGAATTGCAGCAAACTTGGTGACAGCTCTTGGCGAGGTAAGGAAAAGTTGCAAAACATGAATGGCTTGAGTAACTTCAGCATCAGTGACGTCTCGCATGTCGCAAATGGCTTTGGCAGCCTCGAAGTTCACCATTTCACTCTTGTGTCGGAGCCAGCCATCCAAGAGTTGCATCATTGGTTTTCGGAGTTGCTGATCTTCTTCTGCCAGTTGTGCTGCTAGGCGGACGAGCATGACAGTTGCAGCCGGACTCTTAACAGCACCTGCGGCCCCAAATTGCTGAACCATCTTGACTAATGCCATTCTGTCGTGCATCCTCATTTGATATAGAAGACCAATCGCATGGTATTGTGTCATTGTTGAGTTGTTGACTGGCATTTGGCTGCTGGAAGTCGAGAAACCAAGGGAGAAGCCACCCGACGATTTTGTAGCTGTTGCAGCTTCTTGTGTTTCGCTTTGCCATCTTCGAACAACATCGCGAGCTATAGGTAATAGGTGGTAAGAGGATATTAATGCAGCAGATGATACGGAAGGGTTCTTGTCGACAATTGCGGTCTTCATTACTCGTTCAATACTCTGGACTGTGGAGGCCTGGCTGTGTCAATGATGTCCCTTAAAATAATCCAGCGCACTCACATCAATGATACGACACAATGCCCGAATGGCATTTGGTCTGTAGATTGCATCTGTTCCACCACCAGTATCCTTCATTATTGTACTTGTGACCATAATAATATCCTCAGCGGAATGCGCCAATTCCTTAATGATAAGGTGGACCATCTGCCGCAGGCTTGCATCTTTATTTTGGAACAGCTTCGAGATACCAAAGAAGAGGGTGGTGGCTTCGTTGGTAGGGAATTTCTCGCCGGTGTATAACAAAAGCGCAATCTTCGTAAGGAGAACACGACATCTTCGAGGTTGTATAGGGGAAGAGTTAAACAATCGAGCTTTGAATGTTAGCTTAGCTGGCCTGTTATTGGGAATGTTCACCGACCTTCTTGGAAAACAGAGGTTCTATCCACACGCATGATGGCCATTTCGCCATCTTCGTCTTTCTTACTGTAACTCATGATGTGCAAGGTATGCTCCCCAGCGTCATGAATTGAGAATCAAAAGAAAGTCGAGTATTGCTGCAATTGTGGTCTTTGAGGTTGCGATACGTCGCCAAATCCACTATGTGTTGGCGTGAAGGAAATAATTCAATAGGGGTGAGTATAGACGTTTAGCAGCTGTAAAAGGAACGGCTTTTGCCGAGAATGTCTCTTTCCTGGATAATTCCGCCCCGCTCGCTACTCTACCACGGGCTAGATTCTGTTACGCGGAGGAAGCTCGAGGGTAGGTCAAGTCATGAAAAAAGAAGCCAAAGAACAGAATATCGAGAAACAAATGACTTTCAGTGAATCAAAAAGCCTGAAGGATTATTTCTGATTGTCCCAAGAAGTAGGTCTCAGACTTTAAACTTCGAAACTTACAGGTAACCTATTGAGTTGCAAAGAAAGATATCGATATCTTTTATATATTTCACTGCACATTCAACCAAGCCAACATCATCAGTACCAAAACAACGAAAATCATAGAATATTCTAATCAGTGAATAACAATCAATCTGAACGGAATGAAACAGGTAGGAAAAGGTGAACCTCACTACTGGTAAGTTACCCTTCTCATATCCATGTGAGTTAATGGCTCGGCCCTATGACATTATAGGGCGGCAACTTTCCCAAAAGTGCTTCACAAGTGAGAAGCATCGGTCGAAGTCCTAATAATCAATCCAGTGAATGAAATAAGACTTATCCTCCCAGAAATATCAAATCAAAATTTTAATATTGGTGTTGATCTCGATTGAAAGCCTGCAAAGCCACGGCATTTTGACCCTTAGTTTATTCACCCTTTTGAAGTAGTTCTTTATCACAACAAACTGAATTTTCCTTGGTCGGGAAAGAAGGTGGCCTGAATGTCATATCATATTTCTTTCGAACTTTAGAATTGCTCAAATGACAAGAAAGTTTAGTCTTCAAACGAGCATCATTTTTCTGCGTAGTTGAATGGGTTAGGGGAACACAGTGTCCCTGGTGAGCTACCGATCGAATTTCCCTTAATTCCCCTCAACTATATGTTTACAAATATTCCAGCCAATTTTCAAGCACTTGAGGTCCTTTTACTAAATTTTTCTTAAATTCATTTGTATACTACTTTACAGTAATGTTTCAGCTCATCTTTTTCACGTATATGTTACTGCACTTCATTCATGGTCCACAAACAGCGCAGGAGAGCTCAGCATTCCGAATTTACTGGAGAGTGTTAAGTTGCGATTATTCTGACTTCGAGCGGATTTATATATTGCACATTGAGCGCGTCTAACGGCGTTGCCTTAACTTGAGGATTAGAGTTGGAGAGTACATATAGATTCAGAAAGGAGGGCGCAAGAGGGAGAGCAAATACAATCGCGAGATGAGATCCTGATTGACCTCGAGATTAGAATCTGAATGCAGCAATTAATCGAAGTTCAATTTGATATGTGATCAATCTTTTTCTGTCCTGGGTAGCGAGACTGACGAAACCATCAGAGAGGATGCACTGTCCCAATCTAGCTTGGTCAATTGGGACTTGAATACACCTCTAATTGACTACAGAGGTGTTATATTAGATTGACCAGTACAATGATCTCAGGTTTATCATTGAGCATTATGTTGTAAGTGCAACCAACCATAGTAATAGCTGCGTAGATTTCTAGCTCGAAGGAATCATCGGCCAGCTTCGATTTGTTCATTGAAGAAACTGATTTCGAATATCACTACGGTGGTTTCAAGACGAATTGCAAATAGCCTTCGCTTCGTTGAACACGACATTGATCTGCAAATTCTGCATACTTGGAAGGGTAGCTCACACCTTGCACAAAAAGATGAAGATATTCATAATACTAACGAATTTTCTTGCTTTGGATCTCTTCATGTACTCATCTATCTCATCTATATAAGTGAGGTGGCTGGCTATTCTCAGTCCTCATTGGTATCTCATCAATCGCATTCAAATGATGGTTTTGCACATCACAAAAAGCCAAATGCAACCGAAACTCCCCCACTCTATGAAACACCATCCACAATGCCTGTTTGTTGTTGGAATGTTCGCTCGCTTTTCAATGTCAAAACAGAAATTATCCGTTCCCGTGCCCCAAAGAAGATATGCCGTGCCCACAACAATGCAAAAAGAGTAACTAGCAAAAACGAGATTATTACAAAGCTGAATGCCATCCTTCCTGTTCCAAAGCCCATTTAACAGCCTCATAGACATCCCCGACGATCGCCTTTGGCTTGTGGGCAGGAACTGTACCACTTCTATAGACACCGGTCTTGACCAGAACGGAGGTCCAGTCTGTGCCTTGAGATGATTCAAATTCGTTGGCACCACGGATATCCGATTCAGGATTATCACCGACCATGAATACGCGCTTCAGGTGTGGAATCTTTCGCTTAGATTCGCCACTGCCACCGAGCATGTGTGTACGATACTTGTGGAGTACACGCTCAGCATACTTGTATGTCGCTGGATGTGGTTTACCAATAACAGTGCGTTCTAACTTTGCTCCACCGGTAGTAGCATTCCAAACGCCTTCGAGGGATGCCTGGAAACCTCCTTGACCAAGACGGGGCATGTGATGATTTGTTGCCCAAAAGAGATCTGGATTTGAGAAGAAGAGCTTTGGTTGCTCATCTTGTTGCCAACCGTTGTTGGGTAGTGAAGCGTCGCCGTTCTTGGAAGAATATGTACCGAGAATGCCTTTTTCAGACAAGAGAAGATCAAGTACCACTTGAGTATCCAAGGCCCAGTCACGAGGATCATTGAAGATCATAATAGCATCGAATTTAAGAGATTCAGAGAGGCTGTGTAGATCAACTGGTCTGGGCAGAGGGCGTGTAGCCTTGCTATAATACTCGCTAAAGATTTGGTTGAAGGGCCAGATGGTAGGATAGGCCATCAGGATGTCGCCAGGTGTGACAACCTTGGTAAAACCATACCTATATATTCAAGGTTAGCTGCGTCTCTCAGAAATGTTTAGTCTCTGCTTGAGATCTTTATTAGGATTGATATCTCAACCCCGAATCAATTCACCATATGAGATTATCTTGTGAACAATAAACACAGCCTACTGAGCAGGGTAAAAAGGAGGGACTAACATTTCTGCAACCTTGCGGCATTTATCTCCATCTCCACCAGTGACAAGAACTGTCTTATCCTTAAGACTCTCCGTTGTGTCCGACCCCTCAACAAGTTGTTTGAATGGTGTGTGTGATTGAACAAAGTTTTCTTCGGTAAGAGGAACATTGAGCTTTTTGCTCAATTCTGCGACACGGGCACTTTCATGTTTGCCTCCTCCATTGGTCAATAAGATGAAAGGGATGTTGTTTGAATGAAGTAAGTTCAAAGCTTCAGATGCTCCAGGGATTGGCGAAGAAGATCGAAGCAGAACACCATCAATGCTAAAACCAGTCAGATTGGAAACTATGTATGACAAAGATCAAATTACATACTCAAAAGCAAAAGCAAATCCTGGTAGGAGGTTTGCAGCTACAGGAGTTGCAGTGCTGGAGCGACGTTGGTGAGTGATAGGAGCCATTGCAGCTTTGATCGATTGTTTTGGGGAGCAACAAGTGGCAGAAGAAGAGAAGGAAGTTGATGGCAATCGAGAGGAATATATAGATCTTTGTTGGGTATAAGCTGGCTTAGCAGGGTTCGAGATAAAGCTGGTTACCCTATTCACAGACTTCCCGCTGTTCACTAATATCGGATTCAACAACTGGTAGCGCCGGGAGTTCACGGAAACCTGGCGGGATACCTGGGCGATAAGGGACATTTTTAATATTGTATGTGGGTGCTACAGTTCAACGAATCTTCGGATGGGAGCGAGGCACATGTGAAGGGTGTGAAGGTTGAAGCGCGTATGAGTTAGTTGATTGAGTTGGAGTGTGGAGATATATTTTTTGGTGTTTATCTTTATCTCTGAGTGGTCAAAGCTTCATTTCCAGGGGTCCCCGCCGAGGATCCTTACAATTTCTCGAAATTCTAGCTAGTCTGCTCTCTTGGAACAGTTTGGTAGGTACGATTACTCCTATGTAAAGGTTAAAGTATTGACTATTGATTTCTGGAATGATAAGCAATGTTGGAAGGAAAACATTCCTACTACATAGAGCATACAACACAATTGGGACTATTGATTATTCAGAAGATAGAACTAACTATTCGAAATATTCGAACGCTTCATGCAAAGAGGTCTCGACAAATCCTTGCGCCTACGAAAGCTATACTAACCACCTGGTAATCTAGCTGTTCAACATAGCCGGCTAGGCCAACTATAAGACTAAAATTTCCAACGTTACCCTTCCCTCGGATCTACTAATTTACCCTATCTCTGGTAGGGTTGATACTACTGTGTGACGCATACACAAGTAGGGCAGGTAGCTACCTCCCCAGTCACACATCGTCTGACATGCTGGTGCCAGCACATATCATTTCAAGATCTCCAGATCCATCACATTTCCGAAGAAGGCCCTCGAAGAAGACTGTTTAGGGGATCAAACTGGGGAAGATATGTACCCCAGCCGAAGGTTGGGGTCCATGGATGAGAGGACCGTCGAGGTATCTGATAAAAGGTTAAAGGGATCGGAATGAGCTGTATCATATCTCTGAGTCTGATTCCATTATCTCACATATCTTTTGAGTTGGTTACTTGTTGACACTCCATCTTCAGGATCCACTCCCTCATGGCTGTGTATGCGTATCTGCAACGAGGCTGAATCCCGCTTAATTCGAATAGATAACACTGACACTCGTCAATCTCTCCTTACCAAACATAATACTAGATACATTTCTAGCATTTCACGATTAAGGATTTGGATTATGTTTGACATACGCAGTTGGAAAAGGGAATCAAATATCTTTTAAGCAAAAGCATTCCTCTGAGCTGTCATAGAGCACAGACTGTGTTCCGGCATTCATTACTTATGTAATCACGAAACCACTAAACGCGATAATTCGCGGTCGATCGCGCTTCCCAACCGGTTTCATGAATGAATTCTATACCAAATCCCTGAAAGTCATGTTGCATGAGCGCCCCTCTTTCATTTCACAAATCCATTGCACAATTCTCAACCTCCTCTCATTCTTGTTCAATATCAAGTCATCGTCGTCATCATCGTATCAGTTGCTTTTGTGTTTATTTCATCAACATCCATCTCATTGTACAAACATTCATTTAACGACCGTCAATTCAAAAATTAAGTTTGGATATTTCTGTGCATTGCCCTCAATTTTGATACCGTAACTCCTTTCGACTTATCACAACAAACCCAATAACATTTCGCTACTTAATCCGACTTCAACTTCATTGAGCGGGAAATAAATATCCACCCAACACTCAAATTCTCATACCATCTCATCCATCAATAAAATTATCATCATGTCCGCCCGCCAAGCTAAACGCCCCTACGCCGGCTCTCAATCCCAAATAACCTCATATTTCACTCCCGGCACTACATCTCTTCCTGCACCTCCTCCTCCCTCTCAATATCAACCACCTACTCTCCCAAATCCAATCCAATCCTCCCTCTTATCAGTCGGCATGCGCATTCGCAAATCTGTCCCCGAAGGATATAAAACCGGTTCCTATTCCGCCTTCAACCTATTCTCAGATACCACACCTGCTACAAAACCAAACTTCACATCCGCACCCCCTTCCTCGACATCCGCAGCACCAAAATACAAAGGAACAAGACCTCGTGCTGGAATCAGGGAATTGACGCCTTTCTGCGGTCTGATGAAGGTTGGGGGAATGAGCGTACAAGGATACAACGAATCGGGCGAGGCAATTGAAGATGATGATGAGGAGGACTACGAAGGAAGAATTTGGGATAGCAGTCAAGAGAGCATGTTGAGTAATGATAGTACTGGAAGTTACGGAGGTGGTAATGGGGCCAAGAGGCGCTTTGTTGACGAAGAAGAGGGAGAAAGCGTATTTGGACAGGGTGAAACTGAGGGAAGAGCCTTGATGGATGTTGGAGAAAGAAGAATTGCAGTGCCGAGGTCCAGGAAGGGTGAGAAGGGTAGAGGAAATGACATGATGAGGTTTGGAGGAGATGAGAATGCGGACGTGGATTTTGAAGAAGCCGACTTCTTGGATTATGATTTAGCGGACGAAGTTCAAATGGGCGGTGTTTAGGAAAGGCCAGGAAATTATGTGTTGTTATCAATGGCTTCGGAAGGAACCGTGTGTCGATTGCACACATTTGGGGAGGCGTTTCTGGATGGGTTATTCGAGCATGGTTGCATAGCCAAGAGCTGCAATATCTGGAAAGGCCGCTAGCATTCCATTGGTTTTTGTTTAACATACAAACCTTCCTGTATTCACGTTTATTTCTACATAATTGACTATTGATCATATAAATCATCGGTTGCATGGAACATGTAAATGTGACAATAAAACTATTATTATATTCAGCTTATGAGAAGGGAGCTGGTTCGCCCCATTTGCATCTAAAGAAATATTACTTGCCGCAAAACCTACTACAATGATACTTACAGCCACGCATCTTCAGGCTAGAGTGAGAAAATAATGCAAAGATTAATAAGCTCTACTTATCTGCAACAGCTATTAAAATGTGTTTGACGCATTTCTGCGGAACAATTTTTTGGCTGCTAAATGATTTAAATGTTGTTATCAGGCGGCTCGAGGGAGTCCTATTCACCCCATACTTCCCTAAACTCTAGCAGGTCTCTCTGTCCGTACATCTCACCTGCAATTGTGATGATCATATCAATTGTCGCTCTAGTATTCCAGTCGGATGGTTGCCCTGATGTGAGCGCTGACGCTTCGGTTGTGGTGTTGGCAGCTTCTTCTGCTTCGAGCGGCGGAGGATCCGTGATAGCTGTGGGACCGACAGGCGGATTTGAAGCGAGATTAGCGAGTAAGCGGACTTTGAGTGCTTCTAGTTCATGAGCTTCTGGTGTCGCTCCCAAGACGTCTTCTTCCGGACTAATAGGCTTGGCTGTTATTGTTGATAGCATAGTGTTGTCCGTCGAGTCTAATATCAGCGAGGCATTACTGCTCTTCTGTGTTACCTGGAGCTCCACTTCCGGCTGGTTTTCAATCATCTCTTTGTTCTCATCTCTGGAGCTAATGAAATTTTCATCATCCACAGTTTCGACCTCATTATCGGCCTTGAATACCTTCTCCACCTCATCCAAGCCCTCTTTCAAGTCACTACCTGCCTTTAATCCAACAACAAGCATCACCGCTTTTTTCCCCAATTCCCTTACAACTCCTATCTCATCACTACTCAATTCCCCTCTTACCGGTAGCCTAGCTAGTAATGCCCAGATCCACATACTGACCTTCAAATTGATATCGGAGCCACTTTGCAACAACGTGCCAGTCAAGAGGAGCCTCAGTAGTCTCAGAACTGTGTCCTTATCCATACTTGCTACCTGCACAGGGAGCGGGTCGACTGTCTTCATTTTCCATCTCCACCATCTACAAAGCTTGGTGTTCAATACGCTTAGATATGTGGGATGATCTGCATCTAGATTTTTTACTAGGTCTGTTGGGGGAACTTGGTGCAGTTTGCCTCGTAGAGTTTCGAATCGCGTTAAGATAGAGCTGAAATACGCCGATCGAGGATCTTGGCCTTTGTGTTCTTCATCCTCCGTTTCGTCTTCAACTTCAGCCGCTGCATAATAAGCACCATCCTCATAATATCCTCTGAAATCGCCCACGCCACTCTCATATATCGACCGATCATACTCGCCGTTGTTTTTGGAGCTCGCAGTCTCTGCGGGGGCGTAAAATATGGGTGGGAGGTCTTCTGCTTCGGCTCTGGACTTGTAATTAGCTATATTCCAACTAAAAGTAACATTTAATTTAACACCATCTCATATTCGCGATTGAAATCTCGTAATTGACAAGGAATGTACTCACCTAACTGATCTCAGATAGTTCAAGGCATCTATACCGTCCTCGTCTAAGCTGAGAGAATCATCATCTGCTGGAAGCGCACTTCGCTGACCATAGATTGGATCTACGCGCGCTTCTATCATGGAGTTTGATTTCTTGTTTGAGTAGAGGTAAGAACTTGGAGGTGAAGGCGAACGGGCGCGTTTGATACCGGCCATGATTACCAGCAGTTGTCTCTCAATTCCGTCTCGCAAATATGCGCCTGACTCAGATTCCTTCAACCGTTCTTTCGAACTCCTCGAGTAGGGACTATTCAGTCTCCAGATCAGGAGGTCTTCCTGTTTTCGAGATGTGTACTTTAACAAACGGTGCTTCTCTTGCGAATTCGAAAATCAATATTTTCCATTCTTATATCAATATAAGAGTGGTTAGTGGTTGGAGCAAGTCACTCGTAAATAAATTATTGAGCCTCAAGGTCCAAGCTTTTTAGACGGCTAGAATTTTGCCGTCTCGAGTGCAACATAATCCAAAGGAAGCATTTCTTGCCGCTAAACTGTTACCTTTTCGTGTTACCAGATTCGTAAAGTAGTAGGGAACGGAGGCTTCGTGATATTCATTTCATGATAAAATCAAACAAGTCTACAATCGTACCTACTTTCGTAACGCCTGCTATCACAGACATTAGTGCAGCTAGCTTCGCTTTTCAAAAATCTTTTACATGTCTTTTACCTTCTAAGACGCTGGTAACAGGCATTGATCACTTGTATTCAAGAAGGAGAGTTTCCCAAATACAACTATGAGTTGTCCATAGGGTTGGTGTTGTAAATTCCAGTTTAGTATCAGATGACGTTATTGTCGTCAAAATACCCTCAAGCGATAAGGCTGACTAATCCTCCCGAAATAAAGCCTCACATACTGTGGCGAGGCTATCTTCACATCTAGAGCCCCAAAATATACTATCATCTATATTACGAATTCTTTATTTTGCTTCCACTACAATGACTTCTCTCTGCTTCATTGATAGATTGGCAAATTCTTTCTCCGAGCCGTGAATATCCTCAGAACACAAATAGCGCTGTATGATCAAAAGGCCGGGCAACGGAGGAACTATTGAACCATTTTCGACGTCGAACACTACATCATGGCTCTCGACGCACAGAGTAATTGGAATGTGGAGATGTCGCAGCCTCTTAAGTTATCCATTAGATCACAAAATACAGAGCCTATGCCGGCTTCTGAATCAATGGCAGAGCTTTATCGTAAAGCTCCCGCGCAAGAGATCCTTCTCCCGATGGAAATCATTTCTCAGATCCTCTCGTATATTCCCAATCGTGTGGACACCCAATACACTTTCTACTCCTGCGCACTGGTGTCTAGGCTCTGGTATTCGGCATCTATCTCTACTCTGTACGAGCGACCATATCTTAGTGGTGCAAACTTCAATAGCTTTGTCGCCACTGTTTGCCCCTCTAAAAATGCACATATACGGCAATCTGCGCTCGCACCTCTGGTTCGCCGGCTTGATATGGGAGGATTGGTGCATAATAGTTCCAGGAGCTTGACTGCACGACTGCTAGGCCGACTGAAGGGGAATCTTGTTGAATTTGTGGCACCACAAGCCTCTTTCGCTATCAATTCCTTCCCCGCTCTCAGCAAATGTACCCACCTCCGATACCTGGATCTCTCCTTGATCTCAGCTTCGATATCGACCCGCTTACTATTTCAGACTCTGAAGACACTGCAAGAACTCGAGACGTTACTTTTTCCGCGGACTTCCAACAGTGACCAGGATAGACTTGACGAAGTATATGAATGGCCACCGAAGCTACAAGGTCTTCATTTAGCAGGAGGGGTCGATGACCACTTTCTTCGGACCCATCTTCGCCATGTCCCACCGACACTTTCACGTTTCAGTATTCAACATTGCAGTATGGTATATGGGCCTGCACTTCTAGAAACTTTGGAGCACCTGGGATCTCAATTGCAACACCTAACAATTCGACACCCAATGAATCGCATGGGTGTTGGGGCCTTGGACTACGTCCTTTTGATGTGCTCCTCCTTAACTGCTTTCCGAATATCAGCCGATTTTATTACAGATGCATTGTTTGAGAACATATCCGTCGGCCACCCCTTGCGAATATTGGATTTAGATTGTAGCGGCACAGCAGGCACAGAGGTTGATATTACTGCTGGGGCAGTTTATGATGCAGTGGAAGAAGGAAGGTTGCCATCTTTGAGAAGCGTAAGAGTTAGCTCTAGGCTGGCTTGGAATGCAACGCAGAGTGGAAGGCAGGATATAATTGATTGTAAGTCTCCGTTTGCTTTTGATTTGTGACTTTGCATAGAAGCCAGCGCTGATACGCTTGTAGTGGTAGAAACAATGGAGGATCTCGAGAACGAGACTCCACTTGGAATAGAGCCAATAGGTGTCTGGTTTTCAATGGATTGATGAGCTAGGTGGTAAATTTCATCGGCCTATATTCGAAGTTAAAACAGGCAGTCAAGCATCACACTGCGGTATTATTTTAGTACCTAGGATACGATGCTCAATATCTCAAACCAGTTTAGCAAGTTGCTTACAAAAGGGTTTGGATCGTAGCACTTCATTTTATACTCCCTGTGTATCTCCTGGATACCTTGTATCATAAGTGTGTCACAAAATGTTAAAATCCATGCTCGATTGACGTAAGTCTCTTACAATAACTGTGGTATATGATACCTCCTTAGAAGTTTTATCAACCTCCCCTTATCTTGGATGATAAGATTGACATTATTGTCTATTCGAGGAATAAATAGCTAGTATTATCACCCCCTTGAGATTGAGATGCACGCTACAATCAAAAGAAAGTATGCATGTTATTTTGCACTTGGGCTGTGCTCAGCTGATGTTTAGACACTACAACGGCGGACTTAGGGTGTTGACAGAGTTTGCACAAGGTATAGTCCAGCGAGATAGCATTGAGACCAAGCACGAGCTATATTCTGCAGAGCTATATCCTGCAAAACTATTTTGCGGGCATCTATCTTGTCAATTCATTTCCTTCATATCCCTTTTCCGCCCGTCAAACTCATCCACATCGATATCCATTCAGGAATAGAACCGCGCATTGTTCCCACATTTCTGTGTGGTGGCCTCCTGTATCTGTTGCAGGAACCAAACAAAGTCATGATACGTTAATATCAACCCAGAAAATAGAATGCTCAGTATCCCACAAGTTTCTTCTTCGCGGCGCGCAATATGGCTACACTCTGATCCCAAACATTATCTGGCCCAGGAGCTTCTGTATAGTCTGTATCTGCAACACGTTCAAGCTGAACTTCCCACATTCGCTTTTGGTAGGCCTCGAGAATCCTGTTGCAGTGTCAGCACAATTGCATTTAGTTAATTCGAAATGAAGTTGTAGACGTACTCCCTCTCGAGAGCTTCTTCTCCGACTCCTAGTACGAAATATGGATCCTCGACATACACCTCTTCAGTGTCTTGTCCCTTCGAAGGCACGTTTGAAAGTGGTTGTTGAAGAGCTACAACACTATGTATAAAGCCACCCTTCTCGATTTGTTGTAGGGGTGCATCTGCCGACACTGTACCAAACTGGACTTGAGAAGTCGGAAATGAGTTGAGTTTGGTCGTATTCGAAGAATCCAAGATTCTGATGCTCTGCTGCATGTTCCGCTCTGGTGGTTGCTTTCGGCTGACAGACAAGCCTTGATTATGTAAATATGAAGACTGGGAATACTTGAAATCTTCGCCTGCAGTATTACTTTGGAATTTAGCAGCCCCATTTACACCGAAAACTGGAGATCGTCCTCGAGGTCGCATTGGTGTGCGTGGCGGTGATTGTCTTTGCTGTCGCAATGGGCTTCTAGATCGACCACGTACCTGACGAACTGGGGAGACCTGTCTCTGAGACCTGAACCGTCTTTCCATTGGTGGGGGCGATCTCTGACGAATTGGTGAACGAGATCTACCCCGCTTTACTTGCTCTCGCCCAGGAGATCTGTTTGAATCAATATTTCGGTCTCGACGATTCTAGATAGCTACTCACCTGGATCTACGACGAGTCATTCTCTCTGCCAAGGGTCTGTCTCTTACTTCTTCGCGTCGGAAATGATGCTCTACACAACCTTTGTAGATACAATAATCATTAATGTAAATATTGCAACTTGGGGAAGCCTTCAATGCATTAAGAACTTTTGTCCTAGAAACAAGCAACGTCAATGATATTCTCAGATGATGAATGTAATTGTCGATTGTGTACTCACCGAAGCGTAGCATCAGTGCCCAAGCCATGATAATCACACCATTGACGAGTTCCTGGTAGTGCTTGATCGCGAGGCCATCTTGTTCGACGACGGGGACAATAGCGCTCTATGTGGTTGTAATCATTACAACGCCAGCATTGTCTTGGAGCATCTCGACAGTATCCGTAATGGAAACGGCGACAATTTTGACAGGGGGCCGGAACCTGAAATTGAAAATTGAACATCTTATGTTTCGCTGATGATCTTCAGACGAAAGTTCGATGTTGTGCAGAACGAAAAGTTGAAAGGTGCTGATGGAGGGTTAAAAAAGAATAACACTCGCGTTTGACAGCAGTAATATGATCGTTTCTGGATGAGCAGATTGTCTTTTACAATAGTTGAATTCAATGAGTCGAAGAAATATAGAAGTTATCGATTACTCATGTAGCCACCAAAGCTAAAGATTCTACGCTACCCAGCAGGTAAGGTGAAGCTTATCAACGACAGGATAGAGTAGGGAAGGGGCGACAACAGGGGAAGGTGCGATCAGGGGAAACACGTGATTTACCCCCTCAACTCCTGATTCTTTGACAGGGCCAGTCAAGGAAGCTATTCTAGCATATCCCAACTTTACATTTCACCACATACTCGTTTGAACTTCGCCTTTTGACGTTCTTCTCAATAGCTAGAAATATCACACAGCATTTTCATTGAGATGAAATTGCGCAACACCCACTCAGGGTCGTCCTTTGTAGCAGCGCATCTGCTATTGTTCAAATCATTCAGCAATACAACAGGAATCTACTACCTTTAGCCTACATAATCTGCATGGTTGTCGAAAGCTGAAACGTATCTCCGCCCTACAAACTCACTTTGGCTCAAATCGCTTGCCCAGCTGCTGCTGCCACCACGAATTCTACAAGATTCGCACTTTCTAGTACGCCGCAACTATTAAACTCTCATATTACCCCAGACGAGTATAAATCTAAAATTTTAAAATTTTCGCCATATAATTACAACATCACATGCTTGTTATTTGGGACTAAGTGGCTTTATATTCTACTCTGGTTTGATGCAGCTTCACTTGAAGTTTCAGACTGCTGTCGTCATAACAGATACATCATGACACCTTTCGCTCGGGTCGCAGTTCCTAATTTTGACTACACCACTTCTGAAAAACCCAAAACTCATTTCTCAAGGGGTTTGAAGAAACAGGGCCAGATAGTGAGGGGTGTGCTACCCAGAGACCAAAGCCCCTTTGACCGCGAGACTACAATTACAGGGGATAACCGCATATTCATCGATCTCACTCGGAACTCCGAACATGATTCTGATGTAATAGGGGAGGGAATCCACGAAGACTCAATCTCTATAGGATGTGGTGCTCAAGGATATCATCGTTCACCTTTGGCAGACATTACTCAACATGTAGTGTCAATGGACTTAATCGTCTTACCAATTTACCAAGATTCAATCGTATCTTTTCCTTCAGTCTCCTCCGTTAGAGTACTTGAAGACTTGTGTGAGGCGGAGCTGTGGGGGACAAGAGGCAAAGATTCCGAAACTACAATGGACGTTAGTATGCTGGATGTTAGCAATTTTGCAGGTAAACCCACAAGCAGCCATACAATCGATTTGAGTCGAGACTCAGAAGACGAAAGAAGTGAGGACTTGTCCCTTCTTTCACCAAGTATTCAATCAAGCCGGTTGGAAAGTGTCCAAGATCAATCATTGGCATCTTACGAAATCACCAGTTCTTGTAACGTTGGTTTTGACCAAGCTGTCTTGCATCAGGCTAATAAAGCCGATCCGGGCAACAAGCTGGAATGCCGGAAAAGAAAGCGTATTATCGTGTCGTCGACTCGCAGGCCTCCCCATGTCAAAAAGTCCATGCAAATATGGTTAGAATCAACCAATCGCCTGCTCGATCCATTCAGAGAAGACAGCGAATGTTGGTTTCATCCCGCTCCACCACCTCCCCGCATGACCCCAATCGGTACATGGCGTGCTTGCGGCAATATACAGAAAGCTTTCAGCTGGCAAGATCACAATGGTAAACACAATCTTGTCTTAAACTTTGGTATAGTTTCCAAAATTCTCTTTCACACTATGACAAAACGACAGAAAGATGGCTTCGTCAACAAGAAGTGGCATCTCAGCCATCTCTGTGGGAATTGGACGTGCTTGAATCCGAATCATACCACTGTTGAACCTGGCAATGTTAACATTAGCCGAAACAATTGCTTTTCCCATAGAGGCGGCTGCTCACATGAGCCAAAATGTATGAAGGAGAAGAAAGCCAATTTGAGTGTCAAAGGTATCCCCATCAATCATGATGACGAGATCATGGAAGGTGCAAATGCCAACTCTAGTAGTGGAGAAGTTCAAGGCTGGTCCACGCAAAGTTTTGATTCTGACCGCAACCCCTTTGAGCACGAAAGATTGCTTGTGGATTAGTTTCAAGAAGATTCATGATATCGGAAACTCACATGGCGTGAAACCGGCTGCAGACAAAGAATATAGGCCTGCTTGCAGCAAATATATGGGTGCATTATTTAATATCGCCATCTTATCCACAATTATATCCGAAACATACATTTTAGTTATTTAGACACTTTTCCCTTTTAATTTATCCATTCTCTAGAATATCACTGTCACTATCACTATCCAGTATCTCAATCTTTAATTTTTCAGGATCTTTTTTATTGCTCGTGTGTCGTTTCACCCCACTGAATTAAATGATGGTACGTGAATGTGATTGCATATATTAGGTCCTTATCACGCATGCAAATAGTTGCTGGCGTCGCCTATCCTCAGCTTACATATTTCTTATCGCTTCTCTTTACGTATATGTAAGGCATTTGATTCAAATGTCCAACAATTTGACAGGAAACACATCTAATAGCAGAATAACAATCTTTCAGAGAGTTATCGTCTGGGCCAGAAGAAGCAGGCCGTTGTATATTCTTAGCTTGCCTAGTAAGCCAGATTTGTTCAGAATAAAATCGACCTATTAAACTTTCTGGAAACGATTGAACCAAGTCCCTTAGATTACTTTAGTTGTACGATATATCAGACTATTCACAAGGAACGTCTAAAATCAGTAAGGAAGCTATTAAATCGCTGTGTGTTGTTCATATCCTTGATTTATACTTATTCTAAAACGTGCTTATGGTATTATGACTCCTCGCTAAAATTGGGGAGCATAATCCAGAAGTTATAAAAGGCTCTAGCATTATCTCTTCTGCACTTTCGTTCAGATCTTCAGATCTTCAGATTTTTGTGTTTGTCTGTTCAGTTTTGCATTGAGAATGTACCACATTCTCAGGAATCTTCTGCGAGAGGTTTGTGCAAGCAGTGAAAAATTTCGTTGCTCATCTATCATGACTAATGCTTCGAAAGGAAGCACCACAAAGCAGTCTGGGCAGTGGACGAGACCTAGATTCCGACAACCAACTCTTGGTCACTCCAGCACGTCAAGATCTACCAACACGAACTCAACACCTAGAGGCTGGCCAAGAATGCTCAAAATGTGGCGCAATTTCTAATACTGTGCCTGAATCTCCAGCAATGAGATCGAGCAGGCGAATCGTTGACGAGCGTAAATTGAGAGAACTAAATTATGTCAAAAGGTAACTCAATATTCTCCAAGGTCAAATCTAACGTATATTTTAGCTAACGGTTGTTGTGAATCAGGAATAATAGCCTCCAAGAAAAATGCAACGCTCATATCCAGTGTGTGAAGCCAATAAATGACAAGAAGATGATAGCTGAATTTATTTCGCCACAATTGTTGGAAAATGAGGAATTCTCCTGGGTTGCCCAAGGAGGCCTTCAGCCTGACACATACATTCTCAGGTTTATGCATGGATTCTCGTATTACAATACAGATCCGAATATCAGTCTGACGAGTTTTGTTCGCCTCTTCATGGACGAGTCAATGATTGTAAAGAGAATACATTACAAGACATTGAAAGATCGTCTTCAAATCCGGGTAGGAGAGTTTGCTAATGCATTACTTGCTAAAGGATTGTTATTCCGCAATCGTAGTAGCAACAAAATCTCACGAGCACAAGAATTGAACGCAGCATGGAAGCAGAGATTGGAGATCTGGGACCAGCCTTCAGAGGGAGCCAGTGAAGAGACCAAGTCATCAAACACACAACGTCGATATGTTTACGACATGCCTGTATTTTCAGACCGCGAAGAGTTTACAACCAAATGGCAACAACGCTTATCAGACCTCAAAGAACCAGTAGATCTATCACGAAAACGAACTTTTCCATCAATATCACTGGGTGGTGATGTGGACGAAGAAACTAACGCAGCAAAGCGTCAAAGATTTTCCAAATCTAATCAACATCAACCTCGCATTATAAAGGACAAAGAAAAAGGGGTAGATGGAGTTCGAGATAACTCTAACGAGATATCTCAACGTGGGATAGGCACCGTGCAGCGTTGTAGCCCATATCAGTTTGGGAGGACTTCCTAATTTCTCAAAGTAAGATATCGACTCATTATCATAGTGAAACATTCTAATCAACTTGAAATTCAGGACAGTTTAGCACATGCGACGACAACAGCAACTCTCACCACCATGTGCAATCCCAAAATGAGCAGCTCCAAATCGACTTTGACGGGACCAATCAGTTCTACAGCTACAGTAAGCCGAGCTGTAATCAAACCAGATCCCAACACAGCTTTCAATTCGCGCAGAGGATTCCTGTCATTCCACTCAGCGGTCTCCGGTCATTTGTCTGCAAAATCCCAACCGGACTCGACAGATCCTAAGCCCTCTCCGATATCTAGCACACCACTTAAACCCAAATTCCGAATCACAGGGAGAGCCGGCATCCGAGGATGATCTCACTTGCCACTTTATCGAATGACACGAATTTGAGTTTTCTGTCCAAGCAAAACTTCGATTACGAGAATCCTCTTAAAGTCAATTTCAAAACTTTTGAAGATTTTCCTATGTTATCCTTTGTTTTGCTTTTTGCTCAGAGGGCGGGTGTTAATATGCGTGAACTTGACGGCTTGAAAATTACAATCTTACTAGACGACGATCGGCTGGAGATAGTGACGAAGGGCGATGAGAGAAAGTGGGAAAAATTATTAGAGATCATTAGAGATTTGTGGAAGTATGGTAAGATACCATGGGTCAAGGAGGGTACAAAGTTGAAGCGCGGGGTCTAAATTGTTTACCGAGAGAATGTACACCCGATCATTGTGAGGTTGACTTGGATGGGAATTTGTTGCATGCAGCCTCTATCGAGATTAGATTTTTTTATCAAATAAAGATTTTTAATGAACTCTTGTGTCTACTCCAAAGTCTCCAGCTTATGGTTTGTTCCAGACACTCCAACATCTGCATATAGCATTTGGGAAATAAGTGAGATTATTCTATTCCTGGCAGTCGAAATCATATGCATGAAGATCATTAGAGCGTTTCGAAAACAGAATTGCAGGGCCTCTGAATCTCAACCGTTTTCTTCTCGTCTTCTCTAAATTTTCTGTCTTTCAGGCAACTTGTTACAAGATTATCGTCGTGTTGTCCTATCAAAGAAAGAGAAAAGCGAGTAGATATGGCAAGATCTAGACTTCTTAGATGTAGAATAGTATCCTCAAATTCAAAAGTGTGCATTGTTAGCTGAAAAGTTAGAGAAAACTTGGAAGTGGACATTGCCACTTTCCTCCGATTCGAAGATGGAACTTAGAAGAAGACTCTTGAATACGTGTTAGTTCTGATTGAGTCAACTCATTCTTCCTCCGAGCGCGTTCCCAGGCTACTAAACAGCATCCCAGTGGATTGATATGTTACATTCGACGCAGTTCACTAAAACTCAAGCCAGCTCTACACTGCGTGAAGACTAGCCACACTTTTTCTTAGCAGCAACATGTCTAACCCGCAACCATAGAATATGCATAGCCGAGAAAGATTCAAATTATTTTTAGCCAATCTGATAAATGATATGATTATCTTGACAATCCTCAACTGGAAGGCTCTTATAAATAGGTATGCTCAAATATACATGACTGAGTCATGCATGTTACCAAGTTCTTATATTGAAATATCTTCCCCTGCAATCTTCATGAATACCGACATATTGTCAATTCGTATTCGCCTCTTTCCCCTGGCAGACATATGCACGCACATCCAATTTCATCCAAACCAATGTAACCTTCCACATACACTTCAATCCAATCACTAGTGTTACCAATCTTGATAATTCCTTGGATTCGTCTGAAATTTGCATAAAAATCTCTTCCGCTCATAACCATCTGTTTTCTTTGTTCTGCATGTGAACTCCAACAATTGGTTGGTAAAATGATCACGCGAACCAGGAATCGTGCACATACATATATTGGCCCTGTACGTGTTGCACACCACTTCCGGATGAAGTTGCCTTTTCGCGTATTGTTTGTTAGGCAGATGATGGATTCGTCATATTTTTATGCTGCTCGACACCAACTGTTAGTTTCACGTACGCTGAGATCTTGAAGTGGCGCAGAATATTAAATCACCAACATTTAAATTATTTCGTAATCCTTCGATGTAACGGCATAACTTAATAACGGATATCGGCCAACGAGTGTGGACACCGTTACATCAACGTTTATCGGCTAAAATGCATTTCGGATGCAAGTCTTATCCTTCGGCGCTTTTTTGAAACATACACCTCGGGATGGCTGCCGGAGGCGTAAAATTGCTGCCTTTGGCTTGGATGTGGCTTGCAGTGAGTGTTATTTAGAGGTGGTAGACAAAATTCAAAATGTGGGAGATTTCATAGGTAGGCTCAGATCAAACTATTCACATTCAGATGAGATTAAGATAACCTTGATCAACATTATTATACATCTGACAGTACGCAACCAGTGGGATCCTCGTGCTGGAGAGAGTATTATCCCCATTGGATGCTCTCTCATGTAGTTTTTTCAATGGAAAACTTCACACCAGATGATTGAGACACTATTGACATTGGAATGATATAATTACAGGTTCTATAAGAAGTCAATCAGTATTTACATTTATCTAACAAGGAGGAAAATAACCGAGGTTAAAATCTCGCCAACCATCTATGCACACCTCCCAATCAAGATATTAACCTCCCAAAATTCCTCATCGTCATCACCATTTTGTTTCGCAGATTTGACATCCCTGTCCCAATTCCTCCATATTCTCTTTCGCGCTCGCTTCCATTCTCCGTCTCCCATATTCTTTCCAATCACAAATTGTTGGTACTCTCCAAACATGCATCGGAAGGTAAGATTATCTAATCTCTCTAGAGGTATACCGGAGCGTTGAGAGAAAAAGGCGAATAAATTTAATAAAGAGAGTGATTCCATGTATTGATAAGAGAAAGATGTACTGGTGTCAATTAGGGAACTGGAGCGTTGGAGATAGAATTCGAGTTTCGGCCCCGCCCCCTGAGGTGTTGTCGGCGTTTGTTGTGGCGTAGCTAGAGATTGAGTGGGATACGAGTATTGAGAGGTGGTGTCGATTTTAGGCGTAGAAACATGTGTTTGTTGTTGTGGAAGATATGTCGATGGATGATAATGATGAGAAGCGTTATTAAACTTGGGGGTGGCTACAATGGCCGAGGCTTGTTGTCGCAGAGGGTTTCCAGACATAGATTGGGTACTAGGTGGATGCTTTGACATGAAATCTGCCCCAGTAGCAGGAACCATAGCTGGTGTTGGCGGCGTTGGCGGAAGCTTAGGGTTTAGTATAGCAGACATCGTAGTTGCTAATGACGGTTGAGATGCAGGGCTCTGGATTGTTGGTGACTGTATTGGAGACGCACTGACTAAATCTATAACAGTTCGAGGACTCGCGCCATTCAATCTACTTTTTTTATGATCATGAGGATTCTGCTCATTGTAAAGGTTTTTCTGTGGGTGTGTCGTAGTATTTTGTGGCTCAGCTGGCTGTTGCGGTTGCTGTGGCCGTTTTGGATACTGGTATTGTGAAGTTGCTCTCTGTTGCCCAATATACTCTGTGCTGTAAGAAACCGGAGCTTTAGAAGCTTGTTGTGTAGGAGACGGGCCAGTGTATTGGTTCCGGGGAAACGACGCCTGCACAGGAGAGAATTGCGTAGGGTGGCGATTGACGAATTGATTTTGTGTCACTGGACTTTGGATGATAGTGGATTGAATAGGATGCTGATTGGGAGCTTGACGATGAAAGTGAGAAGTTTGTATATTAAGGGGCTGACTGGTCGCGTTATTGTTGTATTGGCTTTTCGAAGATGTGAGAGGGCGGTTCAAAGGTTGAGTTACAGGGTGATGAGTCTGATTGGTTGGTGATGGTGTGCTTTCGTTCGACGACCTACTCGGAGCTTGCTTTGAGAAATCGTTTTGAGAAGTTGAGGATCGAACACCAAATTGCGATGGCGCACTTTGACCAGAAGGATTAAAGTTTTGAGTCGGAGACGACTGTGTCGCATGTTCATTAACAGAGTAACTTTGCGGCGGTGAATTTTCTGTACCAGGTGGCTTTGTTGAAGGGTAATTAGTGCGTTGGCTCTCTGATATTTGGTGAAATGATTTGGAAGCTTGACTTCCTGTAGAATGCGGACGTTCCGTTGCTTGGGGTGCAACTTGTCTGATGCCGGGTAGAGACTCTTGGCTTCCTGTTTGGACCTGTGAAGCACTTGGTACTATTGAGACTGGAGTAGTGTTGCTTATCGTGCGATTGTGTAAAATATTAGTGTTAGTTTGCGGGACATATCTTGATGGCTGTTTGGGAATTGTGGAGATGTTATAATCAGTGGCTAACGAGTTCCACCATGGATCCTGTGATCGATACAGTTCTGGAGAAGAAGAGTTGACGTGAATTTGGCTGTGAGTCTTTGGCCCTTGTGACTGTTGATTGAGATGCTGATTTGTTTGTGCTGGCGTTGACTGTTGGGCATGATTATAAACTCTATCTTGAGTCCCCTGTAAGTCCTTGAGATATTGTGATGTCTTAGGACTTGACAGCGAAGGACTTTTGGAGATTCTAGGCCCCGATCCACTATTCATGGGAGCCCCATGCCTCGTTTCCGTCTCGCGCAAACGCATTAGTTCGGACCGACCCATATTTGCAGAGTCAGGCCGCTGATTATGAGTTTCAATGTCAGCTCTGCTTTGAACGTTCTCCTTAAACTGCACTTGATTCCGAGCTGCAATCGCCCCAGGGTTGATCTTGATTTGTATGTCAAGTTTAGGAAGGCTGGACATTTCCTGCTTGCCGTTCTGAGAATCAATTTTGTTTTCCACAGCATTGGGCAATCTTCTATTTTGTTGCATACCGTGCTGAAACCTCTCCTGCTCCATGCGAGAGATTTGAATATTTTCGGGGATTGACAGTCGTTTTTGAGACATGCTGGAAGCTCGTTGGGGCTGTGCTGGGGACCCAACAGAAGTTGCATTGTGCATACTCACAGGACTCTTGGTATTACCCCAATCCTCTGACGATCGCTTTCGCTTTGAATGCATCTGTTCTTGCAAGACGAGGGGGCTCAAGATATTTTGCTCTTGCCTGACATCGTGATTGGTCACACTTTGATCTAGATTCCGAACGTGATTATTCGGCTGCTGATTTGAGATGATCGGAGAGTTTATTGTCTTTATATGGTGCTGATAAGATGCTCCGGAATTCGCACCCATCTTTTCGTCCATAATTCTCAGATGACTGATGAGTTCTGGATGCGGTGGCTTGGGAGAGCGCTCTTGGTCATATTCAGACTTTCGCAGAGATTTTGTTTGCATCACAGAGGGTGTTGTGTTTTGAGTCGGGGGAGCTGATGAAGCCAGTGGGTATTGAAAAGTACCAGACTCCGTAGTCAGCTTTTCGCATGACGCTGACTTCTTTCTTGACTTTGTTTTTCGAGGCTTGGCATCCATTCGCTCCAACTGCCTTTTTCGGGAGGTTTCTTGCATCCACACGTCGTTTTTTGATGCGGTCGGTTTACTGACAAATGCCATGGGATAGACGCCATTCTGAGAGTTCACCGGATATGGGTTGAAATGGGCGTTTCTGGTCCAGAAGGACTCTGATGATCTGCCAAGTTCCCGTGCAATACTTTGCGGGAATGTAACTTCACTCTGCTTTGGTGTCTCAATTACCTGCTGGCCTTGCCGTTGATCTCGAGGTTCTTGTGGTGCAATCGGTGGCTTATATACACCCGGAGGATTATGAGATATGGGAGCGGGAGGAGATTGCGAAGCAAGACTAGATATCGGTCGATTTATAGGTTGGAAACCTGAAACCAATGAATCACGGGAGGCTGCTTGAGTTTCCTGGACAGGATTTTGAGGTGGTATTTGAGACGATACACTTGGCTTGGAGCATTCGGATACGGTCGGCGTAGCTTGCCCGACGGTAGGCAATAGAGTTGATGTTTCCTGACCGGTTTCAGACGTCAATGGACCTGACGGCAAGGGGGTTCGTGTCAAATTAGAATCATTCTTCTCAAACGATTTCGGGCTTCTTTCTGGAACATCTAACAAGGAAATATGAATAGAATGACTAGATTGAGGCTTGGCAGGCTTTGAAACTTGCGACAAAGTACTCAACCCCTCCATGGATGCTTTATTAGCTGTGAGCAATTCGCCCTGGTCCGAGAGTTTTTCAGGTCCTTCTTTTGATACAAGTTCGATCGATGACGAGGCTCGTGACAATATATGCTTCGGGGGTGCGCTTGTCGGGAAGGAATTCTTGTACATTTCATGTGTATGCGCTTCAGCGCTTGATGTTGGTGAAACGCTGGAAGTACCACGCTGTCGATGGGTATCTGTGGTTCGGGAGCCATTGGACGAGAAAAGCTGGTTCAAAATCTTGACGTCGTTGAAAAGGCCATATTTTTTTGGAGTTTCTGACGATTGAATCCCTGGTGGGGTCATAGAGATAGAGACATTGTGATTCTCATCCTCAATCAAAATTTGATGGTTCGTTGCGACGGCTCTTCGAGGCTCATCAACCGAATCTTTCAATTGTTTTGGGGTTGACGCTCTGGTAAAGTCTTTCTCGTCAAGGTTGATCGGCTGAGTGCTCACTTCGATACGAAGTTTTATATCTCCTTTGACTTTTGGAGACGGAGGTGCATTTGTAGCCTGTGGAAGTTGACTTGAATGCTCGGCCTGGGCTGATGATTGATGAGAGTCAATTACTTCTGCTTGGGCATCAACCGTTTTTTCAATTGGAGAACCATCTGCAATTATTTTCGATGATTGGCTTGGCATGACAATGGCATCTAGCATTTCAGACTGTGGTGAGAGATCTCGACCTTCTGATGCATTGCTTGATTGATGTGAAAGAATTAGCTTGGCTTCGGTTTCTTTTATGCTGTCTTGCACATGAGGAGGCGCTGTCTCAAGTGCCATTGTATCATCTGGATTTGGTGATGGGAATTTGATGACTGCCTCTTGAGTAGGTACTACTACTTTTGTTGCTTCGCTGGATCTCTCATCGTCCAATACTTCGATGACTGTCGTCCCTAGCTGTGACAGCTCTATGGTAGATTCCTCTTCCATCTTGATGAATACATCAGCTTTGTCAGATTTAACTGTGTAGGGTGAAGGTATCTCGACGGAAATTTTTGAATTTCGTATGGTATGCTAAACATGATCAGAGATGGTAATGAAAATGGAAATGGAATTTGCTATGATTTAAATCATACCTCAGATCCTTCATGAACTTCACACTTTTGAAGCCTCTCCTCATCACTATCTTCTTCGTTGACACTAGCCCGAGGCGTCACCATCACGGTCACGGGATCGATATTAGAGCTTTTTCTCGATATCAGGTTCGGGAAAGTCATGTCCGCGGGAGGTGGAACTGTCTTGCGTCTCCATGCATTCTCGGTCCAAGGTTTTCTCTTTGATCTACTACTATCCAGCGAACTGTCTTCAGATTTCTTGGAAATTTTTCGTCGCTTGCGATGGGTCTCTGGCGGCATTTCTTCTTCAACACTACGTCTTCGATTACTGACGCGGGGAGTAGGTGTGTCATACTTTAGGGTTGTCCATATTGCGCGAAATCTTGCGGTCATCTGGGGGACACCGTCGGCTTGTAATTCGACGAACTGATGATTGATGAATGTCTCTGTCCAATGTCTCATTCTATCGATAATTCGTCTTCTGAATTCTCGAAGCTGCGTGCCGTCGAGCTCCGCACTTGTGCCCTCTTTTTTTCTCAATAGACTTACAAGACTTTGAACACCATCATCTGTGCCATTCTCCAAATCATTTGTGTAATAAAATAACCACCTATGCATAAAGTACTGGATTTCCTTATCGACTGCACTGGGCCATTGTACACTCTTCTAAGCTCAAGTTAGCTTCCATGAAAATTTGGTATTTGAGAGAACAACCTGTGACAACCAATCCTTCCCCAATCGGACCGGTGGATCTGGAAGGGTTTTGGGGTCAATACGCTCTGCCCACGGCATAGCCACGTTACGGTCAAATCTTTTTGGCGGATCTAACCATGGTGTGAGGCATAACTCCGGCTTGATGGTCATTAAAGATGAACTATAAGTAAACTGTGGCTCTTCGTCTTCCAAGTACGTTTCCTATACGCACAATTAGTATCTGGAATTGAAGGGTAAAGTGTTACAGAAAGAAATACTTCAGGTGTACTCAAGGCCGAGAGTTTGTTGCTAATATGTTCATCGTTAACATTTGATGTTGGGGGGGTAGCATTGTGTTTTTGGCTCCTCCGTTTCGCATGCTGCATGATTGTGGCGTTAGCTCCCACACGGGAAATTAACATGCTCGCGAATCATCAGAAATGAAGCGAGACCATCCATCAGATGTGCCATATTTCAAAAAACAATATTAGACAAGAGTAGTACATACCAATTTGCTATAGTTGGATCTTGCGTGGATGAGAAATAGGTCGGCTACATGATCGATGATACTAGAAACCGAAATTCTCAGAATACAGCGGCATAGAGGAAGCAAAACAAATCTTCTCTCACATTTCTTTATCACGAGCTTGCTCATAGACCAGGCTTCCATCTAACGTTGGCGGCCAAAACCTCTCCCCTCTACCTTCTTCTTCAAGAAAATTCACAGCACACAGTCGACCTCCGATAGACTCGGCTCTTCTACCATAAACCTTGTTTCCACGAGCTTCGTAATCGGCCAAAAACGCAGAAGTAGATTTTAACAGATTCCGACGATCTTTCGTAGGGTTATCTTTTTCATATCCAAGAAAGGAACATATGTCGTCCCTTTTACCCATCGTCGTTGTTTTTGATAGAATCATTCATCAAGTGGTGAAATGGTGATCGAAATGAGGAACGATGTTCGGTGACATGCCATGAACTTTATTTAAAAGACTAGGAATAGAGTCCATTGTGCAGGTGCAGTGTGCGAGTATTTGTTAATTGCTCAAATTCTATGGTGTGGCTCCAGGGTGGGGCATAAACATAATATATATGCAGCAAGGATTTCTGACAAGAATTCCGGACAAGTGCAGGAAAGGAAAATGCGGAAAGGTATAGAAGTAGAGAAGATATAAAGTATATAACTGGTCCAGATATTTTAAGTGCAACATGAAAATAGTCTGCATAATTGAGTTCGTAGCGCAGATGCGGCAGTATGATAAACGTCTACCCCCGGCACAATGTTCCGGTGACCGAAATCTCAATTTGATCTTGTTCTTCATTTCCGCAGTGGGACAATTGCCCGATGGTAGACTCAAGAATATAACTGGTTGGAATGGTACGAGACACATAACTGTGCATTCGTAAGCTTTGAGAAACAGACATGCGAAGCTTCTCTCCAAAAACATGCAGCCGCTATCCACTTTATTTGCAAATTCTCCACTTGCTCTTCTTTCTGTTCACGAATTTCTCGCCATAAAACGGTTCCCACTTGTGAAATGCATATGACAATGGATAAAATGATAATTTGCAAGGCCACTTTTCTATCATTGGATGACGGTGTCGTCGCCTAGAACTAGGAAGGTGTGATTTTCGTCTAGGGATGGCTAGCTAGTCTTGGAGCCAGCCATGCTGGCATGCAGAATGTCTTTACAGCCGAGCTTCCTGGGGTACTTTTCCCGAAGACCAAACGTTCCGAACGAGACTCGGAAGAGGAACACACACAGGTAGTATACATGTAAATTTATAATATCCAAGATTAATTGATTGATTGTACCTGCACTTGCGGTAATGATTCATTGCTTTGAGGAATCTTCCCAGCACTGAAATTTTCAGAACTAAACCAACACTGAACAGTAAGTAGACCGTAGGTTGATTGGTCGGTTCTAGAATAGATACATACCCAGGTTTTTCGTTGGTAGTTTTGTTGGTATCGTGATATTTATTCACCAGCCCCCACAAAAAGGCACTCCACCGAAATCCGGAACTAATGGCGTGCATGGTGGGCTAACCTTATAGATATTTACCCCATCGAATTTACCTAGGTAATGTAATGTCCAAATGTCTAAACTATGTTGGTAAGAACAAGCAACTGTCCAAGATATCGTTCATATCTTTTGAATCCACTTTGATGGTAACTGTTGACGCAGATGACAAGGAGCTAACGAGACATGATAGTGGAGAAATGTAAGCTGCTTGCTTATACGGAGTACTGTTCCGCTGATGCCATTCATTAATGTTGGATTCTCGTTGGAAAATCTCTTGGAACATTGCATTGCGGGAAAAGGTATGCAAGGACTTGCTATATTGACCTACCTAGATGATAATGTCAGTCGAAAAAATCTGGACAGCCATAAGAACTCGGAAAATATACATACAGAGTATACAACTCAGAAGATGCTTTCATGCTTGCAGGTATACTTACGCATGCTATAGGTACACACCAACGCCCATGGAAGTCTGGGCTGGGAAGTCCATTAGGATCTCTTGCTCAGCCACCAATGATTCATTCACTATGTGATACTGAAGCTTTCGCGAATGTTCTTTGTACCAATGAAACGGCGGTGAGGTTGCTAATCGGCAGGTGAATAGACATTCTAGAGGCGTTGGCCAATATATATGGAACATAGCAAACTGCCAAAAAAAGAAAAATGCTGTGAATTCTCATAAACGGGTACGTGCTGCCGTGCGGAGCATTTTGTCTTCATCTTGCATATGCCCTTATGTTCCTAACCATGCTCGCCATGTATCGTATATATACTAGGCATTTGTCTTTAAAGTACCTGCTGCAAATTGACAAGCGTTGAGCCAACCAACAAGAAGTTAATAAGATTCATCGCCACTCTCCTACCTGAGCCTACATACATCGCGTTCTCTTAAATCACGTGGCAGATGAAACTAGGTTAGGGCTCGTGCTCATGCACTTGATTTACTTTTCAGCACTTGACATTATACACAAAACTTCTAAGAAGTCCTCAATCGGGTTATCTTCCTAAATGTCTTTTATCGTCCCTATTAAAGGTGGTTTTGAACCAAAGATCTTCAGCGGTTCTCTCATTAGTGGAGCACGCTTGCTTCTCCTCATACTCAAACGGACTTTTTGTCACATTGATTAATAGCACCTCAACATTCGGAAGACGACGTGGATGCATTCTGCTACGTAGGTATACAGAAGTAATCAATAGCTTATCTGTCTAGCGGAATGGCCACCACTACTTCACTTCAGTCGCTAGGGGTGGCAAAATTTCCGAATGGCAAGATCAATATTTGAAACGATCAGTGCCGTGACAATACTAGGGCGAGTTTTAATTTAGCTTATTGTTTTTGAGAATTCGATGACGAGAACAAGGAAATCCTTGCTATTCATTGGCTCTTTGAGATGTTCTTTTTGTGAAGCTAGCGCTTTTACTACAGGATTTCATCCAGTATGAGCTGGTTGCTGCGGACCGCTGGATCATGAATGCGGGTTCCCGCAATGCATCATTCATTCACATACTCGTGCAATCAATCTTTGCTTTTTGGGGAGACGTCTTTAGCTTGCAAATGAGTGCGCTGGTTCTAATCGGTCAATGTTATTGCTACTACCGCTTTGAGTCATAATGCGTTGAGTTTCTGAATCAAGTTCAACAATTATGGTCTCTGACAAATTGAAGCTCAAAAGGCAAGCATTAGAATCCAAGTCCTGGGCGACAATTTCGGGACCATTGTCTTAATGTATCTCGGTGGAATTTTTCTTCAAGTGAAGAAACGCCGGGAAACAAAAAAGATGGGTAACTTACACACTGATTGAGAATCTATATGGTCGAAAGAATTGCCATTCTCAAACCATAGATGAAGGCTTTACCCATAAAAACCAGCGGGGGCGTTTGAGCCCGAATATGACTTACGTTTGGAATACAAAAATCTTGAGAAGATAGTATATGTAAGGTGTCTGAATACATGTATCAATGTTTCAAATGATTGTACCAAGGGAAACAGTACCCAATGAAATTTTCGGCATGAGAAGAATAGCAATAGGGGCAGTGTAAAACATTACAGCCTTAGTAAGCATTGAATTCAATGAAACCATCAACAAGACATATACATATAGGCTATGAATAAAAATCCATTGCAGTTTGACTGGTAGTTTGCCACTCGTTGATTTGTATAGTGTTTTCCAAACACTGTGGAGCATCTAATGTATTCACAGAAAACTGAAATTGCTAATAGCAAAGTTGCCATCCTCAGGATGATATTCTAACTTTCACAGGGTGTGCAAAATCTTCACCATAAGAGAAGCGACAAATCATGAACTTCCGCATTGAATGTTTGAATTAAGAACAATTTTTTTTACGAAGTTTATTTCTAGACGATGAAGAATCTCTTGGCCGAACTCCCCTCAGACATCCGGAATCCACCCATCACTTTTCATCTCCCCAAATATCTTCTCCATCTCCTTAATCGTATCAACCTTCTTCGTCCACCCCGCCTTACTTCCTTTGTCCATATTAACCACACTTCCCCACTCCCCGGTGTCCATCGCATGAACAAACGCATCCCATGTTACAATCCTCAACGCATCATCTCTTACTCCATAGTTTTTAGCAATTTTCGGCCATTCTTTTTCCATCTCTTTCACTTCACTCATCAAATCATATTTCCGTTCCACTTTCGTCTCTACCCCAAAATACCTTCCAATCCCCTCCCAAACATCTCGAAACGTAGCGACCGTATCATCCACAATATTGAATTTCTGATTTTTCACTGTCGGCTCTTCATTTAACGCTAACCATTCTGTGAATTCCGCAATCACCCAACTCGTACTGAAGTGTTGTCCCTTGTCCCATTTCCCATAGTACTCATCTTCCCCACCGGGGAAAATCGCGGGTTTGTTGAGAGCTTGACAGAGACTAAAGTAAATGGCTGCGGATGTAACCCAGCTGTTTCCGGATTTTCCTACGTACCCTGATATCCAGAACGGCATTGTGATATTCCAATCCCAAGAACGTTCTTCGGAGAGTGACCAGAGAAAATCCTCTTGGGGGTAATAAAAATTGGGGACTATGATGACGAGAAGTTAGTAACTAATTAGGGAAGTTTTGGATATCGAGAGTTGAAATGAATATGGGAGCCAATGGGATGCAAGTGTATTCGGAAGAAATGCGAGCTTGGAGTCGAGAAAAGGTAGAGATGGGGTGTTGAAGCTTACGGGAACGAGGATCGGTCACCCGGTGAGCATCTTCGGTTAGAGGCACTGAGGCGGGTGGGGAGGTAAGTAAACCGTAATTTTTTCCTCCGGTCTGGAGAATCACTCGTTGCACTATAACAGGAAAGTCAGCCTTTAAGTGCCAGAATTGCTGTGAAAGAGCCGTCGGATGCCATGGAAACATCGTAAAGTTCTCGAGTGAATCCAACGTTTGGATGGGATAGCTCAATGCAACGGGGATTATACTTACGACTATCACGAGAAGTGAGATCGATAGCAGTGAGAGTATTTGTGAAGAGAGGTACATTATTCTTGGTCATCTCTTCTAAGTGATTAGGATGGTCATAGTCGGTATGAATGTAGGCGTAGTGAAAAAAATGGGTAACATTTGTAAGTTCTTTAGCACTCAGAGCCTGGGCAATTTCACCAGCAGTGGTTGTGAGATCAAGGGAATGGAATTCGACGCGGGGATCGGAAAGAATATTGGAGGGTGGCGAGCGTGAAAGGGCAATGATACGGGTCCTGATATTAAGGGAATATCTTAGTTGGATGTCCGATGCCGGGATAGATGGGGGGTGACAATGAAGGTATTGTATTTGTTTCGAGGTTGGAATATACCTCCTGATTGAATACTCACCAAACTGGGTTCTTAGAAAGTTGCCTTAACAAGGCGGATCCCGAAATTCCATTCGTCCCTGTAATGAGTGCCACTTTGGGAGTTTCAAGAGAAGTCATGATGATATTCTCAGTTAGGTATCTTTCTTCGTTCTCGTGACGTCTTCCGATGCTTAACTTCGAGCTGTAAGCAAAACTGTGGAGAAAGACCCCAAAGAAGAAAGTTACTAAACGTTATAGTAAACTTCACGGAAAAGCGTTCTTTGCAATTTTATTCGAGAATAATAGCATTCGTTTACCTGCTTTCTTCGTAGTATATAATTGTACCAACCATCTACGCACAATAGTCTTTTACATCATCATCGATAATCATACATACAACCGAGGAGTATCTGCTAACACTACTCATGATTCGGAGTCATGAAGAATATTGGGCTCGGTTGCAGAAGCATAAACCTTGTCTACACAGTCCTATGAGAAGTGAGGAAGAGGATATGTTCTACGCAGGTCGACAAAAGGAGGGCTGTTATGCACAGAAAGCGGGGTATGCATATGCAGGTAATCGGAATAGGAGGGGTATGGTGAGGGGCATGATACAGTTTCTGCCGTGTTTGTGTCATGTTAGCACGAACTTCCTGAGTGAAATTCCATAGTATAAAGTGGCGCAAAGGTGGGATGGTTTTGAAGCTTGTATCTCTATGAATAGGTAATGATGCTAATTATGTTTAGATTAATTCTTGGATGAACAGACACCTGTACTTCTAAATATCTAGTCTATCTACTAACTACTCCCCACTTGCAGCTTCTAACTGCTCGCTTATTCCCTATATTGGCATTGTCATAAGTCGTGTATTTATCTTGAGAAAACTCCACTATTAAATATCAATCCTCCCAGCACAACGAACCCAAGGACTCTGAGATCTATGTCTCTCAAATTTGAGAACGCCTCACTACTCTTTCCAGTTGATGTAGCTTTGGCTGCAATAGTAGGAGTATCTGAGCTCTTGCTTCCACCATTAGTAGGGCTGGGCGTTACTGAGGTCGAACTTAAAATAGCTCCCGTTAAAGCTGGGATCGAATCGCCTGCTGTCAGCTCCACAATATACTTATTCCCATCACCATCGCTGGAATTTGTGTCTGCACCACCACTGTTGATATTTGCCTGCGCAAGTCCAACTTGATTATTCTGCAAATCAAATACCACATATGCACTTCTCAGGAAATTATCTCCAAAAATATAGTAGCCGTCATTTGCAGATCCAATCCCAAAAGCACATGCCTCACCACTGAATGGTAGATCCACGGGTGCTTGGTCTGGATCAGGCACATAGCCCATTTGTGCAAGTGGGTAGACAAGTTCCGACAGAGGAACTTTAATTGTAACGGTAACAGAGGAAGATGAGTAGGACGAGAAGAGAAAGTTGATTGTCGGAGAAGTAGAAGAATTGAGCGAACAAGGTATAAATACAATTCCAGAGGAATTTGTATCGTCGTAAGCGTCGAAGTAGGTATAGACTGCACTTGCTAACGCTGGTGGTAAGGAACTAAGACTCGATCCAGAATCCATGGTCAAAGTCTCACGGGAGTTCCTCAAATTCGTGGTGTTTCCTTGATCCGTAACTCCTACCCCAGCAAGCTCAATGTCAAGTGATTGGTAATTGAGCGAGCCATCTGAATTGCGACCGGGTACTGTATCCAACTTCACTAAGTCTCCTGTGAATTTGGAGGTATCGATTGCACCAAACAGAATGGAACCAGTAGGGGAAGTATAAGAGTCGAGATAGAGACTGTAAGCCTTGGTACTGATAAGATTTTGGGAGAGCATCTGATCCATTATGCCTGGGTAATACTTGTCAGTACCTACATTGGCAGAATAGCCGATTCCAAGTATTCCACTCTGTATATCTGTGTTGTAGGCAAGACCCATTTGAAGAGATTTGACAACGTCATCACCGAAAAGAACATTATCAGTTATGTATGACCCATTGGCTGATGTTTGATCTAAGTATCTGATGTTGAATTCATAGGTCGTGACATTCATTTCGATAGATGAAGAAGTATCTGAGTTGTCTACTTTGTATCAGTATATGTTTTTTATGTCTTTCGATAGTTCTAAAGTATCACTTTGGTCCCCCACAAAGGAGATGCCTTACGAAACTGTGGAAGACTCGGGCTGCAGGGAAAATACATACAGGGTGTGTTGCAATCTGTTTCGTCTGAGTCGTCTAGTCCAATGCCAGTACACGTAGGTGCGCTGCTGGCGATCATCCAAGTATCGCTACTACCTGTATCGAGAACAAGATCAATATCTTGAGGTGGAGTTCCAACTTTGACAGAAATCATATAGCTTGATTGTGTGATATTGTTTATAAGCCTTGCGGAAACCGAGTCACGGGAGGAGAGACGGCGATTGAGAGCAGGATGCGAAGGGACAAATTTTCTCGTAACAGGAATGCGAACTTGAGCAAGTGCGAGCGTGATGAGAAGGAAAAGTGCCAAAGTCTGACAAACTGAAGAGACCATTTTGAAGATTCGTGGTATGCAAGGTGGTGTATGATGTGGGCAATGTAACTTACAAGTATCAAGACAGCAAGTTATATAGATATGAGGATGGAAGAATCGAGCAACTACAGCAGATACACTGCCGACTCACTGTCCCAAAATATTTCACGATATAGCACAGTGAATCAACCCTCGTCAACTATCCCAGACCAAATTTATCTGAATGTAAGAAAGAAATGGCAAATATGGCCTTCGAGTCAATCACGAGAAGACACAGGTAACTCGAAGTTTCAGCCCCCATACTTGAACAGTAATAATATCAACAGCATACAAAAAAAAGCAGTGAACCAAAAAACAAACATCTTTGCACTGCCTCCTTGTAACACGGCAAACAAAAGACGGTAGTTATACTAAGTAGCCATCTGCAACTCGGCTCCTCACACTTGGGTTGCAACATATATCGCCGCTGGCTAAAAGACTCTCATCCAATGACCAAAAATTCACCTCGCTGTCCCGTCCTGCCCCCAAATTCTACAGCAGAAGGACGCAGAAGAGACTGCGTGGCTCAGCGAGTATGCAAAAAGGCTACTTTGTTTCGACCCAGCGATTCAATTACTCGAGAAAAGGAAAATAAGGCGCAATTAATAAATACCTACACTGCCCCAACCTCGAGAACATATTCTGTATGATTGTAAATGTCAGAGTGTATTGGCACCAGAAACCCAAGCCCCAATTTCAACTGTTGGAATCTCTCCTACTGCTGAGCTATCACAAACAAACCTTACTGTCCCGAATGGGAAACGCGTAACATGAAGATCAGCTAATGTTACTCACCATCTGAACTACGACTGATTCAAAGTTGATGGAGCACCCCAGTAATGTACGCGACTACTACTTCACACCGAAAGTTCAAAAAGGTCTTTCAATCTCATGAATGCTATCCTTATCTCCAATGTATCCCCATCAAAACTACGATTCTTCCGTTTATTGCTTCTCATTATCATTTCCATCTAACTCATCCTCCCAACCCAGCCAAAATCCTCTCCATCTTCATCCACCCCGCCATTCCTCTCTCCCCTCTACTCAGAGCCGGCCCCTCCCCAAATCCCCAGCCCATCCCACCCCACCCCACCCCCCTTCCCAATCCCAAGCATATCCCCACCTCACCTCGCCATCCAAAATCCGCATCCCTATAACCCCATTCAACATCTCCTTACCCCTCTCAATCTCAGCCCAAAACACCATTCACATGCACAAGCACAAGCACAGCACCCCTAAACCCCACCTATACACTCGGCAGCAAAACCAGAAAACGAGCCGAGAACCAGACGAAGAAGAATAAAGAGAACCCAGACCAGCCCCCCCAAACCCAACTACCTTCCTCACGTTACACGAAGAATGCAAACACTCCCTCGATCAGAAACCCAGACACCGACCAGCTCTGTTCCAGAGATAAACAATACTTTTCCATCACATACCATGCTTGGAACTTAAAAAGATATACGAGGAATGATACAGATGGTAGGTGAGTCTGCTAACTCCGCCACACGAGGATATATAATATGCATTCCTATCCCTCACAAAAAGTCCTCGCGTTCCCTCCTCCCTCCCCTCATCCCCACCCCTCCACCCACCACGAAATCCTACTATCAAACCCGAAAAATATGAAGCTATCAAGCAACCAAACTTCATCATCTCCTCTCATCTCCTCTCATCTCATCTCCCCTCATCTCTTTTCACGTAGTTTCCTCTCGATCCAAGTCGATCCAATCCAATTCCCACTCACCAAAAGCATAACTCACTACAGGAATACATACATACATACATGCACGCACATCCACACATCAACGAACACAAAAACCAAACCAAACAGCTCAGACGATCCGAACACATCATAGCAAACTTGCCATGAAAATGCTCAGAAGAAATACAAACCAATACCCATTCATTACCTACCAGCAGAGGAGGTAACATATCATACAAATCCATATATAGAGCTGCGTGCGCTTTTTATTATTCCTACACTTGTGAGTAGATATTCATATACACGGCATCTCAAGCCCACCCATCACCATCTAATAGTAACACAATTCAATCCCCCTTCCCACATCACACCCAGCATACCTCATCGCCAACCCATCACCTCTTCCAATCACCCACATGTTCTTGAATAATCCTCGCCGCCTGCTCCGGACTATGCTGTCTCCCAATCGCCTCTACAAAATCCCCCTCGGGATCCATCAAGTAAAAATAAATACTATGATCCACCAAATAATCCTGTCCCTTCTGCACGCCCTCGGGCGTCGAAAAGTAGACCCGATATTTCTTGCAAATATCCTTAATCTGTTCCCACGTGCCCGTGAGCCCAATAATACTAGGATGGAATTCCGCAAGATAGGTGGCGAGCACGGCGGGAGTATCGCGCGCGGGGTCGCAGGTAATGAAGATAGGGAGGAGAGCGGGGGTAGACGAGGTGCGCGTGGGAGAATTATTGATGAGATCGATCATTTGAGCCATTTTGTCGAGTTCTTCCGGACAGATATCCGGACAGTGTGTAAAGCCGAAGTAGACCTATTAGAATTCATTATATTAGCATTGTTCTCCCTTTATCCCGTACTTCATTCGCGCGCCTCCAGTTGCGCAGGAGAAAAATTAAAACCTACCAAACTGTATTTTCCCTTCATATCCTCACTACTGAATTTGCCTCCCTTATGATCGAGCAATTCAAACGGTCCGCCAACCTTTGGTCTTCCTACACCCTTCGCAGCTTCTGCTATCCTCTTCCTTTCCATTCTCGCTTTTTCGTATCGGAAATAGAAGATCAGCCCCGCGCCTGCTCCAAGAAAGAGGACTCCTGCTGTCCACGAAAAAGGCTGTTCCAGATGTAACACGTTAGCGATTATTCTTCCTCATTAACACATCCTAGATGGGATTCAATAGAAGCATCATTCTTCCTAGGCAGAAGCAATCTCCCACCCCCATCCAACCCCCTCCCTAGAATCTCATCCACCCATCCACCTAGCCAGGAAAAAAGAAAGAAAACTCCCTACCCCAGACTTATATCTCGACCTCTGTTCCTGCACCGTCTTATATCCCCTCCTCCCCGTAATCCCCTCACCCAGTCCCAATCCCGTACTCTTCACCCCAGCACTCGCAGATCCATTAAATTCATTCAACCCCTTCACTCCGCTCAAACAAGCTTTATTCTGTACAGCCCTCGGAAGTCTCGAAGCGCAAATCGTTGATAATCGTTGACATTGAAGCCCAAAAGTTTTCGCGTTCTTCGCACCCGTCCTCGAGATAGTAGAAAGCATGTTTCGACTCGTGGGTAATATGGCGTTTGTCATGATTGCTGTGGCTGTAATGTAGAAAGCTTCGGGGGAAGGGGAAGCGATTATGAACTGATGATGCTTGCTTGAAATTTGGAGCTCCAGATCTGTTAGCCCACATTTGAGACGCCGCTTTAGGCTCATTCCCATTTTCACCAAGATAAATCATTTTGGTCAAAGCAGCGTCATTTAGTTTCATCTGAATTCCTCAGATCAACCCCCTCGCTACATGCATTGGATCACATTTCAATGGATTTTAGTCACATTATTAAGTGTTCTTTCATTATTAACTATCTTTACTGCTCTTGTAACTCCGAGTAAAAACTATATGCAGCTTCTTCCTCTATCTTACAGAGGTACATTAAAAGGGTGTCTCCCTTTCTCTTGCTCGATGCATCGATTCGAATATGCTCCTTCTTCGCTCAAATCAATGTACCAAAACTCCTTTGCAACGCCAGTTCCATGCATATGCATTTCCCAGGGAACTAATCCATCCTGTTCTTTCCTGGGATATTCTATTAGATAGGAAAGTGAACAGAAATAAAGCAAAAATAGGACGCCATTCCTACGAAGTGAGTACGCCTATGGAGTACCCTTTCTAGGAATTTTATTATCTCAATGAACCGCTTCATCTCACGTAGGTAAAACCAAAAAAAGAAAAATCCGGCAAACCGAACTAACGATGAATTGATGACAGATTTTCGGTAGAAATCCACTGAAAATCATGATGATATAATCATTATACGTCGTCTATTCGCGTCGGCTGACCTGGCTAGCACTGGTACGACTTCTCTCATCCTCTTCCAAAACATCACTGAGACGAGTTGGATGATGATGACGAGGAAAGGACTCCCAACCTGCACCTGAGCCACCTGCACCATATCCTGACCCTGTGTAATCGACTGGGGCAGCGGGAGCAGAAGTTGGATTGCCGGCTGTGCTATTTGTTGGACCTTGTCCGTACTCAACGCCAGCCATTGGGATTGGAGGCCCAGTAACTGGAGCACGACCTTGACGGTGTTGGCGAGGACTATGCTCATACTCAGCCGTGTCGTCATCAGAATCGTCATTTGAGTATGGAATTCTGTTCCCAGCAGCGTCAAGAACATATCTTCCTTGCTCATCAACCTCATATTCCTCATCACTGTTTGATCCATCATACTGTCCTTCGGTCCTGCCGGTTTGGGTACTTGGACGACCTTCAGGTTGTTGGTAGAAAGTACTTGGGGAGGCAGGCTGTACGGCTGGTGCTTGAGATGGAGATGGTGCGGATGTTGTAGCAGCTCCTCGACGCTGACGAACATTATCAATGAATGGGTCAGCTGGTTCTGCACGTTGAGAGCGCTGATATTGTTGGTAAGCTTCGTTCGACCCAGCTGGACTCTCAGGATCTGCAAATCGACCTCCTGTACGCGCACTTCCGCTTCCGCTTCCGCTTCCGCTTCCAGAGTCAGAAGGACCTCCTTGTCTTGTTGGAGGAAGATCTCGAGCAGCAGTGCTTCCATGACGACTTGGTACACCTTGGATCATTGGAACAACCTGGACTCCACCCAACAAGGTTGGCTGACCTTCTCGCAAAGAGATTGTTCGTTCGCGCTCCTCCGTCTCACGACGACCAAGTTCGTCCCATGCTCTGCGAGCCTCACTCCTAGCAATCTCTAACTCTCTCTTCAACTCAAAAATCACTTTATCAGAATGGTCTTTGCGCCTGGATGCCTCAACGGCGTCCTGAATAGCTTGAGCTCTGGAATTGCGCTCATCCTCCAATTGCTTTGCCATAACTGCCAAGTTCTCTGTCGCACGTTCCTCTTGTTCTCTTGTCTCAAAAAACCATCTCTGGAATTTGCGCTCAGAGCTAGCTCGTAAACGTTGCAATTCGACAACAGCATGGAAGAGATTTGCGCCAGCAGCTGATAAATCAGTATTTTGTCGGGATAATTGCTGTGACAATGGATCGCGATTAATTTCCGAGGAATTTTCTTCGAGCCTGCGAAGCCAGAAACTTGTGAGACCCTCCCAATGTGCAGAGAGAGTCTCCCAGCGCTCGAATGCATGCGGGAACGATGATCGAGTTGGGCCATCACGGCTTGGAACGGTTAAAGGCGGAGGTTGAGCTGGACCGGCTCCAGAAGATAAATTTGGTTGACTCGGACCAGTCTCGGCGGGCTTTGATTGCGCCATTGGTAATCTGAGAGGTGCAATTTCAGGACCTGTGGGAGTTCTTGATGTTGTTCCACGTCTTTGCATTGGTTGATCGACCGGTCTGATAGTTTCTCCGCCACTTGTTGCTCGATCTGCGGCTCTTCGATCTACTCGTTGGGAATTGCTCGAAATTCGTGGTTGTCCTTGCTCTTCAAGTCTTTGTGCTGCAGCGCCAGCAGCTGCTCTTCTCTCTGCTTGCCGCATTAATTCTTCCTCATTTCTTTTTTGTTCAGCAGCTCGGGCTTTTTGTTCCGACGCTTCAGATGCTTTTCGAGCTTCGCGAGCTTGCCTATCTCTCATAATATCTCTTGGACCACGAATGTGGGGCGAACCAGAAGCTACAGGTCGAGCGCCATTGCTAGCCGAGCTCGCGGCTCCTCCTAACATATCTGACATTGAAGCGTTTTCTTCAATGTAATCTGGAGTGAATTGATTGGGTTGGCGCAACGCTTCTTCAAGGGCATAAAGAATGGCACTCGCGGTATGCTTATCGATACGTGGAGGATAGGCGGGACTTTTTTCCGCTTCCGGAGAGGGACTTAATGGATAAGGTTCAGTATCGGTATCGTCTGCGATGTCATGAGTGAAGTCACCTTCACTTGATTGTCGATGGGCGAATTTGATTCGAGGTAAAGGAGAGATTCCAGCTGAAGCTGCTTCAACGTGAGTTCTTCGCAGTGTTCTTCGCTGCTGGCGCTGTTCGGGATTCGGCGTGTTAAGTTCGTGGGTATCGTGACGGTCGTTAGATATGGGGATGGGTGGGAGCGTCAGCTCTGCTGGATTTCGTGAATTTGGGTGAGAGGAAAACAAGGTGAACGCTGCTCAATAGAATGCCCGAAATGGGACAAAGTAGAGAAACGTTGCTTGAGTGTAAAAATAAAGAGAAGCGAATAAGATTAGAGGATAGACGGAGAAAGTATGAGGACTGATGCTAAATTTATTGATGATGTTGTTTTTGTGGTAAGTTGTTGGTTGTTGAGGTTGTCGTTTGGAAAGAAGGTCGAGATGGGGATAGAGACAAAGTACCTCCCAGGATATAAAGGTGACGACCAAAAGCGAGAGACAGGAAAGTGAATTCCAAGAGTCGAAAGATGATAGAAGGTGGTTTTTCGGTGTGAATAAGATATTAAGAGGTTGGACGAATGGTGGGCTATTTTTAAACGAGAGAGGTGAAAAAGAGGAAGGCTGGGCAAGTTGAATCAAAGCACTTCAACAACCAAGTCGAAACAATAGAGCTAATAAGAATACAAGAAATCAGATCCTTTGGCTTGTTCTGAAATCCAAAGAACCCGTCTTTTTACTTGTCGTCGATGATATTGATATCGAGAGTGAATTTTGAAAGCTGGACAGCTAGCTTATTACGTATTCGCACCAAGATCTCCAAGATTATACGCTTGATTGCAAGGGTATTTTCTCCCTTGGGATTTTGAGCATGAGAGCTCTTGAAGCGCAACTTGAATTGTGACTTCTGGACAAAGAAGGGATTGATGGAAATTGGCGAGAAAAGAGAGGACAAGTTAGGGAATGTATCGATGGACTTGGAGATATCATGCTCGCACAACGATTGACTCAATTGTAAATTTTGTTTCGAGGGCGGTTAAAGGAAGTACCGTTCCCGTAGGTGAGTGAGCAGTGAAGAATCGAGTACTTTGTACACATGTATGGAGAAGATGTGGGTATCCGTCAATGCGCAACGCAACGCAACGCGATGATTTGGTGGAATACTGGTTTGCTTGAAAAGACTGGATCTGTGATGTGATGTATGTATCACATTTGAAGGAAACGGTGTATGTGATGTGGTTGTTGTATGATTCAATTGATGCGGTCAGTTATCAATTAGAATATCGAAATATCGAATATCATTGATAACATCTGGTCTGATCTGAGCTTCTAGAAGTCAATCTCTCATGACATAGAGCTCTTGGACTCGATTTGATATTTCAAAGTAATAAGCTCTGAATCATAACATCATTCTGTCAAACCAAGACATTCAGAAGCAAGACAAGATAGATTCTCCCCTGACGTCCAGAAGAGAAATAGTTGTTCTATGTTGAAACTAGACCTTTTTTCGGATAGTGAATGATATCGGCAATTCCGGATGAAGATCCAAGTATGATTTGAGGAGGTTGGAAAAGAAACATATATATGATGGTGTTGAAGAACCTTAGAGGAAGAATTATGGAATTTCGGTCGCAAAAAGAAAGGAAAAAGCTTTCTTTACTCGACATTAAAGTTCCTCCATGAAACTTGGTTTTGGGACGGGAGCTATTAGTGCTGTGCTGGCATTGTAGTATAGCATGAGCTGCATGGTTCAAGGGGTTGAGGCATTGGTTCCGCTGTCCCCACCCTGATAAAAAGTGGGTGTTGGGAGTACAATGCAGATAGGTGTAGATAGATGTAGATGCAGATGTAGATGTAGATCTGGGAATTGATATTGATATTGATATACATATGATATTCGATATCTTGCAAAGACCCGGTCTCTAATATTCCATATCATCAGAGCATTACACACAAACCCAATCCAAGATACCAAACTGCTTTCCTATTCCATCCAGAAACCCTACTATTCCCTCTTCCCTCCTCTCCACCTATAAACACAACAGCGCTCCCTAGATCGAAACCCGGATAACTACCTTAGATCTCATCAGATTACCAGACCAATTTCTTCCTCTTCCACAAACTGTGTAAGACATATTCAGGTACCCGTGCTCCCACAGACTAGTCTAACCACATAAAAAACAATCATATCACATCACATCACATCAAAGTGCACAACCAGGCATCCCAATCAATTTTGACATCAAATTTGATTTGTCCATGTGTTTCTTGGTATATTTCCGTTTCCGCTCTCTCTGCTTTCTCTATTTTCATTTCTCCTCCTATCCTCTGTCCCACTCCCCCTTACAGATAGCCTAGCTACCGACAACAACGCTAAAAGATATGATATCTAACAACAGCCCGCTAAATCTTCACAATATGTTATTCCCATCCCAAAAATGCAACACAAAGACACAAAAGAATAAAGAAACGCTATAGCAGATATGCCAGTCCTCTGATGCCCCTCTTCGTATGCTCTCCTTGTACTTCTCCATATATGCCCAAACAACAATGATGTACAACCACCATGATTCAGTCCTCCCAAACATATGAAAATGAACTCTAAAAAAGAAAATACACTACAGAGATATCTGTGTGGTGTGTTGTACTGAGTAGAGCTTTTACGCTGTAAATATGGTATGACACACTATTTGGCATACACCATTTGTCTCCCAATCCATCTTCATCCTTAGCCGCTCACCCATCCGCCAGAGCCCTAAACTGCACTAGCTGAAGTCTCCTGCTCCTGAGTTTGTACGATCTTCGACTTATCCCTCTTCTTGCCCACCACATCTTTCAAAACCAATAACTTTTCCTCCGTAATCCTAATTGCATCTTCTACCTCTCTCTCATCCATCCTTTCACTCTTCAACCTATCCACTACATCCAACCTCTCCATAGGCATTCTCCCCACTTCTCGTAATCTATCCATCCCCGCCCTTTCCTCTAACCACAACCAAAGTTCACTTTCCTCTCTTCTCCAAATCTCTTCATATGCTGCGATCCTCTCCGGAGTACCTAGATAGCTCATTCCCACATCTCTATTTCCACCACCCCCGATAGGCAATCCGAAACGGAACCAACTTGCTACTAGAAGTCCAACGAGAAGTCCATAGAGTATATTCCCTGTCATCAATGGTTTGATGATATCGAAAATGGGCTCAAATATACCACGAACGGGCTCAAAGAGACCCCAGTTAGTTGCTTCTGGTTTAGCCTCAGAAGCGCCATCAGTAACTTTGCTAAGATTGTTTGCCCTAGAACCTTTGCGACCTTTCTTTTTGCCTTTACCAGGCGCGCCTGGTGCTCCGGTGCGTTTAGCACTCACAGTCGCTCTGAGTGCGGCTATGACATCTTTCGTGTATTGCACTTGACCATCATTCGCACCCTTTTCAATCGGAGCTGTTTTTAAATCAGTATGACGAAACAATATATCGGAAGATCACAAGTGTACTTACTTTTCAGCCAACTCTTGCCCGTCCACTCAATTGCACAGTTGACTTGCAATCGAGTACCATTGCCTTCTGACCATGAAAGACAATACCTAGTCTTGGTGCTGAAAACGTTCCCGCTAGGTACATCCGGAGTTACTGTTGATACCGTTACGGAAACTGCCTTCTCAAGGTCCATGGCGTCCAGAGTCTCTGTAGAGACACATTTGGTTTGCTTGGGACCAATCGCGCCATTCAAAGGCTTGATATAGGTGTAATTTCGAACCTTGTTCTCCAAAGACAAGGGGATTTTAGCGTTCTCTTCGTAAGTGAGCTCGAGACATTTTTGTTCATTAGTGAGCCAATCTCGCATCCAGGTTATAGATGCGGGCCCAAACATAAGACTATAAACCTTTCCTAGAGGAGCTGGAATAACTTCATCTGCGAGTACTTTCGCATAATGTGTGTCGCCATCGGAACAAGTTGTTGCGGCATGTGTAGTCGGACCAGGGTAGTCTACTGCTGCTGTTGGACTAGTTTGTTTACCTCCTTCGGTTCCAGCCCCATTGGTCACAACGGCAGCGGACGCCTTTCTACTAACAACCTTTTCACCGGCTTCACTACCCACGACGCTACCATCGGCCTGCGTGAAGCTCATACCGTCTTCATCATCTTCATCTTCATCGTAGACTTCCCCGCTACCTTCGCTGTCATCCGAGGACTGTGAGATACTACCTGGACGAGACATAGGAACAGCGCCATCATCTTTCTCAGTCTTATCTCCGCCAGTGCCTTCAAGGGTAACACCATTCAACGAGCTTCTCAAATTCGGGTGGCCAATCTTCCAGATACCGACTATAAGATCATACGTTGAATCACGACTTGTAAAACTAGCGAAAACATTCTTCGCATGTAATGTCGAAATCATCAAGCCGTTTTTGAATAGCAGTGCTGTGCTTCTCTTTTCCACTGAAATGATCTCGTCGAAGCTCATAACCAATGTTGTTACCCAACCAAAGATATTGCTACTGAAGCACAAGTGACCTTCGGAGACGTATAGTCGACCATGGGCAAGAATTTCTCTTTGCAAAGCGCAGCTATAATCCTCGATAAGATAGTCATCATCAGGTACGCTTCTGAAAAGCGCGTGGAAATCCTTATTTCTCTTCTTGCTTGCCACTGCAAACCCTGTGATCTTGGGGGCCGCCGAACCTGGGCTTCCGATAGACGAATTAGCTGCAGCAATTGCCGCTCCGATTGTTGTACCAGTCGCTGCAGAGCTGCCCCTTTTCCTGTGATTTCTGCCGCTTCGGATACTGCCGCTTCGTTGGATACCAGATTTCCCTTCAAATAAACTTCCATTTGGAGGAGTTCGATCTCCGTTCGCGCTTGATTCGTAGACAGAACGTGGACGTGCAAGAGTATGTATGTCATCAAGTTGAGGTGCTGCGACCGCTTCGAGATTCTCTCCAGTCAACATATTTGGGGCAGTGGCGGAACGATTCGCGTAAAAGTGGTCATCCCTAGCGGGATCAGGCCTTCCGCGGATCTCCTCTGGATACTTAGGCATTGTTGGAGTATTTCCTTCTTCTGAAATCCCGAATTGGCTCAGACTAAGATCGCCCATACCCAATGTCTTGACGGCTGGCTCTTTTTCTTCCATAAGCGTTTCTGTACCTGTGTTCTCTCCCAATGCTTCGACTTCCGGACTCTCAATCTCCTGTATACCTGGTATTGTATGTGCACCACTCTTACTTCTCGCCCCCCCTGGGACTGACGTGTTCGTGATACTGTTGCTCAATGTGTTTGCAGCGTTCTGAGCGGCAGAAAAAACTGAAGAGAAAAATCCCGTTTGATTTTGTCCTGGTGTAATTGCTCCGTTCTCTGGTGTGGGTGTCAATGGCGCAGATTGGATATTCGATAATTTACTTGGGACTCCTGAAGCAGAACCTGATCGAATTCGTCGATGTGATATCATATTTCCAGAAGGAGAAACTAAAACATTTGCAGCGAACCTGGTAGGGGACTCAGGGCTAGTGACAGAAGTAAATTGCGGTGATCTTGTGTCCGTCGGTGTTGGAGGTGTATTAACAATAACAGGGGCCGGCCTGTTCACAGATGGTGGAGTCTGAGGACGTGGGGTTGTATCAATGGTAGGGAGCTTGCCCTTTTCGATTTGTGGCCTTTCGGGAGATGATGTTGTAGATCGAGACTTACCGGGGGGGAACTGTTTATCTGAAAAAATTGAACCAACTTTCACATTTATGAGACTCCCCCGCCTGGAATCAGCCCCACCGTCCTTTGTATTGAGTGATTGATCAGCCCCGCCCCCTCCAGTCTTGCGTTCTGGACTTGTATTTGTGCTTGATCCGCGTCTTAGTTTGAATACGTCTTTGAGTCTGCCAACTGGTGAAGATGACCGTCTTTGAGATCCGTCGATGGGAGCTCGAAGGTTTTGGGCAAGGCTCTTGGAAGCTGACTCGGAGGTAGCCAGACTGTCTGTGGAATCTGCGAATGGTTCTCCCTCTGAGTGAGAAAGTAAGGGTCCGATCTGTGGAATTGTCGAAGTATGTATGAGTGGGGATGAAGAAGTGAGATATCCAGTATGCGAAGGGTGCGTAGTCAATGGTGGAGGTGTTTCAGCGGCCCTATCAAAGTAGCAATATGAATTAGAAACTTAATTTCTCCAAGCTAAGATCAGTTCTCCACATGTCAAAGCAAAGATGGATGCTAAAAATAGGTAAATGTAGTGCGAGATGGGTCAAAAATGGATAGAAATCGCAAATCAAGCGACTCGGTGGCAATGCGATGTCGATGTTGTGATTTTAGAGTACAACTGTACTGTATGCAAGATTGACGATGATGATGGGGAATAAGCCTGCAGCGTTGTGGTTGTGACGCCTGAGATACCCCTAATGGGTCCCCCAGACTTTTTCGCTTTTTAAACCATGTCTCATTGTAATCCCCAAACCTTGAAATAACCGCGCGGGATTGACAGACAATTGTCGGTCAGGGGAGCAGAGGGAAATGAAATAATAAAAGAAAAAGGAGAGCAAGCAATCAAAGCAATCCGAACACCTATGGAGAGAGTGGGCACTTACGATTCCGTCTCCGAATCATATGTTAACAAACTACTTCCACCAGATGGGTTTCTGTTGATGGGACTTCTGATATCATTCTCCAGAGTCCCTCGCTCAGCAATATATTTCCCGCGAGCTACTTCTTCTGCCAAACGTTGTTCTGCCTCCTCCCGTTGTAATCGCTTCTTTTTCTTTTCGAATCCTTTTGGCACGAATTTCTTGAGGCTATTCGACGCATGGCTTTCCTCCTCGGAATCCGAATCTTTCTTGATTTTATCTATCACTTGCTCTAGTGAGGCGCGGAAACCATGCGACATATCACTTGCGCCGCTCCTCACTGAATGTGATGTTGAATTTCTATGCCTTCTGCCATTGCGCGATTTCGTAAAGATACCCGTCGATTTGGACGATTCCGAGGCCGTTGGCGAGGTGGGAATGACGTCCATGGCGGCGGTATCAGCCAGAAATCGGTAAGATTGAGCAATTGGGATCTACCATGTGCTGAGGAGGGGATTGCGGTCGAGAGACAATCTTTTCGAGATGAAGATACTGATATTCAAAGTAATTTGTACTGGGCGATATGCGAATAAGAGGTACTGAGTATGTGGTACGGTAGATTCGGAGATTGAAATATGTAGATTCAAAGTTCTAGGTCCATGAAATGAATGCAAGATAAGAAGGTATGATGGGTGAAACCACCACCGGCTCGACTGGAACGAGACTTGATTCTGGGATGAAGTAAAGATTATTCATAAAAGTATCGATATTGTACCGAACTGTACTTTACTTCTTAATTCAAAAAACCTGACATTATGACGCGTGAATAGGTATAATGCCGAGTTTGAATTGAATTTCGCACGGTACAGTAGAATTGTTTAAATATAAGCAAAGCAGACAAAAGAGGTTAAATTCCAAAGTTTCAAAGACTTCTTGATTCTCATCATCATTCCTACCTACCACTTCATTGATTGAGTTACAGTCAGAATGTTCATTAACCTACCTACCTTGGTAACTAACTACCTTGCTTGCCCCTGCCTGCCCAGGTACTTACTCACTCCAACACGAGCTTTCCTTGTGAACTCAGTCTCCTGCTAAGTTCTCACGTCATTAGTAGCCGAGAATCCAAGTTATGCAAGGGAAACAAAGTTGCGGCCGCCCAGTTGGAGATTTGAGGCTAATCTGATCTGATTGTCGAGGCTATTTGGACCTCACGTTTACTACAGAGTACCCACTGGGTAGGTAAATTTCAGTCTCTGTACAATATAATAAATAGGTGATATCCTTCTAGCACGTACGTTCTACAAGGTGCTTTGAGCCCCTCTCTCTTGCAGATTGATTGTTGAGTTTCTTCTATCGAACTACCCACATATCTACATGCCTGCGTCCATGAGTTTCTGGAGTAGAAGACAATGTTTCGCCACATTTGTGAATCATCTAGAATTCACATACATCCACGCTACGCTCTCAATAGGGGAGAGAGTTCAATAAAATCATTGCATTTGATGTGTTCTAGGTCTGCCGTATTTCCTGTCTAGGGAGAACTAGCCGAGTCAGGTTGAAAGATAAGCAATGCCGACGCCAGCTACCCCAGAGAGCTCAATCTATCCCTATCCGATGATCGCATTCAGCCTTATTCCTCCTCATTCTCCAACCGTCCAAGTACACAAACAATCTTGAATCCATCTTAACTTGATTACCGTCTCTTGAACAGAAGTCTGCTACATGACCTACACAAGTTTGAATCCTTGATAACTATGGAGGCTTCTTCATTGGCGTTGGTACAGATGTTCCCATCTTACGTTCAAACGTCATGATCACCTTTAACTGATAGCCAATGTAGGCCCATGATCATGCTCGCGCTGCAGTACTCGCGACACATAGCTCAGATACAACTGTCGCAATAAATGAACATGCCTTAGCTGCAGGAGAATTTGCAAAAGCTGCATCTGGAACAGGAAGCGCAGAAGCTTCCAGGACTCTGAGACTTCTAGAACAACATCATCAGCGACTCTCAGAACTCCTTCGATACCCCACTGAACACCCCGTAACTCCGAATGCGAACGCGAACGAAACAGAAGTAAAAGCTGTCACGGAGAAACCGGTATCGACTTCTGCGGCTGTAGCAGAATTACGCTCTTCCAAATCAGACCTTGGCCCTCGCACACGAAACACCTCAGGATCTCAAACTCCTAGGCGCCTCCCTCCGCGCGAATTATCTTCGTCAATCGCCAGCAATCTAGCTTCTGCAAGAGGCATACGCTCAAGTCATAGTCGCCAGCCACTCTCACCAAGTATATCAGCATTACAGGCACCAGGTACTCTTGACGGACGCCGAGAAGGTAGTAAAAAGCCAAATGTCGCATCCATTCCAGAGCATGCCACATTGAAGCCCAGTTGGGTACCCCCTCAACATACTCAAACGAAAGCAGATGCCCAAACTTCTACATCAAGAACTTCTGCGGTCGCTGAGCCGAAATCATCTCCTGCGACTGCCCAAGATGACGGATTCTCGAAGTTTTACAGTGCCTTCAATAGTGTCGTTTATAAGTTATCAGCCCCGTTAGCGTTTGCTGGCTTGCCTCTATTCTCAGAGCCTGAACCGTCTGCAAAGTCACCAGAAATATTACCTACAGCCACTCGCAAAAGTAGACCCCGAAGCAGAGAAAGGCTGCCCACGGAGGAGCCTGATCTTACCAAATACATATCCAAGGCCGCTCTTCGTGCGTCTGCTCGTGATGGTCATCCAGGCAATGATTCCTTCTACGTAGTTCCCACCACGGGCGGTATGGTATCGTATGCACAGATTCTCTCCTTCGAAAAGAAGGAACAACGTCGGTTGGCAGCGTCCATGCATGGCATAGATCCGCAACTTTTCCCCGATCCCAATGATGAAGATGATTTTGTCGACGCTCGCGAAACGCTCATGCCTGGTTCCCCCAGCAAATCAAAAAGCAATCGTCGAATAGCGGGTAAGGAGACAGATATTCGAATCGAAGAACTGGATCTCGAAAACAAAAGCCTTAAGAAATGTATCGACAAACTGAGCCAAAGACTCCATGCTTTCGAAATGGCAGCGCAGAATAATGGTATGGCGTTGCAAGAAAGCATTCGTCTAATGCGACCTGATGATAGGAGTCCAGGCGGCAGATCAAACGATGAAATGGCTAGGAAAGTAATAGAGCTTGAAGAGCAAATGAAAGTTATGAATAAAGAAAACCAAAAACTATTCCGCGATAATCAGAGGTATCGAGAGACGCTCTTGAGGTATAGGGAAAAATTCGATGCACTGAAAGCTGGGGCAAGAGGTAGAAGGGATAAGGAGCTGAATGTGAAGGAAGTAGAATCGAAGGATGGAAGTGTGAAGTCAGGAAATGGCGCAAATAAACCGGTAGGAAAGGACACGAGGGAAACAGGCGCAGGAAGATTCATGGCGGGATAGATGGTCCAACTGCACGTCAACAACTTGATCTACTCTGGACCTGCTCTGGTTCGATATCAAGCGTCGAAAATTGCAAAGCGTCAATGCCTATCTCGACTCGGGAGGTAGACTGACAAACAGGTAAAAAGGAAACGGTAAAAGGTGTATATTTCGAGATCTCTAGCATAAATCAATCTCTTCATCATTCTCATCATTCATCATTCATCTACGTAAAAACAGACAGACTATTTAACCCATTCAATCACATCGCAAAACTAAAAGCTGTATTTAACACCTACTTACCTACCTACGTACCTCCCTATGTGCGTGCACCTCTCACATCACAGTCACAGTGATACAAAATCTCAAATCTCAAATCTCAAATCTAGCATTCACGTTCCATTTTGTGCGTGTCGTTGTATTAGTGGTGCGTGGTATATATTCATTCGTATTCGTACGAATGAGGAATGATGAACGATAAATGATGGATGGACGAAGAGAGGAGATTGAGACGGATGAGACGGATGAGATTGTATAGAAGTAGAAGTAGAACTCGATTTCAAATAAGTTGGCTATGTATATACATACATACATACGTACATACATACATATATACATTTACACCACACCACACAAAACAATATATTCATGAAACCTTCTTTAGTACATTCATTTTTCAGGTTGGCTTCGCTAAACCTCCATTCCAGTGCTATGCGCATCAATATGTGTGTGTGTGTATGTATACATATCAAAGATCCAGGGTCGAAAAAGTGTTGAAACTTTCTCTTCCGTTTCTCACGCTAGATAGATAGAGAATATGAGGGATCTGTTCAATTCTGTGTTCTTGGCTCTTCACTACACTCCCCCACCCAATCTACAGAGATCCTATCTATCCATCTATCCCAATACCCTGATAAATCCGAATAGGCCTAGCCAAAGATGCATTCATTCCCAACGAGCTATTCGGTTCTACTGACTTCCCTCCTCAAAGCCTTCAGCTCATCCCCAATATCCTTTACACCTCCCTCGCCCGAAACCCCACCTTCATCAAAACTCATCCTCCTTCCCCACCCCTCTGGTTTCCTCTTCAAAAATGCACCCACGCTTCCGAGATATCCTTCATGTCTCAGAAACATCGCCTTTTTCTCTCCATTACTCCAGAATTTGATCGCGTAACTCAATGTATTAATCGTTTGTCTATGTCCCCTAATAAAACTACCTCCAAAATATATCGTTGACAAGGAATGTTTTTCCGATTGTAGATATGCAATTTGTCCTATATTGTTAGATATTGCATATAAGAGGGACCGGGATATATCTCCATGGGAAAATGGGGGTTCCTCGGCGGGATGAGAGGAGCTAGATGGTTCTTCGCTGTTATTTTGTCCTCCTGAGTCTTCGGCTGATCGTTCGGCTTCTCGTTTCATGCGGAAAACTTTCCCGAAGGAACTTGCGATTGTGCTGCTTTTGAGCCCGATTTTGCCATAATCTGTACCATAAATGTCGCCGACTAACATGTCGACTTTGGCGTTGTCACCTCTTTCGGCCATTCCAAGCATATCGTCGAATGTTCGAGCGCCGGTCAAGAGAGATAGTAATCCCCAGAGTGTACCACCGCCCAGAGAGGTTCCACCAACTCTTTGATATTTTCGTGGTCCAGATACTTTTATCATGGATACACCGCTCCCTATGTTGACGAGGAGATATGGGTAGATATCTGCGCTGGGTGAGGTGAAATGCATTGGATCCCTTTCGCTATATGTGAATACTTCCCGAGGGATCTCGGTAATAAAGAAATCGAGACCTGTAGTTTATTTTCCGTTAGCATTGAACAACATCAACAGGTCGCGTGTCATGAGGGAGGAGAAAGTACCGATGATCAAACATTCCATCTCATCCTCTCGTATAACATCGACACCCAAAGCTTCCCTAATCTTATCATAGTACTTATATGCCCCCCCACCAGTTGCCATTACGCATAAATCTCCGGGTCTCGATCCATTGAGTTTCTGTTGCTTGACCTGCAGCTGTTTCATAAACTCCACACAATCATCTATGCGGTCCGTCTCAAAATTCATAAAATTGAGACGACCGCCCGGCTCGCGCGAATGCGCTTCCCTCGAGAAATATACAAGCTTAGCCAAAGACCCTCCAATCTTAAACACATGTCAGTATATCAATCACCAACCCACAGATGTGATCCGAGAAAGTGAACTCATACATCTACAGCAATATGACTGACCACTGCCGTATGATTCGGCAGCCGAATATCCTGGGTATCAGAATTCCTCTCATTTGTATTCAATTCCTTTGGCGAAACAGAACCCTGATCGACTATGAATGCGCCCGTGACATTAATCTTCACACTTCCTGGATGAATGATTGTACTGTCAATTTCCGCCGTGTTTGTCCTCGCGCGCGAATGTCCGCCGACCGAAGCTTGCGAGGAGGGGTCGGTGAGGTTTTCATTATTGGAGTTCGAGGTGGAGGGCCTGAGATTCTCTTCAGTCTGCGGGATATCCGCAGACATGACGAATTGTTGCTGGCCGGAATGCCAGGGAATTGAAGTGATTATAAAGACATAAATATAAGATGTTGGAAGCAGAATCTGACATTGATTGACCGGAGTTTGATTGATTGCTCTTTGGGAAGAGTCATTGCCGAGCCGAAATACTAAAAGGTTGTTAAGGTTTGTTCAGGGATCTCTCTTATCGATAAGCAATCAAGTGCCGCCGCCGTCAATTTATTTAGGTTAGTTTTCGGCACTCAAGTGCTTGTCTTCCCCTTGTTTCTCTCCAACTGTTCGTGGTAATATGCGACGATTGACTTTGGCTTGTACTTCTCACTTATCTGAAATGATCAAGGTGATCATGCAAACGCTTCTGCGTTGTCCAATCTCTGCAAGAACAATAGGAAAAGATAAGCTCCATTGTTTGATTTCAGTTTGCATCACAATCATCAACGACACACACAGCAGTGATCTCGCATTCCGTTTTGCTGTCGGATTGCTATTTGATTACGATATCTTATTATCCCACAACACAATGAGTACAAGCGTGGGAAAAGTTTGATATGGAACTTTTGTATCATCTGCTGTATTATATGTTCCTTATTTTCCTTTTACGCCCAGCATACGTCTTCCCACAAGTACAAATATTGAATGTTATATTAAATGCAATTAAGCATATAATGTTGATGTATCTCTGAACAACGTCTCCATATCTGAAGCACATGACGAAAATACCGCAGATATCGATTCATTCAAATGTGTCTGGCACATCAGTGGTAGGAATCGAGGTGATTCTAAGGCCGACTAGTTCGCCTCCTGCTTGCCCTTCATATAAATTTGGCCAGAAAGCATTGTGACAAAGTTTTACAGGAAATCTCACGGTATTGATAGAATCTTTTTTGAAGAACTGGATTCTTATCATCGAAAAGACCTTGAATGGGTCGTTGGCTTTTCTCAGAGCTTGTTTAGATGCTCACCATTCAACAAGTGATACTACCACGACTAAAATTAGCAACCGGATTCTTCGCATTATCAGGGACATTTTTAGTATTAGTGTGCGATAATATCTCAAACAGCTCATCCCTTAGAGGGTTCATTATGTCATCGGCCCATAGGGTCTTGCCCTTCAGTAACCATCTGTTAGAAACATCGAGTGATTCTCCAGTCCATGACGGAGCGCGCGTGTTTCTCTTGCAATACTTTCTATTCAACGGGTTGCATAAAATATCATAGCATAATCATCCATTATATGAACCTGCCGCATCATTCGTGTTGGGAATGTGATATAAATGTCAGCGAGCTACCCCAGAAGTTGCTGGTAGCCTGTTCTTCGCCCGATAGATTTAGATAATGTTCCGAGTCACTGGCAAAACTAATGGCACATAATAAACTTTAGAGACTTAGAGATATCGAGCCTGGTGTGATTTCAAGTCACCTTTCCCTTTAAGAACTTCGATGAAACGACTCTGGTATGCCTTGCATTCAAAACACCTAGCACTGCGGCTGCTCAATGTCAGCTGTCTTCATAATTTTCGCACCATTTGCAAGATACCATCCTCGCTATTCCCATTCGATGTCTTCGATAGGTGGCACATGGAACTGCCCTTAATTCAACTTTCTGCGCATATAACATGGCTCTGTAACAATGGGTGTATACCAGGCCAACACAACACTCACATCGCTGACATATAACGCCGTCTTTTCGAAAGGCAGCATCCCTAGGAAATGGAATTATAGCAGGTATATGAGCAGAATTGACGATCAGCTCGTGGTCTACATAGAAGAGAGTGGAAAGCAGGTCGGGAGAGATTACTATGTACTACATCATTGCAGCGTGCTCCACTAACAAGATCATTCATTCCAATTGGACAGAGAAACCTTTGAAGTTCCTCTCGTTGTAAAAGAAGCAACCAATCAACGTGGTATAGAATGCTTCGGACGTCGATGCACAAATCATTTCACTGACAGCCTCATGGCGAGATAGAAATATTCAGGGGCTGGGCTGCTTCATGCTGAATGGAGCGGGAATGTGGCGGCGGTATTACTGTTTTCACTAGGAACTCATCAAATATTTGACATATCTATTAGTGGCCGGAACTCCGGCCTCAGTCAATTGGCACTCATCATCGGATCACTGTCCTAAATTCGCTAATTTCGCTGCATTTGGTCAGGATAGTTCTCAATTTAACAAGAAAGATACTTTTCATTAAAACACTGGTAGAGGAAGAAAGTTGAGTAACGATGTAGATTTGACGGATCCAAAAAACTCTGCAATGGCACAAAGTTAGCTTTGAGTAGTTGTGCGTTTGCTCTGTCCCTTTATCATTGATTCGCATACTAGCTGTCACATTATGACCCTAGGCTAACGAACTCCAAAATCTACCCTCCATCACGAAGCCTACAAAACTCCAGACCTCCCAACAAACTGTCATTCTGGTAGAAGGCCTCATTGAAACTCCGAAATACGAGCTCATCTTATTGATCATTGATTAAAGAGCGCTTGAACTTCAATTAACCGACTTGTCATCACCACGTCGTCCTTTCTCTCCACTAACGCAATGCGCTGATGCCATCTCACCAAATCTACAAAGAGACCACGACTACTCATGTTCTTATACTAAAATAGCTCAAATATGTCGAAATTTAGAGTCCAGCTCGTAGCTATAAAGGAACAAAAATTCTCCCAAGCAAGAGCTTTGAGAGAAAAGCTCTCAGGGCTCTCAGCACCACCCAAACGAAGCTCTTTAACTTGCTCCTATAGCATCAAAAATTAAAATAAAAACATAGAAACTCACAATAAATTTCAACTGAACATCTACGAGTAATTGCCCGTGACAAACAATCTATTTTTAACCATCCATCCGTTTCTCGAAGAATGTCTCATTCTTCCCAACCCGGCCTCCGAAGAATGCCACCTCCATTCACTTCACCCCGTCAACTTTCCATCGCATTTCAATTTTCCACACAAAGAGCGAACCCCACAATTACAAGCCTCCAGCCACACACATACACACATACATGCACCAGTATAGAAACTGCCATCTCATTGCGGAAGTGTCCCAATGGCCATGTGGCATTTCCTGTTCCGGCGTCTGCAAACCTGATACCAGCCTTCATCCACACGCGCATGTCTGGATTCCCGCCGTTGCGGGATTCGGTGCGTCAATTGTACATTCCTGCTCCCAACATGATTTTTCTGGCGGGGCAACATCTGGAGATTTTCTATTCCGAAGAAGGAATGAGTAGATGGAAAGGAGAGATGAAATTGAAATGGCAGAAAATAATGTGAATCATTATTACAAGAACAATCATTTCACAACCTCTCCAATTAATCCTCCATTCTCAGGAATGAAGCTCGTTGCCGCGCATCAACCCTCGCCGTTGAAAGGAATGATGTATACCATCGGAAGTAACTCTTTGTCTCCACGCTTCCTATATAAATCCATCACTTACCCCTCTTCAATTTTCTTTTGTTCTCTATCGTTCTCATCTACAGTTCACTTCCCATCAATTCGTTTCAACTTCAACTTCAGTCTCTAAATCTCATCTGTATAATCTTCTTCTTCAAGTTCCAACTACAAAACCAACCTCATTATGAAGTTCTCACTCGTTGTTTTGGCAATTACCGTTACTCTTGCCTCCGCGGCTGAGTTTCCTGGTCAACCAGCTTGCGCTGTACGTTACTCATAGAATATTCCTCAATCGCTTAACTAACAATCCATCACAGAGCGCCTGTATCACACAAGCCGTCGCAGAAGGCACCAACTGCGACATCGAAGACACAGCCTGTCAATGTCAAGCCTCCAATCTCGCCGGTATCTCCAGCGCAATCGTCCCCTGTATCCTCGGTGCCTGCACTGCAGCCGGAGAGATCCAACAAGCCCAAAATGCTCCCAATAGATGCACCATAGCACCTGCACAGACAACCGCATCCGAAAGCACCAGTACCGCAGAGACTACTTCGGAAAGCTCCACCTCGTCTGCATCTCCAGGCTCATCGTCTTCTTCTTCAAGCCCGGCTTCGACTGCTGGAACTGGTTCATTAACCACTGCGCCCGCTACTACTTCAAGACCTGGGAATGGAACGGTCACTACCGGAGGTCCTACTGCTACTTCTAGTGCAGCTGGAGAGGTTACCGCGAATGCGGGACACTCTGTTGGACTTGCAGGTGTTGAAGGTATGGTTGGTCTTCTTGCGGCTGTGGTCGCTGCTTTGTAGATGGTCTTGTCTTCTAGACTTGGGATACCATAGCACAGTACAGCATGCGATGTTTTTTGTATTACTTGCACTGTTTGTTGGCGAGGAAAAGAGAGGAGGATGTAATAATTACTGAATATTTGGATTCTTCTAATCGCGTTTTCAAAGGGTATTGAGGGAAAATCTGGATGGAAATAGTCAATTTCATGGGAACGATCCTAGGTACGACGAGACTTGGCAAACTTACCACATTCCTTTACGGCAAAATTCTCGTTTTATCTATTATGTAGCTAGTAAAGTTCAATAAAACCAATTCACATCTATATGACCGCTGCTGTCTCTCATCTGATCATCTGCGCCCCTGGGTAAGTTGGAGAGATAATGGCATCTCGAAGCCAATTATTATCTCGACTCTCTTTCCCAGCTCTCTCCAATCCAACTATTGATGAAAAGTAATAATCCACTAGGAACTGAGTACTGGATGCATATGTTTATATTATAGACTCTCCATGGCTTGAGAACACTCCTGTTCCGTCTCTCTCTCCACCGGCCAATGCTCACATGGAGACTTGATTATCAATCCCACGAATTCCGTGTATGCAATTATTGTCAGGCTACCAAAATTGGCACCGCTATTACTGAGAGTCGCCAACGATTTCTCGTAGAGATAATCCATGCAGATGAATCTCTTCAGCGTCGCTCAGCTGTCCAAGAATGACTTTCAAAGCCAACAGAAATTAAAACACAATTTCCCCCAGTCATTAAATTAAGCCTTGTAAACCCAACTCACAAGGTCAAATACCATAGGAGACAATTTAAAAGAAGCCGAGTTAATAGAAGGATAAAGAAATGAGCATCTATGCCCCAGCTCAGTAGTTTCCGAGATCAGCAACTTTACAGAATTATATCATTCTCGAGTCCCATCCTATCTCAAATTCAACAATATGTTCTTTACAAATTCATCAGTTTTCTTCCACTCTTGCTAGGTGCATCTCTGACTTCAGCGACCACAAATCCTGAATTGATAACCAGAAATTCTGGGTAAATTGTTAACGATGTGCGTCCAAACCCCTATCTCTGCGAAACTAATCTCTCTAACAATATAACATTACAAAAGCATTCCTCTAGGCGGCACCTCAGGCGTCATGAGTCCTAGACCTATCACCGCTCTCTACAATCAGCTTTCCTATTCTAATTTCTATGCGGTGCGACAGACTGGTCTATTGACTCTCCTTGTTAAACCTAATGGTAATCAAGCTGCCGTTGAAAACAATCCTTCCACTCTGACGTCAGTTTATGGTGGATCTCCAGTCGCTCCTTTCAAGCCTAACTGAGCATACTTCGGATGCGTTGTGAATAGCGATTCTGCCATGTCTCCAGCCGTTCTTGTACTGTGGAAGTTACAGCTAACAGACCGGATGGTACACCATACACTGATGAAGTGAGATATTCTTTTGATGGCGGTAATACTCGTAAGTATACTCGATTGCCAACGTATTTGGAAACGCATTGTGGAAATGTTTCCAAGTCCTATGCACTAACAGATGCTAACTATCTGACTAATAATGTTTGATGAATGCACGTTCCCCGCTACCTGGACCACGGTTGAAAAACTTTCATACCAAGTCGTCGCATCTCAGATTTTGACATCCGTGGGCCCCACTCTTGGTAGTTTGCTTGGAAGCTTATCCGCCGCGCTTGGCACCGTTCTTTTCTATTTCGACGACTTTGATGCGATCTATACATGCATTCCTGGGAAGACTAACGCTGTGGTAGGTGAGATCTGTAATTAAAAGCACTAAATCGGCATCTAGTAGACGGGGGCTTGCTGGAGAATCGTCAAAACGAATCTACACAAGTCGCTGAGTGCTTGGAAAGGGTCAATTGCCTTCATTGCTTTCGTTGCTGTTTGATCTTTTGCTCTTATACTGTCACTTGAATCTTTTGACATTCTACCTTGTCTGACATCAGGGCTCCATCTTTCCTTAACTGAATTTTTCGATCTGAGCATCGATCTTTTGATGCCATTCCAAAAACTTTCATATGATAAGTGTGATATCTTCGTATAATAAAGCTCCGCCAATCGAAATGCGAGACAATGGCATGTTAAGATACAAATGTACTGCAACATTCTACCTTCCATCAACTCGATGCGAGAAACATTTTTTATAGGGATACGATTGAGGGAAATGACCACCGAGTACAAACCTGCTTCTTGGTTTGGAACATGTGGCGCGGCGTTCATCAGATGAATACTATTCCACAACACAATTATGATGCTTTAGTAAGAAACTTCTTGAACGATTTGAAATGAGAAGGAAAAGGATATCAGTACGTCCAAAGAAACAAGAAGTTAGTTGGCCAGCCTGCCTGGACTAAGAGTTGAATGGAGCAACGGCTTATAAGATGAGGTGCTTGCGGTCGTCGACGTGACAGTAGAAACAGTGAGTGTCCTGTGGGATATCTAGGTTCTCAAAACTCAAAAAGCTTTTGATGCACTTGCAGATTATGGTAAAATCATTTACTTATTTAGAGATCCGATGAAATCAGCATGTTTGCGCAGTAGTAACAGGAGATCAAGAAGAGCAAAATAAACGGTGACAAGAGTGATAAGCCAGATACTTGGCATTTCTATCTTATCGCCAAAATTCTGCAACTCCGCACTACGGGCAAAAGCCAATCACAAATCGCATAGATTAGATAAGCATCCTTCACCACCAACTTTTTGAATACCTACGGAAGGAATCATTACAATTCAAGTAACCAAAACTTAATTCACGATCGAGATGTTTCGCGACACCGAATTTCCACTATCTTCCGGTACTTTTACCTTGTCGCCGTCTGAACCTACCACTCACAATGACGACTTTGACGATGTCTTCGGATCCGAACCAGGTTCTCCCACATTTGACGGCAGAGATATGCGCGACGGAGATATGTTTGGAGTTGGAAATACAGAGATTTCAGATATACCAAGATTAAAGGAGAAGCACGAAACAGAAGGATACAGAGATGGTGTTACAAAGGGAAAATCTGAGAGTGTTCAAAAGGGATTTGACGAAGGTTATGGATTAGGTGCTGTGTTGGGGTTACGGATAGGAAAGATTATCGGAGTTCTTGAAGGGATTTTTGGAGCAGTTTCCGTGTCCGCGAGCAAGTCCGAAGATGCAGAATGGAGAAAAGAGAAGATTCGATTAGAGGAATTGTCCAACAATGCAAAGAGTGAATTAAAGACAGAGAAGGTTTTTGCAAGAGAGTGGTGGGGCGAGGATGGAATATGGAAATTCGAAGTTCCAGGGGAGAAGGAAGGAAATGATGTCGTATTTCCCGATGTTGCTGCAGCACATCCTTTACTCAAGAAATGGGAAGGGGTTGTGAAAGATGAGATACAAAAGTGGTCGTTGGATATGGATTTGATGGAGGGAAATGACGAGGACGTTGTGCTTGTAGGACAGCATACGAAAGCTGATGCTGTGGAGCAGAGGATTGGTGCGGCAAAAACGGATCTGAATTGGTGAAAGAGCATTGACAACTCAGAATTTAAATGATCATGTCCAGAGGTGAATGCGACTCTCCACGGCATATACGAGATTTGGCCAGCAGATGCCATCTTGGGACTACCGACCTCTCAACCCAAAATAAATCGTCACGCACCGATATTCACACACCGAAGGAAATTGACGGTTTGGTGTCGGACAGAAAGCTAATGAGTAAATCTCCGTTTGCTCGGGGCAAATTACAACATGCATCCTTTCCTCATTTTGTTTACATCTTGATGCAAGCAGGTCTAAGGATCAGATTAATCAGACCCAGCATCGACGCCCCGTGGACTTAACCAGCCCTCTATGGAGCGGATGTGACCTCGGGATCACAAGTTCAGAGCAAAGGCCACCCTTTCGGAAGTTTGAAGAGACACATGAATATTAAAGGACCCAGCGTACGCCAACACTCATCGCTAAAGTCAAGCTAGAAGTAACGAGAACCATTTCGGGGTTCCTCCACCCCTCCCTGGGTGTCTGTCTCATTTGAGATGATTATGCACCAATTCACATCTTAAGGTTGAAAGAGCGTGTGGAATGAATTAACCATTGGATGAAAACTCTGTAGCCAGCTGTTGCCACGCGACATTCGAATTGTAATAATAGAATTCTCCAATAATACAATGTGCTGTTCTGGTATCTCTGTACCGATAGATCTTTGACCTATCCTGTACTCCATTTATTTAAATCAAGATACGAGAAACTAACCGGATATCCAACTCTGAGCGCTTAAAGAGACCCAATTGCTGGGGAAGGGGGTTTTCATGTGCAGAGTGCCACCCTGCGTTGCTGCGGTCAATGCACACAGGTAGGCTCGTAGCCAGCCTTTCCAACTTCTGGTAGTACCTCTGATGAAACACACCATTGAAAGTACCTGGTAGAGAAAGAAGCTTAAAACCGCCGAACCAGTTAAATCTCACGGTGGGAACGATCGACAAGGGTAATTTAATGATCTACGATCACCCCGCCAATGATATGTCATGGAAGTCAAGGTTGTCGGCGCTCAAGTAAAAAGTATCTCACCAAGCGATGGATAAGCAACAGCTAGAATATGTCACTCTCGCATTGGATCATGGCTTAATGAGTAAGGCGATCTCCTCCGACTGGGTGATGTGTGAATTGACCGCGGGTTGTCGAGAACCATAAGGCCTAGCAGGAGTGGGAGGATCCAGTTGAAAGACTCTTGTTGGCATCTGAGTAGTAGGTTGGGGGGGAGGTAGGTCAAAGAGCCGGCAACAACGGCCCTGCTATATTGGACGAAAAGAAGCATTTTTTCCATTTTCCGGCTCACACTCACAGACATTGGTCCCTGAGTATTTTCCTATTTCCCCAAGGTGTCTAGCTGAGGTGCAAACCTGGTACCTTCACAGACGCTTCTTTGCTTCTTTGCTTCCTGACTCTCCTCCGTGACTACCGACTACTCCCATATATGAAAATGTAGCCGACACCACCATTTTAGTCGGTACTGATGTCCGTACTACAAGGTTTACATATCAGATCAAATCAGGAAGGGAAAGAGGGACTTGGTACTTGTTATGTAAGTGGAGACTTATTACTCTTTTAGCATATACGTACTTGGTACCTAGTACCTACTTTTGGTCCTCTCGTCTCATCTCGTTTCCTCTCTTTATCTTCCGATTTTCCCTTCTCTTCTCCCCTCCTCTCCCTTATCCGTAATAATTACCTACCTACCCACCCTACCACCCCTCCATCTTCAACCTCAACCTCAACATCCACCTCTCATCTCTCACCTCTCGTCTGCACTCCTAGCAAGCCCTCACATTCTTTTTTCCCTATTCATTCCCTATATCAAAGATTCAATCTCTACATGGGCTTGCTGTTCACTCCTTTAAAGATTGTTTATATCGCTATTATCGAATCCTAGATTTCTCATCGTCTTGAATTGATTTATCGGGTCGAAAAAATAACAACAACAACAACAACAACAAGCACCTTCAGACGAGCAATCGCATTTGCTTGCTTTTTTGTGTCTAATTAAACACCCTATCATACGAGGTGAGTTGTCACATATGTCTCATTTCATACCTTGTACTTCAGCCTTCTCACTTGACATAATTCAATTCTATCATTTGCATCGCCAATCGGCGCAGGAGATTGCGGTCGCCTGGTGAATGGGTAAATGACTTTTGTTGATCTACACAGCCTTTACCACCAATGCAACAAGGCAAGGCTGGGAGTTATATAATACTTCACACAATACTCTCACAATCTTACAATCAAAATCTTCCTTTCTTTCTATTTTCCATTTTATTCAAGTTACACTTCATAGACTTATCGGTCTTCACTTGTCAATATCTTCTCGCATTGAGTTTGACGCACCCCATACTGATCTTCTTCAAGTGATCCTTAGCAGCCATGAAGGCTCCCTTCATTTCCTTCGGCCTTTTTGCCTCTGTCTTCGCCAATATTGTCTTCCATCATGTCCCATTAAAATGTGATATTCGAAGCACTAATTTATACTATGGTTGTCTTGAAGGTCAAAATTGTACAGATGATGGGACTAATGAGTGAGTAACCTTGGACAAGTACAACAGAAGCATGTAACTGATTTCATCCTCAGATGTTATGTTCCAACCACTCCAATGCCATCTCGCTATTATCCGGTCCCAGTCAAGGATCAAAAAATTGAGCCAAGACAAGCTGTCTACTCAACAGATGGTAGCTGTGGTCCTGCCAACGGTAACACTCTCTGCGATCCAAACAGTACAGTGTACAAAGGATCATGCTGCTCGGTAGGTTATTCCAACAAAGCATTGAAGATCGACAACTAATTTCCGTGATAGTCATATGGCTGGTGTGGAAATTCTGAAGCGTGAGCACGCCCTGGCAATCGATACTATTCTTGAGTTGTTACTAACATTTCATAGTCATTGTGGAACTGGATGTTTGTCTGGATGCACCGGCGGCACTACAACTCCAAGCGGTACCTCTCCTCGAACTGATGGTCGATGTGGAAGTGTGAGTATACTTAATATTCTGTCGTGATTGTGGTTTACTGACCTTAGTAGGCTTTCGGTGGTGCCACCTGTGATACCAACGGTGCATTTGGTGGTTGTTGCTCTGCGTATGGGTGAGTCATGCTTTTACTCACATTCAATATGAGCCCTCTGATTACCAAAATTACCTCCCTAATATGAATGTATGCTAATTTCACTGTTTGTAGTTATTGTGGCTCTACAACTGATCACTGTTTGGCTTCGAATGGTTGCCAGAATGGATGCACAGACTCACAGTCTACGTCAGCCGCCAAGACTACTACCAAAGCTGCAGCGGGCAGCGCACCCTCGTCTACAACTCAAGAACCAGTCATTGCTCCAGTTACTTCCACACTTACACCTGCCGCAGCCAGCAATGCACCAGTAACTACTGATGGATCATGTGGTACTGCTAATGGAGGTACCGTTTGTGGCAATTGGGTAAATGGAAATTGCTGTTCTATGTACGGATTTTGGTAAGTGTAATCATTCACTTGTGAAACTCTAAATAGTCTAACACAAGGTAGTGGTAGTACTAATGCACATTGTGGTGCTGGATGCCAATCGGGAGATTGTTTGAATGCGCCTGCGGTTGCAGCCCCTGGTGCAAGTCCAGCCCCAGCCGCGCCAGAGGGAGGTGCCTTTAATATCGTCGGCTCATCTGGAGTTCCAGCTATGCACGCCGCACTTATGCCAAACGGCCGAGTCATGTTCCTCGACAAATTGGAGAACTACACCCAATTGAAATTGCCAAACGGATACTACGCAATGTCTTCGGAATACGACCCAGAAACCAACGCAGTTGCCACTCCTTTAGCTTACAAGACGAATGCATTTTGTTCGGGAGGTACTTTCCTTGCTGATGGACGTGTCGTTTCTCTTGGAGGTAACGCGCCCTTGGATTGGCTTGATCCAAACATCGGGGATGGATTCGACGCTATTAGATACCTTGAACGATCTTCTACCGATGCTAGTCTCAATGGAAAAGACTGGAGTGAGCCAGGTAACAAGCTCGCAAGTGCTCGTTGGTATGCTACTGCTCAAACCATGGGTGATGGAACCATCTTTGTTGCTTCTGGAAGTTTGAACGGCCTCGATCCAACTGTCAACACGAACAACAATCCTACATATGAGATCCTCAGTCCTACCGCAGTGTCACAAGGTAAGAACATTGACATGGAAATTCTGGAGAAAAACCAGCCATATTATATGTATCCTTTTGTCCATCTTCTCAATGATGGAAACTTGTTCGTCTTCGTTTCCAAGTCTTCCCAAGTATTCAATGTCGGTACCAACACCGTTGTCAAGGAACTGCCAGAGCTTGCTGGAGACTATCGCACTTATCCCAACACTGGTGGGAGTGTTTTACTTCCTTTGTCAAGCGCAAACAAATGGAATCCTGATATTATCATCTGCGGTGGAGGTGCATATCAAGATATCACCAGTCCAACAGAGCCAAGTTGTGGAAGAATTCAGCCATTGAGCGCAAACCCCACATGGGAGTTGGATGCTATGCCGGAAGGTCGTGGTATGGTTGAGGGAACCTTACTTCCTGATGGAACAGTTATTTGGCTTAATGGAGGTAATTTGGGTGCTCAAGGATTTGGACTTGCGAAAAATCCAACATTAGAAGCTCTCCTTTACGATCCTACGAAAGCTAAAGGCCAAAGATTCTCAACTCTTGCCACGTCAACCATCCCACGTCTCTACCATTCTGTCTCTCTTCTCCTTCTCGACGGTACACTAATGGTCGCTGGCTCAAATCCTGTCGAGATGCCAAAGCTTCAACCAGATGCAGCCGATCCATATGTTACAGAGTTCCGAGTTGAGAACTACGTTCCTCCTTATCTCTCAGGAGACAATGCAAAGAAGCGTCCCACCAATGTAGAATTGTCATCGGATAGCTTCAAGGCAGATGGTAGCACACTTGATGTGACCTTTGATTGCCCAGCTGGCGCGAAATCAGTCACTGTAACTTTGTACCACGGCGGATTCGTCACTCATTCGGTGCATATGGGTCATCGCATGCTGCACTTGGATAACACGGGCTTCGTCGCCGGTGCTACACAGCAGAAGTTGACTGTTACTCGACCACCAAACAACAATGTTGCACCTCCTGGTCCATATGTTGTTTACATTCTTGTAGACGGCATTCCTGCAATGGGACAATTTGTTACGGTTTGAAGATTTGTATTTTGATGATGTTCAATGGGATTTTGCTGCATAGCTTTGGTTTGGGAGGAAATATGGCGTGATATCCTGACGACCAAAATTGTACGCAGGGCTAATAATGCAAGGGCTAAGAGTTAAGACTCGATAGCGAATAATGATAATAATTCTTCAATTTTGAATTAAAGTTCCTTTTGATTATGACGAGTGAAGTCGATTGAATTAAGAATGTTTATAGGTGATGTGATCTACATCGTATTGAGAGGCTGAAATTCTTCATGCCAATGCCATAAGCCTGTATTTTTAGGAAGGGCCCACTCATCGTAATATTTCCGTGTCGAGCGTGCCTCTAGACTATTGATAGATTTGCCGCGGAAGAAGCGATGACCAAAACTTTTCATCAACAGATCGCTAAGTACCTATCATTTCCTCGTACAATTGGGGGCAGATACCTATGCAGCTAAGTGGTCATACCTGCATACATCACAAAAATGTAGCCTGTAATATGCTGACAACATGGAGTGAGACTAAATTTGTGTGAGGGGACGGGATTTCCCACTGGTCCTATGAGCACCCGCATTCTAAGGGTAGGATAATGGAGCCCTCAGAAGCATGATCCAGAAGGACCCAATAAAGAGGGGGAGCTGAAAAGATTGGTGGGAGTGTATGATTTTGTACACGGTGTTGTATATGTATTCTTGTTTTTTTTGTTTCAAACAAAAAACTAAAGAAGGGTAAGTTGAAGACAGGTAAAGGTCATCATTCTGAAATGTTTAAAAGGTTAACAGAGGTTTGAAATCTGAAGAATTCAGAATTGTGGTGAAAGAGCTTTTGATCACAAGAGCTTCGTTTCAAATAGATTAAACACAGAACTTTGTTTAGCACCTCGGGACTTCAGCTCAGGAACTGGGTGAATTTAAAGAGGGGTCAAGGCATATATATATTTATATATATATAGTAAAGGACGAGGAGATCGAGGGATAGTTACGACGCACAAGACAACTACACAAATCGCAGCCTCATATCCACATCAGCTTTTACTCGCTGATTTTCGAGCTCGCAAGCTTTCTACCTTTCGATAAGGCCTGGCACAAACAAACAAGCTGATAATGTCACTAGATCCGCGAGATTCCCAAAGGAGGGGCAGATCTGTGAGCCCCGGACGCGAAAGATCTCATTCGAGATCCGGGTATGAAGTGGGAGAATACGGATATGAGGAGCCTCGCACTGGCAGATTCAGAAATGCAAGCGCGAATCCCGCAACGGGGTTTGGTGCTTCGAGATATGGAGAGGTGGATAGTGCGGGTATACCTGACACGTTGAAGATCGATGAGGTGAAATATACAGAGAGGGATAGGGTTAATGAGAGGTTGCATACTCCTGCTCAGTTTGACAACTTGGCATACGGAGAGGGATACGAACCTGGTACTCCGGCGAAGATCAATGTTTACGGATCCCGCGATCCTTCCCCGGCAGCTGTGCCTCGAAGTGCTGGATATGGAAAGGATATCCATACTCCAACCTATAGTACCTTTAGCACTCACAGTGACCGACTAGCTTCGCCCCGCGACCATGAATATGAGAGAGAGACACACAAATATACTGATGATAGTCATGGTCGTCACAGATCGGCGAGCTTCAAGGTCTCGGCGGGCGTGGGCAGTCATCATGGGGCTCTCTCGGCTGGCTTGAATATTGGTCATGATCAATCTCATGTTCAGTCTCCAGCTGGCTCGCAATTTTCAGGGTATAGCAAGAGAGATGAGGAACACAGATATGCCGAGTCTCCGCAGTACAAGTATTCGCACACGGGTGAAAAGATTACCTATTCAAGCACCACGAGGAAAACAGTCGTTGGTGGGGAGTACCCTGAAGAGAAAAGTCCTCCACTTTCAGCTCGACCCCACGGCCGTAGAGATTCTTCACCACATAGACATCATAGACATGAAAGTTCATCAGCCCGCAGCAGTAGCTCCCGCTTGGTCTCTGAACAAGTCGTTACTGTTGACCCCGGTTCTCGTCGTCGCGATGCCTCACCAAATCCTGCTAGACTGAGCGATCGACTCAACACACTAAGCATCAATACCGGTGGTCATCTAGGCCACTCGTCACACGGCTCTCTGAGCTTGTCTCCTGGCGGCCATTCCCACTCTGGCTCTCTCAGCTTGGCAAATGCACCCAATTCTCCTCTCCTCGAAGCATACAAGGGAACATATCAATCTATATCCCCCATGCCTTCTCCAATGCTCGTCGTCACATCCCATTCCGACATCTCTGAGAGCTTCTCCCCCTTGTCTCCCTCTGGCGGAGATTCTTTCCGTCGCACAGCCCGCTTCCACGATTCTCAAGATGAAGCTGAGATTCTCCGCGACGCACTCAAGGGTGAAAATCGTGCTCCGGATGTTCAGCCTCTCATTACCATTCTTCCGGGCCTGACACATGAACAAATCCTCGATCTTCGCGCTGAGTACAAGAAGATTGTTAAAACGGGTCACGAAAGAAAGGGCGTCAATATCGCTAAACATATTAAACTGCGTCTCAAAGATGAAGATCCAAGTTTGATGAAAGCGTGCTATGCTGTTGCCTTGGGACGATGGGAAAGCGAAGCTTACTGGGCTAATTTTTGGTATCAAGGAGAGAAATCTCGTCGAGAACTTCTCATTGAAAGTTTGATGGGGCGATCGAATCGCGAAATCGAGAAGATCAAAGATGGGTTTAGTGATAAGAAGTATAGAGATTCGTTGAGACAATGTATGGAAAAGGAACTCAAGGAAGATAAGTTTAAGAAAGCGGTGCTGCTTGTGCTGGAAGAAAAGAAGATGGAAGAGAGTAGACGGATTGATGGGGATTTGCTCAGAGAGGATATCAGACAGTTGGAGAAATGCGTCACGAGTGAGCGGGGTGGCGAGACGAGAATGATTGAGATTGTTTGTACGAGGAGTGATACGCATTTGAGAGAAGTGTTGAGGGGGTATGAGGAGAGATTTGAAAAGAATTTCGCGAGGGAAATGTTGGCCAAGAGCACGAATCTTGTGGTATGTATCTTCTTTTTCTTCACCCTCATCTCCCCCCCCCCCCCCTGTTTCTACCCTTCCTGTATGTGAAACTGACATCCCCTCTCAGGGTGAACTCCTCGCACACATCCTCAATGGAATCATCAATAAACCAGTCCGCGATGCACTCTTGGTACACCATGCATTGACGCTTTCGACGCGCGATCCGCTCAAGACGGAATTGCTGATTAGTCGATTGGTGAGGTATCATTGGGATCGTAAGCATTTGGAGGAGGTGAAGAGGGAGTATCGGGATCGTTATGGGATTGATATGCAAGAGGCGGTTAGGGAGGGGGTCAGGGGGGATGTGGGGAGGTTCTTGGAGGGGTTGTGTATGTGGAGGGAGAGGGATAGGGTCAGGGAGGTTTAGATTTGGGGTGGGAGGGGATGGGGTGCGTGATTGATGGATTGATGGATGAAAGAATGATATGATATGATATGACATGACATGGAATGATAAACGGCCAGTTAGGTTAAAGGAATGGAATTGATTTTTTGTAGCAAGTTTCAGTATGTTCAGTGATGCATAGTAGATGCAGTCCAGTACTTGTGATTCGGACTTGACGTCTTTGATGATGGGGATGGCGATGTGATGTGATAAGGTCGGGTCAGGTCGTGGAAGCAATAATGGAAGCAACAGAATAATATAACCCAGGATACCAACATGGCACAGTCGAGCACATATTGCATCGAATGATCATGATAGTAGAATCGGAAAAGCAAGTGCTGCCAACAGGTTTCTATTGTAGTATGTATGTTTATCTGCATTGAGGGATTCAATATAGTAGTATTGTGTGTAGAGTGTAGAGGGGATTATGTATAGACAGTAATTATTGGATTTCTTGGATGGAGTTGCTTGAAGTAGTTAGATCTTTTGATGCTTGATTCTTGATTTTTGATGGGAGGAGATGCACAGGTTGGTTTGATGATTGTGTGTATGGAAGAAGTGGACTGTTCTTGTTCGGTTTCTGTTTCTTGGGATTTGCCGGTTTTGGAGTTACGTGGATCTTGGTTTCATTTTCACTAAAGTGTGTGATGGTCTTTGGATTTGAGGTGGATATCTCTACAGGTTGGTGTCAAGGAGTTGAGGAGTCGGTGTTTCTGTCCTATCTAGTAGTTCTCGGACCAATTCTAGTGGGATATGATGAGTATGTTATAGAGTATCTTTAAAGATCGAAGAGTATATCCTAATAGCTTGTGAAGCGAAGGCTCACTGGACGTGTGGAAGTCTTGGACTCGAGCGTGTATTGTGAGATAGAGATTTGTGGAATAAACAAGATGATGCGTCGCATATCATCAGACTTTTCACATTGAAGCGATGTGCCCAATTATGATAGTATTGAGCTGGATTTGTGGGTTTGTGGGTTTGGAGAAAGCTCTGTGATATTCGAGGTCAAAGAGTAGACCGTTTTAATTTAAAAAAGTTGACAAAGTGAGAAGAAAGTCAGGTGAGCATTAGATCGAATAACTACCCCTCTCCTTCTCAATCACTTCTTCCTTCCTCAGCAACAAACACAACTTCATCCCTCGGTGAATCAGTCCACTTCATTTTCAAAACTAGACACCGTCAACTGAAGATCCACTTACTCACAAACATCCTGTCTGCTAGGTAATCAAGTGGCTCAATCCCTCCATCCTTTCTATGCTTGTTCTCATTACATCAGCTGATCTACCATCCCTCTCCTTCTCATCTCAACTTAACAAACTCACAGCAACAAACCAACACACAAGCCATTCCTTCTTTCTTTCCTTCCAATATATGTCAAGATACCCATCAAATGTCAATAACTTGCATCAAACGCCTCGCGGTGGTGCAGTGGTAGAAAGCTTGGTTGAGGTAGTGGTTAACCTGTCTGCCTCCCAGACAAAACATATTGTCCAAGTGCGCAGGAAACGGGGATTCGAATTCCCCACCAAGCAACATGTATTACTTTTTGGTACTTTGTTCTTCAATCCGGAGAGCAAGTTCTTTTTCTTTTTCGTTTCTCTACTTTTGGTTCCTGTTTGTTTTGGTTCCTGCTTTTCGATGGGTTTGCTGTTTAGCTTTAGTTTTGTTTTTCGGAGGGCATAGGTGTGATTGGTGACAGTATTCACTTTTCTCGGAGGCTGAGCACATCTTTTTTGTGTTTTGTTTCTTCTTGTTGAATGGGAGATGCTGTATAGTGATAAATTGGATACCTATTGTTGTCAGTGGTTCACTGGAAGACCATCTTGTTTTCTGAGTACTAATAATAAATCTGTTCATCAACCATTCATTCGAGCTTCAACAATCAAAAGAATATCAGACAGCCATTCACACCAGTCTTGCGACAAGTCTTTTCCCTCTGAAACACAGAAGTTGGCCAATGATTATTAGTAAAATTCAACGATCATGTTTCGCTACACTTCACGTTTTTGATCCACATATCCTAGGTGATGCATGTATGCGGCGTAGCAAGTGAAATTGAATACACTGTCTACTTCCCTACTTCAAACTTTGCTAAGCTCTTATGGTTTGTTTTGCTTTTTTAAATGCTAAATCTATCAATAGTGAGAAAGTGACATTTATGCATTACTCTATACCTACAGCTTGAGGGAGACTATAAAGTTTTCAAGCTTCCAGGATTTCGGAGGAGTTTTTTCATGAGATCTGTGACATTTGCGATTAGTTTGGGGGAGTTAGCCCTTATTGCTCTCTATTTGGATCTACGTGATTCATAAAAGTTGATAATTTTGCATGTAATAACTACTTGAAAAGTTGCGTAAACAAAAGATGGCAGTTTCCCAACGTAGCGACTTCAAACCCGAGCTGAGGACTTTTGTTCAGATATTGGCAGATCAAAGTCACTTCATAATACAGTCATTTGTCGAGACAATTATGATTCATCTGGGATGCTTTAAGAGGATGATATTACTGTGGTAAAATCACTGTGGAATTAGAACACGGCCGTTCTTGTGATTCACTCGGGCCACCTAGGTACTTGAAAATCGGAATATGTCAGCTGGATTGAACACTATGATGACTCCAAAAGAACTGACAAGACTCTTTGATTATGATCACTACTAATTTCTGCTATTTGTCTTTAAGACTGTGTACCAGGCCAGTCTGTGGATGGAATCAACTGGCCATGGGTCACGTTTTTGCCAATAATACTTGTATCCATACACGTTAGCCTGCATAAAAATTAGCCTCATGCCTCATGTTAGCCTAAATTGATTTTCTTGGAGATCTAATAGTTTGAATAAGCCTTTAAAGTGATCCTAAGATCTGGGAAGCGTCTCAAAAGGCTTCTTTTTATAAGGCAAGGATTAGACAGCTCATGAACCAAAGACAGCGAGCTTGTGACGAGTATTGATATGCAACGAAGAGCAAAAGAACTTACTTTGCAGGCTTATAGGGGCAAGATATAATTGACAACTTATCCAAGACGCATCGTACAGTGGATTATGGTATGGGTTCAAACTTTGGTTTAGAACTTGTGCCACGCTCTCACAGGAGGGAAGATTATTGGCCAGAAATAGTTGGACCACTGAAGTAAGAGAATCATTGTAGAATATTATATTATTTACTGATGTCTATCTACTACATAATTATTGTGGAGTTTCTATGGTTCCTCCATCTCTAGAATTTTCTAGGTCGTTCGACCTTACGCCAAAAACTCCAGTCCCTTTCCTCTCATCTCTTCTCTCAAGAAATCTCGTCAATAATGCTGTCACTGCAGTCGCTGCTCCAAAAGTCGCTGCAGCAATCCAACCCGGACGAAACTCAGGCGCTTCTTCAGTTCTCCATACCGCATCCGAGTACCATATCTGCATAATATATCCAAACATGTTACTTGTTGCAATCAAAAATCCTCTCATCTCATGATCATGAGACATAAGATCTGGATACCAAGAAAACCAAATCCCTGGCACACCGGCTGAGAAATATGCAAGATAGAATGCAACAAATTTCAACTTGATGGGTACAGTCCAGATAGCTAGCACAACTGCGCTAAAGAATGTTCCAAGTTGCATTACGAGTATCGGTGGCCAACGTTTTCCGTGTAAGAGGTTAGAATCCGAGATCATGGCAGCTACAACTTGAACAATCACACCGATACCAGCTTGAGCTGTTGGGAGGACATCCCGATCATAGATCGAGTTGCCTTTCGCTTTCAACCATAATGCAAATCCTGGTTGTTGCGATGGAAGACTCGCTTGGATGAAGAAATAACCGAATGGTAAGACCCAAAATTGCCATTGCGCCATCATGCGGAAGAGCTTTTTCTTGTCCCAGGCTAATGATCCTAAGGTGTTATAACCATCACGTACGAGTCGTTCTTTGGCCAATTGGATCTCAGCTTTCGTGAGATAGAAAGCTCGAGTGGTTTCGGGAAAATCGGGGTTGAAAAAATATCCAATGACGCCCACGGGAAGACTGATGGTACCACAGATGATGAACAACCATTGCCATCCGGCATGACCCAGATGTCCGCTCAAGTTGTCATAAGCTGCTGCTTGAAGATACCCACTGAACATCGTGGCTAATGTCGCGGTACAGTAAAATAATGTTACTCGCTTTGCTCGCTCTTGTTTGGTATACCATGAACCAATCACGTAGATAATACAAGGAAAGAAAGCCCCCTCACAAAGACCAATGAGGAATCTCAGCGCGTACAATTGCGATACATTAGTAACCGCCGCGCTACAGAATGTGAAAATAGACCAGAGAACCTCAAGGGTGGGAATCAAAATCGATGGTCGAACATGCGTCACTAAAATGACGGCAGGAATTTGACTGATGACGTAGCCAGCAGTAAAGACATTTCCCATATATGTCAGTTGACTGCCTCTCATATTGATCGCTTCTTGCATGCCAGAGACATACGCATTGTTCAGATTGGCTTGGTCGAGATTCTTGCAAAAATATCCGAGACAGCCGTATGTAAGGAGGAAGAAGTCGAGCTTGATGAGGAAACGCTTTTCGATGGCTGGTTTGTCTGGATCATCCCAGACGTAGCCTTGGACGCGTCTTAGAGATCGACGGACAGAACCGCTAAATCCGGGCTTCTCCCATGATCTGAGCGGAACTTCGAGGTTGGCATCTGGATGCGAAGATGGGGATGTTATTGAGCCTTCGGTGGAGGGGACATCTGTAGGCAAGATATCTGACCCGAGACCCTTCTCTTTGGCTTCAGACATGATGACTCGGAGATAACTTCGAGTCCGAAGTTCAATGAGGGGTGTGTTGCTTGAAAGTTTCGGTTGGCTTTTACATATATAATATTTCTAACCACTTCGCCATCTCGAACCCATTCTCGACCATTCAGACTGGTGGATCTAGAACTTACGCTCGTTCAATCGATTTCATATTGCGACATCAGTGAACATCATTCGTCTTTTTGATATTTTTGCATTCGCTCCAATTAAATAAGTCATCCTTATCCGATCCCGGATCCGCGTAAGACTTGAACGTAACCGTTCCATGCATACATCACTATCTGGAATTCATGCTTTGCGAGTGGGTGAACACTTATCCCACTTTTTGGATACCTCCAGTATCTTAGTTTACTTGACGTGACATTTGGGAGAATTGTCGTTGTGTTACATTGTGAACCCCTCGATTAGACGATTCCACAATTACCCCGGTTTTCTATCCGGATCGGAGAATTTGGAGATATTAACACGCCAATGAAGCTTGTCAATGCCATGGATTGATAAGCATAAGCGACAATGGTACAAACCAATCTACTAGTTGCCGCAATCATGGTGGATGATCGTCGTTTCATGGGGGTTGAGCGCGAGATTTGGTGATGGTGTCATGCGGGGAGCAGATGACGAAATTTTGGAGATATCTCATAATCACAAATGAGAAATGCAAGACGATGTGCCGAATTGCCGGAAATAGAGATAGGGATAATACTTAAGGGCTTGATTAATTGTAAGTCATTGTCGCTAATTGATTGAAACCATAATTATCATTCATTGCAAGACTTCACACATCATATCATGTCTACTACCACAACCGAAACCGTCGTGGCATCGGCTCCGGAGGTCACTCAGAATCCTCAAGATTCAACACAATATAACTTTGATCACCTTCCAAAATACACACATCCACCTGAGACCAAAGAAGATCTTCCCTGGGCCGAACTCGTGACACTAGATCTCTCAGACTTCAACAATGAAGGTGGAAAAGAACGTCTCGCCAAACAACTTGAACATGCCGTCCACCATGTCGGGTTCTTCTATGTGAAGAACTTTGGCCTCTCTCAAGATCAAGTAGATCGTCAATTTACACTCGCCAAGAATTTCTTCACTCTTCCCGTGGACGAAAAAGCCAAGTATGAAGTCGATTACGCAAACGCAGATTACAACGGCTGGCGACGAAACAACCATCACCAAGTTGGGAAAGTCAAGGACAACATCGAGATCTACAACATTCCCAAATTCACCAAAGATTTCGAAGGCAAATATGCTCAACCTCCTCTCCTGCAAGCCCATCTCCCCGAAATCGAAGTCTTCTCCAAAGCTCTCCATTCCAATGTTGTTCTCCCCTTACTCCGTCTCTTCGCCATCATTCTCCAACTCCCCGACGAAGAATATCTCGTCAACCAACACACCTACGACAAGAAAAGCGAAGACCATTTCCGGTACATGATCTACCACAAGCGCACTCCGGAAGAACACGAAGCCAGCGGCTACGGCCAAACGACCGGACACACCGATCTCGGCACCGTCACCCTGCTCTTCCGTCAACCCGTCGCCGGACTGCAAATCCTCGGCGACGATGGAAACTGGACTTGGGTCTCCGCACAACCCGGCACCATCACCGTAAACCTCGCAGACACAATCTCGCATCTCACAGGCGGCTGGCTCAAATCGTCTATCCATAGAGTCGTGGCGCCCCCCAAGGATCAGTGGGACTATGAACGCACGGGACTTTTGTATTTTGCCAGACCCCATAATGATACGGTTTTGAAGCCGATTGTGGATTCGCCGGTCTTGAAAGAGGCGGGTGTGAAACCGAGATTTGAGAAGGAAATTACCATGGAGGAGTGGGTTCGAGCGAAGCAGAGATTACAGTTGAATCCGGATCTTGCGAAGAAGTTGTATCAGGATGCGGAGGATGGAACGAGCTCGGTGGAGGTTATTGGGGGGTTTAGGGATAGGACGTATAAATGATTGGATAGTTTGTTGATTTAACAAAGATATGAATTATGATCATGAGCAAAGTGGGACTTTTTGTTGCTTTAGTGAAATGATGTAGTGATTGATTGAACTTGGACGTCTGACTCTTTGGGAACTCATGGATTTGTAGGTCTGCGTTTATAAAAACTTCAATACTCGGCAATCTTTCGGATGAGCAAGATACTGCGGAAGTATAGAATCACCCAGCTTCTTTAACTGATTTCGATAATTCCTCCTGCCAAAGGGTCTTGAACGTTCTTCATGTTCAATTGTCCTATCCTGAGATGAATAACCTCATTTCGTAAGTGAAACCTAATATATAGGCAATGCAAAAGTTCCTCTGCAAGATTTGCCTCCGAATGACAGTAAAATTACAAGCGAAAATATCGATGACTACCTAACAACAGCGACAGTCTGCGAGATCATCGAATCGATATATCCAAGAATACAGTGCCTTGTCCCCCCTCCTCCGAAGTAAGAGCTCTAAGAAAGGATTGAAGATTAATTCTAATTAAATGCCCACCGACATCTTTCCAAAGCAGGTCATGGTGATGAATGGATAGCGCATCCCCCGGAGTTGATGATTGAAAGTGAGGGACATCCTTGGCCTATTTATATCTCTTCAATCATCAAATCTTGGCGTACAACCAGAGGTCAAATGTCAACGCGTGATAATTTGGAGGCTTGATAACTAAAGACACTATGATCTGATATCTCGAATATAAATATCTGACATGGAGCTGTTTTTAACTTCTCTTGTTTGATCTTTTAGGTAATTCTAGAGAGTAGATCATTCGAATTACTTTCTGAATGAGTATTTTTAGAACTTGTGGTTTCTTGCTTGAAGATTGCATGAGTGAGCGCTATCGAATTTTGGGAAAGCGTTGCAAAGATATGATTGATTCCTCTTTGATATTCATAAGTTTGACAGTAACAAGCGAGAGCAATGTTGTTGTTTGTATGAGTAGGATACGAAGATGCGGCACCCACGTATAGTAGGTCCCTAAATGTCTAATTGTATTCTATTTAAAGAGCTAGCTATATTACGAAATTAGTAGGCCTTAAATAAGGGCTAATAAGAGAGCTAATCTCTTTTGGGTATACTACATCACCATTGAATTGAAGTCCTTTACTCATGTTCACACGGTTGTTGTCGAACCTCTTTTTAATCATCATCGTCATCATTACACGCCAACTTCAAAAGTCTTCCATACACGTAAACATATATCAAGACCAACACCACTTCGAACTTATACAATATCAGAAGTCAAACCACTCTAAATACACGACTCCAAACAGTCCATAGATTAACGAGTTGTAAGTTTATGATCGTTGTATTTACAAATCAAGCTGATGATAGATATTTTACTATAATTTATACACTTTACTATATTCTACCATAATATATAGCATGAGCTTATCAAGCAAGATTCAGATTTAGCACTCGCGGAAATGAATTCTTGACTGAGTGGCAAGAAAGCAGTATGCGCACACGCTAATCTATTAAACAAATCGCTCGTATATAAACTCACAGAGAATCTCTATTGTCAGTCAAGCAAAGTAAGCAACGCAGTAAAGCCTTACACAAAGGAAAAGTACCTGATTCCTTCGATCTAAAATCCTTTCCTTGTATCACTCGAGAAATTTTCTCAAAATGTTGCAAGATGAAGTGTAGGTGGGCTTTTCCTGTTGTCATGATTATCTATCTCATTCACATATCTATTGAATGCTGATTGAGGTTCAATAAAATCATTCTTATACACATGAAAATGACAAATAAAGACCTTTCCACAACAATAAATCACGATAATGCATTAAATAATCAACAACAGTCCGGACCACCTATCTCACACAACACAATCTCAACTCCCCATCAAATTACCCTAAACGATAACAACACCAGTGTTAGTAACCCAGTTTACGACCATCTCTTATATCTAACCAAGATTATATATGAGACAATTACCATCTAGTTAAATTCATTCTCACAGTCATCGAGATAAAAGCTCAATACTACGCGTGACTTTGTATCCATCTATTATATATCTCGTCTTGCATCCCAACACTTACCTATAACATTCATCCTTATAAGAAGACATTCTTTTCATCGTTCAATAATTACAGATATCAATAGAAGAATGATATTACATACCTCAATAGTTCACTAGTTATCAACGATAAAGACACAGAAGAAACACAAAGCACAATATTCAGATTCGCTTAAGAATCGTAAAATTACCGAACATCCCTTCAACTAAAATCATAAAAAGCTAACGATAACTATAAATAGAACTAATATCATGTTTGATAAAATGCAAAACACTGATTAGTATTAGCACTATCATCTCCTTACATCATTACTACCCAATAATTGATTACTCAATAAATTCACCATCTCCGTTTCGCACTGCAAATCTGAACGCCCTGATATATCAACGCGTTCATCAACCCCTCCTTTCCACCTCGCTAAACCAGATAAGATAGAACAATCAAACTTTTAATTCTTTAATCTAGCCTCGACTTTTTGGTTACGATAAATGATAATGTTCTCCAGTCTAGATACTTTGTCCCGCTTTTATAGATGAACAAGGGGACTTTTTCCTTCATCCTCTTCTAGATTAACATGATATGAGAAACGACAAAATTCTAGATTTGAATAGTACATAGATATACTGAGTATACAATACAGAATTCTATATCAAATATATACATACCCTTCCTAATACCCCCCAAAACCACTAATTCCTAATTTCCAATTTCCAATCCCTCATTCCCTCTATCTTATCTTCGAATCAAAAGTTAATCAAGTACACATGTAATATAACAAAATCTATAAACCCCAACTCATTAATTTGCTAAATAAATAACATCAAACATGAAAAAATGTATAATAAACAAGAAGATAATAGATATCTGTCACGGGTTCAATACGTAGTTATATAGATGCCTTAGGCACCCACCCTCCATATAGTCGGCGCCTCTCCGCCCCCTTCTTCACTCTTTGTAGAATACCATACATCTTACCTAGTACCTATCTTGCACCGTGATAATATCTGAATCATGGAATGGTTTATCCTCTATTGGTATAAGGAAGTGAGATTCTTATTATTAAGTAAACAAACTATGAAAATCGATTATTCATCTACTAGTTACTTATATTTATCATTTGCATAGAATTTAATAGAGTGTATATATTTATAACGAGAAAAATGCTTTATGATCATTTTTTCGCACCTCTTGTTATTATCTTTTATCATTGTATGATGAATATATAATATACCTTATACATCACCCCTACTTAAACCTCAAATGTCAGATCCTTCTACATTCTCGTATTCTATGTATCTCTATTATATTGTTCCAAGAACTCCTAATAATCCATCTCACACACATCTCCAATCAAGAATATATCATTTCCAAATCCCCCCCTCCTCCCTCTCTACTCTCTATTCATCAAACTTATAATTTTTCCTCCATTTAACCCTCCATATCTGATATCTAATCCTTAAATACCTGATATCCAATACATCCTTAACTCCCCCTCCCCCTGCTTTCCCCTCTCCAACTCTCCAAGAACCACCACAAAACTCAAACAAATACTCAACCTCAAACCCAACCCAAGTTCTCTCTCCTCACAGCGTTTCTAATTCTTAACCCTATCAAAAAAAAGGGAGAAAAAAAAATTGAAAAATGAAAAGTTAAGTCTTGGATAGTATAATAGTATGATAGATCTTGTTCTTAATGTCCTCTAGCTATTATTACAATATCATACTACTTTCCTCTCTCTCTCTTCCTCTCTCTCCCTCCCCCACCCTCCCTCTCCCTCTCTTTCCTATTCAAGTCTCCAAGCATTCTTCCCTTCTCATCTCATTTTCATCCACATTCCCATTCTAAATCCTCCAATCCTGTATTCCAAGTTCCAAACCCCAGATTTCTTACTCCATACTTCTCCTCCTCCCCCATCTCCCCACTCCCCAAAAAGTACCTTTCAATTTCCACTCTCTTCCCCATTTACTCTTCCCATCCTATCTTCTCATTCAATATTCCTATCCTCTACCTATGTTTCTCTCGTTTCTATTCTTTATATTTCATATTCACATCTGATATGTATATGTATATGTATATGTATATCTTATATCTTTATCCTCTTTTCAACTTTGTTTTGTTCTTGTATGTAATCCCTCGATTATATCATCTCATTCTATTTCATCTCATGTTCCTATCATCTCATCTTATCTTCCCATTCAATCCTATTCCATCCTATCTCATCCCCCCTTCCCTTCCCTTCCCCAACCACACCCACTCTATCAAGCTCCAGCTCAAGCTCAAGCTCCAGCTCCCACCCTCCTATCAAAACAAAAAATCACATAACCACACCAACACATACACATACACACATACCTCCCCACTACAAGAGAACGGTTTCATCGTCTTAGCTTTGAGATCCTGGAGCAATATGACAACCGTGTGAATCAGAGCACTATAATGACTTTACCATCCCCACACGTACAAACGCGAAAACAAAATCAACTTTTTAAAAAATCCGTATTAATAAACATAACATAACATGACATGATGTAACATAACATTTTCTTTCTACAGATAGAAAAAAGAAAGCTAGCTAGCTAGCTCTTTTAAGAGAAGAGAATATAATATAATAAGATAAGATAAGATGGGATGGGATGAGATGAGATAGATATTTGGGATCTTGTATACATATATTGTTATCACGGGGTGATATTAGCTCTAGCCTATATTCTATTCTATCCTATCCTGTTCTGTTATATATGTGAGAGTAAGGTAGAACTTTTAGTTCTATATTTTAATCTTTTATGCTTTTGTAGTGTAGCGATATAGCTTCTGAATACTCCCGGAAGTGATCCCGTGACAATTGTGAGTATAATGTAATATAATATAATATCTTTCTTTGTATTCTTTTCTTCCCTTTTCTTTTTAAATAAATAAATAAATATTTCCTTTTTTCTTTCTTTCTTTCTTTCTTTCTTTCTTTTTTCACTTCGTTCCTTCATATCTCTCTCTCTCTCCTTCAAGATTCCAATCCCCAATCTTTTATTCCTTTCCTTTCCATATTCTATCCATCCATTCATCCCTTCCAACATCAATATCCCATTAAATATCCATTTCCTATCCCCCCTCAAAACTTCCCAACTTCCAATCGCTCATCCGTGTCAAGATTCAATCCCCCATCGTCCCCCCCCCCGAATTTTCCCATCTCCATCCCCCATTCCCAACTCCGAACTTCCAATCTCCCAATCTCCCCAATCCCTAATCTCCACACCCTTCACACCCTCCCTACAACCTCTTCCTCATTCCATCCCCTCCACCCCTCCACCCCCTAGAATCCCTCTCCTCTCCCCTATCAAATCCAAATCCATTCCCCTACCCATCCCCATCCCCATCCCCTACCAAATCTATCTCCACCCATTTCCAAAAAACAAACAAAAACAAACAAAAAACAAACAAACAAACAAACAAAACTAACCTTTAAAATTCATCATCTCATCTCCGAATATCCCATACATACTTATACTTATCCATTTATCCATCCATCCAAAAAATAAAAAAAACTCAGATGAAAAAAAAAAATCAACATCTATCTATCTATCTGTATTTCCTCAAAGCAAGAAGCAAAAAGTAAGAAGCTCCTCTTATTTCTTATATAGTATGATATATACATATCGATCTCATCATCACTCGATCGAATTCATTTAATTACTACAAGAATTATAGTTTGTATTTATACTCACACTTCCACTTCTATTTATACTAATACTCACACTCACACTTATACTTACACTTATACTCACATTTACACTTACATTCACATTCACACACCTTTCAAATCCATTAATATACAATAACTTCTTAATATTTAATATTGTATGTCCATGTACCTTTATTTCGCTGGATCATCCCAGGAACCGTATTCCTATCCATTTACACCCATCCTAGCAACTCATTAACAAGCCAGAAGTTTTTCGAGATAAATTAATTTTCAATCCCCAATGTATGTACAATCCACCGTTCGCTTTTTAACCTATTTCCTCTCACCTCCACTAAGCACATATATGCATCTTAATTACAAGTTCAAAGAATAGAAGACATCTCTTTTGAGCATCTCATCTAACCTTGAACCAGGCGATCGCTTGTGCGTGTAAAAATCTATGAATACAGTTTGAAATGAAAAATGAAAAGGTTTGCCGAAACAAGCCACACCAAGGATTGTCGTAGTCATATGACGAATTACCATTATTAATTTGGTAAGTGTTGAATATGATACTTATTCCAAGCGCTTTTTATGAGTGAGCCCCAAATCTTTCAATTATAAACTCTGGCTGTCTTCGGGAAGGGTATTATCCGAGATGATTTCGCTGAAAACTCCAACGTTCACCTAAATTGCGGTGAAAATGTTCAAATCCTGTATGTTTCTAAAGGTGGAAATAGAAGGTTCGTAATATCGTGTGTGGCGAGAAAGGAAAGGATACAATCATTGTTAATCAGGATCAGGGTTGACAGCTCGAAGTATTGGTCCTTGTTGATGAACTCTCCTCGAGTAATCGTGATCATCTCGAATAGTATTGATACTCTCCCGACTCTTATTATCTCCACGTTGATAGACAGCAGCAAAAGGATCCAATCTTGGATCCACAGGCATCAATTGACTCCTCCTAGATCCGGGTGTGTTTATTTCGGGCTCCCATGTTTCGATAACGCGTCTTCCGTCGGTACCGAGAACATATCGTGAATTTTCGCTCATGGTTCTCGCTGGTATTGGTCCACCGACGCCCACACCGGCTAGGCTTTCCCTTCGACTGTTCACGGCTGCATATTGTTCGTCCTTTTCTTGTCTTCTCTTCCTTATACAGAAGTATGTAATGCCAACGATAATCGCGATTAAAGCTACCAGGCCAATCGTGAGACCCACAGCAGCCCCAGTCGTCAAACCTCCATTACTTTTCGAAGCCGACGAGTTGCTGCTTGAATTAGGTGGTGCCGTTGGAGTAACGGTGACCGTTCGAACTTGTCCGGTAATAGTTTCGAGGGATATGACTGGAGTAGGTGTCCATGTAGAACTCGTCGAGCCAGATGTAGACGAAGACGATTTCTGAGCGGCTACTGTAGTTGGTGGTATGGTTGAAGTAGTGGATGCTACTTCTGTGGAGCTAGTTGATAAAGTAGTTTTCTATTAGGAAAAGTTAGCTTGGCGACTTTACATGTTGTATATTTCAAAATAGATAAATTAAATAGATGTGAAATCGAAGAAAGTCGCGTACGGGTGGAACAGTCGAAGAAGTGGCTTCAGCAGTTGAAGAAGAAGTTGTCACTGGTTCAGGACTCGAAGTCGAAGAAGTAGTTACCTATCATTGAAAAGAAGTCAAATGGGTTGCCAGTTAAGGCACGAGGAAAATCATAGACATGGTGGCTCAGGTTGGGAGAGGAAAGGAGAAGGGATGATATCCAAGTACTAACCTTCTTAGATGAAGTCGAAGTCGACGATGTGGTAGCAGCTCCTTTGGTTCCTGATGGAAATAATGTCAAAGCTATGTATCCATACAAACCATCTCCACCACACGTATCATCTGGATACCCAGGGCATGGGGTATCGCAATCGCTCGAAGAAGATGTCGTCCCAGGCACATAATTTGAACACCAACAATCTGATCCTTGTACTACCGCAAATGCATATTTATCCAAGCAGAAATCGTAACATAGACCATCGGATTGATAGATAGAGGAGTCTACAAGTTCAAATCAGTCATTGCATGTCTCCAATGGATTCATGGAAGGTGGACTTACTGGCACTGCCCGAGCCTGTGTTCAAGGTTGAGCAATACTCCATCGATAGTCCCTGGACATGATTGAGAAAGGCGAAGAGGCATATCGCGACGACCCCAAGTCGGTAAGAATCTTGCAGCGAACAAAACATGATCAATTACTTTTGAGGAGTGAGTATCTCCGTGGTGACTTTATGGATTTTGTTTCCAATCGTATGGTTATCGATGATCATATATGTCTTAGCTGTTGCCGGAAGACACAGTTAATGGAATGTCGGGGAAGGTGGAATGCGGGAATGCAAACGAACGGGATTAGGATATGAGATATCAATCAAGGTCTCCCATCGAATGAAGTCGATCAATCAACCCGTTAATTAATCAAGTCAATCCGTCATATGGTGATGACAATGATGGCCATTTCACCACGATTGAAATTACTAAGAGATTGGTATAATTCTTCCCCCTCTTCAAAAAGCGAAAGTAATAAGAACGAATGTAAAGTTGAGGTTTGTGGTGATTTCTCCCCAGGACGAGAAGGGTAGATGTGGATGTAGGAGGAAGAGGAAGAAGACGAAACGGGAAAACGGGGATGTCGTAGGAGATTAATTTAATGTGGAGTTTCGAGGTGGTAGTACAGATTGTAATTGGAGGAGGAGGGCGATGATGAGGGAAGAGGATGAGAAGTATGGATGTGGAAAGAGAGGAAGAGGAAGAGGGAGAGAGGGGGAGAGAGAGAGAGAGAGAGAGGACGGAGAAAGAAAGGGCGATGAATGGATAGAAAGATAGCGTGCTCGTAGATAGGGAAAGGTAGTGAGAAGAAAAAAAAGGTAGGAAAATGGATCGATAATAGATCAAGAAGAATCCCCGTTCGATTGAATGGAAAAGGACCAAAGGACCACCAGGACCTGGTCGTAGTACGGGTAGTTGTCTAGCACCCAAGATTACAGAGGATGAGTTATAAGTGATTAGTGTATTTGTCAAGCACCAAGGTCTTTATTTAGTGTTGCGATTAAACCAAAAAGCGTCGTGTGTGCCCAAATTGAAATGAAAGCGGCAAGTCACATTTCTGGGTGGACCAGAATGCGAGGACGGTCAATAATAAAGATGTCTCTCATTCCCGATCTCTCATTGGTCCATTCACTTTTCTTTTCTTTTCTTTTGATTCCCCTTCTTGCCTAGGTTTTCATAAAATGGTCTCGTCCCGTTGCGAAGCTATTAGTATGGCGAGTATGGCTAGCATGGCGAGTATGGCTAGTATCCCTATGGTGTATGAGGCTGAATTAGCTTTACGATAGTTTCAATTAGAGTCCTCAACCCAGGAACCTAGGACCTAGGTCGAGATTGAGATGATGTGTTTTACCTCACAATGTCTTGAACCTCTCAAACTCAAAAACAGTCGTGGTGTCAGTGTCAGTCGAGTCGACGATAGGAGCTACCGTACCCGTGATTGTGCAGAGAGGAAGAGGGGGAAGAAGAAGAAGAAGAAGAAGAAGGAGAAGAGAAAGAACTTCTCATATTCCATTCCATCTATGGTACTTTCCGATCAAATGATATCGATCGACCGGTACCTATCTATCTTGCTCACCCAGCCACCAGCCACCACCCATCTCATCATCTACACTTACCCATCATTCCTTCCCCTCCCGCATGGCAGAGCGTGGTGGCCCTCGTATCGGACAAGTGGATGCGTGACCCGATCACTTTGACTGCCCTTTGCACCGTTGGAAAGTTTCTTGGAAAAACGCCTTTGTGTGCTTGATTGATGACTAGTGAGTGATACAGCGATGGAAAAAGTAACTTTGGGCTTTCGTGGACATTCAACACTCAACACTGACATTACATGATTCTTATTTGGGTGCTGTGTACCATGCACCATGTGAAGTCCTGGTCAATTCGAAACCTAATTGCTATTTATCGTACTTCTGATACTTGTTTCTATACATAGGTATATCATAGTATGAAGTGCTTTTTTTCTCCTCTTGAAATATCCTGCTTTGGGAGAGTGAGTAGAGTGAGTAGAGTGAGTAAGTAGAGTAAGTAGGTACTCTTTCTCGACCTTATGATGACTTGCTTTCGCCATGTACTCCGTACCAAGCCTAGCGGACATCTCATTCTCTACAGTATGCAGAGTACGAGATATGCATCTAATCAATGCATCCAAGTTCCAACAGTATCTACCAGCAACGAACAGCATCTAACAGCAAAAGCATCTAAATATGCATCGAAATATCCGTCGAAATATCCGTCATAAAAGCAGCATGATATCTTTAACCCATTATAATCATCAAGCCCCCCTCTTGGAACTAATTCCCTTCCCGTTCCCGTCTTGTCAATTCTCTTGCTACTACGAGTACACGAGTATGCATAGTAGTAAGCGAAGAACGACTAATCCCAACAACCATTCACAGTTCCCAATTCACACACCCGTTCATCATGACTGTGCACAATTCAAGCATCTATCAAGTACATCCATCCATCCATCCATCCATTCAGGTACCAAGGTATCTTTGACCATTCGATCTTCAATTCTCCACGTCCAATGGAGCAAAAGATGTGCGCGATGCATTTTCCATTATACAACATCCCAACTCAACCACTCCACCTCCTGGTACAGCTGAAATGGAATGGAAAACATCAAACGCCCGAGACGCCCGAAATATCCAATATCGAAATTGATAAGTTATCAATTTTCATTTGGATTTCTCTCGTGATTTCACATGTGGCCTTTCCGTAACTTATCTACTTTTCTTTCTTCTCTGATCCACCCACCCCAAACTATCTTTTCTTCTTTCCATCAATCCTGCCGTGTCTTTCATTCTCTTCACATCATTCGTCAATTGAGGGAAAATCACTGCTGTCAATAATCAACACTGCCGAGCACCACTAACGTCAGGGACTAGCTGCAGAAATTCTCCAACCCACTCCGATCCCATCCAAGCGAGAAGATTCATAAGGACCAGAGAGGATAATATACTTTGCTTTTCGCTCTATTCGACCACTCCGGAGTCTGTATCTCATATATCATCAACAAAGCATCCATATCTTCTCTCCAATACATAATTATCGAGATACCAAACCCCCCGAACAGACCACGGAAACCACATCAACCAAATAAACAAGAGAATGGATCCCAATTCATCATCTCGACCAAATTACGGTCTTTTCTCACTTCCCTGACTTCTTTCTCTTCCCTTCTCCCTTCTCCACTTCTATTTGAAACCTTTTCGTCGTCATTAACATGCTTTAGTGCTGCAAGTGTTGTCGATGATAATTTTCCTAGACCCACTCCAATCAACTCTCATGTTACGATTTGGTGATCCATGAAGGCTTAGAGCTGAAATCACCATCACCAATTCTTACCCCCGGGACTTTTGTTAGTGTGAATTTATACAACAAATCATCAAGAGAGAGAGAGAGAGAGAGAGAGAGAGAGAGAGAGTATATGCAGAGAGTTTAAACCCAAAACCCCAAAAATCACTTGAACTTTATCCACCATGAACTTTCTTCATTATTATCTTTCCCAAAGACCATTTTTACCCATGCTCGATCGATATCAAACATACCTACCTACACACACCCCCATTTCGAAATATAACTTCCGCAAAAACGCGTATCACATACGAACAATTCAACCCCCTTCTTTTCCCTTTTCCGCTCCGCTCTTCCATCTCCATTCATGCATGATTGAACCAACCAATAGATATCATCGATACGGACCTAAATCCTCTCATCCAGCTTTCTCTCCGAATGATCGACTCGTATCCATCCTCCATTTTTCCATCTTCATCCAACCAGTCAGATCCCATCAACAAACACCCACCATCGCACTCGAACTTCGCATCTCGCACAAGTCCCGTACCGGACCGCTCTCTTTACGAACGCACCGCACCTCTCTCTTCTTCGCCTACCAATCCTATCATCTGACACGCTCTGAGCACACCAGGGAATCCACTCGTGAAAGAAAAAGCCACACAGCCAAAAGCTTGTTTGTTGGGCACGGACTTTTATATCCACACAGTTGCTTGTAAATACAGAGTATGTATGTATTCTCTCTGCACAAAACCATACAACGGATAGAGTTCCTCGTATCTTCCCATGCAATGCTTGCATAGTATGCATTCGTACTACAAAGGTTGGAAGGGTAAGTATTGTCAACTCTACTTTTAATGGAATCTTGCTATTTTTAGAGAATTTATTATTGCTTTAAGTTATTCGAATAAATATTGAATTATTCCCTTTTCAAAATTTAATATTTGAAACTTTCACTTGCTTTTTATCAATTCTAATAATTTTATAATATTTAAAGTTTTCAAAGTTTTCTATAGATTCTAAATAAGTTTTATATAAGTTTTAGATAGGATCTGAATTTCGAAATCTAATTAGAATTAATGATTTCAAATAAAATTGAAATGATTTTAATGAAATATGATTTTTGATACTATTTTTGTTTGATAAATTTCATTATATAAATATTCAATTAATATTATGATTTGATTGATTTAAAATTTGAAAGTGGGGAAAATTTCGTTCGTTTTTTAGTGTGATTGATAATACTTATCTTTCTAATCTTTATAGAATAATAATATTATTCTTTCATATTTACTCGTTGTGACTTCCCAACCTCTTTTCATTCTTTCCTCTCCGTGGCTTGGCTTTGCTTTGCTTTTACCCACCCAATCAATCCTCTGTATTCAATATTCACTATTCAATATTCCATAGGTCCTCAGTATTTCGTCTCTCATTCCCATCCAAAGTTCCAACCAACCCCATCTCCAAGAGTGGGAGAGCGTCCCATCCCATACCGCATCTCCAACATAGGTACATGGTACATCCATCGTTCACGCCACCTTTTTTTTGGGTAAGTAAGTAAGTTGTAAGTTGTAAGTAACCCCGCAGATACCGTACCGAGATCCGCTGTGTGCATTACGGTCTGGTTCATGTTCATCTATCTATACGACGATTATTCTTTTCTTCATTCATTCATTCATTCATTCATCCGGCTGGCTGGCTGGCTGGCTGACTGACTGACTGACCGTATCAAACGCGGATGCACCGAACCCATAATCAATCAATCAATTAACCCCCACCAAACCGGCACCCACCCCCAAATTGAAAACAGGGGTGAGGATGTGCCGGATGGAGTTTGAGGGTTCTCTGTACTGCATTGTGTCTTGGAGAATACGCTGCTTCTGGAAATGCATGCGTGTGTAAGTAAGTGGCGATGGGAAATTTTGTGCGTTTTTTTGGGGGGGGGGGGGTGGTTGCTTTTTTGTAAAGGAATGATTGAATGAATGAGTTCTTGATCTTTTTTTTGTTTTTGTTTTTGTTTTTGTTTTTGTTTTTGTTTTTGTTTTTGTTTTTGTTTTTTGCTTGGTTTGGTTTGGTTTGGTTTGATCGCTTGCTTTTTTGTATCGTTGGTTGTGTGTATGTATGTATGTATGTATGTATGTATGTATGTATGTATGTATGTATGCTTGTCGCTTTTGGGGGATTGTAGGTGTCGCTTTTGGGGTTGTCGATTCTTGGGGGATTGAGCTTTGCTTTGCCTCGTGGTTGAACTAGATGGATTCATGAGTTAGTTCACTTCGGGTTACTTGTATAGTAAGTATATATCAGTAAGTATACTAATGCTCATCATGCTATTTTGGGGGTGTTCGTATTGATGTTGGGGTTCGAGGTGCTTGGTAGGTGGATGTATGTATGTATACATGTATGGTGGGTGGTATGCATGAGATGGGGTTGGCAATTGATTGTAGTTGGATGGTATCAGTTGTATTCATGATGGTGATTTACTATTTGGGAGTGGGATTGGACTGATTTGGATTGGATGGGGAGGATTGGGAGGACTGATGAATGCCGGACTTAGCTCGTGTCTTGAATCATACACATTACTTCGAATCGTATTGTATCGAATCGTATTATATCGAATCAGATCTGATCTTTGATTCATCTATTAATATATTCATACATAGCTTTTCCTCATCTATCAATCCTCTCGTCATTCCTTCCTTATCCTACCACGCTATCTACTCATACGGATATGATATGACACGATACGATGTCCAAATCCAAAAATCCAAAAACACACAAATACGAATCCGAGAACTCAAAGAAGCGCCCGTCATGTATCCCATCCGCACGTAACATGTGTGTTCGCGGGGGAAGAAAATAGCAAGATAATATATGGAGATGTGAAGATGGGAGAATATTTGTTTTCGGAGAGGACGTTGGGGTTTCTGGTGCGGTGTTTTGTGTTGTATATACTATATCCTGTTGCTCTTGGCATGGCATTCCCAATTCTGCACTCTGCACTCTGCGGTTTGCGGTGGGCGTTCTGCACTCTAATTACTTTCCGTGCTCGAAACTCGGGTTGCGCGCAGTGAGTGCCCTCAGGGTTGGAATATTGATAGTGGAGATAGACGGGGGATTCGGGATTCTGGACTCTCTTCTCTCTGTCTGTCTGTCCTCGTGGACGATCGGGAGGGATTTGGTGGACTCGGGTGTCTTGGGAGGAGGTGTGCTTTGTTTGGTGCGGATGGTTTGGATGATTTATTTGCTCTCCTCTCTTTAACAATACAATACAATAGTTAAATAGTATGAAGAAATAAATCAATCAATAAATAATATTATCAAGAACACACACACACCTGGATATCGGAACGAAGCTCAGCTCAGCTAAAGAAAGTAAAAGTATACTATGCTGAGCGCTTGCTGGTGATAAGTTGATTGGGTTTGGGAGTTGCGGATTGGGGACTGGGGATTGGGGGTTGGGGGTTTAGATTTCCTGTTTGGGCTTGTGAGGGGCGGGATTTGGGATGGAAGATTCGAAGGTAGGGATGGGAGTTTGAGGTAAAGATTAGAATGAAGATTAGAAAGGGAGTTTGGAAATTAGAGATTTTGGGAATGAAGTTTGGAGTTGGGGATTGGGGGTAGAGAGAGAGATGGGGGAATCTCTGAGGCGGTTGTCTTTGGTCTTTGATCTTCCTTCTTTCCTTTCCTTGCTTCTTTCTTTCATTCTTTCTCTTCTTCTGTTTCTTAAGGCTTGGAGGTTGGGTTTTAGGGGTTTTGGTTCGGGTTCAGGTTTTATATCAAAGTTTATTTTTTTCTGTGAAACTTGATGATGTACAGCAGGTATAGCAGGTCGCTTTGTGGGAGAGTATCTAGCATATTTTCTTGGTCAGCTCCTAGATTAGTTCTTAGATTAGTTCGTAGAATAATTCCTTGAATAGTTTCTCGAATATTCCCTAGAATACTTCCTAGCATACTTCCCTGAATAATTCCTACCTGCTTGCTCGCTTACTTGCTTATATTATGAAAAGAATTAATAACGGTTTATGTTTGACGTAAAGTTACGTGTCGAGTAATGGACACTGATATCTCAGCATATTTGATTTGACAGAGAGGGGGTATAAAGAGTGGGAAGGGAGTGTGCTCTTTTTCTCATAGTTTATAGTGAGAGAGCTAGATCTGGAAGTGTGAAGAGAGGGAGAGAGAGGACTATGGTTGGGATCGGTGTTGATTTAGTATTCGGCACTGGTAAAACAGAATCAAAAGGTTCGAAAGGAGTTGAATGGAGATGATAATACTGATGTATATAGCAACATGAAGAAACTTGGAAGTGTGAAGACTGGTGTAAGTATTGATTTGATATTGAAATTGGTAAGATAAAATCCCAAGGGTTTAAGAGAAATGAACCGAGATGGTAATGCTGATGTATATAGCAACATAACGGGACCTAGTAAGTGACAGACTGAAATAATAAAAATGAGAATAGGGAAATACAATGATTGAGTATCATTGAATAATTTGCATTGTGTCACATTTCGCCCACAAAGAAGCGAGATCAACAAATTCAATTCTGAATTCTTTTTTCTACAAAGCAAAATCTCCTTTCTGACGCTTGATTATTTGAAATTGAAGCAGAGACTTCTCGATTTCCTTCTCTTCAATTCTTTCTGTCCTGCTTACAATTCCTACTCTTCAAGTCTTCCTCTTCCCCCCTTCTCTTTCTCAATCCACTAGTCTTGCCGAAACCTCAAAAGCCAAGTGTTGGTTTGAGAAAAGTACGTATGACGTAGGCCGTACGATATAGGCTCTGGTCGTCAATGTGTATGTGATCTTAGAGTTAGCTATGTACTGGAAAAGTAATCCTTATATAGACCTTGCCGTAGGAGTAGCTCCTTTGTGATAAGCTATGAATGACCTAAGGCCGTTTATTCACTTTATGTTCATATACCGAGTAAGTAGAACGAACTTCGTATGTACCCAACTTTGTATACCTACTAGTACTATGAAATATTTCGACATAGACCAAGAAACTCGGCGATAGTAGGTTGATATTCAGATATCTTGTACGGCATGACAATATGGACGCATGAATGAACGGGGCCTAAGAATATCAATTCAAGTCAGGAAATTAGAGTATAGAAGATAAACAAAGATCTTCCACCTAGGTAAATTTCCGGTTATCTTAGAGGAAATCGGAGTAGTAGCCAATTCCTTTTCACAGGGCTTTGGGACTTGATATGACAGCGTAGAAAACAAGTATTCCAACCAATTGCTCAAAACTTCAACCTCGAAATCCTTATTCGGGAGTCCGTAATTGGATGGGTATCATATGGCTGATGGCTATTAAATCAATCATGATTCCAAGAATCGAATAAATGCTTTGTTTTACTTACCTCCATACTATCATGTCATATCATATCGGTAAGTTGTAAGTTATACCAAAGTACAGTCAATATTGCAACACACACCATACTACTCCCCTTACCATCACATCAGATTCTCCCACGTATTGCGTCCGCTCATCGGAATTTCCCAAATGCAGAATATCCCAATAACAACAGCATGTTTGCTATGAAATCTGAATCCGTATCCTCAAATTGCTTATTTTTGCGCTGTACTATCTATCCTTCGCCAATTAGTGGTTCCCCAATCTCACTCCTCACCTCCGATACCTGAGCATAATTCCCCCTCTCAATTCCTCCCATCTATCGCAAAAACTCTTTCACTTCATTTTCTACTTATCAACCTATCTCAATACCCCCAAGTACGATACCGATACCTAGCTACCGAAATAGTTCTCAAAATGCATGGATAGCCATGTCTACTTCCTGTGCGTTAGTCATGATTCGGAGAAGAAACTACTATACTAATTGATAAGTATCAATATCGCAAAGGGAGAGCATAGAATCAAGGATTTCAAGAGCTGCAGTTATTTGAACAGTACACCTGTTGAGAGATATTGGCGATGGATTCATCTAACTGTGTTGAAAAATCGAGCGATTTGTACTCTGTGAATATTCGGTCAGGGAATTTTATCCTTTTCCCGTGATCGTACATTTGCATATTCTTATTATTTCACACTAAAAAGCCTTTCTCGTATGTCAATCAAGTGTCATCCAACAGGAAAGCATCTAATCCCCAAGAAAAACGATCATACACCCTCTACTCGCTTGGAACAAGCTTGTTCAATCAAGTGAGCAAAGCTGTTTTGCCTGCAGCCGAGATTATAAGAACTGAATTTTTATCAAACCACACGTGTATTGTCCATTCCTTGATTCTATTTTCTTAAGAGTCCTTTCTAGTAGCTTTATATAGGGGGATGAATAAGGTCCCAAGATAAAAAGATCTCGGTGTTCTGACGAAATTCGAGTTTTCGAGTCTGAAGCAGACGAGACACTGTTTTGGCTTGTTTTAAAATGATTTTTTCAAAGCAGGTATATGTTGCGGGAGATGAATTATCGTTGGTGGATTTCTTTTATTTTCTGAATGGGGTGGCGTTAGGGAGAGAAAATGGAAGGAGGGCTTTTTTCGAGTATTTGAATTTGGATAGATGGTTTCGGGGGCTGCAGGAGAGAGAGATGTGGCTGGAGGTGAAGGAAGGGACGGGAAGTATTTCTTGAGAGTGTGAACGGATCTAGTGTCTACGATCTTTAGAAAGGGAAAATTTAAAGATGATAATCAATGTCCATAGCATTGGGATTATGTGGGGGGATGCTAATATCATCCCGAGGTGACGAGATAGATGGCTTTTATGGTACCAAGGGGTTTGCATCGGTCATGAGGGGACTCTCAACTGGTATATAATATCTCAGGTACATATGTTCCCGCGACCTCTTAAATTTGCGTCGATAATTTGTTTGTTGTAAATTTTGTGTAGAATGTTCTTTTTCCAATTCATAATCCTTCAAGCCTTCGAGTGGAGGAGGCAATTACCAAATTTGATTAAAAATATATCGACAACTTAATTCTTCTATCATACGAATAACCTATACTTTCTGTTTTCAAGAAATCATATGGTGCATGTATTACTGGAACTTATAAATCTTTGAAACTCCATTGTATTCTTCAAAGTTGAGAAATCCGAATCCATAGACTTTTCATTCCCCTTGAAATTGTAAACCACCGCTTCCTGAAACCGTATCCCCATGAAAGCAAAGAGCCACTCTATCCCCCTTCCGAATAATCACCCAGCTACATATCACCCCCTAATACCTTCCCGCAACCTCCAAAACAATCTCCACCAACTCATCCGTCATCGTCAACGCAGGCGAATGTCCCGTCTCCAACTCCCAAACCTTCACTTCCTTTCCCTCCTTCTTAACCGCCTCCAACATGTCCAATTGATAATTCACAAACACAGTCTTATCCATCTTTGTAACCACATAGCTCATGTCAATATCTCTCCATGCCGCTCTATCTTTGAGCGGCTGATACATCGCATTTCCATTCCATCGACTCAAAGTCGAGATATATTCTTCAATTTCTTCCTCAGTGACTTTATCCTTTGGGTTTGATCCAATGAGAAGAGCACGAGGGTCACTATGCACTTGGGTTCCATCTTCTGCGATTTTGAATACGATGGGGATTAGTTCTTCGTGGCCGAATAATCGCACTTTGTCCATCATACACTCGCCTTCCAACATCATGAATGCGGTGATGTAGAGGAGATGTACGACGCCGCCAGATAGACCTTGGAATTTTCGAGTGGAAACAGCAAATTCAGTAAGGGCGTTGCTGCCGACTTGGCCGCCGTAGGAAAGCATAAGTACTATGATGTGTTTTCCTTGGGAGACGAGATCGGAGATGTAGGAGTGGATGAAGGTGATGTCGGTGTAGAGGTCGGCGGTGGGTGGTTGGGCGCCGTTCATGCTGGGAAGAGAGGGGATGAGGAGATCGTAGGAGTGGGTGGAGAGGGCGGAAACGAGTTTGTGGTAGTTTTGGGGGTTGTGCCAACTTCCTGAGAGAAGGACGAGAGTAGGTTTGGTCTCGGAGGTAGACATCTTGGGCTTTGGATGTGTGTTGTAGTGTGATGGGGTAGAATATGAGAATGATGAGGAAAGTAGGGACTGGGAATTGCTACTCGCAATATTAAGACTTGATGACTGTAGAACTTTTTCTCCTTTAGAGGAAATCAAGGAAGTTTTATAGTTGGGTATGAAGGTCACTTCAACGAGATCTTTATCGTGATAAAATCCTTGTGGAGACAACGAAGCAATAATGTTCGATCCAACATTTGGAGACATTAATATCAAGAAATATTGATATGATCTTACTACCAACGATTAGCCAAGAAGCAAAATCTTACATGTGATCATTTGTGTTTGTAAATGTCCCGAGGAATATTCGCAATTCACTGAAAAGTCCATTTCAAGGAGGAGAAACTTGAGGTATTGACCCAGTGAATAGGAAGTTCGGTGAGAGATTGGATATTGAAGAGTTCCGATTATTGGGTGCTTACTGTACTATAATTCATCTCGTGATTATATTTCAGCCAACTTACAGATAGATGCGAAGCTAGCTTTCTCCGTCCAGGTGGAGATTTCTGGTTCTAGCCATCTTTATCTTCCGCCATTGATGGTCGCTTCAATAATTCATAACATGAAGTTATCTCATTTTAGATGAGTGGAATTCGGCTTTCGCTTCCTAAAATTCAAAAAATGCCACAATCTATTCTGGAAGTCCAAGCGTGGAAAACTAAGCGGGCTCAGTGGGGTAAATACTCCGCTGTGCAGTACCAGGAGTACCTACCGCGATCAACCACTGGCGGAAACCCCCCAATAATTCAATCATTTTCTGCTAATTTGGATTGAATAATATTTTGAAAGATGCTCTGGCCAAAGACAAGAAGAGGTTGGATTTTGTGCTATTGAAATTGTAGTCGTTTTATTTATGGTTGATTCATTATGATATTTAGTCAGATCCGGTTTATAATAACCTGTCTAGGACTCATCAATTGACACGACACTACTAAAAAAGTATCAAAGAAATCCACCTATAAAAACTCAGGCAACAAAATCTACAGATTAGATGCCAGGTTATCAATCTACTAAATTCTCCATCAAATGAGAACTTCGGGGATAAAAGTTAAATATAAGGCAGAATTGCTGTCAACCTGTTGGATACAGGATGTTCCTTCCACATCATACTGCGTAAATGTTCTAAGCCACTGGATCGCTCGCTTCGCCACATTTTAAGAGGGATTTTGATCTATGGGGGCATTATATACAAAAGTACTCGAAAAGTATCAAGTCTTACATGTTTGATTTTTGCTACACCACGAGCTTTGAAATTTTTGATATTTAATAATCAATTATAGTGGTGTTTGGAGTGTACATATATTAACTTCCTGTTCGTTTGAAGATCCAAGAAAAAAGGAGAAAAAAAGACTTTTTCAATTTTCAAAAAGAGGGAAGGTCACGATCATGATCACGACCACGAAGAATCAGCAAGCCAAAATGCAAACACATCTCCACTCCCTCGCTACACTACCAACAATTCGCTTTCTCAACCCCCTCCCCCCTATTCCCCCCCTCCACACCCACCAATACCATTCGAAGCCCATTCATCTCCTGCCCACCTCTCCGAATTGACCATCGACTATATCCCGGGAACCCTCTTCAACCCATTCAAAACCAGTCTCCTGATTTACGATTCTCCTCGCTATTCCAATACTAAACCATTACCTATTTTCAAAATGACAATTGAAGGTATGAAGAGAATTACCAGTATGTATATATACGGCGGAAGCATCAAGGATGAGGATAGGAAAGAGGAAGTGATGTTGGGAGGTGCACAGTTTGATAAATTTAATCGCAAGATAGAAGTGCAGCAATTGGGGATAGAAGGGGTGCAGAGAGGGCTGGAATCGGGATTGGAGCATTTTGGGGGTGGGAAGGGGAGGGAAAAGGAAGGAAGATATGAGTGGAGATTGCCTGAGGTTCATGATGGGGGGAAGGGAAAGGGGAGCCAAGAGAGAAAAGAGAGAATTCTGGTTTGGCAACAAAAAATTCCATCGACGACGCAGAAACTCTCGTTCTCAAATCCGAACGCGGAGTTGAGGGGTAAAGAGTCTGGGGATCTGTATGCGGTGATGATGTATGATGTTTTTGCGGGGAAAGATATGATGGGGATACAGTACAGGGGAAGTATTGGTGGTGAGAGTGAAGAGGAAAAACGGGGGCTTCAACTGGGAGTTCTGATTACGGGGTGTGTGGTTGTGGAAAGGGAAAGACAGAGGATTGGGAGGAGGGGGACAATTGGGATGGGTTTGGGAATTGGAATGGCTTCGGGGTGATGAGAAGAGAGTTGTAGAAAGGGTTGTGGGCGATAATTCTCAGATATTAGTTTGTGTGTGATGTTGAAGAAGCTTTAGAGATGGTGAGTCTGTGAACATAGTAATGAGATATATCTCGAGTTCAAATCCATGGTCTAGGAAGGTTCTCGCTCGAGATTTTGATGCCAAACAGTAAAATGAATGATAGACTCATTCAGTGATGTGGCACCACCATTTGCTATTCGCAATACTGCATTCCATTGAGGTGAGTCGTGACACTCAGCATTTGAAACCATGTATTGTCGCTTAGTCCATTCTCAAATCGAAACGATCGATACATATAAGACTCAAAATGATAGAAATTCAAATCACTAACAAATCGGAACTCAAGCTCCACATGTCCGGTGGTTATAAACAAGACTGATTCAGATCAACACGTGACTAAAGAAGATCTCTGAGAGGCTGAGGCTTGGTAAGACTATAAATTACATCATTAGCACATCTAGCTGTCTTGGCTTGTTTGCTTTACGCATCCAAATGGTGATTCTCACGCGGATCCGGATGTTTAGTTCCAATATTAATACATATTGAGAATAACTACTCTGCATGCTGAAGATGTGGCCAACTCTCACGACTACAACGGACCAATCCGAATTTCAATACTTGTCGTTCAACCCAACACAAACTCCTTCTCCTCACACATCCGAACGGCTTCACCATTCATCCAGCCATCAACATAACAATCACCAATCAACGCATATTCATGCCTCAAGGTTTGATTAAGATCCTTCTTCTGATACTTTGTTACGACCCGTACAACATACGGCGTCCGTCCCCCATAAGACCAACAAACCTTATCACCGACCTCCATACCCTCCTGACCCATCCCCAAATACCCATTATCCGTCTCGAACATAAGTCCACGGAAAGAAAGCCCCGAGGTAAACCTTCGCGACTTTTTCACAATCTCTTCATCGAGTCCTTCGATTACTCCCCCTGCCATCTCTACCTCGCGGACTTCTTGCGCATTAGCTTCTAGAATATTTTCCAAGAATCCAAGATATGCGTCCAAGTGCTCCCAATACGGAGGTTCCACTGGAGATCCCTGGACGCGACGGGACAGTCTATTACTGACAAGAGTGCGTGAGTATGCTTGACGCCAAGGTATGCCACTCGGATAAGGCTCAAGTCTCGATAAGTAATTCATTGCCTCGATAATCCAATCTCGACGTCTTTCAGCTGCATTTGGAACTCGCTAACATTGTTCTTGTAGATGGTCGTACGTCTAGATGAATAGATGGCAGTGACATGAGCGCTAATCGCCCGTGAATTTTCATCGAGACCCTATCTAGATTTGTCAAGTTGAAATCAACCAAAGATTTTTTCGCTTCGGAAGTTTCCGAATAAGCAGGAATAAAAAGAAGTCTAGAGTCAGGAAAAAGTGAGAAGTCTGGAACCCAGCTAGGGAGATTATGATTGATGGCGTTATGCTTATCATTGCGATATCTTCCGATCCCGGCTGCGTTGAAAAGCGACAAAGAAGTACCTTGATTCAAGATACGAATTGCAGCATCGGTATATACTTCTTTGACTGTCGCATTATAATCGACATCGATTTCCAGGGCTTCATTCTCTTTCAAAATACCGAGCAAGGCGTAAACCTTATCTCTTGAGTCTGTTGCGTTAAAGTTCAAGCCTTGAATCAAAGCGTACTCTGGAGTAACAGAAACACCCTTCTCTGTAAGTTCTTTTATCTGGTAGATGAGTGTGCAGATGCACCCAGGCCATCTGGAAGTGATCCATCTTGCCGAAACATCAGCAATTTCTCAAAGTCTATCCCTAATATCATATTTGCCACAAATCTAAGGACTCTCCAATTCAAAGCTTTCTGTCCACAGAGCAAAACCACATCAGTCCCTAGTACAACCTCTTGAATGATTCACGTGCGCGAGAACCAGGGTCGTTGTAGAAGAGCATCAAACGCTCTCCAACCTGGAGATCTATGCTCACAGCCAGGTACTGAGGCTACATCATTATAAGTAGGGATGCCAAAATATATCATCAACTCGTATAACATAACCACAAAATTCATGGCAAGATCACTATCTGTAGATTCATCCCCAATCCAAGCAAGTACCTGCAGCGCAGAAGAATATATTCTCCCCATTTGACGCACTTGCAATCCTTTCTCAATATTATCATTCTGATTGATACAGAGAGCATCGATCCATACAAAGCAGGGCTCAAATTCAGAATCTAAATGAGCAGCAAAAGATCTCAGGATTGTCCCAGCCGAACTATTCAAACGTAGATAGTGTTCCTCGTCAACCATATCTGATCGCACATATCAGGTGATCCCCAATGATAGGAGATGACGGCGTAAGGCACTCGTGTTGGTGGATTCGCATCTAATGAGACGTGTGTAAATTTGCCATGTAAGCGTTTCGAGTCTGGTGAAAGTAGTATCTGAAGTAATCGGATATCTGATGGTCTTTCCAAGGGCAGATATCGGAACAGGATGGCTGAAGCCATAATAGATCGTGTATGTATAACAAAGTTGAGAATTTTATAAAAGATATATAATTGTAATGTGTCTGCCAACAGAAAAAAAGAGAGCTAGATAGCCGTAATCTCACTTGAGCCACAGGCAAGAGATGTGTTGAAGATCGTATCACAATAACTCAGCTGACCGAATCTTGTACTTCAGTCGTTCTTGTTCTCTCATCAATCGCTTATGTTTTACAACCTTTTGAAGGATTATTATGCGGAATTTTTTCTAGATTTCACTCTGCGTACTGTATATTTGTCTCTTCTAAATCAAGTCGTACACTTTTTCAAACATCTTGTAATCACATGATTTTTGGGCAAGAGGTTTCCATCAGGCGCCTTCCCTTTACAATTTTACATCCTGTAATAGAGTAGAAGGTAGTAGAGGTCGCACACGAAAAGCCTCCACATATAATATAGATAATCCTAAATGACTACACATAATGAATAGAGTATATCGTGATATAAAAGCAGAAAAGTGAGGGAACAATATAGAGAAAATACAGCACAAACGTGACAAAACTTAGGTGGTCAAAAAGAGGGTAACTGGGTAGAAACATCGATTGTCTTCTTGAAGGCTCATAGAAAGAAGGATTAGAATCACTAATTATATTGGTTGTGTTACTTCTAGGTCAAATTTCTACTTGTAACTCAAGGCCAAAAGCTCTAAACACTATCGTCATTTTTTTTTTATCTGAAAAAACTCAAAAGACGCCATGCTCCTAATATCACATTGTCCACTCAAAATACTAAACCTCAAAACTAAATAACCAACAACAAAATTTCACCATCCAAAATATCCATCATTTGAACCACAGTCTACAAAACATCAGATTTTCCATCCCAATGATCCCATCCTCAAAATCCAGTATTCCCCCTTCTCTATCAGCCCTCACAATCAAATTCAGACAAACATATCCTCCTTCCTCAGAAACTCAAGATGCCATTTTCTCAATTTTACTGATTCGTCACCTGAGGCTCACTCGGGCCTAACCAATTACCAGTATCTGTCAATGGCCCATACAGTGATCTATGATACAATACTAAATACAGTGATCTATAATCCAATACTAGCAAATTGAAATTAAAGTGCTAAAATGGAATAGATATTCAAAAATGTTGTGATAATAATTAGATATACCAGTCTATCTATCGACCTTCACGACCGAGTTCAGTTCTCCCGATCTCCCCTAACGCCCAGCTAAAACCCAATACCCTAAATTCTCCGCATCCAGCCAGCCACCAACAGAACTACGAATGAATACCAAGCGTGAACACCCCACCCCCAAATCCCAACCTTTAGAAATCCGGCTCCTCCTCCACCTGCCCCATCAAACTCCACTGCTCCACCGCATGAATCTCCGCCGGCCACCTATTCACCAACCTCCTCGCATTTTTCTCCTCTCTCGAAATCCTATGTTCATAGATCCCAGTCAGATCCTCCCTCTCCAAATTCGATCTCTTCTTGATACACTTCCTCGCGCCCTGAAACTTCTTCATCCCCAACACCAATACATCCACCAGGGGTGGCTCCCAAGCCGGATCATTCTGCGCGCGATACTCGCGCAGTGATTTCTCCAGCCGACCCTTCATTTCCGAGGGTGTGTGCCCGAGCAGCTGCGAGACCGGGACATCGAGCGGCTCGTGGTAGACGATCGAGGTATGCGGGAGACCGAGCCATTGATCAAAAGGTTCGATGAGCAGGGTCACGGATTGCAGCGCGGGGAATCTATACAGCCAGTCTAGACACCAGCGAGCGTGGGACGGCTCGAGATAGAGACCTTGCGCCAGCCAGATGTTTAAGGGGAGAGCGATATGTTGGACCACGGGCAAGATGCCCTCGTTTCGATACGAAGCGGGAGGTTTTTCCTTGAAGAGGTATTTTTCCATCGTGCCGTTGGTCCAGGATGCGGAGGGGGGGAAGTATACGGTATCGGTGTTGGGGTTCCAGTAGAAATCGGATTCTTCGGTATTGGGCCCGAGGCCGTTGCGCAGGATGCTGAGAGCTAAGGAGCGAGCTTCGGAATTGACATGACAAATTGAGGGAATAGCTGAGAAGTTTCCCTGCAGGGAAGCGCGCGTGTCGTCATAGGCGTCGACCTTTACCTTGAGCGTTCGACCGCTTGGAAGTGCGTCTTTCCAAATATGTAGACGGAGCTCTGGTGGAAGATGGCGAAATTGTGGAAAAAGAGGCTCCGCATCTAAATTCACGAAGCTGGTGTGGTGATCAAGTGACATAATTGTGAGTGAGTATCTGTTTGGAGAATTTGCGAAAAAATTGTAAGGGTATCTCGGCAACGCAAAAAAATAAAATGTAACTCGAGAATATTGCCTGAATTTTACTCAATGCTATTTTTATATCAAATGCGGCTTAAATTATTAATCCACGATTTAATGGAAATATCAAGATTTATCAAGGATATGGATAGTGGCAGTGTTATATGCTACGCGCGCGATAGGATCTCGGTCTATTGGAAGCGGTCGACAATCACTCGACATCTATACTAGCCGCGGTCACATGAACTTCGAGCACCTCATCGAGAACAACAAAGTATGGAGAGAATAAGCGCAAGCGCTTCGATAAACTTTCCGGGTCATCTGGCCGGGTTGGGAGTCGGCCACGGCAGAGAAAGATTGAAATTTGGAAATTGTTGGTTGATGTTTCAGAATCGAAACCACAATATTTGAAATTGAGCCACGGTTATACGAGATTGTCCATTCAACCACGCTCCTGAAGGAGAAATAAATATTCGATTTGATGATCCAGGGGCAGAGAGACTTGTTGACCTACATGTTCTTTGGTTGTAGGCTTTAAACTCCAGTGCCTGTGAAAAGAAGGATGAACGGAAAGGTACAACATAGATGCTACGTATGCTGAAACTTATGGCGCCCTTTTTGTAATAAGAAATGAATGCTACTACTTGAAATTGAAGAGACGATATGAATGGTGTCGTGATAACTTGAGACCACGGCAGACCATTGTCATATCCACACATCCAAATGAGAAACTGTTGACCTAGAAATCCGCAACACATTCATCCAATAAGACATATCTCAATCTTCTTAGATTATAAAAAACAGGACACTTGTCCAATCCCCGATCCCAATATGATCCTGAAGACTCAACAACGATTGCAACAACCAACTCGCATAACAAAATCTAATATACATTACTACGTCTCAGTCGATTTCTGGACGAGACGCAGCTAAATACCATTACAACGTGAAATCTTCAATTCTTCCTCGCATGTCTCGCTAAAACATCTCTTTCCGACCATATGGTCTATATGTATATACATTCACCTGAGCGTTATTCTTTATCCACATATCCCATTGTCTCTTCAATCAAGTTCATTTCTAAGTCCCCATCTACCACTTTTCCCAATCATCATCTTTCTTTGCCCCAACGCTACTTCCATTTCCACCTCCGCCATTCCTCTTGACAGCCGCAGTTCCAATTGATGCACTTGGTGCATGTTGTCTCTTGGTCCCAGCATCAGCAAAACTGTCCCAGAAATCCTTCTTACTCTCATCAATAGGTACATTTCTAGAAGGACCACCTCCACTACCTTCAACAAAACGGTTGAATCCATCTGCGGCGCTTTTAGCTCCAGTTTGGGCATTTCGGGCGACTTGAGCGGCGGTGAGTTGTGCTTGTTTGGCTACTTCGGATTCGGCGATCTGGGAAGAAAATTTGTCAGTTGATGTTCATTATGCGAAAATGAAACGGCTAAAATCGATATGTGGTATCAGGGAGATGAAATTACCTTCGCAGCAGTAGGTTGTATATATCCTTCATTAACAGTCTTTGCCGTCTTCCCCACAGTAGTTGTGAACCATCCAAAGCCCTTCGTAAGTGCCGCGACAGGATCTCTTTGTAAATCTTCCAAACCTGGAAGTTTTGCGTTGTTATCTTCTCTCTCAATTGGTTGACTTCCAAATCCTCCATATTTACCTCCTTGTGAAGGTGGTAAATCTGCGGATCGATTCGCATTCGCAGCTCCAAGTCCAGCAAAATATCTATCGTCAACCTTCACTTTGCCATTAGAAGGACTGGCATTTCTTGTTCCAAGAGGAGTCTGTGATTGGGAGTTGCTAGAACTATGGTTGGAGAAAGATGTAGCAGCAGTTGTGGATTTTGAAGCAGGGGCTTTTGGTACGGGGACGTATTCGCGTTTCTCGACTTTGGCAGTGAGTCGTTCTTTGTATTCCTCTCCAACTTCGCCAGAATATCGCTCAGCAATAGTTGCATCATCCCAACTGTGAATATGTCAGTCATGTGCCACTATCCACTGCCCAACGCCCATCGCAATAAATTGTGTCACAAATATAGTCCACTTACGTGATACCACTCATGACGTTTCTATCATCTTGATCGAAGAATTCCCTCCAAGTCTTATTTCCTCCTTCTCTCATTCGCTCGATTTCTTGCGCCTTGAAAGCATCCATTGTAATACTTCTTACAAAACTAATGTGGACTCCCAATCCGCGGTGAACTCCAGCGCAAGATAGACAGATGAAAACGCCGAATTTTGGAGAAGCCCATTGGGGAGAAGGTGCGCCGCAGTCGATACATCGGTCGTTGCCATTTGTTTTGGAAATATCAAGGAGCTGAGTTCATGATATGTTTAGTATGAGTTTCTCTGCTAAAAACGAGGCAATGGATGTCTGCGCTCATGAATGGACGCCCCATAGAGAGGAGATTACCTTTGACCTTGTCTCCGGATCAACCTCCCACATAGCCTTTGAAGTCATTTCTGCTATTGGCGTTGGGTCAATTGCTGACTGTGTCTTTCCTGTCCCTCTAATCTCTCCAAGTCCAGTTGACGAGAAAGCTGCCTGCTCAGGCTTCTTTGCGCTCCAAGTCTCAATTGCTCAGTGACGTATTCTCAGATATTGCTTGTCTTGCGCGAGTGGCGAGAATCCAGTGAGAGTAATTAAATTATCGATTGGTATGTACGAGTATCAATGGTTATAGATGTTTATCGTCAAATGTAGATCGCTTGTAGTCTTTAATGTGGTGGGGCGTTACAAAGGGGAATTGAAGTTCTAAATTTGGGAGTGTTCGCGCACTGGAGGTCAAACCACGCTAAATGAGATCTAGACCAATCAATATTCAAGGCTAAATACCTACCTGGGTATCGTGATTGTAAGGATTGGGGTTGGGTTTTGAGAAAAAAGGGGCAACCGATTTAAGGGTAGGTACTCAACGAAGCAAATGGGGAAGCAGGTTTTGTTCACAAAGTGAGACAGTTTGTTACCAAAGTTTTGGCTAGAAGCACAGTCGGTCACGTCATCAAATTTTATGTCACTCTGGAAAGTTATCATTCTGCTGGTAAAATCGTTCACTTTATTATCATTGATCTGATAATGATAGGGTCGTCATCAATCATTAATCAATAATTTTTCCATGCCCACCCATCCCATGTGGAAGCACGTCAGAAAAAAATCTAGTGTACACCCACAGAATGCCAGCAAAATTGTAATAAGACATAGTTTTTGAAAAAGAGTCATGAAGAACTATGAACCCATCCTCGGAAATGAAAAAGTGAAGTCTGTCAGAAAGAAAGAGCGTAGAAGCCCAAATATCTATTTAGACGCCATCAACAAATCCACCGAGTTAGTATTCATATGTCCACCTAAAAGAAAATCGTCAAAAGGATGGTCGATCCATGGAGTAAATCAAAGGAGCAAAATCCATCCTTCCCTTCAAGAGCTTCCACAACGCGCCGACAACGGTCCAAAAGCAACGCATTGCAATGCATTAGTCTATCATCTGCAGGTCTGCAGAAGTCTCCTCTCATTCACACCATACAACGCTTCCTGCTTAAGCAGAAACGGTTTCAGCACCGGCTGGTGGGGCAGCGGCAGTCTCGGCGCTGGCATCAGCAGAGCCAGCGTTGACATCATCATCGGTCTTGTCTGGGCTGTCGATAGCGACCTTGACAGCGATCTCACGTCCTTCGATTTCCTTTCCGTTCATCTCAGCAACGGCCTTTTGTTGTTGTTCCTCGCTAGATAGAGTAACGAAGCCAAAGCCACGACCCTTACGGGGTTCACCTCGGGCTTGGAGCTTCTTGACCATGAAACGGGGGATTGGGCGAAGAGCGATCTTGGCAGAAGTTGGCTCATAGACGGCAAAGAGTTCCTTGAGCTACAATTTTGTTAGCAAATCATACGAAATGGGCTGTTTTTGAACATACCTTATCCTCGTGGAGATCGTATGGAAGGTTAGCAACCATGACCTTGTTCTTGGATGGAATTCCATCAGCTGGTGGACCACGCTCGCGACGCTCACGGGGTGGGCGAGTGGTTTGTGGCTTAGCCTCCTTGGACTCAGTAGTGGCTTGGTTGGTAGTTTCGGTCAAAGGAAGGACCTCGGTGGTAGCAGGTGCCTCGGTGGCGCCCTCCTCAGTACGGGACTGTAGTCATATTAGTCAATAGTCGTTCTGGAAATTTATGTCTCAAATAGCTTACAGCATTGTTGCGGCGTCCTCCACGTCCACGGGCACGTCCACGACCACGTCCGGATTGTCTGCGGCGTCCACCTTCACCGCCAGATTGACCCTCTCCTCCGCTTGCAGCAGTCTCAGTCTTGTCGTTTGTCTCTGGTTTGCGAGCAAGTTGGACAGAGACCTTGCGATCCAAGATCTCCTTTCCAGAGAGCTCAGAAATAGCACGCTCGGCCTCAGTTGGGGTAGAAAGGTCGACGAAAGCATATCCGACTGGACGCTCGGTACGTGGGTTCTTTGGGATAGAGGTGGATTCACTGTGTGAAAGTATTAGCTTGTGTAGCAAAAATCGAAGAAATCAAAAATATTCGGAAAGTGCAGATACTCGCAGCTTCCCAAAATCTACTGATTTCGGGTAGCATAGGAATTTTGGTAGAAAATGAAGGCGACGTTGACGATGACGTATGAAAGTGAATATCGAGGTAGAGCTTACATTAAGTATCCCTTGAAAAAGGCTTGCAACTCCCCCTCGGTGGTCGCATATGCGAGGTTACCGATGTAAAGTCTTCTTCCCTCTGCAGCACTGGCCAAAACAGCTTCCTTGTCGGTAGTAGTGTTGGCGGCCTTCTCACCAGTGGTGGTCTCGGCGGGCTTGTCAGAGATGGATGTGTTGCCAAGAGCGGCAGTAACGTCGGTGACGGCGTCAGAAACTTTCTCCACGATGCTAGACATGATGATAATTGATTTGATGGTATGTGGTAGTTAAGACTGAGTAGAAGCTTGAATTGAATTGAAAATTGATCGACGTTTGCTGGGAGTGTGTTTTAATACTCTCTGAACAAATTGGGGGAGTTGGAAAAGGGTAGCTAGGTGCCCTAGTGGTCTGGTTTTGGGGAAGTTGGTTGAGGTTTTGTTGTGATTGACACTTGGTGGAATTCTTGAAGTTGAGGTGTTCAAAAGGAAAGGGAGAAAGAAGTCGGGATTGCGCAGTGGGCAGAATATATCAAATTCCAATGGAATCGCTGGGGCAGCCGCATCTTAGCGAGTGGCACTTACCGCAATTGGATTAAAGCCAGTGGCTGAACAGGGCTGGGAATGGGGATTCTATTCGATTAGAGAATTTTTAGATTAGACAGAAGGTTCGACACAACGCAAAAATCCACTGTAAGAAGGAAGAAGACGATGATTAATTGGCCAGGGGAAGGAAGAATCATTGATAAGGTGGCAGGCAGTTGGCAGCTGGCAGGTGGCGCGGGCCGTACGGTGAGAAGGAGATTTGATAGTGAATGAACATGGGGAGATGGCGAGATAGGAGGTCAAGAGGAATGAATGGAATCATTCTATTTGCGATTACGAGGATATATATATATTCTGTGTTCTGTATTCTGCATTCTGCATTCTACGTTCTACTCATCGTTGGATTGACATGGTCACCATAGGGATACAGCGAGAAGCGAGATACCTAGGTAAGGAGGAATCATGGCATGAAACCATTCGATATTGGGATTTATTGTATTTTCTGCTGGTACCCCGTGATAAGTACTGAGTGTTGGCTTTACATGTACTTAGGGATTTAATAACGATGATACAAACCCCATAGTAAGTCAATCTACCGTAACTATCTATCATACGGTGTGAGATTTGATGTTGTTCTCGAATGCCACAGAACATAGGGAAATGGCGAAAAAGGTAAGGTAAGGTAAGGAGTCATATCATAAAAGGGGAAGGATTAATGACTTGGCGATTGGGCGATTGTTTACTTGTCTACCTGTATATGGCCAAGAGCATTATTTGGGAAAGGCGCACCTAGAACGTACCTGGTCCGATGTATGGATCAATAGAATTCCCCGTCAATGAATGCTGTCGCTAAATGCTTTGCATTCTGTCATGTGATGTGAAAACCAGGCCGGTAAATAAATATCAATTGATGATAATAATACTACTGTACAGAGTAGAGAAATATCCAGAAATCATTAGGGCACTCTTTGATAGATTTGATAGATGATTCATACCTCAACATGTCATTCTTCTTCTTATGACATCAAAATAGGTTCTAGAACCACTTAAATACTCGAGTAATAGAGTATGTAGATCGGTCCATTACTACGGAGTACAGTACACATATCAATGTCTACCACGGAGGACCAGTATATAATCATATATAAAGGCCCCATCAATTTGTATAAATTCTGATGATAAAAAGTGTCCTTTATTATCATTTTATTTGTATAATTCCACCTATATCTAGACATCTCAATGGTATCTATAATCCATTCATTCGTGTTACAGTACTGGAATCTTTATCCCCCATCTTCCCAACACTAAATTTCCACGTTCCCACTCTTTGTATGTGGTGTTGTCATTATGTACTCATAATCGCAAGTATGCCTGCATTGCAGCTTGCTTAGTTGGAAACACCGTTTTTCTTCTACAGCTTTCTGTTGGTAACCGTTCTTTGTCTTGTCTTGTTCTGTATGCATGAAGCCGTTGGCCGTTGATTTTCTAAGGAAGGTCAGTCAGTCATTTGTCTCACAATCACAATACAAAGACATTGTTTCCTTCTCGAAGACTGCAAGGTAGGTTGTACCATAATCACTTGATACACAAACAACCACAAAGCACAGAATATCATACTACATGGATTCACCTTGGAAACTTACCTAGCCCTACTGTTAATAGTTGTCCATGCTTTAAGCAGTATTGGTGAATGAAGTGGAAATTCGAACAGCCAGCTAACAAATATCTCGTGACTTACATGCAGCTCTTCTTTGATAGTGGTGACCAAAAATTATTTTTCTTATCAACTGGTGACTATGAATTTTATATCATATCAAACCATCAATTTATACTTGCCATTGCCACAAACAGTCATCAATCAATTAATTATACCAAATGTCTGATATACTCAATGGCCAACGACACGACAGGAGCGCACTTATCCTTTATGGAACGGAAACTGGAAACTCTCAAGATGTGGCCGAAGAATTGGGACGTATTACAGAAAGACTTCATTTCATGACAAGGGTATGCGAGATGGATGAAGTTGATATTGTATGTAATTTCTTCCCCGACTTTAAGCAAAACATACTTATAGGAATGTATCAGAGAGACTTATCAAAGTATACTGTTGTTATATTCTCAGTGTCAACTACAGGACAAGGAGAATTTCCAAAGAATGCAAGGAAATTCTGGAATAGTCTTTTGAGAAAGCGTTTGCCTCCCGATTGCTTGAGTCACGTGAACTTCACCACTTTTGGTCTTGGTGATAGTTCCTATGCAAAGTATGTACAAACTGGGAAGGAATTAATGTAGAGGGAGAAAGGTACTTGTCAAATAAAATGATACTAACAACATTTAAGATTTAATTTTGCTTCTCGTAAATTGCATAAAAGATTAGAACAGCTGGGTGGGAATGAAATATATCCTAGAGGTGAAGCAGATGAACAACATGATGAAGGGTAAGTGAAATTCTGTTTCTTTGGGAAAAGCTTCTTCGATTTCACTTCGAAACTCTTTGCCTACATACTCCATAGTACAAGTTGCTCTATACCTTTCACCCCAAACTTTGTACCTGCCTAACTTTTAACATAAATAGTGTTGATGGAACTTTCCTCTCTTGGTATATTGATCTCAGGAAGAAACTCCTCGAATCATATCCATTACCAGATGGCTTAGATCCAATTCCTGATGACGTCCTTCTACCCCCAAAATACTGGCTAGAGTTGGCAAACGAATCCTCTACAGATATTGAGAGTTCAAGTTCATTGCTTGAAAACACAGATGACAAAGGCCAAACAGAATTTGATTCATTAAATAGCAAGCTTGCTCCTGCCAAAGATATGGAAGCTTCCAACTTATCCAAGGACTGTATTGATCCAAAAATACTTGGAGAAACAGATATCCAAGCTCACAAATCGTCCGTCCCGAACACACCGACAATGACAGATAAATTTGGCCTGGAATCTGGGATAAGATTTGATAATGGTTTTGATGCACCAGGACCACCATCGAATCGATTGACAGATTTCCATACAGAACAACCAGAAGATGACAAAGTCTTACCCCCACCTGCACTTCTAAAAGGAATTAAAAAGCAACGTTCACTACTTACCGTCACTATAGAAGCCAATAAGCGCGTCACTCCTCCAGATCACTGGCAGGATGTTCGCGAGATCACCTTCAAGCTTAGGGTCAGAGATTTCATGGTAGTTCCTGGGGATACTATATCAATTTATCCCAAAAACTTTCCTGAGGATGTCCAGACCCTCATTGACTTGATGGGGTGGAATGATGTTGCGGATCTGAAGTTACACTTTAAAGCCAAATCACCAGGTTGGTTCGGCGCGGAAACCTTGATAATGCCACCAAATGGTCTCAAGCAGATTGGAGACGAACAAACACTCAGAGAGTTATTGATTCATAGTCTTGATTTTCAGGCAATTCCTAAACGTCGTTTCTTCGAGCTTATGGCTGGTTATACAAATGATCCGACACATAAAGCACGCCTCCTTGAGTTTCGAGATCCCCTTTATACTGATGAGCTCTACGATTACACGACTCGTCCTCGTCGCAGCATCCTCGAGTGTCTTCAAGATTTCCCAAGCGTGAAGCTTCCTTGGAAACATGCCATCACCATTTTTCCTGTGATCCGAGGTCGCGAATTCAGTATCTGTTCCGGCGGTAACTTGCACAAACCCACCGTGGTTCCAGATAAAGTTTCCCGAAAGTCTAAAGAAGTGAACAATTACGGAGATTTCGATGATCCAAGACCCTTCAAAGATTATCGATTCCAAATTCTCGTCGCCATTGTCAAATACCGCACCGTTCTTCAAAAGGTTCGCAACGGTCTTTGCTCCCGTTATCTGGCCACTCTTCCCGGAGGAACAAATCTCACAATCCAGTACAATGCGAACCCTTCTTTCTATAAAACACCCCCGATTTTGCCAAACCTTTCCCTCATTTTAGTCGGTGCCGGCACGGGAATCGCACCTCTGCGATCATTGATCTTACAACGCTTGAAACAAATTAGCGACACTCCGGAGGGCAGAGTCCAGTTCGGAAAAATGCATCTCATATATGGTGGACGTAATCGCAACGCAGATTACTTTTATGGTAATCAGTGGGAATCGGCCCAAGTACAAGATCACCTACATGCAAGTGCGGTTTTCTCGCGAGATCAAAAAAAGAAAATTTACGTACAAGATGAGATCAAGGCACGAGGAAAGGAGATTGCGGATCTGCTTGTGAGTCAACAAGTATTGATCTATGTCTGTGGTAGCTCGGGTGGTATGCCCAAGGGTGTAAGATGTGCTTTTTTGAGCGTCTTACAAATTCATGCGGGTTTGAGTATGGAGGATGCGGAATTTTTTATCGATAATCTGGAGAGGTTGAAGAGATATGTACAAGAAACGTGGTAGATTATCGTGTAGGTGGAAGATGGAGAGGGAATGGTGCATAGATTAACGTTTGGTTTTTATTGCGGAATACGTCTAATGGAGCGATGGTTTCATTCTCATACCAGATGGATGGAAGGCCGCTAAAGTTGTTTAGGCTATGGGTCATCATGCATAATTTCTCGGAATCCTTCATCGCGATTGTTTTGACAATACCAAAAACTCATTGTACAATAGAAAGTATCACTATCTTGATAAACGAAACTTCATGATAAATCTCCTTGAATGCCGGATACTGAATGATCATCCATAATCCTATCTTCCTCTTCTACATCTAGGTATATATAGCATATCAACACCCAGTCCACAAATTATAAATCCTCACCCCTCAACCACGAAAAGTTCGCAGCATAGTAAGTAGTACTCTACACCAATATCCCAATATCAACCACTACCCCTTCACCATGACCCTGTCCATCCCCATCCCCATCAAGACCAATCAAATCCCCACAGTGCTCCCCGCCATCGCTCACAACTTTCCTCCCTGGATCGAAATCGGAATTAAACCCGCAATCGCATTCAGAATCAAAATTGCCCCTCCGATTCACGATACAAGATATATCAATCGAAATCAGGTAGGCGCGCGCGGGAGCTAAATACTCAATTTTGGAATGGTGCGGTAGGAGATGGGTGAGTGGGTGGTGGGAGATGGAGAGGCTGGTGAGATGGGGGGTGGGGGGTGGGGAGGAGGGGGAGGAGGAGGGGGAGGATATATAGAGAGCGAGGATTCCGGTGCCGGTTAGGTGGATGTGGAGGTTGAGGTGGAGATTGAGATTGAGATTGTGATTGTGGATTGGGAGGGGGGTTGAAGAGGAGGAGGTGGGGGTTGAGGTTGAGGTTGGTGGTGAGGGTAACGTGGAAGGAGAAATAGAATATGAAGATTTGAGAATCGCGGCCGCGCCGACGAATTTGTGGAGGAGACCGAGGATGGAGAGGTGGATTGTTTGTGGTTTTTGTTGTGCGGAGTTGGATATGGAGCTGGGATTAGCGTTGAGATTGGGATTGGGATTGAAGAGAAGAGATGAAGATGGCGGCAGAGGAATAGTATAAACTTGACACGCGGTGAGGATTTCCCATCCAGATTCGGGTATTGTTATTAGGCATTTACTTGCGTCCGTTCCGCGAGAATGTAGGGAAATAGGTGGAGAGAGATTGTTGTTTGAGGAACTGTGCAGGATGTATTGTTTTTCTGTGGCCTGGATTTCTTCCTTTTCTTCCGTGACATTTTTCTTTTCGTGGAAAGGAGAATGAGCGAGAGGAAAGAAATCTTCAAGTCCGATGATCTCGGTGATGGAACCGGAAGAAAAAGTGTTGAATAATCCGAGGACTTTTATATCGCTTTCGAGAGTCGAAGTGCGCAGTTTCAATATGCGACGGGAGTGCGAGCTGGGGTATACAGATGTAGATTTTGCGGGGTTGGTGCGCAAGATGATGGGGGGAGATGGAGGTGAGGATGGAGATGATGAGAAGGGGATGCAGGAAAGGCGGGAGATGATGGAAGAATCGTGATGAGATGGCGTGTCGGTAATGGATAGGAGACTACCGGAGATGGCGCGCGCGGCGGCGTGGTAGGTGGAGTAGTGGGGGGCTTGGGAGGAGGTTTGGAACATGTCCCAATCTGGGATGATGTTTTCGAGATGCGTGGTTAGGTGTGAGGTGTGTGAGTTGGTGTGGATGTGCCTATATTTCTTGTTAGTATCGCGTTGGAACGGTAAAGGCAAGGAAAGATAAGGAGATGGAGACTGTACCAAGCATGAGTAGCAGGATCGTTGGGCCAGAAATCATCGGAATTGCGCATGGATATTTTATTTGAGGAATGGGTTGATGAAGACAGTAATATTTGAGGAGAGAAGATATTGGTAGGATATTGGGACATGCATGATATGACTCTGTCCTCGAAATGAGAAAGCAGTGATGCGTTGATTGCGTCTTGATAGGCTGGTATTAACTCTCTTCTGTCTTTGGCATTTTTGAGATCTTCTAATAATCCTTGAGTGTCCAATTTGACCGCATTTATACCACAGCTGACAAGAAATCTATAGAAAGATTAATCATTTAGTAGGATAAATCAAGTTGGGTAGTTGAAAAACAACACGTACGAATAAAAGTCATCATATAATCTCCTCACATCGCACGCATCTACAACCCACATCCCACTGCGGCGCGTGTTGTTGATTTCTACCCATCGCAACTTGTATTTCCTTCCAATCTCACTTTCAGGATCAATACCACCCCAATAACCAAAGATACCGTGCCAAACTCCAATATTTTTGATCCAGGGATAAGATTTTTTAATTCGTAGTGCGAGATTGGTAAGACCTTCTGGGAAGGATGGTGATGAAGCTTCGAATCTCGACCAGCGATGTTGATTTGGGAAAGTTTCGGAGCCGAATGGTGTTATGGACTGCCATCCATCGTCTATTATAATTGTGGATGGGCAAATCGATGCTTTACCCAGATCGTCAAGCGCGGCAAAGAGGGTCGTAGATGTCAAGGTTGGGCCGAGAGAGTTCCATGTGCAATATACTAGCTCATCGTGGAAATCTCTCTTGTCTTTAGGGTCTCCAAACTTTTCGAGCTTTCCGTTCAGAATAGGCTCCATGTTTAAACCTTGCCGAACAACCTTTTTTGCATGGTTCATTGCAGCCCTGATACCCTCCTCTACAGTTTTGCCAATGGCGCAGATAACAATCCCGTCTCTTGCCTCTTCATTCTCATTCTTTCCTATAAGATCAATGCTCCCATTCTCACCAGATGTCAGCGTCGTTAAGACTCCATTCATACTCAACGCAAGCATCACAAAATTCATCCCGTCACTTCTTAGAAAGGAGACCAGAATCGCTTTGGATCCCGCATCGCCGGTATAGAATTGACAATCATCTTCTCTCAAGTCGAATTTGGATCTCCCATGACGTGGTACTAGCCAGAAATTCATTCGTTTGACGAGTGCGAAATATTGAACTATATTCTTTGGGAATCCAATGGTAATTCGTTGAACGCTTGGCTCAGTGGCTGAAGTGACAGAAGCGGGTATCCGGGATGTCAAAGTCCATACAGGCGAATGAGTTGCTTCATGCTGACCATGATACTTGACCTTAAGATCAAGTGATAAATTGGAGATATATGCCTGAATGGAAGATAATACTGGAGTAGCTGATGATTTCTGGAAGATAATCTCTGCATCACCAAGGGAATTGGGATCATCATTTACCCATCTCCAGGCTGACTCTCCGCCTCTTCTGTACTTGATAGTATATGAAAATTGTTGTCCATTCAATGAATCCTGCTGCAGAATATTTGAGAAGAACAAAACTGAGATGCTAGGGTCTGCAGCAAGCTTTGCTTTTTGTCAGTTGCATTCAACGTCACAGCGGTAGACAATCAGATGCCCTTACCATTGTTATATCATCACCACTTCGAATGAGATCAAGTTGTGCCCAGCTCATATCCTTCGAGCCATACCACAATGCTACCTCCCAGTTAGTCTCTTCATCGTCATGCGGAAACAACGCAACTGTGACGTTAACCTACGCATATGTCAGTAGAGCAATTTACCTTGACGCAGGAAGTACATCATGTGATCTTACCTGTTTCTCAGCAATAACAGTGGTCTGGCCTAGAAGCGGATGGCAAATAACTTGAACACTCATTTTGCTTGATGATATTAATATCGCGATTAATTTCCGACCCTGAGTTGTGTTGAAGACCTGGGAATTGGTGGTGCTCAAGATTAACTTACGCACCACAGTAGCCTAACCCCACAACCGTGCGCCCCCTGACAGTCCATGATTTAGCGATGTGGGCCTTGTGTTTAACGGGGTTGTGGCAGATCTCGTTACCACTTCGGGAGTGTAACCGCTCTGTTGCCTTGAAGGGATCAATTTCCAAGAAAAGTAAGGATTAGTTCATTACCAGCAGGTGTAAACATTGGTTTTCGCATTCTCTCCAAGACCTTTGAGTCTGGGGTTGCAAGTGCGGATGCCTTCGGAAGTGAATTCCTAATTTTAAGGTTAATTAATTCGAGAATGAAGAATCCTTTGGAGTCTGGGAGTCTGGGATGAGGATTTTAATATGGCTACAGCCATGCATGGAACAAATAAAGGGCTTAAGAGTTCCACTCAATATCCAAATAGTTATCGGACAAGATATTCCAAAGGTCATTTCAAAGGCCTCCCAATTTTTCCTCAAGAAGTGCCTCCAAATATCGCTCTCAACAATCACCATGGGTATCAATTCACTCAAACTTTTAGTGGTACTTCTGCTCACAGCAGCATTCATGGTATCAGCTCATGCTATACCAGCCACAGATCCCAATGTTGATACGCCCACCAAAGTTCACGATCTTGTCACCCGTGCTGCTCCTCCAGATAGGTTTCCAACAAACCCCGTTGTTGCTACCGGTGATGTAGCTTATACGAGTTGCTGTGAGTTCCTAACACTGGACGATGGCAGTCTAAACTTCATTTTGAATCTCGCCGGTGTAAGTACATACATACATCCGTTCCCCTTGTCAATATTATATTTGCGTCAAGATATCGGATTATCTACGCGACCAACCTTTACATAACCCTAAGCTTACATACCGCACAGTGGGGAAATACAAACCAGAAAAAGAATCACACAATATCCGACGACGAGAGCTGCGCTGCGGAACTATCTCGTGAAGTGTACAATCTCGGTGAGAAACTTTCTCCATTCCTTCTCGTAACTGCCTTGCTAAATTTTGGGTTCATCTAGGGGAAGTGATGTTGGATTGGGTGTGTGTTCCCTCTTACGGTGCTCTCAGAGACACCTTTGTGAGCTTCAATTATCCTAATCCACACCCCAACAATGTGATTGTGGCTTTGCAAAGTGTGGATCCGAAGAATGAAAAGTGGACATGCTGGAATATAACAATGAAGCCTAATGAGGTGGACCCATGGATATGTAGACCGCAACAGTTGAATATCTGATTGTCATTTTTGATCAAGAGGTCAGGATGTAGCTACTACCTTGGTTGCGTTGCGGAGCTAGGTCTGAAGAGAAAGAACATTTCGAAGAAGATAGAGATGTGTATCATCAACGAAATTGCTTCAAATAAGATTCATTGGAAGGCAAAATAGGAGGGGATCATGTAGTTTTGTTCACTTTATATTCTATTATTGTTGTAATTTGGTCGGGGAATGAAGAAGACTTTGGGTTTTGTCATATTTGTGATATCAATTTGGAATGAAGGTTATTAAATTCTGACATTTGCATTATGCAAATAGATAACAGCACTTTCTGAATATTCATGCAATTTTTCTGGACCATGGTCTTTCTCCTATGAGTGATCATTATGTAAGGATTTATATTTTGGGTTAAAGCTAAGTTGAATTTGGCAAGTACTTGAGATTAGGCAATCTCTTTGCGTGGTCGTTAACCTTCCCTAGCACGACTCTTTCCGTATTTCTAAACTCTATCATTTCCCTCCAGTCAGAGAATAAATCACATGGCTCCTGATCCGGCCAATCTCTACAGTCTTTCCCAACAGCATAGTCTCTCCAGTGAGATACCCATTTGCCCTTTCGCGCATGATTATATCTGTCCTTTGAGATTATTTCTCTTGCTTTAAGGAGCCAAACTTCAGGATCCATTTGACGAGGATCTGGTAAAGCAGGTCTTGATACACCTCTCCATGGTCGGTAGATCCTAGTATATAGTAGGATCCTGGAATCACCATACAGAGGCAAATGGAGTAAATGATCTCTATATCTATCTTGAAGATCCAGCTTTGCCTTGCAATTCTCATTACTAGGATTGTAGGCAGAGATCGAAAGATACCTTGGAAGATAAAATGTATAAGAGTGTCTCCCGACATCTAACCAAGTCTTCCGATAATGACGAAGTCCCTGCCAGTTTTCCATCAAGTCGGCTAAATGCTTTCCATGACCAGGATACCACTCCTTACGGATGGTTTGAAGTGTTTCATGTTGATACCAACCTCTGGTTGTCTTGTACATAGGAGCGGAAGTTTCTTTGCCGGAAAAATCAGAACAGCCCAATGGATTGCAAAAGCCTATCGATAGACCTTCAGTACACTTCTGATCAACATATAAAGCTAGGCTGAAGGGTTTCGGGTGATATATCTTGCAAGAAGTATAGAAGCGGCGACAAGTAAGCCCTAAACAAGCAATCATGCATGGAGTAAGTTCGTCGAATATATTCATGAGAATATCGTGTGGAAGGTCGTTCATGCTAACTCGATGAGTCTTTGTCTCAATAATGTTATCCACACAACGGCCAGAGTTAGCTACACCGTCTTGCTGTTCAGCAATGAACTCGATACCAAAAGTTTCAATGTCTGCAGATTTGGTAGACTTTGAGATTAATTGACCGCTGTTAACTTGGTCTGGATTTTGAGGTGACACCATGATTTCAGAATGCAAAATTATATCTCGGTAAAAAGTCTTTTGGCTTCCTTCAGTTCTTTTTTCATCAGTATTCTCGGGTTTTGGGAGTTCGATGGGTTTTTAAAGCTCTTCGTGTGATATATATATAATGTTATCGACAATATGGTGGATTGTGCTCTAACCCACGGCAGACATCGTGACTTCCCAACACAGAGTGCACATTACGTAATGAAGAGCTGTACGGTACAGATATTTGAATTTTGGTAGCGTAGCAAGATAGTTTTCGGATTTGCGCTTGTGTTGAATGAATTTGATTACTCGGCTTTCTTCGCGGGATACCTCGTACGGCCATTCCATTCACTTCGGAATTGTCTTACATTTGTTAGAGTATAAATGGAAAGAATCGTACAAGACATTCATACTGGAGTAATTACTCCAGCATTGGCGCATCAATTCGCGATACGGTATTGCCGTTGTTACGGTGCGGGGTTGCGGATATACGTGCCAACTTCGTCTCATGTACTCTCCCTCATACACAAATTCTCAATAATTCACTTGACCAAATCATCATCTTCCGCAAACAGATTCTTCAATAAACTATCTTCGACAATATCTTCTTTCATATATCACATCAAAACATCTCCTATATCGCCAATACGAGCAGCTTTAGGGGTTGTAGCGAACACACTGCAAAATATTTGCAATATGAGCCAGCCGATGAGGACGATGAAACTCAAGTCTTTGATGTGGATTCTCATCCCAAAGAAAGTTCTTCGGCGCAGATGGCTAGTAAGGTTCCTAAAATTCTTGTCTCTAGTTGATTATACTAATCAACTTTGTTAGGTCTTGCATTCTTTCGAAATCAGGACCTGCCGTGCATTATCAAAAAGATGCCTGCTGAGATAATTACAGCTATCATGCGTGAACTCACACCCTGTATGCGTGCCTGTCTTGGAGTCACTTGTAAAGATATGTATCAGTACTTCAAATACGTCGACCAAAAGCTGGTCGACTTATCTGAAAGAGAGGGGTCGGGATCCGGAAATAAACCTCTTTATATGCTTCTCAAGACTTGGATCGACCCCAAATATCGCCGTGGAGTTTTGATACCCCATCATTATCTTCTTAAATCGGTGTATGGAAAATGTCAAGAAGTGCCAGCTGGTAATAAAGAACTTGAACTGGCGCGCAAATACATCGATTGTCGTCGATCCACTGAGCCTATGCTCACGCAGGACAGAATAATGCGCATCCATCCATTTGTATTGACAAATCCATGCAACAAGGGGGACAGCGGGAATGAGGAAGCTCTTGGAGTCATGAGGGAAGACCTTAAATCACGCATTTATGATATCTCACCATGGTTTCATTACTGGAATAACTTTCATGTGTTTAGATTAGATGAGTATCGGCATTATAAATGTCTGCTTAAATGGCGAAAGGAATGGATCCCAGAGACGATTTGGCCTAATTATGCTGAGTGGAGGGAATTGGTAGGGTTTTAATCATCGTGTTGCTTCATAAGATGTATATGGCAGTATGGTCGTGTCTCTGATATCCAAGACGGAATTTTGATAGTACAATAAATCAATTTTTACTACAGCAGATGAATAGTTCGACCATTCATATCTTTGAGAATGGAACGAAAGTGAGCAGGAATGTCAAAGGCCAAGATAAGTTTGGAAGAATCTTGGAGCGGTTCGCTTTGATGGCAGGTTTGGTATGGCATTCCAAAACCCTGACTGCAAACTTAAATAACAAGAAGCAGCTCTTAATCTTATTTTCAGTTCGATGTTGTCGGAAACTTGCCTCTCCAGATATCGCTCATAGACTGCGCAACGGGTACCCGCGGGGCGGATAATGACCTCGATGGGTGATCCGCGGACTATCTGTGACGGGCGGATGCTTTTAAATCTGGATGGGTAATCCGCTCCGCGGATTATCCGTGGATAACCCATGGGTACAGATGATTTGTGCGCAGCCTAATCGCTCAACAACCAGTAAGCCCTTCAGAGATACGCGACGGACGCTGTCCATCTTATAGTTGTTGCCTAGCTTACTGAAATCCCCTCCATACAGCACTAACTGACGGCTAATAACCTATTTGTACATCTCATGTCCTTCACTGGAAAGCTTAGATGAACAAAATGTGGACAAGCAGAGCGAAATTCTGGGGATCTGTTGAGATACGTGATGAGAGATGTTCTGTGAGTTGTATAAGAGAAGATACCTTTGGCCGGGAGAATGAAGCCAAAGCAATGTTGTGATAAATTCCATTTAAGATTCAGTACAAATTATCAAGTGTCGATTAATAATCTGCAAGAATTGTTACCAAAGACTCCCGCATTAAGATGTACACACTGCAAGAATGAAATCAATTAGGAAGCCAGCTTGGTTTTCATTTAATATTAATACAGCCTGGTATCTATGATCTCAGAACATGCATGCGTTCAACATCAGGTAGGATCGGAAGATTAAATCCAAAAATGATGTACCGGTATGCAATATGCCAAGCTCAAATTCTATAACCTCTCTCATTAAACTCCCATTCCAGTTTCCATGCCCTGATTCGAAGATCCCATACATAAACCATCATACAATTATCTCATCGTGAACTCAATTAAGTGTTGCAATGCAACTAGAAGAAACCAAAGACAACAGCCATTCCACCAAGCATAAGACTTCCAACACCCCAAGATGCTCCATTCATCGACAAAGCATCGGCAGCGGAGCTCGATTGAGAGGCGCTTGCGCTCGCACTTGCCGCAGTTCCGCTCTTGCTGGAACTTTTGGTAGCTCCAGGTACTTCAGTAACGGCGGTAGCGGTAGATGTGCCGAGGCTGGAGATAGAGGCAGTTGCGGTAGAAATAATTGTGGAGTTGGAGTAGACGCCTGGCTTGCCGGAGACACTGGAACTGGACACGGAACCGGATGAGTATACTGATCCAGATGGTTTGTGGGAGGAGATAAAGTTTATGGAGTAGGAGGTGAAGGATGATTCATACGTTGACAAAGTACTGCTTTCCGGAGCGGAGGTAACAGAGGTTATTGGGACCAGAGTAGGCAATGATGTGCTGGTAGCAGCAACACTGGCAGTGGTCGAGCTAATGCTGATATCTTCGCTGTCTCCGGTTTGGAGAATGGTAGGAGAAGCATAGGTGATTGTAGCTGCAGAACCACCAGCAGCTAGAACTGATGCAGAGTTGGCCAAGGCCAAGGTAACGGCGAAAGCGACAGTTGAGGAACGCATAATGAAATTGAGATAATTTTTTTGGTAGGAAATCTAAACGCTGGAAAGATTGTATGTTTGAAGAATGAAGAATGATGAGGGAACGACTGGTGATGGTATGATGAACTTATAAGTAACCCTTTATCAACGTAACCAACACATAGCCGCAATTTAATACCTAGCCACTTTTCGTGTTACATATACGAATCCTACAACCAACGACTAACATCTGACCCCAGCCCTACTACGCCCACCCATGGTAGTGGCTAGCTTAAGGCTGTCAATATTCACTAGATTATTACTCCGTATGTGGCATGATTGATCGAAAACGATCGTGATTGGGGAGATCAGTACGAAAGGAACTTTCCTCGTTATTCGTATCGTAGGGAGCATAAATTTCACTTGATGCAAGATATTACGGGATGCTCTTGTGTGTTTGGGGATATTTATGGGCCTAGATGGAATCCCAACCCTGTAAGTCGTCATTTAGTGGAGTTCGTCCCCAGTCAGTGTAGGGTTTCACGGCCCCCTGAGCTTACGACCCTGAGAATAACTTGACAGGGGGGCTTGGCATCTGATCTATTTTAGCAAACAGAAGAAGGCTGCGTGCAACTGGTACGTACAAGTTGAACTCGTATTGTGAAAATTCTTTCAGTCTCAGAATCTCAGTGAATCCAATAATCCGTAGCTGAAGTGGGCCAACGATGATCTCGAGGATTTGACCGACTGGACAGTTACACAAGATGTGGAGATTTACAAGTACAGCCCGCGCCCCCTTTTGATGATCTCTACCTTCTAGACTATCTCGACTATTCCATCCGATCTGGAAGCGTTGTCTTATGGCATTCACCAACATTGTGTCTATATATGTCTTGAACCAAAATAGGCCTAACCAGCCTCCGTCGAAAGATCATCATGAATAAGCAAACTCCTGAAATTCTTATGAATGGAAAAGTGGTTTGGTTCGTGGGCTATATGTAGGCACCCCGGTAGTTAAACGAACTGATAGGTTATGGTACGGTCACCGTGTGAACTCGTTCGTGCAACTTTGGACCAACATCCCGTTTGTTTTCTGTTCACCGACAAGAATCTAAAATACAAATGAGATTACAGTCCTCATCTCCGTCTCTGTATATCAACATGGGACCCCTTAAATGACGGGAAGGTTAACTGATTCCTCACTTGTGTGCTATCACTTCAGTTTCCTTGTGTAGTTTTGCTTATTCTCATGGCAAATGAACACGCTCCAGAACAATAGGTAAGAAGTTCTATCCCAAAGTTTGGGATGATATCTTCAGTCAATTACCAAGAAAAGTAATATTTGAATCCCGTTGTACTAATTCGATCTGATTATTGGGAATTGAATTAACTATACTGGATTGCAGATTGAAAGTTCGATTTACCAATCAACATTGATAATTGAGGTCGTTCGGAAAATAATTGTTCTGTAAAGTTGTCAGAACTCTCTCATGGCTAGCTCGGTCAGATCAGTACCATGCTTTGGTGACGCGATTTATTGAATTCACTGTGAGCAGGAAGATTGGTTATCACTTCCGAGTCATATCTACCTGATTCTCGTCTACAGCGACTTGTAAGCATTACACTCACAGTATAGCCAGTTAAGCTATTGACGGCGAGAGCATACGTACCTGGTTCATCCATTTGAACTGCTCCCTAACGAAATATGTACATCATATATTCCATGTTATTATCTTTCCTTATTTGTGACTCAGTACCATTCATACTCGCTCAAGCTGTATCGCAAATCAGCTCATCTTTATCACCAGATTCTACTGCATCTGTGCTTGATCTTACAGAGAGTACCATCGCATTATCAATCGCGGAGATTACAACTCAAACTGACGCTGCATCTTCTTCTTTTGTTTCTGCTATCCCCACAGAGCTATCGGATCCCCTCAATATAACGGGAACGCCTGATCCAGGATTAAGTTCCTCGGATATGTCTCAAGTTCTGCCCTCTGAGTCAAATCCCCGCGCTACCAGTACTACAATCGAATGGATTACTGCTTCATTACCACCTAGCACTACCACTACCACCATTACATTTCCGTTGAGCGGATCTGAAACTACTCTATCTGAAACTGGTACCTCGGCTTCGGCTTCTACTCCATCATTTATCAACACGGCTACCTCTGAAGTCTCTCTGAGCACTTCACGATCCACTTCTTTGGTCTCTACATCAATCTTGATCAGTACTAGTACTTCTGTGTTCTCAGTTGATTTATCTACATCTGGTACCTCGGCTTCGACTTCTACTCCATCATCTACCAATGCGGTTACCTCTGAAGTCTTTTTGAATACTTCACAGTTCACTTCTTTGGTCTCTGCATCAATCTCGATCACTACTAGCACTTCTGTGCCCTCAATTGCTCTATCTACACCTAACTCCACGCTACTAATCCCACCTGAAACTGAAATATCAGTTATACCAACGGGATTGCTATTCTCTTCTGTTGAACCAAGTAGCATTGCACCTTCCGCCTCTTCCGGTACTGTATCTAGTGGCATTGAGCCCCTACCTTCATCCACTGCTATCATCACAACAGATTCTAACGTAACAACTCTATTCATATTGCAGAATTCTACGGCGAATTCTAGTACAATACCTTTACCCGAATCAGGAACGTTCTCCACAGTTGTAGCAACTCTGCCTACCGTTCCAATCGACCCCTTAACTACGAACTCATCTGTCGTTCCGTCAGTCCTTCCAACTGATCTGAGCAGTTCTTTGCCTATTACAACCGTTTTCCCACCTTCTCCATCAGGAAATAATGGAAATGGTTCATCCCCAAGCGCTTCAGGCTCCAACAGTCCTTCCCAAAATACCTCGGGGTCAGAAAGTGGTTCATTTCCATCAGATTCTATAGCAAGTGTTACACCGCAGAGCTCTGCAATAAAGTCAAATTTGACAATTTCATATCAATCTGAGACCCCGACAGCAGCAACTGATACTGTATCTTCTCCAAAACCTAGTGATGTGCCTAGCATCATCGAAACTACAGCACCGCTCACTGTCATATCACTTGACACAAACCCCAGTGGTATTGAACCCACCAGCAGTGCAAAATTTTCAGTCTTATCCAGTGCGATTATTAGTTCAGAGATTCTGTCTGAATTTGACACCTCCACAGCAGATTTCAGCACAAATCAGGTCAACACGACACCACATTCTGGACTTAGCCATATTTCTTACACATCAACGATTGAAACAATCAATCCAACGTTAAGCATTGCTACTACTACTACTACAACTTATACTTTTCCCGATGTAGAATCGTCATCATCACCACTGGATGAGACTTTCAGTAGTGACATTAAATCGCTTTTCAGTACAACGAGTGTATCTAATTCCGGGTTCCTTATCGAATCGACCCCTACTATGACTACACTACTCGTTTCTACATCCCCGATATCTGCCAGTCTGGGTCTTGAATCTCCACCCAGTGTGGAATCAAGTACCCAGTCTCTCTCTGTATCTTCTGTTCCGATTACTGTCAGCTTTCTTCCAGGAGATATGGCTGAATCAAAAACAACAACATATCTGAGTTCGGTTTATACGCTTATTCAAGTTTATACCAGATCTCCTACATCCAGTGTGGTAGAGTTGAGAAGCAGTCCCATTCTTCCTAATTAGTCAGACTGTATGGTTGGTACTTAGCCCAGAGACTAGAACATCTAAATCCTTCCGTTAGCTCCCCGCATCAAATACTAGTAGCATATTCAACCCGGGATTTACCACTAGTCAGACCACGGACTAGAAACGTTCCCGTCACTTTTTTAACCCTCGGAGGACCGATGAGTGATCCTGAATCCGCAACTGGAAGGATCGTCGAGAAACAAGAAATACCATAACTTCCTTCAAACTTAAAGTTGCAATCTCTTCCAGGTGTCAAACACGCAGCTCGTGGAATCAAAATAATAGGAGAAAGGAGATGTGTCCGTAGGTCAGTTAGGCGAATAAGATATAGACTGATTATGGCTAGTGAAAGAGAAGAAAGCTTACAAACTGTGCTGTGGGCTTTGGATTGTGGTCTTCGACTATGAACATATTTTCTTTGCGTTCACTTTACTTTCAAGGTGTATAAATGATTAGCTGGGATAATAATTTTCGAGGGATATCAGTTGAGTTCGAGCGTTGGACTTTTAGCTGGCTTAAAATCATACTTCGAAGCTTTTACCAGCTCTGTCTCCAATCAACTGCTCAATTCTTTTGTGTTAATTTACGATGCGTTCTACCTCACTACCCAAATTCATCCTTCTAACTCGCGACTATTACTGTTTCCTCTCTCATACAACTGATAGATTTTTCCCTCATAATTCACGAAACTCTTTGTATTAGTTTTCCTCTTGCTTCTCATCCTCGATGCTTTTCTTGCCATCCACGAGGCTTTCTACCCGACCCATATAACTTCTTTCCTCATCATCAAGTTTCTTTGGTCTTGTAACCTGATTTGTGTAAGTTTTTGAGTTCTTTTCCACCTTCAGCATCGGTATCCCCATCTTAATTTACCCTCTCCCAAAGCTATCTTCTCTCCCCGAATTTTCTACTCATATCCTGAAGTCTGTTGATTTGGTGCTCATAGAACTTCTTCATGATCTCGAGTTCTTCTACTTTGACGATCCATTGGAATTTCCCTCGAAGTCGGAAATACCGTCGTCGAATGGCTTCAAAAAGCGAAAACTCACGCAGCAGTCCTCGGCAAATAGCCGTTGATGTTTGCCTTGGCATTAGATGCACCAAGATATCAGGGTCAGCAAAAGATCGGTACCTCCGAAAGACTTCAATGCAAGAAATGAAGGCTATTAACACCTTTTTTCAATAACTTTGATTCAAATTATTAATGGAATATCACAAACGCCGGATTTGCCAAAAGAACATGTTCCTTCTGAAAAACATCCTGATTCAAAGTAATCCTTCGTGGTCTCGTTTACTTCAATTTTGCCTCGGAATCCAAAATATTTGTAAGTGGAAAAATAAAAGCCGTTCGGTGGTTGATCTATCTGGGCAAAGGAATCTCAAGTGAAGGCCGATGACAAAGGATTTTGGTCGACAAACATTACACAATGCACAAAAATGGGGAAAGTCAGCGGCGACTCAGCCTTGTGGATATTATGCTGTCAGCAGAAATGAGTAAGAATTTAATGGCCTTGGGCTACCAAGTCTAGTGATTGGTCGACCTGAGATAATTCTCCTATTCTCCTATTGTAATCAAGTTTCAATTCGTTTGATAGCCCTACAATTTGGCGTTTGGAACATTTTGTAGTCAGAGCCCCTACAAAGATGTCGCAGCAAGAATTGTTTGGCGTAGCTGAGTTAAAAACTGCTAATTACAACATCCCATGTCCAAAGAAGATGTGTAAATCAAAACAGTAAGATATCGAACCATATCCTACATCTAGCAGATGTTAAATGAACGAATGCTTCATTGCAAAGTGGCTTGTGTAAAGCCAAGCTTGAACAGTAGCAGAGTCTTCGGAGAAAATTCATCAACATGCTCCTAGTCGGTGCGTATCGCAGATTTAGGTTCTTTGATGTATGGAGGGAATAATCTCTTGACAGGTATTCTCATTACTTTGCAATTTCCTGAGGTCGCCGTCCATGGGGCTTGTATCTGATATCGTGTAGAACTGTATGTACGGAACTATGTACATAATTTGGCGTTACGATGGTTCCATATTCCCGAATGTAAGATTTTAAGCCTGAACAGTGTTTTCTCGTATGATTGAGTACTTGAAGACACTTTTCTGGTGTCGATGTGAGTTGTATATAATGAGAGTGAGTTCCATTGATTTTTCTTCATCCACACAGATTCCTTTGGCTTTAGTTCTTTACATGTCAATCACTTCAGTCTTTCTTTAAATTTCACTTCTGGGCATCATATATCTTGCTAACATCATGCATCTCTCAGGGTTTGCTACATTTCTACTTGCAGTCGCACCACTAGTATTGGGCAGCCCACTTCTGCCACGAGAAAACGAACGCCCAGACGAAGCAGTCTTTCTCACAACCTGCTTCATATACATGAAAAACAACGACGCCACACCAAACGGCCGAAATGACAAACTTTGGTACTTCAAAGACTATGAAGATTCTATCAAAGGAGAGCAATTCGACGAAGCCTTTGCCTCCAACCCCGGCGACAAAAACCATCCCGTAGACTGGACATCCGGGACCGAAGGAAATCCCATAACCGGCACCCTTGACAAAAAGCCGTTCAAAGTTTGGGGACTCACGGAAACAGGAGATGACAAGACATTCGTGACCGGATATGCTGATTTAGGAGGCGCGCCCATGCGCTGCTACAACAACTCTGCCTCGGATTGGAAACAGGATGACGGAGAAAAAATGTACGTCAAATGTAGTGCGAAATACTACTGCACGAGAAATTCGCGACAGATCCGTCGCACAATTGTGACGACTTCGAGTACGATGCAAAGTATGCCGTTTTTGGGGAAACAGAACTACGATATCAAGAATGATCATGGAGTGCAGGAACAGGTTCAAAATGCGTTTTTGTGGTTGAAAGATCACTATAACAGCAATGCTGCTGATGGAGAAGGATATAAAATCGGAAGCAAAGATTACAAGATGACATATGCGGTTCATCGGATGGAGAAAGAAGGAGATCCGTATTATGAAGCTGATCGCATCAACCAAGTTGCGGATTTGGTGGCGGAGAAAATGCTTCCTGAGTTATGGGCCAAGGATAAAATCAGTGGTGATTACCCCCTTGCGAGATTTTGATGGAAAGAAAAGAGAATAAATAGTTGACAAATGTTTTCAGATGAAAAAGCATGGCCTTCTGGAAGCAAAATCCTCGCAGAAGCTACACACACGCTTCCCTTCCCCAAACAAATCAAAGTCCAAGTGCAGGTTGCGCAACAGGCAATGCTGGATTGGGAAGATAGAGATACGGTTGTTTTTACCGTGGAAAAGGGGCATGAGTGCAAAGTTGACAGCACGCTCAGTCTTGCGATCAAAGGCGCGTTTAAAGCTGTTTCGGCTGCAACGACAGGTGGTGTGAGTGCGGTTGCTAACGGATTGGGATTTGTGGTTGGTGAATTGGCTGCCGGTGCTTGTTAGATGTTGGTGAAATGTTGGGTGAGAGTGCTGTTGGATGAGGTTGCTTTTTTCTTTGTCTAGATTTTGGTTTTTGCATGTATTTTTATATTGTGTTCGTTGATTAAGGCTTTGCTTCTTATACATTAGAGAAAATTCATACCATTTATCATCATGTCCTATTTAATTGAGGAACTTGCTTCAACGAATTTATCATATCTGGAGATCTCGTTGTTGAAATTCGAGTCGTCTATGAGACTAACCAGTTAATGCATGCATTGACCGAACACTTTTCGATTCGAATCGCACATTCTAATAAATTCAATCTTCAATTGTTTGATATCAGGATAAATATTCTGATAGATTGATATCTGATAAATGATTGGAACAATTTTTAAGACAAATTGTTTGATATAACAAGAGACATTCACAAGTCTACTTTTGTGATGTACCGGCAGTTTGTGCTCCTAACAGCAGACATTTGTATATATTTTGTTAAAAAAACCATTCCTTCATCAAAAGCAATATCCCTCGTGGCGCAATTGGCTAGCGCGTTCGACTGTTAGTAATGACATTAGTCTGATCTCGTGATCGAGAGGTTGGTGGTTCAAGCCCACCCGAGGGAGAACCAACTACTTCATTTCACTTTGATGTTTTTATTCCTTTCTGTCAAGAAATTCGGGAATCCCGAAGTGGGAGGATTTTTTTGAAGTTTTAAAGATAAGAGGGGTTTGATGGCTCGAATGTGGGGTATTTTTTGCTTTTTGGCTTTGGAGGGTGGGCTTGAACCACAGACGTGGCGCTCGGAATCCACCCGAGGGAGGCTATTCTTTCAACTTCTCGCCTTCCCTTTTCTTCTACTCTCACCCTCCCCTTCTTCCGCTCAAATAGGCGTCTTCGGATTTAGTTTTACTTTTTGAAGTTTGCACGTTGATGAGGAAGGAACCTGATACATCGGCTAAATGTGGAGCCCCGTCGGGAACTGTGCGGGTCCACGCGTACCGAAGATATTTATCACTTACGGAGTACAATATGTAACATAACAGACAAGATAGCTACCCCGTAGCATTACATATATTAGCAAGGGAACTTCAATGTTTCACTTATATATCCCATCTTCAATAGGCGTTTTTGGATTATCTTGACAATATGTAATATATACGACGCATCGAAACCCAACCTACGCCCGGGCTGAGTGAGCTACATATGATTAATCCTGATTATCATTTGTATCATGCTATGTATGTTCTTGTAAAACAAGCGGGTATTAGAATATTAGACGCATGAGTTTGAACCAGGCAGGATATGTTCGCAAAGAGATAATTTATAGATTCATAGATGAGGCTATGATTCTATGCTAGCTTGTAGTAAGGTTGATTGTAGGCGTGAGAACTCTGAGAAAGGAGCGGCTCTGAGAGTTTGGATGTCATGAAATCGAATCTTGTAAATCCGAGGTTTATGTCAGCCATTATTATTATGTTTAGAATGTTTGGTTTTCTTAATTATTACACTTGATTCTGACCCATGAAGACTCGTTGCACAAGTTCAATTCGAGCAATGGAGCTTAATTGTGCGCGCTTAATTGTGTGCATTCAACTCACATAATGACGGTTCAATGCTTCAAGTCATTTCACTCCTTCATTTATCTAATACCATTTGTGTTTATAGAAAATCTCTACACTGAAATCGAACTGACCGAATAAATAAGAAATTAGGCTAACCCAAGAGCTGGTATGCCAAAGGTAGATACAGGTACAAATCTACCTTTTGATTCATCGTCAAATTTTCAAAGTTTGGCACGCTAAATGGGGATGAGGTTGCGCCGAGTGTAGAATCTTTATTTTTTCGTGCATGCCGTGGTTGTTGTGCTAAGCCAGCAGTTCCAATGAAGCTTATTTTAGATTTGGTTCTCCTTATGACTGCGGCTCTTTTTAACCCATTGATTTCACACAAGTAGTCGCCTACACGAGCTGCTGACGGCCCAAGGCCTATGTTTGCCGGTGCATTGTATGCATGAGGCAGGTTTCCGACAAATTGGTCCGTAAGGAATAGACGAGCTCCGTTTACTGGCGAATTGGCAATAAATTCAGACCTTTCTGACGATGAATAAAATGATGAATCGCGCAACAGAGGCTCATCCTCCGTATCTCGATTGTTTGATCCGTGGATCGCATCGGAAATCTCTCTTGGAAAACGATCACAATGCCAGGAAACATTAGAACCACATGTCGATACGATTTTGAGGCCATCCTCATCCAAATTTTCTAGCAGTTCTAAGAACAGATCACTCTCTTCTTGAACGCTGGGCTGAAGTATGTCCGGTAAATGATTCTGAATACTCAATCTCCAATCTGCAGTTTTCGAAAGTTCAGTCATGATTTGTACATACGAAGGTCCCAAATGTATAATGCGTCCCACCAAACGAGCAGGAACTTTCAACACTGTAGGATTGCTAACTCCGAGATGTCGTTCAAGGCTTAACTTCTGAGGAATTTCCAAAAAGATATCATCAGCAATTTCTTTCATTGTCGTGATATCAGGGCCACCAAGAGAGTCCCGAACTAATTTACCAAACTTCAAAATATCACTCTGGTCAACTCGAGTATCAGAGTTCCTAAAAATTACTGTATCTTTCCAGACTTCGTAGAGGGTTTTTCGATAGTCCATAGGAAATCCAGCATAGCAATCCGTAGCCAAACCAATCAACCCATATACTTTATCTCTTGGCTCTTTACATAAAGCTTGACGATGATTCGCCATAAGGTTTTGCAGTTTATGACCACCATCATATTTGTTTTGTAATTGATAATACAGATTCCATGGTACCGTATGAGATAATCCGTATCCTTTCATTGCTTTCTGCGTGATCCATGCAGGGTATGGCCAGTCAAGGATGACAGTTTCCATAAATCGTTGCCAGTTTATTGGTTCTTTTCGAAAGAAGATGATGAGTTTTCTGGCTTTTCCAATCTCTTGGATTATCCAGAGTCGCTTCCAATATTCATTTGAGCATACGATCATTAAATAATTGAACAATGATCGTTGATCGTTATATTGCTGAGTATGTCCTGACATCTCAAACGGAGATATCTTCTCTGGGTCTGGCCAAACCGGTGGTGATATATGATCATTGTTTTTTAACCAAAGTACCACAAGCTTTGCGCGCTCATAGATATAAGGCATGATATTTAATTGACGATTCCGCTCCGCAACGTCCTCTTGATTTATACATATAGCATCGACCCAGAGAATCCATTCTGTAGCACTTTGCTGCTGCAAACAGAGAAGTGCTTTGTACAGGTTTTCCGTTACAAGAAAACGTCGGTCATCAATAACAATGGGTTGTAAATTAGCTTCATTACCCCAGGTATAGGAAACGGCGTTGTACTTTGGACGTTCCCCGAATGTTGCATGCTCAAGAAAACAACGAGGTTGCTGAGTACAACCACCAGGCAATAGATGCAGAAGCTATAAACTCCTCATTAGCAATCATGATTCCGGAGGTATTGGTCAACTACTTACTCGAATCCCGTCTACGAGCGGGTCAAGAGGTTTGTACGAGAATCGCTGCATTGCAATGGGAATGGATTAAAGAAACACAAAGCATGCTGCTGGAAGGCACATAATGTGAAAGAGGTCGCCTTCTGTTCAAAAGAAATCTGACACTTCTGTTGGACAAATTTAGGCACCGGGATAGATTCCGCCAAGCATGGTTACATCAAGATACCGACCAATGAGTGATGCAGGCATGAATATTAATATCAATCCAGGTATTTTGACCATTTGGGATATCGTAATCGTTCGCCATGAACGCCATATTTCCTGTTTTTAATTCCATTACTCTTTGTCCTCTTCTTTGCCCTCTTCCCCTTCCTCCTCAATAGGGCCTCTTCTTCTTTGCGAGGAAGCGCCGCTTCTCCGCTTCTCCCTCAAGTTATCTTCCGTTGATGTGACCGCTTTCTCTCCAACGTAATGCTTTCCATCCCACTCGGTTTCGCACTTCGGACAATTCTGATTAGGACGTGATCTAAAATACGCAGGCTGACAGATCTTATGTAGTCGCACATTGCAATCTCTCCTCGAACACCTCATTCCAACAGTAACGATTCCTTTACATGCTTCACAGTTTTTTATGCGCTGCCACTCATCCGGATCGTCCGAGTCATTATAGGTATCAACGAGCCAGCTTCTGAGCTCTAGAATTGCACGGGGTGACAGAGAATAATATCCTCGTTCGCTTCGTTCGAACCACCCTTGCGCTACTAGACCTTCCAATACCTTCTCGGCTTCTCCTCTCCTTACGCCGTTATCGATTGTCTGCATGTCGGCGTCACCTATACTCTGCCGACCGGAGCCTCCAATAACCGATGAATGTATAGCCTGTGTGCTGGTTATAGCCATAACCTCTTTTCCTTTGGTATTGTATGATTCAAACATAGCATCCAACAACCTCTTGATATAGAACATCTCCTCCGTTGTAAAAGTGGTTGCAATCTGAGTGAGGGGATCGCTGGTACTGTTGACAAGAGCCCAGATTTGTTCATTTGTTCGCTGATGCCTCATGCTTCTAATCTCGTAATCGAACGGCGAGAGGGCTTCAGCTGCTTTGGATATGTAGGAATTTAGGTCGTCCTTTGTGACATCATCTGCTGAAGTAACTCGTCCATCTATATGATAATGTCAGTTTGAGAGGAGGAGAGATTAAGAGGAAATTCTAATCACCGTCTTGAACTGTGAAAATATGGGCGAGCAGATCTTTGCCTTCTTCTAGATTCAAAGTGCCACGCGCTAATAATGCTTGAAGAAATGCACGATTGGTATCATCGTACTGTTCCGGAGCGTTCTCCATGATTATTTGTTTTTGTAGATTTGCTTGCAATATTGTATGTCGTGGGATCAATCGTGATAGAGACAGAGGTACCCTGTGCGGGGTGACGCGTTTGTGGTCGCGGAAAGATTTTGGCGTGTTCAGCGTGTTTTTCTTCGGGGTTTCGGGGCCCAAGCTCCCAGCATATAATTATGATTGTGTTTGTGCTCTGGTATCAAACCGCTCAATGCTGGTCAACTACTCTCAATCCTTATATGCTCAATTCATTAAGCTATATTGTTCATCCAATTTCAAGCTCGTTCTCGATCAAACATCTGCCAAAGTGTCAATAAAACAAGTTTGGGTCTCAAGGAGGATTTCCTTCTTGACAATCTCACTGCCAATACATCTTCAACGCAGGAGAAAGTCAAAGAATAGTTTAAGCTACGGGGATCTTCACTTCAGCAAACTTCCATGAGTTGGCTGTGCAATATCTCAAGCCAGCATGTTCATTCTACAATTTGGCAGTATGGTTAAAGCCACGGATTGTCATTCATTGGGTCCTGGAGTTCATACTCAGTCTTTCACACACATATTACCCATAAGGCAAGTAGCCTATTCATGATCCTTGATACGGGTTTGGGATATCGATGTGATCTGTTGGAATTGAGAGACCAGCTATAGATAAAATCATTCGCTGCTTTCTGCTTGTCAAAACAGTTTTCATCTGTGGATTTGTCATAAGAAAAGATAAAAAAGCTCATTAAAATCTGTTCTGAACTGTCATATACTGCTATCCAGTGTGCTTATTGTTCGGTACCCTACGAGAGATTTCTCCGTGAAGCCCACGGCTTCAACAAGTTCTCGATGTTTGATTCAGACCCTGGTTTCCTAGTTTTCCTCTGCTTTCACATCAACCAAGTTCTTGTCTATGTGCTTGTTAGTCGTGCAAATCCTATCTTCATACCCACAGAGTCTCCTACAGAAAGCAACATGATCCTTGATATTCTGAGCCTTGTCGAACGGAGCTGGGTAATACCAAGCTGCATTTTTCAACTCCGTTTCTGTACTTTGTCAACCCTTTCCTGACTCATGAACAGGGAAGTTAGGTAGCTTACTGTCAAACGTGATGGTATAGTAGGATGCATCACCTTTCCAGGGACAATGTGTACTATGGTCTGTCTTAGAGAGCATGGCTTGTTTCACCGAGCTGAATTATCAGTATTCATTGTTCAGACTAGGTAAAACCCCCAACTTACGATGGTGGAAACTGTGTTGTTAGCAATATTTCAGATCTTCGAAAGTTGGGTACATACATAAACATTCCCTTCTACAACCTCCCAGTTATCCGTCTCGGCAATAGTACGTCCGTTAATCGTTGCGGTAGCTTTTCCTGAAGGCATTGTTATTATCTGCGTGCGACAATGTTCGTAGAGAACTAAATGGTGTTTTGATTGATGTTGAGCTTATGATAATGAGATATCAGACAGTTGCAAGTGAGCTGCGAGATGGTTTGTAATGATGAGGGGTAGCTTGAATGGTTATTCCCCGCGTTTTGGATTAAGTAATCAATCTATTGCGGGGTTTATTCTTCTCCGAACCGACTACATTCCTATTTGTTGGATACTTAATCTAGCCCTGTATGATAAATTATTATCAGCCTAATAGATTCGAGACGATTATTATAATGTGCACTGTGATCTCGAGCAACAGGGGCTTTTCGGCTCGATTCACAAGATGAGAACCCTTCAGCTTACAAGTTTCAATCTTACATTGAAATGCATACAGCCTCGCAACCAGCCTTGTGAATTACATTCACCTATTCGAGTCATTTCGTCGAGTCATGTGAGATCAAAATGACTGGCCCTGGAAATATGTCTTCTCAGTCATCGTGAAGAAATTACTGTCGCCCCAGTCATTCTATGGCCGTCCCACAGTCATTATAGATGTAGTCAGTCATTATGGGTCGATGTACTCGCACTCCAGTCCTTTCAGGGCTGCGGCTCTTGATACATCTGATTTTGCAGTAATTCCAGGGCTATTCAGTCATCCTGGAGCCATTATGATTCCTTTCTACTCATTTGGCTTCACGATATCCCATCAAAATGTGGTTAAATAGCTCCAGAAATCCCCCTTTACTTCAGGTTCTTTTTTCTTCAACACCACTTCTCCAGCACAACACAAATCTACCAGATCCCAAGCAAACATAACGGTTTCAACGTCAAACTTCCATTTAACTCGCGCCTTGCCTCATATCCACACAAATCAGCGTCTCTAAACCTCATCATGTCTCGGTATAACATCCCACACAGCAACACAATTCCATACGTCAACAACCAAAACGTCCTTCCTGAACCTGAATCTGCCGAGGCAAAGGCTAGGCGAATGGAACGAGCTGAACGACGTCTTTCAAACAGCAGAAAAGTTCTTAGGATATTGCCTCGGTGTAGCCCACCCCCGGAGTTTCTTCCAAACGATGCATTCAGAATCTTGCCCAAAGGATGGTGGAAATGTACATATGCCGGATGTCCCGTTGGCGCTCATGATCTCGGCGAACGATTCTGTCCAACTTTCGCCAGCAACGGTAGATATTTGCCGGATGGACGGAAAGAAGCAGAACGAGATCCAATACATCTTCAGGAGGGTTGGTGGTGTTGTCCTAACGAGAATTGCGAAATGAGATCGAGACGTCCATTGTATGAAGCGAAGCGCATATGCAAATGTGAGGACAACTATGGAAGGGATGCAGTGATCAGGGAACGTGAAACACTGTGTCGTACATCCTCTTCAACGAAGAATATCGAGAGTTGGATTGCACAGTTGCCTAGGGAGCCAACTGAAGACGAGATTGATGTCATGGAGGGAGGATTAGAGCCGGGTTTGGAGTATGCGAATTCAGGACCAGTGAAATTGCTATCGTTGAGACTTCCTAAGAGACTTGGCACATGGGAAGTATCGCTTAGAGATAAGCCCTCGGGCTCTGAGTAAGAATTATTGGGCGTATGGAGTATAGATCTCTTTGGTTATTAGATATTTGTGTTTTTGGAATCAGGCTAGAAGGATTTAATTGGACGCTTATGCAAGAAATTGAGTTGGTAAACCTACCTTGTATATTCAGATTACATTGTGATATTTTTTCAAAGATTTGGTGAATTTCTGGAGAATAGAATGTTCAAGACCTGTTCAGAAAATGAGAAAACGAAAGCTGTTCCACTGAAGGAAGTCTTTCCTTTATTTCTTTAAAGAGCTGCAAACCTGAGCTCCTCAATTGGGGTTTGTACGCATTGTATGCCAAGATATTCAGATACGGAGGCGTTTGAGGCTGCATGGCCATGTACGAGGCCACTACTTGTTTGGACTTTATCGCCTACTTTCCATAGCCACACTTGTGACTTTATGGATGCAAGCAAAAGAGAATGCAGAGAAGCAGTGAACTTGATTTTTGACATCGACACATGGAAGAGCAACAGGTGAAGATTGGGTTCAGGAACTGAGGAAGTAGAAGGATATCAAGAAGAAAGTGATGATACTTCCAAAACGATGAGGTCTTGCCACATCATATCATTTTCAGAAGCTTCACTCGAAAAGATGCTTACTTTCCAGATGGTTTGTCTGGTTGAGGAAAGCACTCGGGAATGATTCGAACCTCGTCCTTGGGCAGCGCTAGCACTCCCGCTGTAAGTTTTCGTAAGATTCCTATCAAAATGTAACGAAACAGATATTGATCGCTCATTTCTAAACCAAACGTAGAGAAATGACGAAGATGAATTGAAAATGCTGTATGAGTTTGAATGCAATAAGTTTAGTGTTTGTGAGGCCTCTGACGCTGGTTCCTCGGCGTATAGTAACATTTTCCACTTGAAAAAGCCGACGGCCAAGAAGGATCATTTCTAATTAATCCAACATAGCAAATTGAGCGAGATACTGACAGATGCCTCCATCCTGAAAATTTCGGCGTTCCTGCTCTGCATTCAAGCCTTTGAGTCCCGTGGGCTATCTCGCTAAGATTTACGGAAACCAAAAGAATGACCGACAATTATTGACATTGATCGACAACCTTATTAGCAATCTCCGAGTGCCTGTCTCGAGTATTTCTGAGTCCCGGGTCATTAGCGGAGCACCTTCATCCAAACGGCTAACTATCACATTTCGATCCACGTGTAGCAATTGGTATGGTGGCTGGTGTGATAACTTCTCAAACACTGTCACTTTTCATTTGATTTGAAATGCCAATATCTTCTTCATCCTTCCTGATCGACATCTTTATTCCTGCATCCAGAGGTGATTACCGGGCCGGGCTGCTCGGGTATGATAGGGTATATCCGGGTATGCGCTTCGGGTAGAGCTCATACCCGGAGAGGCCAAAACTGCCGGGTATTTGGCAGATGGATACACCTTCGACATGCGAGATGCCAATAGCATACTCTCAAGCATCCAGGTTTCTCAGAGACGGAGATATTCGAAAACGCGCATGTCTGATTCATAGATCTCCTGTTTCTTTACTCTCTCATCTTGTCATTCCACCTAGATCTTCGGAGGGGGAAAATGAACCGCACTTGATCAATGGCGCAATCTATCTTCCATTCTTTTAAATATAAGCTTATAATTGTCGCAAGGATACTTTCTCGAATAAAGATTCAGTGATGACCAACTGGATGTTATTAATTGAGATCATTTTTTATGTATGATTGATTTTCGGATGCGTTTGATATGTGTTCAAGTGGTGAGGCTTTTCTTTCCTCCGGCGAAAAACCAGCATACCAGAAATATGATATATCTTTCAAACCTTTTGTTGAATCAAATTGTCAATAGATTTCTATGCAAACTATATATAAATGTTGAGAAGCTTATAAATTATAACTTGATTTGTTTTATCAAACTTATAACATTGTCTGAGATTTGTCATTCAATTTCAAATAATAGCGTTTTCAGAGGATTCTTAGTTATATTGGCGAATTTGACGTGCCAGATTGTCCGTCCGCGGGAAGCCGCGCCCGGGATCATAGGACCCTCAAAGTGGGTGGGATGTGCTCCCACATTTGCTCTTATGCGTTAACGACATGTCAAGACAACGACTCCCACGCCCTTCAAAGGCATTGTGACGATAGCATCATCCATGAATAGAGAAAGGTTCTTCTTTGGTCTAAAGGTTTCGACATTTTCAGTTCTTTATAAACGGTTGCATTTTCCCTTTCTTCTCGCTGGACATACATACATATTTCCTATCAATAAAAATGGATTCGAAGCAATTTAAAGAGGCGGCGACGTTGGCCATTGATGAGAGTAGGTTCATTGTTATTCCAACTGAAGAAATATATACTGACGAACGAAGTCATTCAGTATTATGATAACATTCATGAGCGAAGAGTAGTTTCAAATGTTGAACCTGGCTACCTGAAGAAAATTCTTCCAGATGGTCCCCCACAAGAGGGTGAATCATGGGCAGAGATCCAGAAAGATATCGAATCTAAAATTATGCCTGGTTTGACACATTGGTGAGTCTTGCTGCTATACTTTAGCGTTAAGACGGACACTGATATATATATATCAAGGCAATCACCTAATTTCATGGCTTTCTTCCCCGCATCATCTACCTACCCTGGAATGCTCGGAGAGTTATATTCAGCAGCTTTCACAGCTCCTGCTTTCAATTGGATTTGTTCTCCTGCTGTGACAGAATTGGAGACTGTTGTAATGGACTGGCTGGCCAAGCTTCTCAATCTCCCAAACTGTTATTTGTCTTCGACTCATGGTGGTGGTGTCATCCAAGGATCAGCCTCGGAGGCTATCGTAACGGTCATGGTCGCTGCTCGTGATAAATATCTTCGTGAAACTACTGCAGGTTTATCGGGTGTTGAACTCGAGGATGCGATTGCATACAAGAGGAGTAAGCTAGTCGCATTAGGAAGCGAAATGGCACACAGCTCCACTCAGAAAGCAGCGCAGATAGCTGGCGTTAGATTCAGGTCGATTCCAGTACTCGCATCCAATGATTTCGCCATGACTGGTGATGATCTAGAGAAGGTATTGGAAGAATGCAAATCTCAAGGATTGGAACCCTTCTATCTAACATCGACTTTGGGAACAACATCTACATGCGCAGTTGACGATTTCGCATCTATCGCAACAGTTATTGCAAAATACGCACCTCCAGATGTAGCAGGTGAGATCTGGGTTCACGTTGATGCTGCGTATGCAGGTGCGGCTTTGGTCTGCCCCAAATACCATCACTTGACATCGTCTTTTCAACATTTCCATTCGTTCGATATGAATATGCACAAATGGCTTCTGACAAATTTCGACGCTTCTTGTTTGTATGTCAAGAAACGCAAAGATTTGATCGACGCACTCTCCATAACACCAAGTTATCTCCGCAACGAATTTTCGGAAAGTGGACTCGTAACCGACTACCGGGACTGGCAAATTCCTCTCGGAAGACGCTTCCGAAGCTTGAAGATCTGGTTTATCCTTCGAACCTACGGAGTCAAGGGCCTACAAGAACACATTCGAAAACACGTGAAGCTCGGAGAACTACTCGTCAGTCTACTCAAGACACGAGAAGATTTATTCAACATAGTTACCGGACCCAATTTCGCCCTCACCGTTCTGAATATAATTCCTAAATCCACCGACGCAGACGTGGAAACACAAAACAATCTCACGAAAGAAGTATACGAGCTGATTAACAAAAGAGGCGAGATCTATCTCACAGCCGGTGTGGTGGGAAGCGCATATGTCATCCGAGTCGTGAGCGCGAATCCCAAGGCCGAGGAGAGTTATATTCGGAAAGCCTTTGAGATTCTGGTTGATACGACGGAGGAGGTGCGGGATGGAAAAGCGAGCACGCGGGGAAATTTGAAGGGAGTAGTTATGAATGGAAAGGCAGAGGGTGTGGGTGAAGTGGCTGTGGTCAATGGGAATGGATTGCCAAACTAGAAGGAGACGGATAGTCTGGGGTTGTAGATGGCGAAAGTAGATACCCTATGCGGAGAAATCATGATTTGCTCTGCGTGAGATCTTGTAGGTTTATGCGGCGAATGCAGAGCTTAGATAGAAAGTATCTTAGATTTTATCCACTCTGCAAAGTCATATGCACGCACTTCAAAACGGTTTCAGGATTCGGTGACTGATTATGTAGATATCTTCATCAGCATCATGGCAAACCGTTTTCAAAATCACGAACTTCAAAATCGTCTCACAAATTCACAACTCACCCAAATTCGTTTTCGAATTGAGAAACAGAAACCCCGAGAATGATTCCCAACATGTGAAAGTCATCCCAGCATTTCCAACTTGCACATTCGCAAAAGTGATAATAATAAGAATATACGGAGTAATCATCGAGTGAATAATATTTCTTTAATACATAATTATACATTCCACTACCTTTTCGATTCCTCCTCATGGGAATCTTCCCATTTCGAGCGCCCATCAAAGTCTACCTTCCTGACCAACCGATCTTTATCAACCGATACATCCGACTTCACCCTCTTGACCAACTTATCCAGATCAATTTTTTCCGACGAGAGTGGGGTTGTTTCTCTCAGATCAGCTTGAAGCAATTGCATTCTTTCCAGACGTCTTGGCTCTCTGTCTTGCCATCTTTGCTGTGATTTCTCATGCGATCTTTCTCTTCTCAGTCGTCTGATCTCTTCTCGATCTGATAAGTCTACCCCAGTGCTAATGATGTTTGGATTTTTCTCTTCCTCGATTATCTCGCCTTCCTCGTTTAGCTTTTTGGGCATCTTCTGTTTGATCCAATCTTCATTTCCAGGGAATGATAAACCTTCTGCAATATATTCTTCATCTGGAACAATCTTGATGATTCTGATGTTAGATTTTCCACGGCGAAGAACAAGCATTGAACCATCAATGATGTAGTGATGAGTATCTGAGTTTTTCCATGTTTTGATCGGCGTAAAAACTAAAGCGTCATCCTTGCCTACATACCCCAAAGGTCTGGATCCACCGACATAAAGTCCGGAAGCACCGCACAAACGATTGGCTTCGGAAGCTGTGGCACAAAGGCCGGCGGCAACGACAATTCTTGCAATACTTCGAGTCATGACAAATGAGCGTGGTAGTTTAAGGTCTGCTTTTGGTCTATTAGATGCGTTGACATTACTTGGGTTTGTTTCGCTAGATGTTGGTGTGCCTTCTAAGTTTTCCAAATGGCGCTGCAGTTCCTCCACGTTCGCCGAAGTACCAGACTTGCTGAAAAGAAGTCGGTGTTTGAGCTCGGCCGCTTTGGCGTCAGGGACTCCGTGAATTAGCTCCAGGAAATCTCGTGCTAATGCGTGTTGAGCTTTTCGCATATGAGGCTCCTTCATGTGTTCCTCCATTATTGTATTAATTTGCTCAATGGGCATGAATGTGAAAAGTTTAAGGTATCTTTCCACATCCTGATCTGATGTACGAAGAAAGTACGCATACAAATCGAACGAGCTCATCATATCCTTGTCCAGCCAAAGAGCATTTCCAGCACTTTTTCCAAACTTGGCTCCTGAAGATGTGGTTAAGAGAGGAACTGTAAATCCGAGAGGTGGTACCGCTTTTCGGTGTTGTTCCTTCACTACAGGATCAGGATGATTCGCTAGAATGTATTTGACTGCATCGATGCCAGCTGTGATGTTGCCGTACTGATCAGAGCCACCAATCTGCATTGTTATGCCTTTCGTATTGTACATGTGCCACCAATCCCACGATTGCAATAAAGGGTATGAAAACTCAGAATAAGACATGCCATCACCATTATTCATCTTATTCTTGACACTATGAATGTAAGCCAGGTTTCAGCAGACGCACAAAGGAAATATACTCACGTATCCTTGGCAATCATCGAGCCTATTCTCATGCCTGGGCCAAGAATTTGGAGAAGCTCCATTACTGTCAGTTTATTCATCCAGTGATGGTTATTCACCAACCCTCTTCTCCATGCCCATTCCCAGTGATATCCATATTTTCTTCCATATGTCTCGACGTTCAACCATATGCCTTTCAATTGATAATGCATCTTCAATATATTCTCATTCCTTGTTGTACTCTTCATTTTCTCTCTCGTCGTCAAACGATCAGTCGGGTCGCCGATTTTTGCAGTGGCTCCTCCAACCAGCGAAATTGTGTGGTAACCATGTATATACATCCAGAACAGGGACATGAAAGGTAGTAAATGGCCAACATGAAGTGAAGGCGCCGTAGGATCTACGCCCACATATGCACCAAGCCGGTTTTCTGTCATCGCACGATCGAGTTCGTCTCTCGAACTAAGACAAAAATTAACGACTCGCATCGAAAAAGGCATAGAGAGGTACCTACCCAGTTATTTGATGTACATATCCTCGCTCCTCCAGAATTGAAAGCATGCTCTTCTTCTTTCCTGTCTTGATTTCCGCAGCATTCTTGGCCCACGCCACTTGCGCATCTGCGGCTTTCGCTAGGTATTTCATTCCAATCCATCTTCTCGACGCTTTATTTGAATTTTGGGAGGCTCTGAAAGCGCATCTTGCGCAAACATAAGGGTCGGGACGAGCCGAATATCGAAGGAGAGAAGTGGTTGCCATCTTGTATGACTGAGAGATAGGGTTATTTCACGAATACATGAAGAATCTCGGAGAAAACAGAAAGGTCTCGCGACCGAAGGCTTCTACGACAAATATCCAGCTTCCATATCCATTTGCAATTCTTGCGGGTCAAAATAATTTTACGGCGATCCGGTATACGTTTATCCGACCGCCCAGAAAGCGATAACCCCGCCGCTAGTCAGGGGTTCTCCATCCGCGCCTGTGTTATCTCCACGTGCTCTCCAGTGTCCACATTCAGAGGCACGGAAGAACAACCTCCATGATCCATCAGCAGCTAGTTGATTCGTGCACTACAAGTTTGAATGGCATGTACTGAGACCATTCATCCATCCAACCACATTGTACAGAAGAGAAAGAACAGATTCACACAGATAGTCACGGGCTTGAGGGGAAACTCTGTACCACAAGTTAAAATCTATTCATTGACGCTTCACTCCTTCTCCATCTGTTTGGCAACAGACTTTCCAAGTTTTCCTCCGTTTTCTTGAAGCCCTTAACTTCTCTATAAAAATCTTACATGCTACTTCCTTCAAGACAACTTTACTACCCAATATATATCACATTGATTCTACCCTTTAAGTGAAAATGGCCGAAGCTCAGACATTCATCAGTGGAGCAGATGGCAATGAAGTCTTTCAAGCGAAGTATATTCCAAAACAAAAAGGCCCTCCCGCTTCAGACCACCCAAGTTTGAAGGCATACATCTCAACTTATCCCCCCTTGGGTCAACTGACGACTGTTCTCGATCATAACAAAGTCGTTACAGCTTTACTAGAGGTTGATGAAAGTCGTGCCACAGAATCATGGGAAGTTTCACTTCTGTATAACAGCAATGGAGACCAGTGGGAGGAATCCCTAATGGAGTCTTCAGAGAAGATAGATTCTCAGCCAAAGGTTTTGCAAACTGCGGCACCTTTGGGACTCCATCGATTATACTTCAAAACCTCTTTACCAGCTCATCTCCCAACGAATTTCACGGTTAAGTTCCGAAGCAACTCGAACCAATCTTGGAAGCCCGTAAAAGACCACCAGGGAACGCAAGATGGGAGAATTGTCCTGAAAACAATCACTTCCCAGGAGAACATTTCAAGTAACTTATCCGATTATGTTCAGGGCTTAAATGCATCACTGGAGGTCAAGAACTACCGAAGTCAATCCCCAGGTACTACTCTATGGTCAGTGCAAGTCCCAATTGAGGGAGCTGTTGGAAAAGAGTCTACTTTAAAGGACATTAAGTTTGGGCTCCCTTGGGGCCAAGATAAATTGGCAAGGTTGGTCTGAATCTTTGTTATCACCTGATGTTTGACCCTTTGCTAACACAGCTAGATGGTTTGCTCTGGTTCGCATTTGGACACCCTGGCTGGCCCCCCGACAAGGAAAAACTCGTTTTGAACTTGACAAAGAGGCCGTAACTTGTTCCTTCTTAAGCTCTGAGGGCAAGCACATTGTTTTACTAGCTATCAGTGGAATAAACAACGTCATGACTCTGTTCAAAAGTGATAGTGATGGCAATGTTGTCTTGGAAGTATGTTAGAATCCCCCAAGACTTGAATTCTGCGACTCTAACTCAGACAGGTTCGAAATGATAACCCCAAGGAGTCTGTCGCTCATGTCCTTGTCGGACTTGGAGATGACTATGAGTCCGCCAATGCGGCAGTCATGTATCATGCTAGAGATGTCGTTGCGGCCCTCGAGAGTGAGTCTGGACAAACGCAAAAGGAGATCGAAGCACTCGAAGAAGGGGACGAGAAAACAAAGGTTTGGGTTGAAAACTGGTGTGATGGCTTGACTTATTGTATACCCAATAACTCTCCAGACGTATTTTGAATAATTAACTAACCAACTATACAGGTACATGGAATGCCCTTGGTCAACGACTAACCGAAGATAAGATACTCAAGGCAGTCGAGATTTTAGCAGAGAACAAAATCAATGTCACAAACTTCATCATTGACGATAATTGGCAGGCCATTGACTATAAAGGACATGGTCAATTCCAACACGGTTGGATTGAATTTGAGGCAGAAAGAGAAGCATTTCCAAATGGCTTGAAACACACCATATCGCTCATCCGGCAGAAACAGCCTAGTATTCAGCACGTTGCTGTATGGCACGCGATTTTGGGCTATTGGGGTGGTCTCGCCGCGGATGGCAAAATCGCTGAGACTTACAAGACAGTCGAAGTCATTCGCCGAGATTCCGAGAGACGAAATCTACCTTTGGGTGGTAAAATGACTGTTGTAGCCAAAGAGGATGTTCGGCGGTTTTACGACGACTTTTATTCGTTTCTTTCATCTTGTGGAGTTGATGCGGTCAAGACTGAGTAAGTGGGCCAGAACTTATCAATTTCTTGCTAACATGAAATAGTGCTCAATTTATGCTTGATCTCTTCGAGTCTGCCGAGGACCGCAGTGACCTTATATCCGCATATCAAGATGCTTGGACCCTTTCAACTCTTCGACACTTCAGTGTCAAAGCAATCTCTTGCATGTCACAAATTCCCCAAATTCTCTTTCATTCTCAATTACCCCAAAATAGGCCTCCAATTCTAGTACGGAACTCCGATGACTTTTTTCCGGAAATCCCAACCAGTCACCCATGGCATGTTTTCACAAATGCTCATAATGCTTTGTTCACCCAGCATCTAAACCTCATCCCAGATTGGGACATGTTTCAGACCGTTCATGACTATTCTGGCTTTCATGCAGCTGCAAGATGTGTTAGCGGTGGTCCAATATACATCACAGATGTGCCAGGTCAACACGATCTTGATCTTATCAACCAAATGACTGGCCCTACTCCTCGAGGTAAAACTATCATTTTTAGACCTAGTGTCGTTGGTAAGAGTCTAGATCAATATAATGGTTACGACGATGACCACATACTCCCAATCGGAACATACCATGGCGCTGCGTATACAGGGACTGGTATAATCGGCTTCTTCAACGTATCTCAGAGACCACTTAGTGAATTGGTGCCGTTGTCAAAGTTTCCTGGTGTTGAAGAGGCACAGTTTTATATCATTCGCGCACATTCTAGTGGAGCTATCTCTCAGCCTATGCAAGTTGTAGACCCACAGGCTTTGATATACGTTTCTCTCGCTGAAAGAGGATACGATATCTTATCAGCCTATCCTTTGCGCGGATTTGTTGATCAAAAAAGTGACAATACCACATGGATAGCCAACTTAGGTCTCCTTGGTAAAATGGCCGGAGCTGCAGCGATTGTCGGCACCAAAATGACGAAATCAGAGAATGGAAAAATTTTGATTGACACAAATATCAAAGCTCTCGGAACTCTCGGTAAGTTCAACCCATTATCTATTTCTTTTCCAGAAAATACCAAAACCAGATCCTAATTTGATCTTCAGGAATCTATATCTCGACTCTTCCTGATGTATCATACGAAGACGCGCTATTGGTTACCATCCTTGGTAAGGTTGTACCACTTCACACAGTCAGTATTAGCAAGGCTGATCCCCATGTTCTTGAAATCGACACATTGGCGGCATGGAAGGAGCTTGAGCTTTCAGGTGGATGGAGTAATGAAGTGGAGGTAAAGATATATGTCAACTCTGCAGCATAGATCTCAGTTCCTCTGTCACATTTAATATTTGTTGCGATATAACTCTCTGGCCTTCGCTCAGATGAGACAACTATTCGCAACATCTAGCTTGGGACTGAATAGCATAGATAATCCATGGCTATGTAACAAATAATAGTATCCGTGAACATTTTCAAATCACTCCACTCTGTTGTGGTACAAATTTCACAATACGCCAAATGTAGATGAAATTTCAAAATATAATAATTTGGAACAGTCAACTTGCAATAGAAATTCGGGCCTACTGAATCGACAACAGACAATTGATTTGATTTTGAAATAAGATGCTATTTGTCTTTCGTTTATGAAAGGTCAAATACTGATTTGGGCATACCAGGACTAACTGGAGCCGTGTGCTTGTGAGAATCACATGCACGTGAAGTGGTGTAACCAATCGAAGAAGGTGCAATGCTGTGCGAAGGACCCCACCTCTAACCACAACCACAGTAGATATTAGCAACTTGTCTATCATGGGTATCTGTAAAGACAGATTCCTAATTACATTACTGTTGGGCCTATCCAGTATCTTGTTGTACTACCCGTTTCACTTCGAACAGCAAGTGCCCACTATGATGGCTGATGCACACAAAATGCCATCACCTCCCACGGTACCAACGGAAAGTCGACCGACACCATTCATTGTCGACTCCCCGAACCCGAATCGAAATTCTCTTGTCCTACTTCATGGTACATCATCCTGGGGAGTCGCGTTTGCCCAAGAGCTCATGGCGCTGGTTGACTTTGATGTATTACTCCCATACACTAAGCTCATTTTTCCCTCGGGAATCCTGCGACAGACTACTGTATTTGGTGGGAATCTGACCAATGCTTGGTTTGACATTGCCGATTTTTCAGACCGCACGATAGGGGAAGAACAACAGAAGGAGGGACTAAGAGAAAGCGTGGAGTATTTGGGCAAGCTCATTAGGAATGTAGTGGACAATGAATCTCATAATGAATCTTATGATGAAGATCGCAAAGTTGTTGTAGGAGGTCTTAGTCAGGGATGTGCTATGAGCGTGATTTTGCTACTGAGTGGAGAATTGGATCGATTGGAAGTGTTACAGAAGATTGGAGAGTTTGTAGGATTCAGTGGATGGTTGCCGTTTGCGAAACAAATTGCTGAAGTTGCTGCTGCTGGAAACGATTGGAGACAAAGGAGGATTCTTGTTCAGAGTTGGTTGAGACGCGAGTTGAGTCTTCCATCTTTACAACCCCGAGATTATATGACAGTATCTACGGAAGGAGACTTAAAGATTCTCTTAGTCCACGGTACAAATGACACGAAAGTGAGATTGGAGTGGGGTGAAGATATGAGAAAAGTGTTGGAGAGTGTGGGGTATAGTGTTGAATGGAAACTCTATGAAGGTTTAGGACATGTCCTTATTCCAGAGGAACTGACTTACATGGCGTCCTTCATAAGAAAGTAATTATCTGGCTAAGATCTTGTCGCTTATCAGCCCTCTTCACCAGGTCTGTTGCCTTGATTAAAACCCCTTAGGAATAGTTACCAATCTTCTAGCCGGCCAAACCTTTTTGACCCTCTATTTACCTGTTGCATAAGCTATGTAAAGTCTGTTGTTTACTTTAATTTGCTTTCACTTCATTTTAGTTTCATCGTCAAACAACAACGACTGGGTGTGGGTGCATGTTTTGGACAAGAAGTCCACAAACCTTCTTAAACGCACGACACAGACCGCTTGATATTCAAATATAAAGTTATTAGATTGTTGTAAATTGATATAAAATTGGCCCGGATTATAACTGTCCCTCGAAAAATAACGAACTTTGTTTATGTATTGTGCCTGTTTTGTTTCATATACTAGGTAGGTATGTTAGGTTTCGGCTGTTTGGGGTTCATAGGCCCTATAGGCGAAAGCGGGGTAGATCACCCCCCGGAGCTAGATGTCAATAGTAGATTTTGAGATGGTTTTGATAATAATTCATAAATCATATAAGTAATAAAGATCATTGAGCAAGTTACAATTTGTTTGTTCATAAGACTTGATTTTCAAGTGATTAGGAAAGACAATGGCTTTGGTATTAATTGTTGTTGCTTGGATGCCTTCGAATCGGCCAACTCGAAATCTGAGCGGTTACTGTACAAGCCCAACCAACTCCTGATAGCTCAGGAGAGCTCACCATAAAATTCTAGAAGATTTTCCTTCGAGTTGTGTTTATTTTGTTTGAGTGGTGCCTATAGTGGGCTACAGTGGCATGCAATCTTCCTCAGGCCTTTTTTTTCAATCACTGCCTGTTATTTGGTTGATACTGGAAGGTGGAGCATTCAGGATTGTTGGTAGTATCTTGCTGCCTTCAGCTTTTATCTTTGACTTGATATCCTATAAAGCCTACAAGGTTTCTGGTGTAGTCTAGTATTAAATATTTCATTCAATATTCCTATCTACAACAACAGCCTCATACATATCATTGACAAATCATCGGCGCAGTATCTAGTCATGGAATCACAAATTTGGTGGTATAGTCTACCAGGGCACCCTTTCATTATCACCGCAATTAATAGTAATAATGAGTGGTGCACGAAGCCATTTGCTTTCCAGAAGAATAAGGAAATCGCAACATTTAAACAAGACGATCTATACAAAACAGAGGGAAAATATTTAGGGTCATTTCAGGACGTAGCAAAATTGTATACCATGGCTCAGGTAACAATGAGTGTATGGCGAGAAATAAGGAATAAAACTGTAAGATCTTACTTATACTACTTCCACAATAGTAACACTACTAATTACGCATACTTTTTAGCCATTGGAGAAGACTCAATATTTCTTAGGGTTTATCAAAGGTGCCAGAAACGTGAAATTCTGCGGGGAAGGAAATTGGGAAAAAAAAATCACAGATGCTTATTCCGCTAGCTCCTCATCTTCAGATAGCACACACGAGACCGTAACACAGAAGCCTAAAGATGTAAAGAAAGCAGGTAAAGATCAAACAGTCACTTCCGAAACGGTGGCAAGAATCCTTTCCTTGATGACCAATGAAAATCAAGAAAGTAAGGAAAAGGAGGCAGATAAGAGAAAAAGAAGGGAAGCTCGTGAAATAGAAAAACAGAAACGAGAAGAGGAAAAGAGGAAAAGAAAGGAGCTAGATGATGCTGCGGAGATGGAAAGAAGAAAAGCAAATAATGAACAGTTCAATATGGACCGAAGGAATCACATGAAGCAGGCCAAGAAGGATGCTAAGGAATATCTCAGGGAGGAAAGTCCGATGAGGCAAAAGACAAATAATGATAGAAGGAGACACTAGGTGCTATCATTTACAACTATCTCCCCGCCCCTGAAAACATAAGACGAGGAGCTCGCGGATGGTTGGCACAAGCGGAGTCAGGCGTTCATGTTTATTTTTAGAATTTGTAATCATTAGACTTATCAACTTGCTGATGCCAATTTCTGTCGAGGTGATAAAGTGACAAACAAGTTTATTCTTTGCATGCTAGGATTATCAACTCAAAGATACATTCCTACTAGATCTGCTCATAAACTCGAGTAAGCGACCATTGTATGTAGTCAATATCCTTTGCTCATGCGTCTAGCTGTCAAAATCGAGGATTATTTTCATGTCATGAGGTCATTCGATCAATTGATCGTACAATCTTCTTAATTCAGAAGGGTCTCTTCTCGCAATAGGTAAGTTCTTGGATTAAAGATCGTTAGACTAAAGACAAACTCATCAGAAAATCAAGATTCGCCCCTTCAATGAACTCGCTTAATCGCCCTTGGTTGAATCTCATTGCTGATGATAAGTTTTCAGTCTTGTTACGAAGAACAGGATTTTGAGGGTCCCATGTTAGTATAAGATGATAACAGGCTGCTGCTTTACTCTAGAGTCCAGTGCACGCTGATTTCGACTTCCTGATTCTGTATCGTGGTAGTTGTTTCTTTTTCGGGTTTTCGGAGACCTAGGAGTTCATGCGTTGATTCGACCCGAAACAGCAGTGACGAATCTGCTTTATTTAGCACTGCAATTGTTAGTACAGTTCTTGAATATCAATACTTACAATTCTGAATTCTGATGATGCACTTTCTATTGTTCTCCTCGAAAGCCATAATTACATTTCGATCCGTCGACAGAAACTCTGTACCGCTTGAGACAAAAAGTCATTAAACAACAATAGATCTTTTAACATCAACCATCAGCACCTTCAACAGACGCTACATGGCAGAATCAGAATCAAACGTTTCTAACCCACTCTTCGATAGAGATCATGAAGATTATTTCTTTTTCGGTCTAGAGTTAATTCCCTATTTCCCATATAAAGCCTATCATATGAATATCCTGAAATATCATTTACCAAATGGAAGATTCCAACAGGAGAAACACCTAGACCTACCGTGAGCTCCTTTAAACCCGATTGACCTTTCAACTGACGGTGAGAAGCTTCTTCAATAAATTCAGAACGATGTTGCCAGAGATTGTCGCCCTGATCTTTTCGCATATCATTGATGAACCGTCGATTGATCCAGCCGCAGGCAACAAGCTCAAAGGAAGTATCTTTATTCTAGATCCGGTTTTCTTGTCCAGAAGAATCCATGACTATCCTGGTAGCGATGACGAAGGAGAACATGGACCAAGAAAGTCACATCCAATGCCAATCACTGCTCTTTTGTTCCAAAAAGAAACACGACCAATCTATGCACCCACCATAGGAGTAGATACAAAGTCCTGGAGAACTCAAAATACTAAAGGATGGAGAGATCATAGAAGCACACAACGAATTCTGGAGAGGAGTATTTATAGGAATACATCCGAGGGCACTTACAGCCAACTGGTCCAATTCGCCTACTCTTTGGCGCTCCACGAGGATTTCCAAATCCCTTGCGAGAGTTACATCTGGTGGTCTCCTGTGAGAAAATTTAGTATTCTAAAGTTATTCCTGGTGTGGTTTTGGAGCCGCTTTGGTATATACATAAATACGTGTAATTGGGGAATGTATCCAAAGGTAATAATCCCAAAAGTTCAAAAGTGGCATCAGCGAAAGCGACTTGAGGCATTCAACAAGATTCAGAAAATCAAAGCTAATAGTCGTCGGACTGCATTCCAGGCAATCGGAAGCCCCTCAAATATCAAACATAGCTAGAACTCGCTAACAACACGTATAGGCTTTTTCAGTCGGTAACCTCCTACAATATCATAGATTAGAGCACCTTACTCTGCGATTTTCCACAAAGACAATTAATCTCAGACGCGGAGCTATGCACATGAACATGCGTCACTTCATTCGGAGTTTGACAGAAAAGCGCTGCGGCGACAAAGGCTGCAAAGAAGGAGATATCTGCAAGAAAATATACTGTGGAGACCACTCATTGTTTCCCAATCTTCGCAACATCACGTATCTCAATAGAAATCATCACACGGAAGGCACTACAGAGGCTCGCTGTGATACAATGAGAACTGGCTGGTCGAGACGCTTGATCAAACATTTTCAAGACGTCAAACTTTCGGAGTCTATGGAGGTAATATTTGATGTCTATGCTGATGCTGATGAAGAGAGCTGTGATGGAGATAGCTGTGATAGCGATGGAGAGACTGGTAGCAATTGGGATGAGGATCTCTATAAGGATTATGATCTCAAAAATTATTATTATGAAAGTAATGAGACAGATACGCCGTCTCTTTTGCATGATCGCCAGCTGGCAGTGCAGGATTGTATTCGTCGTCTCTTGATGCCAAATTCATTGTTGAAGGGAAACACGAATGACTTGCCGGAAGATTTGGGGCTCCGGGAATTGTTTCAAGATCTTGAAATTTGAAGATGGGCCTTTGAATTGTTTGAACAAAAATGAGAGACTTGTGTTTTTGACACAACCCAATTGAGAGTGCATCGTTAGGGGAACATTTATTTTCGAAAAAGAGAAAGATGCGTCAAGGGAATGGGTGAAGAGGAACTATGGGATGTTAGAAAGAAAAACGTAGGAATACTAAAAACTCAGAATATTCCATGGCAATAACATGCTTATAAAACCGAAATGAATACGATTAGTGAATGAAAGAAGAAGAAAAAAAGTTGAATATCAGATCAGGAAAGCATATGCTGAACGCCATCTGAGGTATATATCCTTGTACCTTTCATTCGATATATGTACTATGTCTAGCAATCAAAGATCCACTTAGACTTATCGTTCCCCAAAAGAGAGTCCAGAGTATCTGCTTTCTCTGCAAACTCGTTCCTGTAAGGATATGGAATTACTTAGCTTATTACCCTTTTTACCGATTTCGTGAACTGCATGTAGACCACGAGCTTGTGGATTGCGATTTATTGCAAGTGACAAGTCACCTATATTGATAGAAAATTAACTATCTAATAATTGCTAGATCCAGATCTCTGAACTTCTCCTGTTAAAACACGAGAAGCGCTCTTGACTAGATCCCAACATTCTGCATACTAGCTACTGTTCCTCCACAGCAAACAATCCGCGAATACCCAGATAATCCGGCACATCATCCGTAGTTCCATAGCACAAGCATTCCGGCATCAACAACTGTCTCAATCTCTTTTGATACACGGCACGACATTTCGGTTCTTTTGATGACATCAGATTCAACGTCTGAAATTGCACGTCAAAGTATTTCGCAAAAGTTATTTTCCTCAGCGCATTTGCCCATCTGTAAGCACCGGGACTGTGCATCAAATTCGCCAAATCTCTCTCTCCGATTTGTATGAATACGGTGAGTGTCTCGATGTTGGGGAAATTGTGCAGTTCTTTGAGGAAAGACTTCACGCGACGGCCGTTGAAATGTCCTTCGATCGGAAAGATCGGACACATGTTGGGGGGTAAGACGAGGATGTCGAGAGAGATGTTCTGGAGGTAACGAAATTTCGCATGATTAGCTTTTGACCATGCAAAGCTAGCCTGGAGTTGTGTAGGTATTAGCATGGGGCTCTTTGTCATGGGAGAATCATGTGGGTATACCTCAAGTTGGTTAGTGAAGTTTAACCCAAACTTTTTCCAAAACCACGCCAAGAATTCCCTCAACAGGCTTGATTCTCTGATATCGCTCTTCCAAATGCCTGAATCACTGTCACTTGAATCCTTCTCAAAGTAGAAGTCTTCCGAATGCGCGAGAGAGGCCGCGAATTTGATGAAATCGACATGAGACCGGGCAAAGCAATTTGGATAGTCATTCTCGATATAGACGATACCCAGTGTCTTTTCTTTGTCTTCACTGCAACTTATATCCGTGAACACTGCGAAATCTGTCTCAAAGCACTCGTTATTTGGCGGAATCTTGACTTCCGCATCTCGGGTTTCAAGAAATTCATCCTCGTTGAAAGTTCCTTTGCTGGCGACTTCAATGGAGTACTTGACGGGGGCAAAGTCCAGGCGATCGTAGAGAGTAGAGTAATTTTGCATAAGATGGGAGCTTTCCTTGACAAACAAATCTGAGTCTAGATCACTGTCTTCTGCCACTCTCTTGGTTGGTATTTGAGCAAAAATATTTGTACGGATCTCCGGTGGTGCACGCTTTATAAAATCGAGGAACCTACCAAAAGTCAGTGAATCGAAAGTCGGCTTCAACGAGCTGCTCAACGTACCTCTTGGTCACATTGTGATGCAATGTATCAGGGATATCAACCTTTTTTTGGAATGCGGTAGCGCCTTGAAACTCATGGAAGGGAAAGCCAGGAATTAACTCGAGACTTCGAAAATAATAGTCCTGGTCTTTTGTGTCCCGAGCAAGAGTATTTTGCTTGTCTAACATGATAGCATCCTCATTCACAAAATCTGGCTGCTGTGCCATAGTGGAAAGAGGATCATACATATCTATCTCAAACCAGCATGCATTCTTGTGAGTCGAGGGGTGGGTAATATCATAACTGAGCCCGCCTAATGCATTCATTTTAAATACGGGGACTGTATTTCAAGATTTGGAAGTTTTTTGTTGTTGTTTTCGTTGAAATGAAAGTTTCTGTTTGTTGTATTTGCGAAAATACACGTGATATATATTCACTTTCGCTTGAAGAATTAATTCGGTTGGCTAAGTAGGTATGTATTGAATGATGATAAGAGAAGGTGAATATCCGTTCTGATTCTGTTAGCAACATGAAACACTTGGAACAAATTTCAATGGCTCACAATCAGTATTGGTAGTCGGCGTGGTCCCAGATAGTGTCAATGTTAAAACATGTGGTATCATTGCTATTTTCCTATTCCAAGCTGCTTTGATGGTTTAACTTTGCAAAGGCTTGCCCATGCCTCCATATGTGACCACCTTAATGGTTTGATATTCTGCGATTCCATATTTACTTCCTTCACGTCCGAATCCTGACTCCTTAACACCACCAAATGGCGATGCTACATCACTGATCAATCCAGTGTTGACACCAACCATTCCGAGCTCTAACTCTTCTGAGATCCTAGTGGCTCTCTCAACGTCTTTAGTGAAGAAATATCCTGCCAAGCCAACATCGGAGGAATTTGCAATTCGAACGACTTCCTCTTCAGTATCGAATTTAAGAAGACCTGCAACAGGACCGAAAGTTTCCTCATTTGCGATGTCCATATCTGTAGTAACGCCAGTGATGACAGTGGGTTGGAAAAAGTTTGCTCCAAGCTCAGGAATCTTCTGTCCACCTTGAATAACCTTTCCTCCTTTCTTTTCTGCATCTCGGACATGAGCTTCTACCTTATCAACCGCACGGCCGTGAATAACCGGTCCATGTGTAATACCATCGGAGAAACCACCTCCAACTTTGAAATCCTTGACTTTTGCGGCAAACTTCTCGGCGAAGGCGTCATATATTCCAGATTGCACAAAGATTCTGTTAGCACAAACGCAAGTTTGGCCAGAGGAACGGAATTTGCATGCAATAGCACCAGTCACTGCAAGATCGAGATCTGCATCATCAAATACAATGAAAGGAGCATTTCCCCCAAGCTCAAAAGACAATTTCTTCAATGTCGAAGATGATTGCTTCATCAAAATCTTACCCACACCGGTAGATCCAGTGAAAGAGACTTTCTTGATGATTGGGGAAGTAGTGAGAAGCTCGCCAACAGCAGGTGTATTATCGAGAGAGCTGACAAAGTTTACTACACCCTTGGGAATTCCAGCCCGGTGTGCAAGCTCAGCGAGAGCAAGAGATGTGAAAGGTGTTTCTCCAGGAGACTTTGCAACAACTGTGCAGCCAGCTGCCAAGGCAGGGGCGATCTTTCTTGTTATCATAGCAGCTGGGAAATTCCATCTAGACAAAATTAGTATTGTGCAATCATTGTAGTGCTGGATAAACCTACGGGGTGATAAGTCCAACGACACCAACAGGCTCCTTCAAGGTAATGACTCTATTTCCAGGAGTCGATGATGGAATGACGTCTCCATAGTTTCTGGGAGCCTCTTCGCTGAACCATTCCAAGAAGTTGGCTGCATATGTTGTCTCTCCTTTTGCATCCGCCAATGGCTTTCCATTCTCCCATGTTATGAGCCTAGCGAGATCCTCACTGTTTTCAATCTGTATGACATTAGTCAACAATTATCCTGCATTTTGTTTTCCATATTTTATTCTTCTAGCATACCATCAGATCGTACCACTTCCGTAATAGCTTGGCTCGTTCTCTTCCGGTTGTAGTCCTAAATGACGGGAATGCTGCGGCTGCGGCATCGATTGCCTTCTTCGTATCAGCTACATCGAACTCTGGGGCATTTCCGATGAGTTTTCCAGTTGATGGATCTGCAGAGTGAGTAGATTAGCGACTTTACGCAGCATCGACTCTTAATGAATCTGCAAAACATACCATGAACGTCAAATGTCTTTCCGGAAGCTGCCTTGACCCATTCCCCATTAACGTACGCAACTCCGGTTTTGAAGAGTGTTGGATCATTAAGTTTTGGGACTGTGTGCGACATATTGGAAGCCTTTCGTAAGTTGATTATTGGTAAAGTAGATGGTTGAAAACGTGAACGAGGTAGTATTCTTGCTGTTGATCTTATTATGTTGTTCATGTTGAGAGAGGGGGTGCCAAGCTGGGGGCTTTTATTCTAACAATTCCAGATTCTAGCACTAACGTCACCATGGAATAACAGTTGGCTGTTGCTGACAATTGAGGCGTAGGAGGGACAAATACTGGTCTAAGGGAATAGAAAAGAAGATCTTTATTAGACCCGATTGAAAATGTACCGGAATTGAAACAATTTGAGTGACTGGAGTTACGGAGAGCTTAATGGAATCATGGAGCTCACGATAGGGCGTTTGTTTATCGGATTTATCGTGAAGTGAGTGAAACTTTGATAAGCTTCGCCGCGGGGCTGTCACTAAGCCTAATTTAGGTGATAGCACATTCGATATTTGTAATTGGGAAAGTTGTACACAGTCATCAAAACAAGTCAAAACAGGCGAGAGACAAAGGTATGAAAGGGTAGAAGACATTTTTACATAATTGTATCATTCAGTACATGTGTGATTATATTCTGAATTATATAATGATACGCACAAAGATATTGTCAGATGTCATTCGAAAAGATGTTGGTATGTCTCAAGATGTAAAGGAGGGCTAGGGCTCAATATATCAATTCCTTCCATCTAACTGCTAATCGTAAGTCTACGATTGCCTTCTTATTAGCATTGGTGGAAAGGGAGGGGGTGAGGAGTAACTATGAATGACATAGCCTCTACGCCGGGAATACTACCTCGGTACCTTTACTATGTATATACGTAGTATGCATCATGCTAAGGTTATGTATGTAGCACGTCAGCTAGCACCCCTAGACCTTGTTTGCGTATACTCGTTCCCCAACTTCCCCGCGTCGGCAATTCTTGGGCAATCAAGGGCGACGTCAACGTCAAACTCAATTCAATTGACACGCAAGAAGTAATTTATCCAGCTTCTTTCATCAAAGTTTACTTCGGTTTCCGGTATGATATACTGCGAGTACAACGTAGGATATGCACTTGCTATCCGTAGCAATGAGATGTTAGGAAAGAACCAGAGATCTGCAATGTACAGACGATGAAATAATTACTTAAACTTCATTGACGTTCTCTCTTGTCTTCCCTTTCTTCATCGAATGGACTATCAGTTGTTCTCTTTTACCAATTGATGTTTCGGAGATAGAAAATCACTAGATGTCTACCTAGCACTTACAAAATGGCTCGCGTCACTGGAGTCATCCTTCTAAGCTTTGTGCAAGCAATTCATGCTCAAAGTAGCTTCACTATTGCAAGAACCGCCCCAGCTAATGCTGGTACCCCACTTCCGGCCTTCATAAGCTACTCGATTGAATTTTGTTTCTTCCCGGATTACGCAGGTATGTTAAGGACTCAGGGACACATCGCTTGGCTCATATGCTTACTTACATATCAGGGAATAACTCGAGTCCCGGTACCTTTTCAGATAATTTGCTTAACAATCTTGGAAATTTCCAAGGTACTAAACCGCATATTCGAGTTGGGGGGAATACTCAGGATTATGCTCTTTACAACGCAAGTCTTCCATATGCTGTGAATGGTACTATCAATCCAGCAAAAGCTACAGACTATCCAACAACTGTTTATTTTGGTCCATCCTTTTTTGAGTCTTACAGTACTTGGCCGGATGTCAAATTTAGTCATGGATTCAATTTGGGTCTAGGTGCGAATAATTCTGCTGGATGGCAAACTCTGCTAGATACGATCCCCTTAGCATGCAAAGCTTTAGAGGGCGGAAAGCTTCTCATGTGGGAATATGGAAATGAACCAGATTTGTTTTCCACCTCTGCACAAGGACCAGTTCGACCCCCTACTTGGAATGAATCAACATACGTGAGCCAATGGTTGAATGGAAGTCGAAAGATTAAGGAAGGCGTCGCAGCAGCTTATCCTGACTTGGCCTCCTATGGATTCTTAGCACCCTCTTTTGCTGGTGTTGAGAATCATCTCGATCCTGTCACCACATGGAACGATGGATTAGACGTGGATAAAGACATTGAATTGATATCATCACACAAGTATGGTCCCATTCACAATATTACATTTTGAATACTAACAGAAAAACCAAAGTTATATTGGTGGTGCGACGCAACCAGGCGTAACACTTCAAGGAACTCTTATGAATCACACGTCAACTGTAGTGTCTGTGGGCCGACAGTTGAACGTGTCTAACATTCTTGCCTCATCTGACATACCCTTCATCCTCGGAGAGACCAATTCTCTTTACAATGAAGGTGCACCAGGGTTGTCAAATGCATATGGTGCTGCTCTAGTACGTCTTGTCTGTAATCGATCTTCATCTCATCATATTAACTTCTATTTTAGTGGAACTTGGACTTTGCTCTATACGGTGCAAGTAAGAGCATTCGTCGCATCCAGTATGTACCTCCTGATAATCAGTTTTCGCGAATCTCACATTAACCGTTCGTCCAGTTTCCACACGGGACTCTCATTCCGCTACCAGGCTTGGCAACCCCAGGATACGGACGTTGTTCCAAAGGGCACCAAGCCACCATACTACGGTAACATCGCCGCTGCTGCCTTCCTCTCTAATCTTACCGCAGCCACCACAACCATAGCCGAAATCCCACTCTCAAACGCACTGGAATCAGCCTACGCTGCTTATGTCAACGGTGCCCTCAAGCGCATTATAATTATCAACATGCATCAATACAACTATACCGTAAACGGAACCTCTACAGTTTTAAATCCAGTCCCGCGTCCAATCAGAAATTACATAATCACAATCCCGACCAATTCGACAGCCGGATCATCGGGTCACTATGCATCAGCTGCCCTCCCGAAGGTAGCAACATTGAGAGCCCTTCATGCAAATGGTAGTGATGCAATAACCGGTATTACGTACGATGGATACTCCTACAATTATGAACTTGATAACGGAAAACCTGTACGATTGCACAATGTAACAGTTGGACATACGGTTAAGGTTGCAGACGGAAAATTCACAGTACCAGTTGAAGATTCGGGGGCGGTGACGGTTGATTTTGGAGCATAGTGTGTGTGTGCATTATGATTCTTGATAATGTATACGAGGGCATGTGGAAACTAAACCGTATATCTGCTTTCTTCCTCTATTGCAGTTAGAATACACCAAAATAAAGCCTTATTTTATTTCACTTCTATATACATTCATTGAGACAAGATGAGATGAGACTTTTCCTGGTGTTCAAATGCAGTTATTCGGCTCCGCTTCCCATTTCCTCCCTGTGGAGAAACGTGTTGTTTTCTTCGTAACTTCTGATGAAGGAATGCTAATGCTCAAATTCCCATTTTCGACAGGCGAGACTTGTGAATTTGTTTGCTGATGTATTTGTGAAGATGTGCATGGTCATGATCTGGGAATCATCCCTTTCCGTTTGCTCTGATTTGAATAACTATAATATAGCCACTCGCGCCAGTAAATTTCTCTTTTCTGCACATCTAGAAGATTTCAGCAATGCAGCTCAGAGCTATATATGAGAGAAGATTAAAGGGATTGCAAAGGCATTTGATAATCATCAGGAGATTGTTCGACTTCAAAAGAACTAGAACCGAGTGAAATGATTCTTTGTTTTGATCGGCTGAAAGGCTTGAGATGTCTCTTTATATAACTGACATATTGACAAGCTATACCGTATCATTTCATGCCGTAGAGTCAGGTCACATCTGAATCGTTTGACTTGCATCCCAACAATCATTATGAAAAACGGTCTTTGCCTCGCAGTACTAGGGGTGTATAGCCCACAAGCTACAGCTCAGAGATACGACAACGTTGATGGGCTATGAGAGTTCGTATGGTCGCCGCTCCATATATTAGTCCCCGCTTAAACCCAGGCAGCTCTAGGAATAACATCATCGATTCTCATCGCCATGCTCAATCATATAAGAACGCATCGATCATCTCGCAAAAGTCTTTGCGACATCTTTCCATTTTCCATACATAAAAGATCTTCAACATCACCAAGTATCGAGAAAGAATCACCATCGGTACAACCAAATATGTCTTCAGACTCGTCTCGAAAGAGCTCTATGAGCCATTGGTCGAGTATTGAACGTCGAAGACAACGACAGTTATCTGTTCAAGAGGAAAGAACACCCTACATGACAGCCTCAGTCTCAGTTCCGGCAAATTTCTCAGGATCGGTTACCCACATGCATGCTAATCAAGTACGAACACAAGCACATAGCATCCCCTTGATGGACTTTGGCCCCTACGAAGATAGTACCATTAAAGACTGTAGAAATCTCCCTTTCGAAGTTCAGTGGAGTATATCTTTCCGAATGTTCAGAACACTCGAGAACGCCATATTCGATTTCACAAAGAAGTGGGCACCTAATGCTCTGGCTACGAACAACTTTGTTTCGGGGAAGAAGGTAGAGCTCAATTTCTGGGAGCGATTCCTCGCAACACCTATGGTTAACCCAATCGCATTCGAGGACCAGAACAGTATTCCGCGATTTCACGAACTGCTGGATAGGTTGAAAGAGGTCCGACACACTTTCGTTCACAGAAAGGAGCCACCAGTTCTTTACCTTGAGCGCATGCTTGCAGATAGCATAGAATTGACCATGATGGTCGGAGATGAGACCCGTGCCCACAAGCTGGATCAGATATATCAAATGGTTCACTATATGGCTAGCCTTCTGAGGGATCAGATATCGAATGAGACAAAGACAATCCTCGAGGACAGACTTCAGGCTGGTAGACGGGCGCAGGACATGTCTATTGACTGGCTAGAGGCCAATAGGCTCAAGAAACAGGAAATCGAAATCAAGAGAGATTTAACTCATGACACCGCGGGCTATGAAGCATTATATGCCAATACACTACAAGCTTTGGAAGAGATGATGCGACCTCTAACCGATGCTCTTACTGACGACTAATTTCATAATCTGGGCTTGTTGGGCTAAGTCGAGTGATATTACTAGTATCTCTAAGCCTGAAGCTTGAAGTCTTCGTCTTTTCCAATGTTCTATCACGTGTCCGACGGTACGGAGCTGATTGGTACCTGTCCCTCTCCTGAGACAGCAGAAACTCAATTTGGACTACAATTTTGTGAGTCCTTCTGTTGGTTAGCGTAATGAGTTGGTTTATTCCATCTTGACAGGTGTTTCAAGAAATCCCTCCTTTGCCTTTTTTGGAAGGGAATGTGGGAGTCATGCACATAAAATGAGGGTCTTGCAACGCCCAGAAGATGACAGAGTGATGAAATCCGCAATACATTTAAAACTTGTGTGCTCTTCAACGGTGTCTTATGATGCATGCAAATTGACTCGTGAACTCGTGTACATGTGAGTGCATTTCCCAGCAATATATAACATATTTTATGCTTGACAACTATTGAACAGCCGTCATCGGCTTTGAACACATATCTAAAAGTGCGAGTTCTGACTGGTTTCCTCTATTGCAATCAGGATACACCAAAATAAAGCCTTTATTAACTTCACTTCTATATATATGTATAATTATTGAAACAAAACGAAACTCTTTCTAATATTGAAAATGTACTTATTCGATCCCGCTTTCCATTTCCTCCCTACAAAGAAACATATTATTTATCTACTTGCCTCCCCCCCAATCCCCCTATAAAGAAATGAAATGCACAGAATCTCATTCTTTACAGTCAGGCGAGGTTTGCTATTACGTTTTCACTAACAAATCTATTAAGATCTTTGTGGTCATGATGTGGAGATCATTCATTGCTAGGGGCTTCGACTTGAAGAACTATGGTGGAGCCGCTCCCGCCGATACAGCTCTCTCCAAGAGAATCCAGGAAATTCGGGAGCTGTAAGCCAGGATTTTGCTTTGAAGAATTTCAATCCACTCGTGAATGAATATTCTTACCATGCGGCAGACTTTATTTGATCTGACGAGGGAAACTATATTCATGTAATTCGATCTACCTTTTTGTTTGTTCGTTGGAGTTCGTGGTTTATTCTTCTGTAACATACAAATAGTAAGATAATGACAGTCGTCCCTCTATTTAATGATTTTCTCAATACTGTCACTGATCAGCTGTATTTCGGTCTTCGTTTTGGCAGTGTTAGGAAACGACTTTGACTCATATCCTGTGTTCCTCTGCTCGAAAGATACTGTTGATTGCTGTCTGATTGATAAGTAGGAGAATAACACACGGTTAATAGAGTGCGGCTCGCAAGTACAGTTCACAAGTACCGCATCAGTAGCAACATATTTTGGGCCGCCACAAAACAACGTTGAATTTCTTACGGTCGCGCCATTGGATATTTAGATATCTGAAGATTCGCGGTCGTGACGATACTTGATACTATTGATATGAAAAACCTTATTGGAACTCGTAAATTGGTAATCAACAAACTTCTCGAATTCCGTCGGTTTACTTTCCACAGAACATCTTCAGGACCAGCCAGTAACAGAGAAACATCAACATTTTCACTCCAAGATATGTCGCCTTCGTCTTCGGAGCCATCTAGTAGGAGCTCCTCGGACGCCTTCTCAACTCTAACCGTCAGAAAGAAACGACAAGAACAACGAGCCAAGTCACAAGCATCGCGAAGTAATCTTGGAGAAAGAAGAGGCCACATACCACCTGAGACTCCAGGTACAACAATCTTCCATCCGCCCGGTTTTCAAACAAGCGCCTTAGATCAGAGAAACCGTCCTCAAGCTTTAGCGCGTGGTGGTCCTTCATTGGAATTTGGTTTATATGAAGAACTCGACGTAAACAATCCTCGACAACTACCTTTTGACCTCCAACAGCCCATATTGTACAAAGTTTGCGGAACACTCGAGGCCGCAATATTCGACTTTACAGAGCGCTGGGCACCAGAATTCTTTGACGATAAGAATGGGAAGTCGGGGCGAGAGGTAGAGCTCAACTTCTGGGAGAAATGGTTGGCGGCTCTTATCCCCGTTGAAGCTTTCGAAAACCCTAATGATATTCCTCGATATCATGAATTACTGGGCAAATTCAAGGAAATCCGTCACACTTTCGTCCACCGAAAGAAGCCACCGGTCTTGTATGTCGACCAGATGGTAGCTGACGCCATAGAAATGACCAAGATGATCAAAGATGAAGCACGTACTGAGTCACTAGACGAAATATATCAAATACTCCATCATATGGGAAGTCTTTTGCGTAATCAAATTACCGTTGAAATGAAGGGGATTCTTAAGGATAGGCTCCAAACCAACAGACGTCTACAAAAGACGCCGATGAATTGGCTGGAGGCCAGTCGATTGCAAGAAGAGGAATCTGAGATTTTGAGACCTGAATCATCAAAATGACGTGTACGCATCTTTGTGTGCTAGGTCATTGCAAGCTCTGGGGGAAATTATGGAACCGCTTTCCAAGATGATGATTTTCTGAGAATTTCCGTACTTTGCCGGTCGTGTCAACTTAAATAGTGGTTGCGTCTTTTCCAGTGTACAAATACTCCACATCAAACGCCGGGGCATGAGAAGAAAGCGAAAGTTAAATTATGTGTACTGCAGCATATTGCATTAGTATTCTAATACCATTGTAGTTATGGGTTATTCTTGTTCATTGGCGGAACAAATTAGTTCTGATGTGATGGATTCCAAAGAGTGTGAAGGAGACATATGAGATCTTGTAAGGCGCAGGATCTGACAGTATTAAACCTCGTAAACACAATCTATGTTATTTATTAAAGCAACTTTACTCGATAAATCTGTGAGGAAATCCAATACTCGTTGCTACCCCATGGCCTGAATGAAACGGACATGTAGACTACTAATGCATGAGTTGCTTCAAAGTGTTGAGACAACTTGTGTCGACTCTGAACGTCTGAAGGTGTGGGTTATTTAGCAATTAACAGTGAAAAAAGTTTGTATGAGTGAGAGAAGTGTAGAATTGCGAGATCCAGATGAGCCCGTAACCATCTAAGTTGTCCACGTTGTTGGTACTAGTAAGGTAGTTGGATCAGGTGCAAGATCCGTGGCTTCCTTAGTGGATATTTTAGTAATTTCTCATTTGAGCCGGTGGTACACGGGAAACAAGGTTTCAGGGTCGGTGAGGGAAGCACGGTTTCGTTGTTGATGCAAGGTACGTACCTACATGATACATGCTAACTCGGCCCCAGCTTTTGGGTATGAGGGCTGACATAAAGTCATCTAATCGGAATCCGAGAGCGAGGGCGAGAGCATCATTGCACCATCAAGCTATTCCCCTACCGCCATGCAGTGGAAACGAGGGATGACTGGAAGATTTTGTCTGTACGCACTGCACAGTAAATCACTCATGACAATTCTCGCTATGATATCAATGTGTACGGAGTGACGAAATACATATAAAAATGACTCAATGCGGGATTTGAAAATTCTGTAAAGAAAAACAAGGGGCAAGGAAGATGATCAACAGCAAGGAAAGGAAACGTTCCGTCTCGGGGTGTGATGTTATCCAAGCCATCCAGGTAGTTTTAGTCTCATCCCAAATAGTACGGGATTTGGTAACAGAAAAAGTGTATTTTTGGTATCAATTTATAATGCCCAGGTAGTTGGAGGGCGAGAAGGGCTCAAGGGGTCTCGGAAGTCTTTGTTAATGGAACAAAATCACGTGGATTAGACATATTTCACATTCTACGTGCGGGATGCCAAGACGCTAACCCCGCCTTTTTATAAATCGTGCTTTCTCTTTTTAACCTTTTCTGGGGAAATCACCAATCGCTTTAACTCGTGATTTCTTTGGCTTCCAAGGAAAAAGGAACCAATTATTAATTTCATGTTGCCTCATGATGTCGTCTTAATACGTTTTTCCTCTTTGTTGATATACATTTACGTAACAATGAAACGAGTACGTGTTGGCGGTGAAAAGTATTGGATAACTTCTTGAGCTGTGCTTTGAGCTCTGACGATGGAAAGAGAGTCATGGGAGGTGATTTCGCAATTTCCCCAGTGTTTGGTATGCAAATTCTTCATGCATTGAGTAAGACGTTGTCTGACTTGGGCGGGCCAGATGTTTCCTCACGAACAACTGAGAAGTTATAAGAGTCTCACGATAGCCTCACAACGAAAAGATGGATTTAAGAGTGGCGAGAAACTCAAAGAAATACTTTTACAAACCATATAAAATCGTCATTGAAATATCTGGACCTCGGCGTATTCTTGACAGTACGAATATTGAGATATAAAAAACTCCTGACACATAACCTAGCATCTCAAACATTTCAGCACTTCAGCACCTCAATAAAACACGATGTCTCGCTTTCCACTACAAAGCAACTCGAACAGGAGGAAAGCATATGAAGCTGGGCAATCTCCATTAGAGTTACTCCCACCTGAGCTTCTTCAAAAGATACTCGGAAACCTAGAATTGAAATATGATCACAGAGAAGGAGGTTCAAGCAATGGTAAGACTTCACTCAATATCTGCAATGAAATTCAATTGACATGGTATTGATATTTCATAGATTCCGGTGACATCAATTGCCCCCACCTGGAGAGGCCTACTTTATTTTCATGTCTTCGTGTATCAAGAGCCATCTATATGAATGCACTTTTCATCACATATCGAAGTGTAACTGTTACTCACATGTCCGCCTTTAACCACATACTTGCTCAACTTACCGAAAATCCCATCTTGGGTAGAACCATTCGACGTCTTGATTTTTCCGAGCTGAAAACTGCACGCCCAATGAGAGAGTTTTCCAATTATCTTTACGGAATAGTTTCACTCGCTCCACACCTTCGAGAATTCCGAATCCCGAAAGATATCAACCTGAACGGTTTCTTAAGCGAGTCCTTACTTCGACTACTTTTTGTTGGATTGCCTCATTTGAAGACGTTAGACCTAGGTAATTGCACATCATCAACACTAGATTGCATACCTAGCATACTTGATAGTATGCCAGCGTCTGTTTCACTTCCGATCAAATCATTATCCTTGGAGAATTGTAAAGCTCTACCAGCTTCATCCTTCGACTCCCTATTTTCACGGCTTGGCTCCATTCAATCGATGACGTTATCACATACTCATATCACGACAGAAGCTCTACAACTTCTCCCTCCTACGGCCAAAATTTCACATTTAGCTCTCAATCATTGCCCCTTCCTTGAAGATGTCTCTTTGATTGACTTTGTCACCTCACATGCGTCGGTGAAGAATACATTGGAATACCTCGACGTCTCTGCTGACCTCACTGTTGGTGAAGAGATAAACGAAAAAGATACAGAACGTTTACTGAAATATGCACCAAGGACAATTAAAACTCTCAAGCTCAGAGGATGGAAGATGGACTCGGCATGTGTTGCCCAGTTAAGGGCATTGAATCAAACAGTAGAAGAGCTAAGCATAGGCACTGGCCTCCGCATGCGAGATCTCGAATCTATATTTCTAGATACTGAAGACAATGAATCACGAAACGAAGAAGAATTACTCGATTCATCAGAGATTGACTCAAAGTATACCACTGTCCTCGAGCCAATGGAACGTGCGATAGCCATCACCAAATTACGACGAAGGATTTCCAGCACCCCCTTACCTACTTTCACTGATGTCAAACACAGCTTAAGATATCTTGATATCAGAGGAATGACATTGGCAGAGCAAAGTAAGATACGATCTTCAATATTGCTAGGCAAGCAATCAGTGGCGCTGAATGTGATTGCTGTGAACGATAGATTAATGGACAGAGAAGGGACGTTGAAGGAGATTTGCGCGAGTGTGGGATGGACAGTAAAGAGAGATGGGAGGAGATGTCTCTTGGTTAGACGAAAAGTTTAATGTGCTATAGGGAAAAGTTTTGCAGAAGCTCTGGCCTTCGCTATCAGCATGGATTGGTGTTATGGGAGCATGGTACACGGCGTTTAAAAGCTCAAAAGTATTTGACCTTGGATTGGTACCACAGCAATTTATGTCTTAATTTTTAATCAATATCAATCACTTTTAATCTCGTTCTGATTTGATGCCATATATCGAGGCCAAGCAAAACTCGTCCACTAGTGGTCCTTCCTTTGATTCTCCCACCAGTGGGTGCACGAATTGACGAAACACTTTCCGATTTCAAAAAATTTATTAAATTTATTCTTCAATCAGTTGATGTCAAAGTTTAGGTCTTGATTGTTTCATTTACAATAGATGATTCAAATAGCTTTTAAAATAAATTGTTTGATAAAAGAAGAGATATTCACAAGTCTACTTTTGTAGTGTCCCGTCAGTTCGTGCACCCACTGATGTTCCTTTTAGAGATAATTTCGTCAAGATCGTTAACTAAGCCGCCATCCTGTCTCATTTCAAAGGAGATTTTTCAATCCTCCGGCATTGAATCTTCCCTCTCGGCATAAACCGTACATCACCTACATTTGGAAATGCCAGGCTTAGTGCTGATTGTGCCTGCGCAAATTCCAAATTTGTCTGTCATCACGTGAATAACTCGTGCTTCCTCTCCTTCCTTCTCTTCGGGCAAAATGATATTTACGTCAAAACCCCTTCATTTTCATCTCTAGCCGAAATTATTGCACCACAGTTCGCCGACCAAAGATTAAATTGCAGAAAAGCAATCCACTGCCACGCTTCTCAATTGGTAACCGTAATCTTACAATTCTTCACTACCTCGGATTTCCATTGATGCCTTGCACTGCACCATATACCTACCTACCAAAGCGACATCTGCGCATCAAAACAAAATAAGCACTCGGGTCATCGGCAAGAGGCAGTGCTAGCTGCGGCTGCTCCCCGAATGTTGTAATAACCATAATTTCCAAGCCCCGATATTATTTTTGGCCCCCATTTCTTATCTTTCCATTTTCTCCCGTACCGCATCCATCATACCGCATTATTCCGTACGGAAAAGGGATTCAAACACGCCTTACGAGTTTCTTGGTCTGTTTCATATTCATGCAAGCTGCACACGTAGCAGAATATCGAATGGCGACTGTAGTTGTGGTGATGTTTCTCGTATCTTGAGGGTTTTTGTACAGCGTGTTTAGTGTTAGGTAACCTTATAATTTGATGCTATTTTTAGAAATACACGAGCTGATGGGGTGGTAGTGGGGAGCATGACTAGGAATTGATACGAGATGAAGTGCAATTGAAGGATGGGATTAGGGAATTCGCTCGATCGACAAGGTCACGGCATGAAGTAATTGAAGGATGTATGTAGGTAAGCTCAGGGGTATATATAGAGGATAGGCTCGCGGAGAATGAGCATGGTTGAGGTATATATTGTTCTTACCATGCACCTATAGTATCCCTCTTGTCGCGGACCATATCACATTAAGTTGCATCAGTAATCGAATTCGAAAATCGCAAATATGAGTATTAGCAACGAAGAGGAAATCCTGGTCACCAGTCGCAATAGAGCGCCGTCAATTATCAATGTCACTTCGCATAACGAGCGGGTATTCGCTCAATTGCCCGATATGATACAGGAAGCTCTCGTCTCTACAGAATGTAGGTTATATTCCTCATGATTTCGAGGTTCGAAAAATCACTAATGGCGATACGTATAGTCTCGGCGCCCAATTTGAAAATCAGCCGCGTACACAATGCGCGCACTATAGATTCGGGCTTCATGACGCAACCAA